>OZ001251.1:15661074-16995598 GCA_963924025.1 Ischnus inquisitorius
AAACAGCGCAGTGGAGGAGAGAAAAAAATGAAAATGAGCGGACCTGCATTAGAGTAGCAGACGCATTCATCTCTGGTAAAGCCGGGGACTCCTTTCGCTCGAGCGACCCCTCTAGAATTCGTACGAAACGTGCGGGGGTACAGCTCTGTCCCCTTCAGCTTCCACCTCTTTCTCTCGCAATCCCATACGGAGCATCAAACTTTAATACCGTCGTCCCTTCGCCTCGCGTCACCCTCCCCTTGCTCCGAAGTTACGCTAAATCACTCCCTCGTGCCGGGACCCCCCGCGCACTCCAATCGATAACCAGTACGGGAATTTCACCTCTGTACGTTGCGCACCGCCGTCGCTGGGTACCAGAAAAACGAAACGAGCAAGTGCATATCTGGCACGATTCTTCTTTATACCGTCACAATTCCTTTATTCCACTATTATATCTAGTCGGTCCGAGATAAGTAGTGATTGAGCGCGAACCTTTATTATACAAATAGCCACGATGATTCCAACATCTGGCGCAGGCAAATACAGGCACAAGTCTCTAATTCGTCGTCGCGGCGAAGGGACGCGTAGATCGTTCTCGCGCCAGCCGGTTCGATGCACTAAGCGAGGGATAATAATGCCGTCTCCCAGGAGGAAAAAACAAGACAAAACAAAACAAAGAAGGATAAAAAAGTTCCCTATTGAAATCCGACACGCGAGCCAGGGCTAGTCGTTTCGTCGTTCTTCTTCTCGTATCCTGGGTCCTTCCTTCTCCTCGGAACGAACTCTTTCTGCTTCTTCATTCTGCTTTGCTCTTCGCAGCCGCTAATCTACACGATTGCGATATCGCGTTCCACCGGGCCCCCACGCCGCGAGAGTCAAGAATTCTCACCGTTATTGGGCTATTATTGTTCCTTCGTCGGGTCTTAAGGCGAGCTTTGTTCAACAACGCTTCGATAAAACTTGGGCAATGAAGCACAAGTGAGGAACGATGAAGTGCTCGCTTCATTGTCATCGTCGCACAATCGTATTAGGTGCCTGGAAAGAAATCCTCTGGAAAGTCAAAGTCGAGAGGGTTTATATGACGATTTCGGGTTTCAATGAACAGTAGAAAAACCTTCTTTGCCCGGCTGCCGAATATACTTTGAGAATTGTCGCGAGGCTTCTCGAGACCGAGGGGGTTTGTTTCTCGTGGAATTGTGCGGTAAAATACGCGACTGCACCCTCCGAATTCGACCATTATTCGTCGAGAGGGCGTTCGAGCGACAAAACATTGGAATATCTTACCCTTTCGACTGAACCGACTCTTTGGACCCTTCTATTCGACGCAACGCGCACACGCTCACCCTCTGATTTTTATAATTTCGCGCTTCCGAAGGTCCGTGCGTCTCGTCTAACGAGCTCTCGAAATTAGTCGTTTACTCGCGCATTCTCCGTGCGAAGTACCTTCGGCCTTCGAGTCTTTTACGCTTCTCCAGGTGCAAAATCTCGAGCGAAGTTCGCGAGGATATTGCTGAATCGAAAATAAAAGTTCCGGAGGTCTGGAGTGTTTCTAGATTCCTCGATATACGTCGCCCGATGCGTTTCCTTGCTATTTCTATTCAACGGCGCATATGGATGGCCCTCTCAATTTTTTTTCCTTCTCGCTCCTTGTTCTCTCAATTTCGTTCACGAATTCTTCAATGACCAGGTGTCCGTCTCGCGGGCACGCTTCGTTGTACTCTTGAAGAAAAAAAAACCCTTTCGCTTTGCGTCGTCCGCATTCTTCTCTTCGACATCTCTTTCAACTCCCGTCATACGTGAACGCCGGAGAAACGTGAATTTTAAATCGGAAGTAGGTGGTACAGCGGTTATATTTATCCATCGGGGATGCGACAGATGTTTCCGCAAGGGCGCGGGAGGGAATGGCGAGAGTGAAAGACCCTTTTGCGTTTCTTATTATTCATCCCTAGCACACGACCGTTTTTCTTCCCGTTTCTGTCGCCGGTCTTCTTCTGCTTCTTCTTCCTCTTCCAGTCGTCTCTCGCTCTCTCGGCGCTAGCACGCTCTCTCCCACGTACCGACGAACTGGACTCCGAACAACGCGTGCAGAATATTTTTACATTCGCGTGCATTCGCCGTTGGTGACTCGATGATTTCTATTCCACGGAGCACCGCGCCGAAGACCGGAACGACAAGACGCTACGATAATAATCTAGTCACTCGTATCCTGTTGCCTTCCTTCCGAAATAAACTCATCTGGCCTATTCGTGTCGCCCGATCTTTCGATCTTTATCTGCGATCCGACAACGTTCCAGTTTCCTTATAATTCATAACGTCAACATCGATAACTTCTCAATCTTTCGGTCTCGCAATTTTCGAGGGGTTCGACGATTTCAGGCAAAAACTCGTGCTCTATTTTTTTTATTGGTGGGAAAAAAATGTTACAAAAAATCCGATGGGAATGTTTGATGCGCTGAAAAATGTAGTCATTTCCTCTATATCAAATAATTCTGTTGTTATTATTAATATTTAACGGTGATACCGTTACTATAGAATATAAACGTGCCATCTGGAAAATATTCTTTTCTAGTAAAAGTAACTATACTTTATTTTAGTATGGAATTTTTTTCAGCGTGAAATTAGAGTTTTGGATCGTTGAAAAAAATCCTCACCTCCAAACATTGCTGAATGTAGAAGAAGCAACTTTTTTTCATTAAAAAGAGGTCAAGAAGTATATTTGAAAAATTGGAATTTCATCCATAATGAAATAAAACACGTTTGTATAAAATCATCGAAATTCGCAAACAAATGGAGCCGCTTCCTTTTCACTTCTTCTAATAACTGTAGGCAGTTCTACTTGTAACGCGTCGCTGATCGACTATCTTCCATAGAACGCGGTACATGTGTGTATAATTATTTCGTTATTTTATTTTCTCGCAAGTGTGCTCGAGAAGATTGGCCGAAGAATCGGTCAAAGAAATCGTCGAGCGAGGCGCGATCGCGTGCCAACTAATATATATATATATCGTCCACGTGTATGTACTCATATATACAACAGAACGTGTATGCGCGAGCAGTGTGTGCAGCAAAGAGCCCATCGGGCTGAGGATTCTCGAAACGTGGGTGCATAGCAGGTTGAATAGCTCATGCACCGGCGCTGCATTAAATTGAGTGCACGAGAGGCGCACGAGCTGTACGAGTTACGAAGGTAACATACGTACTTACCGAGAGATACATATACTGCACGTATAACGTAAGCGTGCGGAGGCCTCTCAGAAAACTTTTCATGGTTCCCGATCTCGGACAATGGTCGACGGAAGGCTCGAGACACGAGCGCGTGTTCCACAGTCCGTATAGAAAAGATAGGATGCTTCGATGTGTCTCTACAGCCGTTGGCCGCTCAACAGTTATTCGCCTATTGAAAAGAAAAAGACTAATCGGTAGAAGCGGAGAATGTAAGAATTTAGTAATAAAATGATATGAAAAAAATATTTTATTAATAAAAAAATATTGGAGAATATGTGGACTATTAAAATATATGCAAAATATATGTCTTGCCAAAGAGCGAAGAAGACTAGAAGACTGTGGTGCGCAATCCTATCGTCTCGGAGATGCCGCGAAGAAGTCAGTCCCGTAGAACGCTCCCGTACAGGTAGTACCAGAGCTACCCGCAACGCATACGAAATAGCGTCTAACGAAATTCTTTTCAGCCTCTAGCGATGCCACCGGAGCGACAGTTTCCTCTTCCCATTCTTCCTATCTCGAAAGGAAAAAATAAAAATTCTCGGAAGCACGGAACGCGCTGCGAGTCAGTTTTGAATTTGAATGCGTGAGTCTCGCGTCCGCGTCGACCCAGAGAAGAAACGTGAAACAAATTCTCTTCCCGCTTGCATTCGGCCCACAGTTTCTCACTGTTCTCGAATCGAGCCTGCGTAAAAATACCGTTGGATGCTTTTTCGTTGGAACAAATTTGCCATATCTCACTCTAGCATCGGGCTTGTTTCACAGTGGAAATGCGAATTTTTTACTGCTCTGTTTCTTCTTTTTCTATTGTCTTGAAAACACGCGATACGTTGAATTTACCAGCACCTGGAAAAAAAAAGAAAAAGTAGAAAAAAAAAAAAAACAAATATCAATAATCAGGGACATAATGATTTCGCTCTTGAAATAAAGAAAAATTGTGTCTCGTATCCGGGTTAGTATAAGAAAAAAAAGACTGCGAATCACGGAAGAGACGACAAATATACCGCTAATAATAAGGCAGACACACGTCGTTGGTATAAAATTCCTTCGCGATCTCTCAGGAATGTATCATTGAAAAAAAAGGGTCAAAGAAGCGAAAAAAAAATTTCGCACGCACAGGTCTTTACTGTCGTTCTACTCCGTTCTACACCATTGATCCGCAGCACATCAGCCTAAGGGCACCCCTATAATCATAATTTCCGTGAAATGCGAAATTGGCACCCGTATATCGAAAAAAATGCGTGGTTGTAGGAACATCGAAAATGTCTTCTGAGCGCGAGAATCGCTATAATAAAAACAATAGTGGTCAAAAACAAAAAAAAATGTATCAATTCTTACAATGATCGTTTCAATGATTCTGAACAGGAATGTCTGTATGACAAAAAAAACACGGGCCACACGTCCAGTGTGGCCGAGTTAACGATAGCCCAGACTGAATATATCGTTGCCGCATAGCTATGGAATAATTTCAAAGGATATGAGCATAACTAGTGATTATAGGAAAGGGACGAACGCGAGCGAGGAACTCGAAAATGGGCGGGTGCGCTACTCCGAAGTATTGCATAGCATCATACTATAGAGAGGGCAGTGTTCAATAATCCTTCTAGAGCACGCGATCGGTGCTCCTGATGTTGCTGCTGCGTTACAGCGAGGACGCGATAGCCAGAAGGATCGAAAAACGCAAGGAGGACGCAACCCGGAGGAGAGAAGCCGATCGAAACGGGTGGCCGCATCTGTAACGCCAGGTGTTGCATACCGGGATGAACGCGAGAACGCGGCTCGCTCTCGAAGAGATTCGTTTATTCGCCATCATCCCGAAATATTTCATATTAAATATTTAATATTTTTATATTGAATATTAAGTATTAAATCCCAACCCGTTGCATTCTAATCTAATTGCAACGCCAAAAATTAAGCGTGCCAATTTTTCTATCGTCTTCTCTTGAAAACCTGCAAGACTAGAAGAGAGACGATCAACGTCTACGATGGAAAATTTATCAGTAACGTAAGAATAACAATGAAAGCTGTGGAAATAAATACCGACCGAAGCGGAGGACCGGTGAGGGGCGCTCGGATGCGCCCGTGAATCTTGTGTGGCCCGCGCGTACGAGAGAAAGCATCGGCGGAAATGTGATCCGCACGAATAACCAAAGGGAGAATGGAGCGAGGGACGAGCTTCTTCGCCTATGCGTATGCTCGAGGGTCTCTCGAAAAACGGATTGATAACAAGGGAGGGTGGCCAAGAGAGCCTTCGAGGGTGCGCTCGAATGGCGAGCATGGAAGCCGGCTGAACGACACCCCCGGGACGTTGTAAAAGTTTGCCAACACGCCCGGCTCGCGTTCTTCGAGAAGAGCCGCAAGTACGTTTTTCGTTCGTATTTTTCTTTATTTTTCTTGCCGACGATGAGCGGTACGCGAAGTTCGATAAAGGCGAAGCGTGCTCGACTGGCAGAAGGCGAAAAAGAAAAACCACTTCGCCGAGAAATCAGTCGGCGGGTGTAATCGAGGTTGCCAGGTCGTCACACTCACCGACGTCGCAACAATGACCAGAGAGGCCGCGCAGCGAGCAACGAGAGGCAAAAGCCGCGTAATAAACGAGACGAAGGAACTCCAGAGGGTTCAACCGGAAGTTTGTTATAATCCGCGGATGTCTGCCTACTTCTGTCTCGTATGCGGCATATCGTACGCCGTTGCGTGTCGCGTAGGCGTGTAATAGCTCGAGAAATCACAAAATCACGAACCAAACGTAACTACTAATAAAAAAAATGGCCATTCAATCCTCTACTAATAAAAAAGAAGAAAAAAAAATCACACGAATTACGTCAGTTCTACAGGAAGACGCGTGTCAAAGTCTTGTCCTCTTCATGCCCATCTGACCGTGTTCACTCTTCCGCGATGAAAATCTTAATAAACGCAGGAAAATTGCATACGTAAGATAAAAGACGTTGGCGATCCGGTGTCTTCCTATACCGCCTCTAGAATGTCGTGCCTACATTTTACTTCTAAATACGTGCCACGCTGAGAAGCCTCTATCTTCGTATCAAGACGAGCATATATACGTGGGTCGTTGGAGAGCGTTCCACGTCTCGCTCAAGAAGTTCTCCACATACCTACGCAATTGAAACGGTGAGCCTCAATTTTTATCGCTTACATAGAAAGAAAAAAGAATAGACATAGAAGAAAAAAAAAGAACGGAGAAAAAACGTACAGCTCGTCCGCCTGTCCGGTATATTTCGCGTGTCTTCGGGATAGCACGCAAGAGAGTTGCCCGGTAGTACTGGCCGTCGCGACGCGAGAGCGAGAGCCTCCTCGCTTCGGCAACAGAAGCAAAACCAGCGGCACAAGTTCGACATAATTCATGCGCGGCCGTTAAAGCTATACATTCGCGGTTATCTCAATCTCGCGAAAGAGCGAGTCTCGCTCTCTCCGCCGGAGTTGCGCCGCAGCAAACCGGGAGGAGTCGGTGCATGTGTATACCGAGAATCCCCGCAACAGCATCCACCGCTCGTTTTCCTTTTACGTTGTATCCCAAGTATACCCGCTCGCAGTTCGTCTCTAAACTGCACATGAAATTCTTCGGCGTGTACTCGCGGCGAGCTAAACAACTGTGCGCGAGGCCTCGGTGTGCGCGCACGGAGAGGACACACAGACCTCTCTGGAATTCTCGCCAGTGGTTTGGCTCGCGAATTAGATTATCGAATTGAGATCGCGTGTGGGATAGCCTTGGGAGTCTGGATCAAAGGGAGCAGGAGAAGACGAAGAGAAATAAAAAAGAAATATATAAAGAAATCCTCGCGTCACGAGACGGCGGTACGTGGAATAGGGAAAAGACCGTCGCGTGCACGCGACTCAGCCCGCGCCTCTCTCCATATATATAATGAGCTTTGCTGGAATATACTTCGCGACTTTCGTCGTTTTTTCGCATGATTAACGATCGGCGCATTATACATTCATGCGTGAGGTAATGAATAATGTGCGGTCTTCGAAGAGACAGAAAAAAAGCCGAGGCATCCGTTGATATGCGAGACTCTAATTCCTCGAACCAGTGACGATTCGATTGTGATGAATCGGAGCTGAAGAAACAGCGAACTTTTTTTTTTCTCTCTATCATCGAGATAGTGATGTAACCAATGTTCTCGTGTCGCTACTCGGAAGATTCGTCTTCTGACCTAGTGCAACAAAGTCGCGGTATAAATAACTATCTTGCTAGGTTGTTGTTGTACCGATTTATGGAGATTGGCCATTAACGATCCCATTATCTTACGGATCGATGCACTCTGACGTTCCGCGCAACGTGTATTAATATCCTCTGGCCTATTTTTTTTATTATCCATCATGTGCATCCGACGACGAGCACCGATGTCTCACACAACCGCGCATCCCATCTTTACTCTCCATGTTACCTTTTTCCTTCCAGACATTAGAACAAATTATTCTGAGTCACGTTCACGCAAATACGCACAAATTTCCTTTTCCGAGTACCATGAAAAGAAACAGAAAACGAAGGTAAAAAAGGATGTTCGCAGCTGCAGAGCGTGCGGCAGCAATTGGCATAAGTCAGTCGCGACGTTACGAAACGCATCATAGGCGTGCAAGACGGCGGAACAATGGCATACGCACGTATTAGTGGAATACGCGCTTGATAATACATCGAATGTATACGTTTCGCCGATTGCTCGTCCTTATTCTCTCTTCGTTACAATGGCAATGCGACCATAACGTGTGACGACTCCGTAGCGTCTCGGATATGGTAGGTACTCGCAGAGGTAGAGTTGTTTCTACGCGAGGAGTTTGTATCCGAGCGTGGATCTAACACGAATTCTATTCGGACTCTTCCTTTCCCTCTCGCTTCCTCCATCCGACAGCTCCGCTCGCTCGTGCGCCCGCGAGAGAGAGTGTATCATAGCCTCGCGAGCTCCTCTCGCCTATCGCGAACGCATTCAACGCGTTGACTCGTTGAAAAGAGAAACCGTTCGCACGACGATACAGATACGTATACCCGTGCGATGTATGGAATTGTATAACATTTCTTTCATCTGGGTGTAACATGAACGAACGGTGAGAAACGAAAGGGCGTATTTCGCGCGATTTTAACGCGTGCAACGGCGTTGGTTACGCTCTTCTCCTTATCGGGGGGCCGACATGGCACTTTTCTGTATACACACGTAGAACTATTATACTTAGATAACCGGCTAGAGGAGACCGCGATGCCGAGAGAATAAGAAACGCACACGAGACTAACCCAGTAGTACATTTTCCCAGCCACTCCCAGTCACAATGCAATCTTCTGGGATCCTTCGCCGCACTTCAGACGTGCCGCGGTGAGAGCAATCGTATCGCTGATCCCCAATGCCTCGGGTGCTTTACTCGCCCGCTCACTTTCGCGTCGCTTCGAAAACATTTAAATAAGATTCGCAGATATGAAAAATCATGCGGATAACATTTGCGCATTGCTTCGTCGTTTTGTTCTTAACGTTGCTTACAAAGCTTGGGCATGAGAAACGTACTTAACTAATGTTAGATCCCACATGGAGATAGCTTTGTAGAAGGCATTGAAAACAAAATCCGGAAGCGATGTGTATATCTAATTCATATAACTTTTTGTAGCGCAATCGAATTCAAACTATGACCGTAAATGCTGATGAAAAAATTTAGAAAATAATATGGGACGTTTTCACTTGAATCTGGAAAAGAGGTACATTTTTCTAATTCTGTAAAAGCAAAGCTTCTTCCGTGATCAAGCAATTTATAAATGTGCACCTTTCAATTAATATCTGTCTCTTGCAAAAAATTTCTCATTCAAATAGATCAATAGATCAAATTTTTCATGAAAATATAATTGACACCACTTTTGATCGCTGATTTATCAGAAACAGATCTTTTCTCGCAGTGTAAATGCAAATTGGCACACGTGAGAACTGGGATTTTGAGATGTGCGACCGCAAAATCCTCGAACTCTTTTCGTCTTCGCTTTTTCTTCGGCTGTTCGACATTGGCAAGCAGGAGAATCCAGATGACTGCGGTCAATTGATTCACCCGTTAATTCTTATTCGTCGGTAATATAACAATGAATAAAGAGTGAGAGCGGGGGCGTGTCGCAAGACGGGATTCCTTCCTCTCGGTTCTTCATATTATACCTAAAAAAAAATCATCCATATGGTCGGACAGAGTCTTCGCTCGTTTCTTCGGAAATCCTGCATATGCGATATGCGCGAGTGCGCCATATGCGATGAAAAAAGTGCGAGAGGGCTTCATTCGCGGCTCGTTCATTGTCCGCGAGCTTCCTCCTCGCCTGTCGGCTTGCGCGCGAAAAATATGGTTCGGTCGTACGGTCTCTCGTCCTTAAGATATATTCACACGTGCCAAGTCCGCGACGTATTGACGAGTCTCGGGGACAATGGCGCTGCCCAAATAATATTGAGTTAGCGGTTGAGTGATGTCAAATGAGTGTATGAAAAAAGGCGGCACGTGACGGCAGGTTTGAAAATCGTGTCTTCAAAGGCACGTGTCTCTCGTCATACTTGAAAAAAGGCGAAAGAAAAAATTGAAATGAAAATAAGCGGCTTCGATCCACTGGAGCGGGGCTCCTTAATCCTGAAAAGATAATCACCCACTCCGTTTCGAACTTCCCTGAATATCCTACAGATCGCATATTCGATCATCCAGCGGGATATATAAGTGTCTATATATACTATATAAAGTAAATGAAAAAAATCGAGTTACTTTCGTTTTCGCCGTTCGCGGTATCGAATTATGCGAACGGCGGAAGATATTACAACGAAAGGATGAAATTGGTCGTTCATATCTCGTCCACGTTCGTAATACCTGTATGTGCACTTCGGAGTGCGGATGCCCCGTGGTTGTTGCAGTGGGACAAGCCCACATATACCGGGAGAAAGAGAGAAGCCTCAGGAGCGAGCCGCTGAATTATTCAAAGGGCGCGAAGAGCATCACGACGAGAGACGGAGAACTCGGGAGGATATTTCCCGAGAACGCTCGATAGAGAGATAGGATATACACGTATAAATCTGCGTGTATGCGTTGTGTCGTATACATATACGGTATGCAATCGGGGAATACCGCGAGGAGGAAGAAAAATAAGAGAGCGAGATGAAAAAGCTCGCCAATCGTCGAGTTGGGTTCGATCTCGAGCCGGATATCCGGTGATTCGTTGATGGAATCGATTTGAGCTCGGCTCTTCTCGGCTACCGCTTGCCAGTACTGTTGCAGTTTCGCGTGCGCGAAGCTCGTTAGCAAACGCAACGGAGATTCCCGCCACTGGGAACCGAGTGAATCAGTGAGCACAGGCAGGAGTTGCACTCGAACAAGCAACGACCGAAAGGATTCGTCGCGTTAATGAGAATACCAAAGCCGCCCAAGCTCCGACGGTTTATTCAATCGGGAAGTTATTGGATCAAACAGCCTAGAAAATAGCCGAAGAATCATTTTTTTTCTCGTTGTGCTGGTTCAACTTAGCCAATTAATTGCGTATTTATCGAATCGAATTATACATTAAATTTTTATCAAACAATTAAACTTATGGTCGTTTCTTTTTTTTTTATAACGACTCGTCAATTAATTTTTCACCGTCAGTAATTTCTTATTGGTATCCCCGACCGGCCAAATGAGAAGCTTAGTCTGCACTTTTTTCTTCCATCGCCTCGCTCGTTCATTCATCATTCGTATTTTCTTCTTTTTTTTTTTTTCGCGTTATTTTTACACCCAACGCAAGGTTGAACAAAGTATGCGAAAACGTACGCAGTGTCAACATATTTGTCCGGACGCGAGGGATCATATTTAATAAAGCGTCTAAGCTCGCATGTGGCTCGCCGGCACTTTCTTCCTTTTTCTCGCGTTCTTTCCATCTGACTCCGTGGATTTGCGACCGGAAGTCGGAGTGAGAAGATTATTTTGAGGAAAAAAAAAACGTCGCCTCGCGAGAATCGCACGCCCCGTTCGCGATGTAACGCCGTGTCTGAAAGTCGGATGAAAAAAGAAAATAACGAAACGGCGAGACAAGAGTTGCGACTTGAAGAATTTCAGAAGGAGAACGCGTACGGTTCGAGTAACACACTCTTATGCACTCTTACATATATACTTTTACTTTTTTTTTTCGCAAAATTTACTTTGCGTTTTATAACGCTCCGTAACGAGAGAGGGAGGAATTATGAATCATAAAGACGGCGTTAAGATGCCTCCGTAGGGAGGCCCGACTCTCGTGGAATAATAATACTCCAAAGCATCCCGACGTGGGTCTACCTCACCTCGTAAGCCGAGATGGTGGGGAGGGCGAGGTCCATCTTATTCTCTCTCTCCCTTTTTCCTTTCTCTTCTTCTCATCTTTCCCGTTGCATTATAAACCGGCGTTACTCGCTCGCCAAGCTTCTCGGCTCTTCTCTCTGCACGGTGGCTTCGCCTCGCGCCACCGTACGGAGAAGGGAACCTCTCGTGCGTAGAAGTGAGAAACGCGGGGAGGACGGGGCCGAAGAGAGGAAAGAAGAAAAAGGAAGCGAGAGAAGTGGCGAGCGGGTAACAGGTGCATCGCTCGTCCTAATTGACTCCGCGATGCGCTTCCCATCCATAATGCATTCGACATTCCAAACTCCTAAACGTCGGGGGTCTACCCGATCGCAATAGCTGCCTTTCCTTTTCGACTGCGCACGATAGTCGGACTATAATCGCGCTTTCGCATTTCGCAAAATTGTGATCGTAGCTCTCGACCCTCCGCACAGTCAGACAGTCAGACCTCCGGAGACAGACTCCGGATAGAATTTGGATTTTGAATAAACCAAGAAAGTATTTTTCGGTTATTATTATTAGCATTTATTTTCTATATACTTTCTGCACATGGGAGTGCGTTTGTCCTTAATTGATTGACTCATAAAACGAAACTTATCTCTATTATGGAAGCAGGACATCTGAATAGTACCGGAAGCGATAGGCTTCTCTTGTGATTCGTCAAATCGTATTTTTTTTTCACCGCTTTTGCCCGATTAGATCGCCAAGTCGGGCCCCTCGGACTGTGCTTGAGCTATACATGGCATACGCATACATGTGAGTTCTTTGCTTTTGGGGCCCGGGTGGCCGGGCAACAACGAACCGCAGCATCATCCGGTCTCTCGGTAAGAACGTTCTATTGTAGCCCGCATCAGCCATCATCCCTCTCTCGCCCCATTCCTCTTCCGACTCTCATCTCGCCCCTTTTATCTTTCATTTCATCGCTTCTTTCCCTTTATTATTATTCTTTTTTTGTCGTTTTCGTTTTCTTTTTCTTCACTCTCGTTTAAGTGCTCGAAATCCCGAGACTCCATGGCCCATGCATCCCCAGTGAGGTCTCGGCGTCCTATTTCAACGATAAAATTTTACTCGTATAGAAATTATACTTTACAATGTATGGAGCGCCCCCCTCCGTACCTAGTCCCGGTTCGATCCCGTCGTCTTGCGTATATCACGCTTCCTTTTCGCAACGTCGTTTATTGCTTGTCCGTCCGTTCGTTTATTCGCTCACTTCTGCTGTACGGTTGACCGGCTTCCGGTGCCCTCCTTCCGCTCCGAAACTCCGCAAGATACTCTCCGCGCTGCGCCGCGCGGTTTCTTCTGCCCCTTTCGTCTCTTTCGTTCTCGCTCGCCCCTCTCTCCGTGCTTCTGGCTTTTTTCGCCTCGTCGTCGGAATTGCTCTGTCTTCTCTCGTCTGCCCCTTCCTCCTTCCACGATACTGCCCCAGCTATTTTTGCTTTTTGCATCATCAACCGAAATCACCTTTTTCTTCTTTCGCCTCTTTCTTTTTTTTCCCCCATATCCTGCCCGTTAACGGTGGGCATGCGAGATTCTCGTGGCATCGCGAATTCACACGCACCGCGGCGAGGAATGAAGGATAAAAAGAAGGGCATCAATCTGTAACTACTCGTGGGATTGTTGTATCAATGCCAAGATGCTGCGACTCGCTCGCACTTGAGATTCGAGGCTCCATACCGAAGATCTTTGCCATAGAAAGACTTCCTCGACTAATCGGTCTCCTCGTTGATTGCTGGTATTCAGTTCCTTTTTCGATTCGTCTCGTCGATGTAGGAATGATCGTCGCTGAATGTTCGGACGTGTAACGTGGGAGGTTTTTTCGGAGCGACCGAGAGTCTTAAGCCGTACAAAATTAAAAGACGGATCCGTTGAGCTCGTAAAGATCAGAGGTAAAACGAATCGACGGGCATCTGTGCCAACGCGCCGTTCGGTCCCTTCTCATTAACGAAGATGAGGCGACGAGAGGAGGCTGCAACCTCGCAGCCAAAGCGTTTCGCAGGGATAGTAAGCGCGCGCGCGCGCGGGTACCATATGGCGTTCGGTTGTCCGGTTCGCTCGAGAGCCCGCTCCCAGAGCCGTGGTACAAGAAACGAAACGAAACTGAGAAGCGAGAGAACACGAGAGAACCACAGCAACGTCGGATAGCCACAGGACCCGGCGAGGTCACCTTTTTTTTCGCAAACTCATCCACCCTCGTAGCGATGAAATAGCGCGAGGAGAAGAAGACAAAAATAACGGACACGAAGCCCGTGAGCGGGATGACCCATAGTGGTTATGGGATTACGAACGGTGACAGATGATTGCGAGCGGCGCTTGGTCTGCCCTTCATTTAAAAAAAAGGAAAGGACCTGCGTGATGACCGACTCGCCACCAGAAACACCGAAATTAATACATCATTCGTTCGCCGGAAATGAGCTCAAATTCTTCGGAACGCTCCTTTGAATCGACAGCCGCCGTTATTATTTTGTTATTATAATACGAAAGCAATGTGCAAAATTCAACTTTGCAACTTCGTCATTTTTTTTATTAATACTATAATAAATTGTAACATAACTTCGAGTGCAAAGAATTTTTTTTTGTATTTCGTATTGAATCATTCAGTGAGTAAAAAAACTTGTCGAAGGCAGAGTTCGAATTGATCTTACACGAACGGCGTTAGCCTACATGCCCCCTGTGTGGACGTAATTTTCACAAATCATAAGCACGCACAGTGTACGTCTTGATTGCACCCAATTACGTCTAGCTGTAAAACAATAACAACGCGAAAGAGGAGCGTGTAATCTTCGTGCCGGAGAAGAAGAAGAAGAAGAAGAGCTTAGTCGTTTCGTCGTTGTCCTCGTCGTCGTTGGTTGCTTTCGCGCGCGTTGGGTTAGACCGAGAAAGAAGGCGCACAGTGCCTGGCCCCGCAATGAGAGGCCGTCGAACTCGGTAACGCGAGCGCGGCGGTAACTCAACAGACCCCGGCAAACGCCTGTACAATAAGCAGTAGGTGCCTCGAAGTTTAATCGCCGCGGCATTATTCTCACCCAAGTTTATTTCCATCCTCCTATATTAACAATTAACTTTCCCTGTATCGGCCTTTCTCGTAACTTCGCTCGCGTAACGAAACGTACGAGCTCTACGTTACGTTCCATTTTAATTCAGTATCTGTCCGAGAAACGATACATTTTTCTTCTTTTTTTTTCAATGTTCCTGTTCGTATTTTCCGTTGAACAAAAGTTTCTTCCAACTCAGAGACTCGACGTATCGCGAGAAAGCGTGACGACGTTACGGAGTTTCGAAACGTTATTGTAACACATAGACCGAGAATGCCATTAATGCCCATCCTGCATTTTCGCAATTAATATTACTGCCCGCAACGTAGACACATGGATATATATATTTTTTAGCAACCGCCCATTATCTTCGTGCTGCACATCGACTCCTTCGCTCGTCTCCTCGAAAGAAATAATAGAAAGATAAAAGTGCTAGTTTCAATATGTATGAGACACGCGAATATGACGTAGATAAAGACGAAACCGAGAAACGATAAGGTCAAAGCGCGTAAAACCAATTGTCCATTTCGAAGATAAACGTCGCCGAGTGAGCGGCAAATGTTCCCACCGATAAGGTTCAAAGTTTGATGGGTCCACAACGCGGTTACGCATTCTCCGTACCGCGCGCATTTCCTTGCGCCGCGGGTCGTATCTTGTGTGCAACAAACTAAGATAAAGAGAACGCTTCCTTCGCTCCCCATTTACTCGACTCTCGCGTGCGTACGGAAAAAGCCATTCTTCGGCCGATTCATACCTGCGCTTGAGGTTTCCGATCTCGAGTTATGCCAGGTTGAGGTGGAGAAGGGGCTCTTCGCGGGACTCCGCGTCGCCGGAAGTTCGCCATTAGCCGGATCTTGTCTCTAACCGCGATCTCATCCGGACGTTTAATTACTCTTCGTTCGTTCGGTTATTTTTTATTGCCTTTTATTTCTCATCTTCGTTCATTTCTCAGCTTGTCTTCTTTCATTCTCGGAGGCACATTTGATACTCATGCCGGGCTTTATTCGCGAAGGCTCAACCGCGTCGGCCACGCGCGATGAAGCTGACCACGACTCGCCGCGATTGCCGCGCGTTGGAAAGGTTAATGCGCCGCAAAAACTGTCTCATACCGGTCAGCTACATCGTGGAGACCGGATGTGCGCTACAGTGTATACGCAGCTGCCGGTGCGCTTCTATATTTTATTCGTTGCAGCGACTCGCTCAACCACAGGGGGGCACCGCTCTCTACACGTGCGTTGCCTTTTGCCGCATACGAGCCGTTTCCACATGCGTCGCGAGCCGAGGCACGCGTGTGCATCCTTCATCGCGATTTTATGCTGAAACAACGCGCACCTTTTCCGTACCGCGCGCAACAGGTATATAACCCCTCCGTGTATCCTCCCGTTGCATCACATGCGCACCGCAAGCATTTTGCAACAAACGCAAGAAAAGCAAAAGCGCGTGCCAACCGAGTGGGTGAGCATTCGATTCATAAAACACAGACGACGCGGCGCGCATTCGTATCACGTTCTTCGAGGAATCCGATTCATGAGCTCGCAACTCCCGATACAGACTTTTTGAGCTTTGGAAGGCGCATCGTTACGTTCCCAGCCAGATGCGAGTTTTGCAGAGAATTTCAAGGACTTTCCAACTGGATAAGAATCTGAAAAAAGCAACCGTATAGAAGGTACTATGAGTATAATATTTCATAAGAATAATTCCAGTAAGTTGTTAACGAATTCCTTTTAAAAAATCGTTTCACGAATTAACCAATGACCACTTTTTTTCTAGCTCATTGATTTGTAAAATATTTTTATCAAAGTGTACGTATTTAGAAAAATTGAATGATTCACTGATCGATTTCTACTAAAGAATAACGGAATAAAGTACAAAAAAGCCATTTTTTTAAACTAATACGTTAGGAACAACTTATTCGAATTATCAGAATGAAATATTGACAGCCTCAGAATCTTCTACATTGTTGATTTGTTTTAATTGAAAAAATTTTCGGCTAAGATATATTTGAAATTCCCTTCGAATCCGACTTTTGGATGAAACTGTGCCGATATACGCGCTCCTTTAGATGCAACGAGCTGGCAGTTGGGATAAAGAAAAACAACGTGCAAATGAGGTTGAAGAAGCTGATTATTACAAATTTCCTTCCAACAATTTCTTCGAATCTACGAAGCCATTCCGGTGTACAAATTTCTTTTTCTCGGCCAATTTACCTCGATACACCATATGGCATCGGCCTCGCAAAGAAAAGCAGAACGTATCCGTAAATTGTGCGAATAATTCGTAAGTGCGCTTTCGCGAAGTCGCGAAAGATGACGATGTGGCATACGTCGCTTGTTTCGCGGACGCATCGTGTTATCCAGCTGCTTTTGCGATGGACTCTCATTATCGCTTATCCACCGGCGTGCCCACCACTGGCAGCGGCTCTTTTCTCTCGGCATCGTGTATCTTCCCCGGTGCGTTGCGTATCTTGACGAGTAACAGTATAACGGAGCGAGCGACATGTGTGTCTACCTAACACGTCCCACTTTGCAAGCGCAATATCGTCTAAGACGGTTAAAAAATGAATATAAAAAACCCTCCCAATTAAAGCAGATATACCGTGCGGACGATAAGCGACAGGATAAAAGAAAAAAGGGCGACCAAAACGATCGACAAGATTTTCGCTTGACTATTTAATCGGAAACTTCTTGCCATTTCCTGTCTTATCTTCGATTACATAATCAAACTTCCAATTACATCCCATGTAAGTCAATTATTCCCGGCTAGTATAAAAAAATCTTCGTCCCTGATGAATAAAGATAAGGAACCGATTTCCCGATCCTTCGCCTTGTGTAAGTTGTCAATCTATCCGCTCTTTTAGCTTTTCGCTCTATTACGAAGATAATGGTTTTATTCCCTCGCTCTCGAGTGGTCCGATTACGAATACCATACAATCGTGATACGACAGAGATATGAAAATTGGTAGACATTGAACACGGAAGCGCGTACCTCCGATTCCGCTCTCGGGGTCTCTCGTTTGTCTCAATGGCCGTTACACCTTCCAACGTTGACCGCGCGAGCGTGAACGACCACGGGGTTCTCTCATTGTTGTACTAGAATAGTAGCGCGATACTGTACACGGTAGTGAGTAAGTGTATATCCGACCGTAAGAAGGATTCTAGAGAACGGATTCCATTGCGCGCAACGCATAGCAGGTTCCCCGTTGAACTGCCTCGTCTCTTCCACGGCCCGTCTCTCTCGAGATTCGCCAAGCGAGACCACACCGCGGGCCGGTCTTCCTAGATTCCTCCTTTCTGCCTCCTGCATCCATTTGCTAGCTCTTCTTTTCTCTATCACCGTGATTCTCTCGCCGCGCTCTCAATGCCCTCCCATAACGCTCTCGACGTTGAACACTGAGCCGACCAACGGGAATTTCTCTAGCCTGTCTTCTCTCCGCGATACTGCGTGTATTATACACATATGCACATTCGTGCACTTTGCAATCGGATCCGACGTTACACGGGGGTTGTAAAACCATCTCAGTTTTCCCAGAGCCACATATGATCCCGGAGCCTCTTGCCTCTTCCGCGTTTCTTTAGCAACATTGTCTTCACTTCGAAACCTACTTCTAGTGAGTTCCACCAATTCGTCAGATCAAAAACTCTGCAACTAAACTGTTGTATCAGCGAAATCATTGGTTCGAATATACCGCAATAATTATATGTAAGCGATCTGAGTTACCGTTAATTAATTGACACAAATGTAACATTTGCTCGCTTACGCGGTTATTACAATGTGGTTCGAAGGTGTAATGAACGGTGACGCAATGGAGCTGATTTTACGGTTTATCTCTGTTCCGTGTATACGATACGTGCTATTTCGTTACTATTTTTCTTACTCGGTCCGGGTGTATTCATTGCGGTCTGCGGGCTTTAATCTGCGAGTACTAAGGAGTGGTCACAACTATCTCGATGCACGTATTCGAGTCCGGACAGTGGATAGAGCAAGACGAAATGAGCGGCCTGTTAGGATAAAGAGACTGAGCGAAGGGAGATAGGTTGCACGAGCAAGAGATACGAGGCGAGTAAGAAAGTGAGAAAGATAGGTATGCAGGTATGTGTACACATATAATATGGCTATGTAATGCCTGAGCCGTTTCAGTCGGTGCGGCTTAGCTCGCTAGCTCCGCGCCTCCTTACTGTCCTCTGCGCCTCCGCGCTCCTCTCGGAGAGTGCCATTATGTACGGCCTGAACCCGAGGCCCTCTCAAGTTCCTGAGAACCGAACCTCGACGATGCCGGAGAGCGAGAGAGCTAGTGAGTCTAGCACGGAGTTCCGTAGCACCCGGCATGCCACACCTTTCGCACGGCCTCACGCGACTTTTCGCCGGTGCTCCTTTATACCCACCTCTTTCAACGTCCGCGGCGATACGCTCGCCGCGAATGGTTACAATATTGGAAAAAAAAAGAAAAAGGAAACAAGTCCTTTCGACAACGGTAATGACTTGAGAATTTCATTCTCAAAATCGATCCGGCAAATTGGCAAAGCTAACTTCGTATAATTGATTACGCGGTACGGAGTAATTATGCCAATTTCATCTCAATCTCGACTGTATTTCGATATCAGCCTAATAACGTTGTCGAGCCACTCCTTTCGCACGATTTCGTAGCTCCGGCGAAGAAAAAAAGAAATTCGCCTCGAATGCTCCGAGAAAATCTCCGAGGAACGGGAGGCCGGGGATATGCCCTCGAAAATATATTAGCAAGGGCAACGAGAAGGCGAATGATTGGAGCAAAGCCGAAGAGGTCAGTCTCGTGACTCCCCGCGAAAGAGCCGCGTATACGGTACGGGATAATAAGAATAAGAATGAGAAGAGAATCCGAGGCCGCGACGTATACGAAAAACTTGACCGAACTTCCGGTGATGCCGTTGCTCTCCCTCTCTCTCTCTCTCTCTCCCTTGCCGATGTTCCTTCGTGTCTTCTCCTTCCACCTTTCTCGCATAATACAAAACCCGCGATACGATTTCCAGCCTCAACTGTGTTTCTGTCGGCGAGCCGAGACGGAGACGAGGCGAGCGGGTTCCTCAATGAAATTGGCTTCGACGTTGGAGCGCGCAACGCGAGGAGGCTTCTTTCTCGTTTCTCTCGTCGCGCTTTTTACGAGCCTACCGGTGTATAGACAGACGGAGAGAAATCTTCACCGTGCGTTAATCGTTTAGCTTCCTCCATCGTTTCGAGCTCGTTCTTTTTTTTTTCTTTCTTCTCTTCGTCTTCGTCCGTCTCCTTCTCTCCTATGTTCTCTTCATACAACCCTTTGAATCTTGCATTGCGCCGCGTGCGTTATAGAATCTGTATACTCCACGCGTGTGTGCACCTCCTCTTCCCTCTCGCCACGTTTATTTTTCCTCTTCCATTATGCCGGCGCGCAGAAACGCGGGCAAATCTTCCCTCGAGCAAATCGTCCCGGGGATGGAGAGGAGAGCTCCTCGCTCGGCTATTTATTTATCGTTTCCGGTCCGAGAACATTACAGATTTTTCTCCTCTGATGTTATACTCCTCACTCGCATTTACGACCAGTTGGAACTTGACGCAAAGGATAAGTTTTTTATTTTTCAATTTACTTTCGCCTCTCTTTTTCGGCCGCTCTCGAAAGCGAGGTTTCGAGAAGCGAGTACAAAATAGAATTTCGTACACGAGAGTACATTTTCTCCCGAATTCTCGTGTGAAGTCTTATTCAAGAAGTGCGTGAAAAATCCCACTGCTCGGATTTGTCACAGACCGTTCTCACGCAATTATCATTACCGACTCGTGTCAAGAATACAAAAAAATAGGGAGAGAAAAATTGAAAGAGACGTCGGGAGAGAAAAAGTTAATTAAGGTCGACGAAGCCAAGATCAATTGGCCTAGTCCTGTGTTGAAACAATTTCGTTGCCCCGTCATCCGTTCGCTCGCCACAATCGAGATTCTCACGCCGCATAACCGAAGCGTATCATTCCGCGTTCCGACACGGCGGTAGACGGAAAATAAAGAGTGACGAGAGGCCTCGATAGTAGATAAAAAAATAAATATGAAGAGGAAAAAAAATGAAAGTATCTGAAACGGTAGAGAGCGACGTTCGACGACGATGAGAAACGATCGCGACGTCGAAGGGCGGGGATGGAGTGCGGAAGGGGGAGGGGAAGAAAAAACCGCAGCGTCATTATCGCGTTCCGCCCAAACGATCCCTCGAAATGTTCTCGTCTCGAGACCGTATTGCGGGATCGGGCGAGAGGAAGAGAGCAAAAGGCCGTTTATCCTTACCGCATTGCCGCAAACCAGCAGAAGCACATCGCGGTGCGTGCGCTCCCTTGCGAAAAAAAAAAAAAAAAAAAAACACATAAAAATAAAAAGAAACGAGAATCGATCCGCGGTTCGAACTTAAGAAGTCGGGACGGGATCTCCGGACTCTCAGAATTCAGAGACTCCGAATGTTGATTATATACGCTCGGCGCTTAATCTCTTTCTCGACGTCTTGTTCGACGCGGGGAAACACGAACGAGTCTCGCCGCGGATCAATATCGATCGCGGCACGAAATACGACGCATTATTGCCGATAGATTTCTCAAAAAAAA
Organism: Ischnus inquisitorius; assembly: GCA_963924025.1. NCBI lineage: Eukaryota > Metazoa > Arthropoda > Insecta > Hymenoptera > Ichneumonidae > Ischnus > Ischnus inquisitorius. The sequence goes on from OZ001251.1 coordinate 15,682,193, forward strand.
ATTCTCCCCAAAAGGGAAAAAAAGCGACTCGTCGTGGATTTCGGATTATTCTTGCCCCGAGGCAGGAAGACTGTGATATCGTCTCTTGGGACGATTAAACTTTGAGTTAATCGAGTCGAGATTATCTCTGCGGTCGGGAAGCAGCCGAAGCCGTTCGCACGTCTTGTCTCATCATCTCCGCTCCTTCGGGCTTCACAGTTTATTACAAGATAACGTGTACAACAAAACGAGCTCTCCTCGCTCACCCGATACACTGTATTTATAGTACGCGTAGCCACGAATCTATATCTATATCGTATATTGAGAAAATCATTATGTAGGCTCATGTAACCGTTCGAGAATCAATGTCTTCCTTTTCCGGTACTTCGGGATTTACCGCTTTTTTTCCGGGAAAAAGAGTCGAGTATGAAAAAAAGTTGCAAAAAGCGCGTACGCACGATCGGCCCGAGTGAGAAAGAATGCGGGGGAAGAAAAAAGACGGAATCATTATTCTTGCCGCAATCCGGTAGCTGATCCAGAGTCCGCCACGGTGGTCCCAATGGACTCCGGAGAGAGTCTCAGCGGTCTTTGGCGTTATCCACCTGCTCGACGGGAGTACACCGAGCGGCGCACCGGCGAGACCGTTCAATCGTAACGCTAATGACCTTCCACGGTACGTTGACTGGGTTGGCGAACAGGGGGTCGAGACGCGCGCGACCGCGATATACTCTACTATTATACTCGACGCCACAAGGGAAATGAGAACGTTCTACTCGTTTGTGCCGCAGAGACATGCAGATTCTAAACTCTCGCGTTCGCATAGAATATCGTTGGCTTGCCAAACGCGATGCGAATCGGACTCGTAATTTCCATGCAACGAGCCAATTCAGTCTTTCGTTTCGGCGCGGTCACCAACATTTATTCATGTCGCATTATCGAAACTGCACAATCGTATGCACTTTTTTCACAAACTACTTTTTGAGCTAAATCTATATAATTAACTGATCGATCGATTGATTAATTAGTTGTGAGTTCAAATAGGCCAAAAAGGAATTCATCCCATAAATAACATTAATAATAATAATTATTATTATTATATTAATAACGGAGCTATAATACACCAATACTATAGTTATTATTATATAATTATTGAGCAAATTATGAAAGTACTTATGCGAACGGGAGGCGAACGAAAAATATAACAGTTTATCGATACAAACATCCGGTTCGAGTTGCTTTTTTTTTTAAGAGGGTTAAGGTCAACGTTGCGGAACCCACGGCGCTTGAACAAGTGTGCGCTTCCGCCTTTTAATATTCTCAAACTGGCAAGAGAGCGATACAGTTTTATACTCGCAAATTGATGATTGTATGTGCAGGGAATGCGGACGATAGCCGGGCCAGTTCGCACGACCTTGCGCGAACAAGCGAGAAAAGGTCCCACCTCCCCTTTCACCCGAGTCTCGTTGCTTAATTAATTAATCAACTAATTGATTAATCAATTAAAGCAGCAATTTCGGCCGCGAATTCGTTATTTTATCACACCGGCAAAGCACCGATCTCTCAACAGAGGCTTCTGTTTGTGTATCAGCTTCGAAGATTGGAAATCGCGCACGACAACCGTGAGAAGTTCAATTAGTCAATTAATTATTTGACGGATCATCGACGCTGATTATTGTGTGTTTTAATGATTCTACGTAAATTTTTTTGTACTTTAATAACACAATTTTTCATCGTTTTTTTTTCATTCTCATGTTACAGACGTCTCGGTCGATGCAGCCGACGCTCTTTCGGGCTACGATCCGCAGTTCATGGAGCGCTGCTATTTCCCAGCCGAATTCCAGGGCGAGTTTCTGATGCAGGTGAGCGGAAGAGGCGCCAGGGGATCGACCAACACCGGGGAGCCCATACAGTATTCCACTGTAAACATCACGTACGACTCCATACCCGTTTGGGGATATTGCCATCGACGTTTCGACGATAACGTTCTTCTCGTCGACAAGTGAGTCCGATTTATCGATCTCTCGATCACACGATAACGTCCTAAACGACTCAAGAAAATTCTCGCATTTCCGCTGATTCTCATCTGCAACATAATTTGTACCTTTTTTTTCTTCTGTTTCATCTTCGCGTCACGTTCGTATGCGCTTCATGTCTTTCTGGCTCAGTTTGTGTCGGTTTGCAGTTTCTTATTATCGTCCGGCGTCTGAGGCGCGTCTACGCCGGGAATAGATCTCGTTCCAGACGTCTGCGGGGATGAGAACTTCGTGCGAGAGAAAAGGGAGCCCTCGTCTTATATAGGTTTCCGCTGCAACCTCGTTCCATGGAGCTCGCCGAATCCGTTCGTCTCTCTCGTTTCCTCGAGAGGTGTTCGTCGTTCGATCGTTAAAGTTTCTCAATTAACGACACTCGAGTTTCCGCGCGTTTCGCACGAAATATCAACGGGTAACCGAACGCAAAGGGAAATGAGCATCGGAGACAGAATGGAACCGAGTGGAACCTCGAACGGGAACCTCGCCGAGGCTCGTCGACGGTATATCACGTCGAAGATGGAAGCTTTTACGAGGAATTAGCGAGACGTGCGCGTCGCTCGCGAGGGTGGCCGAGTCGCGTCTTTGCTCCTTTAACACACAACCCGAACGCATTCTCGACGCGCCGCCCGCTTCACGAATTCGGCGAGATAGATTTCGTCGTTCTTTTGTCTGACTGCGCGTTAAAAGCGCGATAACTCATCGACCGAAATATTTCTACGTATATACACGGCCGCGCGTTTCACAAAAAGACGATAAATTACGATCGCGTCGCGAGAATATGTTTCTTTCTTTTTTGCCTCCTCTTCGCACGCTTGAAATGATAATTCGAGAAAGATATTGATAGATCGAAACGAGTGTCGCATTAGCAATCGTTATTCTTCCTCGTCGCATCATCGGCGACGAAACTATCGTCGAGATCGAGGAGACAAAAGAAGAATGATCGTCGAAGAGCGATTTATCATTGCTGCCTTTTACGGCTCGCGGCGCGTTGTGCAGAATAGAAACGTCCTCTTAATTTCATTCTTTTCCCGCCGGATTCTCATTATTCGTCTTTTATCATTTCCTCGCGGTGTTAGATAAATGTCTCGGCGAGACAAGAGAAGAAAAAAAAAAGAACATTTGTGCCTTGTCCCGTCGAAGATTTAGAGGGGAAGGAGCCAGCGTGGTCAGTTGGAGACTTTCGTAGAGACGTTGAGCGTTGAATATACGAATGTTAGATTATGCCCCGTGCAGGCTCCACGAATACACGGAGAGGAGCCGGCCCAGGACAGGACACACCTTAGAATTCCCGCGTGACTATCGTGGGACCCGCCCGCGGGATTAGTCCTTTTTGGACATTGGGATTGTCGAGAGTTTGGAGTCGAACCCGGCCACCTCCGAGCCGACTCGTTTTCCTTCGATATTTTTATTTGTTATTCTTATTATGCGTCCTCTTCTTGTTCTTTCTCACATACGTCGGTGTAGTTTCTTTAACCCGGCGATCGAGACGCCGAGAACGATCTCCGAAGGATCTGGGAGAGAGAAATAGCGAGTGAGGAGCGTTATAACGAAAGGGGGCGAGGGTATAAAAACGAAGTGAGAGAAAGAGAGAGTCCCAAGTGTATATACGTCGAGTGTGGGTGTCGTTCGAGCAAGAATGCATAAATTGGCATCCACGCACGCCCCTGCGCGTGTGCCCGTGCCGATATACAACCTGGCTACACTGTGATTCACGTTGAATCGTTAACGAGCTACCGGTCAAGCGTTCACGAGCCTCAGGAATTTCGTACCAAAGCTCCTCTGTGTAGTTGCACAAATATTTCTTTGATTCATAACACTTTACCGGAGAAAGAAAAACTTGATTTTCTTTCGAGAATCGACCGGGTCGATCGATCGAACGATAATTTCAAGGCCAAATCCTGCACACACCTTTGAAGAGTCAATGATTTAATTTTTCTCCAGTTCCAGATCGATACGGCTCAATGTCGAGACGCTAATCGATACTTTTACCTCGCCTTTACGATTTTAATATCGAATAGTTTGTGAGCGACGCTGTAGGCTCGAGCGCAGCGTTGAGAAGGCGCATCGAGAAGATGAAAAACGTTGAGAATAGCCGCGGCGCTGAATATACAAGCTCGCTCGTTCGAGCTCCGCGAGATATGAAAAAAGGAAAAGAAACGGAAAGATTGTACGAAGAATTGCGCGAGAGTATAGGATAGACCGCTCAACCCCTTTCGACGTGTATCGGAGGATGGAACGAAGAGCGTGGATATCTTCCTTTTTCCGTTCCACACCGAGTTCCATTAATCCTCGCGGGAGGCTTTGCTACGCTGTCTAGGCGCAAGCCTCCGCGGACTAGCGGATCAGAGCAACGCAAGTATTATTATTACACCGTAGCGATGCGTGGGTTAGCCGCACATATTTCTAAAAGGACAAACCCGCGAGCCAAGGCATCTCTTCCTTTGCCGAGTTGCGGCGTTCACGAAACTTTATTGCTCTCGTAGATCCTCTCAATTTTTTTTGTTGCATTCCACCGAACAGCCTTTCTGAGAACACGTAAAAAAGAACGAGGACGAAGCTAGGACGCGTACGGAACCGCGTGAAATCACGAAGAGAATGGTTAATCGTTAATTATCTCCGCGTATACGCGAGTTCTCTATTAAACTCGTAAATCAATGCTCGAAGATTGAGGCCGTTGGGTTCGGTAGCGTATCAGGAGCAGTTGAACCGCCGCTGCCTCTGATGAGTAACGAAGCAGAAGTAGGAGAAAAGAAAAAGAACGAGAGAAGAAGGAGGAGGAGAAGAGGAATAAAAAAATGTGAAAGAAGTGTGTTATTAAGTCTCGGATAATTTCGTTTCAGGTACGCCGACGGGGAATGCATAAGGTGCTTCCGGTTGAAACGAAGGGCACGCAACATCATCGAGGTCTTCTCGGAAAATCTCAACAGGTGTTACACCGACGAATCCGCTGCCGTTGCCTCGTGCGACACTCTGAATTCGACCTCGATTCTCTATCGTGAGTACAAAAGCTATCTAAACACAATTATAACAAAGCTGCGACGCTAAATATTGCATCCTGCTTGCGCAAAGTTCCATCCACGAGGGAGTTCAGTCATCGATTTTGGCTTCCTCTTAAATGTCGATTCGGGAAAATTAAAAAATAATAGGAAAAGGCCGTATTATATTTGTATATTGAAAAAAAATTCCGAAAAACAAAGTTTTTTCATGGGTAAGCAAAAAACGACGAAAAATAAAATGTCTTTCAAATTCGCGATAGTCGGCACATCTGTGGAGCGAGCCGACAATGGATATTATGAAGAATCATTATCGGTGCAACGTCGTTAGTTTAACGTTCTTGCACACGATGACCGCGCGTCCAACAAACCATAAGATATACATATAATATTTTTTTCCTTAATTAACGTTTAATTGCCTGCAGGATGTAGTACGAAACTTGCGCAACGATGTGTTTTCTTTTTTTTTTTTTTTTTTTTTTTTTTACACGAGGCTATAGAGCAGGTTACTCGCTACCAGATTCATCTATGAACTAATTGGCGTACGTGTGCGTGGACAATATGAGCGTCTCACGGCAAAGATCTGCCGGCTTCTTCGGCCGCGGCGTCCTTCCCTTGTGTAAGAAACGCGTCACGCACGCGCTTGTATCGCACGCCCGGCTCGTCTTTCTCACCGTACGCATCAATTAAAATGCCTGCGTACCTTGGACTGATCATTTGCATAATCGCAGGGCACTGCGGAGCGCCTCGGCGAAGGATCTCGTAGTATGGAACTCTATACATACAAGAGGCGTACACCAAATCGCGAAGTATCGTAAAAATCGCGTCGTGCAATGAAATCTATATGAAGCAACTTGTCAAAAATTATTTATTTGTTCGATAAAAAAAATCTTAATCAAAGCCGACTCGCCCCGTGGCCTACGAAGAGTGCACCAGAAATCAAGCAAAATAGATCAGATTTAATCTCGACCAAATTCATCCCGTGAACCTGCATTCCAGATAGATCGACTCTCATTGCATACTTTTTATACACTATTTGAAGATTTTTTATTAGCAATTAAAATATGAGAACGCGAATTGTTCGGGCATGATAAAAAAAATCGGGGGAATATTTTTTATCACGCGGATTTCGGTGAAACGACGTCGAGCGAAGGTGCGTTACGAGCGTGAGCGTCCAATGGACCACCAACGCTCTCGGGCTTCCGACTGCGGGGGGTTCCCGAGCGTGGCCGTAGGTCGATCGGACGCTCCCCATTCACCACCGCGACCGTGGCTCGCGCGCTTCCTCCGCATCTCCGTTCTTTTCAAAGGAAAGCTTCTTTTTTTTATATATATATTCAATCTCTTGTCTCGTTCGCTCCAACACCGTAGGATTCAGAGTTCCGTCGCCGAGCCACGGAAGAACCTACGGCGAGAAGAACACTCGAGCGTTCTCCGTCGGCGTGGGAGTGGCCCGATGAGAGAGTTTCACTCGCCAGGAGGGAGGGATTTGGCCGGGTCTTCTCGCGATCTCTCTCGCAGCACGAACTTATTCACCGCAAGCTCGCGCAGCATCGGCTATTATATCGTTTGTGGGAGAAATTTAACGTTCGATTCTTCGACACTCCTGCTTTATGATAATCGCCCGACGGTCGAAGGGACTATTTCATTTTTTTTTTTACGTACCATCCCTCGTGGGGCGCTTCGGGAAGATCCGAGATAAGCGTGACAACGCGCGTACGAGCCTCGTGGGATCGAGAGTCGAGAGCCTCGACAATAGAAATATCTGCATAATAAATGAATAAATATTTCATTGATTCTACGTGGCAGTCTTAAGAAAACATGGTTCTGGTTAAAAAAAAAAGCTTAAACCGACAGTCGAAGGGTTGATTTCTCGATGCAATCCGGTGCACTTGCCTTCGCGCTTTATTTATTTTTTCTACCGTGACGCAACGCCTCCGGGTGACGCATACTTTGCGAGGAGACTCACTTCGGGGATCGGTATTCGAAAATATTATGCCTTCTCCAGTTTCTCTTTTATTGCTCCGCCGATGCTGGGCTCGGGACGAGGCAAAACCGCCTCCCGCAATGACTCGTTCGAACTCGTACAGACCTGCACAAGCGCTAAGTGGAGCCTTCAATACACATTTATACATACAGATACTATATATATGTATATATGCTGCATATAATGCTTCCTATGGCTGGTTAGAGAAAGATGAAATTGTATGTCTCACAGAGCTTAGAGTAGCGAGAGCGACTATATTTCTGAACGTGGCAATATACGGCCCGTAGGCCCGATGTCGATGGGCAGAGGAAATCGTAGGAGCTCCGGACAACAGGCCAGAACTTGAGGGGGGGGCTCAATGGAGCGAGGAAAAGTTGAAAGAGCCTCCGGGACAGGTAGTCGTACCTTCTATCGGTCTGTTGCTGCTGATTCCTCGCGGTAGTATAGCCGCGCTGTGTTGTAGTAAAGAAAAAGATGAATGAGAGCTGTCTACCCGGGGTCGCCCATCCGATAGCCGACGAAGACGTGCTACCTCTCTGCTACCTGTCGAGTAACGACCTTGTCCGCAACCAAACGAAATCGCTCTTTCTCATTCGGGTTTTTTTTTTCTTTTTTTTTTCACTTTTTTTTTTCTTTTTCCTCGACGACGTCCGGTGTCGAAGGCGTCGTCGGGGGGGCCCCCGCTCGATTCTTCTTCATCGAAACAGACCTTCGCATTCCTCCGTCGCTCGGCTCTTCCGTTTCGATTTTTCAACTATTCCATTGAGCTTTTCCGTCCGCGTTACCACAACGATCACAAAACCGGATGATTCCCTTTGAAATATTTATATTGTCGTAGAGATTAGTGCGGTGTATTGTGCTCGTGTTATTTGGAGGATAGTTTTTGGTATTTGACTGAGATGATCCGGATCGACGAGACACGAGGCTGAAGTTTGCGGTAATTTTCATCCAAGCTTCTTTTCTCTGTACGGAATCGGATCTGTCGGGTTTTGTTTCTATCTTGGTTCGGAATTTCGCGGATTTTTATGCATTTTTTAGAAATTTGAAACAATGAATCCCTGCTGAAGGGCAAACACGCGAGCCAAACGCGAATATTCGCAGTCGTTGGACTTCCGATACTTCGGACGTTTCTTGTAAACCGAACTAACGCAATAGGGGAGATAGCCGCGTGACGGATATCCATGTCGCACGAGCGAAGAAAAACCGAAGGGAGTGTCTCAAATGTCGCGTTTACGCGAGAGACGGAAAGAGATCGGGCGAGAGAAAGAGAGGAAGCCCATCGTGGAATCGGAGAACGAATCCATCGAAGAGTCCCACAAAAATGTGTCCTTTGGCCACCCTCGCATATCTCTGCTCGCGCGGCGCTGCGAGCCGGGTAAAACGAGAAGAGAATCTGGAGAAAGAAACGGCGCGGCTCGATGGAGGAAGACGAAAAAAAGGGGGGACGGCAAAAATACGCCCTGAGAATCGAATGGAACGAAAGCGTTGAGAGAAAGGCCGTCCTGCCTTTGGGAATGGGGAACCTTTAAAAAAAAAGAGAAAAAAAAAAACGGTGTGTAGTTTCAGCTACTTCCTGCCCGGGGTTGCGAAGGTGAAACTTAGAAGAGAATCCCATCCTCGCCTTCATTCCTTCGACCACTAAAACCGATAACATCAGCAAATTCTAACTATTTATTGATCCGTCATCGAACCGATTTCTCGCTCGCGACTCAAATTTTTCTATCGAAGTACTTCAAACTTAATTATTAAAAAAAAATGTATCGATGTAATTAAGACTCGATAATTTACTTTAATTTCACTGGATGAAACTACATTTATTTTTCATAACCATTTCTGCATAAATCTTAATTTTTTCTTACAGTGTAGTTTACCGTGAAAAAAATGTACTAAGATTAACTAAATGCTCTGTTGAATGCTTGCAACTAAATGTTTAGTTAAAACGAAGAAAAATTTAGTCGCCTTTAGTATCCGTTGGTTGTTTAATGCAATGAACTCTTCAACAAATTAATTATCTTCTTGAAGGAACTAAACATTTAGTTGCGCGTATTCAACCGAGCATTTACTTAATCTTACTAAATTTCTTTTTTAGCGTGGTAGTCCTCGTCTTCATTGGAGTAGAACCCAGTTTTTTTTTCTCATTCACAAACAAACACACACGAACGCATCGAATCTCTATGGGAACTCCGTATGATTTATACGGGCGCCTATTCTTACCTGCTGCCGTGGCCCTTCCTGCCCTCCCACCTAATTCTTGCGTGCAGTTCACGAGCGCCGCAATGCACACGCATGGTGCGTGAAACCCGCGCACAGATCCCAGCGGCAAACACAACTCTGTTTCTCCTCCACAAAGCGGTAGTAGATTAGCGCTTCCTCGCATGTTCCTCTGCGTCCCTGCCATTTCATACGTCGGGGCGAAACAGCAGCGTGATTCAACTCGGTCACGTACCGGGCATTCTCATTTCCTACCGATATAGCTAGAATTTCGCACTGAAATTCCTCGAATTCATCTCAGCGAGAATGACGAAGGGGCGTGGAAGATGACACGAAAAAAATATCTTTGTAAAAGAGGGAAACATGAAAAAAAAAAAAAAAAAAAAAAATTGTATACGTTAGAAATCTCGGACGCGGTTTATTCCTTTTTTTATGCTCCGGTGGGATTTGATGGAAATCCGCGTAACGCGATGTGCTGCGTACGTCGAGCTTATAAATAGAACGAGGGATCAGGTTGATCGAGAGACTCGGGATTAGGCCTCGCGGAGCTCTCGAGTGTTCCTTTGATTTATTCGATACTCCGACATCTCGGAGGATAAACGAGATCGAGCGAAAAAAAAACGAAACTTAATCATGCATGTAAGTTTATATGACGTCGAATTTCAAACCGTGCATAATTTCTGCATGAAAACGTTTTGTTTTTCTTCTTGTAAATCTTATTTTCTAGACTTTTTTTACCCCGCACATTCCCTTTTACGACTAATCCAAATAAGCTTTTCATTCGACTGCTCGCAGGTACGAAAGAGATTGGCGGTATACCAATTAGAAACGAGTTCTGTCCGATCGCCGGACGTTACCACTTCAAGTACAACATAAACGACGGCTCCGAGGAGAAGATCGAGTGCAACACGTTCTCCTCGGACTTCGACAATTGCCCGGACGGCTCGACGCTGAGGCTGCAGTTCAAGAGATGCTCGATTGCGGGACACGGTAGGCAGGATTTTGCGATTGATCAAAAGGATAGAGCACCGACTTCACTGGATATGAGTGAGCAGCTCCATCTCTCTTTCGTGTGCTCGTTGTTTCTTTCGGTTTTCCTGTTTTTGTCAAATTCTTCCATTCTTTTTTCGCCATTTTTTAATGCAAACTTTTTATCGTTGTATTGTAATATTAGCGGCTAACATCAATGCCACCTTTTTTTTTCAATTCACTTTTACCTCGCCGTCTGGCAAAAAAATTAATTAGATCGATCGATCACAGGATAGGCTTTTTTTCCCCTCCCGCTGTCGATCACACTCGCGATCGAGACTCCGCGTAATTGGATCCCGATCTCGCTTATGCATATGCATGTCCGATGTCCCCGCTACATCGTTGCATCGCATCCAATAACTCGCCGGGCGTAATCGTCGGTTGAAGTTTTTTCTTCATTTTTTTCCACTCATCGAAGCTCTTCGCCCTTGCCCGCGATTGCCGATGACGCTATTTGTTATTACTTTTGTCGTTTTATTTTTTCACATTTATTACGTCTTGGCACCCATGCGCAAAGCCGGTCCGGCGATAGTTTGCTCTTTTTTTAATCCTTTTGTCGCAACGCGCTCGCACCGTCCCCTCGTCGTCGTATAGTCGAGCCTCTTCCCTTTTGCTCCCGGTGTACAACATTCCGTGGCTCGTAAGCCGCGTTCGTTCGAAACGTATATCGGTGTCGGGCGCGTCGCTTCGATTAAACGCGCATCTGCATAACGAGGAAAAACGAAGTCAGTTGGAACTCGGCGTTTGTCGCGGTTGTTTTGTATCCTTCATTTTTTTTTCGTTTGTTTCATTTCCTCCGAAGACATCACTTTCGATTGCCTGGGAAGCTGGCCCGGCGGACCCGACGGATCGAGGTACATCGCCCTCCTCGATACCAGGAACGGCGGAGAACGCAGGCCACAATACCGATGTGGTGTAAGTTTTCAATTTATCCAACTGCAGGACGTCTGTGCTAGATTTTCTGAGCCAAAAAAACAATAACTCTGAAAATAAGAAATTATTTAGCTCTTCTGGTACTTGAAAAATATTTCGTTCAAAAATTCGCTTCCGAACCCAAAAAAGTGTCGCCGGTCAAAATGTTCAAATATTGAATGTTGAATATTACATATTTTTCTTTTTAACTTATACTCAAAAAATTGTCAATCAACTAAATTATTAGTCATTTAGTTCCTCGGAAAATATTGGATATGAATAGTCGTTCCTGTTGCGGTTCACATTTTTGAAATAATACATTTTTTTTACTTGAAAAAAACTGGTAATAAACTATTCTTTTGTTCGACAGTTGTATCACTCGGATACGAAGAAGGGCAGGACGTATTTGTCGTTCAGCAGTGATTCGAGTTGCACGCAGAATCTCGAAAACTCAACGAGCGGCTACGAAACGCTGATACTCACCAAAGCGACGAATCAGAAGAGAACTCCGAATTACGTGGCCACTCACGTTGCATCGTCAGTATTAATAACTATTGTGTGATATCATTGTTTCACCGTGAAATGCGTATTCTCAAAGAGATTGCTGAATTTCCGTTACAGTTATCCGAAATGGGCTCAGGGCGAGTGGGAAGAATCGTTGATCATCAACGGTACGATGACCTTCAATGATCTCAATGGATATCACAGCTACACTTTCGTGACTGTCGACTCGAACGACGATACGGGACGGTTCGTAGTCTATTCGAAGGATCATTGGTAAGAATAATCGGTTATTTATAGTAAAATTGTTATGCAATTGAATAGTTCACGATGTATCATAATTGATCCAATTACTCGTCAAATAACAGTATTTATTCTTTGTTAAAGCGAGCAAGAAGCCTATGTGTGCCTCATGATGAGACAAAGAAGTGAAAACGTTCTTGAATTTAAGATCGGTACGTTCTTTTTTTACATAAAAAACAAAACTATTATATCTATAGCGATATCGTTTGAGAATAGAAAGTATTAACGTCTATGGATTTTTTTCCGTAGGAGGGTTATCCAGTCCGGTGTACCAGAGTGATTTGTGCGACGATCAAAATTTGGATAAATCCGACTGGATGACACAAGCTCGTAAGTACGCGAGGATAAGACCGACCGCTGGGCGTCGGGATCTTCGTATGAATAATTGATGACGATGGAATGTTAACCGAAATTTGTGTGCCACAGGTCTGGAACGTTTGGTAGAAAGCCCGTGTCCGATAACCGGCAACTACATGGGAAGGATAACCGATTTGCCTGGTACGTGCGCCGAATTGAGCAGCAACTGCAACACGAGAGAAATAATGTACTACAAGGTGACGGACTGCGAGTCCGGCGAATTATACGAAGGTAGAATATCGATTGATCGCACGCGATAGTCGGCCGGCTCGACGGCAGTGTTGTAATTCTAAAAAATAATAATTTTCCTCTTTTCTTCATTATCGTAGAACGAACGTACCTGTGTCTGGGACAGTGGGAGGAAAACGGTGTTATGTATACTTACACGATGAGAAACGATACCAGCACAAACGAATGTTTCGTTGGTCTGATCGTCAACGACGAGGAGATTTACATAAAGGAAGCCGGAGACCATTGTCTGAGAAATATTGATCCTCAGAAAGAAGGAATGCGCCTCTACAAGAAGGGTAATTTCAGTATGATCGAATGATTTTTCCGCACAGTCCTATTAAGACGATTAAAGAGAAATTATAATGACACTGACGATTTATCGATTACAGGCCAATGTTACGGAAACTCACCGAGTCCCGCGCCAACGCCGATAAAGCCAATTCCTCACGATCCAATAATGAGAATCACGTCCACGCCGCGTTCCAGATTAGAAGGCATTTATCTTTTTTGTCGTGATCGAAGTTCTCGTACATTTTTGTGAGTGAAATCGATTTAACGTTCTCCTTACTTTTTCAGCTGGCAAAAAGAAGAATCCTCCGAGTCACTCGTCCTCGACCTCGTCGCGAAGAACAACCCTCGTGCATGACTGTGTAATTTTACTGACGATCACCGCCGCTCTCGTTAAGACAATCGGCTCGTATCGCATCGACTAATTCCGCTCGACTGGTTGCGTGCATCCGCGGTATATATCGCAAAAAAACCTATATTCCTCGACCAGAGAATGAATATTTATATTTTCATACATGCAATTAATCTAGTGAAATCGTGAGTCTTCGACAGATTTCGAGGATATCGCCAAGCGGCATTGTAGAAATTGTAGAAACTTATATATTCTAATACGATTTTTGTCTCTCCTCCCTCAAAGATTTTACAAGAAACGCGCCAATCACGTACGTAACGCGGGGAATCTTCCGTGCAGTTCTTATACAATTATTATCCTTTTCTGCTTAATCGTACGTCGAGAAGAGCCAACCTACTCGATACGAAGGAATGGCATTTTATACACAGTCACCGAGTCATTAATATTTATTTTACTTAGGGTACGTAGGACGCGATTGAACGATGCGACAACTGATACGAATCTCTCAGATATTTGTATACTGCCTTGTAAGATATAAGAAGTGTCGTAAAATATCGTATTTCCGTGGTTTTATGTGGATTTGAAAAGCGAGAAAAGTGGTTTTAAACGCCCGACGAACCAACTTTATCGTAATCAACTTTCCGTCTCGAAGTTCGTCGAGTCTGTCGTCCGATAGAGAGACGGGTTTTGTTTTTTATAAAATCGTCGAGGATACCGTTGTAGGAATATCCTCAGTGTGAATGAATGTACAGAGCTTAAGAGCGACTGCGAGAACAGTGACAACCTTTCGAGCTTAATCGATTTATCTTTTATTCACCTAATAGTCTCGAATTTGTCACTGTTCTTCGTGCAGTCTCGTGTGTAAATATATGTAAACTTGTTATTGTATACATTTTAGTTTATAGATAAAAAAAACATATTGTGATAGCCCCTCGTCGAGTGTAGAGGGGCTTGTCAGGTGCATTTATATTTTCCATCTAAAACGTTGAACGCGACGAGATGCTACGATGAATAATAAAAACATGGTACGGGAGCTTCTTGCTGAACGGGGGGAAGTAATTCCAAACCATATTATTATAAAACAATTGAGCTTTTTATTAACTATAGGAACCGTAGTCTTACGAAAGCAATGAGTAACAAAACTATCGTTATCACCCATCCAAACTTGAAGAACGCTGATTCTTCGATCTTGGAAAATTGGAGTTGACAAAATTTCATCTTACAAGAGAACTGAGTAAATCATAAAAAAAAAAAACGTTTTCTTAATATATTGCGCAACTATCGCGTTAGTTTAATCCTGATGACTTTAAATCTTAATACCCTCGTGTCATGTTAAAAAAAAAGGTAAGTTCATGTATCAACTATTTCAATGGCCTGTTTCGCACTCATCACACTTAAATCCGTGTAGGCAGTCGGAGTGCTGGGCATGAGAAAAAAAAAGGAACGATCATATCACTTTACTGTCGTGTATCCAGACGACGTAAGAACTATTGTCGATCGCGGCAGAACAATGTTTTCACAGTAAAAAAAGTATATATAGAATTTAAACCCGGAAAGCTTGGCAACAGCGGTAACAATAATACGGTAAAAATGAATTATTATACACTATTTACATAACACAAATTCGTTTTCCAGATCGAATTTCTCGCGCATCTCGCACCTCGCCCATTTCTTCGCTGCCGTTCACAGATTGTGAGCGGTATCGGTTTTTTTTCATACAAGCCCGAGCTACCGAAAGATATTCTTCATTATTTCGTCGACCTCGGCGCTCGCTCGCATTTTCAGGTAAACTCCGCGGCCTTTGGCGTCCGTAAGAAGCGCGTTCCACATAGGATTTGCCTGCAATCATAAGAAGTTTACAAAATACATGAGAGATGCCGTACACTATTTAAACATTTTTTCACGTATTCGAACGTATACCCTGACGGGATTGTCGTGGACACGAGAAAACTGCGAGATATCCGTGCAGGTACATGACCATATTGTCTTCTGATCCCCGGCTGTATCGCAAAACTTTCGTACATACGATTGCCCATTGACTGTACGTGGACGCTCACCTTAAACGCCCCGAAGTTACCGCACATTATCAAACTGTGCTTTGCTCTCGTCATCGCGACGCAGAGCCTCTGTCGGTCCGCCAAGAATCCAATGCCGTTGCTCCTCACGCACGACATTATAATGATGTCGCGTTCTTGTCCTTGAAAACTATCGACGGTGTTGACCTCGTGAACGAATCTCTTCTTCGTCTTCTCCGATAACATCGCGGTACTGAAACGCACGATTAAAAACATGAATTTCGACACCCTTTGTCGAAGAACCTTTCTGGATTGTGCGGTAAAGAATTGTTCGACTCACCGCTCTCTGATTTTCGACGTAATGAGAGTCTTTTGATTATTGTACGGCGTTATTATTCCGATTCGCACCTGTTGAAACGAGTTGTCCCAAGTCGAGCGTGCCATTATCGTGTAAACGAGAGTAGCCACGAAATGAGCCTCGTTAGTGTTGGTAAATTTGTTTATGTCCTGGGTCGAATCGAGATCGATGACCTTGTAAAAATTCGACGGTATGTTGCGCATGTTCTCGGAATTCTTCAGAGCACCGGCGTAGAAGTATCGGTTCGGCCAGTAGGCGACGGGGTACGACATTCGGTATTGCGTGTCGAGCAGAATTATCGGATTGTTTTCGTGGCCGTCGAAGGAGCGCTGTATACGAGCGAACAGCGACTGATCCAAGCCCAACATTTTCGCTCTCTGCCGAGATTACATACGGGTGCATGATTACGAGAGTGCGGAACTCCATTGAAATAAAAGAAAAACTAAAAATATTGCTTACCTGCGACAGTACGGTCGCGGGAAGTTGATTGGTATCGCCGACGAGTACCAATGTTTTTACACCCAACATCAAAGGCACGAGAGTCTCGGCCTCGATACTCTGCGTCGCCTCGTCCACGATGCAAACGGATATCGTTTGGTCAGTTCCTCTGTGGAAATGAATTCACCGCATGAAAAACCCTTCGCAACTTGTCAAATTAGATCCATCCTCCAGTATACAAGTGGTATTAATTCTTAGGATTTATCTGACTCATAGAATGTATCCAGTCAAGCGTTTACCTTTTTCCATTACTCTTTCTTTCCTTGTTCCAGCGGATACTCAACCGGATTTTACTCTACCAATTCCTACCCTACCAATTTCCTTACTACCCTTTCCAATTCTCATTAAGTATTTACTTATAGGCCCTTCTAATTCCGAAAACAAATTTTTCAAAAAAACAAGTGAAATTATATGGGCCAAGTGTCATAGCAGAAACACTTCAATATGGCAAAAACTATTGTCTTTGTAAGGCAAAAAAAATTGCTGTAAACAATTGGCGTTCCAGCATTTGCAAGCATCACAATAAACCGCTAGCTGTGGAACGACTATTATTTACAGCAATTTTTTTTGCTTTAAAAAGACAATAGTTTTTGCCATATTGAAGTGTTTCTGGTATGACACTTGAACTATGAAATATCTTTTCTTTTTGAAAATTTAATAAAAACTCGACAACACTGTCAGTGTCGACGCAATAATAATAATTTGATGATTTTCACCGCATGAGGAAAAAAATTAATTATGAAAAATTTGGTGATTTCAATCGAGTAACAGCTACACCGGCTGCGGCGCCGAGCGCGCCACCATGGTGAAATCGACGAACTGATGTAGACGTTAACATATATATTTCGGACAAGACATTTTATAATAGTTTGGACCCTGTTGGGTTTCTGACCCGGATATCTCGGAACCGACTGAACCAACTGAATTGTAAATAGGCTCTTTGGGAAGATTGACCCGAAATTATATGATAGAACTGGCCTTTAAAATTCGTGTCGTTGTACCGTTCCTGAGATATATCGATCGAAAGTTCCACTTCCGGCATATTGGCGTATATATACCCTGTAGCGTTAGGCCACGAAAAAAAAAAAAATTTCAGTACTTGGCGTCAAGACGCTACCGCGTCTCTTGATAATAAAAATGATTTCTCTTACGCAAATATGGATTGCATCATGTCGGTGTAGCATGACGAGAGGGTACACGCTATCACGTCGGCTCCCTTCAGCAGCGTATTTTCGGCACCTCTCTGCAACTTCAACGCTTCCTTTCCATCCAAATGTTCGACCTGCGCATACAAACAAAATCAATTTATGATTCACGATTACATTTTTTTTTCTTCAAATTATAGGTATATTCACTTACCGATCGACCACTTATCAATAAAGCGTAACTCGCTTCGATGTCACTGAGTTTATTCTTTAGCTGCTTCACCCGCGCGGCATCCAGGTTTCGAGCAGTCGCCAATTCGAGTTCCAAGGAATTTTTACGAGCTTCAAGGCGATTTTTCTGAACAAAAGTAAGTCGTTGTTTATTCGTTCTTTGTTATCTTTGCAGCGCGAAGATACGATCGACGAGTTACGATTGATATTCAAAAGAAATTACTTCTTCCTGGACGCATTCGGGCGTAAATTCCGGCGACTTGTAAGTATCCGCCGTGACCTTTACATTCTTTTTTGCCAATTCCTTCAGCGAGACTTCCTTCACCATCGGATGCATCGCGTGATCCCGACCGATGCGCACCATGTTGAAGCGATTCCCTTTCTCTGTGAAAGAACATTCAAAAATAACCTCGATCGTTCGAATGTTTTTACAAAGTTCCGATGATTAGCAAAAAAAAAAACAATTGACTCACCGAATGTTCGTCGTATATCCAAGAGTCTCAGAACAATTTCGTCAATAGCCGCGTTCGACGGTGCGCAAACTAATATCCTCATTCCTTTTCTGTTGTAATTTCTTGCGCGACCGTACAATATCTGCATCATCATATTGACGATAACTTTTGATTTTCCCGTTCCGGGCGGCCCTTGAATAAGACATATCTTCGGAAGTTTCTGCACGACTGCCTCCGTCACTCTCGCTACAGCTTCCAATTGTTTCAAATTCAATTTGTCCTGATCGAGAGATAGGCATTATTAAATCGTACGGCAATACGCTACTTGTAGGCATATCTCATTGGGCATAAACAACGGCCCTTACCTTGGTGACTAGCGGATAGGACTCCAAATTGGCTACGCGCGGCAATTGGTAATCCTCAACTTTCGGATTCAGAATCATACCCGATAGCGTCGAATTGGGCAAATTCTGCAGAGCCTGAATCGTGCGAATGTTCGAACGAAGATACGAGATCGTTCCCAGTCTGTTGATCGTGTTCGTTTGCATCTCCATGGGATTGAGCGGTTTTGTCATCACGGACAAAGTCAGTAACATGTACGGATCGGATACGAATTTCGCTGTGAACCGCAACCGCGCGTTAGATACTTTGCCATCGACAATAAGCCGTGGATGCGCGGCGTTTATTTACCCAAGTTGCAGTTGTAGAGAGTATGAGGCGTCAAGATGCACTGATGGAGCTTCGTCACGTATCCGAAGACGTTCCATCTCTGGGATCCTCCCGATTTCCCTCTGATGCTCGCATACTCGAAGAATATCAAGTCACCGGGGGTAGGATGCGTACGTTCTTGAAGTTCTCTTCTCGAAACAACGATCTCGATCTGGAGCGTCGTCACATTGACAGTCGTCGACGGGACGGTTATACGAGTGACCGAATTGTCTACTACCGAGAACATACAGCTACTGTAATACGAAAAAGATTTTTCAAATGAGAAACAATTTTCCTCCGACAGCAACGAGAACGATTTTTTGAAAATGCTGCTACACGAACGTTTTAGCGCCTCTCTCTTGCTCTCTGTCGTCGTAATCCTTTGATATGCCGTACCACAGTTCGAGTGCCATCAGTGGCTCAGCAACATCGTAATAGGCCTTGTACGTTTCGTATCTGGGCAACATCCGCACGAGGCTGTTTTCCTTTACAACGGGCGGCGGACGGTTCATAGTTTTTTGTTCCTGAATGAAAAAAAATCGAGCGTTTCAGTCAAATAATGTAAATGACTTAAAATTATCAATAGATCGAGGCGATTGAGTGGTGCAGCGGATACATTTCAACGCAGGAAGCTGTGACGCGTGCATCTTCACTCAAGGTCACGATTAAAAAAAAAAAAACGGTGTTGACAAATCGTTCAAAAATTGAATTCTTCTTCTCGAAAATATGATCATTCATGGCTCGGCTTTTCAAAAGCCGACAGGGCAGTGAAGCATTTTCTTGCGGCGGTTCATCCCAACCAAGTTCATGAGTCCCTCTTTGGCTTCAATTATTCAAAGTCCCTCTTTAACCCGAAATACTCCAAGTTTCTCTTCAACACGAAATATCAAATTAGTGAAAAAGTTCGAAGTTGCAAGTAAAGTTATAGTCTGTAATGTAACGAAGTATGTTGTGTGTGGCAAACTGGCCAAAAGAGCCCAGTCGCTTGGTTCACAAAGCTGCGAGACTGGCTTTCGTAATCGGTGGCTAAAACGACATGCTACGAGAAGCAGTTTCGTGAATGGATTGTTCAGCCTGCTCTAGCAATTTCAAAGCCACGACATCGAGAAAACAAAAGAGCCTCAGTGACAAGTATATTGTTACTCGCCGTATTCTCACCTTCAACCACACGGGATTCCACTCGAAGATCCTCAACAAGAATTCCTCCAATTTCGGGCAATCCACCGCGACGGGATTCTTGAAGTTGGTCGGTGAATTCTGCTTGATCGCCAGCGGCGAATCCTTTCCCTTGAAATCGCACTTTCTCAAACTATTACCTGGATCGATTTCGAACAATTGTATCTTCGTGTTACGATCGTCAAACGTTACTCGCTTTATCGCCCGGGGCTTGCTCGCAATCGATCGACGCGGTTTTTTCAACAATGATTTGAGCTTCACAGGTTTACCTGTTTTCAATCTCGGATCCCGCGAGGCTATTGTCGGTTCTTTCTCATAGATAACATTATTGTTCAACGTACGTCGACATCCGGGACCGGATTCCTCGACGGTCGTCGTACCGTTCGTCTTATCGTACCATTGTCGATCGTTCTGCGTCGTCGTGCCTCTCTGAACGCCCTGCATCGCCGATTTCTCTGCGTATCCATTGTTTAACGCTGCCTCCCTTCTGGGATCGTACAATAAACCGGATTCTACACTACGCGATACATTTTTCGACAAATTGGCATTAGGTCCAAAAACCCCGTCGGCATTCTCCTTTCCCTCCCGGTCTCCCGCCCCAGGAGAGTTTCTCTTTGTTTTCCTCGGAGACTTATCCCCGTTTCGTTTTTCCGCGTGCGACGACGCAACCTCGCTCTCCCGTTCATTGTTTTCTCTGTAGAAGTTCGCGCCGTTGTGGAGAGAAATCATGGAATTTGTTGTTCTTCCTGTTATCGAATCCAAATACTTGTCCCTTCGCTTGTTTCCCTTGGGCGAGTGTTCGCCGTTCGCCGGATACGCTACGCCGTTCGTGATCGACTCTCTTTCCAATGGCGGAGACGCAATGTCGGTCTCGTGTTCACTGTAGTCGTCGTAGGATTCAGTTATCGGTGGGATTTCGTCGTGCGTTAATGTCTGCTTTCGCAAATGCGTCGTCTCGTCCGTTCGTTCGGTCACGTTCGCGGTCGATTCGGAGCTGGAAGCTTTCGTAGCCGTTTGTTTTCTCAAATCCGTCGACTCGTCCTTTCCCTTCGTCGCGACGGGGATCTTATCACTATTGTTTACAGAAGTTCGCTCGACATTCGTCGTCGCTTTGGTGGGCTGATCATCGAGCTCGTCAACGAGAAAATCGTTGCGAGTTTTCTGCGTTACTTTTGCCTTTGCTTTAACCGGCCTTTTCACGGGTGCAGCGTTCGCGTCCGCAGCTTCATTCTGCTTGTCGGCGATCTCTCTGAGCTTCTCCTTACGATCGATCTTGATCAAGTGTATTTGCTCTTGCGACATCAGCGGAGATATCACCACCGACCTACGACCTGACGGGATATCCGCCCATTTGTTGTTCATTCTGCGATTCTTATCGTCTTTCCGACGCTTCTTCTCCAGAACTTTCCTTTCGAATTCCAAATCTCTTTTCTGCTTCGTTGTCAGTCGACGCATCTTCGGCGGTGCTGTCTTATTGCTATTGGTGATCTGAGTACCGCTCGTCGACGGTGTCTGGTAATCAGTGTTATTACCGGATTTGTCGATTACTTGGACGCTGAAACCCCTTCGTTGATTACACCCCATAATCGGCGCTTCGACGATCGGTACGCTCTTTCTTACGTGGTCCACCTTCGTCAGAACTACAACGGGAACTCCATTGGGCATCGTTCGACTGGGAGTTTCGGCTCGTTGTTTCCATCTTCCTTCCGGCGACTGTGGCTCGGTTTCGTTATCGACGATACTCGTAGTTTCGGTCCGTAGATTTGATTTATGTTCCGGAGAAACACGTTTTTTGCTACTACTGTCGGCAGTGCTTGCAGATTTTGGTCGAACATTCGATTCTCCTTCGATAAGATCTCGCTTTTTGCTACTACTATCGGCAGTGCTGGTAGATTTTGTTCGAACATTCGGTTCTTCTTTGGTATGGTCTCGCTTTTTGCCACTGCCATCGGCGGTGCTAGCAGATTTTGGTCGAACATTCGATTCTTCTTCGATAAGATCTCGTTTTTTGCCACTGCCATCGGCGGTGCTAGCAGATTTTGGTCGAACATTCGATTCTTCTTCGATAAGATCTCGCTTTTTGTTACGACTATCAGCGGTGCTAGCAGATTTTGATCGCACATTCGATTCTCCTTCGATAAGATCTCGCTTTTTGCTACTACTATCGGCGGGACTAGCAGATTTTGTTCGAACATGCGATTCTTCTCCGATAAGATCTCGCTTTTTGCTACTACTAACGGCAGTGCTAGCAGATTTTGTTCGAACATTCGATTCTGCTTCGATAAGATCTCGCTTTTTACAAGTACTATCGGCAGTGCTGGCAGATTTGGATCGAAGGCACGATTTTTCTTCCGTAGAATCTCGTTTTTTGTTACTACCCTCGGAAACGTGAGTGACTTTCGTTCGATTACTGGACTTGTCTTCGGTAAAATCTCGCTTTTTGTTACTACCGTCGACAACATGAGTGACTTTCGTTCGATCACACGATGTGTCTTCGGTGGATTCTCTTTTTTTGTTACTATCGAAGAGGTGTGCGGCTTTCGTTCGAAGATTTGACTTTTCTTCCGTGGAATCTCGCTTCTTTTCTCTGCTATCGGCAACACCCGCGGCCTTGGCCTCGCTGGAACGTCTTCGTTTCTCATCGTCGTGCTTGTGGCTTTTGGATTTTTTCGCGATGTTCGCTTCCGAATCCTCCGAATCCTCTAGTCTGTCTACAGATTTCTGCTTCTTATGATGATGAGAGTGCTTTTTGTTTTTCTTGACGACAGGCGATTTTTTCTTTGACGAAGACGAAACGTCTTCGCGACTTTTTTCTTTTTCTCGAACTGATTCTTGAATCGCTTTTTCTTCGTTAAGCTTTGACATTTTTTCGTACCTTTCGGCACGTTCTTTTCTACTTGTATGTTTTTTCTTATCGGTGGCGGTTTTGTCGGTCTTATCTTCGCCAGGTGCGAAAACCACTTCGAATATTTCAGTTTCAACGTCGAGAATAGGTGATTCTGCGCCATCGTGCGCAGCGAGAGTTGCTTTGGAAGGTAACATGCAATCGTTTTGTTCCGGAGGCGACATCGGACTATCCAGCTCGGGAGACGACATCCGATCATCGCATTCCGGAGAAGACGGCGGCACATTCCGGTCAACAGGAGAGATCGAACCATCTTTCTCGGGGAGACACATAGGAACTTTATTCTTTGGAGGGTAAATCGGAGCGTCCACTTCGGGAGGCGACATCGGAGAATCATCTACGGCAAATGACATCGGTGCGTCCTCTTCCATGGGAAGTAACGGCGTATCCTCTCCGTTCGAAACCCTCGAACCAGCTTCTTCGAGTTTCGTTCGATCGCGTTCCTGCATATCATATTCTTGACTCGCGTTGAGTTCGGCCTTCATGAGTCGATCGTACCATGGATTATTCTCCACTTCCTCCTCGCTGTCCGACAATTGAATCAATAACGGAGAATCGTTATCACGTCTATCATAAACCTCTCGCTCGTTCTCTTCGTCGCTAAATTCATTCTCGTGTTTGATTTTCTTCTCGCTCTCGATGCCCTCGTCGTCGCCGAACAGTTGCGAGGCTGGAAAAACATCCTCCTCGTTGTCGCTCCACTCGACAAAATCGTGCTGCGAATATTCCGTTACTGGCTCTTGCTTGACGACGCGCTTGAGCTTCAACGGTGTCGGTGTGAAGGTTTGCGACGCATGATTCACGTCCATGTAAATCGACTCATCGTTGTCGACTATGTGCAACTCGGGCTCGTACTTTATCTGCTGATCGTCAACGCCGTTTGTCGACGCCGGCACGACGATATTCGTAACTTCGGGAAATTCCGTCTCGTCGGCGTTGTATCCCGGAATAGAAAAATCCTCGACGTTCTCCCAACTGCTGTGCGAAGTGTCGTCGGGCTCGACAAAGTCTTCGCGCTTCAGAATGTCTATTTCGTCCTCCGACGAAGAGTCCGCGCCCGATCGTCGCGTTGGAACCACTTGCTCCGCGCGTCTCGAACACTCGTTCGGCGAAACAAGGAAATTAGAATCTTTTATGGAAGCGCTCGGCAGACCGTTGATTTTTTTATGTGAATCCAATTCCGTTCTCTCGTCGCGACGATTCGTAATCTGTTTAGTTCGCCTCGAAGACTCTTTCGCCGAAGACGCGAGATTCGTATCTCCGACGCGATTATTAGGCGGACTGGTAGGAATCGGTAATGATTTCGTTTTGTCTCTGTGACGATCGTCTCTCGTCGAGTCCGTATCACTGCTGAATTTTCGTCTCTTCGTCGGACCGTTGGAAAGTTGATCGTCCGATCTCGCGTCTCTCGCCCTGTCCCTTCCCCGATTCTGATCGTCGTCCGGAGATTTTTTCTCCTCGTCGCGCGTTACGATCGTCGTTTTTCCAGTGGCGAGGCTCGCATCGTGACCATTGACTATTCCTCGTGACGATGAGTCTCTGTCGCGCGATGTCGAAGCCGCGCCGAATGACTCGAATTTTATCGCCGATAAATCCGCGTCCGTGAACGGATTCGGCGCCGCGCTCGGTCTGTGCCAACTCGAGCTTGGAACTGAAATCCCGTCATTGCTGTTGTCTGCGCCAATAAAAAAAAACCAGTATTTTCGCGCCTCAAATTATTGGAGTAGCTAAAAAAGGAGTGGTGGCTTTTTTTCTCATTAAAAAATTAGTGTTTTTCTTTACCTGTGAGATCGATCACATCAGGAAGCATTTCGTCAGTCTTAAGTTTTTTACACAATTTTGTATCAAAACAATCTTTCGACAGTCTTCTCTTCTCGACCGGACTTTTGGCGCAGACTTCCATCGCCCGCTGTTCTCCGTCTGTGGGGACGTTATTTTCCGAAGTTCGCTCGATCTGAAAAAGGCATCGGGGAACGAATAACGAACATTCAAGCAAAATTAAGGTTTTTTGCGATGAACCGAGATTTCTTACCGGTGGAAATTCCAGTCGGTATATCGTTTTGATGAACCTGTCGGGTCCATCGCCATTGGACGCCGCAGGTTGCGCCGGCGAAGCTCGAGTCGGCGTTACTTCCGCACATCCGATGCCGATCAAGTCATTGATTTTCAAAAGGATCATTGTGTGCGCCGTTTTGTGAACACCGTTTATGTAAATGCCGTTAGAACTCTGAATTGTTTAGAAAAGAAAAAAAAAAAGTTTTTCGAATTTTCATTTGACGTCGCCAGTCGCGTACTTACCCCAACGTCGGCGACGTTGAGTTCGCCCCTGATGCGCGTGAAATGGCAGTGTTCGCGCGATGCCAGAATACTGGTTGTATTGATATCAGCATTTTTGGCCCTTCCGCAGACGTACTGAAACGATCGAATTAAATTCAATCATTCGTCATTGCTATCGATTGTCTCTTTTAGCTGATTGCGCGATTTTTTCTTTGTTTTTTTTTTCCTCACTACATATATCAAACAAAGGCCGAGTATTTTTTCGAACTTCTCGTTTTGATTTCATCGGCGCGCGGACGAGTTCACGGGAAAACAAAGGACGAGACGGCGAGTAAACGAGGAAACGAGGGTTTCGACGAAGGATTTACCATTGGGTAAGAACACTCGAGCAAAAATACAAACCGTTCTAACGTTGCTCTTCAGAACAAACGTTTGGCCGGTGCTGATATCCCTGAGGATCAAATCGCCCCTCATATTGTTGGAACTCATTTGCGGTTTTTCAATCGATGCCGATTATTATACTTTCGATACTCATCTAGACGAACACCGAGCTCTTCTAGTTACGCGAGAGTCCATCGATAACCCTAAATATGCGATGCAGTGCATATATTTCTAAGAGTGCCTCCGCACAGCCGCGCTTCTTGCCGCCGAATGCCGAAGACCGAGCGAGCTTCCGATTTCCAGCGTGACAGTGTAGCGTCCGAATTGCGCGTCTTGTATATTTTTTGTTGTAGCGCCACGAGAGGCATCAGCACGTGTTGAGAGTCGTCGGGTGTTATCAATATATACATATAAATGCTCGCGCACACTTTGATCACCGACACTGGAGAGGCACTCGAAACTGTGCGTCTCGAATTCTCATTCGTCCGCGCAGCCTTCGCGCGTGCTCGACGCGAAAGACCTCTGCAGTCCCAGAGGGATTAAGTACCTCGTAAAATCAAGCCGTAAAGAAAATAACCGATATAAACTAAAAGAAACCCTCCAGGTATACTAATATTTTGTCCTGCACTTCGAAAATACGAAAAAAAAAATCCATTATATTTATCTTCTCAAATCCCGTTTCCGATTCATTCCGCCTTTCGTTGATACTCATTCGGGCACACAAAGAGAGTTAAAAAAACACATGCACGTTCAAACCGGCTTTTCGTAAACAAAGAACATGTGACGAGGTGATCGTTCGCGCGCAAAATCCGCGAGTCGAAACAGTAAAGTTACCTTACAAGTTATTTGTAATCTATGATTTAACGATGCACGATTGTTGTTGTTGCGATTGTTTTTGCCATCGTGAGAGTAACGATGCTCTGTCGAGATCGTTCTAAAGAGATAAAGAATCGTTAAGCAATCCCAAATAATGGGGCTGGCATAATTGAACCGCGATGTCTACGGCGTCTTCCAAACGTAAGGATGACATCGATTTTTTTTTTTTATCCTAAGGTCGAAGGTACAATTTATCAATTATAAGATCGACATTATAACATTAGGCAACGTTAGCGACTCGGCGGTGAGACCGTACCTCGACAAGTACTACGAACATTTATTCCCATGGGACAAATTTTATCGCTGGTTCTGCTATCAAGACGGTAGGAATTCATTTTTTTTACGCCAAACTTTTTTTCTCGCAGCTTTATATTTTTAGTTTCGTAAAAAATTGCAATAGTTTTTGTTTGAAGTATTGAGAAATATCGAAATTCTTTCAGCTTCACGATTCAGCAAAAGAGAATTTGCATTTAAGCTCTTCGACACGAACTACTTTCTTCGCCGCAAATCGTTCGATAACGATGGGTGTTTGAAGGAATTTGTTGGGCAAAATCGACCAATAAAAATTGATATTGGGTCATATTATAGTGTTCAGTAAGTCGCCGCTTCTCTCCTACGATATCCTAACTATAATAATAATAATAATGATGAAAACTTGTATGATTGATATTTTGAATTACAGTCCCAACATTATTACGAAGCACACGCATTACGAAGTGACGGAGAAGGAATTAGTTTTCGACATCGACTTGAGCGAGTACGATGATGTTAGAAAGTGCTGCAAGGATAAGAAGGTATGCAGATTTTGCTGGAAGTTCGCAGCGATCGCTTGCAAAATATTGGACGCCACCCTCAGAGGTAAAAATTAAAAAACAAAATTTGTTTTTTTCTAAAAATATAAAGAATGCTGCCATGTAGTTTAAAATCAGCTTTCAAATAATTGATGAAAATAAAATAATAAAAAACATTGCAATTAGGCGCCTTCGTCAGGGGTAAAAATTCAATAATTAATTTTCGATTTTTTTTTTTTTTTTACTGAGAAATTTTCAACGTCGAACTATTTTTCTTCCCAAGAATGATTTTTCGACTTTAAACGACATTTCTTTCCCGTTCTGCAGAAGATTACGGGTGGAATCTCATCTTATGGGTATTTTCGGGCAGTAGAGGAATTCACTGCTGGGTTTGCGACGAGAGCGCGAGAAAAATGACCGACAAACAGAGACGACAATTTGTTTCTGTCTTGGATCTGAAAATACGATGTAGACAAATCGAGAAGGCAATACCGTTCGTTTCGAAGCGTTTGAACAATCATATTAGGTAAGAAAGGCGCTTGTTCTACTACCACGTTGAAGCTAATTAGTTACTCTTTTTTTTCGCTCGTCCATCGGCAAAAGCTTTTTATGGTGTCTTTAGTTCTGGAAATGTCCGCGAATTTTTCTGGCGACGAGACCCGAAGATTGCTCAATTTTTTCGCTTGTCATTGAATTCTTTTTTTATTCGTTCAAATACCAATTTTTTTAAACTCTTTCACTACTTCCTTATAGGTACTGAATAAACACATACACGCGACATTTTTATGAAAGATAGTGAGTTACGTTGATCCATCGCGCGATTTCGTTCGCTGTCTAGGCGAGATTAATGAAGAAATACAATTATGCAGTTATTTGATACTCATTCAAACACGAGTATACACGTACCTTACTCATCGGAGGATGTTACTTGCTCACTTGATATTAGAAGTTTTCTTTACGCAATCCGCGTTCCTAATACATTTAGATTTGGTATTCAACTTCGCGATAATTAATACTTCACGGTAAAACGCCGCGGAGAAAATGTAGAGATTGAAATATACTTTAAAGATACACGCGATTCACACTCCTGTCCAGAAAACCCGAAGCTCACGACGGAGGGCAAAGCTTCGTACTCGCGGAATCGCAGAAATAAACTGGTTTGCCGAGCAAGCGAGGACTTATTGTGAGATTGGTTCTGTAGTAGATGAGTCGTACCATCAAGCATGGAAGATTTTGATTCGTTGTAAAAAATTCTTCTGAGGAATCCACGAGGGTTGAAGGCTTTTCATTTGAGGATAAGTATTTTCCGTAAGGGAGAGGCGTTTCCAGAAAAGGTTTCAGCCCTTGTTGCTGATTGCTATTTGACAATGTCAAGAAGAGTGGGCGTTTCGCTTACATATCTTCCTAGCTCAGCATGAAATGTGTTATAGAAGTATGGGAGAGGTCACGACTTTTGACAATTAAGTGATTTTGAAAATAGTAGGAGGTTCGTTCAAATTTTTTTTAACTCGACGGGAGATGTATTTTACAAATACGGTCGAGTGGCCTTTTCTCGGGCTCTATTCGAATTTTTGGAGTACATAGGTCTGTTAGTAATATAATCCTTAGCGTTTGTCATACCTAAGGAGGCGCGATGCTCGGACCTTCTTCGGCCGCAGATGGCTGGTCGTAAAATCAGATTGTGGACATGTCCCTTCTAGCAAGGGTGGTTGTGCGCGAGTCTAGCCTGGCATACACTTGGTTTCCTTCAAAGCGACTTCAGTATTGTCTCTTGAAGTGGAGTTGACACGTGTGCGCTCTCGGTTACAACTGAAAAATATTCTTACGTTATTTCATGATATCGGGTAGAATTTTCAAAAGACGCAAGTTCTACTTTGGCTTTCTACTTGCGAATTTAGCGTCGCGCACTGAGTTGATTGTACGCTTCTTATTAATGTGGAAATGTGCTTGAATTTGTTCGACCCTTTGATTGAACACCACATTATTTCATCGCTATAATGATTACAATTTATAATATTCATAAAATGTATATTTTCAAAGGAGATCATACGCAATCGCGAAAGATGCCTTCATACGTGTATGTGTCGAAGAACAGGATGTCCTGGGCACAGAAGAAAGAGCTGCAATCTTTCTCGCTCTACTGCCGGAGATATGCCGCGAAGAAATGAAGAAAATTATTCTAAATGTCATGCCAGGCAAAGAAAGATGGGTCAAATTTCACGAATACTGGAATAACCAAAAGGTTTCGGTACGCATATGCAAATTTTTAGATTTTGAAATGTTACGGGGCTCGAGTTTTCGTAATTAAGCGCGTTGCACATAATTTTGATTAATTTTTTTCTAGAAATCGAACGTTTGGCGAGAAAGGCCGCATTTAATCGAGGAAATTACTCTGTGGTACTTGTATCCGAGAATAGATGCAAACGTTACCCGGCGAATGGATCATCTTCTGAAAGCTCCGTTCTCTCCCCATCCGGAAACCGAAGCGGTTTGCATACCATTCGATCCGAGGGAAGTCGATGAATTCGATGTCGAGGATGTTCCGCGATTGCGCGACTTTGTCGACGCAGCGATAACGATGAAAGACAGCGAGATCGTCGCGACATCGTTGAACGCATCGTCGCAAGTTGTTAATTTCAGAAGGTCTATGCGACTCTTCGAAGATTTTGTTAAACAAATGGAGGAAATGTCGATACAGAGGTAGGCAAATCGATGACGAAAAAATTTTCACGAATCTTTCATTACTATTCATATTTTTTTCTTCTTTTCACAACATTATATTTGGCAATAGTAAATATTAATAATTAACAATGCGTATAAGTATGTAACGTATTTATATCAATGCACGGTGAATGCATAAAGGCACACTTTTTTTTCTCTCATTCCACGCGTTCGCGGTCCTTAGTCGCGTTCGGGTATCGTGATCGTCGCCATTTCAAGCTTCGATGACGAGTTTATCCTGCATTTTTGACACACGAAACGCGTTAAGATCGTTAATCGTCATAATAATATTAATAATAAGAGTAACGACGTGATCTTTGGAAAATCGGGGCTAACATTGGACGGAGATGCTTGAAATCTCTGGATGAAAAATCGGGATTCGAGATCTAACGTTGGCGCATGTAAAAAAAAACGATGCGTCACCGTGATCCGAACAGTGTGGGAAGACGTGGGAGTATAATTTCATTTAGGTCCTGCTTAATACAGTTCGGAAGCTCTGACGATCGGTCAGTGCGCGATTTTGCTCACTGACTTCGTTACAATATGACGAATAAAATGGATCTTGGATTTTTTTTTCGTTTTCGACAATCAATAATTACGTTTCGGCAGTAAAATTTAAGCGACGACACTGTACACGACGTTCGATTGGAACGATATTTGTTCGTCGTTAGTAAAAATATTAAAAACGCCTAGCACTGACGCCCCGGTGAGGACAGGCGTCGGGTTTGATAGGGATTTTGAAGCAATCGCGGTGAACACTCGATCACGCGCAACAAAAGCGCGTCTATGTAATCCTCGAGATCGGCCAAACGTTTCTTCTTATCGATCACTTCCGATTGAAGTTGCAGAGTCAATTCGATGAGGTCCTGTGCATAGTAAAGATTTTTTATTTAATGCGATTAACGACACGTCAGGTTCCAAGTAATAAATACGGTATTGTTGATCTTCACCTCTCGAGATTTTCCCTCGAACTGTGCGAGCACCTCGTGAGGAAGTCGGCTCTTAGATCCGTTATTGTTCTTCATAGCGTCCTCTCCACCGATGATTATTCTCTCGGAAGACGGATGTCCCTCCTCGATAATGTCTTTGAATCTCTGCTCTCGCTCTCTCTTCTTTTCCTTCTTCGAAAGTTTTTCCTCCTTCGGGCTCTTCTCTCGAAACATCGGCCGATCTTCCTTCGGACTCTTATCTTTGGGCGGTGATTTTTCGTCTTTCTGACGCTTCGCGAGAATGATCTCGCGAGGAGCGGGACTCGGAGGCTCGGGCGTGTCACGAAACCGAGATGTTGGCGACGGGGAAGCTGCTGGCGATAGTTCGCGTTCCTCCTTTGCCTCGTCCACAAGAATTCTTGGACTCGCTTTGTTGTCCCACCTTTAAAAAAACAATATTCGTTTGGCGTTGAGAAAAGTATTGCACTTTCATTGATCGATTGAAAGAATGGGAGACAAAGATTTCTACGATACCTCTTCAAGACGTTGTTCGGTTGTTTTCCATACAGCTTACGACCCCATTCGTCCTCTTGATCCTCGACTCTCGTGCCGGTAGAATTCGGACTGTTCGACGTGAAACGCGGCGGTTTGTTCGGTGCTGCGTTCGTCGGTGCCGGTGGCGTTGTAAGAGATTCTCCCGCGACGTGAGACGTGAAATTCGTCTTTGCCGAAACGGTGGGACTGTAGTTTGAATTTCCAGTCGTGCTACTGCCGACCGGTGTGTTCAGAGAGGATGCTGAACTCTTGTGTGACAAGTCGTCGAACTGTAGAATCGACAAATAAGTTATGTCACAAATTTGTCAATAATTCTTGTTTTCTTTTTCTTCTTTAACTTTAACGCATCGTCTTACCGTAAACTCATCCTCGTCTTCGCTGATGACCCCGGGATCAGCTTCGCCGGGCGCCTGTTTTGAGGGTCTTATGTGATGTTCTTCTCTCTCGTCGAGCTCGTCTTTGTCCAATTTGCTCTTGCTCTTTCCTTTGACCTTGTTCCCTATGGATTTGGCGAATTTCTTCAGTCCCTTGCGTTTCTCCAAGCTGCCTATGCTCAGCAAACTTCCGCCGATCGATTGGGCGGCCGTTGACAATTGTCCCAATGAACTTTTGTGCCTCTCCTTTCTCGTCAGATCCGTGAGACTTCCAGCTTTGACGATGAAACCAATTTTCACCTCGAGCTCTCCCCTCTCCTTGGTATTCTCCTTGCCGGGCTTACTGCAGAGTGTGTACCTGCGCGTGGGTGTGGAGATCAAACGATTAACAGACGGATCACGACAAAGGAGTGGCCTTATCGCGAATTAAAGCGCCGCCTTTGATGCAACGAAGTAGGAACTAATGGAGAAATGACATCGATGATAATCTTTATAATTGTGGCATTACCATCTGTTTCTAGGCCTCTCGTAGACATCGAAGCTCGATAGCGGCACGCTCACGGTACCCAAGAACTCGTCGACGCCCATAAAATTGCGATGAAGAGCGGTAAGAACGACTTCCGCGGTGTTGCCCTGCTGTGGTATCTGAAGCTCGCATTCCTCGTGCCATTCGACGTTCTCCGTCGCCTTCTCTTTCACCGATGTCTGATATTTCTCCTTGCCGAGGGCGATCGTCACGAAACAGTCGTTGGTCTCTGTTCGACGACAGAACGTGGGCGTTAAGGGTCAAATTGCGAGGTGAATTTAACACTATAATTGCCCCCCTCCGCGTCTCGAGATGTCCGCGGAGACATCGCCGGTGCTAACCACGGCCTACATAATTCGCGCTTCCACAGGCTTCTCGCCGGCGTCCTACATAGTTATTGTCGTCGCGGGAGGCTCTTGTCGTCGATACACATTTACGTACAGGCTCTTATAGAATCGCAAATACTCATAGTCGCAGAAGCGAGTTTTTTTTCCACGTGTCCAATCGCTCGTATCGTCGACTTGCAGATGTTGCATTTCAAGGTCTTTGCATCGTCGCGATCGACGAGACGGAAAGTTACTTAGTCGTGGAAATTGCGTTACGTATCGTGACTGACGTTTCGCCGATAACAATGATTACTCGTCAAAATCGGCGTGCCGTAACATCGAAAAAATTACGTGCCATTGTCGCGGCGATTAACGAGAATTTTTCTTTTGTTTTATTATGAAATTCTATACGCTGACCCGACAGAGAATCGATGACACAAGGCCAATGGCTTTCGTAATTTCGCGTACGCGTCTTTCGCGCTCCCCCTTTTCTTGACCACTTTTACCGCATCGAGCCACGCGCGTTTCGCTCCTCGCTGAGAATCCCGAGCGCGCACCTGTAGGATGCGATTACTGTTTTCCGTTCGAGCGGGGACGGACCATTGGTAATCGTCGCGTCGACCCGTTGTACGCTTTTTTTCTTCTCTGCTCTACCAGCTCGGCTTGTATGCGAACGCGTATGAGAGCGGTTGCAAATATGACCGAGGGATCAATGCCCGCGAGCCCTTGTCAGAGGGGAGACGAGAGAGAGCTTGAGAATCTACGCGCATAGATTCGCAGTAACGTTGAAGCGATGCATAAAACTCCACGGTTATATTCGAAAATCGTTACTCACTGTTCTTTCCTTTTGTCAACAGTCCTTTCGCCCTTTGAACTGCAAAGAGAAAAAATATATGCATATCATTAGAGTGAAAATTAATGATGCCTAGTAGGAAAAACTCTTTATGTTTTAATTAATTTATCGGCGTTACGCACGTCTGTGGTAAACTAGTAGCGCGTATCGCTCAGACATAAGCACAGGGAAACCGAGCCCACGGGGGAAAGACGGGAAAACATTATTACAATAAGTATGCTTCACGGGAAATCGCGCATCCTCTCTCGCGTTGATTAAAAACCATGTAGTACTCTCTCAGCAACTCGTCTCCGCTCCCTCCCCCTTCGTAGCGCGAGAATTCGCGAAAGGCCGTTTAGTCGGAAGCAAGTTTTTTTTTCGTATTTTTCACGGCCTGTGAAACTCGAGAATCTGATGGAGAGCGTGGATTCGCGAGGGAAAGGCGTTCGCGAGACGTTACTATCTGGTATAGTGCACCATAGCGACATACATGCAATCTCTGTATCTGCGGCGTTGCGCCCGCGTCGGATATACTCGAGATACTCGCGAAAGAGCTAGATTTTGCACGTAAAACTATTTTAGTCGAGCTTCGCCGGCGTAGATGCGGCTGACCACGAATTTGCATATCCGCGTCACGCGGTAGCGAGTACTGTGTTGAAATTGCATTGGCCATTTGCACTTAAATTAACGATTATTAACATGATTTCGTTCTTATTGCAACGCAATATTCGGCAATTTGAATCGACCGAGAATGGATGGTTATAGAAAGATTTTTCTTATCGATTTCGTGCCGAGCCCTCGACGTGTTTGATTCGAATACACGTCGTCGACTCTCGTCAACTCGAGTAGCAAGATACGTTTCTTTCGTGGTCTCGCGAGCGCCTAGAGACCGCAACGGGCTTTGTGAATCTTTACGCGTCTCGGATCTCCATCGAGTACAGTCGGTTCTCGAATCTCTACTAACGAGATAATCGTCTCAATCGAAGACGCGCGTTGGCACCGATTCAAGAAAAGTATCGAAAACAAAAACACGTTGTACAAATAGAAAAGTTGTGTCTCGATGGGGAAATCGTCCATTTCCCACGGTGTTCCGTTCGCGCATTCGATTTTCATTCCGGTTTTTACAGCGTCTCACCGATCTCGACCGGCGAGTACGAGCTAAAGCGCGGTTTCCGCCAAGCCGGAGCCACGAAGTCTCGCACGTAGACTCGACGAAAGCGATGCGTAGGCGGGGTCGATTGAACGCGCACGTTGTCGACGTTATGAAGCAATGATGAACGATCGTAACAATGATACTCGCGGGATTTATTCTCTCGGCAATCTTCGCAATGACTGTACTTTACCGATGTCTCCGTCGTGATAGCATGACAGAGTGTACGGTTAGACTCGGGGGGGTAGGAGAGGGGATTCAGCTCTGTTCGTCGTTCGCGACGACGAAACTCGACAAACTGGACCCCGCGGGCAGAACTATAATCCACATGCTTGTATATAAACGTTAAATAAATACAGTTCCTCGGGGCTCTTCAACCGAGTTTTTCAATGGTTTCGCGTTCCGCGGATCCCTACAAATGCTCATATATAGGATTAAATGTGAAAATAACTGAAGCTACAAATTTCGCTGAATAGAAGCCGGAAAAACTATCTTGCTATTGATAAGCAAAGATATCGTAGTTTCTCGGTCCCTACGAAAATTGATTAATGAAAAACCATCCATCGTGTCTCATTAACATTTTTCATTACCCGCGAAGAATCAAGTTTTGAATACAAATAATACGCGAAGGTCAGAGATCGTAGTAGCGTTATGAGAATTGAATAGCGCGCTGGCATTCAGTTTTCACGCGCCTGCATACCGTAGTAAATGCAACGGTAATAGAATCAGTATAACTGCACCAATGAATGACCGCGTTAGTGTCATTGTTTTTCGCGGCCGTTTGACTTTGAATACAAAAATATACAATTGTTTTTGTGACTCGTGCGACGAATATTTGTCATGCTTCGATAGAAGAAATCGGGTTTTCTGTTTATGATTAAACGATGGACAGAAATGATGATTCGCTGGTAGGCGGTCATTAACCGGTACATCTATTCAAGCGTGTGTACACGGGCAGCGAAGAAGCTTACGGTACATTGACTCACCTGACCTACCTACCCACATATCGGTAGATACCACCTACTCTCGACAATTCGTCTCGCTTGTCCTGCATCTTTTTATTTTTAGCGCTCATACATAATTTGTTTACACCCCGTTAAACGGAACTGCGACTATTCGCCGTCGTGGTCTCGCGCTAATGTCAGACGTATCGCCCGTAGCATAGATCGAATAATACAAAGACATACCTGTCACTTGAACGTGCGTGGGGCTCCACATATTTGCGCCGCGACGATTGGCTTCTCGCGTCAAAGACTCATCGGCTATTCCGTGGTCGTGAGATTTTCTTCTGGACTCATCGGCGAACGAAGCGACTTTTGATTATCGAGAGCGCAGGAAAAAAAAAAACTGTTTGCTGGGCACACAAGCGCTCGCGCGATCGATGATCGATGCGCATTGAAATCACCCACTTCACACGGCGATATCAGTTCTTTAATAGTTCACAAGGTTTTATTTGTGTATTTCAGCGAAGCGTTGAGGAGCGACGTTAACGACGAGGGAAAAGAAAATCACAACGGTCCGACGTGTGTCACGTAGGTAAACGTCGATGAGAGAGACCGCGGGCCTCGATGTATCGCGTACAACTATCGTACCAAAGGCTTTCGGAGCATCGCCTGGCTGTGTTCCACCTCGAGCAGCATCGAATCGCACGTTATGCCGCCTGTCGTGAGCTCTCTTGGCTCTTGGATACGATTGCGCACACCTAACGCGCAGTTCGCGCCACCACCGGGAATTCGTGATTCAGGTACGTGATGGAATTACGAGAAACCCCGAGCAAGCCTTGTACGATGTATCTTCTGCCGTTTACCTGACCATACGAAACGCCTACTACGGTTGAATCTCCGTTAGAACGAACCTGTGAGGCATCGATCAATTGTAATTATTCGGAAACAACAAGTGGGATTCAAGATCGTCAATGTGTTTTGCAAAATATTATTAATTCGAGCGATAACGAGTATCTCCGGAGCATTCGCTGGGATGTATCAGATAAAAATTTCTCTATACCGTAGATTCTACTACAATTAATTGTGTAGCTTCGTCTTGTTTCAAAGCGGAGAAAGGATAACTACAAAAGCGCTCAAAGCTGAGCCTGCGGCAAGGCAATCGTTTAACCGGCTCGGACTGCTGATTATGCTCTCGCAATTAATAAGTAGAAGTCTTATCGCTTCGCGGTCGCGCACACCGTTGCGTCTACCGCGAGCTACAACAATAAACTCGCGCGTACGGTGGTAACCGCCGATCATCATTATCGCACCTGCGAGCGATGAATCATAGTTGAATTATTCTCGTTATCATGATACATGTGACTGAGGAGAAAAAAATAAGTAAAATTCTACGAAATAACAATTGATGAGTAGACCTAGCCGTCAAAAGAAACTTTGTGACTTAGGGACGTCGATCGAGAATCGACTTCTTTCGTTATTTTGTTTTTATTATTTTTTTCAAGACGAGTACTGATCTAAGAGCCGTTGTCAGTTCGTACGGGCCTGCGAATCGTTTGCCTCGGTTCAGCCTCGAGCAAAATCATAACGGTTCCGTCATCTGTCAGTCCCCGGTAGCGCGTACAGGCATTTGGTAACCATCCTTTGATGCCACCAAACGCTGCCACATGCAGAATGCATTAATTCGTCGCTCGATGTATTAACCGCCTCCTTTAAACGCGTTCGGCAAATTGTAAGCTACGGCTGATGGAAGCCGGCTTCTCGTTGCCGCCATTTGATATTCGAGAAGCGGCAAATGTTCGCGGTTGAAAGTGCGAGTGTCTATCCTCGCGCTTTTCACGCGGTCATTCATTAGCGCCACTCGGCCGGCGAGACAACAAAACCCCGAGGCGCGTCCCAGTACCGCGATCTAAATGCGGAATTAATCTTCGACTTCGAGCCTCGGTGGCTTTCAAATGAGATTTTCTATTTTTAAGTCTCGAAGAAATTCAATAACTCCGATCTCGAGTTGCACGAGAGACTGATAACGATGTATCACCGTTTACAGAAGCTTGCACTCGGCGCAGACCGAAAAAAAGTCCATTGGACGGTAACTTCGTGCAAAATCCTTTCGAGATCGAACACAATTCACTTCGATTTCTGTGCAGCATACTTGCCTACTTGTTTACTAAAGACCAATAATTTCTTTCGTGTCTACGCGACTTCCGGAATTTCGGAAGAGAAAACTCTATTTTTATTTCAGCAATAAAAAATGATGGATTCGCAAGTTTATTTTAAAGTATAACAATCAATTTTATGTTACATTAAGGATCGTGAGCAAGCTCTCAGAACTTACGAAATCTTTGACGCTGTTGTGTTGACTTCGTAAAGGAACTACTCTGAGAGAAATTATGAAGAGTGTCCGATGAGAAGTCCGTAAAACCGGTGCAAGAGCACTCACCGGTAATAAATTTATCGTATCGAAAAGACTCACGAAAGCCATAGAAGAATTCCTAACGTAGGCGGACAAGAGAATCGACTAGCCGCCTTCTTGTTGGCACATTAATGATGGATTTGAATTTCTAATAACACCGCGTTCGCGATGTTTCAATGCTGCGCATACGACGAGCGGCGTAATCTTCTCGCGGGTAAACGACGAAAACTCCTTTCTTTCGGGCGTATCCATTCGTATGCGTCACGTGCGAAGAAGCCGAATGGTTTGAGGATATACCTGCGTATGAATAGCTTCTCATCGCGTTGCGCCAGAGTTACAATGACACTATTTTCGGTGTATCATTGTGCCCATTCGTCATCGGGCTTGTCGCACATTGACTGTATGGCGGGTACGTGCAATACTTTTTCGTTTCCACTTGGACGAGCGCAAGGAGCCAAAAAAAATGCTGTTTTCAAGTAGACGAATCTCACAGCCACTGGCGCATCGCAAAAAATTACTTTTCGATAATTATACGGCCTCGAGCATTAGTTATCGCCTACCCAGTTATTGAATCACGCGAAACGAATCGTAGAAGTGTAATTCGAAGCGGAAGCGTGGAAGGAGAAAATAAAAGAGAACGATAATGATAAACGTTATAGTAATTATAAAGAGACGATTGCCGGAGCGAGCTCACGTGAGTCGCCTCGTAATTGTCGGTGCGCATAGTTATTCTCGCGGTATTTCGTAATAGACGGAGATGAGGCAGGGGACTCGCGACTGGTACGGGAATGTCGGGTTGTTGCAGTATGATGCGGAAAGAGTTAAATGTGCTTGCGCCCGAGCGACGACGGAATGATGGGACAGGCGCCAGGTATATTATTTCTGGTGCAGTTGAAGCTGTAACTGCCCAACCACGCCCTTCCGGAAAATTCCATCGTCGAGCTTTCCTCGTAGTTAACCTTTCTGGCCCTAAATCCATCAGTGAAACACGATTTTTTTCAAATCACTGTTATTAACTCTGAAACGAAATAAAACTATTTCATCGGCTCATATCGAAGTGGGTTTGTACATTATCCAGTGCTTAACTTTAAGGCATTTAAACAAATAATAATGCAATTCGTCGTCGCATCGAGTCGGACGCATCGATAATACCGTCGGTGGAGAAAAAAAAGAACGAGCGCGCGTTCCAATTTCCTACGGTTCGGCTGTATTTTGTCGCACGTTGCGCTCTCTCACCTGTTTGCTTTGCTCCCATTGTTGTGCCAACGCTGAGTTACATCACGTTTTTCCAATGTTTTATAACCTTACGATATACCATTAACCGAATGTCGTGTAATACACAACGTCCCAACAACGAGACATTGCAACACCGTTGATGCGTTCATTCGGATCGTTGCGTTACTCACTCTGCGAGTTTTTGAATTACATGCAACGCATAATCGTGTCGGGCTCGTCCGTTCATCTCGCGACTCTTCGTATACCAGAATGCAGTTGTTTGATCGAAAAAAATAAATTCTTAAACATTTTTTTATTCAATGTCCGATTGAGGAGAGAAAGGCCAGCCTTTAATGCGCACAAGGTTCCGTATTTTGAATGTTAAAAAATTAACAAATCCATTGGGCAATAATTCAATGTATGTTTCAAGCGCAGTAGCTTTAATTTTCTTTGAATGAAACGTGGCATAGTTTTAAAAATAATATCTCGTTAAATTATAAATGTTATCTGGATTTTTTTTCCATTATTCTCATTTCTTCATATTCTTTGTTCCAGCATTCGAACGGCCAATACCTTCAAGGGAGCGCGAACAAGAAAAGATTGTAAATTTGTTTCAAGGCTCAAGAGACGAAGCAAATGTTTTCCAGCGATCGTTACGATCGATTGACGATTTTGCCTTGCGAACACCTAAGACATTGACGTACCTGCCGTCAGACGTCGCCAGTATCGTGATACAGCGCTAAAAACGGAGAGCGACAGGTGTTCGTGTATCTCATCGTTCCTACTACGTCGACGAACGAGCAAGTTGGCGACAGCGCCTCGCATGGATTATTCTCCTGGTTCACCAAGTTCGGCTGCCGCAAAACACGCGCACTATCGGCCTCGCGCTTTCTTCCTTTTATTTTCTTCTATCATCGTTCCCGCTTGATAAACTATCGTTCGCGAGGAATCCTCGAGACGTTCTGTCTGTTTATTGACACGATTCAACGTTCGGGCAAGTGTGATTCCTTGACCGCGACCTTGAGGGGGGGAAAACGCTGCGGTGCTTTTAGCACGCTTCGAAGTTTCACGTGCGTTCTCTCGCTATTCGACTCCCGCTGGAAAGTGTTTCGCCGCGGCGCCTCGTACCGCAGACTATTCGAGAAAGTGAGAACGGTGCGAATACCTGAGTACTCGTTTATCATTCGCCGAATCTTCGAATTTCTTTCGCGTTAACCGAAGAAACAAACGATGTCCATCGAAGACCGATGAAACTTCATTCTCGCGTCGCACGTTGGATAATTCGTTCTACCTCGATCGAGTGTAACAATCAATAACTGTCGATAACTTTTCCCAACCGTTCGATTGATCGTCTCGCGACACTACGAGCTCTTTCGCGTCGCAAAACTTATTTCGCAGTCGAGTCGACGTTCGAAATTTTTGCGAATGTACGTAAACACGTCGGTGACTCGGACACCGTGTAAAGTGGGATAAAGAAAGAGCTGCAAGCCTCGTCGGGAGGAAGGGATAGATAAAAAGGAAAAAGTGGGTAGACAGCGAAGTGGAGGGAAAGGAAAGACAGCTGTTGCGGAGCAGCGGTGGGTTAGCGGCGGTGACGGCGGCGGCGTGGTTTCTGGTAAAATTCGAGAAGCGCGCGCGTGCGGTTTACAACCGCGGCGGCGCGTTGTTCGCGTGAAATCCGTCGTGGGTTGCGCAGCTCGTTGGCTCGCTCCGTCTTGGTTGCTGTTGGATCGGTGATCGGGCTCGTTCGGGCGTCGAGTTGTCGGTTCGATCGCGAGCCGTGCGCGCGCGTGAGCAAAACCAGGCAGCAGGCCAGCCTCTTCTCTTCTTCGGGCACACTGGGCCTCCTTTTCCGCTGATACCGGTGCGCGTTGTATATCGTCTTTTCGTTCTGTTTTCACTTCTCTTCGGTATTCTATTTTATTCCTTCTTTTCCCGTTATTGTTTCACGCCGCTATCTCGAAAACTTTTCGTTTTCCTCGTACGTGTGCGTGATAAAAATCGTCGTGTTTACCGCGTATCGGTGTAATAATATCGCAGCGATTGCGTGTTGAAAAAAAAAAAGAACGAGTTTTACGAGGGAGAGAGAGTAAAGAACCGGTGAAGAAGAAAGGATACGACAGAGAAATGTCCTTGAAGGGCGATAAAGTGCCCTACGCTCGGCTATGCCACATCGTGAAGTGGGAAGATTTCGACGGTTACGGTTTCAATCTACACGCGGAACGGGGCAAGACCGGTCAGTTCATCGGCAAGGTTGACGATGGCTCGCCGAGTCAGGCCGCCGGACTGCGCCAGGGCGATCGTATTGTCGAAGTCAACGAGATCAACATTGCCAATGAGACCCACAAACAGGTGGTCGATCGTATAAAGGCCTTTCCCAACGAGACCAAACTCCTCGTCGTCGATCAGGAGGCTGACGATTATTTCAAGGCCAACAACGTCATCATCAGGGGCAGTATGACGAGCGTCAAGGTGATCAAGACACCCGAGAAGAACCCGGCGACTGCCGAACACGAGGCTAGATCGGACGGCAGTATCAGCTCTATCGACGACGTGAGTTATCACTTTCTCATCTTCATTATTCTTCGAACTCACAGTTACACTACGGGCCTCGTGACTAATTATTCCTGCGCTGAGATAAAATCTTTCTTCCTTTCATTATAATTGTTCCACGTAAATGCCTATTCCAGTGTCTAAGTGATGAGATTCAATCGATCGATTGGACTATCTCTCGCGTGAATAACGAAAAATTGAAAGTTGCTTTTTGTACGTACGAATGACGCGCATTGAAACATTCAGGATTATTATCATCCTTGTTGATCAATTCATCGCGAAGATTTCCTCCATGAAATTATCCTCGAAGTTCATGTAAAAGAAAAAAAAACCGTTTAAACGAACGAGGATAATTCTGCAAAGGAAAAATTATAAACCGCGCGCGATTCGTCGAATCTCGCGAGTTTTCGTAACGACGCCACGCACGCTCGTCTGGCGCCAAGGACGATTCGCACAATCACGCGGTGAATCATCGTCCTTTAATTTTTTTTCTCCTCTTCATCCGCTAATAAATCGAGAGAGACACGCGCATGGTCTCGACGGTATGTTCGATGTTTCACAGTGTCAATTGGGCGGTCGAACGAATTTGCTTAAGATGAATCACAACGTTTATTAGACCGCGAAGAGAGAGAAAAAAAAAAGGAAAACAGTAGCTCAACGGGCTACGGATGTCGTCCGCAGAGGCATTGGAGCAATTGGTTCGAGTTCGATAAATTATATTCGGTACGGCAGACACCGTCACCTCGGACTCGGCTCACGTTCCAACGTGCAAACGCGTACGCATTCTTGCTCACGGTTTTCGCATTCGAACTAATACACCCGAGCGAAAAGTTTATTGCACACATCGGCTTCGTGACAAATGAAAGGCCGCTGCTTCGGTCGTTTCGTCGCGTCGACACCGCGTCGAGATAACTCTTTGCAGTACAAAGGTACAGAATCGTGGAATTGTACACAATACAAAATCTCGGGCTCGTCGATTTGAGCTTTGTCTTAATTATAGCCGTGTATTGTACGGAGTATTACATAGTGGACTCCGTGCATAAACAGAGCCGAAGCGTGTATAATATTGTACAACGTGTATATAACATGCAGGACATTCCGTTCAGTTACAGTTGGCTCGGTTTCGCGGTACAGATCGGCGCGGTTGCGAAACCGGTCGTTTCGCTATCGTAAAATTAACGCATTTGCCTTTTTCACCGTACCCGACCGCGTATATTTTCGCTCCGCGCGCTGCCTGTCCCCGTGGATTCACGCGGGACATGCACACGCGCGTGAACGCAACGCAATCCACGCGGACTTTCTACGCCAACGTATCCCGGGCGTCGTTTCGACCTCAAGTATCGCGAGAGCTGCCAATGAACCCTTGACTGATCGATAAAGAATCCACGATTCGATCTATCAACCTTATCCGTGCCAGTACAATAAATAATTATATTAGCACCGCGAGCAAAAGTCGACCGGCTCGACTCGTCGGCGATAAGAACTTCGGTAACCCAGTTTTTGTAAAATACTTTTTTTTTCCATTCATGACAAATGTTTTGCAGAACAAAACGTTTCGACGTCAGAGATATTAAAATGTTGCATGCTAATTGATCGCGCGACGATCGTAGAAACGAGTAAATTGTTCTATTTCCGGTTACAGAGAGATCTACAGTGAGAACGCTCGTGTCGGATGTCGACCGGTTTTTCCCCGGCTGCACGGCTAACCACGTGCTTCTCTTGCATTCCCACATTACGATCTCATCCTCGTGAGATCGAACTCGATTACCTGGACGCGCGCACACCGGCTCAACTAGTCAAGGTCGACTGAGAATGAAAAAGAAAAACGGCCGCGCACTTTCCACGTTTCGTCGTGTTTGTTCTTCTCGATCTTCTTTTTCTTTTTTCTCTAAACGCCTCTATGATTCTTCGATAGAAAATTTCTGTACCAGTTCGGTACATTATTCGCTCGTCGTGCGCGCCACGCTTCGAACGCCGCGAGAGTCGTTGGTACGTGTAGCAGCATAAGCGATTCGCGACGGGCGCACAAGTAGAGGAAACGATAAACCACTCAGCCGAGAAGTGCGACCTGTCGCTCTCGTCTAGACTTCTTAGTTGCTCCGAATGGAACAAATACAAGCTACGGGCCGAGCAGACGCTAATATCGCAAACTAATATTCTTCGGTTAAACGACGAAGGAATTATTCAGGAAAGGCGGTTACGCGTGAATTCTCGTGTATCGCGGATAAACCCACTTACGACTTATTACCAACGTGCACGGTTACGACACACGGACAAGCGAACTCCGGGGGGGATTATGTTGTTCCGAGAAAAAAAATACACTCGTTCGCCTCATCATTGAGTTATCATTTGTCAGTCGAATAACTTTTTCTTCGTACGCGCCTCGTTCGTCTTTTTTTCACTCTCTCTCGTTTAAACATTTCACGAGTAAACTGATGGCATTGCGCGCTTGATTGAGTCTGCATGTAGTTTATGTAGGGAAGGGGAGGAACGGAGTTAGTTTCGCGTTTATGAAAACATCTGTGTTTACCCGG
Source organism: Ischnus inquisitorius (assembly GCA_963924025.1). Classification (NCBI taxonomy): domain Eukaryota; kingdom Metazoa; phylum Arthropoda; class Insecta; order Hymenoptera; family Ichneumonidae; genus Ischnus; species Ischnus inquisitorius. The sequence continues at coordinate 15,726,248 of OZ001251.1, forward strand.
ACGGTGACGCGGACAATGACTACATAATGATGATTATCACGATGAAGAAAAGACGAGTAGAGGCGGCACCGGCGACACGAGGATTAACAGAATTTAGACCGGAATGCGGAGCTGAGCTCGCCGACAAATTAATTCAAATAGATTCGCTCTTTCTTCTTTTTCCTTGAAAAGATCGCAAAACGTTGCCACTGTTCGGCAACCGACGAAATAAAAATATCCGTTTTACTTTCGCTCGGGAAATCTTTCGGTATCCCGAGGAATGTTGGAGTTGAGAATTAAAAAAAAAAGGATAAAGATACATTGTACGTATAACGATAAGGCCGACCGGCTGCTGCGCGCCGATTGTACTTTTACGCTTTCGTACCAAGAGGCACAATCGTCGTTAGCCACTCCGAGAATACTTTACGCGTGTAAACACGACGACGAACTATAAGATTGTATTTTATTTCTCGCGAGGCGGGTGTGCGTCGCTTAGGCACGAGCGTGTACGTAGGTAAAATCAAATAGCCTGAAAAAAATCGTGATATATTGTCCAACGTGCGCGGTTTAAACTGCCGAGATATCTCACGAACTTGCATACATTCGTCTCCGTGTGTACCGAACGCCCACGGGCGGAGATTGTATTAACTGAAAACGCCGGTGCGCGTGTTACGTTAAAAGGATATATATTTTCGGTATTTTTTTTTTCTTCTTTTTAACGTAGCGCCGCAGACGGATAAAGAGTAGAGTCTTATCGCTCTGGCCCCGATTGTTCGAATCTTCGCTCACCCGCGGAGAGAACAGCCAGAACTCCTCTGCGTATTTCTCTCGACGATTTTCCCATGCGCGCGTGACACACAATTCTGTTGTTGAACGAGAACGAGAGTCCCTCCGGTTACGCGAGAATCTCTTGCAATAATTCCCGAGTTACATATACGGAATCGCGAGATATGCGAGAAAAACGTCGCTATGGTGTAACGAGAAATCGAGGAAAAAAACGGCCAGGAGGAAAATAGCGCGTCTCGACATTCGATGCAAATGTGCACTTGTATTGTAGTATCGAATTAGATTTTTTCCATCGGTCAAAGTCGCTTTTAGCGCTTTCCCGAGTGTCTTGAAACGCGCTTAAAACCCTTTCTATTTACTCGCTTTGTACTCGTAAAAACGTGCAGGACACTCAAGTTCGCGATAACGAATACGTCCGTTGTATCGATATCTAATCTAATCCGGAGTATATCCCGTACGAAAAGCTTCGCGACTTTACAACTAATGCAAGTTTCACCGTCGATGTGCGTTACAAAGTTCGACGATACAAAGAGCTCGCCGCGAAACCGTCGAATGACACACTCTCGCATCGACGATTAATCGCTTCATTAGCAATAACACTTGTGATAAATTTTCGTTCCTCCGACGCCGATGACAGTGCGCCCGCGTCTTTCGCAAACAAACGCCCAGACTCGCGCGCTCGCCTCGCGAGGCAATAATTATTCGCGATCGGACTATTTTTTTCCGCGTTTATTTAGCAGGAGATCTTCATGAATATTCTCTGAATTTGAATTTTGTCTTACCGAGTTTCTCGAGACTCGAGTCTAGTTGCACTTTAGCGATTCGAATTTTTTTTTAATTATGAAAATTAGATTTGCACATCCTTTACTCATTTCGTCCTCATCGTCGTTTACAAAGCTCCTTGACGAAAATTTTACTCAACCAATATTGACCTCGTCAGTGAAAAAACGGTAATAACCAAATGAGGAAGAGATGTTTAAGTCCAATGATAATTTTTAATGGCTCAATTTGATTCTAAATATGATCCGAAAAACGTAGACAAACGAAGATAAAAAACTAGCGCGTGTTAAATTTGCACGATGCTTTCGCGTTTTGGCTTTAACGTCGTTTACAAAGCTTCTCTATGAGACAGGCAGATAACTGTGTTTATCTTCCTCGGGAAGAAGCTTCGTAGACGACGTTAAAAACGGAATGGATAAATGTGCAAATTTAATTTTCATCATTTTTCGGCACAAAAATTGGAAACTATAATTAAACATTAATCCCTCCACACGGCGTGTAAATTTCTTAATTAAATTTTTTCTACTTTGTCGAAAATCCACATATTCTCCGGAAATTTTTCTTAAATGTGTTTTTTGATATTTGAAAACATTCCAAACGCGTTGACATTAAATGGCATTTTTCTTTCGCAGAAACAAAGCATTTTCTATGAAGAACAAAAAATGGAATGAGGGTGTACCGAATGTTTCTGCAATCATCGAATAAAAACGACACACCGGACGTGGGACGGCCTTCGAAACATGCTCGCCGATCGGAAGTAGTTTCACGCTGCCGGGAGCAGCTTTATTTCCCAGAATACAGCACAGCCGCGGTGCTCTTTATCCGTGCTACATACATAATGTATACCCACCGTTAATCCTGGCGAACACAGCCGCGTACATAGAATTCTCGCGCGGTACTTTTATCGAGAGAGAGATCGCGACGTAATTCCTCCGAACGTCCGCCTCGCGACTTCCGCAGACTTACGTAAAATAGGTATGTACCCCGGGCTCGTGCATGAATCACACGACAACTTCGTCGTGCACGCGTACGCGAATCTTCGATGTACCTGCATTCGAGAGTCCGACACCGTTCGCGACTCTCGCGCGCGACGCTAGACGGAATATCGTCGATGAATCGTGCGCCGTTGTTGCTTTTTATTTCCCCTTAATGTGAGACAAAAAAAAAATCATAATGAAAATTATCGCACGAACATTGTCGCCTCGCAATTGTATGCGCTGGGGAAGCGAGATATCGGTTACTTTTTTTGCCGTATGATAATACCTCCGTTCAAGCGAGACGCGTTTTGTTATTCTTCGATCCTCCATTGACTTGCAAATCGAGACTCGATGATCGATATCCAAGTGGCAAAATTCCATATTAACAATTTTGCAATTGCTGCGGCGGCTAAAATAGCTGCTCGATCGATCGGCAACGATGACGCAGTCGATTTTTCTTTTACTTGTCCATTCACTTTCAAATCGAAGCTACAAGATCGTTGCGGCCGGTCGGCGTTACAAAGTTGAGACAACTTGCAACTCCATCGGGACGCAATCACTCGCACGATATTCCGTGCAAGTGCTTCGCGTACGCGCGAAGCACGGGGTGCTCGCTGCTACCTTGAAATCGGGCCGGTGCATTGTGTAATACTTACAACTCGAGGCTTGCAACCCGCAGAGATAAACACGAATCACTCGCGGTCGTACCGATGATTAATAATAATCGTTCGTTCGCCGGCTCGCGTCAGCCTCGGAGTGTTTCCTGCACCATTCTCGAGTTTGGCTTCGACGTTCGTGCACGAGAAACCAATATTTGGCGATAAGATTTTTTTGCTCTGGTCACTTTTTCCTCGATTGCCCTTTTTGTAATGAACATTCAGTTGTTAACAGTGATCGTGGAAATCCATAAATTGTCCTTTAATTTTTCTTGGCCCGAAGAATTTCGAGAATGTCCCTAAATTTCTTTGCTGGTCTCCGAATGTTTTTATTCCAGTAACTATCGATTATCAAAATGCTTTTTAAATGAAGTTCGGACGATGTAAATATACATCCCGAATTTTCTACCAATTTCTAATTCTAATTGGACTCACAAACCTTTTATCGTATCATTATTATTTTCTTCCTTTTACCTCCTGCCTTTAAATGGCCAGTTTAAGTATTAAATACAGTAAAAAAAATTCTGAAAAAATTGTGAAGTAATTTCGAAAGTTCGTTTCGTTGATGGTTGAAAGATAATTTTGTTCGGCAATTGTGCATTATTATTATGAGCAAAAGAATCTAATGTTGTACTACGTGGTCGAAGCTTAAAAGAATGTTGAGCTCGAGGTTTAAAAATAGTTTTCTGAATATTTATGAAAATTAAGATCTGTTAAGAAATTTTTTTGCAGAAGTGCTGAAAATAAGGCTGAATTCTTTGCGGGTCTTTCCTTGAACGCCTCTAATTAATTAATGTTGATTATTGATATGAATCGATAAAGTCGATAAATTTCGTATTCATGTCAGAAATATCTATTATTGTTACAGCTTTAAAATTCGAGTCGACGCAACTTAGGCGTTTTATCGCCCCGAACCACCTGAGTCTCGTTGTTGTGGCTGTACACCTGCCGGTGACTCAGTTCCGTTGCCGTTTCAATGTAACATAACATTGTACGCCAAATTTTCGTGAACTTTCGGGGCACGACACGAACGGGTCCTGCGAGATAAGGTGGTGGACCACGTGTTTCTCGAAGGGGGCCACGCGAGAACGCAGGTTTTCGTGAGCTACGCGAGGCACACACGAATAGCGGAGAGAAACCGGTTTCATCGGCAGCATCGGGAGACGCACATGCCCCCATAGCCGTTTTCTCTATACGCGTTATGTCGACTCGAGTTATTCGAATTCTTTCACGGTAAATTCTCGCGCGTGAAGAACCCATTGAAAGCGCCGAAGTACCATCCGCTCACACATATCGAAGACATTAAATTATCAAAATTAAATTTTAAGAAGGATCTATCACCGCAGGCCTCGCTGAAATCGAACCTCCGAGCGAAATTCGAATCATTCCCACCGAAATAAAAAACTGAAAAAACCTCAACTATGCCGAAGGCCCTAAAAACATTATTGTTCGATGATAATAATGACAAGAAGTTATTGAAAAATCAGTTCAAAAAAATTGTGCAACGGATTACTCGACAATTCGTTGAACAATTTTCTTAATAAGTATTCCGCATCATTATTATGCATAACTGACGTGCTTAGCACCTTCTGCAAGGTTGATTTTTTAAAGATATTTATTATACCATTGGGAGGTCAAAATTCTCTCCGAATCTGATTTCTGGCTCGGAATGCGGTGACACACCCTCCTTAAACGCGCAGACACATATTTCTCTTCTGACTTATCGTCGACGATTGAAATTTTATCGAGTAATATTGACGAAAAAAAAGCCGACATTGACCCGCGCCAATGTAGATTTAACGAGAAATGGTGTCGAATCTACAGGTGGCTATGAGCGTGGGTTCGCGACCTGTGCAACAGGTGCCAAATCAACAGGCTCTATTCGTTCCACATAGAGATTGCCGTCACTCAAAAAAAAAAAAAAAAAAAGAATACCAGCACTGCCAAAAATTGGGAGATACGAATCAATGGCTCGCGGTACTGTTAGTTTTCAAACGTTGCGTGCTCGGTGTATTGATTCACAGCCGAAAGGTCAGCGTCGTGTCTGACCCGAATGACACGGCTGCTTCTCTCGGCCGAGTTATAATTGTCTCGTTCTCGTTCGGAGGTCTTATGGTCAATGACCAATTGATCCGAATCGTGTCAAGCTCAAAATACTAAACCGCGCTCGTAAAAAATTCAACGAGTTTAAGTAATCAAGTATCAATGAATCATGACTCATTTGATGGCAAATAGTCGATTAAAAAAATCTCACTCAATTAAAAAAAAAACAGAAAGGAATTTCGTAGAACTAGTAAGAAAAGCATGTCTTTTATCGAGGTAAATAGAGATGTGAGCAATGAAAAATTAATTGAAAAAAAAAAAAAAGAAAAGTGGCGCGCTTACAAGGCACGATCGACCTTGGTTACGCGTCATGCATCTCTCTCGGATCCTCCATGTGGGTCACGCGGACGACGGACTCTTCGACGACGACCTGTCGTCCCCCATCGCCTCCCCGTTCGCTCGATCGGCGAGTTGCTCAATTTCTGCCTCAGCGCGGCGCAACGTAACTCGACGGCTTTCCGTTTATCGAAAGAGATGTACCTGTCGCGATCGATAAGCCCGATACGAGATACGAATTCCTCCGTTCCTATGCGCCCGCGCTATTTCAGCGTCGATACGGGTAGCCGTGGCTCGAACAAATCAATCCTTATTTTATTTGCATTTTCCTCTCCAACAGCCCGGACGGGCGGGACAATTTCCATTGCGAAACGCGATTTGAGATATTGCAAATGCTTACGTAATCGCAAGCGCTGTCGAGAGTGAAAATCACTGAAAAAAGGGGAGTAAAAAACTAAGAAACGACCTTGGCGCAGGAAATAGTTAACGAAGTTTCCCTTTTTTTTTAAGCCAATTAATGAATAATGTGGCAACATACATATAGGCGATGTGTGCAATAAATTTGTTCACCGATGCCGCGTTAATAAGTTGGAACGTGTGGAGAGGCGGGAGTTTATCTCGGTGACGGTGCTGATAATAGAAACTATTAACGGAGATACAGTCGATCTATCAATGCCTTATCAACACCTTAGTTTCTCGTTCTTCTTCTTCGGTCGCGATGCGCCGACGCCGCGCTGCATGAGCTATATCAGCTGTATCCTATATTCAATTGTTCAGTCAAGATAATATCGTAACCTCGTCACGAGCGTTCTCTTTATCCCCTTCCTTCGAATTGCACGAGCGCACGGAGCTGCACTGGCAATAATTTTCCTTTTTTTTTTTTTTTCTTCAACGGTACACAAGCCGAGCTCTAACTAACGTTTTTTTTTTTGTTTTGAATGAATTTTTCAGAACACGCACAAGTCGATTGGCTCGAACGACACGTCGTCGAACAGCGGCAGCACAGCGGCGGCCACGGCAACGCCGACGAACGAGGATAATTCGAGCGACGAGACGACTCGCGAGAATGGTCGTGGAAGCAACAGCGGCCACGAGAGCAACGAGGGCAACGATACGGTTGCGACGGAAAACAACGAGGAGAAACAGCAACATCAGGGCAACGGAAATCTCAACGATAGTCAAAGTCAGAAGGGACTAAATCTCAAGATGAGCGCGAAAGAATTGCGCGCCAGGCTAGCCGCGCGCAAGAAGTACGACCCTAAGAAAGAGTCGATCGGTTTCAAAGACAAATTCGATATCGTGCAGAAATTGTAACGCGAGATAAGAGAAAAGAGAAACAGGAAAAGAAATGATAAATTGTACGGCGAGTGCCTCTCGCTCGTTTTCACATCACTCGTTATAAATTCGTCGTTGTACAACGTGTTGTTGATACAAATAATCGACGATTTCTTCGGCTTTATTGTCTTCGGTGTATCCGTCGGAGTTTGAACGAAAAGAATTCGCGTAAGATGAGCATTTTTTAGTCTTTTCCGCTAAATCATTCCAAAAGTACCGCACAGATAGAGAGAAAAATGAGATTTTTTACTCATTGCGATCGCTCCGACGACTCGTCTCCTTCTCGCTTATTTGTCTAAGGTTTCTTTTAAAGTCTCATTAATCTTCACGAATCTTGATTGTCACGGTCGATGAGTACGCCCGATGAGTATAATTCTCATGATTGCATCCTGAGACGAAGGTCTTCGATGCAAAGTGGTGGTAAAGTTTCGACGTACTGTCGGTCTTCAGCGAGACCAAATATATACATCCATATATATATATTTTTTTTTCTTCCTCGTTTGCTACAATTTTGCAAGACGAACACCGAGATTTGTTGAAGTTCTAATTTCTTATTCCAACGATGCGCATTCCCAGTAACTACCGACGAAGCGATTGTTAACATTTATCATTGCAGCCTTTTCGCTGTCGTTGGATGGAACACCGACTGCGAGAGAGGCAATGTTGCTAAATGTTGTGACGACCGTCGACGTCTCTTCGTCTTATGCAACATTCAATTATCGCTGTTGCCGTGAGCACGGCTCTCGTAACCGAGAGAAGAAACTACGCTCACACACGTCGAATTCCCACAAAATGTACTGCCAACGAGAGAAAAAAAAAAAATATATATATATATATACGCGTATGCACCGTTCGATGACTTTTGTGAGTTTCTCGATGAGAGGACCAAGTTGGCTTTACCACCGGATTCTTCGCGCCTCCGTCTAGTTTATCAATGTTCCGCCAAACTTTCCATCGTCATCGACTTTAATGACGCGCTATGGGCGCAACGAGGTGGCATCAACGTCTCATTCGTTATACCACTCACGCTACCGTTAACGAGAATCTTCGTGTTCCATTTCTCGTCGTCGCGCGGTCACGAATTATTTACGACGCAAAGTTCATTATCATTCGCGCCGCGAACACGAGAAATCGACGCGAATCCTCGTAGCCAATTTGTACTTTTTTTCTTCGGCAATATCTCATCGGGTCATTGGTCGATCCATTTACAAGAAAAACAATGAAAACAGCGATCGTGATGCGTTAGAGAGTTTTATTTTTCTAATATAATTTTGCACGCGAAGAGTTTCCGAAAATCGAGACGTACAGTTGCTCGCACCGATACACCGAAGACCGAGCTTGTTGCTCAACGAGGCGTCGTTTGTACTTAATGTTTTTTTTTTGTTTTGTTACTTCAACGATAACGAGGATCGTACCGTACGATCGTACGACTCGCGTTACGCGGAAATATGATTAATGAAAAAGGATTGCGCGATGTTCCATCGATTCTCCGGCACACTCGATCGAAGAATGTTTGTCTTCCAGCATTGTTTTTTTTTTTTCTTCTTTTTTTTTCTCGTTCGGACAGAAGCCGAGATAGAAACTGGCGTTTATCGTCTCGGCTTCCGGTGCATCCGACTCCGTTATTATACGTTCACATAATTTTTACTGTAAATATTGGAAGAACCACGTGTGCAATAGGGACGGTACAACGAAGCGAGAATAAAAGTATCGACAAAGCTCGGAGCAACGTCGCGCGGCCCGTCGCTCGGAGAATTCGTCAACGACGAAACGGATGCAGCGACGGCTATCGCGACAGATAAATTTATCTTACCACGCTCGAGCTTGAGATTGTTTCTTTTCTACAATGTGTATACGTCCCGCGAATCAGTTCGCACCGAGTCGGCTCAATTTTTTTGTTTGAATTACACATCGAAATATTGTTAAAAAATTTAATTGCTCACTATCGTTCGTCTCGCTTTGAGCATCGTTGTACCGCGGCCCTTGTAATGTATATAGATTACATGTTTAGAACGTATATGTATACATAAAAGAAAAGAATTGATGCAAACACGTTAATGAAAATTTTGAAAAAAGGAAAATGTCATTGCGCGCACACACACGCACACGCTACATAAAAATACAAACACCCACACAGACACACACACACACGTTACAATGTTACGACATAAGTAGTTTAAGTAAGCATTACGTTATATTTTTCGTCTGAGAGTATCGAGTGTGTGTTCATCAAAAATACATGCAAGTGAATGCAATGTAGCGTCTTCGTTGTTTCTTTAAATTTCTACCGCACATAAAACTGTTTTCAGCGTTTTTGCGCTCATAGAACAGGTATCGGGCTAGAAGCAACGATTTTTTTTCTCGCTATCTCCGCACCGCCCGGAGAGCCTCTATTACTCATCGCGCATCGTTGCAGCGTCTCTCGAGTGTGTGAAAGTGAGTCGAGGACGTGTTGAATAGCTCGTCTCGCTTAGATTGAAAGAAGAGCGATTGCCCCGCGAGGCAGCTACTCCCGGGCTCGGTGTTGTTCGGAAAAATTCACGGCAGAGGCAATTAAAATCGCCGTAAATAATGCTCGTCCGCGATTTATCGCCGATCGTTAAGATTGCGGTACTCACCTCGAATGCGCAGCGGCGGTTTAACGATGCGATGGAAAAATAGCCGGACGCGGAGATTCTTTTTTTCACCGCCAAACACAGAATTTTCATAGTAATTCATCGACGATTGAATATCGAGCGTCTATTCGAATCAACGCTCGCGAAACAATTTCGATTCGATAGAAACTACGGTGTTAGTTTGTTTAAATGAAATAGCCTGTCATTACGCCTGTGGATAATAAAACATATTATTTTTTTGTGTTCAAGCCGTTGCGTAATCGGATATAAAACGCGCACATGTCGCTTCACAATGGGGAACGACAATAACAAGCTTTCGGCGTGTGGTGGGGATAGGGAAGGTGGCGCGCGGAGCGCGGGGCCGCAGTTAGCGTGCGCCCACGCGTCGTGCATGATTGTGCAAAGAACGGACGCCGCATTCGCGTTATCAATCCAACAAACATCGCCAAAAAATTCGGTGTCTCGCCGTTAAAACGTGTTTTCAAGAATCTCCGATGTTTTCCGCAACCATAGCATGTTGAATAACCGTTATCTCAATCTCCACATGCAAGAAATATCGAGTAGAATTAAAGACGTCGCGAGTCTCCCATAACCTCCGCGTAAACCACCGGATTTACCGGTTACTTTTGTCGCGAACATATGATTTTCCGAACGTGCTCGACGCGCGAATACGTGCGTAACGTTGAAAATTCAAGTAAATACACTTTAGAAAACAAAATGCGCGAAATACGTGGTAACAACGACGTCTTATACGGAAGTCCGTTGTGCATGCATCAAAGTTTCGGATTACGCGCGCGTGTCAAGAGCCGAACGAGGTGCCAATCCGCGCGCAAAGTTGCGAGACGAGAAAATCGCACGGATCTCGCGAGAGAATGATACAAATTATGCAATGACACCGCTATTCGTAGATCGCGTCAAACGAGACCCGTGAGTAACGCAGCATTTGTAAAATTCGATGGCCAAGAGTTATATTTTCTATATATACATACGATTCCGTATACACGTTTGAAACGAACGTAATAGAATTTATTGGCAAAACGATCGAGTTATTCTCATCTCACGCGCGACATTCTATTCATCGACTAGTCAACATTCTCGCGGATCTAATAAATACTACGAGGCGATAAGATTCTTGCATTCTCCGATGTTGATACACCGAGCGAATTATGCAGGTGCGAAAAATAATCGCAATGGCGTATTTCACACGAGCGCGCGAATTATCGTGCGCATTTATGATTCAAATCGTGCTATTTGTCGCGGAGGAATCGCGAAGGGAATACATTGGCCTTAGCATCTCGGTGATTCACTCGAGAAAATTTCGAATCGCAGATTTGGAAGTTTGCTTTTCGAGTTAATTACAGCGATCAATTAGTCCTCGTTGAAAAGACGAATGAAGTAACGTGTCGAGGATGCAGCGTTCGAGTTTAATAGATTTGAATTCGTGATAAAAAAATCGTGGCAAATACCTCACGTCGGTCTCTCTCGGTTGGTAAGGATTGCTGCGATTTGAGTTCGATTCGTGGCGTCGTCTGTAGAGACTCGAAACTCGTTCGGAGACTCTTTTACCCGGATAACTGAGGAATCACGAGAAGGCTCGCACTTTTGCTAAACCTGCGAATCCAAAGATCTGCGCATACCAGCCATTTTGGTTAACGAGCCAGACGATTCCTTAAATATGTAGGCAAAAAAAAGGAAAAACGATCAACCAAATGCAAGCTGATCTGGTCCGACTATTCCTATTCCTAGCCAAAACTACTAAGTATACTCGTGAATGGTGGAAAAAAGGATGAACAACCCCCCTACCTATCATTTTTTGTACCTTTATTATTATAATTTTCATTTGTACCGTTGAAATAAACAAATCCAGTTCAAATAATTGTTTGTACAACGTTGAAATAAAAAGAAAGTTGCATTATCGACGGTCACTTACTTCGACTGTAGGTAATTTATCTCCAAAGCCGCTACGCCCCCGCTGGGTGAAAAAGTTCATGAACAGTTTCGGTCGAAGGAGGCTCCAGCTCGGGTAGGAGTCAGTTTTTTCTGCAACTCGCTCAATGATCATTTAAATCCATAGAAATCGTCGAAATGCGCTAAGGGGAGCGCTAAATACACTCCCCGTCCTTGTAATGAGTACTTGTATGAGTACGAGAGAGATACCGCGACTGGTGCTCTCGGCAGAACGAGAGAGACACACCGAGAACATGTTTCACATCACTTTAAAATGATCCTGTTACTTCAACGCTGCTATTGGTTCGCTTCGTGAGAATCTAACAGAACGGACCAATGGGAGGACCGGGGACAAGTGCCGACCCGTCAATTCGACGAGCGACTGGAAAGCCGCTCGAGTTTCATTAGCCCATCATCGGCGCGAGCGCGCGGTGGGAGACGAGCTTCGCGCGAACGACCCGGTGGAAACGTGCAAAGTCGCGTTTTTTTTGGCATTCGTCAAAAGCACAGCACCCCCTTAAACAGCTGTAAACGATTGTCATTAACGTCGATACTCGACGCACCGAGGAATCCGTAAAAAAAACTTTTGTCCTCACATCAAGCGATGCTTCTTTCCACCGTTGCGTTTGAATCTACGTTCCCCGTAACACGCGAAAATTCGAGCGAAACCTTGAGAAGAGTTTGAGGTTAATTCTTTGGCTAACTCACTTGTCGTAGCGCGTCAAGCCGCTGATACACGCGACGCATCGCCGACGGGGCAATTGTCGATTGTTTTTCTTCTCTTTTCGGCTTGTTCGCGAATAATATGCGCAATTACGGCGAAATAAATACGACGCTCGGTGCATCGTCGAAATCGGAGTAACTGATGAATGACGTCGTAACGGCTATTGTTTACAATGAAGAGACGACAGAGAAGACAAGTGCTGGACATAAACGGCGAACAATCCGACTCGCCGAGAAGACGCTGGCAGAGTGAGTAAAAATTAATCTATAAAATATATTTATCCTCCAAAGGAAACAGACCCAATATTTGCTGCGTTTCTTCGTCAGACAAGTATGAACAAATTGCGGCGGATTATCCGGAACAGAACGGAGGACCCAGCAATCCGTTGACCAATTTATTGGAGCAGTATAATTCGGACAGCGAAACGGAAGAATCGAAACCCGAAGGCAAACAGCTCAACGACCGAGTCAACGATTTTCTCAAGGTAGTTTTTTTTTATCACTCGACACTGATCGCTTCTTTTGGTAAATTTTTTCTTTTTTTTTTTCATTTTATGCATAATTTTTTCTAGGAGATACAATTGATCGCTCCGGAACCCCCTGTCGCTGAAACGGCGGGCAAATCGAATTCTAATGCAAAAGAATCCCAAGAACCACCCACCGGTGTACCGCCCACCGAACCGTCGACTCGTAAGTTTGACGGCTGTTTTTATTATTGTTAAAAGATATAGTAACTGTTTTATTTCCATGGATATCCTGTTGAGTTTTTATGGCTTCTTTCCCATACAAATAAACCCCCTCATCCTATTTTTAAAATGTACCTTTAGCACCAATAAATTGTACACTATTCACTCATGTTTCAAAATACTGATTCACATTTCTCTGACTCTTTACTATACTATTTATTGTTTATTGTTTATTGTTTGTTGTTGTTGTTGTTTGTTGTTTATTGTGTTCGGCGATAGAAGTATACATCAATAATTTCACTCAGATAACGTTTATACATGAACGATGCCTAATGCAGAGTGTAATTAATCTGTTTCAATCTATTGGTTACAAAACCCACTTCGAATTGCAAAAGTGCCGTAGCACTTGTTCGCGGCGCTACCGAATGTCTACTACCTTATCTATTAAACCTATTAAAGCACACTTTTTGCGTGCGGGCTGTAATTCTTTACATTTTCCACCTGACCCGTTTCTGTACACAATTCGTTCCGCTCAGTTGTAAGCCCTTAATAACGAATCAGTAGGTATATCTGCAACAGCCTCTGCTATAATTTTTTTACTTTCATTTAAAGGTGCATCTAGGTTGACAATACATTAGGTATGAGACAATTTCCTTTATATTTACAGTGTGGCAAGAATGCTTCGACGATTCGACCGGTTACCCGTACTACTGGCACGTGGAAACCAACGAAGTAACGTGGGAAGTGCCGGAAGAGATAAGACTGCTGAGAGAAAGAAGTCAGCAAGATTCACCGAGCCGCACTTCGTACAGTACTCAATGGGTCAACTTTGCGTCGAACACATGTGAGAAAGTTTTCTCGAAGAATTCATCGATCGCCGATTGGTTTCCTCGTTAACGAGATTTTTCGGAAATGTTTTGCTTTCAGATCCTCAGCCACAGATAAACATTCCCGAGGGTATGATACCGAAGGAGGTCGTAGCGAGAAACCGTAATCGGCAAGTGAGTTCGCAGCAAAACGCACAGCGTGGTTCCCACCCCCAGCAGAATAGTTCGAAGACTTCGGTGACGAGGGACGACGAGTCCGACGACGGGTAAAATTAAAAGCAAAGATATAGCGTTGAATTTTTCATCGTTTCGTGAGGAATCCTTCGATCGATCTATCGACCTATCGATATTTGCAGAAAGATCGAGATGATAACGTCCTTCGGCAGCGACGGCAGTGAATCCGAGACGAGCGACAACGATTCACCGGTTAAAAAATCGCCCAAGGAATCTCAATCGCGCAGGATCGAGATCAAATCAAAATGCGCCAATGCGGCGGAAAAAAATTCGTCCACGACGCAAGGCAGGAAGCCGGAAACGACGGAAAAATCGGCGAGAATAGGACCCTCGTTGCCGGCGGGTATAGTGCCCTTGATCCACGGTCCCGAAAACTCAAGCAAGCCCGATAATTCTCGCGACAAGTGGCGAAGAAAAGACAACGACGAAAAAGCGCCGACGAAGGCGCAATCGTCGCCGAAACACTCGCAATTATCCGAGTCTTCCGGATCGACGCGAAATCAAACGATTCACATCGAATCATCGACGAACAAAAAATCGTCGCAAGCCAGAGGAAAAAATGAGGAAAAAGAAACGTCGATTTTGGGGAAGGAATTGAAATTTTCTCTCGTCCCGGGCTACGCGGACGACTCCGACGTCGAGGAGGACGCGTCGCCGAAGAAAGTAAACGAGCCACTCTTTCCCATATCCGATTTTCCCGTAACTTCCGCGGCGACGATCGTCTCGCCGGACGGTACGGTGAAGAAAGTCGAGACCAAATACACGGATTCGGGTAGCGTCAGAATCTTCCAGTATCACAGTTCTTCAGCCGACAAAACTACCGAACGCACGGAGGACGAGATAAAGCAGATGAATCAGGAGCTGGAGTCCGAAGTCCAGGAAAATTCGTGCCCGGAGGAAACGCGAGTCGTGAGGATCGAGGATGAGGCACCGAAACCAAATATATTTTTGGAAAATTTGGAAACCCCGTCAAAGGCGTTTCAGAGAAAGAGGCGGATAGCCTTTGATGGTGAGTTCCAGATTGTTGAGTTCTAGAGAGTTAAATTTCTGGATAAACAAAGACGATTCGATGGAAATATTTGCTAGGAAACATTTGAAAATCTGAAAAAAAATCCCGCATATGCAATGTGCTGAAATTCTCCTAAATTCCCAATTTTTCTGAAGAAAAGGCAACTCAAATTATAATGATAACTACTGTAATTATGATTATTATTTATTATTAGTATTTAATTTTTTTTTCACGGTCAATGTTAGTAAATGAAAAATTGTTTCAGTGGTAATAAACAAGAATAGATCGTCCGATGCGGAGAGCGCGGCAACGAGCAAGTCGGAATCTGTGCCATCACCGCCGGCCGCGTTGTTGGGCAACGAGTCCGATCGTCATGGTTTTGGCTTCCAGAAAGACGCGGGTAACGCGCAAGCCGACGATTCGCCCGAGGCGAACGAACGCAAAACAAATTCGCCGGGCTCGGACAAGCCCGCGGTTGTCGCGAAGGGCAATATCAGTTTCGTGAAAGGCGAAACGATGGTAACGAAGACCGAGGAAGTTGTCAAAGAAAAATCGGAGGCGGAGATGAACGAACTGAAGAAAGTGACCGAGACGATAATGGAGAAACTGAGATTCCTGTCGGAGGGCGGTCAGCCCGCATCGGCCGTGCAAGTCATGGCGATTCAACTGCAGGTGAATTTAAATACCGTTTATTTCCGACGGAAATAGAAATCGTGAAATTTGTCTCCCAGTGATTGTGATGAATGGATCTTTTTTTTTAACACTTGATTATCGTTTCGCAGACGTTACTGGCGGCGTGGGAGGCTCGCGAGCTGAAAGACAGCTACATGGAAAATTGGCTGACCGGCACGGGGCGCGAATTGGAACGTCTGGAGGATGCAGCCGCGCCGCCTGGATGGGACTGTCAGTGGGATAGGTACAGTATCCCCCACAAACAAGCACGAACACTTCGAATCTCGGGCTTTTATTACGTGTACATAAAACCATTTGTACTACACATATTCTTATATCCGCGCCTCATAAAGATCCAATAGCAATGAGAACTACGAGAGCAATAACGTCGCAAAGTTGTTCTCGCGCAACGATAGGATCGATCGCTTGCGATCTCGAGGCGGTTCGAGCTTTGCTACTCGGTCGACGTGTACTATCGCGATGCATCGTGCTCTCTGGACGAAAAAAAAAAAAATAACACAAACTTTCTAAGGAGCTTATCAATGTTTCTTGTGCCATTAGAGACTCGAACTCGGTATATATGAATGTGATGTGTAACGGCGTTTGAACTTTTCGTCGGGTATAAATTTGGGTATGCTAGAATTTAACGTAAACGCTGTTAGCCACACGACGGACACGTTGCAGCGGACTTTTAGAGACTGTTCCGTATACAAGGTACGACGACGAATGTATCTCGTGGAATTTTTCTCTTTCTTTTTCGCACTTCTGTCCTCCCCACTGTCTAGGAATCGTTTCACACGAAATCACTTCGGCGAGCGACGGGGGAAACGGTTTGTATGTAGTTGTTAATAATATATTTTTGGTAAATTTCATGATTTACACTTTGTCTTGCTGTTGTAGGTAAACGAGAAGCGAGCATGATTTCAGCGGATGCGGTCCAGGAACACGAAAGCAAAAAAGCTAAACAAAAAAAACATGTTATAGCGGATCATTTGATCGTCTTCTTCCCTTGTTTATTCCGCAACGACTAAAGTACAATCGGTTTCGTTAACGAGCGACAAACAAAAAAAAGAGAGACTGTTAATTCCTCACGATCTATCACAATGGACAATCGGAATCAAATCTTCGCTTTCGCGAACGCGGCGAATCGAGAAAAAGGCTCCGAAGCTGATTGGAAAGAAAAATCTAAAAATTGATTCCTATTGTCGATCGATGAAATCCGCGTTGATATATATGCATATATATCGCCTCCTTTCTCATATGAATTTGATAGACAAAAAAAAGAATAAAATCTTCGAAAGATATTATTTAAAAAAAAAACAAATGACGAAACCGCAACGCAGGTAGGGGTAAATAATGGATTACGTTAATTATATTTTTATCAAAAAAAAAAAAGAAAACAACAAAAATAAAACTTGACAAGTATCGAGACGTTGACGAGGATGTCGCGAGACATTGAAACATCGGCCATTGCTCTATATTCTCATGTGCGACGTATTCTGGGGGGGTGATTCTAGGTCGCATAAACGCTACTTTTATCGGAATTCGACAACCGGCGATGCACAGTGGACTTATCCGGAAGCTGACGTTATAGGCGGTACCGAAGAAATGGAATTGTGTACCACACCCCCGCCTCAGGGTCAAGAGGAGCCTTGCATAATAGGTAATGAAATTCAATTTTATTGATAATAATAATGAATAATTAATTAGTTAATTAATTAACTAATAATTTGTTATTATTAATTTATTATTATTATTCATTATTATAAAAAAATATGTTTTCACAATTAATGCTACATTATAATAAAAAAATCGATATATCGATTAAACAATAATGTATGTAAAAATTAAATTTTTTTTCTCATTTCCAAAACTTTCGCTAAAAAAAAACAATATTTTTCGAACAGAGTCGCAGAGTGAGAAGCGTCAAGAAGTGGCCTCAAATGCGATGGAAAAAGAAATCGAGGAGTCTTCGGAAGGGAAAAAAGGTGCGACCGAGATTAGCGAAGTATCGGCACCACCGCCCCCGCAGATATCTAGTCCAAGTCCTCCGCCACCGCCGAGAATATACGCCGAGGATCTGAAGAAGGGTAAGAAGAGAAGAGGTAGCTTTCAAGGAAAAGTACTCGAGATCAAGAAGGATAAGACAAGCGGTGAGTGAAGGGAGAACCTCGGGAATTCATTGATCGCATTTAGGGAATCGATTTTGCATTAACTGTATCGATGATTAATTCGTTAGAAGCAAATGCGAGCGATGCATTGAAATTTAGCGAAACGGTGAATCCGCCGCTTCCGCCCTCGCCAACGAAATCGGCCCAGCCGCCGTTGCCGCCGCACCCGCCTATCGTGCCGAACCCTCCGAACAGCGAACCTTTGCCGCCGGGCGTCGATCCGCCCGACATGCCCTTCACGATGACCGCGCCATCGATCGAGACAACGATGCTCTATACGACCACCGGGCCGCAAACGAATCCCATCTACGCCGCGACTATCGGAGATCCGACGCTTCTCAGTCATCACACGGCCCTCATGCAGGGACAACTCATGCACTATCCGACTTATCATCAGCATCTGCACAACGTTAGTTGGACGAGAGAATTACGGAATTGTATCGGAATCCGTGAGAAGAGAACGATATTCTCACGATTTGCCTCTTTTTCGTTTTAGCAAGCTCTGATAGCAGCAGCGAACCGATTAACCGGCCAAGAAGCGGTCCAATTCATGGTCGACTATAGCCAAGTATACGCCAATACGCAAGTTATCGCCAAGCCACCTGTGAAGACCCACAAAGAATCCTTGGGCTCGGCCCTCGACTCTTTCTACAACGATATCGCGACCATGGAGAACACCAGGACGGAACTCGAGGTCGAGCAAGCTTTACCCGCCGAACCCGCGCCCATTGCCATACCACAGATCCCAACGGAAGTCGAACCGCCGGCGATACTCACCGATTCGGTGCTCCGGGAACGGAAGAAAAAGAAAGTACGTGTTTATTCCCAGATAATAGTTTGTTGACAATTGTGCAGCTCGACAAATTTATGCAAATCGTTTCGAAATCATTACGTTAAGGAACGTCCGCATTTGCAGACAAGTTGGGTCACGGAATTACGACAAAAGTACCCTTTAATAATAGGTCAAAATAATGCAATTGTTGCCGATAAATCGGTGCCCCTTCTCTAAGTCAGAAACTCGAGTCGCAATGATAAGAAACTGTCGTAAACAAGTATTCTGCGGTTTTAAACGCATTTATATGATAGAGTTGAATGTTGCTGAATAGATTCTTTAATTATTAATGCTTCCGACATTTACAGTTGATTTGACAAAAAAAATCAACCCTTCGGACGAGAATGTTTTGCTTCTTTAATTGAACCAGGAAGATATTTTAATCGTTGAAAATTAATATCAAATGTCTTGAATGTCGATTTTTTTTTCTCAACAGACGAAGCTCGGCATAAGCAAAAAACAGAAGGAAGTTTCGAGTATGGTAGCGAAATGGCAGAAGGCTCAGCATTACGAAGACAACGATTGAACGGAGCGACTCGGGATCACGAAAAGAAAAACAAAAAAATTAAGATTTGCCTATTTTTACTTCGAATTCGTCGCGATGAGCGATCGAATCTTCCTGTCGAACGAATGAAGTGTCTCCAATGTGAATGCCGAATCTTCCCAATCGTGAAACGTGAATCTATTCATATTGTATATTAATTATACCTTGTACGTAAAAATGAAATTTGTTGATAATAAAAAAAAATTTAATTGAATAGAATGTCTTTGTGTTTTTTGTAGATCTTTTATATCTCATAGAGGAAACTTTGCGTTCGAGGTTTTCATGTCAGAATGGTAAAATCCTCGAAAATTATTCGCGAAATTAAATTGGCGAGGTAATTCTTACCAGATTCAATACAAGTTTCAAATTTTGTTCGCACTGTAAGTCACGCAATACTTAAGCGATGTGCAATATTCGAATTTTTTTTTTCCTTTCAACGAAGAATAATAACACGAGATTGAATCAATATTCGTGTTTTATTGATACAATGTTATTATAAATCATGATAAATCAAGCGACGAGGGCGCTGGCGGTGGAGCTCTCGTACTTCCAGTTGGGGGGAAGGGATCCTTTGGATTTGTAGTAACGAGCGAGCCTGTGAATTCTCGACTCTACCAAAATCAAGCGGAATTTGCTGTCCGTGTCTTTGCGATTGCGCTCCAAGTGCTTGCGTATCTTGACGGCCTTTTTGATCAAGTAGTAGAGATCCTCCGGTAGATCCGGAGCGAGTCCCATGCTCTTCACGATTCTGAGAATCTTGTTTCCCGTGCGGAAACGCACCTGGGCCACTCCATGAGAATCACGAAGTACGACTCCTGGAAAAATGTATCAAAATTTTGTTAATGTCTTCAAAAAAATTTAATTATTTTTGTAATACTAAATTTTTTTTTTTTTTTTTAAACGAAATTCAACGCGATATTTTGGTGTTTCGTACCTATTTGCGACGGGGTATGACCCTTCTTGGCCAATTTGAATATGAGGTCTTTGCAATCGTCTGGCGTGAGTTTAAGCCAGGTCGGCACACTCCGTCTGTACGGGAGTGCAGACTGGGAAATACCCTTTCTGTAAAAAAAAACAAGAAAAACAATGAGTAAAAATTATCGTTGACAAAGAAAAAGGTTAAAAACCGGAAGTGAGAAAACAAAGACGGAACGAAATTTTGTTATCGCGATTGTTCGCGAAGCTTTCACGCGAAAGTGAGGTTATCCACGGGATGTTGACGCGAAATGTCAAATAATCTTTTTCGCCTCAGCGTACGATCGTCGGGCAACATTTTATTCTTTTCCACTCGCGAACAATTCGTCTCGCGAAGTTTCGTAGAGCGCGAAGAGCGCGGAACGCGCGTTCGTCTCGAAACGCGACAAACGCGAGGACAGCGAGGACGTTAAAAACGCATGGCGAGCGCGCGAGCCACGTTGCGATATTCGGATTAACGACGCAAAAGCGAGGATTTATACGCCAACAACGTGCGACAAATCGAAGTAAAAAAATTGGTTTATCGTTACGGTGGAGTAATTAGCGGCGCGACATTGTTATAATACGATAAATTAATATTTTTGTTACCCGGGAGCGTGCATACGACCCATGGCGGCGAATTTTTCTCGTCCAAAAGACACTAGCGCAGTTACGGTGTTGCCAGCAATCGTCCGAGTCCGTGTTTTACTCGCGACCGGGTGGTGGGGGGAGGTCGAACGAAGAGGCGGGAAACTGCTAACATTTTCAGTACTTTAGAGTCGATTTTCCATCGACCTCCATTTGTCTAAACGTAGAAAAGTTCTCCGAAGCATCTAATACTCGAGCTTGGGTTTATTGTCGCGAACAATCTTTGACGAATAAGTCTCCTCGGGAAAGCAATAAATTCAAAGCGATCCACGCGAGAATCGGAGTCAAATTCGCGACTTCCTATCATTGTGTTTTTTACGAAATAAAAAATTCAATTACGCTTTTCTTATCATACGAGACTAAAATTATTGAACTGCATTGTTGTAATTGGAGGAAACATTTTTATTTCCTTTTTATTCCATTTCTTTGTCGATGTAAGTCGATTTATTATTCGATCGCCGTATCGAGCAGTGCGCTCGCGAGGGATTGGCGAATACGGAGGGAACGGCGCTGCGTCCGAACAAACATGTCTGCAGGTCGACGACGATAAGCCGAATGGGATGTAGATATTTCTCGTAGTTTGTTAGCCGTATCTTGTAAATAAATTAGCTCAAGTAGGAGAACGAATGATCTTCGAAGTTTCGACACCGCACGCACGCTCTTCGGGGAATCGGTCACGATCCGTGCCGGTGTAAATTCGAGTATCAACGAGGAGCGAACGTCTTGTCAACGTTGTTTATATTGCTCGGGGAGGGCACGTGTGGTAACGACCTTCATGCTAACTCTCGCTGTGACATTACGATCATTCGCGAAAAATCTATTCATGTCATTCAAGTTTGTGAAAAAAACAAACAAAATCTTAACATTTTTTTATTTCGTGAAATTCTATACGAAAAAGAAAAAAATTTATTACGCGTCAACATTTGAAAAGAAATAAAAAGAATGAATATTTTTTTCTTTGTCAGCGGAATCCTGAGAAGCGAGAAGCACGTCGCGCAATGTCAAGCGACGGCGACAATCAACCTCCGCCTTCGAAGCGCCGGCGTTACAGACGCATCGCTGTGCCGGAAAGCAGCGACGAATCGGATTCCCCCGTTGTGAGAACTCTGAGACGTCGAGTTGTTACCGTAAGAATCTTCGAAGCGTCCGTAGACGCATTTAAAAATTAATAATCCATGAATTTTCACCAGAAGCACACGAATGGCTCCGAAGCGGCTGGAACATCGCGTCCGGGTAATTTATTTATTTATCTCATGCATTAACTGGATAAATACTTTTTGATTGCTTACCTGTTTGATTCAATTGTTATCTCTTCATATTGTGAAAAGATCTTGCCGTGGTGTTCAAAAATCATGGAGAAGAGATACAAACTAATGAGAAACCTGGTATATATGTCACCTTAAAATACAATAATACCCTGAAATATTCTAAGTCTTCCTTAGAGGGAAATTACTCCAACCCCCCCCCCCCCCCCCCCCAGGGTTAGGCAAAGTATTCGAAGTCTCCCTTTTAAATGAACCGTCGATCCGAAATATTCTAAGCCCCCCTTTGAATAAACCCTCGGCCCACAATATTCCAAGTCCCTAAGGCGCCCTAATACGAAATATTCTAAGATTCCTTAAGGGACCCTCAGCTCGATATTAATTTATTTATTTATTTCCACGGGACAAGCCCTTTTACAAGAATTCAACAGTTCATTACGAAATCTAACCATTTTTAAAGATAGATTCTCTTTTTTGTGCATTCGAAAATTAGATAAGAAGAAAAAAAGAAGGAATAATTTGCTAATGGGTCTCAGCTCGATATATTTTAGGTCCCCAAAGGACCTTCGCTCGAAATGTTCTAAGAATCCTCAAGGGCCACCCAAAGGGTCAGCTCGAAATGTTTGAACCACCCAAAGGAGACTTTAGCTTTAGCTCAAAATATTCCAGGTTCCTCTAAGGGGGATTCAGAATATTTGCCCCCTCCCCTTTGGGCAGGCTTTGCCAAAAAAATTCTAAGACCTCTCCTGATCCGAAATATTCAAAGCTCCCTTGATTCGAACTATTTTAAGTCCCTCTTTGGTCCCCTCTATTCAAAGTTTCTCTTTTAGGGGTTTTTTTGGACAGCTGTTACGTCCGGACCGTTACACGCATCTATTTTACTTGCAATTATCCACACGAAATATTTCCTTTGATCTTTATTTCACTGCCTAAGGCAACGTACCGGTATTCATCGATACTCCAATTTATATAATGTATTTTTTTCTTTTCAATTTGGCAATATTCTTTATTTTGGGTTTTAAATCCTTGAATTAGAGTACGAAGGAGCACAGTTCTTAGACGATTTGTTTGCAGACGAATGCGGCAACGGAATACCGGATATATCGTCGAGCGCAGCAAGTCCTGCAGCGGATCTCGAGCCTGCGGAGGCCAAACAACGTTCGAAAACCTCGAAATCCGCAAAGGTCCCAGAGAAAACGAAAGAAGACACGCCCGCGAGCTCGAAGGACGTCACCGAGTCGGACGCGGCGGACGGGCACAGCGAACAATGCCCGATCTGTTTGATCGTTTTCGTTAATCAAGAAGTCGCGTCGCCGGCCTCGTGCGAGCATCTCTTCTGCTTCCCGTGCTTAATGGAATGGAGCAAAAGCACTAACACGTGTCCGGTTGATCGCAAGACGTTCAACGTTATCGACGTTCGTCCGAAATTCGGAGGCAAAGTATGCAAAAAAAATCGAACATCTCTATTTTATGAAATAACAATTTTTTTTAGACGACTCTCTATGTAATGAGCGCAGCTCGCAACTCTAAATTGCCGGACGTGGGCCGGATTTCAAACTAAAAATCAATGGCAATGGTAATGAAAATTAAGCGGAAAATTTCAAAAACTTGAAGTACCAAGTTTTTACAATACTCGAAGTGCTTAAGTGCAACTACTTCGACGATTCACGAGAATTGAAAAATTAAAACAGTTATTTGCTATTTTTTTCAATTTTTTGATGAAATGCCTTTTTTCTGGAATTTAAACGATCGTACAATTTTTTTGAACAATTGGTCGAGTTACGAGATTGGAAAAAAAATTTATTTGGAAGGCTGATTATCCTAATTTGGCCGGAAAGACCTTCCGAAATGATTTTGTTCATTAGATGACGAAACAAAAACTTGTCTTTTTTAAAATGATTACGTTATTCGCAGGTGGAGAAGCACATACCTGTGGTGGTGAATACAAACGGCGACGAGGATTCCACGGATTTGGGCGACTTCTATACGGACGATGATTTCGAGGTGGGTTTCAGAATAGCCGATTCCGCGCTAATGGTGGGAATCCGTCGTATCGCGATCCCGCGATCGAGCTCTCTGTCGTCGATATTATCCGAGGATTCATCGGCACAGCCTAGCGATATGCTGAATACATCGTCCGAGTCTTTCGGTTATTCCTCGAACAGAGGCAACAATTCGTCGTCAGCGAGCGAGCCATTGGAGAGCAATCGACATTCGGAGTACGATGAACCATCATCTTCGCCGATCGTGATAGTGGTTTCCTCGGAGGACGAGGAGATAGCCGAAGCTTCATCGCCCTCCGAGCATCGGGAAGCCTCGTCTCCGTTGGACAATCAAGAACCTTCGTCGCCGGATGATAATCGACAATTCTCATCGGCGTCGGACGTTCAACAACCTTCGTCACCGTCGGATAATCAACGATCCTCGTCGCCCTCGGCAGACGATCGTTACTTGTCCTTAAGCGGTTCTCCGGTTGTCAACGAGGAACCTTCTTCACCGTCGGTGAAGAACGAACCGTCCTCGGCCTCTGAGAGCGAGCGATGCGTATCGTCAACCTCGGAAATTGACAGATATTCCGATTCATCGGAGAAAGAGGAAACCCCGCCGCCTTCGGAGGACGAGAGAACCACGGACTGCGATTCTGACCCCATCGCCTCATCCGCTTCCTCCTATTAAGAAACAGTGAAAAAATGTAACCAAATTTTTTCCGGGCATACTGGCATTCACGGTGTTCAGAACGATGAGGCTCTTTAAGCTCTTAATCACAGGATACGTGAGAAAAAACTTGGGTACGGTCTTCATTGTCGACCACGGTATTTCATCGTAACATCGGAAGGCACTCCGGGTACTTGTGTCTTCTATTTAACATATTTCCTGTAAATAATGTAAGATATCGAAAACAGTCGGAAGGAAAGTATTGCCGGAGTTGGTTAATCCGGAAAGAGACGTTATGAAATTAAGGTGATGCGAAAAGCCGCAGTGCGGAAGGAAAATATTGCGTATGCCGTTTGCCAGCGATAGAAATTTAAGAAAACAGAAAATCGTGATTCGTTGTGGAAAGGATAGATGCGGGGAGAGGATCTTATTTCTTCTTAAGGTGACATGCCTCAGTCGGTAATAAATATTTTCATGCTGTTTTTCCAAGGGTGCATAAAATGTAGCCTTTAAAAAAATAGATTGCCACTGCAAAATTAATAGCCGCAGTGACTTTCTGATTCCGTTTGACGCCAAAGTTTACGCACCCTGGAAAAATGTGTATTACAGTTTTTATTACCGACTGAGCATGAGTAGGTCCTTAAGGAGGGTGTTTCGCATCGCCTTAATTGTTTATGGTTTCGAAATGGCAATCATTGCAGTTGTTGTTACCAATTGAGCAAAATAATGTTTTGCATCACCTTAAAGATCGGTCCATGTTATCGACGGCTTTATACTTATCGTTTATCTTGTTTGATTTATTCTATTTATCGGTGTTACAAAACTAAGGGAACAGAACAATAAAAAAAAAAAACGATATAATCAAATAAGGCTGTAAGCCCTCAATCGGGTCGATATGAACTTAAAGAAACTACTATTAATCGGCGTATTACTGTTCTTACGAGTTTGTACAATAAATTCATATTTTTTCAATAATCTCGCGATTGTTTTTCAACGGAAAATTTACTCTTATTTCATGGCTTCTTTTTTTTTTGGGAAAAGAAAAAAAAATTCGAAAATAGCGAATTTTCGAACTCGAGCCGACAAATCATAGTCAAGCTGGCGTCTCTCTCACCGGCACTTCCGGTTCCGCTTCGGCTTTCGCCTATTAACGACAAAAAAAAGTCTCGTATTTTGTTACTCGTCATTGATCATCGGCGACGCGCGACTTCTCACCGACGCGAGGAGTACGTTTCGCGCGTGAATAATCCGCGATAAAAAGAGTTTGTTTACCGATCGCCCCCCACCCCCTCCCCGCCGCGAAGGGTTTCGCGGTCAACCATCTTGGAAAAAAAGTGTGAAAATAGCGCAACGTCGCAACGGCGTCGCGAGCCAAGATGTCCGCGGATTTGGCAATAGGAAGCGTACCCTTCGGCTGTCAATATTTGTAAAGTTTGTTAACCGCACGAGCCGTGCACGAGACTCGCTCCCGCGGTCGACGTCGTTAATCGACGGTTCGCGTGTTACGGTTTTTTTGTTTTCACCGAAGTGAGGGGAATCGTGCGCGTAACGAGTCCGAGCGACGACGTGACGGGCGACACGCCGCTCTTGTAAACCTTCGCGTACACATCCGCGCTCCGCTTGTTCACGGGTGAGTTTTCATTCTCTTTCCGCGTTCGCGAGCGAACGACGAAAAAAAACGACAAAACGTCTCTTTTGCTCGCCGCTTCATCGCTAAGAACGCGATCGCGTCGAGGCTCGACGCGTCGCGAATCGTTGTTTTCGATGATCGCGGCAGCGCTCGACGATTGAATCGCAACGACAGCGACGGCGAACGTAATGAAAGGCTCCGAGATTTTTGAGTCCCGAGGAAAACGAGAGGAACTCGGGTTGCGAGGGCAGAGCCCGGAAAAGTGACGAAAAACAACGCGAATATTTCGATCCTTTGCAACGCAGCGGAGAGCAACTCTAGGGCAATCGAGACTAATCTTTCGCATCTTTCGACGCAGCGATCTTGCGTGCTGAAGCCTTATGTAATTCTGTCGATTCTGTCGCGCAACAAATTGGACGGCTCTGAAGCTTCGGAGAGATCACAAAGAGCGAATGTTTATTGATTTTTTTTTTTTTTTTTTAGAGAAAACGCTGAGATGCAGTGGGTTTTTCGTTAACAGGATACGATCGAGGGACAAAATGTCAAGCGACGGTGAACGTCAGCCAAATGCGGCAAAACGCAAGCGTCTCGTCATCTCGGACAGTGACAGCAGCGAGGGATCTACCATTGTCAGAACTCACCGAAAACGGCGCGTTTATGTATGCAAACCGAACGATTTTGTTGAAAGTCAAATTTCATTGTGTTTGTAATTAATCATGGTTTTTTTTCATTGCAGAAAGTTGTCAGCGATCCGGAAAGTACGGATGACGACAGCGATGTGGCGAGACCTCCGAGGCGCAGAAAAAATTATGTGAGTTCTCGAAAGGCAAGGATTTGGTGGCAGAGAAAAACGCGCGGAAATACGGATTTTTTCTTTTCTTTTTTTTCTGAAGTAGCCAAAGAAAAAGTATTTTTGTCAAATTAATCAATTTATTTATTTGGTTCTTACATAAAGTCCTTAAATATTGTCTGTTGTCAAAAAGTCCTTGATGTGTCCTTAAATTTTGTCTGTTGTCAAAAAGTCCTTGATGGGCCCTTAAACTTTGTGTGCTCTCAAAGTCTCCTTGAATGTCCATGAATTTTTTATATCCTCTCGAATGTAATCTTATTTCGAAATATCATTGTACAGAAATCAGCACAAAATATCAGCAACTTGCCCAGAAAAATCAGTACCTCAATTTCGCTAAAAATTCGCTAATGTATATATTCGTGCGTAATGACATTTTTTTCGAGCCCTGCTAATAATAATAATAATAATTTTATTCGACGGATTAATCCATTACATAAACTTGCAAAAATCGCTAGTGAGCATGAACGAACCTCTCCATTCTCCAATAACTTTCTGTACTAAATTTTCGTTTCTTCCGGTTCTATACAAGAAATACTAATTGAGTTTCAACCTCATCTACTTCCGTTTGCATTCAAACCTCGTTCGAACGTCGTTTGAATCGTAGTATCGTCTCGATCGTTTGCTTTTTAGAAACATAGAACGAAGTCCCAGTGTAATTCAGCGTGCGATACTCGTTTCCAACTCTAACTAGTCTTGTGATCACTGAATTACTTGCAAAGTTAGATCAGCTTATTGCTTGATGGAATAGTCTCTAAATAGTCACGCTACTGTTTTGCCTAAGAACGCGAAGAGCAATAAGATTTAACAGAGATGTCGATAAGATAAGACCGTTCGTGATCTTGAAAATAAAACATACGACATTCAGCAACCTTTCTGTCGCTAGCAATAGAATATTGGCAATGCTGCTTGCACGTAGTTGTGGTGATCAAACGCCAAAGGGGTTCTTGAGCCATACGCTACAACCCTTATAATAATATTTCTTCTCGGCTTCATCTTTTTTTGGTTTTTATTACTTTCCTTAACCAACCGCGAAGTATCTTTGAAATTTTTGTGAAAATGTCCTTAAATTTCCTTGAATTTTGTACGGACCCTGAACTGGACACTATGGTACAGAAATTTACTTGGAGTACAACTTTCTGCTTCAAAGTTTTCAGGAAATTTTACTTATTTTTTAGCATTCTATAAGTTGTCTGTAATTCTTCACTTAAAGCCCATGCTTTCGTTTTTAATTGTGATTTTTTGAGAAAAAATCGTACGAATGCTTTTTTTTCGGCCGTCGGGCTACGCGTGACCCTTTAGCGAAATTATTCATAATATCTTTCCAACTATTCAACGGTGATTCAATGATTTTTTTTGCAGAGAGTCGTCAGCGACGAGGAGGCGAGTTACAGCAGCGGTTCTGACGGAGGCGGTTCTTCCCAAATAAGTAAATATTTCTCGATTAGTTCGGAAGTACGACGAAAAAACTTATTGCAAACCGAAATCTTGCCTTGTCCCAGAATTGATAAACGCGGAATCAGAAAAAAACGAAAAACTTGCAGAGAGATATCCATATTAATATTCAAAAACGTTCGGCAAATATTGTTTCTTAATTTTATTGTAATGCAAATTTCTCGCGATTCCATTGCAGTCGAGGACAGCACAGGTTCGGAATGGCAATCGGACTGGGAGAGCGCGTCGGAGGATTCGGAGCCGGAGTCGGTCAAGTACAAACGACCGGCGAAATCTTCGAAGTCGCCGAAATCGTCGAAGAAAGTATTGGAAAACGGAGCGGAGGCGTCGAGCTCGAACGCCGGTTGCGAGTCCGACGCGAGCGACGGTCAGACGGACAAGTGTCCGATATGCCTGCTGCCGTTCAGAAACCAAGAACTCGCGACGCCGTCGTCATGCGAGCACTGCTTCTGCCTTTGCTGCTTGATGGAATGGAGCAAGAACATAAACACATGCCCCGTGGATCGCCAGGCGTTCACGGTTATTCACGTGCGATCGAAGATCGGCGGCAAAGTAAGAAACGATTCGTTGATCTCAAGTGTTGTACATTCTTTAAAACACTCGTTCGTAGCGCTGAGAAAAATTGCAATACGTGAAAAATTCTTTTCACAGGTCGTGAGACACGTACCGGTTCAAGTGAAAACGAACATGGAGGAAACGATACAGGAAGATCCGACGTACTGCGAGGTTTGCCATCAGTGCGATCGCGAGGACCGCATGTTGCTCTGCGACGGCTGCGATCTCGGCTATCATCTCGAGTGTCTCGATCCTCCGATGCACGAAGTTCCTATGGATGAGTGGTACTGCCCCGAGTGTTCGCGCAACAGCCAGAACGACGCTGAAGAGGCACGATACCGTTTTTTTTCTATTAATCGCAATAAAACTCTACCGAAGGCCAGTTAATTGAGTAGACGGACGATAAAGTGGGTAATGGTCAACATTTTTTCGGTATTTTTTTATTCGAAAGTATACGCCAGAGATGGTCAAGGTAACGAAAAGTACTCCGAGTAAAGAATACAGAGTACGAAAAATATTGTAAAAATTTGAAAAATATCTTGTCAAAGAATTGAAAACCGATATTGAAAATTTCGTTTCGAGATAACATTTTAATTTTGAAAATATGAAAAGAAAATGTCTACTCAGTTATCTGGTCTTAATGATTTTCTTTCTCGTTCATGATTAACATATGAAAACAGAACTGCATCGAAACCTGTTCAATTCAAATAGCCGTTTAATTGTCTAATTGTTAACAGTATGAAAGTTTCAAAAAAACAAAAACATGTTACAGGTTTCCATCGACCTCGACGAGATTCCGGATCTGATGGCCGAGGCGCGGGGTCTCGGTGTCTCTTACGGTCGCACGCGTACGGGTATACCGCGCGACATAGATACGTTCGGTCCGCACCGGATGATACCGCGCACACGTCAGATCGAGCGGGTTCGCGCGAATATACGAGCGGATCGTACGCGGGCTCGCGAAGTTCCCACCGTTGTGCGTAATTTCGATCCTGATCAGCCGTCCACGTCGTCGTCGGGTATGGAATCGATATCGGAGAACAGTCGTAGTCGTTCACCGAACGGTAACGGTCGTACTGGTCGCGTTCGCTCGTCTGCCGCATCGGCCGCGGCGTCGTCGCGTAATCGCGCAAAGACCACGCGTAAAACGAAGAAAAAGCGCAAAGTAACGACCGGTGGTGAGAGAATGGTTCGCGAAGTGAGAATCGTCGAGGTCAATGACGACGGTGAGGAGGAAGAGATAATAACATATGTGAACGTTGCGCCAACATCGACGACGAAGAAAGGAAGAAAATCCAAAAGATCGCGCAAGGTATAGACACAAAGCTAACAAATTGGCCATTTATCTAGTCGACCATTGTCGATTGTTCTTCCGTAAATGAAAAATAGAAAAAAAAGAAACAAGATCAAAAACATTTTTCACGGATAAAAACGACAAAATCTTTAAGAAACAAATCTTCCCTGGTCAGTCGACTCTGTCGGCCCTCGAATCGTTAATAAGCTCATCACAGCGTGGGTGACTTTTTCTCATTAAACCTACGGACATTCACCAAATACTCATACTTCGATTTGTTCCGCTTTTTTTTTTAATCTTCATACAATTTTTTTTCTATGTAACCCTTAACATGTCCTCCATTTGTATGAATAAAAAGTATTCTTCAGTAGATGCATTTTTTGCTTCTTTCTCATTGCGCTCGCTCGGCAAAAACGTCTCGTTTGTTCCTCATCTGCTTATCATCGCTTTTCTCACAATTTTTCATCTGTGATCCGCTGGAAAAAAAGAAAAAAAATCGAGTCTAATTCTATTAAAGCCGCGCTTTGCCTAACGAATTTACTGAACAATCTTCGAGTCGCTATTTATCGATGAAAGCGAGAAGTTCAAAAATCGCGCGTTTCGCATCCGTATTTGATTGACTTGCAATTTTCTTGCTTTTTTGTTTTTTTAGAAACGACGAGGCAGGAAGAGACGCGCCCGCACCGTATCGTCGATGGCAGCGGCGATCAGCACAGCGAAAAAACGTTTGGCCAACACCCTCGGCATGGTGAGGCCCAACAGCGGCGTTACGCTGTCCGGACCGAGCGTCAAAGTTCGAAGAACGCCAACCGAACGCGGAGCTCTGAACGACTCGAGAAATCGCGCCGGAATATCTCAAGTCAGCCTGTTCGGAAACAATCTCGGCCTGAACTACAGCCCGCCTGGGTGAGTGATATTCAACAATTATCAAATCGTATCCGCGAAAATCCCTCGGAGATGGACACAATCTAATTCTTCGAATGCAATGGAGATTAAAAAATGCAACATTTTTATTTCTGGCCGCAATATTTTTGCAATTAGTTGAAAAAGGCATCGGGGAGAAAAAAACGATTTTGTTCATTTCGCTGCGATAGCATTTAAGTAACCGGTCCTCGGCGCAAAGCAGATCGCGCGCGTTGCGCCCGTTCGTCTCAATGGATTGAAAAAATCAAAGCAAAAAACGCGAAAGAAAGGTATATTTCAATCGGTTATTAGGTAAAGCGATCTTCAGTGATACACACAATACACATTGTTCTCACAGCGAGTATGATAATTGTATATTAATCGAGAAATAAAAAGAAACAACCACAAAAATTTTAACAAGGTCGATGAAAAAGAGAAAAAAATATGAAAAACGATATCGCGAGCTCTGGACATAGATAGGATGAACAAAAATTTTCTAATCACTAGGTCGGACGACGAATTTGATAGCGCAACGGGGGACGGTCCATTAGTGTCGACGCATCGTCGTACGGCCGTGTCGTCGACGCGTCGTCGTTTCGCTCTCAAGGCAATAGCAAATCCGGTGACGCGTCACGACGATAACGCCCAGGTCGTCGACTTGATCGGGAGTATTATAAATAGTCAGGAATTGTGGCACTCGAAGGGAAACACGGGCTTGACCCTGAAAGCCGACGGTACTCTGTTGATCGAGAAGAAGAATCAGGAGAACAAGCACAGCGTGAACAACAACGAAAGTCCGGTGAAGAAGAAGGAGAACGTGAGCGGCGACGAGGGTACAGCACCGTCGGTGGAAACGCCGCTCGATCTGTCGAGCGTGAATTCGAGCGATATAGTCCAAGCCCCGATGTACAACAGTCCGCGGGGTAGCGGAAATCGCGGCAACTTTCGAGGTGGTTATCGCGACGGTTCGCGTCACAGTCAGGGCGGTCAGGGCTACGGCGGTCGAGACTCTTACGCGGGCGGCGGTAGGCACAGTTACGGCGGTAGCGGCTCGAGGGAAAATTTCGGTAATCGCGAGTTCGGACCGCCGGCGAATTACAATTCGAATTTCGAGCATCGCGGACCGCCGCCCTTCGGCGGTACTCCGCCGTTCAGGAATCGCAATCCCCAACACTTTCGGCCGGACAGACAGAGAATGCCGATGCCCGATCGTCCGATGTTTCCGCCACCGATGGAGGGACACGACAGAGCCCCTTTTCCACATCCGAATCATTTTCCCCGGCCTAGAATACCGCTCGTACCGTCGGGTCCGCCTCCCGGCCCACCGCCGGGAATGCGTCCCAATATTCCCGGCTCGATGAACGTGAGGCCACCGTTGATCGTTCCGGACGAGCCACAAATTACGAATGTTCACGACGATTTCAACGCCAATACGCGAGAGAATCGTGAAAATTTCGCGCAACCCGCGCAACCCGCGGTGCCGAGGGCCGCGACGCCCGAGCGCACGGAGGACGAGGAATGCGATATCTACTGCGACATCGAAGCGCCGAGCAAATCCGACAGCGATCACCAAGACGAGGTCGCCAACGATAGTTCGATCGCTCTTCTTCCACCGCCCGAGCCGCCGTCGGGTTTGCTCGATTTCGAGGAGGACAACTCGAAGAGCGACAAGGACAACGACAGCGACACGGATCTCGTGATCGACGACACTCCCAAGGAGGAAACTTCCCGTGGTTTGCCGCACGAAGACAAGTACGATCCATTCGCCGCCGACAGCGACACGAACGACAGCGATCGCGAGAAGAACACCGCGAAAGTCGAGAAAAAATCGTCGGTTGTCGAGAAAATTGCCGATGTGCCTCTCGATCCCCCGCCGATGCCACCGGAATTTCCCACGCCGATGACGAACGAGGGAACCACGCGTGATAGCAACAATCCTCTTCTACGATTAACGGCTTACGACGACGACGACGAGGACGATTCACAAGACGATTGTCCGAACTTCTCAATCTACTCGTCGGCGACGATGGACGTTGCTCGTCACACGGAACAGGAATTGTCCCAACAGATAGGACCCCTCGAGCCACCGCCGTTGCCACCGGACATTCCCGACGACGACGACGTTATCGTCGGCGACGTGCAATCGTGCGATCTCGCCGATATCCCCGAGCCCTCGGATCCGTACGTCGAGAGTCTTCGCAAAGAGCGTCAAACTCTCAGCCGCATACCACCGAAAAAAATTTCCAACGATTCGCGGGGCAAGATAACTTTCAAGATCGGCAATAAGTTCAAGCT
Source organism: Ischnus inquisitorius (assembly GCA_963924025.1). NCBI lineage: Eukaryota > Metazoa > Arthropoda > Insecta > Hymenoptera > Ichneumonidae > Ischnus > Ischnus inquisitorius. The sequence goes on from OZ001251.1 coordinate 15,759,898, forward strand.
AAACAACAAATTGAGCAATCTCTACGACGAACTCGACGAGAATATCGAGGTGTCGATAGAGCAAGAGCGCGAATTCGAGGAGAAGCGCAACCCGACGATCGTGGAAACGGCCAAAAAAGATCGCGATACCGAGAAGAACGACGAGATATTTCCTACCGAGGATATCGTCAAGGACACGAGAGAGAAGAGACCCGCCGAAGAATCGAGAAACGGCAGCGACGATGAGAACGCCGATACATCGGATTGCGCAAAGAAAGTCGATGCAAACGAGGATCGGCAAAAGGACGACGAAGCCGACAAGAGAATCGGCGATTCTATTCGCGAGGACGACAAAGATTCGGAGAACGAGGGCGATGATCTCAAGGAGAAAGCCGACAAGGAGACGAGAGAAACATCGGCCGACGAGGACGAAGAGATCGAGAAGAAAAAGGAATCCAGAGATCGAAACAACGCGAGAGAAAAGACTTTGGCAATGTCGACGATAGATCTCACGGAGAAGAGCAACGACACGATAATATCGATCGCCGAAACGATCCAGTCCTCGCCGAAGAAAGCCGAGAGTCACGGCGAGGCGAACGTCGATCGAACGCCCGAAAGACGAACGCCGATTCTCGAGGCTGCGAGCGACGACGAGAAATCCGACGATCGCAGCGAGCCCGAGACCAACGAGAAACCCACGAAATCGCGAAAATCACGTAAACGTTCGAACCGGATCGATGGATCGCCGAAGGCGTTGAGCGACACGGAGGAACGTAGCAGCGACAACGACGACGACACGAAAGACGCCGCGAAGGCATCGTATTCGAGTAGTTTGGAACGAGCGCGAGCGGGCGCGAGTTCGTCGTTCGACGTCGAGGACGAGACGGAGAATTTTCCGCTGGAAAAGGACACGATCGTGAATGAAAAAGCGACGAATAACGTGCCGGAGCGCGACGAGTGGGAATCGGACGGTGCTTACACGCCTTGCAAGGACGAGAGGCCGATAAAGGAGAAAGAAATTCGCGGCTCCTTGTCGCCGTTCGAGAGCGGTCTCGAGCCGATAACTCCGACGAAGGATCGTTCGAACGACGATCTCGACGGTTGTCGAACGCCCGTCGGTTACGCAGGCCTCGGCACCGAGGCGATATCGGAGACCGACGAACCGATGAATTTCGAAGACGAACTGACCCTCCTCAGTCTGCGGAAGGACAAGGAAATGGAGGACGGCGAGATAATGGACGACGGCAAGATAACGAAGAAGCACAGCGGAAAAACTTCGGAGATCGACGACGGCAAGCGCAAGCGAAAGAAGGACAAAAAGGAGAAGAGCAAAGAGACGGAGAAGAACAAGGAGAATATATCGTCGGAGAATCAGGTGGCGTGGAAGAAGATATCGAAGAGCACGAAGGAGCGTCAGTACAGGGACAAGGACAAGCGTTCAAGATCGCGGGAGCGCGACAAGGAGAAGGAAAAGGACAGCAAAGATCGCGACAAGGGAAAGCCAAAGAAAAAGACGAAAGACGCGACGATGAAGAAGAAGGAGAAGAGAAAGGAATTGCCGCGTTACGACGTGAGGAAGATCGTCGCGGAGAAGCCACCGAGGCCGCGGAAGGACGAGTACGGTCGCGACATACGCGAGCACACGCGCAGCAAGTCGCGGAGCAAGAGCGCGGTCTCGCGTCATCGCACGATATCGCGGGAGCGTCGAAGCCGATCGTACTCGAGAATACGATCGAGATCGCGATCGCGCTCGCGCGCACGAAGATCGTGGTCGAGAGATCGGGGCTCGTTGTCGAAGGGACGAAGATCCTTGTCGCGACGACGATCGTTGTCGCGCGGTAGGCGCAAACGCTCGTCGTCGACGCGGCAGCAGCGTTCGTTGTCGAAGAAACGCTCGGTGTCGCGACGGCGCTCGAAGTCGCCAGCTCGTCGGCGACGATCGCTGTCGCCGCGGCGTCGTCGACGGTCGTTGTCGCGAAAGCACAGATCGCGCTCGCGCGACAAGAGAAAAGACAAGTCGAAGAAGCACAAGTCGCGAAGTCGTTCGCGCAATCGAAAACGCTCGCGCAGCAAGAGCCCCAAGAGAGCGGGCTCGAAGTCGCGCGACAAGAAGCACGCCAAGCGAAAAGTTCCCAGTCGATCGAGATCGAAGCATCGAACGTTGTCGAGGGAACGCAACAGAAATTGGAACGCGATCGGCGACAAGCCCGCGGAGAGAGAAAGAAATTTCTCCAGGGACAAGGAGCAGAGAGAGTCGTGGAGCGCGCAGTGGACGCCGTCGTGGTCGAGATCGAATTCGCCGGTGCTGAATCAACACGAGGAACTGGCGGCGACGACTACGACGACGCGGGCGTGGTCACCGCCGCCGGCTCTGGACGGCGTGACCGTGCCCCCGAAAAATCTCACTGTCATACTGACTAACAAAGAAGCGATAAAGAAGAAGCGAAAGGAGAAACGCAAGGAGAGCAAGAAGAGTCGCGGCGAGCCGGAGAGACGAAAGAAAACGAAGAGAACCCGAACACCACCGCCGTCCAAGGAGGTCTTTGCGAGCGGTGACAATATTCTCGTGAGCGTTTGCTTCAACAAAGAGAACGAGATCGCGCCACCGGGAATCGCGGAATTGCCGGAAACGATACCGTTGATAGCGACCGCGAAGCGTCGTCGTCGCGAGCCGATACAAACGGAACCGGCGAAAAAGCCAAAGAAGGACAAGGTCAAGGAGAAACGTCCGAAGTCGCCCAAGGGAAAGAGGGAGAAGAAGAAGAAATCCAAAGCCGCCGAAATCGCGGCCACGAAGAAGCCCGTCGCCGTTATCGACCTCGATCAGTCGCCGTTCCGCGAGCAAACACCGTCGCCCCGCGACGTTATCGTGCTGAGCGACGACGACGACAAACAGGCCCAGGAATTGGCGACGCCCGAGCAACGGGCCTCGTCGCAGATAACACCGCAACACGATCAATTCGTGTCGCAGGGACCGAAGACGCCGCCCGAGCCTCAGGTTAAATTTTCCATAAGCAAACAATCGAGCAATCTCCGACCGTCGATGATGAATCCGCTCCACGAGGAGGAAGAGGAGGAGGAGGAGATCGACGAGAGGGTCGAGGAGGAGCTCGAGATGCGAGCCCAAGAGGAATTGGAGCTCAGACTCAAGATCGGACCGAACACACCGCCCGAACCGCCCTCGTCGCCGCCAACCTCCCCCGACGCTTACGATCCCTTCGATCCGACGAAATCGCGATCGCCGACGCCGACCGTGAGCCAAAGCGCAACGCCCAACGACGAGCGGGAACGCAATCAACGCAATTCGCCGAGAAAGCACGACACTGGCGACGAGACGCTGACGCCGAGCGAACCGACGCAAACCCAGGAACCGATCAATCAGGACAAGCAACAAACGGAAAAACCGAAAATCATATCGATGGTAACGATAAAACGCGCCTCGCCGAAGAGAGACACGTCGCCGGTGGTCGACGGTCAAACGGAAACTGTACAGATACTCGACAGTCCGACGAAGTCGCAACAGAATCAACAGAACGTACAGACGACTGTTAACCCATTCGCGACTATCAATCCCGTACTGGCGACCGTCGCTGCCGCCGTTCAAAGAAGCGCTATCTTCAATGCCAGCACTCCCATCGCCGGACAGAGGAATCTTCAACAGGTTTGTAACATTGTCGTAAACGAGGTTGGTCAATGGATTCGAATTTTGTTTGCTAAAAGCGTTGATTATCGAGCATTTGTTCGAGTACTTCGAGTACTGCCCAGTTCTGAAAGATATGAAATGAGGATCGAAAAAAAGATTCGAAAAATGGACCAACTTCGTTTCTCGTTAGATGTATCGCGGCGTCGAATACGTTAAATACGGGTCTCTGATTGCAGCCCAATCGAATATCGCCGAGCGCGCAAATAAAGCAACGAGCCATCGACAGGCCGCAGTTGCCGAATTTGTTCGCGAATCCGCCGAAGCCGACGCCGATACGCATGCAAAAAACTCTGCAGAACAAGAATATATCGACGCTGGGACAGAACGGAAGCGACGCGACATTGGACATAACGAACGACATGGTCGTCGACATGTCCTCGCCTTATTCGCCGGGCTCGAGCCTGAGCGACGGAATATTCGATCCGCCGAGTCCCGGCAATCACAACGGCTCGCCGGCGAACGTCTCCACCGGGAACAAGGTCGGCCAATCGAAGAGCAACAAACCGACCGACAAGAAGGACGCCTTCGACGCTCTCTTCGGCTCGTCGCCGGCTATGAAACCGATCAACAAGTCGCGAAACAAAAAAGCCACCGACAAGGAGAAGAGAAACAAAAAATGTCCGTATTCTATTGCTTTTATTTGGTTATCATTGTTTTTTTTTTCTTAATATAACAAACGAGATAATACTTATTTCAAACTTTAGCTACGAATCCGAAAGTCGGTGTGCGCATGGACGAAAATCAATTGCAAATATTAGACGATTTGCCGAGTTCGGCCGTTGAAATGCAGGTAAAGGACAAGGTCCGTATCGGGATGGGAAGGATCACTCTATTGGACGGTCGAACGATTTATTAATCATGGTTTTTCTTTTCTTTTTTTCGTACTGCTTCTGTTTTCATTACCGTACCGCAGTTCCTGAAGAAGCTCAATCGCCAAGAGAGAGTTGTGGAGGAAGTGAAATTGGTACTGAAACCTCACTACACGAAGAAACACGTTACGAAGGAAGAATACAAGGATATTATGCGAAAAGCCGTACCCAAGGTCAGTCTCTCTCTTTTTTATACATCGTTTACGGTATTTAAAGAAAATATTTTAGAAAATACTAATATTTTCTTTCATCCGCAGATTTGTCACAACAAAACGGGTGAGATAAATCCGAAAAAGATTGCGCAGCTCATAGAGGCGTACGTGAAGAAATGTCGTTCTAGTAAAAAGAAGAAGCTTCCAGCACTTCCCGTTAATTCGACGGGAAAGCCCGTTAAACCCGCGTAAGTATCAACCCCGTGTTTTCGACAATTTATCCCGTTTCTCGTTCGTTCTTTTTGGAAACGCGAAGAGAAAATACTTCTTAAAATTCCTTATCTGTGTTTCCGGCTTCCTGAGCGTCTTTACGACGCTGCAACTTTTTTTACAATAAACACGAACGTTTCTTCAACAGGAAAAATTTGTGGAGTTGATCGTACGATGGAAACTCTAGAGGCACAAATATTCCTCCGTTGATAGGAGAGCCTTCGAGGCGCGATTAGGAAGAGCTCGGAGAGGCGAAACAAGAAAAAACGAGAGAAAAGAAAAAGAGAAACCCCGTCGCTCGAAGAATGGTAAGTGAATCGGCAGCGTTATTAAAATCGAATAAACGAACAAGAAAACGTAAACAAACAAAAAAAGGAAAAAAAAAAGTATCTCTGTCTATCATCTTTCTTAATCTCTCCGTCACCGAGCGAACAATGTGTATTGTGTGTAAATACCTAAACTGATTGAATTTAAGCGCAATATTTGTATTTATCTTAGCAATAGCTTTCACTGCGAACACTTTGCGATTGTTCATGTATAAGTGAAATTATTGTTAATTTTATTACATAGACATATATTATATATGATAAATTAAGGATCGATTTACTTATAAGAATTTAGGAAATATACCGTAAACAAACAAAAAAATAATAACGACAAGAACAAAAAAACAAGAAAAACGATCGAACAATTGAACGATCGTACTTTAACCGCAATCGTGGCCGATGAGACGAAGAGAACGCGAAGAATATCCCATCGAAACGACTATCAAATCGCGAAGAATGCTCAATTATTTTGTTCTTTCGTTTTTTTTTTCTACATTGGAGTAGATAAAAAAAGTAAAACGAGCGAGTAGAATCTTCGCCGATTGTATTCTTCCGTCGTTGCGCCTCCCCGTGCCTCGTTTCTTTTTAAACATTCGGCGAGGAGGAAGTCGATTGTACAATGAGAGATCCCGTATCGAAAAAAAAAAAAAACAAACATTTTTTCACACGATTTTTAACGTTTTTTTTCTATGATACGGAGGTATATAGTAAAATCCATTACGTCTCGCCTTGCTATTTCGTCTGTGAATAATGAAAATAAATGGTTCGCTGATAGTGAAGAAAAAAATAAAAAATGAAAAAAAAAACAGGATTGATATTGTTCAAAGTTAGAAGCATGTACAAATGTCGAAGGGTGTTATCCTGAATTGTTCTTCGGATGTTTTTTTCTTTTTTTTCGTTTTCATTTTTAATTCGATTCGAAACGATATAGTGACGAGTGATAAGATTTATTTCGCCGCATTACTCCGTTTCGTTGTATCGTCTAAGATATTTTCACTTTGTTTCATTATCCGATTATCGACTCGACTTTACTGCGCTCGGTTAGAGATTTAGAAATCATTACTAGTATATCGATCCGAAGACCTGCCTGGTGAGAATCTTCGGGATTAAAGAGAAAAGAAAAAAAAACGAAATGGACGGTGTGCACCGCTCAGACTGAACGGAACGGTGAAAAAAAAAAAAAAAAACAAATAAAAGAACGTTAATTTGTCGACGCACTGGAAATCTAATGAATCTTTCTTTTCCTCAGTGTCAACAATCAAGGCTCTGTAGAAATTACGTTCGATTAGAAATCATTGTTCTTCTCGGATGATTATTGATGTGCTTCAAAGCTGTAGTAGAAATAATAATTAATGAAAAACAAAAAAACAAAACAAACAAAAAAAAACGAAAAAGATGTACATCATAATTTATACAAAAGTGACAAAAATAAACTCGAAAAAAAAATACATTTGTGTGCCTTGATTACAGATTAGCTCGAACGTTTATCGCATTTGAACAATCGGCGAATAACGCGAGAATGAATCGACAGAGATAAGGAATTAATTGGGATTTTTTGACTTCGAGGAAAAAGATCCGTTACGGTGAGGTTTATCCTTTAACGGTTCTTGCGTACGGTTATCGTTGGAAAGAATAATCGCACATTTATCGTTCTCTCGTGGAATACAATGTTAATGTTTTTGCAAATTGATGGACACTACAGATATACAGCTTTTACTTGTTTTCATCAATTTATTGATAACATTTTGCAATTATTATTATGCAAAATTAATCTTTGCGGTACCTTCAATATACATGCATTTTTTCAGATTTGTATACCAACGAGAAGTATTTGCAATTATCTCTAATTTTTCTCGAATTTCCGCAAAATGAACACCAAGTCAGAACTACCTTGAGTCACTTTTCTTTTCCGCATTCAGACAGTGTGAAATTTTCCGATCTGGAAATCAAAAGTCATGCAAAGAAATTAAAAAAAAATTATTTATGATCAATATGAATTATTACAATAATAACATAAATAAAATAAGTAAATAAAATCTCTTCCAGAGCCCCACTACAGTCAATATCTAAACTTTCAACAGAAACGCTATCCTTGTACACAAATCGTACAATTTCCGTCTCTAAAGATTAAAATTCACGCCAATCTCTATAAACATACACATTTTTATATCCCAGATAATAATTAATGCGAGCGAGTATTCGATTGGCTGTTTTTTTGAAATCTCATTGTTTCCAGATAAACACAGTATATTTTTTAAATTTTCATAAATACATTAAATGCATGGGCGCAGAGTCCCGCACGATGGTAAGATAGGAACCACGGGCAAGCGCCCCGCGTAGCGGTGACTCGGCGAATCAACGGAAAGAGTCGTTTTTCGTTTGGCAACGCGACGAGATTTTTAGGTAGTGACAGGCATTAGAATAAAGAGGACCGCGCCGCCACAGCGTTGTATACTATATATTTTTTCAATCGTGAAATGCGCCGTAACGGTTAAGCAGGCAGCGGGCACGTCGGCTCGCTCGACTATCAAAATCGCAGGAAGCTTGACTAGTATTAATAATTCGAAGAAAAAAACAAAACGTGCAAAAGGGAACAGCAATATTAGCAATACACACACGCGCGCTACACAACAGATACTTCCTACACGGAGAGGGAAAAAGTTGAAAAAAAAAAAAAAAACACAGACGTTCGAAGGTAGGGAGGGTGTGCAACTTGCGATTCGCGTGCCCTCGCAATCCGTCCAATATTGAGAAGCACGCGATTGCATTACTCGAGTTTCCCGTTTCGCAATCGAACGCTAAATCGAGCCTGAAGGAGAGCCCCGAGAAAGAAGAAAAAAATAGAGGAATTACATAAAAATTTTGTTTTTGTTAATTAATCGTTCGAGTATCGAGCCTCACGCCTCGCTCCCCCACCACCGCCGACAGCACGACTGTTCCGCACCTCGTCGGAAGCCCATTTCGTCGGGAACTCTGTGAAATAGAGTCCGACAGGACAGGCGTGTGTCGGTGCGAGTGAGGTGCCCACTCTTTGACTTTTTCTCCCTGTTCGGCCACCAACTAATACTGTAAACTTCGCCCCTTTTTTTTAATATACGCACATACACACATATATATATATATATACATATTTTAATCTTCAGGCTGCGCTCGTCGCTCGAAAACGTTTCTTAAATTATGTACCCGATTTGCTTCGCATCGCAATCCGCAAGTGACGAGAATCGCGCGAGAGTGTAACGCGAGATCGGGAACAGATACAAAACTGGAGAATATTCTTGAATAATAAAGGGAAAAAAAAGAGAGAGAGAAAAACGAAGAAAAAAGTGGAGAAGATCTGCGATGTATTGATGAACCTAACCTCGATACTGTCCAACGTCGAGACGGCAGAGAAGGATCAGTCGAATCGACAAGAGACCAGATACATAACGGATCAGCTAAGCCTGTTCAATTTGTCAGGCGGCGTGCAATACGATTATCAGGTACGTGTCCGACCCTCTCGTCGTCCCCGGATCACCGATATATCCAAAATATTTACTTGGGCGATTTTCCTTTTTTTTCCGAAATATCCAAATTTCGGTAGAAATGTTTTCGATGTTTTTTTTTCACGAACGAGGCCTCATTCGCGGCTGGCGCCGATGCTTCTTTGTCAAAATTTTTAGTCATCCGATCGGGCGTGTTTTTGGTTAAAAAAGAAAAATTTGAAAATTTGAAAAAAACGAATTTGACGAGTAACGAAGAAACATGCAACAAGAAAAAGAAAATGAAAGAATTTTTTTTGGCCCGCGAAGCAATTCGCGAAGGCGGGAGCACAAAACTTTGACGACGATCATGGTTAGGCTTGACGAGGTTTTGACAATCGTCAAAACGTTTGGTCAAATTTTGCGATTCGCGATTTGAAAATAATAATAATGATAATAATTTTGTTCATGGGACAGACTCCCTGGGGGGAGCGAAGCCATAGAGCGCAAGAAGCGAGCGATCGTAGCGTTAACGGATTCGGACGATTCAGCGAAGCTAGAGAGGAGCGAGCTCGCTCGGGGGTTTTGGCTGCAGGAGGTGGAGGGATGCCTCGCAGTAAGCGGAGAGCGCCCTCCAGTACAAATCATCATCACGCCTCGACGAATATGCCGCCGAGCGCCCACGAGGACAGCGTGCCTCGGCATCCTTCAAAAAGGCTCAGACACACTTCAAGGTAAATACGGATTGGATTTTTTTTTTTTTATGCGCCCATTTGAGTATTTTCCAAAAATGCAAGTCGTTAATTATGGGAACACTGTGTACGGATAGAAACATCTTTAGTCCGTAATATCGTGTTTTTATAATTTTGCATTGTTGAACTTTATTTATTCATTGATAGAAAAAAAAAATCGAGGTATTCCAAGCAAATAACATTCTTTCGTATTTCACTATTTTTTTTGTTAGTTTTTTTCTATTGCATAATTTCATTGAATCGACGAGGTAAGGAAAAAACACGATAATTCAAGAAGAATCGACTTTTTAAATTCATTTTTGGTCATTTTTTTTGCTTTCGTTCATCGATTTTCTATGAAAAACGGAATAAGTGCGATATTCCAATCAAAATCAATTTTTTCTTAATTTACTTCTTTTTAAAATCATTGTTGCATAATTTTGATCGATTTGTGAATAAAAGAAAAAACTACGATTTTCCAAGCAGATTCAAGTCGTTCTTTAATCATTTTTTGAAATTTGTCTTGCTTTATTATTATCGATACGCTAAGAAAAATTGACAAAACGTCGATCTTGCGATTTTTTTACTTATTATTCTTTTTGTAATTTTCCTCACACAATTTTATCCATTCGTTGGAATAAAAAACCGCGATATCCCAAGCGGATTCAATTTTTTCGTATTTCACTCTTTTTTTTTATATTTATTTTTCTTGCTCACTTTCATTGAATCGATGAGAAAACGAAAAAAGGCGATAATCCAAGATTCAATTTCTTTTTATAATCTTTTCGGCTTCACTTTATCGAACCGCTAAGAAAAATTGACAAAATCTCGACCTTACAAATTTTCCTTCTTTTACTTTATTTATTCTTGCATTTTTCCTCCCATAATTTTATCTATCACTCGATATTGAAAAAAACGTGATATCCCAAGCAGAATTCTTTACGATTTCACGTTTTGTTTCTTCAATTTTTCTTGAATCTCGAATGGGATAAAAGTTTGTGAACTATCAACGATGTAACAGGATTCGTTTGCCCGCCCCTCCCCCGCATTCGACTTGACTAATTTCCCCCTCTCCCGTAACGTCGCGACGATTCTCCGATTATAATATTCCATACGAAAGCCCGTACGGTTCTCCCGTGGAGCATGTTCGAAAAATTCGATCACGAAGATGAAAAGCGCGAGTCGAATCTCCCCCCTCGTGCCGGGTTATTCAATGCCACGTAATTGCGATGCGCGTATGCAAATGAACTTGGAATACAGTAGGCATTCGATTATTCTTCTTCGGATGCACCCACTGAGGATACAACAAGAACTATATGTACATGTGGAGAGACGGCACAGCACTAAAATAGACTGTCCACAGATTTAGTCTGCCCTTCCCTGCCACTCGGGACGGTCCAACTTTTCGACTTCCCAACAAGTGTTCATTATTTTTATTTTATTTTTCTTTCTTCTACGCCGATACCCAAAACCCATTCGAGAGAATCGTACAAATTTCGTAACCGCGCGATCTCCTCTTTCTATCCCCAATTATCGTTTTGGTTTTCCTCGCTTGTAACGACACGGTATCGCAAAAATTCCGCAGATCCGTAAAAACTTTCGTGATATCGAGGTCTCGAAAACAGTCTCATCATTCGGAATCGCGCCGGTCGATGAAAATGTTACCCGAACAATAATTTCAATATTAGACATTGTTTGTATCACGAGAGTTAATGAGTTTGCGCGCGTAGAGTAAGCAAAAACTTTTGTCGATCGTTCGAATTGTCGCGGAAGCCGAGTATCGGAATCTCGAACGGTGCATGGATGACAAGAGGTTCGTGGATGGTCGATGAAAAAAGTTTAAAAGATAAACGTAACTCGAAGGACGTTCGCGCGTGTCGGGATCGAAAAATTACACGGCAGCGATTTAACGACGAGTTACGGATTAATTGTTTTTCTTGGATTTCATTAACCATGAAATGAGAATTATTTTGTTGTTGGTTTGCAGCGCCAGGCGGTACACAAAAACAGAGGATGTCTCGAGCGCATCATCTTTTTCACAAAAGCGTTGCGTCACATGGTTCAGGGAGTACACAATACCGGACGATCCGGACACTCTTGGACCTGAGGGAATGGAGAAATTCTGCGAGGACATCGGCGTCGAGCCGGAGAACGTTGTAATGCTTGTTCTAGCGTACAAAATGAACGCCCGACAAATGGGCTTCTTCACACTCGCCGAATGGCTCAAGGGACTGTCCGAGCTTCAGTGCGATTCCGTAAATAAAGTACAACAAAAGACCGAATACCTAAGAAACTTACTGAACGATCCACACACGTTCAAGGGCATCTATCGATACGCTTACGATTTCGCTAGAGTGAGTGCATCATCCTTTTGTTGACTGTATTTTTAATTATTAACTGCAAGTTTTGGACACCGAATAATCTTATTATTGTGCTCGTCAAGGATCCTTTATCGGCAACTGTCCCGCTAAAAGTGCTATTTCGAGTGAATTTCAAATACTTCGAAATGAAATATTTTCATTGTCTTCGAAATTGTCTCCGAATCTCATCTTTGGCTGGGAATGTAATGATAGACTCTCCTTAAAAATTTCTATGTGTATTCAAGAAAATAATGGTTTTTCATGTTCATTTTGTGAGTCTTCTCATAATCACTCACAGCCATCCCTTTTAGATTCTCAGACACAAAAATGGCGGAATTGTTTAGAACTTTTCGAAATTTTTGCCACGAGACCGATCCTTGAGTTCTTTTTAAGATAGATTAAAAAGCGAATTTTCGGGCACACAATTCGGGAGACGCCAATAACATAGCATGTTTGAATAAGTTTCAGTGATCCATATTTTTGAAGGTCATCTAATATAATTGTTTTCAAATGTTTTCTTCTTCGTATCAGGACAAAGATCAGCGCAGTATGGACATGGAGACAGCGCGAGTCATGCTGCAGTTACTCTTAGGAAAGAATTGGCCATTATTTCCCCAATTTGCACAATTCTTAGATCAGTCCAAGTATAAAGTAATAAACAAAGATCAGTGGTGCAACATCTTGGAGTTTTCACGAACGATCAACCACGATTTATCGAATTACGACTTAGACGGAGCGTGTAAGTTTATCGTTGTTGTCTGTTCCCTTCTCTCTGTTTAAGAATTCGCGTAACGCTCTTTATAAATTTCTTCGCAGGGCCAGTAATGCTCGACGAGTTCGTCGAGTGGCTGAAACTTCAACGAGGCGAAGGAGCATCATCGACCGAGGTCCGGGGCAGCTGAAATAACTGATCAAAATTAATTCTACTTTATCGAAGGAAGAAGAAACGAAAAACACACCCCCCTTCTCCCCGTCATCGTCTAAAAATCGGCAAAATTACTCCATTTCGATGCACCACAATTTGTTAACGATTTAAAATTTGTCTTGGTTCTAAGATAAAAGGAAAAAAAACAGCAAACAACGCGCATTCGGAATCAGTTATTGATTGAAACACGATTCGTCGAATTTTTTTTAATCTCTTTTTTTCATTCGCTGATGCCGATAATGCGTCGTTTTATAAGTCGAAATCGACATCGAAATACGAGCTGGTAAGAGCAAAAAAAAAAGTAAAATCGAGCGAAATTCGTTGGGAGTTGAGCTCAAAATTTTTTCTCGTATCTGATTATAAACTCGACGCGATTGGTCTCGCAAGAATCTCTTTCTTCCGGTTGTACACGTTGAATAATTGTGTCCTCGGTCACTCCCCCCGCCCCTTTCGTCGTCCCCTTCGCGATGGAACGGTCTCGTCGCGCGATTGTACGTATTTTCGTCGACTCCGTTTAACTGGAAAAAAGGAAAACGACCCGCTACCTCCCGACCGTGACTGCAAAAGATACACGGAGACCGGCCATGTCGGACCATTGATATTATATTAATAGAACGTTCGTCGAGGGGGAAGGGGGTCGTCTCCGTTTCATCCGCGCGTGTTTCTTTTTCGCCGCGTGAGAAAACGAGAAAACTCCGATTCGCGATTCCCTCGGCGGGATCGATAAAGAAATCGTTTGCACACGCCAATATAACACCGATGAGAAATAGTCGATTCAATTCGTTTGTGTAATTGACTCGATCGACCGATCCGTGCGGGATACAGAACGAAAAAAAAGAAAAAGGAAGAGTGTTTGAATCCGACAAAGAAATCGATCGACGTGTGAATTCTAAGTAGATAAATTAAATAAATTAATCTCTTTTCGTTCGAGTTATATCCTTATAGTTTCTTTTTCTAATCTTGTACTGTACAATGTAGACTTTTATCGTACACGTAACGTTAACTCTAGGTTTCCACTTTTATTATTATTTTTTTTTTTCGTTCCGTGAAAGTGTACTCTCGATTAATTGATAAAGTTGATGAGAGGACGGAGATTCGTCGCTTCGCTCTACTGCCATTCGGATATTTTGTAGAATCTTCGCGCACTCGATGGGGCGACAAGTATTTTCCATTTTTATGCCGGATTTTGAATTTCGTCTCAGATTTTTTATTTTATTTTTTTTCTTAAGCTCCGCGTTGACCGACGTTATTAATTGTAACGAAATTCGTACATTTGCGATCAGAAGAACGACTGAGCCTGTACCCGTTTAGCGTTCGGATGTAATTTTGATTTTGTTTAATTTCTTTGTAACTAAAATCGGTAAGAGAAAATAGAAAAGAAAAAAAACAAGCGTTGAATATTAAAAAATAATTTAGTTCGTCCAATAAACTCAGGAGTATCATTGCGCACATAGAGCATATTTTTTAATAGTCGTGCGTGCACAAAACGCCTCTCCGTTTGATACCGACACGCTCGCTTAAACTTTCCGAAATAAAAAAAAAAAACAAAAAAGCAAAAACGAAAGAAAAAAAAAGACAAAAAAAATTTGTAAATTTTTGAAGAGATAGTAGCAGGCAATATTTTAATAAATTAATGAATAATGATAAACTTTAATAATTATAACTACGACCATAAAGCTTATGTAATAAACTAGTGTGATGCGATTAACGTGTCGAATTGTAGATATGAAATATTGAAAACTTTTTCTTATCGTATTCGATCAGTATTCTGTAAAGACACGAAAGACAACAAAAAAAACATGAAAAACTGTAATCATAATCACAAGCGCGATGTATAATGTAATAGCCTGCTGGTACCTTTTCAATCACAATAAACAGTTATTAAACGAGACAAACGAGAATAGAACGAACAACTCTAAGGTGCAGCGAAATATCGGGGTTGTCGACGAAAACTCTAATGAACTTTTTTCCAATGGCGCTAATTTTTTAGTGAAATAATCAAATTCGGATGCTCACGGCAATTTCGAGGCGGGCTCGAATATCCTTTTTTCTCACAAAAAAATGAAAACCATTGAAAAAAGTCCATTTGAAAATTGTCGTTGTTTCGCAACGAAAGTGTTTCCTTCGAAACTCCGTGGCCTCGTTTCTTTGGAATAGAAATTTCGTCAAAACTCAAAAAAGTGAAATTTAATTCGTGAATTTCATTGAATTGCGGAATCGATAGCTAAACGCTCGTTTATTTGCAAAAAAAAAAAGAGAACATTCTTCACACACGTTTGCTTCGTCGAGTTATTTGCAGTAACGATCGGCTTTCATTTTGCTCCTTCGGTCGAGCAAAGTTTCGTGGAGACTGCCGTCGACTTTGGCCTTCGCCAGTTGGTCGCGATCGCCCTTGTTGACCTTCAATTTTTTGTCTTGGAATTTTTGGAACTTTCGTCTGTAAAAAAACATGCGTCTTCAAATGACTTGCAAGAAAAGAGAAGAAAAAAAATTTACTCATTTTTTTCACGTACACGTAATTAACTTCGATCTCGGCGAGCGATCCTTGCTCGTCGATGGGAACGTCTTTGTTCGGATCGTCGACTTTCTGAATCATGCTTCTGATGCACACGTGTTCAGCCGGTCCCGCGGTTTTGCTCTGGCATATAACGTCGTCTTCGTCCGTGATGGAAATGAAGCAATTCGTATTGCTGAGAATCGCGAGTTTGCCGTCCTAGAAAAGAAAAAAAAAATTCCCGTGCATAACGCTTTTTTTTGCAACACGTGCATGAGAAGTGTTACTTCTCGTGCCTGCCGAGAGTGCCGTAAGTGGCGCCACTTTGCCGTATCGTAATAGCAGAGCGCATGCGCACATCAGTTCTCGTGCTGACTTCTCGCACGCATCCGCCGGAAGCGTACGAGAAGTCAGTACTTTTCGTAGGAAGTCCGCTCTCTCGTGCTAGTATCGAAAAATACTATTTTAGAACACTCTTTTTGGGAAACAACGAGTATTTACTTGAAAAATGGGTTCCCACTGTTCCATAGCTCCGACGGCGTCGCTCCTACCGATCACGATTCCTTTCTGATCGACCCCGAGATACTTTCCGTAACCCGACTTCAACGCGACTTTGGTCTCGTTCACCGGAAACGCGGTGAGAATTTCTTCCGGCGACGGGCCCTCGCCCTCGTCGTGCGGCGCCCCGAGAGTAAACAAACCATTGTCCAACGCTTTCACGTACGTCTGTTTGCCGTACTGTATCGCGACCGTGCCAGTTATCTCGTTAACCCCGTTGACTTTCCACCAACCTCCTGAAAATTCGGTGCTGTTTTTTCTTTTATCTCAGCGAATAAATTGATTGTACGGATTAACGAGCGAGGCTTTACCGTGAATCGCCGAATCGTCCTCTTTGACGTTTGTATCCTTCTCGTCACGACCTTGCCTCTTGTGCTTGCGTTTTTTTGATCTTCAAACGGAAAGAAACAGAAAACTAATAAGTGCACGGCGACGAAGCATCTTCGAGGAGGCTACTAGAAAAAATAAGGTACCGTACTTTGGTTTCTCGCCTTTGAGCGTCAGCTTTCCCGTCCTAACTTTGTCGTACTCGGACATTGTTTTCGCTCTGTGTCACTGCGAGAATTCTAAGTCCGCGTGTCGACGCAGACGAATACCCACCGCTACGAGTGTGCGTCGGTAAACAAACGCGACGATACTGTTTTGTCATTATTGTCGCGAACAGCTGTTCGAGTGGCGCTTCGAGTTACACGCGCTTCGATGGGAGCGTTTCGATGTAACTGCTCGGAGGTTTGGAGGCGCGTTGATTTGTTTTTCGTACCTTAAGGACAGGTTAAGCGACTCAGTCGGTAACCAAAAACTGCAATAAATGCCATTCAAGGGCTATAGGTATTTTCGAAAAAGACAAAACATTAGCGGCTGTGGAATTTCATACCGCGTCCGATGATGCTTCTCTTTTACTCCCAATGTTAACCGTTTTGACATGGCATTAATTCGAAAAACGCAACAACCCCCCTTGCATCGTACTCGTTGCAGTTCGCCTTAAGCTGATGTGAAACTTGTATGAGTGCGAGAGAGATAGCGTAATCGGCGCTCTCGGTGGAGCGACACGCTGAGAATATGTTTCATATCACCTTAACGCGATGCGAAACATATTCTCGGTGCGTCTCTCTCTCTGAGAACATGTTTCGCATCACCTTAACGCGGTTCGAAACATATTCTCGGTGCGTCTCTCTCGCTCCGCCGAGAGCGCCGATCGCGCTATCTCTCTCGCACTCATACAAGTTTCGTATCACCTTAAGAGTAGATGCAATCCTTTCATGTGTGTGAAGTTGGCATATCAAAAATAAAGTGGAGTTCCCTTCGCATGCAACCGAGTTCTATAGTTCTAGACAGTTTTTGACAATAGTTCTCCCAATTTGACCCCTTAAACCGGGTATAGACATATGATATGCTAACTTCCTGTAGCATATCATTTTCACAAAAAACTGTAATCTTACAGATTTTAACGAGCCCGATAGTTCTGTACATAGCACAATAATAGTTCTACCCTTAAACATTAAAAAAAATATTTAATTCTATCAAACGAACATGTATCAGCACCTCGCTACAACGATCCAATACCGTCCGAGGGTTTTCTTAATAAATCCAGTAGGTGAGAGGTCTAGCAGATATTCGAGTTCTACTACTCAATGTGAAAAACATATAAAAAATGATTCCGTGCATATCAAATATACAATTGGGATATGCTGGCTCGAAGAGGCGAGTTCTCGCCTTACTCGCGATTCTTAACGATAGTTCTAGCCTTCATCGATAATCTTGAACAGAGTTCTAGCCGCTGAGAGTCGGGAACATTTTTAAAAAAATATTGCCGAGCATACCAAACATACAATTGTGATATGCTGGCGCGCAGACGCGAGTTCTCGCCTTACTTGTGACTCTAAATGATAGTTCTAACCTTCATCGATAATCTTGAACAGAGTTCTAGCCGCTGAGAGCCGCGAATATTTTTTAAAAAATATTTCGGAGCATACCAAACATACAATTGTGATATGCTGGCTCGAAAAGGCGAGTTCTCCCCGTACTTGTTATTCCAAATGATAGTTCTAGCCTTCATCGATAATCTTGAACAGAGTTCTAGTCGTTGAGACTCGTGAAATAGAAAAAAAAAATATTTTCGAGCATATCAAGCGGGCGATTGTGATATGCTGGCTCGCAGACGCGAGTTCTCGCCTTACTTGTGATTCTAAATGATAGTTCTAACCTTCATCGATAATCTTGAACAGAGTTCTAGCCGCTGAGAGCCGCGAATATTTTTAAAAAAATATTTCGGAGCATACCAAACATACAATTGTGATATGCTGGCTCGAAGAGGCGAGTTCTCGTCATACTCGCGATTCTAAACGATAGTTCTAGCCATCGTCGATAATTTTGAACAGAGTTCTAGCCGCTGAGACTCGCGAAATTAAGAAATAAAAATATTTCCGAGCATACCAAACATACAATTGTGATATGCTGGCTCGCAGACGCGAGTTCTCGACTTACTCGCGATTCTAAACGATAGTTCTGGCCTTTATCGATCATTTTGAACAGAGTTCTAGCCGCTTAGAGTTGCGAACATAAAAAAAAAAAATTTCGGAGCATACCAAACATACAATTGTGATATGCTGGCTCGAAAAGGCGAGTTCTCGCCTTACTTGTGATTCTTAATGATAGTTCTAGTTTTCATCGATAATCTTGAACAGAGTTCTAGCCGCTGAGAGTCGGGAACATTTTTAAAAAAATATTGCCGAGCATACCAAACATACAATTGTGATATGCTGGCGCGCAGACGCGAGTTCTCGCCTTACTTGTGACTCTAAATGATAGTTCTAACCTTCATCGATAATCTTGAACAGAGTTCTAGCCGCTTAGAGTTGCGAACATTAAAAAAAAAATATTTCGGAGCATACCAAACATACAATTGTGATATGCTGGCTCGGAGAGGCGAGTTCTCGTCATACTCGCGATTCTAAACGATAGTTCTAGCTATCGTCGACAATTTTGAACAGAGTTCTAGCCGCTGAGAGTCGCGAACATTAAAAAAAAATATTTCGGAGCATACCAAACATACAATTGTGATATGCTGGCTCGGAGAGGCGAGTTCTCGCCATACTCGCGATTCTAAACGATAGTTCTAGCTATCGTCGATAATTTTGAACAGAGTTCTAGCCGCTGAGACTCGCGGAATTAAGAAATAAAAATATTTCCGAGCATACCAAACATACAATTGTGATATGCTGGCTCGCAGACGCGAGTTCTCGACTTACTCGCGATTCTAAACGATAGTTCTAGCCTTTATCGATAATTTTGAACAGAGTTCTAGCCGCTGAGACTCGCGAAATTGAGAAATAAAAATATTTCCGGGCATACCAAACATACAATTGTGATATGCTGGCTCGCAGACGTCTGTTCTTGTCTTACTCGCGATTCTAAACGATAGTTCTATCCTTTATCGATAATTTTGAGCAGAGTTCTAGCCGCTGAGAATCGCGAACATTTTTGAAAAAATAATTCGAAGCATATCAAACATACAATTGTGATATGCTGGCGCGCAGACGCCAGTTCTCTTCTTACTCGCGATTCTAAACGATAGCTATAGCCTTTATCGATAAGCTTGAACAGAGTTCTAGCTACTGAGAGTCGCGAAATAAGTTATACCCTTGAACAACAAAAAATTGTATATGATGCCAGCAGAGAAAGTGCGTTTTTCCAAACAATGTGAAACTTGATGCCCGAGCGAAGGAAGGCTAGAACTCTGTTCAAAATTGTCGACGATAGCTAGAACTATCGTTTAGAATCGCGAGTATGACGAGAACTCGCCTCTCCGAGCCAGCATATCACAATTGTATGTTTGGTATGCTCCGAAATATTTTTTTAAAAATATTCGCGGCTCTCAGCGGCTAGAACTCTGTTCAAGATTATCGATGAAGGTTAGAACTATCATTTAGAATCACAAGTAAGGCGAGAACTCGCCTTTTCGAGCCAGCATATCACAATCGCCCGCTTGATATGCTCGAAAATATTTTTTCAAAAAATTTCACGAGTCTCAGCGGCTAGAACTCTGTTCAAGATCATCGATAAAGTCTAGAACTATCATTTAGAATCGAAAGTAAGGCGAGAACTCGCCTTTGCGAGCCAGCATATCACAATTGTATGTTTGGTATGCTCCGAAATATTTTTTTTCCTAATTTCGCGAGTCTCAGCGGCTAGAACTCTGTTTAAAATTATCGATAAAGGCTAGAACTATCGTTTAGAATCGCGAGTAAGGCAAGAACGCGCGTCTGCGAGCCAGCATATCACAGTTCCATGCTCGATATGCTCGAAAATATTTTTTTTTAATTTCGCGAGTCTCAGCGGCTAGAACTTTGTTTAAAATTATCGATAAAGGCTAGAACTATCGTTTAGAATCGCGAGTAAGGCAAGAACGCGCGTCTGCGAGCCAGCATATCACAGTTCCATGCTCGATATGCTCGAAAATATTTTTTTTTAATTTCGCGAGTCTCAGCGGCTAGAACTTTGTTCAAGATTATCGATAAAGAATAGAACTATCATTCAGAATCATGAGTATAGCGAGAACTCGCCTCTCCGAGCCAGCATATCACAATTGTATGTTTGGTATGCTCCGAAATATTTTTTTAAAAACGTTCGCTACTCTCAGCGGCTAGAACTCTGTTCAAGATTATCGATGAAGGCTAGAACTATCGTTAAGAATCGCGAGTAAGGCGAGAACTCGCCTCTTCGAGCCAGCATATCCCAATTGTATATTTGATATGCACGGAATCATTTTTTATATGTTTTTCACATTGAGTAGTAGAACTCGAATATCTGCTAGACCTCTCACCTACTGGATTTATTAAGAAAACCCTCGGACGGTATTGGATCGTTGTAGCGAGGTGCTGATACATGTCCGTTTGATATAATTAAATATTTTTTTTAATGTTTAAGGGTAGAACTATTATTGTGCTATGTACAGAACTATCGGGCTCGTTAAAATCTGTAAGATTACACTTTTTTGTGAAAATGATATGCTACAGGAAGTTAGCATATCATATGTCTATACCCGGTTTAAGGGGTCAAATCGGGAGAACTATTGTTAAAAACTGTCTAGAACTATAGAACTCGGTTGCATGCGAAGGGAACACCACTTTATTTTTGATATGCTGACTTTTGATATGCCAACTTCACACACATAATCCTTTCCCTTTTCCGAAAGGTAGATGCACTCTTTCAAAATCGACCATCGAACAACGGAATTATTGTTGAATAAAATATCGATAATGCAGACATTTCTCTCGTAATTTTTCTACTCATTCTTGTTTTTTATTAATGATGGAAAAAACGAAAAAACAATGGATTACCGAATTAATTTTTCCGTTATATACCGATTGTTTTTTTTTTATCGCATTTTCCTGTTACACATTTGTAGCTTTTCGTGAAAAATATTTTTTATACAAACTCGCTAAGTTTCTTGTAATAATTGAGATAAAGTTTTATATAAAGTAAAGTTTCGTACATTACTCCCGGAAATTCTCAATACACTTACCGCAAAAAATTCAATAAATTCCCTTAATGATTCAACAATGCAGGAAATAGTTATTACAATGCACGCCGTGTTCGTAAATAATATGCCACACGAAGTGCTGTATCGACAGACATCAATTGGAGGTAGGGTGTGTATAAAAATCAGTCGAAGAACAACAAAATGTATACGCATGATGATAAACTATATGGTAATGAATATACAAATATAAAAATCTGCTTGCTTGGCTCGTGCGGACAGCAATTGTAACCAAGTTAACAAGAAGAACCGGTACAAATTGTTAATAAATAAAATCATATAAAACGTAATAATAATAAATATCCAAGAATCCAAGTTTTGAATTCCCGATGAATTGGGCAAGTGCTTTTGTAGCTTTCATCAAATTATTTTCATACCGTAACAATGCTAAACTAATCGTTTCTTCGTCATAGAGTGTTTGGACTCAACTTTAATTACATTTTCTGTGTATGCAAACTGCGTACATAGTGTCTTGTTTTTGGCCTATTAAGATTGTTCTTCGGGTGAACCGTAATTTCCCTGAGTAAGTCAAGTTGAACATCGGTTACTGTAAAAACCACTTAGCCGAAAGCTCTCTGAACAGTTCGGTGGCTTTTGCGGTGGTTCGAATAGTGATTATTCGGAGAGCTTACGGCGCTTCCAAGCGCCATAAGCTCTTCCAAGGATCGTTCCAAAAACTACCCAGCCGTAAGCTGTCCGAATTTTCGACTTGGTGGTCTTGCATATGTTTCGATCATTATTATTTTTCAAGCTGCCGGCCGCAACCTCCTGAAATTCTTGGACCTGTGGTTTTTGCGGCAATTCGCATGGTCGTTATTCTTAAAACTATCGTATCCCTGAGAACCGCTCGTTCCGCGGTTTTCGTGGTAGTTCGATTGGTTACATTTTGCCAACGAACTAGCGAGTTGTTTTCGGTGTTAACTACCGTGACTTTCAACAGTGTTCAAACCCCCCAGTGTTTAAATGCCGTCGAAAAGTGACGCCTCCAGGACCTCATTCTACACCATGTGTTGTAAACACGGACTACGCGAGTCGATTGCGAAACGAATCAGAGAGGGCAACGCCGGGTTTGCGTCGGATCGGCGAGTGCTGTCGCGATTTCGGAAGGACGTACGAGAGCGGCAGCCTCACCAGTGCCGAGCCGGACGTGGACGTTATAGACGCGGGTTATTCGGAACATTGGTACAGCTGAGTCTAACACATGATACACTCCGGAGTGCAAACACAGCCACCACAGTCGCCGCAACAGAGATCCCCGACCCAGTCTGCACCGCAGCAGCAGTCGTCGCAGCAACAATCGTCCCCGCAACAGTCGTCCCCCCAGCAATCGTGATTTCCATCGACATCTACCGTGGGATCGCTCGGAATGAGTTGTGCAGATTTCGTAATAGCGCCGGAAACGGGCTCGTTGGCAATAACGTTGTCCCAACCGGAAGTGGGCGCTGTGACGGCGCTAGCAAGATCCGTTGTATTGTTCGTTGCATCGACTGCGATAGTTGGAGCGCCCTGAGACATCGCGCTATCCACTAAAGTACCAGGATCCGAAACGCCGTTGCTGACCTACGTGAAAAAATGAATAAATAAGAAAACAACGACCACAACGAGCAATTCGTCTCGAACGTTACGAGACAAGACGCGGTACGTCTTTAGATTTGTCGCACCTCTTCGGTATCACATTTTGGACTGACTGATTGAAGAATTTGGATCACTTTTTTGTACGGCATTTGTTTTCGATTAGGATTATTTGCGTCTTTGCTCAATAATACGTTGTAAGTATTATTATTATGATTATTATTATTGTTGTTATTGATATTATTGAAATATTTCCTTCAGACTTTTTTCATTCGTTAATAATTTGTACTACGCTTACAGGGTCGACGGAAGGCGCCACGATCTGGTCCACAGTACCCGCGGTACCGTTTGCTAAAACATCCGGCGAGCCGGCAATTCCGGGAGACACAGTCTCGACGCCGGTCGGAGCAGAGCTTTCTCCAATCCCGTTGGTTACCTGAAGACAAAAACAACCATCTGAGAAATCAAGTTCATGACCGAGATAAAAGATGAGAAACAAAAATTCACGATTGTCGATCCAAAAAAAAGGCTGGTGAAAAAATAGTATGAACTTTTTGCAGTGTTGCTGACTTCAACATCCGAATTCGGAACATTGAACCATCTCGGATCGAAAATATCTCATTATATGTATTTCGATAATCACGTTTTGTAAATGGTCAGCAGGTTGAGGAGCATTAGTGACGAGATTCGTTGATGCTCGCGGCACAATCTCCGGTGGAGACGCCGCAATCGTCGTCGAGATATCGTTACTCGGTGGATTGGTAACCGGATTACTGGCCTAAAACATTAATAAATGTTATGAATACAAAAATATTGATTAGCAGAAATGTTTTGACTAAAAGTTACTGCGATTCTCTTCTCCTCAATTAGTTGCGGCTCACGGATTTTTTACCTCAGATGGAACGTTTGCTGTTCCAAGATTTCCAACTTGGTGACAAGGCCTATGATGAGTGAGGTTGCTCAGAGCCGAATAAAAAGCGAGTTCGGTGGCCACGGACCTGACCCCATCGGCGTAATACGCAGCCTAAATATTGGAGTGAAAAAAAAGGGTCATCGTAGCTGTAACGTTTCGTGAATGAAGAATACCTAATATTGATGAAAGATAAAAAAAAATTGCTTCCTTCATTGTTTCCCCTTACCTGTGCGAGTACTTCTGTGGGACCTTCAACCTTCGACTGCGTCTCATAACCAGGAAATATTGAAGGAACTGCCGCATCGTTGAGCTTCGGATAATCGTACGGCACCTAAAAATCATCAATGTTTGTGTTGATCGAACTACGATTCGCCGGATAAAATAAAAGAAATAATCGTTAAATATTCTACAAGGTTCGTTATTGTCTTTGATTATAAAAAAAAGTGCCTAGTAAAATTTTTTTAACATAAGTATTTTCCAACTCTACATCTGTTCTTAAATCATTCTCTTCTTTCTCAGCGAGTCAAACCTGAGGGACGGGTCAAACCTAGGCTAAAAAAAGTCATTTATCATCTAACACGTAATGCATTAAAGTAGATTTACAACAGTGATTACTTTATTACGATTCAGTCTTTTATTTTCATCGATTGTATGTATCAGTTCGGCCAAAAACGAGCAGTCTTTGTTCAAATGGTTTTACGCGTTTTCAAGGACAAAGGAAAAAACATCAAGTATCGGACCTCATTTTTTATATACTGTAATCAACACTCGACAATGAAAGATCTGCATCTATTCCAACAATTCTATACCAGTTCCATTGTAACATTTATTATCTCACAAGATTAGATATAATATCTTCAGTAAAACGGTGCATCGGTAAGCATCTATAATTCTCTTTCTGCGTATGTTGGAGATCCAGTAATTAAACGTATCGCCAAAGACATTCAGTCTCAGACTTGTAAACCACAGCGATTATCATTCATTCCGTCGCCGAACTTTTTTTATTAGCAAAAATAATGTTGAGGGTAATTTTTGAGCCGCGCGCGTAGAACCGCATATGCCACATGCGCGCGCATCACTCCAGGTGATGCGCGCGCATGTACAACTTACCCGAGTATCATTCTGACCTTGGCTGTTCCCGTGCCTCAGACAGAGATGGAACGATACTTGAATGAGTTCTGGAATACGACCCTGAGCGACCCGGCAATATACAGTAATATTCTACTGGTCGTCGCTGGGATTACGTTCCGAATGAGCGCCGAGCGACTTTCCTCTCTTTCTCGCTACGAAGGATAGAAAGAGAGAAAAGCCGCACGACGCTCAATTCGAACCGTACGGCTGAGATGAGTGCGTAACTACGCCGCGCGTTCCCAAGCAACAATTTTTGTTTTGTTGCGAGAAAGTTATCCGAATGAGTCACACATGTCCGTCAAAATGCTGTCTTTAAAAGTTATCCCATGACTTGAAGTTACCTTTCGGACATGTGATAACTTAAAGGCCGCATTCTGGCGCACACGTGTGTAGAGTTCGGATACCTTTCACGTAACACAAACATTGTTACCTGGGTCGCTTCCTGCCTCGGAACGGCCCAGCAGCTTTAACGCTACCGTCGCCACACTTCTTATTACTCTGTATTGCCATTAACTTTGTCGCACCTCTCAGGTATGTCGAAGTGATTTTCGGCTCTCTTCTTGTTGCTCCTCGAATTGTTATTTTCTTTTCACTCCGGAGTAACGACAAAACGTTTTCTTTTTCCCGATAGAAAAAAAACTTACCTACTGTGTTTACTAACCAGTTTATGTTAAAACATCGCGCGTAATGAATATCGCTTTGAGATTTATTGTTTCAAAGGATAAAATTTTTATTCACTTGAAAAAATTAAGAAAAATGAAGAAGATCGAAAACTTACTTTTGTGAAATCATATGTCTTCTCATTCTTCTGTGTATCGTATCGATTTATATCCGATTCCAGGAAGTGTTTGTGGCACACTAAACTATCGGTCGCTAAAGGTTCTTTGGTTTGTGGAATAGCTTGCGCCCACTTTTGTTGCATCACGGGGTCAGATGGCACGTGAAATAAATAAACCGGTTCATCGCTGCCCCCGGAACCGCTCATGCAGTTAAACACAACACACGTGTTCGTCATTGCAATATATGTAGATATTTTTTTTCACCAGATTTGAGTATAAAATTTAGTTCTGGAACAAGCGATATCTGACTCAATATTGGCGGTAACAACATCAGCGTTGACCGCCTCCGTAGCTCGAATCATCTAGTACTATTTCGTTGGTAAGCGCTTGACACTCGCAGGACCGCCGGAGAGTAGCGTCAAATACGCCCGTTTCGAATATTCCGATGATACACGGCAAGAATTCCTGAGGGGGCCGTTTGACCTCTGGCGGAAGTTTGTGGAAACCAACCGATGACGCTATAGTTTCGTGATCGCCGCTGTACATGTACCTTTTTCTAATATCGTAGGCAAAATAATTCGTTACTCAAGAGCAGGTGCACGAAACACGTCTCCGAGTGCTTCTCTCTCGCTCCGCCGTATGAACCGGTCGCGCTGTCTCTCTTGCACTCGATAGGGTTTCACCGGCTCTTGAGACTATAAAAATTAACTACATAATTCGTACCGTCGAGGCTGTATACGAATTCTAACGATAATTCGGCCTCAAGGCCGGGTAAGGTCAAAAGCATTTTTTTTATGTACCCGTAATTCTCTTCGATCTCCGTAAGCTTGTTTGTCAATACGATAGACTTTGTTCGCATTGGCGAGTTTCTGTACATTTGTTGAAAATTTTTTTTTCATTAATTTGCTACTAACATTTGGAATTATTATGTAAAATTAATTTTTATCTTCTTCAATATTTATGCATAATAACCGATGAATTATCGAATCAATTTTTCCGCTGTATAACGATTTTTTTAATTTTTATTATCGCATTTTTCTGTTACACATCCTTAGCTTTGAGCGCAAAATGTTTTCTATACAATCAAATCATATATTCATTTTCATTTCGTACCCGTAATGATGACAGGTACAAAGACTTATGTTGGGCATTTGTTTGACACGAACTATCGTTACGTTATTTTTACGAATCAGCCGCCCATTAAGTAACTTGCAATAAGTAAGATAAATCTCTATATAAAGTAAAGTTTTTCTTTATTACTCTCACGAATCATCAGTATATTTACCGTGCCAAAGTCAATAAATTCCCTCAATGATTTAACAATTAAAAAAATATTCATCGCAATGTACGTCTGTGTGTAAATAATCTATCACTCGAAATATTATATTGGCAAACGTAGATTGCGATGTAGGGTATGTAAAAATCAGTCGGAGAATAATAAAATATATCCACATTGTGATAAACTGTATGATAATAAATGTACAAATATAAAAATGCACTGGGTTGGCTCACGCGGAGAGCATTTTTAGTCCAGTTAACAGAACGAACCGGTACAAATCGTTCATATAAATAAAATTATATAAAATGCCAATCCAAAATATATAATAATATATAATATATAATATATATCCAAAATATCGAGTTTCGAATTTCCGATAAATTTGGCAATTGGTTTTTGAGTTTCCATCGACTTATCTTTCTCCGAACGATTAGCCGTTTAGGTAACATTTGTAAGAATGCTAAACTAATCGTTTGTTCGTCATGGAGTATTTGAACTGAACTGTAATTACATTTTTGTGTACACAAACTGTGAACATATTGTCTTGTTTTTGGCCTATTAACATTGTTTTTAGAGTAAACCGTTTGGCTGCTGAAGCTACCAACGAATCTGCGGAAAAATCCACGGTAGTTTATTGTCAAAATAGAACCGAACGAAACGCTGTCTAAGCCGGCCCGACTGACGCAGAGCTTGCGAATAGACGTTTACAAAATAACCCCCGTCCGAACCATCATACAAATGACCGTCAATGCTCAAAACATCATCCATCGTATTATTTAACGCAATTCATGTTACCATAAATTTATAACAATGAAAATGCATGCCGCAGATTACGTCGTTTATAAAAAATGCATTCGTTTCCTCGGCATGGCTTGCCGGATTAAAAATTTCCATTCAGAAATGGAAGCAGTTTGAGGTGTTAATCAATGGCAATTATTTTCTCTGTAATTTCGTATCGAGCATTTCATGTTGCCAGAATCAGTCTTTTTCTTCGGTGGTTCCCAACCTGTAAGCCAGCTCCAGGTTTCTCAAACGGCGCTTTGCTGCAGTGGTTCGGATGGTGGTCATTCCCAAAAGTGCCCGCTCACGTTCTCGCGTGTTAAGTCCGCGCTTCCCGTGGCGGTTCGATTGGTTACGTCTTGCCGATAAACCACCGTGGTGTTTCCGGTGTTATCTACCTTGGCTTTTCACGACGATCGAACTCGCCAGTGTTTACATGCCTCCCGAAAAAAATTAAGCCCTAAAGAGCTTTTTTACATTATGGTACACTCGTCGCCGCAATCACAGTCACCACAGTCGTCGCAACATCCGTCGCCGCAACAGTCGTCACCGCAGCAGTCTTCGCCGCAGCAATCTTCACCGCAACAATCTTCGCCGCAACAATCGTCCCCGCAACAATCGCCGTCACCATCGGCATCTACTTTCGTGCCGCTCGAAATGAATGGTGTAGACGTCGTAACAACGCCAGAAACAGGCTGATCGATGATCACGTTGTCCCAACCGGAAGTGGTGTCTGTGACGGTGCCAACGAGATCGGTGGTATTGCTCGACGCACCGACTTCGGTAGTTAGAGAGGAAATACCGTTGCCAACCTAGATAAAGTGGAACAACCGTCATCTATTTATTCATAAATTCATTTTGTTTCGTTTGTAAAATGATTTTCGTTGATAGTGTTTATTTATTTCCTAATAGCATATATATTATATTGATGCCTTAATACTATTATTATCTGAATATTTTCTTTAGGTTCTTTTAATTCGTAAATAAATTTTTGTACGCTTACATAATCGACAGAAGGTGCTCCGATTTCGTCGGCAATACCCGCGGTACCGTTCGTTAAAGCATCCGGAACACTGGCAATATCCGTGGTACCGTTCGTTAAAGCATCCGGAGCACTGGCAATACCCGTGGATGCGGTTTCCACGCCGATCGGAGCACTGGCAATACCCGTGGATGCGGTTTCCACGCCGATCGGAGCACTGGCAATACCCGTGGATACGGTTTCCACGCCGATCGGAGCAGAGCTTTCACCAATTCCGTTCGGTACCTGAAGACAAAAGCAACGATCTCAGAAGTCGACTCTTTCACCGATGAACGAATCGAGGTAAATATAAAACAATGAAAATTGGCGAATATCCATTAAATAATAGTTATTTTCAATATTTTATAGTAGAAATAACTATACTTCTTTTTACTATCTAACGTTTTCGTGTGCGACTTTCATCTTTTCAGTACATTAGATGAATTATTCTATTGAACATTGTTGCTGAATTTACCATTCGGGTTTGAAAAACTGGATTGCCCGGATTGACAATTTCCCATAAACATATAAATTAATGATATTATCATTATATTAATTATGAATATTTCTCAGTAATCACGTTTTGTAAACCGGCAGAAGATTGAGCAGCATCGTTGACGAAATTCGTTGATGCTGCCGGCTCAATCACCGGCGCACTTGGAATCGTCGTCGAGATATCGTTGCTTGGTGTATTGACGACCGGATTGAAAACCTGAAACATGAATGCATAAAACGATTACGAACAGATTGATTAACATACATTTTCGACCTCGAAGCTACCTATTTCCATGAGTTTCTTTGCATTTGATAGAAGCTTGCGAATTTTTTACCTCAGGTCGAGAGCTTGCTTGTGTCGATCCGAAACTTCCAACGTGATGGCAATGCGTGTGACGATTGAGATCATGTATAGCCGAATAAAAGGCTATATCGCTGATCGTGTCTTGAACCGGATCGTTGTAATACACAACCTAAAGACCGGAATAAGGAAATGTTTTATTGAAGCCAACGAATTGCAAATGAATGACAACAAATAATAAGGCATTGTCTTGATTGGCTGCAGCTTGAACGATTCTTACCTGTGTAGGTGGCTGAGTAGAATTTTCAACGATGATTGGTCGCGTTTCATAACCAGGAAATATTGAAGGAACTGCCGTGTCGTAGAGCCTCGGATAATCGTATGGCACCTGAAATCATCAAAAACAGGTAATCGACTTGTAGTCCTACAAAGGATACTATATAAGTTCCCATGTGGTATCTTGCTTAGGATTAAGGACCAGGAACCCGCACAGGCTCCCATGGGATTTCCATACAGGAAACCCACCCAGTAATTTGAGGTAGTTCCCAAATTACTCTACAGTAATTGGCAGTTTCAAATTTGCCACCACCACAGCCGCTCATTCGCCACCGTTGTGATGGCAGTGTGGCGATTGCAACATTCAACAAGCTCTGGCCTAGCAGTTATTTCAGAACTTACCCTGGGATTCTATGCAGGACCATACGTTTAGGGGTAGCCCACCGTTCTACCACAAACCGAATCTACACATGCCTAGCTCCACCAATGGAAAGCTCTGTCACTGAGCTTTTACCAATCGACGGCGCGTGTGTAAGACCCATTTGTGGTGGAACGGTGGGCTGTCCGGATGGGTACTCAAGCCCGGATGGGAAATTCCCACATAAGAAGGCATGTAAACAACTACATAGGCTCCTCTTCGAACGCCACGGGAACCTGTATGGGTTCCCTGTACGGACATTCTACGGCAATCCGTATAGGTTCTAACTTGAAATTCCACCACATGGGAAATTCATATTGGAGCCCATGTAGCAATTTTCAGCAGGTACTTCATCATATAATACAGTTTTACCAATATAATGTTACTCCATATGGTACATCTTTTTGGAATAGATAAGAATCTCCAGAATGCAGAAATTATGTGCAAGTTGCCCACAAACTAAGAATTTCGGGAACGTGGGTCAATTATTTTTGGACATTGATCCACTATGATTCACCGATGTTCGACTGGAGTGTGCCATTTTTTTTTCTTCGTATAGATATCGATATTGTAGTAACGCAGTCCCTCGATAGTCAATCTGCAGATTGTGGCACGTGTAAACAAGGTCGTTCGTCATTTGACGTTCGCTGAGTGCAGAAGACAACTCATATGACACGCGTGATAGATTGAAGTGGGTTTGCGAGAGCGATTTCTTCATTATCATTGAGCCTTTTACTTTTATCGATTACATGTAATAGTGCAGCCGAGAACGAACATTTCTTCTACGAATGATTTCGCGCCTATTTTCGCTGTAGTGGAAAGTAATTTAATACATTTTTAAGTATTGCGAAAGTCCAACTTCCCAGAGCGGAGTTACTCTGGGAACAATTCAAGCGCGAACGGTCTACTGATTAGGGCCAAATTCCAGGGCCAGGGATTCGCTAACGGACGCCGACTCTATCGGGATCGCATAACCATGGCTCGAACGTGACGCAATATATGACGTCACCGGTGCGATTAGAACGAGCTTCGGGTGTTGCGTTCACCATCCGTCGATTCGGTCTCTTCTTGAAAAAATATCGGTCTATCCACAAGCGCTGATGATAAAACCCGTCTGGTTTTGGACCAACGATATAAGCCGTACTACGCTTAACCGTAAATATTATATACCCGTATTGGAAGTTTCTATACACTGAAACGTGTGTGAAATTTCAAGGAAATGTACGTCGCAATGTGATGTGGGTTTTTGTGTTATTGCGATCTTTCGAGTATGCAAATTAAATTTATTGTCGACGAGTGTACGCAACGGAACTACCTAGTAGTCATGCACGTTCCAGCTCCGAAGGTTACAATTTTGTAAAAATGAGACTTTGGTCATTTTATATTTTGAAAAACTAATACGAAAATCCATAGTTTCGAGAACTATTGAGACGGTGCTACTATTTCCAAGCGCTGTATTAATAGCCGTAATAACACTTTACACACAAGAACTGAGTACCCGCAGATGTCTGAAAGAAACAAAAAACTGGTCGAACCGGTTTCTACTGATCCTCACCGGTAAACAAAAATAAAAAACTGTACAAGACAAAGGATATGGAAATGTCCAGGTCAAACTAGCACAACTTCCTCTTTGAAATATTTTGCCTTTTGTTACTTTTAAGGTAGGTTTCTTGCTTCGTGTTCATCTCGCATAGGTTCGAGAAAAATAAGAGTTCGAATTTAATCAAAAAATTAATTGTTTAACAAATTACCCGGCAAGCTAATTTTTTTTATTTCTAAAGTGATTCGTTCATTTTTCTGTATACGTAACAATGTTTTCAATTCTTTAATTTGCTTCGAATTTTGTGTTCTTTCACACATTTGATCCATAAAAGAGAAATCCAGATTGTCTATCGAAACAAAGGTTTTTCCAGCTGAATGAGAGGCAAAGGGAGGAGTTTCGAGGTACGCTCGCGTCGCGTACAGCCGAGAGTGGCGCGATAATAACTCGTCAATATTCGGGTTATTTCGTTAGCTCGCCGGAAAAGTGCTGAACTATCTCGTTTCCGGTAGTCAGTCGTCTGACGATAAGCGAGTGCTGAGCACGTGAAATTTTGTATCTTAAAATAAACGAGAGACGGAGCGTCGGTGGTGTCGAATCTAAATAAAACTTCTATTTTGTTTCCTTCTCATTCCTCCTGGAGTAAATGTTTTGATATTCTCTTTATCGAAGGTCATTCGCTTCAATTTCAACTCACCTCCAAAAAAAGTTAAATATTCGATGATTTCGAAATTTCTCGCCGGGTCCACGACAAATGCAGTTCCAAACTTAATTTAATTAAAGTCTTGTTATAGTTCGAGTTTGACCCTAATATTTAGAAATTACAAGAGAAACCGGTGTTTTTCTCCAATTCTATGGAGCCATATATTCTAATTCTTTGGGGAATGTACACTAAGTTCAGTTTTAAATGGTATTTAAAACCCGTCTTTTTATGCTTTGCATATGACCTCGATATCTCAGGAATTACAACCTCCGACGTCCTAACGAAAGCTACAGCCATTGGAATGTTTTTTGAAGCCACTTTTATTGATATTTTACTTGATTTTGATTGTCCTGACAAAAATCTCGAAAACTTTTTTTTTTTTAATAGAAACTTGCTTTTTGAGAGGCTAAAAAAATGGGAAAAAATGTCTACTAAGTTAGTTGATCCGAATCGTTTATAATTAATTTTCCGCTGAATTAGAAAAAGTCGCGGAGAATGCGTGTCGCATGAGGATGAGATGCAGTCGATGTAGTCAGTCATCTCAATTTTTCTCGTGTAGTTGGGATCATCCATATCGCGGTGATATCGAGTGTTTCCCTCGCGGAGCCAGTCGCAACGACGCCAGCTGTAACGCCGGTGTAATTGTGTAACCATGAAGTGGTAAAACCCAGAGTTCACCGTGTGACGACGTCACGCGTTGACTTCTGCGTTGGGAGAACCCAACCCGTTTCGCGCTACCTCGGCCATCCCCACTCTCTCTATTTTACTTCGTCTCGTAATATCAACTTTTTCGCATCTGCCGGGCATGTCGAAGTGATTATGTTTTCTCTCGATTCTCCGGGCATCGATTTTTTTAATTTTGGTCCGAAGTAGCAAAAAATAATTTGTATTTCTCGATAGAAAAAAAAAAAAAAAGTTTATTTACTATCTCAGTCTCAGTCTTTATATTGACTAGAGAGTTCATGTGAAAGCGGCTCGCGTAATGAGCATCGCTCTAAAAATTACCATTTCAAAGGTAAAAAAGTTTTTTTTTCGCTTAAAAAAAAGAACAATAAAGACGATCGAAAACTTACTTTTGTGAAAGAATTTGTCTTCTCATCCTTGTGTATATAGAATCGGGTCATGTCCGATTCCCGGAAGTGTTTGTGGCACACCAAATGTTCGGTAGTTAATGGAGCTTTGGTTTGCGGAATAGCTTGTTCCCACTTTTGTTTCATTACGGGGTCTAGCGGCACGTGAAATAAATAAACCGTCTCGTCGCTGTCCGGGGAACCGTTCATGCAGTTGTACACAACACACGTGTTCGTCATTGTATTTTTTATTTATTTTTCTTCACCGGATTAAGTACAAAATGTAATAAACTTCCGGAACCGGCGATTTCTGATTCACCAACACGGGGACATGGAACACATTGAATATTGGCGGTAACGCACCGTCAGCGTTGACCGACCGCGTAGCCCCGAATCCGATACTATTTCATTGGGAAGCACTTGCAGGATTGCCGGAGAACGCCGACAAATACGCCTGTTTCGAATATTCCGACGATGCTCGGCCGGAATTCCCAACGGGGGCGCTTGACCTCTAGCGGAAGTTTGCGGAAAGTAACCAATGACGCTATACATTCGCGATGCGGCGCTCTATATCTACCTCTTTCGATATAGTAGACAAAATAATACGTTTTATTCAAGACGGTAAAAGGAAACTACATAACTTGTTTCGCCGGGCCTGAATGAAAATTCCGACGATAATCCGGTGAAAGAAACCTAGCGCGAACTCTCGAACCACGCTTACTCGCGTATACTCGCGAGTGCGAATGCATAGTATATGTAGAGATATTCGTGTGTTAGTTTAGACGTCGGGTAAGGTTAGTAGCGCCGAGATTGCCGAGAGATTTGCGATTCTGCGAAAGCCGGGTTCACGCCCACCGTTGGCGCTCTCTGACGTTATGAATCTCCGAACACCGCGGAATCTTTGATTATTCACGCTACTGACCACGTCAGGACCCGACGGGAGTATTGCAAAAAAGAACTATTCCCGACCATCGCACGTAGAGACGACCCCGGTAACTTGCCTCGGAGAACGCGAGCTGACTGCAGACTCGCGTTCACCGAATGATGGATACTTTCACTGACAATGGAATTCAATCGGGTAGTGCGAGGCTGTCTTTTGTTCCCAAAAAATGTGAAGAGTTTCGCACTTTTTTTTTTAGTAATTTTTTAATTTGTAATTATCATGTATTGAGAATTTCTCGGGAGCGACGGGGCAGAGTCTTGCCTCGTGTTGGTGTATCATCGTTTGATCATTTCGATTATCAGACTCGAGGCGCGACGCGGAGCGAGTGGGAAAAGCCAAAAACACCGGAACGTTTCAATCTTCTTATCCACATGGCCGTCGCCCCCAGAGGGCATGAAAGTTTCAATAAACAGCTACGGGACCGAACAGAAACGAGGCTGCGCGGTGTAGCCGAAGCAAAACCCATCGGAAATTCCTGCACCAAATGATTTCGGGCATTCCAATACTGAACGAGCGTAGAATATAGGAATGATGTCATATTCGTGTTGGAAATAAACGTAGCTCCGTTGGGTAACATTTACAATGATCCGCTGCTTTGCTTTTGTAATAAAATGTTAAATATGTATTTCAATATGTATCGAAAAAATATCGTATTCTTTGTCATTAACATGTCTCGAACATGCAGTTATCATAAAAGTAAGTATAATGCTCGTATAAAATTAGTACAAAACGTATATCGGTGGAATTCGATAAAAACGGATATTACATTCTTGTATCGATATTTGTAACCGAAATCAAATGAGTACAAAACATCTGTGGGAATATTGTAAAGAAAATTCTATAGTTAGCTTTCAGCATTCACAGTATCGAAACGAATTTTTCGTTTTCCAGCTTTCCAAGATTGTATCATCGGCAACACTGAAATTCAAAAAAGTCATTTTACCCCGGCCCCAATAAGAGCGTTTTCGGTCGATCGATTTTTACACTAAAAATCATTCAGTAACGCATTTATATACTTTCACACTTTTTTAAATCGGATTCCCCAACCACATAAGTTATCGAGGAAAAAATCTCGATTATATAGTTCGTCTACTCAATTGGCCTTAAATAAAAAATAAAATAGAAAAAAAGTACGTGCAAATGATCTCGGAACCATGTTTTCGAAACATGTCAAAAAATTCCGAATGTCTGAGTCGTACGTGTAATTTTAAAACGTACGACATACTTTGATGTCTTCTCATTCGAAACAACTTTTCAGTCACTGTTTCTCGGAACTTGGCCCTAATCGCACAATGTAATGTATTATAGATTACTTTTCTTCAGTCGATAATATTTTTAAATGAAGCTTTGAACGTGTGATCTTGTAAAAACTTCAACGGAAGCAGAAATTAACGGTACAGCCGTATCGTTAATTTTCCTATTCCGCGCACGCAGTGATAAGTCTGCAACACTCCAAGCAGATAACGCACATCTCGAGCCAGCAGTTACAGCATGTAAGACATTCTAAACAAGAAGTACAACAATTTCGGGAATCCGGTTCGGGATATATTCGATCGCCGCCCGCGATGAACGGTGTAGCGGAAGTGCCAAAGTCCGAAGCAGGTTGATGGACGATCACGTTGTTGAAACCGGAAGCTGGTTGTGTGGCGCTGTAACTGCCGTCAACAGCGTTCTTGCCGAAACCACTTCCGGGGATGAAAGCGGCCTCGGATTTCGCATTATGGACTATGGGAGCATATTGAGGAATTGCATTATCCAACTATAACCGAAATAATAGACATAACGAATGAAAATTCTCAACTGATTTGTATGATTCCAGGTACAAATTAAGGATTTCAATACACAGCGAGTTTACTTTCGAAGGAAAAAACAAACGAATGCTCCGTTTTTTTAAATTTCATTAGTAATCGCATCAGTTCGTGGAATTCGAATAGAATTTTTTTTTTTTCGTCAAGTGTATACATTTGTTTCACTTTCACAGAGATACGTAATTTAAAAAATGCATATATCGGTAATTACCCTCGTATAGTCTTCTGGAGGTGGTGCCGTTGGAGCGACGATTTTTTCGGCACTGTAAGGTGGTGGAGGCCCGATATTTTGAGACATCGCGTCGTCGTACAAAGAACCAGAATCGCCGGATACTTCGTAACCAATCTGACGGTAAACATAACGGTGATAAATATCGATTTTCGTTTGAAGTTCATATACATGCAATTTAACATAAAATTGTTTAAAACTTATAATGTAAATTTTTATATAAGAAAAAACCCGTTAAATAAAAAAACAAACATAATTATAGGTTGCAATTAAGTCAGAGATTGTCGATACCGGCGTTGCCGATATATACGATTTTTTATTTGTTCAAACGCTCAGATCCAGTACTAGTCAAAATCGCACCAGCGGCCCACCGTCGCTCCGGCGAACGGGCTCGCGCGTGCGTAAACTCGCGCGAAATGAGCAGAGTCGGTGGCCCCGGTCACCTTTGTCCGGCCTGCCGACAGCCTAAGAAAATCCACGTGCGTGTGTATCGTATCCATGTAAACATTGACATCAGACGATACTTTCTCAATTCAGAAATGCTCGAAAAGTTACATCTGTGCCCTCTTATCTTCGCGACAATTCGCGAAATTTTATGTAAAAAAGCACGCGGAAGTCAAAGTTGTGCCAAGTGTGTATTTACCGCTGCGACCGCCGAATTCGCTACTACTACGGTGGGACGAGTCAGACGGCGTCCCGGAAAAATATAGTCGTGTACCTCATCCGACGGTATACTCCGGTATACTGACGGCACGGCGTGGTGTCTTCCTTCACTGTGCTTCACTGTGCCGTTGCGGTCGCAGCGTGTGTGGCGCTTCGCCGGGATCCACGGTGTGGTGGGATCGTGACGGCACAGTGCAGGAATGTACACGCTTTGCCCTTAGATTACCGTCGAGATACAGTGATATATACATGACTACGGGCTGCCGACGCACTCAGCGACACGTTTTTCAATCTGGGCGAATTTACGCTTGCACTTTACATTTTCATCGATCAAGATTGGAAAATCTTTGGTACCAAAACAATTTTCAAAGGGTCAACAACTTTAGAATCCAACGTTGCATAAATGTCGTAAGAGCAGCACTAGTCAGAGTGACAATAATGTGCAACATTCGAATGACAAAGCTTCACTCCGAAGAGCAAACTTGCGGGGATTTGTTTTCTTACTAGCCTCTGACGCTTGGGTTTACGCGCTTATTCGCAACTTACGACTTGGAGGATAACCAAGACGTAATCGAGTTTCTTTCATCCACGAGATCAGACACTTGACCTTCAGTAATCCTTGGGCAATATGATCGAGGCTCGCGAGTTTGTTCACGTGGGTGAAGTATCGCGGTCCAAAGTAAAAATTACGATCGAGTTTTTTTCACCCTCTAATGAGACTTATGGCTCGATGGAGTGTCTCGTCGAAAGGTGATGCATCAGAGGCGACTGGGTATTGAATAGCATGGCTTCTCCCCAGCAAGTTGGCGAACCGCGAAACTTATCGAAATGTGGGAGAAAGCATTTTCTGGCCACGGTTTCGTATAGTGCGCAATATTTTGGGCCGCACATTTGTGGTATTGCCCACATTTGTTGTGTATCATATTTTTTTTCTGAAATTCTGTTAGATAACAAAAAAGTTTTGTGCACATGACTGTAGTGCACGCGAAATTGTGCGTATGGAATTGGCGCAA
The DNA here is from genome assembly GCA_963924025.1 of Ischnus inquisitorius. Classification (NCBI taxonomy): domain Eukaryota; kingdom Metazoa; phylum Arthropoda; class Insecta; order Hymenoptera; family Ichneumonidae; genus Ischnus; species Ischnus inquisitorius. Next base: position 15,798,196 of record OZ001251.1, read on the forward strand.
TAGACAAATCTGCACTCGTGTAACGTCCCGCACTCGCCTTCACACTCGTTCCGAATCGCCTACTATTTGCGCCGTCGCCGTACAAATAACTATTGCTTCATGTCGTGCGAGAAAACGCATTTCTCGCACTAGTGCAATACACCTAGCGCCCTCCCACCTTCCCTCGCGGTACAAGCAATGCTAGGTTTTCATGCGCGCGGCGACGATAGCGACACAAGCGAGGAACAGAGACAACTATACATTGTGTCTTCGTCGTATCGCGTGTGTCGCTCGTCGCCGACGCGCGCATGAAAATCCAGCAGAAGAAGAAAGAGGGACTGCCAAATCTCGTCGTCCACGAACATCCGCGAACAGTCGGCGTTATCGTAGAATCATGAATACTCTCGTACACGAAAGTGCAAGTGACAGTTGCAAAACGAGGTTTGTCAAAAACTCTAATTTCCAACAATTATAAAAACTATTGTTCAAACCGACTCGCGAACAATCGCGGCGTTGTCATCGAAGTTTTTAGGTTATGTTCGCGTCAAAACAAATACGATTTTTCGTTTTATTTATCAATGAAAAATGTTTTTATTGAGTTTCTCTAAATATTGAAAAAAAAATCTATTCCTATTTCTATTGTTTAGTTTTAATTTTTTGGCTTTTCGCGTACTCGGACAATAGAATATCGGAGCGAGAAACAACGAAATTTGACGGAACGTCTTTTATTCCATGACTTCGCAGGCACAATATTTTCCAGTGAATAATGTGCAATTTACTGTCGACGATGGAGACCAAAGTGACGAGCAAAACCAGCAGCCTCAAAGCTCTTCTGCTGCGAGCGTGGCGAGAACGCTGGAGCGATTTGCAGTGGGGAATAAACATAAAGACGGTAAATACCCTGAATTACGCTGTATTGACTATTCGTAATTGGTCGCATTTTATTCTCTGGCAAAAATAAGCTTTGTAACGATGTTCTTGCGTTTTGGGTAGATTTTGCCGAGGGGCGTCAGCGGCGATGTATATAATCTTGCCGATTGCATACTTCAGCAAGCTCTTGTCGGGCCAGGACCAAATCAACTTGTACTTTCTTACCTGAAACACTCGTTGAGCTCTCAGGTTTGCTTTACCCAAGTATAATATTGATAAACCAAATTTTAGTAATAGGAAAATATAGTTGATTGTTCAATTGTTCTGATTGATTTGTTGATAGGTTTAACTGGAAATTGCATTGCGCTCTGATTTTTTCCTTGAGATTGTATTATGTACAAATTTTTGACACCGAATTGTATTATGTATAAATTTTTTACTGAGAACTGTATTACTCACCGATTTTAAACTCAGAATTGTATTACATACAAATTGTAACTCAAAATTGAATTACATACAAATTTTTTACTCAGAATTGACCTATATACAAATTTTTTACTCAAAATTGTATTAGATACAAGTTTTTAACTCAAAATTGTATTATATACAAATTTTTTACTCAAAATTGTATTGTTCCGCGTATATTTCAAATTCATCATTTTCGTGTGCGCGAATATCATACTCAAAATTGTGTTTCGCACAAATTGCCAACTCGAAATTTCGTTGTAAAAAAATGTTCAACGCAGGATTTTGCTGCAAACTCAAATACTCATTGCACATGAATTTTTAACTCAAGCTGTCGTGTCGAACAGAAATGTTGAACTCAAACTTGCGTCAAACGGAAAATTTCGGTCATCTACGACTTTTAAAGCGTTGAACATCGTTTTTTTTCTAGAAATTGACCGTACTTTTGCGTCACGAACATTATTAATTTATTAATTTAATGAACGTTAGTTGGGTAAGAGAAATTAAAAAACCGTACAAAAATCTTTCAGTTGGTGTCTTACGCGGCTGTGCTTCAACGAATAAGCAAATACGACGCGTTTCACAAGCCCCACTGCATAGTGTGCCTTCTGGAGTTTCTCGAGACGATACAAGTGGGAATAACATGTCGAGGCAAACCCGAGGAGGACCTTCTGGCGGCGTCCGTACTGTCCATAGTCGATTGGTTGCTCCAGTGTTATTTGCACACGCTCACCAAGATCCCGCAGAACAATTCGATGCCGACGCAGACTTACGAGCTCATCGACAAGCCCGCCAGTATTCTCAAACAATTGCTCGCCTCTGAGTTCATATGCGCTATGATATATCTCGCCAAGCACGACGACAAAAGTGCGCATTCAAACGAATTTATATCATTCTCTTAATCCATATTTTCACTGCTTCACTTCGTTACGTTCTCAGCTAAATCTCAAATTCAAAAGAATTGCTAATACTTCCCAATGAAAATGAAAAGCAAATCTTAATAAGCCTGAAATTTTGCAGATCTCTATCTCGAGGTAACGAAGAAATGTGCTGAGATCGAGGCGCTGCACAAGACGAGCAACAATCTCAAAGCGACGCCGTTGATCGAAGAATCTTTGAAGAAACTGGCGAATCTCGAGATCGAGAGTATAGGCGACGCGACATCGAATTTTTCCATGGAATCGATAAGCTATTGTTTGCAACCGTTCTTCGCCGTTCAAGTTTTGCTGAATCCGAGCACCGAGACCGCAGTGTTCGTCAATCAGTTGCTGATGATTCAACGACTGAAGGGTTACACGAACGCGAGATTGTATTCGGAAATTATGCGAGCTTGTCTGATGTGTCTACACAACGTTGCCGGCACCGTGAAGGAGTCGCAGTGGGGCGCAATGACCTTCCTCAAGATTCCGTTCATACTAAAGGAACTTCACGCGACGACGCTCGGTGGTTCGTTTGAAAAGTTTGCTCCATCTCGCTTCACTAAAAAGTTTCTATCGCGCGTAACCAGATTCTTCTATCGATTAGTCCTTTTTTTGTTTTTTTCTTGTCATCAGCTCCCGACGAAAAGTTCGAGTACTCGCAAGACATTCTCGACGCTTTCGAACTTCTTTTGCAGTTCAAACCTCTTCTCGATATAATGGACGCGACCTGCTCGTGCAACAGCATCGAATGCCTACTTAATGAGCTACAGAAGGTCAATCTCGTGACGGAGAAACAGGTCAAACAGCTCAGCAGCCGCAGGTAACCGGAACAAAACAATGAAAAATTCGAAATAGCGCTTTGAAAAGATGCAAGATTACGTTTCTTAAAAAAACAAATTTTCCAAACTCTGCTTCCTCATTAAGAGACTCGTAATTCGTCATTCTCTTTTTAAACGAAATCGTTGTCATGTTTTTAGATTTTAAAACAACTGCGTCTTTCAATCGTGACGATTTTTCGACGGCTTTTTCAGAGAGTTGGACTAATGAAAATATTTTTTTATTGTTCGTAAATTTGCAGAGAAGGCGTCGCGGCGGCACTGCAAAAATTGGAGTCCTCGAGTTCGCCGACGTCGTCGATAATGAAAGTGATAATACGAGCGGAGCCGACGCTGGTCGGCATTCTCAAGACTCTCGACGGCAACTGCGTCAACATTGCCGACGGTCTGTTGAACATGCTGCGCCAGGTGTTGAACGGCAAGAGTTTGGATCTGATGCTCGCTGTGGCGTCGGTCGAGGGGCAATTGAAGAATTTCGTCTCGAAGCTCATTAAATTCAACGAGAGAAGCAAAATGAGCGACTCGACACCGGGACAAAACGCGGCACTGCAAGCCATGCTCTTCGACATATCGTTTCTCATGCTGTGCTTCGCCGTACAGAATTACGGATCCGATGTAAGAGACTTGTTTGGTACTTCAAGTCCGTACTCGAAGTTCTTGGCGAGTCAAGAAACTAAGTAGAAGGAAGATTGATCGTTGGACTAAATTTTCAGATAGTTTTGGAGGAAGGCGGCGACTCGTTCTTCGAGCAATGGGCCCGCGATTGTCTGCCGGAGCGAAACAAGCCGAAATCGCCGCAGAAGATGTTGCAGGGCGTCGATCAGTCGCGCGTCGAGGCGCTGCTCGGACAGATTAAATCCGGCGATCCGGATCGAAAGTCGAACAACGTCGAGTGGCCGGTCACTTGTCAGAGCGCGATGGGCGCCGTCAAAGAGTTGCTCTGCGCCTGGGAGAGCGGCGTCGTCGGCGCTTCCGATGTTAAATGCGCCCTCGATGGTCTGCGGTCGACCGCATGCTCGCTTCCGGTTTGCGCGGCCGCGTGGCTGTGCGCTCACATGAGCATTACCCATCAGGATGCTCTCCTCAAGCCCATGAACATGGTGCAACAATTCGTCACTCCGCTGCCCACCGATCAAGACGACACGTGAGCCAATAACTATTGTTTGTTTAATGCAAATTGCGGTAAAAACTTGGCGTTTTTTAGAGGAATTTGATCCAAACGCACATTTTTCTTTCGAATTCTATCTCATTTTCGATTTTCCATTCAAAATTTCGAGGGAAAGTTATCGTTGGCATTAACTGCGATCTTTATGAATTGATTTACAGATCGAATCTGATGTTCCAAATAATTCGAAAAATGCAGTACGACGTCCATCCGCCCACGCAATCGAAGACGAAGGCGCTATCGATGACTCACAAGTGAGAGCTTACAAATTATTAACCCGTGAAAACAAAGCTAATAGAATTTTTCTTCAGCGATTGTTAAATGTGTATGTTAACGTTGTTTTTCTTTTTTTTCCCAGTATCATATCACGGCAGCCGATATTGGAACAGTTGAAGAACGTCTGGCTGGAGAGCCAGCAACGCGGTTGGGTTAACATCCAAGCGACGCAGATCCTGGAATCGCTGCTTTACACCGGCGGATCTTGCTGGTTCGTCTCTAATCTCGTCAAGGAAGGCCTCAAGTATCGTTACCAAGAGGAATTGGATCAAGCTGTCGATCTACTGTTCGCTATATTTCATTTGGATATCGAAAACTGCACTCTCGACCTCCTCAACCACATAGTTCCGCAATATCTTTACAATTCCATGCAGTAAGTGCGATTGAAAATGAACTTTGAAGGTAAAAAAGGGAATGAAAGATCATACAAATTTTTTAGTGATGCATATTAATCTAAAAATGAAAAAGAAAATACGATTCTGGCTCGAATCGTAGATTAAATTGGACTAGCAAATAATAATTTTCAAAAAATCATGAATGTTACAGAAGCGAAGAACTGGTAGAGCCGCAGTCATCGGAACTGGCGAAACTGTGCGTTTATTGCATACTCTCGAGCCTGGAGTACAGCAATTCGACGCCGCCCCGAGGCGGCAGCAGAAAGCGTACGCGCGGCGAGCTCGAGGCCGAGGAACTTGAAACCCTGTGCGGACCGGCCAACAAGATTCTTCGGTTGAACGAATCCGGCGACTCGAATCCGATATTCGGCACGAATTCGCCACAAACCCAGGGACCCACGAACGGCCAAAGATCGATCGTACTTCGGGAACCGTTACTGACCGCCCTCGATGGACTTTTCAAGACTTTTACCTTCCTCGCTGGCAGGGACGGCGAAGTTTCGCAACAGACACACTTCATACTGCAATTCCTGCGGCTTATGGTACGGTGCGGCAAGGACAGGACCCGCGTTGTCCTCGAGGGAATGCCCCAGACCTTGGTAAAAATCAATAAAATCAATACAATCAATAAAATCGACAAAATCAATAAAATCAATAACCGCGATTCGTTCACGTGTTGACAACGCTGTTTATTATTTTTCAGGTACCTTGCCTGCTCAAGGCACTGCCCGAGCTGTTCACGACCGACTTGCTTCTGAGGTTGTACGACATCCAAACGATACCCGGCCGCAAGGCGACGGCTCGCGATCTCTGTATGCTTCGAAACATCAATCTCAAACCGTCGAAGTGACTCGGTATCGTAGAAACGAGATTACAAACAATTCAATGAAAAACAAACCATTTTTTCACTGGCCACTGCGGCGATCGATCGGAGTGTATAATAGTGAATATTGTCGACGGATGTGGTTATTTAAATGTCTATCTTAGCAAATACAACGTAACGAAATTAATTTGATACTTGACTCGGCAATAAACTGAAACATGCCCAGATCGAAAGAATCGTTTATACTTCAAACATTTGAAAAAATTGCGTCGAATTTCTTCAATTTTTTGACGACAGCCAAGCAAATGTCCTTCTTTGTTTGCTGTAAACGTACAAATTTTTCTTTTCTACTGCACACTTGTCTTTTATTTCTCACTTATAAACTTTACAGGTCCAATCGGAAAGGGGTTTTGAAAAATACAATATTTATTTTACCATAATGAATAATTTTACAGGTTGACTGATGTTAGTTGTAGCTCTCGTAGAGCATGCCCTTGGCAACCGGAAGTGCGGCTTCCTTGCTCAGTACCTTCTCCACAATCGCGAGACCGAAGTCGTAAGCGGTGGCCGGACCTTGGCTGGTTATCAAATTACCTGTAACGAAGCGATTGTCCGCTTTATCGCTAAAGCAACTACGAGAGCAAGAAAAACCAACGAAATAATTCCATGAAGCTATGTTTTTTTTCGTTTCTCACCATCGACGACGACCTTCTGGCTCAAGTATTTGTAATCGGCGGTCAACTGGTCTTTCATCGATGGATAAGACGTTATTTCCTTTCCCTTCGCTATGCCGTGAGCCTTCAGCGCAGTCGGCGCCGCGCAAATCGCCGCGATAACGCGATTTTCGGCCTCTTGAGCTTTCAAAAGCGCTCCGACTTCGGGTGACTGAAATAATATAAATTATTGAGAATTAAGTCCGAGTTCTTTGGTCGATTTCTTGGCAAAATGTTTGCTGTTCAGTTTTCATGCCATTTTTTATTTTTTGAATAATTTCTGGTGGCGCTCGAACTGCCACATTTTTTTAGACGTTCGGCTTAAATTTCGTACAAAGTTGCACGATTATTAACCAATGATCGATATTGAATTTGGGAAAAATCTGTGAAAGTGTACAGTTGTGGTGTGCTTTTGAATGTTTCGAAAAAAATTCTTTACAAATAAATTACTATCAGTAGTAAAACAAAAATCGAATAATTATCAAACTATCAAATAAGTGTATTTATTGAAAAGTTATTAAATAAGTAAAATAATAATAATGTAAAAAATTGAATAATATAATATTCAATAAATAAACTTATTTAATAGTTTAATAGGTATTGGGCTTAAACTTGGTACATTTTTTAAATAAATTGTTATTTAACTTGTTTCTTACTTACTGAATATTATTCAAAAGAGAAACAAAATTAAATTAATAGATTTTCATGTAAAAAATAACAATTGCAGTAACTTATCGCAAAACACAGCCGGCTGAAAATGATAAACGTACTTTCATGCAAACAGAGCTTGATTGGCCGTAATAAAAGATAGAGAGGAAGCAATGTAATTGGCACAATTTTTTTTTCGTATGGCAGCGAATTATTTACCGATGCGAGAGCTTTCGATCCTCCGAGCCCGCCCGGCAGGATGACCACGTCGTACTTCTTGTCCTTTGTCGCATCGGCGAGTTTTCCATCGGCGACTATCTTAACGTCGCGGCTGCATTTGATGGTTTCGTTTCCGGTAATACTCGCGACCATTACGTCGATCTATTGACCGTGATAAGAAAAATTCCTTACATTATTTCATTCCTTTAACGTTCGTCAAAAACAAAAAGATTGTTTTTGTCGATTATCGAAAAAAAAATTCATTCATATTTCGCGCCCTCTGCGGCGAATACTGAATTTTGAGGTTATTGGCTCTCGTTATACGCGAGAAGCGATTGCGGGAACGATGCAGCTCGAAATAATAATTTCGTGGACTTGCCCCGGCTCTGCGCAGCACGTCGACCGTGATAACGGCTTCCATCTCCTCGGCGCCGTCGGCGAGCAACATCAATGCACTTTTCTTCGACATTCTCGTTGTAGCGGCGAGCGAGAAACTTTTCGTTCCGATTTTGCGCTCGAAGGGTCGCGAAACTGCGCGCACCGGCCGCGAAAAACTTGCGATCACGGAACGTGACAAAAGAACAACGGCGACTGATCGGGACATGCGTCGATGCAACGACCGAAAATTGTAATGACCGTGGCGAGTGTTCTTCAGTGCTCGCGATGTTTGTGCAATACATGCACGTAGCGAATAACTTTTACTGAGCTTGCGCAAAACAAAGCCGAGCGTTATTAATTGCAAAGTAATTTATGAATAGAGAACTTTTAGAATCTAATTACTTGGATCAAAGATCGGATCCATTTGTCGTGAAACATATATTTTTTTTCCTAACAATTCCGATTTATATGAGAATTTCCCACGGAAAGATTGCCAAACGCATTAGCGACTTTCATCGACTTCGCGCGCGACGTTGCAAATTAAATTGAAAAATGATGCAAATTAGGTTTGCACGTCGTTCCCGCATTTTTTTTTATTTTGAATTTTTAGTATGCAAAATTAGTCTTTTCAGCATCGTGAATTAGCATGATTTTTTTAAATATTTCCATACCATCACGAACGGTTCAGAATTCTCTTTCAATTTTCGCTAAGTTATGCGAAATCACCCAGTAAAGCCGAGAATGCGAAACGACGGCGGAAGGTTTTCTTATGAGAAAGCCTTTTACGCCTGTTATTGAACGATTAACCACCAAACGTTTTAACGTCGCCAATAATCACTATCGAACGACTACCAATCGAAAAGAACAAACAAAAAATTGTTTAATTGAAGTTGCATGGTCAACTTTATACAGCGCCGTTTTTCTACAGCGAAAACACGGTAAAATGACCAGTCACATTCCGGATCGAATCGGCGGTTATGTGCGGTCCGAGCGTCGGAACGCGTGGAACACGGACCGCACCCCCACAAAAGAAAAACGAAACAAAACGCATCAGCAGCAGCAGCAGCAGCAAGCAGCAGCAGTAGTACTACAAGATGGCTGCGTATGGGTGTTGTGGCTGCTGTTAAATTCGCGTTTACAAGTGCAAATACAGTGCGTGCGAAACGGCCAAAACCCCACATACCCATACGACAGTGAGCCCGTCGATTGTTCCGACACACGAAAAGTCTCGGCGAGAACCCACCCACGGTCAAGTGAATTCGGACTTGTTTAGCGGTTACGTGCGGGAACGTGAACGGAGAGTCACACGAGTTGTGTGTTATAGTGTAGTAATGTAATTCGAGGGGGAAAAGAAAAAAGGAAAAAGAAGAAAAAAGAAAAAAAGGAGAAAAAAACGGAAAAAAAAAAGAAACACACGAAGGTGACGCGAATCGGCGGGAGACACGACGACGTCGACGAGAACGGCGATTATCCCGCGAGTGGGAAAAGCGAGATCGACGAAAATTCGATTCGCGAGTGACGGCGGTGGGGGGGAGGGCTGCGGAAGAACCTTTAAAAAAATGCATCGTTCACAACGCTGAAATAAGATTGAAGCTCCGGTAAGTTCTTCGGCTTTATCATTTTTTTTTTCCCTCCATATAATTATTATTTTTTTCTTGTCGGTGATTTTGGAGATATCGTGGATTGTGTTTGAGAGAGAGAGAAAGAGAGAGTGAGCGAGAGAGAGAGAGAGAGAGAGAGAGTGAGAGTTCGATTGTTTTTATCCCCGGAGCGTTTAGCGGACGAGAACGGCGTCGTGCGCATCTCTCCTTCGCTTGTCGCCGGGCGTCGCGACGCCACGCACGCGATTCTCTCTTATTTCTCTTTCATATTCGACTTCTGTCGACTTTTTTTTTTTTTTTTTCATTTTTTTTTTTTTTTTTTTAATGAGGATTCTTACATATTTATATGTTTGTTCCGAATATCCCTGTCCCCTCCACCTTTCCCGTCGTGATTCTCTCCTCGACTCCGTGACTCCGTGTACTCGGCAGGAGGGGAGAGGGGGGAATATTTGGACGAGTGGCGTGCAAGCGTCAAGGTGCAATTTATCGGAAACAACGGCGGGAGGGGAAACCTTTCACTGTTTTCACTTTTCGTCACGTTTCGTCCGCGCTCCCGAATTTACGGGCGTTTTTGTAAGAATTTGGATTTCGAGGTTTTTTTTTTTTTTTTCGTTCGCAAAAAAAATTTGAGTCGGAGAGTAATTTTTTTTTAATGTGTCGGAGAAATATTAGCGTGTGTAATAGATTTCGGTGTCGAAGCCTCTTTCGTCCACCGATATCTGATTCTTTTACGATTTTTGGCGGTTCTGCTTTCGCTGACGATTCGATTCGGAATTAATTTTGTTTTTCTGGTCAGAGTTGGTTGACGGTTTACGGAGAAATTCTTTTTTGAACATTTGAATTTCGTGTTTCAGATACTCTCGTAGGCCCTCGTCTCTTCCCTTTCGAGCGATACGTCGTTCGGCGTCCTCGCAAACTTTGTCCCCGCTGTTGAGACACCGACGAAACTGGCGTTTTGTTTGTTTTCTACTGGTTTACGACACTGCGTACAATCGTCGATTTTTGTTACGCATTAGAAAGTCCGAGGACAGAGCCTCGACGCTGAGCGAGGCGATGAAAAACATTTTCTGGCCGCTGCATAAAAATCTCAAAACCTTGTTTTGAACAAAACTTCAAAATATATTTGCACGCAAAAGTTTGCGGAAAAGCGAAGAAAATCTTTTTTGTTCTATGAAATCGAAAAACTAAGCTGCAACAAAAAAATATTCAAATATTTCTATACGAAACTACGCAGCGAAGGTAAACAGTTGAAAACAAACAGAAATGAGCGAAAACAAAACTCCACCAAAGATTAATTTGTCGAGCACAAAAGCTTCCAGTCGTTATGAAATTATACGATTTACTTGAATTCTTTATTTTTTAATTGAATCATTGAAAACATTCTCAAATGTGCTTTGCTATTTCATCAAAGCGACTGCACTTTTATGCTTTTTTATCCACGAATTGTGTCTTTCTCTCAAGCGCAGTGCTCGCCAGAATAATTCAATTGCCGAATTCCAATATTTATGGAAAAAAATTATATGATTCAAATTTTTCAATTTCGTTATTCTAATTTCTTGTTAAGGTAGTCTGTGCGCATAATCTTCTTTCGCATAAGTTTGCGACAATTGAGAGATAACTGCAAATACTTCTCAATTACATGGAAATCTAAAAAAATCAAAAGGCACTGTGAAAATTAATTTGGCACAATAATGAACCCAGAATGTTATTGACAAATTGATTAAAAGAAAAATAGTTCGGCAATTTTTCCGGCAACCCAACTTTAGTTTTAACGAATATGATTCGTTCATTTCTTTTAATACGTATGAAATTTCTCAAATTTTTTAATTGGCTTAGAATTTTTTTTCATATAAAAGAAATGTGTGTAAAAACTTGGAAGTCAAAGTGAATTTAATCATCTGAAAAAATTCGTTCGCTCTCAGAAAACTGAACGGATCATTTTCATAGAAAAAAAAGTTGGGGTGCCGAAAAATCTGTTGCTCTTTTTTTCTAATCAATTCGTTAACAAGATTTCGAAATTATCATTGTGCAAAATTAATCTGGTCAGTACCTTTAATATGCATGATTTTTTTCAGATTTTTATACTACTTTCTTGGCAATTCTATCTCAATTTCCGCAAACTCATGCGAAATTACGACTATTCGCAGGGACTAACTTAAACAGACTTTGCTGCAATTCTTTTTATTTTTCTCCATATTTCCGTCTGCAATATCTAAATGTATTTTTTTTTAATGCTTTTTCGAATGAGCCTCCGAGCCGGACGCGGAATAACATTGTGAAAGGATTTTCCAAGTCATTTTCGAGACTAGCTACAATTACGAATTTTGCTAACTAGCCTTTTTTTTTTCTTCTTTGTTTCATAAAACGGGAGATAAGCCACGCGAGTATTTTATCCTTCGTAGAACCTTTCCACAAATTTGAATAACGCGCCACGAAACAACCTCCCTCCCCTACCCTCGCCTTTTACTGTTATGAATTTGTAATGAAAATTATATTTTTTCGAAAAAAAAAAAAAAAAAAATCGTTGAGTCTCCGAGCTTTGACGATGCGTGCGATCTTCACCGTGACTAGAGAACCACTTCGGAGTTTTAGACGTTATAAACCGAGGCGATAAAGTTTTTTGCGGAGCGTCGACGAGCTGATTACGAAAAAAAAAGCCACACAAAAAAAACTGCGCAGTGCTGTTTTTTCAAATTGGTCTTAATCAAATACGGATCTCCATATTTTAATGTTCAGTAAAAAAGAATTGAGAAATAAAATTATATCGTTAATCGAGGGAACGATCGATCGAGCCGAGCAAGCTCGTCGACGCGAAGTAAGTTTCTTTGTTGTTCAGAAAAAAAAAAAAAATTGAATCGAAAAATAATGGATGAAAATTTTGTACGATTAATTTAAAACTGAAGCATGCCAAGAGAATTTTGAAATTGAAGTAATGATTCGATTATAACGAATGATGATTATTGATAAGAAAAAAAAAAAAATGAAAACGTTAAAATGACATTAGCACTGATAGAATGACTATACGGTTCAGGGGGTGGATGATAGGATATTACTGAAAACGCAAGATCGAAGCCAGTCGATACGCTGGAGAAAGACGGCGGAGCTTCGGAGGAGGGGGAGATGTCCGCCGGCACCCAGGGCGAGATTCGGGTCGGTCCATCGCACCAGGTTTGCCAAATTCATTGAAACAGAAAAACAAAAAAATCAATTATGGAAAAAAAAAATTTAAACAAGAATTAATAAAAAAAAAAACAAACTTTAGATGATGACGAGAAAGAAGAACGTATGGTCTGCCACGTAGCTAAATTGCACGGTGTACCTGACTCGAGGCCTTTTGTTTCGTATCGTTTGTCTGCTTAAGAATTTTTCAAAAAATCGAGTAAAAAAAATTATTTTTATTCGTATTATGTGCGTCCATGTGCGAGGATGGTTCAATTAACGAAAAAATAAAAATTGCAACTTTTCAAGAAATAATTGCGTTTCGGAGCGGAAAAAAAATTTAATTAAACTGATGAACGATATGATTTATTATAAATTATATATATATATATGTAGGTAGAGTTATGTATGGACCAAGACAAAGACTTATCGTCGAGTGGCTCTAAAGTGGTATCCAGTCACGGTGAAAAGCTCGTACGCGGTTTCTTCATTTACTATTAAAGAAAAGAAAAAAAGAAAGAAAAATGTTAAACAATCTTTGTAGCACAAAAACTGTAAATATCTTGTCGAACTTACAACAACGAACGTCTCAAGCAGCCGACCATAAGATTTTGTGTCCAGCACGTCTTCTTTTTTTTTTCTCGTATCGGACGTAGTTATTGCAATATCGCAAGGACTTGCACCAAGTAAGTTGTAGAGCAAGGGTAAGGCGAGTTACTTGAACCATTCGAAAAAAAAAAAAAAAAAAACGAAAAAAATAATCTCAAGTGCTCTATTCACTTTTTTTAAATCCCGCCGGACTCGATAAAAATAATAAAAATTTCAAACCCAAAAAACCATTTTTTTTTCCAACAATTTCACAAAAAGAAGGCGTTAGAAACTTCTTTTAAAAAATATCCTTTTAGCCGGTAAAATGTATTCAATTAGAAGAAATTACGGAATATCAACGAAACATTATTTTTTACTCCATTCGTAGTCATGTCTTTATCCTGATAAGACTTTCGTACCGTTTAATTTTATAAATAAAGAGTAACTCCGGGCCAAGGTCTATGATGTTGAAAAAAAAGAATTCTCAATTATCAGTAATTAATATCGAACTACGACCGATTTGTGCGCTCTTCGCGAAAAAACGAAACAAATCTCACTGGAGATGTTTGTAATTCTTGCGACGCTTGTTACATTTCGATTTATGTGATTGTCCATTGCAGAATTATTCAACAGTCTTCGACTCACGTTTTGCCCCCAACTCCGTCCGCTTGCCCTCTGTCCGCAGTACACACGGTAGTTGCTCGTCTTATTAACGATAATAGCGAAAAGCCGGAGTTCAGGCCCGTGTAATTAGCTAACTCGCATTGGCAGCGTGGCGAATCTATTCTTGGTGCGACAGTATAGAAAAAAAAAGTGATTGAAAAGAATCGATCCTCAAAATAATTTTTCAAACAATATAAAAAAAAAAATTATTAATTGTATTGATAAATATATTCCGAGGATCGATTTTTAAAATCCTGCGTCTCGCTCTAAGTAGTTATCCTTTACGCACTGTTCCTAATAGTTTCGTGCGTTCTTGCCTATCTCCTTGAACGTTCGTTATTTTTATTAAGATATAATAATAATAATAGTAATCTATATTGTTATGATAAGTGCTTGAAAGCCTCGGATTCGTTCGTTGCGAAAAAACTCGAGCGTAAAAAAGATAAAGCTTCCGATTCACTCTGAATTACGAAAAACGTTGTCGAGTACAAAAAAAAAACAAAATCGAGTAACACGAGAGTTTAATCGCATCGAGCGAGTACGGCACGCAACAATAGTCCCTCGTCGACTATTTGATCAATTTCGTGTGTGTCTGTGGCTGCATGAATGTGCTCCAAGCTTTCCGAAGAATCGAAAAAACTCTAGTAAAAAAAATTAGCGCCATGTTCCTCGCGAGAATTTCATTTCCTTCTTTGGAGTTACGAGTAGTTCAATTTTGTATTTATCGTCGTAGCACATGGAATTTCAAGTTCAATTTCGAGATAAACTTTTTTTTTTGCAACAATGAACATTTTCTTAGTCGTCTCGAAGCTCGATCGTCGATAGAGTCGATTCGATAAGTCGTAGAGTAAAGTGGAAGATGTTTGGAAGGAAAGACTAATAATGCTTTGTCGGTGCAATCGTGCGGTGGTGCTAACCGGGGCGGAAATTCGCAAAATTCTGGTGTACAGGAGTTGGTTTCTTGCCAGGCCCGTTTGCCTGATTACCGGCCGGGCGTGCCGATTGCCGATCTGCTGCCCGATCCCGAGTTCTCCAAGGAGCGCGAGGAGCTAAGATGGGTCCCGGCTATGTCATTGGACGGCGATTTACTAATGTACCTGAGGGCGGCTCGTTCTATGGCCGCATTCGCCGGTATGTGTGATGGAGGCTCGCCGGACGATGGTTGCGTCGCGGCTTCCAGAGACGACACTACCATTAACGCGCTCGACATACTCCACGACTCTGGATATGACCCAGGTAGGGCGTTGCAGGCCCTCGTCAAGTGTCCCGTGCCCAAAGGCATCGATAAGAAATGGTCCGAGGAAGAGACTGTAAGTCCCCAATCCCTTCTATCATCCGATAAATCAATCTCCGTACGCAACATCAAATCTCCAATAAACACCTTATTTCTTTCTTCTTTTCCAGAAACGATTCGTCAAGGGTCTCCGTCAGTTTGGCAAAAACTTTTCGCGTATTAGGAAGGATCTGTTACCCCACAAAGACACGGTAATTCAATCCTGCGCTACTTCAGTGAAAGACAATTGCGGAGATTCGACAATGCTCAATTTCCAGGATTTTCTTTACGAGAACAGTTTTCTCTATATTCATAAGAAACCATTCGAAACTCCAATTCCCGAAACTGAGATTGTGACAAGAATTGATGAATGGATTTGTTTGAAACAGCCGGAGCTCGTCGAGTTCTACTACCTTTGGAAGAAGACCCCGGGTGCGAACAACAATCGTCCCCATCGTCGTCGACGTCAGGGCTCGTTGCGGCGTATCCGTAACACGCGTAATTCGCGAGCGGGCACGCCGAAGGAGGAGGTTTCGACGTCGCAACCCGCTGCGCAGCAGCAGCAGCAGCAACAGCCACAGTCGGTTGGTTCGGTCAAGGACGGCACATCGGGAAGCGTCAATAGCGGCGAAACGAGAAGCGGCACCGGGGAGTCACGTGGCAATCGAGAGGCAAAGGAGGCGGCAGCCTCGGAATCCGAGACGGCGGCTTCCGGCGGTGGTGGCGGCGGTGCCTCGGGAGGCGGAAACAACACTGGCGTCGCTGGTAACAACAACAACAACACCAACAGCAGCAACAACAACAACAACAACAGTAGCAGCAACAACGCCAACGCGAATACGAACAACAGCGCGAACATCAATCCTGCCAGTGAGATAAGCTCAGTGACGGAGGACGATAATTCGGAGGAGGACAGCGATTCTCGGGACACGAACACAAACGGCTCGGCGCTGTCGTCCTGCCAGCACTGTTTCTCGACGACATCGAAGGACTATCAGATATCGGGGAAGGACAGATTATTGTTGTGCGCGGAATGCCGTTCGCACTCGAAGAAAACCGGAGAATTGCCGCCAGCGCCGCCTTATCTGTTCAGGCCGGTGCCAGCGGAGTCGCCTGACAGTCCGGGTAGAATGAGAACGCGCAACAACAAGGCTAAAGAGTCACCGAGGCCGTCGAGACCGAGACGCACGGGTGGCGGTACCGACACACCCGAGAACGAGCAAAAGTCACGATCGAGCGAGCAACCGTCGTCGCAACAGTCCCAACAGCAGCGCGAATCGCAGAACAGGGAATCCCAGTCGTCCAGGGATTCGTTGAATTCGCAACAGAACGCCGACAAGACGAAGAAGTCAAAGAGCGGCAGCGGGTCGACCGGGGCCGGTAACGCCGGGCCCGGAAAGCCCGAGACACCCAAGAAGGGACAGAAAAGGTCGCAGACCGAAGAAGCCGAGGATGAGAAGGATTCGCAGAAGCGCAAGCGCGTTGTCGCCGGCGACAGGGCCGAGAGTCCGGCCGAGTCGCTGACGACGGACAGCAATTCGTTGATGGACGAGCCCGAGCGGGAGGGCGAGCCCGAGAGCGGCGAGAATCTCGTGGCGAACGCCGGCACCCCGGTCGCACCTTCGGGCGTCTCGATGAACGAAGAACCGGCGAGCCCGGCCGCCGTGGCGACCGAGGAGGAACCCTCGGAACCCACGCCGGCCGCGACCCCAATTCCTCCGGCAACGCCACAGAGCCTGCCCATCAACGTTCCAGTCATTCATTCCTTGGACAAAAAGCCGAATCTCGACGAGATCGGCCCGAGCGTCGTCGCCACCACGTCGCCGGATGTTATAAAAACGGAACCCGAAGATCCTTCGCAATCGGCGGCGCTGAACGTACCCATGCGAGACATGCATCAACAACAGCAACAGCAGCAGCAGCAACAGCAGCAGCAGCAGCAACCGGTGCAAATGAAGATCGAGCCAATTGCGACGGAAACGGACATGTCCCCGAGCCACGAGGATTCGAAGGAGCACATCGAACAATCCCAGCCCCAGTTGCAACAGAGCCAACCCCAGAATTTGGGCATGAACATGCCGCAATCCATGGCGATAAACGATCTCGCACAAAGCATGCCGAGAAATTTGTCACAACAGTCGTTACTACCGAACCCCGCGAATTGCAGCGGTGTCGCGATGGCCCAGTCGATGGGCGCGCAGCTTCCTCCACCGCAACAAATGTCCCAACAAATGTCGCAGCAAATGGGATCCATGAGCGCGCAATTGGCCCAGCAACAAGTAACGCAGATACATCCCTTGAATATGCAGTATCCGGGCGTTCCCCAGCAGGGTATACAGAGTGTGCCGCGAGATTTGTCGCAGGGAATGCAGATACCCGGCGGTTTGGGCTCGGTGCTCGGACCCCCCACGATATTGGGACCCCCCGTACGCGATCCCTCGGGTATCCTCGCGCCGCAAAATCTAACGAATCACGCGGACGCCATGGTCGGCGGACAAAATTTGTCGACCGGCATATCCGTTCCCGCGCTCAATCTCAACATTGCCCAAAATTTGGCAACGAACATGTCCCAGATGTCGCAATTGTCCTCCGTCTCGCCGCAGCCTTTGGGACTCACGGTGCTTCCCCAGCAGCAGCAGCAGCAGCAGCAGCAACAACAGCAACAACAGCAACAGCAACAGCAGCAACAAGACAATCGTATGGTCGAAAGAATGCGCGAGGACGAGGCGCGAATGCAGCAAGCAGCCGAGAGAATGCGCGACACGCGAATAATGATGATGGACAGTCGCCAGAACGACCGAATGATGTCCGAGCGCATGATGGACGGTTGTTCGAACAATAATCCCGACGACAATCGTCCCGATCGACCCGAACCGCCGAGCAATCTTTTCCAACCCATTCAACCGCCCCCGGGTATACCGAGCTTGATGAACCCCGAGAAACCCATGGGACCACTGTACAGTATGGCCGGCACGCCGCCAATGGAGCCGCAGAATTTGAAGATCAAGCAGGAAATCGTGCCGCCGGAGCCCGATCCACTGCAGAGCTTGAAGGAGGTCAAGGTGCCAGGATTTCAGGGTGGATTTCCGGGTCCGAGTCTGGACAACATCAAAAAGGATCCGGACGCGAGTAAACCGCCGACGCCGAGCAAGCATTCGCACGCGAGCTCGCAGCATCAGCACCAACAGCAACAACAGCAGCAACAACAACAGCAGCAACAGCAGCAGCAGCAGCAGCAGCAACAACAGCAACATCAGCAGCAGCAGCAACAGCAACAACAACAGCAGCAGCAACAGCAACAACAGCAGCAACAAGTCGCTCAGATCCAATCGGTAGCTGCCTCTCCCCAACCGAGTCTACCACCTCCCCCAACGTCGATTCCCCAGCCCGTTATGCACCCTTCCCAACAACCGAGTCCCCACATGGCTCATCCCTTCCATCCTCATCACGCCTCGCTTATGCACCATCCGCTGTTCGCGGCGATGCATCCCGCCTATCATCCGCACGCTTACCCCGGCTATCCGCCGGTGCCCGGATATCCATCCTTCCCACCTTATCCTTACGGACCAGTGCCTCACGCGATACCACCGCCCTCGCCGCAAAGGAACCAGGAGAACACGACGATGATGTCGGCTCATCACTCGAGCACGAGCTCCTCGAGCGTCACGACGTCGAGGGACGAGAGCGAGAATTTGATCGCCACTCATCATCACCAATCGTCGATGCATCAAGCCACCACGATGCATCACGACAAAATGATGACTCTGACGTCGCACAGCTCCCACGGACACTCGTCGGCCGTACACTCGAGCTCGCAGAGAAAACCGTCGCTCGTCTCTTCTTGCCTGATGTCGAGCAGCCAGGTTATGCATCATCATCAACACCGGCCGCAGCAACAACAGCAACAGGTGAATTTTTATTATTTTTTGAGACGCGCATTACTGTGCACTTACGGGATTTCGATAGTGAAATTCAAGCGATAAAAGCTTTTTTTCGCGATGGAAAAATTGTCGTAAACATCAAGATTCGAATGGTCAAATTATTCTTTATTCCTTTTAGGGCTTATTATAATAGAATACATTTAATAACAGAATTGAGACAAGATAACAGAATTGAAGAAATGTTAATTGGTGTCATAAAATAATAATAATAGTAATTATTATTATTAATTATTAATTATTTGTATCAATAATTTATCTGTTTTTTTCCCGAGTTGAAAGAGCGACATCATGGAATAATGTTTATTTTTTTAAATACGCAGGTGCAGCAACAACAAGCGATACAAGCTCCAGAGCCGAAGATGGAGCCCGAGATGATCGAGCCCGAGCCGGAGGAGCCGCCAAGTCCTCGCGGTCCATCGCCGGAGCCGCGAATAGAAGATTCCGAGTGTCATCGTTCGCAATCGGCGATATTCCTTCGTCACTGGAATCGCGGTGAAAACAATTCGTGCACGAGAACCGATCTCACGTTCAAGCCCGTGCCGGACTCGAAGCTCGCGCGCAAGCGCGAGGAACGTTCGAGGAAGCAAGCGGAACGGGAGCGCGAGGAACGCGATCGCGCGGCGGCCGCGGCTCAACAAGCGAGGAAGATGACGACGCCGGACAAACAGCCGGAGAATTGTAAACCACCGAGCAGAGCCCCTCTCGAGCCGGTCGTCTCGCCGTACGATCGTTACGCGGCAGCGAGACCCGGCTCGTACGCCGACACGCCGGCCCTGAGACAATTGTCGGAATACGCGAGACCACACGCGGCCTTCTCGCCGGCGCGACACAACGCCCCGCCCGATCCGATGTTGCACTACATGTACGGGCCGGGGGCGCGCGAGCGTCTCGAACTCGAGCACCTCGAGAGGGAGAAACGCGAACGGGAGATCAGAGAACTCAGGGAACGCGATCTTAACGACAGGCTCAAGGAGGAATTGCTTAAGGTGAATTACATTTCGGGGTTGCACAACTCATTTTTTATTTCGTTCTACACTCGAAAAAAATCAAAGGGAACAGGAAAATTTGCGGAAATTGAATTATTCGTGAGGGGTTTTTTTTCGTCTTAATTAGTTATTATTTCTCAATTATCTCTTGTTTTTTTAATGTAAATTTTCATGCAATTTTTCGTCGTCCTTTTACACATTCATATCGTTGGGTACCAAATTTTCAACGAGGTGACAAAAATTTAACACGGCTCGGAAATGTCAATTTTCACTTTAAGGGAACACCGAGACCCATGCCGGCGCCGGTAGATCCGCACTGGTTGGAGATTCATCGACGATACGCTGCGGCGGGTCTTGCGCCCGGTCCGTCCGGGCCACCGCAGGGACTTCACCAGTTCGCGATTTATCCACCTGGACCGAGCCAACTCGATCGAGATCGCCTCGAACGACTAGGTAACAATCATGTCATGTTGATTATTGTCGTTTAGCTAGTTAGTCTATTGTCTCTAGGGTGATGTAAGCTTTTTTTTTCTTCAATATTCTGTAGCGTGATTGATGCGTAGGTTGAATCTTTCTTTTTTTTTTTCTTTTTTTTTTTTTTCTTTGCGACTAGATCTTTTTGAATTCGGTTCAAAGTAGAGGGTTGAAGATTGTCCCGCGAATTTTTTATTCGTCATCAAGGATATCTTCCGACTTCAGTCGATTTAACAATGCCTCTCATCGAAGTCTGCCGTCGTTTCGTATTTTAGGCTCTTCCAATTTGGAAAATAGAACTTTATAGATAACGATAGCTCGAACGATTTTGCACGCACCATTTTTTTAAAATTTCTTTCGTTCTCAACTATGTTTATTTTTACACACAAAAAGTGCATCAGGAATGTCGGTGGTCCACGGATGAGTAAAGTTTCGATTAGTATCGGTAGAAGCGTGAAAAACAAATCGAAGGTGATATTTTCTTCGCGACTGTTCGCCAAATCGATTTTTTTAGACTTCGGTTATTTTTTCCGTCGCTCGTACGGCGACAACGTGGAGGGTGCCTTTCTTCTTCAACCCTTTACGCAACCTCCGTGACGGGTGCTGTGGCAAGTGTGAGATTGTTGGATGAACGAATTCTTGCGAAAGAGCCGGAGACAATGAACTTCCTTTTTTCGTACTCGATTCGTCAGGATATGTGTCTCTGACAGGGAAAACCGATAGGCTGGAACGAACGAAAAGAGAGCAGATTAAAAAGTACGAATGCGAAGTTTCGCCAGTGTGAACGTGAAAAACGACGACAATAATGACGAAAAAAAAAAAAGAGAATGAAGGTGAAATTGGAAAACAGTTCTTGACCCCTTCGCTCCGGCATTCACTTCGGCGTGTGAGCCCAAACTTCTGTCCCGGTAACCTCGTCAACGATACAAATGAAAAAAATTATGCAAATTACAAAAGCTTCCGAAAGTTTGCAAAGCTTGTCTGTGAAAAAGACCGATAACTTTTTCGTAGAAGGAGCTTTGTAAATGACCTTAAAAACAGTATCAAGAAGTAATGTGCAAATTCGCATTTTTTATAGTACAATCTAATACTAAATATGATTTAAAAAAACAACAGCTTTATTAGGCGAATATGGATTTTTATACAAATTTAACGTTGTGTAAAAAAAGAGTAAAAAAATTGCATCGGTGATGAAATATTAATTTTTTTATGAAAAAAACATTCAATCTTGTAAAACATCGCGATCGATTCTCGTTAAACTCAGTAACAATTGTAGGAATAGTCCATTCGTGCAGACAATTTTTACCCGATATCTAAAAAAATTGAAAATTTGGGATTAAAAAGAATTCAAAGTTCCAAACGATTCAAACGGTTTCGATTACCAAATTCAGTACTGACTATCAGATATTGATAGACCATGTTTGTCTCCATTAACAGACATTCCTGACAAATTTGAAAACCGCGTCAAATCTTAACGTCGATAAAATTTTTGAAAAATCTTGGGAGCCGATCTAAAATTCAACTTGAGAACCGAAGACGTTATCAAGTTGTAAACGTTTACTTTTTTCGACTTTTGTGTCCACGCACACCTCATCCGGACTTTTTTTTCTAAATATGAT
Source organism: Ischnus inquisitorius (assembly GCA_963924025.1). NCBI lineage: Eukaryota > Metazoa > Arthropoda > Insecta > Hymenoptera > Ichneumonidae > Ischnus > Ischnus inquisitorius. The sequence continues at coordinate 15,820,187 of OZ001251.1, forward strand.
GCTCCGATGTTCCAAAATCAAAACTAATTTTTCTGTATGAAGAAACAAGAAGGCTTGAAAAAAGTTATTTCTCTCGTACTTATCGAATAATCGCTTTCCATAGAAGAATTTTACACCCTAATAAAATAAATCAATGGCCAACCGCCGGGGCGAATGGGTTCAAATTAAGATTCGGTCAGTTTCGTCACGCGACAAAAAACAAAAACAAACAAATAAAAAGCAGATATTTAAATGAAAAAAAAAAAAAAAAAAAAGAAAAGTAAAAGAAGAACTAGAGTTTGAGTATGTCTGACGGGTTGTCGATGTCGGGTTTAGGGATACCGACTGGAGCCGGCGGGGTGCCAGGGGCAGCGGCGACCTCGGTGACGGGAACGTCGGGGGGTGGAGGAGCCGGCCATTATTTGGCGGCTCATCACCACGGCCACGGCCAGCTTGACGAGCGGTTGGCTCTAGCCGCTGACCCGATGATCCGTCTCCAGATGGCTGGCATCTCGCCCGAGTATCACGCTCACACACACGCCCATACCCACGCCCATACCCACTTGCACCTACATCCGGGACAGCAGCAGGCCCATCATCAGGCTCAGCAGCAACAGCAGCAGCAGGAAGCCGCTGCGGCTGCGGCTGGATTTTCCCTGCCTGGTAGGTCATAGGTTCTTCCACCGGGCCCTCTCGACCCTGATCTCTTTTCTCTTCTTGCTCAGCATCACTGTACGGTTTCTCTTTTCTCTGTTTTTCATTTTTCTCGACACATTTCTTTGTCTCTCTTTCTTTTTCTTTTCTCCAAGCTACTATCAAACGAACGAAACAACAAAAAAAAGATCCATGGATGAATGTGGAAAATTCGTATTCTGGATGGAAAATCAAGTCAAACGAGAAAGAGCCAAGGGGCGACTAGGGTTTTCTTTTTTCTCACGGAGAGTCGTTTGTTCCGCGAATATGAAACGGGTGAATGCTCATAGTGTGAAAAACTTGCGTGCATGAGAGAGAGTACACGCGTGAGTCTGCGGGATAAGAAACATTCGGAGGATCTTCATTGTGTGAGGCTGATGTGTATTTTTATCTGGTTTTCTTTTTGTTCTCTTAGCAGTATGGATATAATGGAATTCGGAGGTAAATTGAGAAAGGAACGACTAAAGAGTGAAAATATATTCTTGCTGATGACCGGAAACCGATGCTCAGAACTAAGAATACTCGAAGCTTTTTTCCATCGCCGGTAATCAACAAAGGATCATATTTTCATGGGAAAAAACCGGGTTCCCGCTAAATATTGAGCCCAGAGATGAAACAATTATTTTCGATAGCTTGCAGGCTTATGAAAATAAAAACAGTATTTTCGCTTTTTCCATACTTCGTATGCGATGAGACAGTTAAAAAGCGATAAGTGGACGAGACGCAATTAACGAGCGATGTTCCGGCTTTGTTCTCAAAATTATAGGTTTAAAAAATGTATTTTAATTGACACATTCCTAGGCGTTTGTCCGCGGCGAGCACAACATTCAGTACCGCATTTTCAGAATTGGGACTTTCGCGATAGAAAAAAAAATTTGCAACTGTAATTCCTAAATGTCGAATAGCCGGCAAGACGAAAAAGTGGATTTTATCGATCAAACCGTCACGATCGAGATTTTTATATCATCGAGAAGTGTTCGCAATTCTCTCGCAATTTTCGCAATCTCATAGAAAACACCACGCGCAACGATCACCTTAAATAAAGGACTTCAATTATAAAATTGGCACACAATATTCTGAAAACATAAATGTTTAAGAATGTGCAAAAAAGGAGTCTATTTACTCACCTGGCATTGACTGGACCGTTGTGTCTCGGCTCGAAAATACCGACCTCACGGAACTTTCTATTTTTGTTTATCGCACAGCGGCAGCAGGAGCCAATTATCCTCGACCGGGCATGATGCCGAGGGATCCGACGCTCGCGTTACATCCTGCCGATCTTCTCGGACGACCCTACGCGGACATGGCCGCGGCTCACCACGAGCAACTCCAGCGTCACATGATGATGGAGCGGGAACGGTTTCCACCGCATCCTACCCTAGTCGCCCATCACGAGGAATACCTGAGGTGCGTATCGTAAGACAAAAAATTTATGAAAAAAAAAAAGAAAAAAAAATACATCAATCTTAATTTAATAAAAAAAAAATTCGATTTTATAGACAACAACGCGAGCGCGAGCTCAAGGTTCGCGCATTGGAAGATGCGGCCCGTGGATCCCAGCGTTAATCAATTAATTAATTATTACGATTATTATAATTATTATTATTATATATATATTTATGACCGACCGACCGTCGTAGACGATCGGTCAAGATGGCGTGTCCAATTAGGTTCTTACTCCCATTTTCCTACTCTGTTTTTTCGTTTTGTTTCGTTCCCTTCGTTCGTCGTCCAATCTGCCCGCACAATTGCCAGTTTTACGAAACATTTTATTCCGTTCTCGCGTTTATCGAAACTTTTTTTCCTCGCGTTGATGTTTTCTTTTTATCATCACGACCCGGACGTATTTGTACGCTAAGCGCGCAATCTATGGACGGAATTTCGACACGGAATTTAGCAGAATTTCTTTTCCACGAGAAAAAAAGAATGATCGAGTTTTTCCCTGTGTTCGATCTTTTTCTTAACTGGAGCAACGAGTCGGCTCGATCGATTGTCCTCTCCTCTTCCTCTTTCTTTCGGTTTCCCGTCGTTTTATTTTCTATAAATATATATATATGTTACATACACATATATAAATATACAGATATATATATATATATAAAACTAATTTTGTGGCAGAAGAGCAATTTTTTAATGGAGTAATCGCAATCGACGCAGCGCAACGAGGAAGAGAGACGAAGAGAGAACAAAAATAATGGCAAAAACGACGATTTTGCGTATTTTTATCTCAATCGTATCCGACGACGTTCTATGATTGTTTTGTCCATTGTTTTTTTTTTTCGTCGTGCGCGGAAACGAGAAAGAAAATATTTGCGCGAATCAACGTGACCAAAAGCAATAGCGTGTTTTTTTAAAATAATTTTTCGAGGCACCCTCGTCGCCAATCGCGTCTATCATAAAAGAAAAAAAAATGTTATCGCACTCATCAACCGACCGAAGCGTAGAGGTTTTTTTTCAACGTCGAACATTCAAAGCTACTGTAAAAAAAAAAATCAAATCGATCGAGAGTCGCCTCGGTGTTTTTTACGTAACGTGCAGATTGGTAGAGTGTTAATTTATTTTTGTGTAATCAACTTTACCCGCCCTTTTCATAAGTTTTTTTTTTGGAAATTGACGAAAGTGCGCGGCGATTGGTCGTTTCAATGGAATACGAGAAAAAAATCGAAATACCGATTTTTTGTTTTTTCGTTAGACCCCGGAGATATTTTTTCTTTCCACCAATAGTATACAAATATATATATATATATTCACATATATATATATATATATTCCGAATCGATCGAGAGTGCCTCGTCCGCGTTCTTGGATTTACATAGTACATACTATATGTGTATATAATAATAATAATGATAATAGTAACGATGATTAATAATAACTAGAAATTTTATTGTCGTAATCTTATTTTTACATTGTAAGAAGTGTGTGAATGACGTAGATAAATTTTTTGATGAATGTGCGCTGCGTAAAAGGAGAGAAACAAAAACGAGGCGAAGAAGCAAGAAAAAAGAGAGAAAAAAAACGGTCGCGACGGCGGTGCGCACGGTGGAAAAACGTTGGAACTAAACGAGTGAACGAGTGACAATTGTATTGCGTTCGTATTTTTATTTTCTCTTTTCTTACCGACCCAGCCGTGTCCGCGCGATCGTTTTTGCGAAGCATTTGGATAATTGTAAATTAATCGAGCGAATACACGCAAAGCAAACGTACCTAATCTGACCATTTTTCATCTAGTGTATACACAATAATAATAGTATATTAAAAAGATTAAAAAACACACGTGAAGAAGATTTTTATTATATCATGAATTATTGTTTTGTAATAAAACTTTCTCGTCGTGAATGTCGTCGTTCTCGAGTTATGGGACTCGCGGGACGTTTCGATACTTCGTATTTCAAGGACTTTTCAATACTCTTATGCGAAATGCGTTTTGGTACTTTGTATTTGAAATACTTTTCGGTCCTTTGTATTTGAAATACTTTTCGGTACTTTGTATTCAAAACACTTTTCGGTATTTTCCCCGGCTGAAAAAATGATATTTAGAAAGAATTTCGAACACTTCTCAATGGAGTAAAAAACCGAAAACAAATTGGCTATACCGAGGGTTTTAGGAATGTTCATTTTGCCCGAGAAAGACAACTTTTATTCCTATAGTTTTTGAGAAAAAATTGAAAATTTTTCACGAATTGCGAATTTTTAGATACGTCGCTTACTTTTTCTTTTTTTTTTACAATTATTTCGGTAATTTTTTTTTAAATAATTGGAATGGTGATAAATTAAAAAAATCAAATGATTCACTTACATAAATGAAAAATTATTAAATCAAAATGGATTATAAAATTATAATTCAACGTCGTTCATAAAAAAAATCTGAAACGGACTTTTCATCATTGAATTTTTTCACTTTTTTTTTTCAATATTGTCGATTTTTCTTGCACGACCGAAGCTGCGTAAACAGTATCAACGATGCGTTCCCGGCACGACGATATCTCGCACGACGACAGTTTTATTGTTGCGCATCCCCACAAGCCACAACAAGTGGACTCCGCTCCCTCCTCTCGCGAATGAGACGGCGTCGCCGCTGTCTGGGTTTCACATTACCGGCTAATAAAAACAGTAGTCGTGCACTACTGCAGGCGTGGGTGGGATGTAATAAAAAAAAATGTGGAAAAAAAACTATCATCTGTTAAATTAATTAGAGCACTTTCGGTCTCACTGTAATTTTCTAACGTGGACGCACAATACACGTAATTATTTGAGGCCACTGAATTTTCGTTCTGTTTTTTTTTTTTCATCTTCCGTTCGTTTACGAGCATCGCCGGCCCCGGAGTTTTCGGGTATACTCAGAAATTCTACGACTAATGATGAGAATTTTGAATACTTCTCGATAGGACAAAAATCTGTGGTAAAATCAAGCATTTAGGAGGTGCTAAAAAGATTAATTTTCCATAGTAACTATTCCAAAATGTTATTAACAGATAAGGGGAAAAAAAAGTTTGTTCAACAAATCACTCGTCAACATAACTTTTTTTTATGAAAATAATTTGTTCTCTGGATACGTATAAATTTTTTCAGAATTTTGTCGAATTATTGAAAAAACTGCTCTTTCAGTAGCGCACTCCATGTAAGATACGGAATTTCAATTGGATTTACGTGGCCAGAACATATTTTTTTTATTTTTCAATTTTTAGCCATTCTAGATTATTATTTTTTCATCCACTGTACTATATTTTTTAAAAAAGCGTATCGACACTGCGCCAATTGCTCGCTCGTGATCATCGCGGACATTTATCGGGGCTCAAAAAAACCGGATTGAAATCATAAAATAAAGAAAAAAGAGTCAGTAATCGAATTGATGAAAAAAATCACTCTCTCGAGGATGAAGATTTACAGAAGAAATAGAAGAAAAGGGAGGAGGATGCTCTGCTCCGAGAGACGAAACGCACGTGTTACTTGCACGTGCATTTCTGGTGAAGCGAGATTGATGATGGAAACATGAAATGTTTTCGTTTTCAACGGGACGAGTTGTGCAGCCGCAAGGCCGACACTCGGAAGATCGGAGCAGTCGAGTACGGATCGTCGTGCAGTCCGGTTGCTCATCTGCACTCGTTCCAGTTTCTTAATTACAATTTCAACCGAAGCGCGCAATAATCAAGGATAAATATTTTCAAAAAAAAAAAAAGAATTTAAAAAACCGTGCAAATAGTTTAAATAAAAAATGGCAACTAAGAGACGCGAGGAACCTGCGAAACAACGCTATCAGGCAAACGCTCGCGAACGGGATCGCACTCACAGGTACAACTATTGATTCTTACCCTTTCGTTTATTAATTGTTTTTTAAAGCAAAACAGATTTTCGAATGATTTTTTTAATTCGGCCGCGGCTGTAATTTTTATTTTTACAATAAAAATGGTAACAATATAATTATTATTATTATCGATATTGATATGATTTTTTAATAATAAAGTATTGTTATCCTTTTTTTTCATTCTGTGGAAATTTATTGGACGTTTTGCGTTTTCAAAACTTTAAACTAAGATCTAGTATTAACGATTTACGAAAAAGAAAAAAATTATCATTACCATCGTTAATTCAATGTTCCTAACGTGATTATTAACATTGATATTTATATAAGTGAAAGAAATAATGAAGTATGATTATTCTTTTCATTTTGTTGCACGCTTTGTGTTTTTAAAGTCCCAGAAATTATGGGATTCGTAATGTGGGCAAAACTTTGCACTCTGATCGAATTTAAAAAATAATAAATTATAGAAAGAATAATTTAAATCAAGGTATTAAAAGATTACTTTTTTTCAATACTTGTTTTTTTGAATATCGTATATTAGCGGTTAAATGGCCAGTCGACGAAAAAGTGACTGGTTAAAAAAACGCAAAGTTAGAAAACGAAGCCCTCGGCTACATAAGGAGACAAATTTGACAATGCAGGTGGTCGTCGTTTCAAGAAACGAAATCTTCACTGTGCAGCGTGAACACGGCGTACAGCGCGTTGAGAACTCTCATACCGACCGAGCCGGCGGACCGGAAGTTGTCGAAAATCGAAACATTGAGATTGGCGACGAGTTACATAAGCCACTTGGACGCTGTGCTCATTGCCGGGCCCATAGATCAGCCGTGTCTGCGACTGGAGGAGAGCAACGCGGCGGCTTATCGTCGAAACCGCGAAGACTACTGGGGAGAAACGGCGCAACACTCGAGGCCTCAAGTGTGCACTTTTTGCCTCGCTATGCACAAGAAATACGTGAGTTATTCGCTCTTCCGCGTTCGTAAATTCCTTTATTTATTTATTTATTTATTTTTCTCTTATCCAATGATAATTTGGGTTTTATTGAAATTTGAAATAAATACAACTAGAATAAAAATAATTGAAAAAACAAAAATTTCAAAATAGTTATGTTTCAAGTTGTAATTAGTGAATTTGAAAAAAAAAAACACATCGATTTGAACTCTAATTAAATTTTTTCTTATTCCAGAATTTGAGCGTAGCTTCGCAAATTACGTCCGACTGCGAAAAAGTTAATGGATCATCGTACCTAATGATTCCGACCAATGGAACATCGTATTTCGACGTCGATGATATCTGATCGATTGAGTTACAAACATTTAACGCCATTATTTTATAACGATCTTGTAAATTATGTAAATAAATCGGTATATAAGCAGATGCAGGCTATGAAGCATAAAATGGATTTTCTTCAGCAATAACGGCAATCGTTTGTAGATTACTTTGTATCGGCTTATTTTAGGCAAAAATGCTTCAAATGAAAATTGAAGACAAATCACGTGTCTCGGAGAAAGGTTCTATACCTTTTCCTACCAGGGACAATACTTTTGAAGTTAGAGCCACCGAGTAGCGAAGTAGTCATATTTCTCGCAGCTCGTAATGCTGTTCAATGCAGTCCGTCAGTTTCTTGCCGATAACTTGGAACGAACTGATCTTTGAAAAAAATGCTTTAAATGAAAATTAAAGACGGATTCTGTGTCTGTAGAAAAGGTTCTATGCCCTTTTTTCCTAGGAGTTATATTTTTCAAATTAGAGCCACAAGAAGTTACACTTCCGGTTTGCCTAACCACGATCGGTAATATAACAGAAAAACGATCTTTTTTTTCTACTAATCGAACGGGACAAATATCACAAATCGGAGTATTGACTAAATAATGACTGTGTAGTATCTAAGAATAATGTACAACGATATAAATAAGTCTTTCGTTTGGAAATCCTGAATATCCGTAATCGTTGTATCTTCCATACCGACCGATGAATCGACGGTCGATCGATCTACTGTATCATCGGTGCAAAACGTTACATAACCCCAATTGCATAAAATGCATCTTTCCGAATATAAACGCGCATTTCACGGACGCCGCGTACACCGTGAATGCATTTTCATCGCTCTCTCGCGTGTCTCGAAATTGTATCATCGTTCGTTGTTTTCGCTCGATTGATAAAAACGAAGATGAGCAAGAGCGAAGAAAAGACTAACGCGGATTCACCGGCGTTTGTCTTCCAGCCTCGCCGAGCCAACGCGATGCAGTGAGGACGCGGACGTGTTTGACTGTTTTTTCTCCCCCGTCACTTTCTCGTTTGTAGTTTCCCAATTTGGCTGTTTTTTCTCCTTCTTTTCGTCGTAGCGCGTACGGTCGCGGATCGTGCCGCGAAGAGCGAAACCCTCGGATAATCGTTGAATCGGATCGAAATTGAACGAGAATTGCGAGCGCGTCGATGCATCTGCGTTTGCGTTCAAAGTGTAACTAGGTGAGTCAAAGACATTATTTTGATGCGTTTTATCGCTCTGCGTTTTTTTTTTTTTTTTTTTTTTCATTGTCAACGTTCGCTATTGCGAGCATTAAATATCTCACGGTTGCTCGATGAAAAGGACAAAAGTGTGTTATTCCATGTTGTTTTGTGTGGCGCGTCACGCGGAGGATAAACACGACGGATACGAACAAAGAGCGTCCGGTTAACTTCAATCGGTTCCCTTTAACGGGAGCGTCGAGCAAAAAGTTCGTCGAAATTCGCGCATCTACCCCATTGACTTTTTGTCGAGGTTGACGATAGTTTTTTCCGTTGTTGCGTGTATCGATTAATGGCGTAGTCAAGTCGATTCGGTGTCACCGGGAACTGAGTTATTTTGCCGAAAAACTGACGTTATCGTCGATAAGAGCGAACGCTACCGGAAACTACGCTTCACGCGAGTGTAACTCCGTAATTATGGACTTTAGGGGAAAAATGTGTTGAACCGTTCTTGTGAACAATTGATTTCTCTTGAATATTCATTCGATACACTTTTACTCTACGACTAGTCATAACCGAGTTATTGGCGAAAAACTGACGTTATTGTTGATAAAGGCGATCGTTACCGGAAACTCGGCTTCTTGCGAGTCTAACTTTGTAACTATGGGTTTTACGTGAAAGAAGTATAGGACCTTTCTTGTAGACAATTGAGACTTCTTCAATATTCGTTTGATGCATTGTTGCCCTACGCCTGACCATAAGAGTGCTATTGGCGAAAAACTCACGTTGGTTTCGGTAAAAGCGAACGCTACCGGAAACTGCGCTTCTCGCGAGTCTAACTTCATAATAATGGATTTTATGGGAAAAAAGTGTAGGACCTTTCTTGTAGATAATTGATTGTCCTTCAATCTTTGTCCGATGCTGCTTTTTTCTAAATCTAACCGTAACTGAGTTAACAGCAAAAATCTGACGATATCGTCGATGAAAGCGATCGTTACCGGGAACTCTGCTTCTCGCGAGTCCTAACTTCATAACTACGTGTTCTACGTGAAAAAGGTATAGAACCTTTATTGTAGAAAATTTATTCTTCTTCAATATTCGTCTGATAGTCTGTTGCTTTAAATCCAAGTCTAACTGAGTTATTACCCCGCAAAACTACCATCGATTACAGTGATAGTTGCGACAGCCGAATTTTTCGATTTAATTCATAAATAATTTTTCCATACATTAAAAATACTTATCGCCGCTGTCGATAAAACCTGATCGATGTCGTTATCCTCTGAAATAATCACTCGCAGGCGTTGGAAAACGTATTTTCCCGTCGGAGAACAAGTCTGTTTCGACCGCGAAAAAAGAATGATAATAATAATAATAAGTTGTACCTGTTTAAAGTGCGTCGAAGTCGGACACACGTAAAGCGCATACGCAAAGCTCGATTATTGTGTTCAAAAGCTTCGAGTGAAGAATCGAGCAGAGGCTCTCGCTCGTGGATGCGCGCTGGCTCCGTGCAGCCTGGTATACGTGCGCGCGTTTCTCTCGTCGTAGGATGGCATTCGGCCATCTTGTAAAAGCTGTGAGGCCGTAGGCCGTCGTAAGCAAGCGTCGCGGTGTGTTTGGCTGGGTGGTTGGCGAAGTGACCGAAGGAACTCAACGAGCGTCGAAGAAACGAAAAAAAAAAAAACACGAAACGTCGGAGTCGCGAGGAAAAACGAGTAAACGGGTAGAAAGAAAAAAGGGGGAAAAACGAGGATAAATAAAAAACGGAAAACAAAACAAAACAGGAAAACTCCGGAGGAGCGAAAGGGCCGAGAGAGTGAGAGACAAGCGAGATAAATGAGAGACGAGTGACAGAGACGGAAATAGAGCAGCCAGCGAGCATAGCGATAGCTGGTGGTGGACTTGAAAGCTCTTTCGTCGTAGGCTCTGCAGAGAGTCCTTGGAACAAAAAAAAGCCCTCAAAAACCGAGATTGAAGTGCAAAAGGAGGGGGGCAAATAAGCGACGAGATTCTCCCGTGCCCGGTCGGAAAAGCTTCGGGAATTCGGGAACTTTCGGTGTTTGGGTTGAGTGCGGATTTTCTTTTTTTTTTTCGCGGGTCGTCCGAATTAATCGGACTGCCCATAGAGGAAAAGCCACGCAGCCATATAGCGCAGCGTGGCCTGGCGGCTCGACTCGACTTCCTTCCGACGGACTGGGTGCTCCGCTTGTGAGTGCTCCGAGCTGCTGGTCCGCCCGGTTGATCGCCGAGGAGGAGGAGGGGGGGAGGAGACTCAGAGGTGGAGGTGGTGAACGATAAACGGCCCGACGGGCTTGCCCAACACGTACGACAGCTCGACCATGGTGAGCTTCGACTGTACAACAATCGTTAGGCTACAACCTCGACTCATTACGGTCCCATTTTTTTTTACATTCGCTTGAAAATTCTCGCAACGTATAACATCTGCAGTCTCAATTTTAGCATCTTTTAGCTTACAAAAAACAAATTTACAAAGATTTTCATTTGAAGTTCCTTATGGATCAAAATAAATAATAATGATTTAATTCACGCAAATGGAACATTTATCGACGGAAAGAAACATTGAGACATCCAAAACGCAACGAAAAAAAAAAAAGTATATAGTATGTACTGTATTATCATGGTTTATTTTATATACACTCACTCTACATTTTTCGCAATTGACAACATTGTCTCCGAACCCAATTTTAGCGTCTTTCACCTTAAAAACAAATAGAAATGAAAATTCTCACCGATTTAAAAATTGAAAATATTTATAGATAAAAATAGATAAATAATAATAATTCATTCCATCCAAATAGAAAATTTATCGACAAAAAGGAACATTCATACGTCCAAAACGCGACAGCAAAAAAAAATATATTATCATTTTCTTTTATTCTTACGTGAATCTAAATAATGCGATATTTGATTTTGTAAAAAGGCTGATTTTCATAAATAAATATTTCGGTCTCTGTCATTTGGCTGCAATTTCTTTTTTTTTTTTGAGATACTTTTAATTGAACAATACAGAATTATGTTGTTGGGAATCGAGTAGTTTAATGTAGTACATTGATTCTTGGTACTACATTATGCGAAACTACACGATAGTTGTTATTCTAGATTGTATTTATTATCATTATTATTGTTCTGAGGTTCGCCACCCTTAGAGCGAACGACCAGATTCCACGCTTAACCCCTTTACTATTCCCCCTCCTACGTTCTTTCGCCTCGTGTGTTTTCCACTCGTTATCACGAGCTACCGCACATGCTGCGGTCGGGCACTGTGGCCACTGTGTCAGCTGTCAACGCATTCCTACGAGTATTTTTCAGCATCGCTGTGATTTAATTTCTACTACCCTAATCGCCATAAATCTCTTTAGTCCCACTCGTTTTCTTTTTTTTCTCTGTTCCCTGCAATTGACTTTTTTTAACAACAATTGACAAATCGAATAATTAATAACAGTCCGTAATTAATTCCATTAATTTAACTATCTATCCAATTGTTTTTTTTAATTGTGAAACGAGCGCGACGAATGCGAGTAAATTATATGAATATTACAATTTTAATTGCAATTTTTTTGGGGGCGTAAGAAATTAACCAGTGAATCAAAAAGACTACAAATAAATGTTACTTAAGGCATAAAAAAAGAATATCCCAAGTATTTTTTTGATTGAATCTTTTCAATCAAATCAATTGAGTTTATCATACAATTTTTTAATGATGAACATTCGAAAATATCCGTTGAAACTTGGCTCGTGATTTAACTTTTCATTTTCAATTGTTTTTTAATGCATTTTCTTAGAGTTAGCTATTATTGTATTATTTTAGTACTTGAAGTACATTTTTTAATTAAACAAAAAGGTAGTATTGCATTTACATGATGCAATCTTTTTACGAGAAAATGAAATAAGTGAAAAAACCTCACCGACTCAGTAAGGGCTACTCTTGACTATTTCAATTCGTATCTCACAGTCGCCAACTTGGCCTGCGTTTTAAACTCTTAGAACGATAGCCCGGTAAAAGGCAACATCTCATATTGATTTCCGAGCCTAGCGATTCGCGTATATTCGTATACATAATTTGATCGCATTTTTCGAACTCTTGTCTCGAAAATATCACAATAACTTTTTCTCATTACGTTCTTCAATTTTCAGTCGTTTTTGGACAATAAGATGAAAAAGACAAAATGTTCAGAAATTATCGGAAAATTATACGCAAGATGACCTTCAATTAGTTTTTTTTTTAGAATAAATACGGCATAATTTGCGATTTATGCGAAGGGTGCAAAAAAAATTATAGCCCAATCCGAGGACGGTATTCATTATTTTCAAACCAGCTGATTGGCCGAGCTGTTCGGGGTCATTTGAGGCTTTCGATAAACACAAACAACGACCCAGTTATGTTTTCGTCATTGGTTACTCTTTCTTGCATCGACGCATATGCCATTTACGCATATTCATAGTATTTACTATAAACGACGAAAAAGCCATCGCTATATTTCAATTAGCGACTTTTTGTTTGTTATCCACGCGAAGAGGACGTTGAAGGCTCGCGGGAGAAAGACAGCCGCGGCTTATACATGCACCAATGGGATTAGTCGGCTCGTCGAATAAAGCGTTTCTAGTCGTGGACACCGAGGGCGGCCAACGTCGCGCTATATCTTTGAGACTTTCCGTTTTTTTTCTCTCAATTCTTTCGCAATTTTCGTGCCGATAATAATCCGCCGTAATATTTCGCGAAATATAAAATAAAGGGAAAAAAAATCTTTACTAGAATCGCGTCTTTCGACGAGTCAATGAACATTCGCGCGGGTTAAACTTTTTCTTTCTTCCTCCACTCCCGAAGCTTCTCCCTCCCCCCCTCTGTTTTTTTTTGTTCTCCGTATTCGTCGCCGACTTACGAGAGTTGACAACACTCGTCGTTTACTTCAATTCGCCAACGCGCCAATCGGGCTCACGGGCTCACGGGGCGGGGGAGAGAGACACACAGACCGAGTTTTTCCGTGTACAAAATCGGCCCCCGTCGGACGGCATTGTTTTTCGCGATTAAATCCGCTCGCGGGACAGATGACAACAGAACAACGAGAATGTTAGTTACATCGGCGAACAAAATAATCATCGATGCTTGCGAGAGCTTTCAACTTGGTGAGACTAATTTACTTTTTTTTCTTGTGTATTTTTTTTTTTTTTCTCGTGTCAATCTCCGTTCCTCTGTCATTTCGTGGGCGATCGCTCGTCGGGTCGTTCGCGAAAAAAATTAATCGAAAAATCGCCCTTCTCGCGAAACCGAATAATCGTGAATTTTCCTAACCTCCAAATTTCATCGCTCTAATCGTCCATTATTTTGTCGCGAAATTTTCGCCAATCGCGAGCTTACCGATAATATTTCGCCTGCGAATATCGCTATTTTTTTTTTTTTTTTTAACAAAGTTCCGAGAAAACATTGACGATCGAAGAGATAGTCGATTTATAGAGGATTTGACGAAATGATGACGATGGAAGTCAAACTCGATTTAACAAAGATTTGACGCAACAATGACGATCGAAGACAATGTCAATTTAACAAAGTTTTGACGAAGCAATGACGATCGAAGGCAAACTCAATTCAATGAGGTTTCGACGGCACAATGACGATCAGAGAGTAACTCGATTTTGCGCTGTTTTGGGTACATTGTTTTTTGTTTTTTCGATATTCCAGAGTTCGGCATCAACGGGAGGTACAGAGGGGTCTAGTCCAGCGTCGAGCCCCGCGTCGGCAGCGAGTCTAGCGATGGCCGCACCAAAGTTCGGCACTCTAGTGCCGAATCGCATATTCGTCGGCGGCATATCGGCAAGCACGAGCGAAGCCGAACTTGCGCAACTATTTTCGGCATACGGCAACGTCAAAGCTACGAAAATCATATCGGACAGAGCCGGCGTGTCCAAGGGATACGGATTCGTGACTTTCGAGACGGACGCCGAAGCTAGAAGACTTCAGCAGGAGGTGAGATTTTGCCTGAATTGGATAACGATGATTGGTTTGTAATAGTACAAGTTTGTACCAAATTTTAGCCTGATATCTCAAAAACTGTAGGAGCTCAAGCGCTGCCAGACATTTTTCAAAAATTTTTATTATTAGCCGTGAAAATTGAACAACTGCATAGATTTAGCCGAAATTTGGACCAAAGAAGGGGACTTGACCATCCAATTATATTTATTATACTAACATTATAACTTATACTATAATAATAACAACAGGCAGTAATTATTCGGAGATTCATTACGTTTGCTTATTTTGTATTTTGGCTATCACATCCACCTGTTGACTGATTATCGCTCTTCAATGAATATGACCTTATTTTTTCAGTCGGAGTGTATAATACTGAGAGAAAGGAAGCTGAATATAGCGCCTGCAATAAAGAAACAACCGTTTAATCGGTCTTTCGATGGTGGTTCGGGCTCGCCACCCGCTGTACCTACTAGTACCTACTATTACACGAATGGTTAGTATATCAACCCGATGGAATCAACGTTAACTAAGTAAACGCTTGGAAGAGTCATAAAAAATCAGGTGTTTTTTCTTCTCGAAAACTGACCATATGGGTCAATCGGGTTTTTTGTTCGATCGGAAGTACGAAAGTATTTATTTCGAAAGAATAATGGAGGGGAAGCAGTTTTCGTACTGGGTGAAAAAACCCTTCCTTCCGAGTGACATACGCGACTTTTTTCCCAACTATGCTAAAATTAACGATATTTTTATGCAACGGCCCACTGACCAGTCGATTATTTTTCTTCCCTAGGGAGGAAGAACTACTTTTCTCTCTGGTCAAGAATTGATAACTTTTCACCCGCTTTGCAGGCATAAAATATGGTCATTTCAGCGTAGCCGGAAAAAATAGTTATATTATGCCACAAGGGAGGGAAAGTGTAATTTTCGCAAGGGTGAAGTCCGAGGCCCGAGCGAAGCAAGGGCCGAAATCACACGAGCTGAAAATCCACTCCCTCCCGTGTACTTTTTTTCCTGCGTGGAAAAAATGACCACTTTCCTCGAGTTAGTGGCAGTAAAGCTATTTTAGCCCGGTAGGGCAAGAAAAGAATTTGTATGTGAATACAAATCTTAACAATTGAATGGAATGCCGTGCTCCTTGTCTTTCTACCCGCGCTTCGGTTGGGGATTTAATTTTACACTCGGTGAAAAGACGCACCTTCTCTCTAGTATACTATTGTATACAAGATTCTTCTTATCACATTGAAGTTCGAGGAACGAAAGAAAAAAAATGTTTCCTTAGTTAACTGGCCTCAATGAATTCCCTTAGAAAATCTTTGCATTTATTGAAATCATTATCACTGCCATTGGCTAACCTACCCTACCTTACCTTTGGCGAAAGCTTACCTGATTAACACGTTGATAAACTTACGAATTGTTCAAGCAATGCAAATACTCGAATGCTCACAGGTGTAGTAGCGCTATTATGGCCCAATTAAGTACGATATGGCATAAATAACTTCCAAAAGCTCGATCGATAAGGTTTAACATTCCTTTGTTTTAATAGACAGAAATCGTAATGATTTGTTTACTTTTCCTTCGATTTTCTTCGATAAAACAGTGAATTTTAATTTCAGGAATGGGATTGACGTATCAGAACGGCTTGACGTTCTACAACACGGGAGCTCCAGCGCCCGGCACGCCTATCGCACCGCCAACCGAACCCACTCTTTACACACCCGCGGGTGTATTCGGTTAGTAATCCTCAATGTTACGTATTATTCTTTAAAAAATTCATGTCGAAAGAAAAAAGATTTTTTTTTCAAGCGTTCGAGCTGAAATAATTAACCTCATTAATAATTAATTATAATTTGAGTTTTCTCCAAATCTCTTATTACGTTTCGAATTTTTCCCAGATCGGTTGAGTGATTGGAAAGTTATGAATATTGTGTAATATTAATATAATAGTACGGTAAAAAAAAATGCAGACTTATCTCATGGAGATTTGGAAGTTCGTTCGGAATCTCACTTTCCGCAAGGACTGTAACACCGTCCTAGAATAAAGTGAAAAAAATAAGCTAATATTGTTGATATTCGTCAGTTCGGGATTATTCGTTTATTTTTATTATTTTTCCACGAATTGTAAATTCGATTTTAACTCAGTGTTCCTGTTTTTGTTTTCCAAAAGGTCCCCAAGCGACTTCCGGTCACCAGACTTTCGCGCCGGTCGTGTACTCGTGTCCAGCACCGTCGCTTTACATGCCACAACAGTATCAGTATTCGCCGATGACGGTGAGTAAGCCCCTGTTTCTTCGGGCAACGAATCGCCGGCACTGAATAAAAACGGCTACGAATCTAGTTCATTGAATAACGATAAATATTGCGTACGTCAGATCGTATCCTCGAAGCTACTCAATCACTTGTTCCCACGACACACTCTTCACGTTCCAAATTATACGCTCGAAAACAGTAATTTCGAAATGGTTATATGTTTTGAACCGATCTTTCGTTTTTACCGATTCTTCTCCATCCGAAATTCTTATAGTTTACCTTTTCTTTTTGTCGCGTTTTCGCTACCAGTAGAGAAACATGAATCCGTTGATCCCGTAGTTTTTAACAGGTTTAACAAATCCCTCTTAACTTACCCGCAGTATAAAGAATTACTAACAGTTTGTTTTCCCGTAGTCTGTCATTAATTCATTAACGATTAAACGTACATTGTTTTTTTTCCTCTTCATGAACCGTTCGCGTTTATTTTTTTGATAACCAGGCCATAACTGATGAAAGAAATGTCTTACAATTCATTGTTTCTTGATTTCGATTAGAGATCTGAAAAAATTCGTATTCTAATTTTTTGTGAAATTACCGTTAAAATATTGGTTTTTTACCGTATTTTGTCTTTTTTTTTCATAATTTAGTGATGTAAAAAACCAGCTGCGTCAAATCGCTTATCTGAATGCAAAAGTATCTGCCGAAATTTTTTTCTTGTGTTTTTACGGGCAAAAAACGTCAATGAATTTCAAGCAGCGCGGCTTTGTAATAAGTGTGGTCATTTTCGTCGCGGTTACAATCTGGTTCATCACGGCAAAGATACGGCAAAATTAGTAATCTCGTTTAAGATAGTTCTGTCGCTTGGTGTTCATTTTGCATAAGTTTGAGAAAAATGAGAGGAAATTGCAAATACTTCTTGATGGTATAAAAATCTGAAGAAATTCATGCATATCGAAGGTTGTGAAAAGATTAATTCTGCATAATAATAACTTCAAAATGTTATCAACAAATTAATCAAAATTGATTTTTTAACAAATTAAACCGGGAACCCGGAAACCTATTTTTTTTAATTATGAAAGTGATTCGTTCGTTTTTCTGAATTTTGTGTGTATATCCCACATTTTTTTGGTATGAAAAAAAACGTAACGAATGTAAAAATCTGAGAAAACGCTTTCGTATTCAGAAAAATTAACGAATCATAATGATTTTTAAAAAAGGTGGTTTCGCGGGAAATTTGTTGACCAATTTTTTCTTTCATCAATTCGTTAATAACATTTTGGAATCATAATTACGCAAAATGAATGTTTCCAGGACCTTCAATAGCATGCATTTTTTCAGACTTCTATACCATCGAGAATTTGCAGTTCTCTCTCATCTTTCTCGACTTCATGCGAAATGAACACCAAGCGACGGAACTACCTTGAAATTCACGTTTCTAGAGATTTTCCATTTTTCGTTTTTTTTTTCTCACCCGTATGCAGAGTACAATTTCTTTCGTTATCTGTCCTGCATTCTTCCCCGATAACATGGCGTATGGGTAGCTTGAGGGTTTTCACTGTAAAACATTTGTCAAAAACGAGAGAAAAAAGGAAAATCTCGAGCACTAAGCTCGTAGAGAGGAATGAGGAAAAAGACAAGCAGTAAGAGAAAGGAAAACGTAAAGAAAACTTGTGTATGTATGTGTCGGTTACGGTGTTTGGCAGACAAACGGTCTGATGGGGGAAGCCATACCGCCGGCGTTTCTGCCCAACCCTCAGCAAATGCCTACTTACGTACTTCTCGACGCAATACAGTATTGAGGTCTAAAGGTACATGATGGTGTCTTTCCTAAGCGTCCATGCATGCCGCCTTTACTTCTCGTTTATTCTATTTTTTCACTCTCTTCTTTTTTTTTTTTCTCTAAATATATCTTTACAAATTATCGTACTTCGTTGTTCGTCGCTCTGATTTGTTTGCACGAAGCTCATGTTCTCGAATATCTTTATCTTTCGATATTTACTAGCGCTGTATAGAAAAAAGAAAAGAAACAAAGCAAACAAAAAAATGCGGCTGCATGCGGCTTGCAAATTTTGTGCAATCATTCTTTTTATCACGACATCCATCTTTGTAGGAAATACTTTTGAGAATTACTTCATCATTCGTTGCCGAATTAATGATCAACGATTGTCGAGTAGGAATCGTAAATCTGCATAGTTATAAATATTACAATAGCAGCTAAAAAAATATGGCATGCAAAAATCATCGTGATCGTAACCCATTAGCGCCCGAATATACATTTCTTTGATACAAAAGTGAATCGCAAAAACAATTTTTCGCGACATTGAAAAAAATTGTTGTTGCTACTTTTTTTTTTTATGACTTTGAAAAGATAAATGAAAAATTCAATTTTTCATAGTTACGTCTTGCGCATAAAAACGGAGTAACAGAAATTGTTTGAACGTTGCTTTTTTCAAACTCGAATGTTATGTGTCAGAGAATAAGCGAACTTTAACGTTATATTCCTCGGAGCTTAAATTGCATCGAACTTATGTTTAGCTTTGCTCGAGTAGCGAGGGTATGTTTTAACAAAATCCCTGCGTGATGAAATATAAACAAGCTTTTCTCTTTTTTTCTTTAACGAACATTCCAAACTTGCCGCAAAAATAGCGTTAAGGAGGATGTGTCGTTGCATTTCCAGCCAAAAATTTAGATTCAGAGAGTGATTTGAAAACTTTTTTTAGGAAAAAGGACAAAACTAAAACAAAAAATTATTTCACTCGGTTTCGCATAGAGTAGAATATATTAATATTATATAACAATTATTTCATTATTTTTATGGATGAAAAATCGCAAATTTTGTATTTGGTCGATATCAGTATTTTCGCAAATATCAATTAAACATTTACCAAAATTGTTTTTCTTACGATTTTATTCTAAACTAATATATAATCTTTCGATTATTGTTACGCAAATTTAATCTTATCTGTACCTTCCGTATAGTTCATTATTTTTTCTGTTCTCCATCCTAATTGGTAAGTATTCGGAACTGTTTCTGAATCTCAATTTTTGTCTGGCGCTTTAACGATAAATCTTTCTTAACATACTTACGAATAACGCGTTCATTCATTAACGCTTCCGTAAACATTACACATCGTTTCGATCAATGTTTCATACACATTGGCCGAATCCTAACATTCGTGATCAAAGTTTCGATTAACCCTCCACAATTTCGTCAGCAGAAAGCCCCCAGGGCGGTTAACGCGATTTCCCGACGTTACCAGAGAATTTCACATCGCAACTTAACGGATTAACGATTGTCAAAGTCGCCTTCGCGATCGCGTTTTCTTACAAAGACCGAATTCGCAAAATCCATTAAAAAAAAAAAAAAAACAATATCCATAGTCCACAAATAAATAATTCATTCGGATACCTCGACAGACAAAATCGACGAATCGATTCACCCCCTTCTCATCCTCATACAATAATATCTTACAAACATCGCTCGCCTTCGATAATTCCACGTGAAACTCATCGCAAATTCACACAGAAAAACGCAATTCTTGGTGACAATAATATACTTTCATCCACGAGAATAAATATGCTTCTATCCGAGCAACTTTCATTCTTGTCGATAAAAAGAAATTCGTATCCGCGTGAATTTAATTTTTTTAAATGTAAAAACACGCGAATTCTCTCGCGATTGAGGACGATAATGAGAAATGAGAGTATGTAAAAAATGAATTCATGTCCGCAGTACGAGTCGTATTACACGGGAGCAGCTGGCGGTGGTGGTCCACCGCAGTATGCATTGTACACAACGAGCGCGACGGGTGGAAACCAGCAGCAACAGCAGCAATCCCAGCAGTCGCAGAGCAACGGTAGCGTCGCCGGCAGCGGCGGGGCGAGCAGCGTCGGCGGTGGTAGCGTTATCGGTGGTAACGGAACCGGTGCCGCGACTCCGCCGGCTCTAACGTCCATGCCACCGCCGCCGGCGCACTTTTACGCACCTTCGGTACCGCCACCCCCGCCGCCTCATCATCATCATCCACCGGTGGCCGCGGGCCCGCCGCCGCCCCATCCGCAACTCGACCATCTCTATTACTCGTTCGCAGCGCCAGGACCACCGCCCGTACCGCCGCAACAGCAGCATCAAACGATCGGCATCGGCGATCAGCAGCTCCTTCTGTATACGACCGATCCAACGAGTTGCCAACAGTTAAACGCCGCTTCCGACAGTCAGCCATCCGCCCAAGAGGTAAATACAACTTTTTTCACGCCGATGAACGACTCGGCCGTTTCGATCACGCAGTAGAATATCATTTCGTCGCGATCGAATGGATATGATCGATATCAATCTAACGCGAAAGATTAAGCCCTCGTTTCCGCGATTGGCGCAAATTTCGAAGTAAACTCCGAAATAACTCGACGAATTTCTTGACGTTTTCATTTAAGGAATATCTGCATTTTTTCTAAACTATTCAAAGGAGAAACTAATGGGTACCAGCTGAATCAAAACAATTTATCGAATGTTAAGTTTCTTAAGAAGTGGAAAGACCTTTTTTATGGTTTTGTGTATCAATTCATGCGCGATAGGTCTTTTTTATGATGAGTATAATTTTTTAGGTAATTGAATCTCGCTTCTCAAGAAAATAACCATGGAGCTTCAGACAACGATAATGATAGTCTAATCTGCGAGAAAAGTATACACTTAAGGTTGTTGATATGGAGATTAAAAAGGGAGAAATGTATTCTGTATTCTGTTCCGCTTTTTTTAACACGTGTGGCCATTGCGGTTCAATGTTGACATAGAAAAAATTATAGAAGTTTGTTTTCGAAAGAAGCTTAAAGTGACGAAAAATATCTGTTGCTTGATATTCAATATACGGTAAATTCATTTTTTTTAATTACAAGAGATAGAGAGGCGAAAACGTAGAAATGGGCGCCAAAAATATGAGGAAAGAAAGAAATTTGAATCTATAAAATCGTCGTTATCTTCTAGTTCAAAAGAATTTACACATTAATTCAAAACATTTAGACAAATCCTTGAAGGACTTGAAGAACCTTGAACCGCGAACGAATTCTCTAAAAAAATGTTTCAATCTAACGAACTATCCGAGGGCTAGTCCTTCCTGCGCTCCGTATCAGCAACCTTGAGTTGCGAAGCTCGTTTTTTGATTAGTATTTACTGCAAATTTAACAATCGGAACGTTCGGATCGAGTTTCACAAACGAGGGCTTAAACTTTCGCGTGAAAATGGGAAGCAACGAATTTGCGGCCATTACAATTGTCGAGAGTTCGCAGCCCGTGCGGCGAGTGAATTCTGTATCTCTTTACAAAACTTATTCAATTATCTCGCCGAGGTGTTCTACTCGCCTTGGCGCTCAAGCGCAAAAATGTAAAAAAACGTTTCGACGTCACCAAATGCGATATATTCTCATTTCGTTGAAAAATCTCAATTTTTCATCATTTTTGGCGCATAAAAAAACGAAAAATCTTAACGAAATCGCAAGAGAAAAAGAAAAACCCGCTTCCGCGATAAATGAGAAGCGAAACTCTTCTCTGAACCTCGAAAATCGAAATACCCTCGAGAACAAAGCCCACCAAAGTCTCAAAAAGCCCCGAAAAGAAAGGGAACACCTTGAAAAACCACGGTAACTCGCAGGACACACGTTCGACATCGTCTCACTCGGATCATCCTCAGCAGCACAGCGACACGCAACAGCAGCAAGCCCAACAATCGCAGTTGTCGACGACGCCATTGATGTCGCTGATGCCGATAAAATATCCGATAATGTCGGGCCGTTACGCGAATTATCATCCGTTAGCGATGCATCCCGGTAGCCTGCAGCAGTCTCATCAAACGCTGAATCAGCACGCGTCGCAGACACTGACGAACGGCGTGACCGCTCAGAATTCGTTGAATTCCGAGCAAACGGAGGAGAGCGAAAGTCCGAGTCCGTTGCAGCGTACACAAGCGGCATCGGCGCCAGCCTATCTTTATCCGGCGACGGTCTACATTCCCCACGGTACTGGTTATTCAACGACGACGGGCCCGACGATGGGAGCGAGTCTTCTACCGACGCCCGGAACGACTTACGACCCTTCCATGAAGATTCATCAAAGCGCAACGTTATCCGGCAAGCCCGTCGAATCGGGCAGCGCCGCCCTGGGAATAAATCTCGGCTATCACAGGACGCACAACAACTACTCCATCCTCGGTGGAATTCAGCAACAGCAGAGCTACGCGAAGGGTCAAGGCTATCCGCGAAAGTACGGAAGCTATCAGGGCGGCTTGAACGCCGGCGAGCGAGGTCGTTACTACGGCAACAAGAGCGGCCCGACATTATCGCAGCAGTATTCCTACGTTAATCCGCGTCCCGGCATCTTCGGCAACCAGATACTCACGAATTCTTCCCAATACGGCGCCAACGCGTCGACGACGTCTTCCTACAACGGACAGGGCTACGGGAATCCGCGAAGAAACTCGAACGACCAATGGTCCGATTCGTACGACGCGTCCTTCCGATACGGCAATTCGCGTCGTCGCGACTCGTCGATTCACAGTCGAGGCGGGCGAAATCCGAGTCGCGACGATGCTCAACAGAACGAGGCGAAAACTTCCGTCGCCGGCGGCGACGCGAGAATCAACAACGAGAGCCCGACAAAAGCCGCGATCTCCGTTACCGATCGCAACAACAAAAGTCCATCCGGGACTGTTAGCAATAACAATAACAATAGCCCACCACCCGCTCCATATTCGCCTATGACACGTCCAATTCCCAATATATCACCACCCATTTCCCATGTCCAGATCTATCCGAGCGGCGGGCAAGTCCACAATCGTTATCACCATCTCCAAATGTCCCAACATCAGCCGCAGCATCAGCAGTCCGGTCAACGGCGATTCGGCGGTATCGGACAATCGATGAGCTCCGGAAGAAAGCCACCGGGTTCCGGCTCGCAGGCGGGACAAGGCAGCGGCGAGATTCTGCGGAGACCCAAGAGCAAGCCGAACGGTTTGATGCAGACCGGTATCGTCGGTAAGCATCAGGACGAGAATTGCTTGGGCGGCGGTGGAGACGCGACGGGCTCGAATATATCCAGAATGCCCATCACTCCACCGTCCACACCGAGAAACAGTGCCACGAGCGCGATCGGCAACAACGATTCTAATTCAATCAGCGAAGCGTGCCATCAGATGCAGGCGCTTAACTTGTGAATATCTTTCTCTTCTCTTATTTTTGCCTCGACGTGCCATTTTTTTTTTTTTTTCCAAGTTCGCGGCAAGGCGAAATGTTTCGTTTTTCCGTCGAGTGCGAGAGAAGAAAATCGCACGAACGGTAGAACCGAGAGTGCCATTTTCTATTTCGTTCCCGAGATTTCGCGGCGACGCGAAGTTGATATTTCGTTCGTTCGTTGGATTCAACGAGGACGAGAGTGCCATTTTTTTTCCGATTCGCGAGATTTCGAACATTTTTCCAGCGGCGAGAAATGTGAGTTTCGTTCCTTTGTCGAGTCAGAGAGAAAATGGCACGAACGGTAACGCCGAGGGTATTTGCTCGTTACGAGATGGGATTCCAGTGGCCAAGTGTTTAGTCAGGCCTATGTGAGCGGTGGCAATTTTTTTTCCTGGCTATCGACGGTGCCATTTTTGTTTCTTTCCGTTTTTTTCTTTTGCGAATAATTGGCACTAAATATTTCTATTTTTCTCCGGCATGGCGATGACAACGACTGCGATCGTTGAGTTGGTAATAATTAAAAAAACAACAATGTCATTTTTTTTGTTATCGGTCAAGAAGGCAGAGTCCATGTTAATGTTTTTTTACCGTTCTGTTCGTCGCGCTCTTCTTGGCTCGAATTTGAAGAAAAGGGAAAGCTCGATTATTACGATATTACACGGATTATCTCGGTCGAGGGCTCGCGGTCTTTCGTAATTTCTTGGCCTACGAACTTCGAGAATTCGCGGGATTCCAAATGGCTGCGAATTATGCCACTTTTTTCGCAAATGTCTGCGTAAAACTTTTCGTTCCCTTTACAACACCGTCGAAGGCACATGTAAAAATAATCGATACTATCGATTGCGAACAAAGAAAAAGAATAATAATACCAAACAAAAATTTCCATAAAAATCTCGCACGCGCGAAGCTCTCGAAGTTGCGCCCAAGAAATTGCGATATTCCGAGCGCCCTTGAAAAAAATCACAGACGCGTCACAGGTGCAAAAAGTACTAAAGGAAAACCCCGAAAAAACAAAAAAAAAAACACCGAAACTTCGATATTTCCTAAAAGATCATTATTATAAATTGAATAGAAGAGGGGATGAAAAAAAAAGAAGAAAACAAGAGCCCGCGACAACGCGGCGTGTTAAAGATTATTAGGGTTAGCAAAGCGACGACTATATTTATCGCGGATAATATCTATATATACACAAAACAAGCATATATATTTACACGTATAAACGAGAAGTGTATCTCGATGGAAAGACGCGAATTTTTCGACTCGTACTGTAATCGCGAAACGTTGGATAAGAACAAAAAACAAAAATTGAGCTGTCGAAAGTGGGAAAGAGGCTCGCGGCGATTGCAGAAAAAAGGGCGACGGAGTGCGATTATGAGAAGAATGGAAAAAAAAGAAAAATAATAATTCGACATTAATAAACCTAGATACGACGAATCATTATGAATTATTACTAAAAGAAAAGGAAAACCTACTATTATTATTATTATTATTATATTGTGTAATATAACGATATACATCGGTGTTACATCGCGCGGTTAACGTTAAGCCATTGTAACGCGTGTGAATATATATATATATATATATACACATACATACATATATTATATTAATAATTAATATAGGCTCGACGATAAATACGAAAAGGTCATAATTGCAATGATATGAAGAAAAAAAATGGCAAATAAAGTGAGAGTTAGGATCGAAAAAAAAAAATTCGATGGAGTAGTAAGAAAAAAACGAAAAAGACGAAAATCGCGAGCGAGACTAGATTAGTTAGGTAAAAACAAAAACCATAAGAGGAAATACGAATGGTTGTTGAACGATTAAAACGGATCTCAAAAAGGAGAAAGCCTCGGAAAAAAAAGGAAGACGAGAGTGCCGCGAGTCGAAGATTTCGTCGCAAGGCTAGTTGAACGCGAATGAAGGGTGAAAGATATGAAAAAAGAAACAAAAATATAATATAAAAACGTTTAGCGACACGAAAAAGAATTTTCGGTTGGAATGTAGAAAGAAAGAAATCGAAAAAAAGCAAGTAATAACACGAAGAACGAGAGATAAAAGAGTGATAAGAGGCAGATATTTAACGGAATAACATGTTGTTAATCGTACAAAAAGAAAATATGAGCGATCTGTCATGTGTTCAAAGAAAATTATTTAAAAGAAGACAAAAAAAACGTAAAAAGTTATAAAAAAACGTAAAAAAAAATATACAAAGGGAATGTAGCGCGACCGAATGAAGTGACGGGGAATCGTAAAAGAGAAAAAAAAAAATCCGAACCAAAGCAAGAGGAATTCCGATGAAAAAAATGTGTATGGGAAGTTTTCTGATTTAAAAACGGTTGCTCAAGGCACTGCCATGAATCGCATCTTTCTTTACTCTTCGTTTTTCTTTTTCTTCACGTTTCATTTTCTCCTTTGTCTCTCATTCGGCGCTCATTGAATTTCTTTTATCTCTCATTCATTGAATTCATAGAAATCCTCGAAACTGTTCGATGCGACGAATGCGACGGAACGGCGTCGAGAATTTGTTTATTTTCTCGAGCAGCGTCGAGTTAGTTTCGTGGGAAAAAGTCCTCGGCGACGTCGTTGAATCATTTGTCGCTTTTTTTTCCTCGTTGCCACCTTCGGTTTTTCTAGTGATCAGAGTTAAATTATGCGAAAACAATTTTTTCTATCATTTCTCCGAATTTTTTTTTACTTTCCATTATTCTTTTTTTTTTTACACGGAATGGAACAAATCCGGCTGAGGAGGGAAGATCTTCGCGGAGAAGACGGCAAACGAGGGATAGGGCGGGGGTGTGACGACGAGAGTTCGAACACAAAAAAGGCGTAAACAAAAGTAAAAAAAAAAAACAAAAAAAGAATCGATAATATAATGAATTAAAAAAAAATGTGTCGGCTGTGAGCTTCCAAGCAAATAACAATAATTAAATTATTATTAATATTACGAGAGTACGTGGGGCGCGGAAGTCGATGTAGAGAAAAACAAGGAAAAAAAAACAAAAATTAAACCCAAGGAAACAAAAAAAAATAGACGTAGCAAAGAACACGACAAGAAAAGATTAAAACTTGAAAAAAAAATGTAAGAAATGAAAATAAACAAAAAAAATGCCCCGGAACACGAATGAATAAAGTATATATACAATTAATTAAGGGATATAGATGAGAAAAAATAATAAAAAATAAAAGTTGACGCCGATTATAATAATTACGGGCGTACAATTGTTATTGTCGACGTGATGCGAATGGACGTTTATCGTTCGCGGGAATAGTAAAAATACAACAACAAAAAAATTATCTATTTGTTACATCCATATCTCGCGCGCAGCTGGCGCGCGATTCTGTTGTCCAATTTTTCCGGAACAAATGTAATTCGCAAACGAACGTGAGAGACGAATCCGTAGACGAACATCCGAACGAGAATAATTTTGAAAAAGTTATACCAATAGACAAACGAAGAAAAAAATTGCGAGAATAATTTAGGAATGGGAAAGCGAAGGAAAAAAACAAGAGGAAAAAGTAAATAAACAATTGGCCTACAAGAAAGAAACATAAAGGGTCGAACTCGTCGAGCGTTGTTAGCCAGCGGGGCGTTGTTAATTCGTCGGGTGAAACGATAAAACGAACGTTGATTTATTTGTGATGTGAAAGTTAATATATTCGTGATAGAGCCGCATGTGGGTGTGGAGAATAAAAAACAAAACAAAAAAATATAGAACGATGTTTGCGATGAATGGGAAAGCGACGAAGAGAGAATGATCGGTTGCGAAAAAGTCACATAAATAAACATTATACGAGTGCCTTCTATTTGTTTTTTTTGTCGTCGTTGTATTGTTGAGCATTTGTTGAGTTACGTTCCAAGAGCCTCTAAGCGTTGTTACAGACGAGTTAGGAGCCGAGAGATAGATAGATAAATTAGATCGAAAGAATGATGAAAATGAATTTCACGTGTCGAGAGACAAAAAAAATGAATGAAAAACTCGAACAAAATGGAAATAAAAAACTTCAAGAAAAAAAGGAAAATTACGACTGTGTTCAGAAATATTGTAGTATTTCTTTCGGACGCGTCGAAGAAAATTAATGAAAAATGTACGATTTTTGCCGTAAGGCTCTTGTGTTGATTTATTTATTGACTCGACGCGGCCCGGAATGGAAGCGACGAATTGAAAGCGCGGAAACGTCGGATTGTGCAGCTCGTGTGATCGTTCGATTGTTTTTATTTGTGAATCGAATATCGGAAAACTAAGGAATTAGAAACGGGGCGAAAGAATCGATGCGGTTGACACGCTGCTTTAAGGATGTACGAGTTTGTTAACGCGAGTTTCAGAGAGAATTTTGAATACTTTTCGATGGGATAAATATCTGAAAAAAATGAAGCATGCAGAAGATGATAAAAGGATCGATTTTGCACAATAATATTTCCAAAATGTTACTAACAAATTGGTAAAACGAAAATTTGTCAACACATTACCCGGAAACCTAACTTCATTTACATGAATATATTTTGTTCATTTTTCTGAGTGCGCACGAATTTTTTCACGATTTTGCCTAATTTTTTTCAATTATTAGACAAAATTCTAAAAAAATGCATACGTATTCAGAAGAATAAACAAAGTTTTTCATCAATAAAAAAAATTAGGTTGACGAGTGGTTTGTTGAACACTTTTTTTTTTTTTTCATCAATTTGTTCAAACATTTCGAAATTATTATTATGCAAAATAAATGTTTTTAGCTCCTTCTACATAATTGATTATTCACAGATTTTTATCCCATCGAGAAGTATTCAAAATTCTCTCTGAAGCTCACCTTAATTCTACCGCCGATACATCCTTAATTGCTTATCCGGAATTTTGGGTCAACCGGAAGTTGGTGAGTGGCTCGTGGATTGATACGTTAATTTGAGGATTAGCAAGTTGATTGGTTAATTACCGAAATTATGAACTATAATTATGAATATCCAATCGAATTGATATTATAATGCGGAGGTCATTTTTCGAGGTCGCGGCTCGCTAACTTCCGGGCGAGTCGATGAATATCCAATGGACCGGATAAATTAGAGCGATATCACGAAGCGATGGCCAAATTAACGAGAGCTCGCGGGCTCTCGCGTGCAGCTACGATCCATTAGTTTTGTTTCGACGAGATAGTCATCGTTCGCCGGTTCGGCTGAGTGCGTGAGAGACGAGTTGTTGCGTAGAGTATAAAAATTTTTTTTTAAATAAATAAAAAAAAGAAAAGACGAGACAAATATTTTTCATTTCTCTGACAATTCGTGTGTGTGTGTTGGTGTATGCGCGTACGGCGAGAGTGATCATTCGCGAACCTTTGTGTGTCGTCGATGATTTATTGTTAATTAACAAAATCATCCTCTCTCTAGCAATAAAACTCGATTGATGCGCGAATGTAACAAAAAAAACGATGATGAAGAAACGGAAGGAAAAAAAAACGTAGAAAATGAAGGGAAAAAGAAAAAAAGAATTACGATATTGTTGTATAACGACTGTGCGAGCCGCCGCGTTAATATTCGTGCGAGCCGCGAATTTCTTCTAAGTGATATATTAACATTAATTAATATTTAAAACGCGCGAGATCGCGCGCTCTGTGTGATTGAGATCCGGCGAGAAGTCTTCGGACGAAGTGTGTGAAAAAAAAAAAGTAAAAAAATAATAACGATAAAAAAAGATAACGATGATTAGATGAAAAAAAATCGCTGAGGTACGGCGTTGTCGCAGAGAAAACGCGAGAAAGCAATGAAATGAATATTAAAACCCTCCCTCGGAATAACGGATTGAAAGAAAAACGAAAATTAATAAAACAATTCCCAAGTGAACGTGGATTAGTGGCTGTGACTACTGCGTGCGAGTACATAGTTAAAGAGAAATAAATTACGAAATATGCGAATCTATATATCTACAATATCTATCAAACGTATTACATAGTCTAAAAAAAAAAATATATGGATAAATGGATATAAATCTATATTCCGTAAGATCCACAACGGATTTCGGAGATTCGACGAACTGGACGCTTAAGCAATTGAAATTTTCGTATATGTTAATAGAAAAAAAGCTACAAATGAAAATTACGAACGAATGAACGATAAATAAGCACTTTAAACATTTTTTTTTCATTTTCTTTTTTTTTTTTCAAGGGCTATTTCCCGAATCTCGGAAATCTGTTGCGCACCGACAAATAAGGGAAGGGCGATGCTATAACGTCGACATTGAAAACGGATAAAATGTGTTCGAAGAGATTCAATAAATCGGGACAATTTCGGGAGGCGCGCGATGCGCATCTATAAATTTTGAAAAATTTTCCGGCCTCGAAATATTAATAATCCCTTAATTTTCTTTGTTCTTTGAACGCGAAAAACAGTTGAAAGCAATAATTCAAAGTATTGAAAAAAAAAAAAAAAATTGGAATTAGAAAAACAAAAAATAACGAAACAATGCTGAATAATATCGACGATGGCATCATCTTTTTTTCCCCCCCGCAAGTCGCTTGAAATATATTGAAATCTATATAACGTTATCATACATAAATATATATACGATATAAATATATAAATATTATGTATATTTGCCGAGAGAAGTATGTGACAAATGTGAAAAAAAAAAGGAAAAAAAAAGAATTAATGAAATACATAAAATCTAAAATAGACGACGTGGATAGAAGTGCGAACTGGTGCGTAGGATAACGAGTAAGAGGAAAAAACACGGCGAGAGATTCGATGACAATGGAGCGAATGTAATTTATTATTATATTTAAAAGGAAAAAGAAGACAGTTTGAAATTGTTGAGAGAAAATGCGTGTGCGAGGAGAAACGATATGTGTCAGTGAAAATAGAGAAGAAAAGGTACCGGCGCGTTTCACGAACGAACCACAGGTCGTTGGGACGAAAACGTTTCGACATTGAATTTCGTCTCGAGATAAAAAAGCAAATTGAAGATACGAAATCCTCATTCAAAATCGTGTCGTGAAATTTTCTTCCAAGCTATTTCAGCGAGCCAAATTATCGTTAATTGATCAAAGAACAAAAAAAAAAGGTCGACGATAAAATAAAAAATTGTTATCAATCGAATTCATCGATTATCAGCGAGCCTGAGCTAAAATATATATCCGTGTTTCTTCCCTTTGAGAGTGAACTGAATAAAAATCGTTCGAACCGAAGAATTTTTTTCAAATTACGAGAAAAGGAAATAAAGAAAATTGCTAAACAATGCAAATGGGCTCAAAGGTGCCGAATGAAAATTAATTTTTCGCGGGTTCAAAATTTGATGAACGGCGCTCATGTGATAAAAAAAAGTATTAACGAACGTAGACATGTATTTCGAAAAGATATATCTAGAAATTTTGGCAGTATAAAATATTTCGTAAACGTAAAAAAAAATATATAATAATTACATTCTCGTAACTGTGAAAAATCGATAAAAAATGCGTTTTTTTTTTAACGAAAAGTCTATAAATTTTCGACCCAAAGTAAAGTTCAAAGGATTTTTTTTGCAATTCGACGTGAAACGCACCGAGTTCCAAAACGACGCAAGATGACGACGACGAGAGAAAAAAAAAAGTAAATATATATATAACACATATATTAATTGAGAACTTGAGTCTACATAAGAAAACACACAAAAAAACACACATCCATTGTAACAAGAATAAATGACACGTAGATTCTGAGAGGAGTGAGAGCGAGCAGAAGAAAAATAGGGAGGAGCAAGCATGAGATTTAAATAATCTATGATAATAATAAATAAAAACAATAATAATAAGTGAATAATAAACATTAATTAAAAACAAATAAGCATATATAGATAAATAATAATAAAATATATTAGAGCTGTAAGAAATAAAATACTATATTTAAAAGACGAAAGAGGAAAAAAAATACAACTTACAAATACAGATATGATAATAATAATAATAATAATATAATAAAAAATAATAACAACAATAATAATGATGATATTCGAGTAATAATGGATAATAAGACAAAAAGATCTGTTGCATGCCGAAGAATAGAAGATGCGGTTTGGAATTTAGTTTCGAAAAGAAGAGCCAGACATTTTGAATTGTGAGCAAAAGCGAAAGATGTGAAGAAAAAAAATAAAAACAAAAAAAAAGCATAAAGATATACGACTTATTGTAAAAATCTCGATTCCGAAATCTACGAGATAATAAACGAAAAAGAAAGCTCATTGTGGAAATTTGTCAAATACAAGCGGCTCTCGTACCCTTAATTTTTCGTCATTTAATGCTCGTACCTGACCTTGCGTTGTTGCCACATCCCATTTTTTATTTTGTCTCATTTCGTAAAAAAAATCATTCGAGACAGCTCTTCTTAATTGTCATTATAATTTTTTTTTTTATTATAAGATAGGCAAACTGATTATGAGTCGATCAGCGCGAGGTTGGAAGTTTGAGAGGTAAGTAGTCGGGTAATAATTCATCAAAAACTATTAAACGTGATACCGTTTTATTACACGCAAGTTTAAGCAATAATAGAGCAAACAAAGTCTTAGAAAAATATATCGCTTCGGATTACTCGAATCAGCTGCGAATGAGTTGCCGACATTGCATAAAAATCGTCACAATATATGTGACGAAAGTTTCATCTGAAAAAGTTTAAAAAACAATATCCGAAAGAATCGGATGATGTATCTGAAATTTCTCGGAAAAATCCTATGAATTTCGCGATTTTCTGAGAAACTCAAAAATTCTTGTAAATCCAAATATTTCACATTGTTCTGAAAATTTCAAATTTTTCATGTCAGCTCATAAAAATTCATAGAAATGTGGAAAATCTCTGAGAATCGCTGCAACCGTCCAATTCGAGTTTTTCAGATAATTTGTCAGCGGAATACTTTTTCAGTTCAAAGTTTCAAGTTTCAACTTGACCGTGGAAGACCACAGATCTGTTCGGGTTACGTGGAGATTTTTGCGCGTATCGCTTTTCTATGAATTATCTGAAAAAAAAATTGTTTGCGAACTATCAATTCGGGAATAACAATTGTACAAAAATGTGTGTGGTCTTCGCACGCGGACGTTTAACGAATTGCGCAACATTGTTAGTCATTTCTATCGATACTAAAAAAATATAAATGCATCCCTCGATTAATGATCGTCGATCGTTAATTGATTAACAAATATTGTCATACTTCGTCGAATACAATATTCGACAACGCGATTCGAAACACTTAGACAAGAATTTGTGCGATTGAAAAATGTATGTTCGATCTAATCGCTTTTTTTCTCACAGATTAACGTTTTTTTCAACAATAGAAATCGCAGATTCTTCGATAGCAAAGCTGGTGCCGTACCTTTATTCGTTGCAAACGATACTAATTATTTCATGTATATCTCTCGTATCAATATTGGCGCCAAACTTTCATAATTGATAAACAGTAATTAATCATTAAGGCCAGATAACTGAGTAGACATTTTTTTCTTCTTAACATTCTGAAACTTGGATGTCTCAAGAATATCGTAAACATATTCAATTTCCAAACTCGTAAAACTGGCAGTGTTGAACAACCTTTTTTTCTGTTGGGCCACCGTAGATCTTTTTACTCGTGTACTTAAAAAAAAAATTAATCGTAGATAAGAAATTTTGGTAAAAATTCAACTGAGTTTAAACTGACGAGACTGATAAAAATTGAGCAAAACGTTTAAATTTTAGTTTTTGAAATTCAGGTAAAATTGGTCCTGTTAGAATAAAATTGAACCATTGAAAAATTGTGGCGATTAGGAAGCCAAAAATGGTCAAGTAAGTTTTCATGGAGAAGCTCTATGAACGACGTTAAAATGAAAATGATGAGGCGGCGTTAAAAGGCACTATTTGTTTCTATTTCGATCAGCCGGCAGTCCAGAATCGTGGCAACATTTCACGAAAAATCGAAGCTCCTATGTCATTGATTTTCGAGAAGAAAGATCTTGATTCTCCACGACTTTTTCTTTCGTGTACTCAGTTACCTGAACTTAAGAATGTATGTGTGATACAATCCGGTGAAACGTGAGTTAACGTGAGTTTCAGAGAGAATTCTAAACACTTCTCGATAGGATCAAAATCTGCAAAAAATCAAGCATGTAGAAGGTTCTAAAAATATTGATTTTGCACAATAATAATTCCAAAATGTTATTAAGAAATTAATGAAAAAAAAATCGAACAAAATTCTGAAAAAAATTGTAACATTCAGAAAATTAAACAAATTATTCTGATTAAAAAAACGTTATTATTATGCAAAATCAATCTTTTAAAAGCACGTTCTACATGCTTGATTTTTCACCGATTTTCAACCCATCGATAAATATTCTAAATTCTCTCTGAAACTCATCAATCACAATAATCATTCGACAGTCCTCATCGGAACTAGTCGGAGCTGGCAAGCGCTTTTTTGCCATCGTTATCTTCCAAGTTAACATCCGCGCCGGATTTCACGAGAAGATCGACGACGGTTTTGTGCCCTCCCTCGGAAGCTGCGTGGAGAGCTGTTTTATTCTCATTGTCTTTCGCGTTAACATCGGCGCCAGATTTGATCAGAAACTCGACGACCGGAACATTTCCTTCCGCGGAAGCGTAATGCAGCGCAGTTTTTCCATCATTGTCGCGCGACTCAATATCGGCCCCCGATTTAACGAGGATCTCGACAATTTCCCGGGATCCTTTTTCAGCAGCTTTGTGAAGTGCCGCTTTGCCATCGTTATCGCTAGTCTTGACATCGACGCCCGATTTCGCGAGAGCCTCGACAACCGGCACGCGACCTTCCTCCGCCGCTAGGTGAAGCGGCGTCTTGCCCTCCTTGTCTTTCACGTTAGCGTCGGATCCGGATTTCAGAAGAACGTCGACAACGGGCTTGAATCCTTTCTGGGAGGCTGCGTGCAGCGCCGTTTTGTCGTCGTTGTCTTTAGCGTTGATGTCGGCCCCCGATTTCACAAGCATCTCGACAACCGGCGTTCGTCCATTCTCGGAAGCCGCGATAAGCGCCGTTTTACCGCCTTCGTCTCTGCATTCCTTATCGGCCCCCGATTTAAGAAGAACCTCGACAACCTGCATGCTTCCGTTCTCCGAAGCCGTCTCAAGCGCCGTTTTGCCGTCGTTGTCTCTCGCGTTAATGTCGGCGACCGATTTCACGAGAACCTCGGCGACCGGCTTGGATCCGTGCTCGGCGACTGTGTGAAGCGGCGTTTTTCCCTCGTTGTCTTTCAAGGTCAAATCGGCTCCGAGCTGCAGCAGCGCCTCGACCGCCGGTTTGCGGCCTTCCTCGGAAGCTGCGTGAAGCGGCGTTTTGTTCTGATTGTCGCGCGCGTTCACGTCGGCCCCCGATCGCACGAGCGCCTCGATCACCTGCACGAAACCTTCCCCGGCAGCGCCGTGCAGCGGCGTTTCGCCTTCGTTGTTCTTGGCCTCGAAATCGGCACCGGCTTTTATGAGAACCTCGACGAACGGGGCGCGTCCGTTCTCGGCAGCGCTGAAGAGCGCCGTTCTGCCGTCGTTGTCTCTCACGTTCAGATCGGCTCCGGACTGCAGAAGAGCCTCGATCACAGGTACGTATCCTTCCACCGATGCGTAATGAAAGACCGTTTTGTTCTCATTGTCCGCGGACTCGACGTCGACTCCCGATTTCACGAGATACTCGACGACCGCGCTACGTCCGTTCTCGGCGGCGACGTGGAGCGGCGTTTTGCCCGTGTTGTCGGGCAAATTTATGTCGGCGCCGGATGTCAAGAGAACCTCGACGACCGCTTTGTGTCCGTGCTCGCAGGAGGCGTGAAACGCCGAGCTTCCAGTGTCGTCCGTGTAGTTTATGTCGATACCGGCATCCAAAATTTTCTTCACGGCCGCCGGGTCGTCCTTGCGAACGGCCTTGTAAAGCGATTTCTCGTCTATTGGCTTTGGATCGCTCATCGTGGGCGTTTCGCTTTCGGTGGTCAGTCTGATGGATAATAAAATATTTCATTAGGTTTGAAGCCGCAGCTAATTATACTAATCATTGAGTAATCAAGGCAGTCCTTGCGCAGTGTTCATTACGCATAAGTTTGGGGAAATTGAGGGAGAATTGCGAATAACAACCTGAAAAAAATCATGCATTTTTAAGGTTCTGAAAGGATCGATTTCGCATAATAATAATAATTCGACAATGTTATTAACCAATTGACGAAAACATTATGATATTATTATGGAAAATCGATCTTTTCAGCAACTTCGATATGCTTGATTTTTGTCAGATTTTCACGACGAGGTTTTATAACATTTTATTGCGTAAAAGACAATAAATTATTAGTCAGTTGGGGTTTTTTTTTCAAGGAATTTTTTCTCACATACCGATCGATAAGAACCGCTAGTTCCGCTGGTTATATTCGGTCTGGCCTGGCTGAGTTGTCTCTTTTGTCGATGTCGCGTGCAACGCTTTTGCAGATACGATTTCCTTTTTCCTTTTAAATTCTCAAGACTCTGCCCGTGAGAACAGTGAAAATCCAGATTAGTCTATTTTTTTATTAGCCTAGCGAAACAAGTTTTTTCTTCGATGTTTGAAACAAAAACCTCATCGTTAGACGGTGAAATAAAAAGAATAGTTTTATTTATTCTTTTGAATATTTATTTAGCGAAAAATTATTATGCACAATTAATCTTTTCAGCGCCTCTAATATGCATGCATTTTTTCAAATTTTTATACCATCGAGAAGTATTTGCAAATATTTGTAAAAAAAAAATGGTTTCATTTGAGAAAAAAAATGTCCATAAATCGCTACAATTTGCTATATTGAGAAAAAATAGCGCAGAGTGAAATGTTTTCTGTCTTCTAGCAAAAAAACATTCCCTGCATCAAGCGACGCGGTAGCGTCTCGACGCCAAGTAGTTTAAAAAGTTGAAAGTACGCGCGGTGAGTCCGCGCGCGTCGCGCGCTACCGTGTCCTTATACGTCAATATCGTGACCCCTAAACTTTGGCAATTTTTACTATACAGTAGAACCTCGATTATCCGAACCAAATGGGGTCGAGACCCGTTCGGATTAACGATTATTCGGATAGTCGAGTTGTGAATAAAAAATATTATAATTGTAACATACGTAACGAATATGAGTTTTTTTTTAAATATAAATTCGCATACAAACATTATATATACACTTTGGAACATATTATCAAAAGCTTACTTTAAGCATTCTTTTTGATAAAGTCGTCGATTTTTGGTTGTCGTATAAATCCGACGCGTTCTTTTTCGGCCATTTCAAGTTACAGTTCGGTTTATAGAAATTCGCATAAAACAAATTCTAGTTCGAATAATCGAGGTTCTACTGTACTGGAATTGCAACAAACACGGCAATACTCGTTTTCGTCCGGTGTTTTTGCATTCGACACGGAAATTCCGTGACGCAAAACTGGGAAAAACCAATGAAGCCGGTCTCCGATTCGCATACATGCGCCGCGAGGGCGTATACGTGTGTACGATTCACGAAAATATTCGGCGATATGTCACGCCTACATTTTTATTTTTATCCCAAGGTATATGGCAGAAATTCGAATGCATCTCACTCTGAACGGAATAAATTCGCGGCTAGAGATATGAAATATTTGATTAAAAATTAATATTCCTACCTTTCAGAGTCACGTTGATGTTTGCCCTCAGCGTTTTGTTAAGCCGACAATTTGAAATTTCTGCGACAACGATTGGGACGCATCGACGTGGAGACCGGACAGTCAAGAATCCCAGCTTACAGAGTGGTTCTACGATCGTCCACCAGTGCCGGCACTTTTTTTTTCCTTTGTTTTTTTTTGTATGAATCATGGTCAAGTTTCAGCGTTCCGCTCGTTCGATGTCCTTTCGCGTGTTGGATTGGCTGAGCAAGGTGCGGCGCGCTACAGAGGCGCCGGCGGAATTTTCGTCGCACTTCGAAAGGAATTGCAATCGCCACATCTTCACATTGAGTGAATTTTTTTTTCGAATGGAAAAAAAATGTGTGAGAGATCATAATGTTCACAGGAAATTTAAAAATCTGAAAAAGTTCACACGTATCCGAAATTGCCGGGAAATTTGTTGAACCATTTTTTTTTCATCTATTTGTTAACATTTTGGAATTGTTATTGTGCAAAATTAATCTTTTCTGTACCTTTAATATGCATGGTTTTTTGTCAGATTTGTAGACAACCGAGAAGTGTTTGCAATTCTCTCTCAATTTTTGCAATCTTATCGGAAATTTACACTATGGGCAACGACTACCTTAAGACCAATATCGGTTTATCGAATTTGGGTAAAATCTTTACAGTACTACAGTTTTCAGAAAAATAGATTTTTTCAAAAATCATACATGTTTCCTTGGGGCTTTCAGAGCGCTAGTAAACAGTTTAAGCAAAGTCTAACCATTGAAGTAACTAATCATTATTACATAATATATTATGCTGTAAGTTACAAATTGCAAAAACCGTTCCCGCTTTATCTTCAGGTACACAAGTACGAGTATGCAGGATTTCCAAAAAAAAATATGCCCTTGGTATTTTTTATGAACAGATGCTTATTTTTATCTTTCAATTGAAGGTTTTTGTAACGTCCTTTATTTCTGAAGCTTATGTATTACATATTTCGGGTGCTACATATTGCAAATACAAAAATAACCATTTTAATAAGAAACGTTAAAAAAAATATTCTTCAAAGTCGATTATCGTCGGCATTAATTATGGACATTTCGCAAAATCGTTCGTCACGTTTGCTGAAGCTTATGTATTACATATTTCGAGT
This sequence comes from Ischnus inquisitorius, assembly GCA_963924025.1. Lineage (NCBI taxonomy): Eukaryota > Metazoa > Arthropoda > Insecta > Hymenoptera > Ichneumonidae > Ischnus > Ischnus inquisitorius. The sequence continues at coordinate 15,858,790 of OZ001251.1, forward strand.
GCTACATATTGCAAATTCGAAAAAAACCATTTTAACAAGAAACGTTATGAAAAATATTCTTCAAAGTCGACTGTTGTCGGCATTAATTATGGATATTTCGCAAAATCGTTCATCGCCATCGTTCGTACAGCCACATTTCTCATTGCCAGTCGTTATCGGATAATTCGTCGCATTAACAGTTACATTTCTGACAATTAAAACGGAATAAATGCGCGCGCCAGCAATTTTTTAAAATTGAATGCCTCCCAAGTCAAAATCCTTCGTTACTGAAGCTATATAAATGTTCTCTTTCGCCCATAATTTCTTTATATGAATTTATGATGACAATACTAATATTGGCGCAAGATTCTTCGGACATTCCGAACAATCGACGACGTCTTCACGGAGAATCGTTGTCTTTCGCGTCGACATCAATGCCGGATTTCGCGAGAAGTTCCATCACTTCTTCGTGCCCTCCCTCGGAAGCTCCATCGCGCGCTGTTTTATTCCGATTGTTTTTCGCGTTGACATCCGCGCCGGATTTCAGAAGAACCTCAACAACCGGCACGTGTCCCTGCTCGGAAGCACAATGCAGCGCTGTCTTACCATCTTTGTCCTTCAATTCAAGGTCAGCGCCCGATTTTACAAGCACCTCGACGACCGGCCGAAATCCTTTTTCGCAAGCTCTGTGAAGCGCGCTTTTATTTTCATTGTCTCGCTCGTTGACGTTGGCGCCGGCTTTTATGAGAACCTCGACAACTGGCACGAATCCTCGCTCACTAGCGGCGTGTAGCGCCGTTTTACCGTCTTGATCCTTCGCACCAACGTTGGCTCCAGCCTTCGTAAGCATGTCGACCACCTGCTCGTAGCCTCTCTCGGACGCACAGTGAAGCGCCGTTCTATTCTCGTTGTCCTTCGCCTCGACATCCGCCCCGGATTTTAGAAGAAACTCGATAGTCGACATGTATGAACGGTCGGACGTCGCGATGAGCGCTGTCCTGCCGAGCATATCTTGGGCGTCGACATCAGCGCCGGATTTCACGAAGAGCTCGACAATCGCCTTCCAGCCGTTGTGGGCTGCTATGAAAAGCGGCGTTTTGCCATCGTTGTCCACCGAGTGGATATCGGCCCCGGATTTTATAAGATCCTCGACAGATCGTTTGAATCCACGCTCCGAGGCTGCGTGAAGCGGTGTTCTACCGAGTTTATCACCCAAGCTCGTGTCGGCGTGCGATTTCGCGAGAAAGTCGACGATCAGCATGAGTCCCCCACCGGCAGCTATCTGAAGTGGGGTTTTGCCCTCGTTGTCCTGCGCATTCAGATCCGCGCCGGATTTCACGAGCGCCTTGGCAATCTGCAAGTATCCTGCCTCGGCGGCAACGTGAAGCGCCGTCTTATTCTCTTTGTCCGTGGTGTTTACGTCGGCACCGGATTTCAGAAGAACATCGACGAATGGCTTGCATCCTGAATTACAAGCGAAACGGAGCGGAGTTTCACCGCTGATCTCTTTCAGGTTTACGTTCACTCCAGACCGGATGAGAAGCTCGGCTACCGGGACGGATCCGGAACAGACTGCGTGATACAGCGATGTGTTGTTCTCCTTGTCCCTCGTGTGGATGTCGGCGCCGCGTTCGATCAGGAACTCGGCAACTCCCTTGCGACCCGCCGAACATGCATGAACGAACGGTGTCATGCCAAAGAAATCTCTCGATTCGATATTCGCGCCGGAGTTCAGAAGATCTTCGATGACGCTTCTCAATCCGCTCTCAGCAGCGCGATGAAGCTCCGACATACTTAGTTCATCTATTCGGTTGATGTTGGCAGGAGTTTCCGAAGGGACGGCTTTTCCAAGGGATGTCATGTCGATTTCCTGTACTTCGGTCATGGTCGCGGGTTTTTTGCACTTGACTTGCCAAAGCTGAAACACAAAATATTTTGGTATTGCAATGTATCGATAATACAAATCGAGTGAGTGACTGTACGAGTTATCATAGATCACTGATCATAGATCATAGATCATAGATCATAGATCATAGATCACTGATCATAGATCATAGATCATAGATCATCGATCATAGATCATAGATCATAGATCATAGATCATCAATAATGAATCATTGATCATTGATCATTACTCATTACTCATTACTCATTACTCATTACTCATTAATCATTAATCATTAATCATTAATCATTAATCATTAATCATTAATCATTAATCATTAATCATTAATCATTAATCATTAATCATTAATCATTAATCATTAATCATTAATCATTAATCATTAATCATTAATCATTAATCATTAATCATTAATCATTAATCATTAATCATTAATCATTAATCATTAATCATTAATCATTAATCATTAATCATTAATCATTGTTATTGATTATCATCATTCATCATTGTTCTAGAGCATCTGTTTATCTTTAAACATTTCTGTGAGACATCAGCCCCTTTAGAGTGCGCCAATATTTGAGTTTCAACTATACATGGCATTTGCCGTGCAATCCTGTCGTTGACCCTTTTCAAAACCCGCGACGTGCGGCTGGTTTTGCGTTCGACTCTCGGCACCAGTGCGAGGTCGCGATTCACCAAGAATGTAGATGTCAACTATGGTTACCCGGGTGAGACACACACGAGTACGGATACGTGTAGGTGATTCACATAGTCACAGTTCAAAACGGGTTTTACGCCAGTGTATTTTTATTGCAACTAAATTCGGAAATTTTAAATCAAGCCAATAATGCTCTCAGCGAGTAAAAGCATGCATCGATGTCAAATGTTTCATTGAACAAGTAATAAGCGTACCTCTGTTGAGGACACTTTGAAGCGTCCTTTTCGGAATGGTATTTGAGCCGGCGACTTTTAGTATAACCTCTGCAAGGTTACTGCCGGTCACAGTCGCTACGTCAATCGATGACTCAAGAATACTGAACAGTCCACAGGATCTTGGCGTATAAAATAGTTCTGCATTCGCTCGCCAGAGGTGTAAACCAGAGATTGTGAATTTTGTTCTTTTGATCCTTTTCAATTCTTTGTATTTACTTAGGCATCTTGGCCAAGATCTAAACTGCATAAAGTTTGCCATACATTTATTTTTAAGAATTTAGGACATACCATTCGTTTGGTGGTGTTTGATAGTCTATTTAAAACTTTTGGTATTGAGTTATTTAATTTCTCGGTTAATTAATTTAATCGGTTATTTAATTACATCGACTCAATTAGGGATAATCGATGCGGAATTCTTTAGCGGTCCTTCATTTGGCTAGCAAATTTGAAAAACCAAACAGCCAAACAGCCATCTCTACTGCTCGATAAATCATACCAAGTGACATTGTATTTTTTTATTATTATTTTTTAATTATATAATTCTTTTCATATTTATTATCATGTTGCGATTCAACGAGGCAATTAAAAAAAACAATCGATTAAACCATTTTTTTAATTTCTCACAAGTTTACAAATACAATAATAACGGTTCAACGTTAAGAATATTATAAAAATATACCATATTGAAGATTAATATTTTCAGCATCGATTTATCAACTTCAGATATTTAATGCAATCGTCAATTACATTCCTTTTCGCCCACAATGGATCCACGATTCTTAGAACACGCTCCAATTATTAAATAAGTCATCACATTACAAGTTGCAATTTTGCCAAATATGCATAATCCAATTTCATAACTAGCGAGTGTGAATGACTAGAATAATTGCGTGTCTTTCGTATTTTTTTGACTGATTATTCAATCTTTCGTTAACGAAGTTTGTAATATTTTTTTGTTTCTTCTCAATTAATATCAATGCTGACGCCACATTTGCAGATACTCAACGATTGATGTCATCATCACTGCGAATCATTGTCTTTCAAGTTAACATCGGTGACATAGCTTGTAAGAAGCTCTACTACTGGTTGGAAACCTTCTTCGGAAGCTCTGTCGTGCGCCGTTTCATCCTGATCATTTTTCGCCTCGACATCAGCGCCAGATTTAACAAGAAACTCGACAACGGGCACGTGTCCGTGTTCCGAAGCGCTATGCAGCGCTCTGTTTCCATCGTTATCCTTCGCGTTGACATCAGCGCCGGATTTAACGAGAACCTCGACCACCGGCAGAAATCCTTTTTCGGAAGCTCTGTGAAGCGCTGTTTTATTCTCGTTATCCGTCGCGTTGGTATCAGCCCCGGATTTCAAAAGAACCTCGACAACCGGCATACGCCCGTTTTCGCTCGCGCAGTGAAGCGCTGTTTTTCCATCATTGTCTCTCGCGCCAATATCGGCGCCGGAGTTCGTAAGCATCTCGACAACTGGCACGGAGCCTTTTTCAGAAGCCGCATGGAGCGCCGTTTTGTTCTCATTATCTTTAGCGTCAATATCGGCTCCAGATTCTATGAGAAGCTCAATAGTTTGGAGATGTTCGTTCTCGGCAGCCATGATGAGTGCCGTTTTGCCGGACACGTCTTGCGCATTAACATCGGCGCCGGATTTTACAATCATCTCGGCGAGCACCTTCCATCCCTTCTCGGAAGCCTCGTGAAGCGGCGTTTTGCCATCATTGTCTTTCAAGTTAATATCTGATCCAGATTTTACGAGATCTTCGATACCCCGTTTCAATCCGTTCGCCACGATTGCGTGAAACGGCGTTTTACCAGTGTTATCTTGCAAGTTCGTATCCGCCCGAGATTTTATGAGACTCTCGATAATCAGTAAGTATCCATTTTCACAAGCTTCGTAAAGCGGCGTCTTACCATCGTTATCTTGCAGGTTTATGTCAGCGCCGGATTCTATGAGCGCTTCTGCAATTGGCCCATATCCTATTTGGCAAGCTCTGTGGAGCGCTGATCTGTTCTCATTGTTCCTCGAGTTAACGTCGGCCCCGGACTGCATAAGAACATCGGCGATTCCCTTGTATCCCTCCAAGTAACTGTTATAAAGCGCTGTTTCGCCGTTGATGTCCTTTGAGTTGATGTCCGCTCCGGATTTGACAAGAATTTCGACGACCGGCAAGAATCCTTGGTCGGAAGCATGATGTAACGCCGTCTTATTCTCATTGTCTCTCGAGTTGATGTCCGCGCCGGATTTTATGAGAAGCTCGACGACTCCTTGTCGGCCGTCTTCGGATGCGTTACTAAGCGCTGTCATGCCACTATTATCTCTTAAGTTGATGTCGACCCCGGAATTTAGAAGGTTCTTGACAACGGTTTTGAGTCCGCCCGCGGCCGCGCGATGAAACTCTGTTTTACCACATTCATCCGCTTGATGAATGTCCTGGAATGTCCCGACGATTGCTTTTGTATCACTCATTTTGTCGGTTTTCCGTATTTCGCTATGTCAACAAAAAAATCACCGTTTCGTTAATATAGTTTACTGACTCGAGTGGCAATAATATTATAAAGAGTCGAACGAAATTAAATACATCAAAGTCCTTCATTTTAGGATTTACCGATTCGCTCAAAAATATCTGTCGAGAAGCCACAATGTTTTTATTGTCAAATTCAATTCCCGGTCAAATTAATCATAGTTGCGCCTACGCGACTACGTCAATGTATATGTGTTAGATGTGAAACAGATCCGATCATATCTGTGTCAGTTCGAATCATATACGAAGACGTACGCGGTCAAGTATACATCTTGTCAAGGTCAAGGTTCGTCTTGTCGGCACCGTCAACCGTCTTTCGAGCGCAAGATCGACCGGTAGGGTTTTTCCCTGAAATCGCTAGTGAAACGATAGCAAACCGACGGAAAAAAAAACAGCCGAAATCCGGTCTCGAACTCGGAACCTTCGGACTTCTGGTAATCAACTTTAACCACTCAACCAACGCACTACAATACTTTATATTACATCTTAATGCTACTTATGGTAATTCTACTTATCTCTTCGATTTATGATTAAAAAAGCGCGAAGGTCTATCGAGAAATAGGAAATCGACAGCAAATCGCTATCGAAAAACAAAAAATCGACAGTAAATCGCTAACACCTCTGCCATTGTTATACGGCTTGCAGAAGATGATTCAATAGCGATATGAATTCATATATCGTCATATATAACTTCATATTGTCAGTGGCTATGTTTATGGCCGATTGTGCAATTTCCGGCAATTTGTGAACAATACCGTGACGATCGCGAGACCGTCTTTTATCAGCCATGTTACAGGAGACGTGACAGAGGTTCACGTCTCTGGGTGTGACGCATCGCATACTCGTGCAGATGCGTTTCTACCTCGGAATTTTTTACGCCCATATTTTTATTTTTAACCAACCTTCGCAAACCGGATTGGAAGCCATTACTTTCTCCCGGTGAGGTGAAAGAACCGTTTAACATGAAATGTTCAATTGTAAACGTAATATTCGTACCTTTTGACAACACTTGTGAAGTTCGAGGAATCGCTTCGTCAACCTTGTTTAAGCCGGCGAATTATAACCTCAGCAACGGTACGATCGGCACGTCGATGTCGGAAGATACTGGACGTTTGAAACCCCAGCGTATGAAGCGCTTCTTCGCGAGCTCGACAGTGCCGCAAAAAAATATTCTTCCTCGCTTCGATCTGTTTTTTTTTTCTATTTACGCCGGTTGGCCAAAATCCGCCGTTCCTTGTTCTCATGACAGTCGTCACGTGATGTTGTTACACCCCGTCCGGTGAGTCGGTCGTTGACTCTTCTTTCCCGTGGACCTCGAACGCTGATTCGTTCGCTGCTTTTCGACCAGACACTCGGCTCTCAGAAGCGGGAGAGTGAATGTTTTTGGACTTATTCATTTGAATAATAGAAGTTACGCCGTTCAAACGACACTTTTACCATTCGAAGGAATATACTTAAAATGCACGTAGTGAACATGACTTTTTACTGTTTTGTAGACAGACACTATTTGAAAGACATTTTGTTGTCGGTTTATGCCGGCTGGGAATACGAGCGGACGGTGAAAAAGAAGTTTGCGAAAATCGAAAGAATTGCAAACACTTCTCGATGAAATAAAAATCTGAAAATCATGCATATTAGAGGTACTGAAAGGATTAAGTTTGCAGAATAATCATTCCAAAGTGTTATCGACAAATTGTTGAAAAAAAAAATCGTTCAACAAATTTTCCGGCAAGCCAACTTTTTTTTTTATAATCATGAGAAACTTATAAAATTTACGGTTCGCGTCGTCCCTTAAAGCTCAAGAAATATGCGAAAACTTTCGTCTAATCGGTCTACGCGCGAAATTTGTCGAGAATTATAAGTTTTCCATTCGCTTTGTCCAGCTCTGAAAGAAAATTCACTGAAATTGAATGAAACTCTTATTTCTATAAATCATGCGTTGTTGCTGGACTGAAAATAATAAGTTGAACGTGTCTTCCTCGTGCAGTTAAGAATGAACAAAAAATAGATTTGCCGATAAATCGACGCAATCGGGATCGAAAGATAATTGCAAACACGAATCAGGATCGTTCAATTTCACATTACCATTAATCGGTCTTTATTCCCTTATCCGTGATGTATATACGCACAAGCTACAATAAATCGAAGTACAATACTTAATATTCATAATCTTGCTCACGTTCGATAGTAATAATAAACGCGAAATAGCGACTTCATATATGATTTCGCGGAGATGAAATTCTCGATCGGTTTGCATTGTTCTTGTCTGTGTTTCCGGACATCCGGCGATCGAGAGTCGCGAGTTGCGATAGATCGGATACGAAGGTTTTGTCGGAACGAAAAATAAAATAATTGGAAACGAATGAGATTCGAGCGGCGCGCGAAAGAAAAAGAGCGATGGAATTGCAATTATTTCGTTAGACATCGAGTCAATACTCGACGAAAGGGCCGGCAATGCTGAAAACTCGAAGTTTTCTCTCTTTTTTTACTATCTTTTTATCTTAAAACAATGTCAATATATTCAAACTATATTCGTTCTGGCCGACGAGATTTAATCCCCTCGGTGACAGAATGTCGGCAGTGGCATCGAAAGGATTAAACTCAAAGTCGACTTATCGTGAAGAGATAATCGAAGAAAAATGAACGAACGAAGAAACGAGATAGAAATAATAATTCTGTCAGTGCGGGGCGAAAAGCTCGCGCAATTCTAAAACTATCTACAGTTCGTGCGGCTCTCGATCGCCGCGAAGTGCCTTCGCACAATGTACAAAAGAAATTCGTGGTAAATAATCGACCTTTGCGCCGAATGTTTTTAATCATCTTCTCGAAGGACTTTCTCATAAAAATAATGTAAGTAAAATAATCGAGAATGTTGAAAATAAAAATCAATCGAGCTCTAAAATTGTAATCCAAGACGAACAGTTCTCGATTCGTGAAATTCGGTAAATAAAGTTCATTGCTTCGAGTCCAATCTTTCATATAATTGTTCTTAACATATTTCAGAGAGAGGATTAAAAAAATTCGGATCTTTGTCTTTTGCGTTTTTTTTCTGCAGCACGATTGGCGTTCGAGAAACAAAAAACCTTCATTGTTCTGGAAATATTCATGCTTTCCTTTTTGCGTAAGAATTTCGGTTTCATCGCGGGAAAGAATAAATAATAATAAAAAAAATTCATTTCGTATCGGACACAGATACTTTAGGGGGAGTATTTTAGTTGTCGTCGGCGTCGTCCTCGTCGTCCGATATATACTTCTTGTTCACGCGCTTTCGGCGCACTCCTCTTCCCTCGCTCTTTCGGCCCTTCATCTTCATCTTCATTCTCACACTCGAATCGGCATCGGAGACGTCCTCACCGTCACCTGCAGAGTCCGGAGAATCTTCTTATAATCATTATAAAGCATCGTTAATTCATAATTTTGCGTGATGTCCAAATCAAATGATTAATGACTTGATAATTTCAGTGAAAAGTCAAAAGACTGACAAACAAAAAAAATTGAGATTTTTAATACTTCAAGACTAATTGATCTTAAATATTTCGATATTAACATTAAAAAAAATATTTTAGCATATTTAAGCAACAGAGGAAATATAAAAAATTGCTTGTTAGTTATAAACAGTTGTAATATGGAAAGATCTATCATCCTGTCTCGATTTGGAACGCGCGTCAATACTGTGACAATCATCTTAAAGGTATTTCTGAGAGTATGGATTTTCAAAAAATGTATAGAAACCTCTGTCATCACCGTCCGAGTTGTCGTTGCCCTCGGCCTCGAGACGCTCTCGCGCATTGGTGAATACCGACTGCAATACTATCGAATCTTCGTGTATCAACGACGCTTCCTCGTTGTAAGTCTGGGCATTCTTGCACAACTGCATGAAATCCTTTTCAAGCTCGTCAAAGTCGAAGTACTGCAAAGGCCGCAAAATTATTAATATTTTTCTACCGTAAAAAAGTTAGCTTCAAATTTATTATTTATAGAATTATTCGTATCAACTTATGTTGATAAATCTATTCTATGTTGAACCGAACGTGAGTAGAAAATGGCAATCAACGAAAACATTGAATGAGCCTCAAACGTTTTCAAAAAGATATATTCACTATTTTATGATTATTATTTTTACATAATTATTCTTCGAATTTTTTTTCTCATAACAGTCATGTCTATTAAAAAATTCAAAAAGGAACCGTGAAAAAAATAGTCTCCAAAAACTCATCAAAACACATTGTGCAATATTTCGCAAAAAAAAAAATCTCACCTTTCCATCGTCGATCTTCTGCAGTAATTTGTTTATGGTCAATGGTTTCTTGATTTTCTCGTAGTAATCCGGCAATTCTCGTCTCGACGGTAATTTCATGAAAGGTTCGCTGAGCAAACGTCCGTCGGTGCTGTCGGTGTAGTTGACCACGAGCATGATGAGTTTCTTCATTGATTTCTTCATCTTCGGATCGACGGACGATCCGGTACCTCGTCGTTTCTTCGGTGTCGGCTCCTCGTCCTCCTCGCCTCTCTTTCTCCTCTTGCGTGTTTTCTTCTTCTTCTTGTCGTCCTCCTCTTCCTCCTCCTCGTCGTACTCGACGCCATCGTCATCGATAGCCTTGAGCCATTCCTTCTCGGTCAGGCTATCCGTATAGTCGACTTCCTTTCGCTGTCTCGAGCCTCTGCCCAGGCAACGATCCTCGTCCTTCTCGTAGGTCCAGCTCTCGACCTCGTCGTCGTCCTTGACCAACCAGTCGGGAAGTTCCGACTCCTCCAACAGTCGTCCCTTCCTGTTGGCTCCCAATTTCGCTTCCTCCCTTCGTCGTTGCAGATCGAACTTCTGAAAGCTCTCGAACTCGGCCTCGGATCTCGCGATCATCTGATTCACCGTCTCGTCGTCGGGCACTTCGTTCTCCTCCTCGTCGTCGGCGTCGTCCTGGTGCAGTATACTCTGCAACAATTGTTGCCTCTCCGACACGGTGGACTTTTGATCGAACATACCAGCCTGTATGACCTTCTCGTCCATGTTCAGTTTGTATTTCGCCGCCGCCAATATTCTTTCCTCCACCGAGTTGACGGTCATCAATCGTAAAACGCGCACTTCGTTCTTCTGCCCGATTCTGTGAGCGCGATCTTGCGCCTGTAGATCCTGATGCGGGTTCCAATCGGAATCGAAGATAATAACGGTATCGGCGGCTTGAAGATTCAAGCCGAGACCGCCGGCTCTCGTCGACAGTAAGAACAGAAAATAATCCGAGCCCGGGTCGTTGAACTTCTTCAACAAGTCGCCCCTGTCCTCGGCTTTCGTCGTGCCGTCGAGACGGAGATACGTGAATTCGCGCCACGTCAGGTAATCCTCCATTATCGTCATCAGCTGGGTCATCTGACAGAAGAGCAAGACTCGATGATTCGTCGCCTTGAGCTTCGGCAAGATACGATCCAAGAGCTCGAATTTTCCGGATGCGCGGTAGAGATCCGGACCCGTTACCGTCGTACCGCCGGGCTTGGCGCCGACGTGCTTGCAATACTTCTCCTCTATCGTCTGGAACATGAACGGATGATTGCACAGCTTTCGCAACTGCACAATCGTGTTCATCAGTGTTTTCGCACCGCCCTTGCCCTGTTTTCCTTTCTCCGAACCGTCGGTGAGCAAAACGCCGCGACTCTGCATGTGCTTGTAGAGAACCTTCTGCAGTCCCGACATGTCGCACTTTATTATGTACTCGACCTTGTCGGGCAGCTGCGACTCGACTTCCTTCTTCAAACGACGCAGAAGGAATGGACGCAGCACTTTGTGAAGACGACGAATGATCAGGATCGCTTCCTCCTCGTTCAACTCGACTTTCTCGCCGGTCGTGGCGAACGGCGCGTTGAACCACTCCTCGAAGGTGCTGCAGGACTTGAAGATCGAGGGAAGAAGGAAATTCAGCAACGCCCAGAGCTCGGGCAGCTTGTTCTGCAGCGGCGTTCCCGTCAAGAGGAGACGATGCGGCACGAGATAGTGAGTGTTCAGGACGCGCGTGAGCTTGCAATGATGATTCTTCATGCGATGACCCTCGTCGATTATCATGTACTTCCATTGAAGCTTCGTCAGCACTCCTTTGTCCTTTATCACGTACTCGTAGGTCGTCAGCAAAACGTTGAATCGCGTCGCTCGCATCTGGGCTTGGATCGCTCGTCTACCCGCCGGCGAACCTTTGTAGGATATCACGACCACGCTCGGCGCCCATTTCTCGAACTCGAGAACCCAGTTCGACAAAGTTCTGCGAGAAAAATCGAAGTTAAATCGCATTTTCGGTGTTTCTTCGTTACTTTCAAACTATACGGTGAACAAGCTTGGATTTTGCATTACATTTGAAGGAGAACTTAGTTCGATTACTTACGAGAGAGGAACAATAATGAGGAAAGGTCCGTTCACTTTCTTCTTCTCCATGAGATACGTCACAAGAGCGATCGTTTGAATCGTTTTACCGAGACCCATCTCGTCGGCGAGAATTCCGTTCAGATTGTTGTTGAACAGCGAGACCATCCATTCGAGACCCTGAAATTTTCGAATCGTCAGTACAATCACACACTTTTTATTCTTTTCGCGAGCAAATAAAAGATATGGAACTTTTTTTGCTCTATAACAAAAACCTGGTTAAGCCAACCTTTATCTGGTACTCCTTGAGTTGACCATTGACCATGATTGAAGCCTGTTCAGTGACGCTCTCGTGAACGGTATGAGCGATGCTGTAATAAGTCTGTTCCTCGGTCTTGTACTCGTCGTCCTCGACCTTCGCTTTGTGAATTTTCTTCGTTTTGTCTTCCTCCGCCTCGCCCGCTGGCTTTTCACCGTCCGCTGTGAGACAAGTAAGAAAGAATCAAATATTGTTAACGAGAACTTTTCCAAATTGGAATGAGCAACGATTCGGTGAAGTTCCAAAGCCAGACGCGCGGTCACGCTTACCAGGTGGCTTTTCCTCGCTTCCTTCCTCCTCGCCTTCTTCCTCCTCGTCGCTGTCGGCGTCCACTGCTTCCCATCCGGGATGCGACTCAAGGAAGGCCGAAAGTTGACTCATCAGCGGAGCATCGTCGCCGGTCAAAGTTCGCCCGGTCGCTGTCTCGGTAACAGTAACGCGAGTATCGTCTCCGCTCGCTCCCTCCTCGCCGTCCTGGATCCTTTTCTTCTGCGAATACAAAATCAGCTTAGTCCTTCGCAAACTTTGGTGCGTAATAAACTTTTGGAATGTCTACCGCGATAAGAAAATCGGGAACTAGAACGGGATTTTCGAATGTTACAAAAAAATATGAAAAATCTATTTCGATTCTCAGGCATTAATGAATCAATTTTTGCTGAAAAGAATTTCATTAGAAAAAAACAGTAACGAAGCCCTTTGCGCACCTTTTTGCGCTTCTGTTCGTCGACCTGTTTCCTCTTCTGTTCCATTTTGTGCTGTTTGACCATTTCCGTGAGATTGCTGATGTACTCGTCGGTCTGCGACAGAAGGAAGGCCAAGCGCTTGTCTTTCTTCTGATCGATGAGCTTTCTGTAGCCCTCCTCGTCCTCGGCCATGAGACGTCGCATACGTTCCTTCTCGATGCGCTCCTGTTCCTTCTTGTGCTCCCTCTCGGCGTTCGCGTGATAGTTGAGCACGGCTTTGTTGAGACGCGCCAATTTCGCGACGTTGTTTCGATGGAACTCTTTGAAGTCCTTGCCATGCTGCAGCACGGACGTTACGAATTCCTGAAACAGAAAATGCGAAAAAGATTGTATAGCTGCGATTCATCGTTAGGCCGGAAATTTAATAACGGAAAATGGAATCGAAAAATCTACGAACTTGATGCTTCTGTCGGCGTTTCAATTCGGCCTCGAGTTTCTGTTGCTTTTCCAACTTCTCCGTGGCGCGAGCCTCGCGCAGACCCTGCCGCTTAGTTCTCTTATAAGCCTTCACGTTGACTGCGGTCTCGAGGGTCGTGTCTTTGCGGGCGCAAGCGATATTCTGCGACAAAAAATAATTTTATTGTAAAAAAAAAAAGAAAAAAGATCCAACGTGAGACGAAAACCCGGAAACAGCGCCGCGAAGAGCATATAAATGAATTCGCTACTACACCTCGCGTACCTCGGAACGCAATTGTCGCTGGAAATTCAATACACGCAGCATTCTCAGCTCGATCTGAGCTTGAATGCGAAGATCCTCGGGCATGTTCGTGGGCAGGTTGCTCAGCTGTTCCATTCTCAGGCCTATTCGAGCGGCGATTCTAAACATTGAATTCGAGTTCATCGATCAAATTTGCGAATACATTCTTCGGCAAGGTAATTAATCCATTGTTAATACTAATTAATAAGTGTTTTCTTTATCTGCCATCAACAGGCCGAGTTTCCTTCTTGTACTTTATTCTTTACAGTTGTACAGTTTTACTTTTCACGAAGATTGATTCTCTGTTGTGACTGTTTTTCAATGTTTTTCTATTATTAAACGTGATCAGATTCGCATGTTACTCACAAATTTATAAATTTTTCTAAAACTTGCCTGTTCTCGCGTTCTTGAAGAATCAGCAAGGGATCCAAGCCAACGGGTTTGGCTATGCAAGTCACGCGATTAGTTTTTGCTCCGGGCTGCGGTTGCTGTTGTTGCTGCGGCGTCTGAGCGCCGGGTCGCGGCGGGCCTGGAGCACCGGGAGCGTTGGGTCCTGGAATTTGTGGTCCTGCTGGAGATACCGAAGGTTGAGTCGGGTCGATGGGACGCTGTCCCATACCTGGAGGAGGAGGAGGAGCTCCACCTATTTCAATCCGTTTTATCGTTACCACTCAAACCAGGATCATTCTACTCTACTTTTGCACGTGGAACGAAGCCTCGACATTCGACAAGCCTCAACCTTACTACATACATTCGACATGGAAAAATCGCTAATAAAATAAACAGCTTGGGCAAAAAAGAATTTCTACGAATGGTACAATTGATGAGGGAGAAATCCTTATAAAAAAATTCTTTTTTTGAATATTTGCGTTCAGTTAAACATATTTCGGCGAAAAAAAAGATTCAACTAGTATTTGGATTAACAGCACTTGATTAAAAAAGAATTAACGTAACAAAAATAAGAGTAGTCACCTGGCGAAAAGCGTTGTACGAACAAAAAAAAGCAATAGAAAAAAGGGATTTACCGAATTTACCTTGAACTGCGAGCGCAAGTTGTTGAGACAATGGCTGATTTCTCGCTAACAATCTATAGGCCATTATCTGTACGCTGTGGACCAAAAAGAAATTGTTTCAGATTTGTAAAAACCGCCTTTTAACACTTACACCGCAAGGGGGAAAGAATTGCGATGCATCAATGACAATTACCGTAGCTGTTGCAGTTGCTGCGAGCTGAACGTCTGCTTTTCTCCCATGTTGCTGCCCTGTCGCGCCCTCAATGCGAGAAGCTGCGAGTAGCGCGGATCTTCCTGAAGCCCTTTCTCTTCCATGGAGTCGATGGCTTTTTGAAGAGCGTTCAAATTTTCCTGTCCGGGCCCGCTGCTCATCGGCGGGCCGCTCGCCGCCGCTGGTGCGCCGGCGACCGGTCCCATTTGAGTTATTCCACCGGGAGGCATCTGACCACCGGGTGAACTGCCCGGAGTCATCGGTCCCCGAGGTTCGTTCGGGCCCGCTGGATTACCCGGAGTGCTCGATGGTCCGCCGGAACTGCTGATATTCATGATGCCCACGGGCGCGCCGCTCATTTGTCTCCCGTCGACGCCCATCGATCCGGGACCGCTGGAACTCATTTGTTCGGCATTGCCACTCGGTATTTGTCCGCCGGGTCCGCTCATTCCCATTTGACTGCTCGGAGCACCGATGCTCATTTGTCCCGAGACATTTCCCGGACCTATCTGCATGGGCCCGTTCGGTCCCATCTGCGGCGGTCCACTCGGCGTCATTTGACCGTGGCCGTTCGATCCCATTTGTCGCAATTCGCCGGCGGCGCTGGAGGGCATCATCTGTCCCGGACCGTTCGGACCCATTTGACTCGGAGAACCGGCCAACATTTGACCGGAACTCATCGGCGACGGACAGCCCGGGCCCATGTGACTCGAAGCGCTTTGCGACATCGGACCACCCGGTGGTACTCCGCTCATGTGACCCGGAGCGCTCTGCGGCATCGGACCACCTGGAGAACTTCCGGGTCCCATTTGCTGCGATTGCGGACCGCCCAAACTCATCTGCGGGCCTGGACCGGCTTGATTCATGTGGGGCGGGCCCTGCTGGCTGCCTTGTTGCTGCACCATGTGAGGAGGTCCTTGCGGACCGCCCTGCTGACTCATGTGAGGTGGACCCGGCGGTCCACCTTGCTGCGACATGTGACTTCCCGGAGGTACGCGACCCATGTGCGTCGGGCCTCCCGGACCCATTGAACTTCCGCTCATTCCCATTTGCGAAGGTGGACCACTCATTTGCACCGTGTCACCGGGCCCCATGTGAGGAGGTCCTCCGGAGCCTAAATGATCACATTTACTTAAAGGATTTTTCGATTTCACTGGTGGAATTAAATGAAATTCGTAGAGCGACCACACTAAAGCTATTATTTTTTAGAAACATTTGTTGTTCATTGTTGTTCAGTCTCCACGCAATTCTGAATATTCTTGAAAATTTGTGTACGCAACTATGAAGAATGAAGTACAAAACGTATAAAAAGTACTTTGAGTACTTAAAAACATTTCAAGTGCTCGCCGTAGTTAAAGTACTCCAAGTACTTTTCGGTTCTTTGCTCAAATATGTTTATCTTTACCTATTTGCAATGGTCCAGCGCTCATTTGACTTTGTCCACTGCCGGGATCGATTTGACTGGGTGCTCCGCCCATTTGAACAGGTCCCATTTGCAGCGGATTTCCACCCATCGGAGCAGGTCCACCAGGACCCCAAATTTGTGGCGGAACTCCCGGCCCCATGTGACTACTTCCGGGTGGCACATTCTGTCCCATTGGACCGGGTCCCATCGAATTGCCGGGTCCTTGTTGTGGCCCGGGACCTTGACCACCTTGACCCTGAAAATTCATTCGTAAAATCCCCGGTTTCACAGTCCCGATGCATGGACTCGTTACCCATATAATGGATACGAAAAAAAAGATTTATATATTCCTAACTGGGAACCAGATCACTGAGCACTGGAACTGATCAAATTCTGCATATCCTTTTTTTTCCTACGATATATTCATTCACTATATTTCTCCAGTCTATCTGCATTTCCTGATCTAACTTTGTTAACATTCCGCTTTCCATCCTCTTCTCTAACTCTCCCCTAAGTACCTACGTGGAGTACTAAAGTACTTAAGGTCGTTATCGCGCGATATCGATTTTTTTACGATATTGTTCAATTTTTGGCATTCCCTATCAAACACCATGGTGGATTACATTTTGCATCATCGTAAACGTATCCTTCTCACCATTTTGATCAAGCTTTTCTGAGGGTTGGACAAATACCTAATCGTTACTTTCACAAAGTCGATTTCACAATCGACCGCGTACTTTCAAAAATTCGATTTTGCAATCCTTAATCAATAACATTTAACAGTTGCTATTAGGCAGAATCTATCATTTCATCACCTCCAGTATCCTTGATTTTTTTCAGATATTTAGACCACTGGAAAGTTTTACAATTCTCTCTCATTTCTCTGAAGGTTACGCGAAGTTAGACTGTTCACGCGATAACTATCTCAAGTCCCTTGAGTGTATACAGTTTCGTATAGAGCTCCCATCCTAACGTACTAAGTAGTCACGTAACTTTTTCGATTGCTGTACTCGCGTACGCCAAGGTACTTATAGCACTCGCACAGGTCCGACTTGAAATTTGGAGTAAGAAACATAAAAAATTTCCCATCGTCTAACCTGCGGTCCCATGTTCGGCGGCATCTGCTGAGAGTGCGGAGGATATCCTTGCAATTGTTGCTGCGGCGGCAAAGGCTGCTGCTGTTGCTGGGGCGGCGGCGGTCCGCCCTGGTAGTTTTGATTGGGATTGTGCGGATGATGCTGCAGGGGTCCCATCGGACTCCCTTGCGGATTGGAAGGCGCTGGAGAGTGTTGAGAGGGTCCCATGGAATTGGAGGCTTGCGACAGAGGCATGGAAGTCGACTGCGGCGAGGGACTCGCCATTTTGATGCTGCGCCCTTATCCCGATATCACCTACGCCCAAAGGAAGAATAAAAAAAAATTGTTCAAAAAATCAATTTCAATAGAATTTGGCAAAAAAATTTTTTTTTTTTTTCATGAAAAAATTTTTCAAATAAAAAGTTAAGCGACACGAAATCAGGAGATATGATTAAAAAAGAGCCGCAATTAAAACGGATGAAATTTATCATTTTTGTTTAAAAAAAAAACCTCCAGCTCGAAGGAATATATTTTTTACCCGCGTCAAGCGTTTCTGCGACGAGAGAAACTAGACAAAATATTGAACAAGTTCAGAACTTCGTTGTCCCAACAATGGCTCCGGGAGCATAATCGCGAGAAACAAAAAAAATAACACTGCTCCGAATTCGAAGAACGGGCGATAGCGTGTGATTACCGTACCGTCGTGATATCCGGAGATGGGAGAGCCGAGAACCGCGAAAACTTTATTTGTTGTCTCTATTCACGGGGAAACTCCATGAATTTAATACCGCAGAGAAGATCGAAGAATACAAGCCATCGGCCATATTAATCGTAACCTCAACGAGTTTTCACACCGCGATTGTGTATCGGCTAGTGCGCGGTGTTGACGCTAACTGTGGGGGACGACGCGAGGATTTCATTGGTCGTTCCGCCCCTCGGAACGACCAATGGAATCTCTCCATTGCCCGCACAGTTTAGTGTCAACGCCGCGACGCTCCGATTGGACGGTTCTTCTCGGAACAACCAATCGGATTCGAGAAAGCGCGGAGTCATGGGAAAAATACTACGAAAATATCGGCCAATCAGGTATCGATGAGAAGCGAAAACCACAAAGGATTGTTTATTGAAATGTTACAATGCCGAGTCACGTGTGCTTCTCAGTACTGTCAAGTGAATCATGGAGGAAGAACACGATCAATGATTACTAACCTCACGTCAGCGTACTGAAAAAAGCAATTCAGTGATTTCGCCGGTGATAAACTTTTTTCGTTGAATACGACGTAGTTCTCTCGATCTTCGACATTTGTCTTGAAGTTCTCAAGCTAGGAGGAATTAATAAGAATTTCGACGCCACCGGTGAGAGCAGTTTTATTTTATCAGCCGGTATCACAGACTCTGTCGAGTCACTCAACGGTGTGCAAGATTACTACGACGAACGATCGCAGATATCGGCGTATTTTGCAAAGGTATAAAAAAACAATGGAACAAAAATGGATTAATCTTATTCGAGATAATACGATTACGACGATCATCCAAAAAGGTTTCTGTTACTGTCGAAAATGTATTTTATTCATTCGAGAATAAAATTACAAAATACTGTAAACAGTTCTAATTTTATTCATTTGACGATAATATTACGAGATAATTAAAATAATATTTTTATCAACGCGAGGATATAGTTATGAAATTATGACAATAATTTTCATTTTATTCATTTGCAAATAAAATTACGGAATTATAAGAATAATTTTCCTCGTATGACGGAGTATTGATGAAAAAAAGAGATTCACGACAAGAATTCATTTTCTTCAATCAAAGGGCCAGTCTGGATCTTTCAAGTTCTGGATCGCCAACTACATCTGAGTGAGTGAAAATCTGAAAAAAATCAAGCATTTGATAATAGCATTCAAATGCTATTAGCAAATTAGTGAAATAACCATTTGTTTACAAATCACACCTCAGCTTAACTTTTTTTTTATAAAAAAATAATTTACTCAATAGTATGAGTACATATGATTTTCTTGAGAATTTATCTAATTATTTACAATTGGATTTCTTCAAACGCAATGAACAAATGGAAATGCAATTTTAAATAATTGGGGAAAATTCTGAAACAATTCATACGTATTTGAAAAATAAACGAATTATTTCAATCTAAAAAAACGTTAGTTGCACCGGTAATGTATTAAACAAATTTTCATTAATCTGGTAATAACATTTTGGAACTATTAATATGCAAAATCAATCTTTTCAGCATCTTCCACATGCTTGATTTTTTGCAGCTTTTTATCCTATTGAGAAGTATTTGAAAAATTTTCTGAAACTCACGTTCATGTTTGACGGAACTGTCCCTCGTATATGCTTGAGGTGAAATGAAATATTGCGGTTGGTAACGAAAACTGTAATGAACTTTTTTCAATAGTGCTTGTTTTTTTAAGAGAAACAAATTTGAGGCTGATACTCGGATTCTGCTAATTACTCTTCCAATTCTGTAAATTACTAATAGGGGAAGCTCGCACATTATTATTATAACATAATAGCGAGTTAGTTGAGTGGCTAAAGTTAGTTGCCAGAGATCAGAAGATTCCGAGTCGTTCTAGTCCAGGCTGCAGTATTTAAAAAACATTGTATTGCTAGCGATTTCAGGCCAAAAACCTATTCAACTCTCGTCGCAAAGTGACCGTTTGAAAAACTAACAAGACGGTCTGTTGAATAGTCGTTTGTTCGGTTGTTTCTGAAGTATTTGCGAACTTAACTCGGAAACTATCATTAACAGGTTGAACATAAAAAAATATTTGTTCTTCTCAACTTTCAACAGGATAAACACCATAATTGCATGACAATGAGGGATATAGACAAAACTGTTGAAGCACCGCTTCACGCCGCTGCTCGCAAAGGTGATCCGGAAGTCGTGAAGCAATTGGTAGAGACGGTTGTCTGCATTGATGATGCGGATGCAAGTGGTAAAACGGCGCTTCATGTTGCTTCGGAGCAAGGCCACAAATCCGTCGTCGAGGTTCTACTAAGAGCCGGTGCTGATGTCGACTATAAAGATAAAGGTGGCGCGACCGCGCTTTTCAGAGCGTCTGAAAAGGGACACGAAACAATTGTCAAGCTTCTTATCGAATTTGGGGCCGATGTCAACGCAAGGGATGCTTTCGATAGAACAGCGCTCCATAGATCCTCTCAGAAAGGAAAAGAATCGGTGGTCAAGGTTCTTTTGAAAGCTAACATCGATATCGACTGGAAGGATTGCGAGGATGAAACGGCGCTTCATTGGGCATCGGAAGAAGGACAGAAATTGGTCGTCGAACTTCTTTTAGAAGCCGGCGCTGACATTCACTTGCGTGACAATCATAATAGAACAGCTTTGCATGTATCGTCGAAGCGAGGGCAAAAATCCGTTGTCGGAGCACTGTTGAAAGCAGGTGCCAACATTAACTGGCAGGATAATCGGGGCGAAACGGCGCTTTATTACGCGGCTGAGAAAGGACACAAGTCCGTTGTTGAGGAACTGATCAATTTTGGCCCTGACATGAATTTGGGAAGATTCGACGGCAAAACAGCGCTGCATAGATCTTCCGAACTAGGACTCATGCCGATAGTCGCGGTTCTTCTGAGAGCGGGCGCCGATATCGGTGGAATAGATATTTGCGATGGAACAGCGCTCCGTTGGGCTTTGGAACGAGGACGCAAATCGGTTGTCGAATTTCTTCTGAAATCTGGCGCCGATATCAACTTGGAAGATAATTTTGGTAGGCCAGCGCTTTCCATAGCTGTTGCCTGGGGGCATCCATCGGTTGCTGAAGTTCTTCTGAAAGCTGGCGCGGATGTTAATGCTCGAGATAATGTAGGCGGAACAGCCCTACATTGGGCTTCCACGCCGGGATACGAATCGATTGTCGAAGTTCTGATAAAATCGGGTATCGACGTCAACGCGAAGAATAAGACCGGAGACACGGGACTTCTTTATGCTGCTCGGTCAGCACACGTAGCTGTGGTTGAGGTCCTTTTGAAAGCCGGTGCCGATGTTAACTCCAAAAATAATGAGAACACCACAGCGCTTTATGCAGCTTCTGAGATAGGATCTAAAAAAATGGTTGAACTTCTTCTGAAATCTGGTGCAGATATTAATTTCAGAGATAATTATGGAAAAACGGCACTTCAACGGGCTTGCGAATTAGGACAAGCAACTGTAGTCGATGTTCTGGTAAAACACGGTGCCAATGTTCACCAAAAAGATAATTATGGTAAAACACCGCTCCACGGTGCTTGTGAACGAAGGTCCATAACAGTCGTCAAGTCTCTAGTCCAACTCGGTGCCGATATCAATTCTAGGGATAATCTAAATAAGACACCGATTCATATAGCTTATGAAAACAAATTCATGCCCATCGTCGAGATTCTTAAAAAGTTTGGGGCCGTACTTGACTTAAAAGACAACTATAGTGAAACCGCGCAGGCCCTCTGAACAGGTCGTACCCCAATAGAAGAAGTTTTTATAAAATCTGGTCCCCATATTAAATTGAGAAAATAAATGGTAGAATGCATGAATAAAATACTCAACATATTTAATATTTCACGCACTAATTTAGAGTGAATAGAATGATTTTGAAGTTACGTACGGATGTACGTAAGTACGTTCTTTTTTATATCAAAAGATTTTTACGTAGAAATATAAAGTAACATTGCTCCTAGGTCGTTAGCTTTTTAACTAGCTTTTACTTTGTACATTCTTAAAAGCAACAGTTCGTTAAAAAAAACTTTAATTTTCCTAAGGTGTAATTTGCAATTCACGCACAAAAAAATAAAAATTATTTTACATTTGAAATATTTCATCAAGTAAAATATATTTCTTTGGTGATTACACTGTTAATAAAATTTTATACGTAAGAAGAGAATGTATAATTCTTAGCAATATAATGCAAAGTATACCACAAATACCACACATATTATTTCGGGATCTCGAAAACATTGAAAAAAAAAGTTCAAGACCCGATTCTATATAAAATACTTCAATCGACCAGCCAATATATGTGAATCTTAACTATAGCCTCGCGCGACGCTCTTCTAACAATATTCAGGGCAGACGCATACAGAAGGTATACGATTTGAATTCGCCTCGCGCGAGACCCCTTGTGTTTATATCGATCCAGCAGATTTCTGTTGTATCGACGAATTGCCGAGGCGGAGTCCGACACATAGAGATGCGAGCGTCGCTGCTGTACAGGAACAACGGAACGATGGAACTGGGCCAGAGGCTCAAACAAAAATAGAAAAAAGAAAACAATAACTTTCATGACACTGGTGTACGGTCGTAGAACCGGTATATAAGTTGGAGCGCCGCACCGCCCGGCACACGTTCTGACGTCGATGTGCCAACTGTGCCCCTGCAGAAAAACGCCGGTTCATTCAACGTTCAGAGAACCACACCTCAGCCTGTCTTCAAAGGGTGAGTATGTAAGAATATTGCTTTTGGGACAAGAAACATTTATCGAAAGAATCCGAACTTCCGTTTCTTCAACAATATGGTGGGTTCTGAAATTAGAATGAAAATTCGGGCGCGAAAAATCTCTCTATACGTAGATGAGTCATACGCCCGTTGCAGTAAATGTGTATGTTACACGTACGCGGTTGTCATCAGTCGCACGTCTTTATATCAGTCTGCTGAAATACTATTGCCGAAAATGACAGCGTTAAGATATTATGCTCACGAATATTACGCCTCAAAGTAACAATTGGGTGGTCGGGTAACTCTCAACCGCCTAAGGAGTGTGTACGCCACTGCACGAAAAAACAATTTTCGCACACAGGCGAGTCCAGCAAGTAGTGAAGTTCGCGCGAAGGGGGAGGGTCAATGACCAACCTAAACGCCCTCACGGACGAGTCCCTCCTTTGTCCACTATCAGAATAACATTTTTTACCGTATCACATGCAATTATTTTTCCGGTCACCGCAGTAATTATCACCGCGAATATTCGATTCGGTGGAGTAATATTTTGACTATGTTAATTTAGCGTGTTATTTTGATCGATAGGTTCTTTTTGCGGGTATTATCGATTTATAGCATTTTATATTCAAGGTCAAATGCAAATTAGCTCCAGCTGGTCAAATGACTGCCTACATTTACATAGGTTTTTTGCACCTTATGCAGTAATATATTTTCCACAGAAACCGATCCGGATAATATTTGAAAAAGGCCATTCTGAAGTTTCATTGGGTTGACAGGCCTTTCGAACAACTGGAGGAGGCTTCAGTCGAAATAATCATTGGGTAAGAGACATTTCCTCCAATAGCGTCATTAGAGTGCGCCTGGTGTTTCTAACAGTTTTATCAAAACCCAGCTAACACAACTTTGTAACAATAACATGTAATATTTACATCGAGCTAAAGAGTGTGTTATGTAGGAAAAAGCCTAATGGTGATAAGCCAGTGAAACATTGTTTGAAATTCGAAAAAGCTAAAAGTTGAGACGAAGTTTATTCAAAGATTCGATGAGATAATGAACATTTACGTCACAAATAATTGCATATAGTGTCGCTATATTTCCGTTACTTGATTAGACGCCGGCATCGCGTTTTTCGAAAACAGTACAGATTTAACGAATGAAATGAGAAATAATTTGTTGATGATTTGTTAGTTCTTCGAAGTATTTCACCCCTGCAAACCCCTGCCAGACTAATATGAATTAGAAAAATTTGTGAAGTTGATGCCATATCAATGAATACGTAATAACCATTGCGGTTGTTGCTCCATTACTTTAAATTGAACGACAAAAATCGGGACAAAACGATACAAAAATAGACGTCATCAACAACGTGTTCGCATTTTGTTACGAGGAAACGCAGGCAACACTTGTGAATCCAACGTTTTCGGGCATTGGGTTTATCCGCAAAATGGAACTGGCAGCTACGGAACTCCCGTACTTTTTTAATAAAGGAGTTTCCGGGCGCCTTGTTGTGCTCTGGTAAAAACCCGCGCCACGCGCTGTGACTCAGAGTCTCGTGCAAAATCGCAATTGTTTTCTCCGAAGCAGAATTGTTATTCTATATAAATTCGTATTTCGGTGTGGAATACTAAAAACAAATAGAACTTGAAAGCCTCGAACCCATCACAGATCGAACTATAAGTTTCTGTTTGTGTGAGAAGTTTTTCTACGTACTCGACATGCAACGAAAAATGCTAAAACCATCATCACCCTCATCATCAATTAGCGAACCACGCGACCTCTAAAATGACGATTAAATGCCCGTGAAACCACGAAAAAAACGACTGATCATTTTGAGTAAAACATTCATCAGCCATTCGACCGCAATACGACCGCTTACCTTAGAATATGGGGTGGTTTTTTTTTATTAGCGAGCAAAAACTGAGCATGAAAAGTGACCATGTCCAGGAATGTCCGCTTTTCTGGGTGGTCGGTTTTCGCGGTCGTTCTTTGGTTGCTAATCGATGAAACGACCATACAATCAGGATGGATGGTCCTTTTTGCGGCCGCTCGTTTGTTTATTTCCTGGCACAAAACGACTCTTCGCTTTACGGTCCCCCGAACTGCTAGGGTAATATAGCGAAATGCCTAAATTGGTCACTTCAGTTGGGCCATCTTTTGAAAAGTTTGAAAGTACAACGCAAACGTGCAAACATGTTTCCCGACTGAAATTCCACCAATATAAGTTGATCGGCAGAACATCTGATTTTTATTCCTTCAAGGGGTGTTTGTAAATTCTCCTTGAATCTGAAGCAAGCGTGATCGAAGTCACACTGTATGCTGGCACTACCTTACTTCTTTATTAGAGTAACGACTTTTGTAGTATTATCGACTTCTTTCTGGGAGTAGGCACCAATGTGAAACTTAGTCACAAAAATGCTATGCTAATCGATAGACCACAAAACTTCACGTAAGACTATATCAAGGTCAATACATTTTTTTTTATAGAATAAATTCCAAAATCCCGAGACCATGAAGGATACAAACACGATCGTCCAAACATCACTTCACAATGCTGTTTGTAAGAACGATTTCGAAATGGTTAAGCAAATTTTAGAAGGCGGTGCTGGCATCGATTCGGCAGATGCAAACGGTAAAACGGCGCTTCATGTTGCTTCTGAGCAAGGGCAAGAATCAATCGTGGAAGCTCTTCTAAAAGCTGGAGCTGATATAAACTGCAAAGACAAAAGCGCCGCAACGCCGCTCTACAGAGCCTCTGCAAAAGGACACGCGTCGGTTGTCAAGCTTCTTATCGACTCTGGTGCAAGTGTTGATGTGGGAGATATGTATGAAAGAACACCACTTCATAGATCCGCACAGAATGGAAAGGACTCGGTGGTTGAGATTCTCTTGAAAGCCGGAGCCGATATTGATGGGCGAGATTGCGAAGATGAAACAGCTCTGCATTGGGCATCGGAAGAAGGTCGCAAGTCAGTTGTCGATCTTCTTATAAAGTCTGGCGCAAATATTAATTTGAGGGAGAAATTCGGTGGGACAGTTCTGCATGTGGCTTCGAACCGAGGACAAAAATCAGTCGTCGAGGCGCTTGTAGAAGCTGGTATCGACCTTGACAGGAAAAATATTCATGGCGAGACTGCGCTATTTCTTGCTTCTCGAAAAGGACATGCCTCAGTTGTCGAGATTCTAATCAAATCCGGCGCCAATTTCAAAGTGCAAAATAACGAGGGTCGGATGCCGTTCCATAGAGCTGCCGGAAGTGGACATGAATCAGTTCTTGAGGTTCTTTTGGAAGCTGGTGCCGATTTTAACGAGCTAGATGGACAGGGCGAAACAGCGCTTCATTATGCTTCAAGGTCTGGCCGCGAATCAGCTGTTGAGTATCTTATCAAATCTGGCGCTGATATTGAGCTTAGAGACACTTATAATACCACAGCGTTTAATGTATGGTCTCGACAAGAACGCAAAGCAATTCGTGAGGTTCTTTTAAAAGCTGGCGCTGAAATAAACTATCCGTCTGACGTGTATGAAATAGGAGTACTTCATGCGGCTGCTGAAGATGGGTACAAATCGACTGTTGAACTTGTTTTGAAGTCTGGCATCGATGTTAACTTCAAAGATATTTATGGCAAAACAGGTCTGCATTATGCTTGTGGGGAGCTGAGTCCCGGTGTTGGGGCGATTGTGAAGCTTTTTGCAGATTTTGGCGCCGATATTAACTCCAGGGATAACAAAAATAAAACAGCGCTTCATATGGCTTCGGCGCAAGGATTCAAGTCAGTCGTCGAAGTTCTTGTAAACTCAGGTGCCGATGTGAATTTGGGCGATAATCAGAATAAAACAGCGCTTCATTGGGCATCCGAAAAGGGTTTCAAACCGGTTGTTGAGGTTCTTCTGAAGTCTGGAGCAAATGTTAACTCGAAAGATAATGATGGCAAAACAGCACTGCATTTCGCCGCTGAGCATGGTCGCACGCCAATTGTCGAGATCCTTATAAAATGTGGTGCCGATATTAACTCGAGAGACAATCGGAATAGAACAGCGTTTCACACTGCTCTGGGCGGCGAGAACAAATATAAAACAATTGCCGACGTTCTTATAAAATCCGGCGCCGACGTTAACATCAAAGATAACGAGGGTAAAACGGCTCTTCATGTTGCTTCGGAATGATTTGTTGAGACTCTCATAAAGTCTGACGCGGATATCATCTTCAAAGATGTTCATGATACATTTTTATATTTTTACATATATTTTTAGATAGGACCACCCTTGATGGAAAATTTATTAACTTCCATAAGAGGTATATATATTTTTAGTAATATTCTTCGCAAGTAATTCAACGACATATTGTTGCATAAACTTCCGTGTAATAAGAATAAATACACTACTTGACAGTGTTTTTTTTTTTGTTAATTACTCCACTATGTTCCTACGTATCCCTGTGAAGACGGTTATATAATAGAGATGTGAAGTTGATGTAACCGATTGTAATAAGTAAAGTTAGTAGAATATTACACGTAAATTACGTGTATGTTGCTATTTCCTACGCATCAATAGAACATTATAATATAGCCGTGTTATACAGCTGCAACGTAACAGAGATATTTTACTGACATGTAGAATGTACATCGCGGTATGCAACTATAATATGACAAAGGCAATAACAATTACATAACGGCAACGTACTTTTTTGGAGCAGTTGGGTAACGCGAGGTTCTATTACAGAAAAATATATCGGCGCTTATGGGGGCTGGGTCACCTAAATTTTCAAAAAAATCGATTTTTTTTTTTAATTTTTTTCTGAAAGTACATATTGTGTACTACCTATACACCAAATTTCAGACTGAAATTCATAAAATTACCAAAGTTAGAAGCATTTTAGTAAGATAACAAATAATGATTGCATGTGTTATTCAAAAATTGTGTTTTCTCGATGGTATAAAATTCTGAAAAAAATCATGCATATTGAAGGTACGGAAAAGATTAATTTTGCACAATAATAATTGCAAAAAGTTATTAACAAATTAATGAAAAAAAAAATAGTTCAACAAATCTTCTGCCAATCTAACTTTTTGTGTAATGAAAATGATTCGTTCATTTTCTTGGATAGGTCTGAATTTTTTTAGATTTTTAGATTGACTTTGAATTTTATGATTTTTCACTATTTTTTCCATAAAAAAAAATGCAGTCTATTGAAAAATCAGAAAAAAATCATACACATTGAGAACAATTACCAAATCATTTTCATAAAAAAAATAAGTCGAGTTCCCGATAAATTTGTTGTGTTTTATAAAAATACGTTTGGTCGGTAACGATTTACCGATCCTGCGGTCGTTACTTCCAATCGATGCGAGTTAGATTACCGCCGCTACCGCGCTTCGTCGAATCTACGCGGTCTACGCTATACCGGCGAACTACGGCAGCCATGATTTTTTTACTCGATCTGTCAAACGCGTGAAAAACCGGCATCCGGAAAATTGCGATTATCCATGTGCGCGGTGGTTATAGCTTTCGTGAATGAACATCATAGATACTGTTTTTTCAAGTGAAACAGTGAAAATAACATTTGTATCGTGACAATGTCGAAAAGTACAAAACCTCGAACCCGTAACCTATTTTGGACACGGCATCGCGGAACTTTTCATTCAATGTCATTCAGCGTGTCCGTAATTCTTTTTTTACTAATTATTTCGCGATAAAACAATTCTTTGTTGAAAAAAATAATCTTTTTTTTCAATCAATTTTTTTTTGTGTGAAAAAAAAAGTTTATAAGTTTTTTATGCAACAAAAAAAATTGTTTTTTTTTTTCGTTAAAAAAAAACTTTTATTTTCCTAAGGTGTAATTTGCAATTCATGCACAAAAAAATAAAAATTATTTTACATTTGAAATATTTCATCAAGTAAAATATATTTCTTTGGTGATTACACTGTTAATAAAATTTTATACGCAAAAAGAGAATGTATAATTCTTAGCAATATAATGCAAAGTATACCACAAATACCGCACATATTATTTCGGATCTCGAAAACATTGAAAAAAAAAGTTCAAGACCCGATTCTATATAAAATACTTCAATCGACCAGCGAATATATGTGAATCTTAACTATAGCCTCGCGCGACGCTCTTCTAACAATATTCAGGGCAGACGCATACAGAAGGTATACGATTTGAATTCGCCTCGCGCGAGACCCCTTGTGTTTATATCGATCCAGCAGATTTCTGTTGTATCGACGAATTGCCGAGGCGGAGTCCGACACATAGAAATGCGAGAGTCGCTGCTGTACAGGAACGAGGGAACGATGGAACTGGGCCAGAGGCTCCAACAAAAATAGAAAAAAGAAAACAAGAACTTTCATGACACTGGTGTACGGTCGTAGAACCGGTATATAAGTTGGAGCGCCGCACCGCCCGGCACACGTTCTGACGTCGATGTGCCGACTGTGCCACTGCAGAAAAACGCCGGTTCATCCAACGTTCAGAGAACCACGCCTCAGCCTGTCTTTAAAGGGTGAGTATGTAAGAATATTGCTTTTGGGACAAGAAACATTTATCGAAAGAATCCGAACTTCCGTTTCTTCAACAATATGGTGGGTTCTCAAATTAGAATGAAAATTCGGGCGCGACAAATCTCTCGATACGTAGATGAGTCATACGCCCGTTGCAGTAAATGTGTATGTTACACGTATGCGGTTGTCATCGGTCGCACGTCTTTATATCAGTCTGCTGAAATACTATTGCCGAAAATGACAGCGTCAAGATATTATGCTCACGAATATTACGCCTCAAATTAACAATTGGGTGGTCGGGTAACTCTCAACCGCCTAAGGAGTGTGCACGCCACTGCGCAAAAAAACAATTTTCGCACACAGGCGAGTCCAGCAAGCAGTGAAGTTCGCGCGAAGGGGGAGGGTCGATGACCAACCTAAACGCCCTCACGGACGAGTCCCTCCTTTGTCCACTATCAGAATAACATTTTTTGCCGTATCACATGCAATTTTTTTTCCGCTTACCGCAGTAATTATCACAGCGAATATTCGATTCGGTGGAGTAATATTTTGACTATGTTAATTTAGCGTGTTATTTTGATCGATGGGTTCTTTTTGCGGGTATTATCGATTTTCTAGCATTTTATATTCAAGGTCAAATGCAAATTAGCTCCAGCTGGTCAAATCACTGCCTACATTTACATAGGTTTTTTGCACCTTATGCAGTAATATATTTTCCACAGAAACCGATCCGGATAATATTTGAAAAAGGCCATTCTGAAGTTTCATTGGGTTGACAGGCCTTTCGGACAACTGGAGGAGGCGTCAGTCGAAATAATCATTGGGTAAGAGACATTTCCTCCAATAGCGTCATTAGAGTGCGCCTGGTGTTTCTAACAGTTTTATCAAAACCCAGCCAACACAACTTTGTAACAATAACATGTAATATTTACATCGAGCTAAAGAGTGTGTTATGTAGGAAAAAGCCTAACGGTGATAAGCCAGCGAAACATTGTTTGAAATTCGAAAAAGCTAAAAGTTGAGACGAAGTTTATTCAAAGATTCGATGAGATAATGAACATTTACGTCACAAATAATTGCATATAGTGTCGCTATATTTCCGTTACTTGACTAGACGCCGGCATCGCGTTTTTCGAAAACAGTACAGATTTAACGAATGAAATGAGAAATAATTTGTTGATGATTTGTTAGTTCTTCGAAGTATTTCACCCCTGTTGACCCCTGCCAGACTAATATTAATTAGAAAAATTTGTGCAGTAGATGCCATATCAATGAATACGTAATAACCATTGCGGTTGTTGCTCCATTACTTTAAATTGAACGACAAAAATCGGGACAAAACGATACAAAAATAGACGTCATCAACAACGTGTTCGCATTTTGTTACGAAGAAACGCAGGCAACACTTGTGAATCCAACGTTTTCGGGCATTGGGTTTATCCGCAAAATAAAACTGGCAGCTACGGAACTCCCGTACTTTTTTAATAAAGGAGTTTCCGGGCGCCTTGTTGTGCTCTAGTAAAAACCCGCGCCACGCGCTGTGACTCAGAGTCTCGTGCAAAATCGCAATTGTTTTCTCCGAAGCAGAATTGTTATTCTATATAAATTCGTATTTCGGTGTGGAATACTAAAAACAAATAGAACTTGAAGGCCTCGAACCTATCACAGATCGAACTATAAGTTTCTGTTTGTGTGAGGAGTTTTTCTACGTACTCGACATGAAACGAAAAATGCTAAAACCATCATCACCCTCATCATCAATTAGCGAACCACGCGACCTCTAAAATGACGATTAAATGCCCGTGAAACCTCGAAAAAAACGACTGATCATTTTGAGTAAAACATTCATCAGCCATTCGACCGCAATACGACCGCTTACCTTAGAATATGGGGTGGTTTTTTTTTACTAACGAGCAAAAACTGAGCATGAAAAGTGACCGTCCAGGAATGTCCGCTTTTCTGGGTGGTCGGTTTTCGCGGTCGTTCTTTGGTTGCTAATCGATGAAACGAACACACAGTCAGGATGGATGGTCCTTTTTGCGGCCGCTCGTTAGTTTATTTCCTGGCACAAAACGACTCTTCGCTTTACGGTCCCCCGAACTGCTAGGGTAATATAGCGAAATGCCTAAATTGGTCACTTCAGTTGGGCCATCTTTTGAAAAGTTTGAAAGTACAACGCAAACGTGCAAATATGTTTCCCGAGTGAAATTCCACCAATATAAGTTGATCGGCAGAACATCTGATTTTTATTCCTTCAAGAGGTGTTTGTAAATTCTCCTTGAATCTGACACAAGCGTGATCGAAGTCACACTGTATGCTGGTACTACCTTACTTCATTATTGGAGTAACGACTTTTGTAGTATCATCGACTTTTTTCTGGGAGTAGGCACTAATGTGAAACTTAGTCACAAAAATGCTATGCTAATCGATAGACCCCAAAACTTCACGTAAGACTATATCAAGGTCAATACATTTTTTTTTATAGAATAAATTCCAAAATCCCGAGACCATGAAGGATACAAACACGATCGTCCAAACATCACTTCACAATGCTGTTTGTAAGAACGATTTCGAAATGGTTAAGCAAATTTTAGAAGGCGGTGCTTGCATCGATTCGGCAGATGCAAACGGTAAAACGGCGCTCCATGTTGCTTCTGAGCAAGGGCAAGAATCAATCGTGGAAGCTCTTCTAAAAGCTGGAGCTGATATAAACTGCAAAGACAAAAGCGGCGCAACGCCGCTCTACAGAGCCTCTGCAAAAGGACACGCGTCGGTTGTCAAGCTTCTTATCGACTCTGGTGCAAGTGTTGATGTGGGAGATATGTATGAAAGAACACCACTTCATAGATCCGCACAGAATGGAAAGGACTCGGTGGTTGAGATTCTCTTGAACGCCGGAGCCGATATTGATGGGCGAGATTGCGAAGATGAAACAGCTCTGCATTGGGCATCGGAAGAAGGTCGCAAGTCAGTTGTCGATCTTCTTATAAAGTCTGGCGCAAATATTAATTTGAGGCAGAAATTCGGTGGGACAGTTCTGCATGTGGCTTCGAACCGAGGACAAAAATCAGTCGTCGAGGCGCTTGTAGAAGCTGGTATCGACCTTGACAGGAAAAATATTAATGGCGAGACTGCGCTATTTGTTGCTTCTCAAAAAGGACATGCCTCAGTTGTCGAGTTTCTGATCAAATCCGGCGCCAATTTCAAATTGCAGAATAACGAGGGTCGGATGCCGTTCCATAGAGCTGCCGGAAGTGGACATGAATCAGTTCTTGAGGTTCTTTTGGAAGCTGGTGCCGATATTAACGAGCTAGATGGACAGGGCGAAACAGCGCTTCATTATGCTTCAAGGTCTGGCCGCGAATCAGCTGTTGAGTACCTTATAAAATCTGGCGCTGATATTGAGCTTAGAGACACCTATAATAACACAGCATTTAATTTCTGGTCTCCACAAGAACACAAAGCAATTTGTGAGGTTCTTTTAAAAGCTGGCGCTGAAATAAACTGTCCGTCTGACGTGTATGGAATAGGAGTACTTCATTCGGCTGCTGAAGATGGGTACAAATCGACTGTTGAACTCGTTTTGAAGTCAGGCATCGATGTTAACTTCAAAGATATTTATGGCAAAACAGGTCTGCATTATGCTTGTAAGGAGCGGAGTCCCGGTGTTGGGGCGATTGTGAAGCTTCTTGCAGATTTTGGCGCCGATATTAACTCCAGGGATAACAAAAATAAAACAGCGCTTCATATGGCTTCGGCGCAAGGATTCAAGTCAGTCGTCGAAGTTCTTATAAACTCAGGTGCCGATGTGAATTTGGGCGATAATCAGAATAAAACAGCGCTTCATTGGGCATCCGAAAAGGGTTTCAAAGCGGTTGTTGAGGTTCTTCTGAAGTCTGGAGCAAATGTTAACTCGAAAGATAATGATGGCAAAACAGCACTGCATTTCGCCGCTGAGCATGGTCGCACGCCAATTGTCGAGATCCTTATAAAATGTGGTGCCGATATTAACTCGAGAGACAACCGGAATAGAACAGCGTTTCACACTGCTCTGGGCGGCGAGAACAAATATAAAACAATTGCCGACGTTCTTATAAAATCCGGCGCCGACGTTAACATCAAAGATAACGAGGGTAAAACGGCTCTTCATGTTGCTTCGGAATGATTTGTTGAGACTCTCATAAAGTCTGACGCGGATATCATCTCCAAAGATGTTCATGATACATTTTTATATTTTGACATATATTTTTACATAGGACCACCCTTGATGGAAAATTTATTAACTTCCATAAGAGGTATATATATTTTTAGTAATATTCTTCGCAAGTAATTCAACGACATATTGTTGCATAAACTTCCGTGTAATAAGAATAAATACACTACTTGACAGTGTTTTTTTTTGTTAATTACTCCACTATGTTCCTACGTATCCCTGTGAAGACGGTTATATAATAGAGATGTGAAGTTGATGTAACCGATTGTAATAAGTAAAGTTAGTAGAATATTACACGTAAATTACGTGTATGTTGCTATTTCCTACGCATCAATAGAACATTATAATATAGCCGTGTTATACAGCTGCAACGTAACAGAGATACGTTACTGACATGTAGAATGTACATCGCGGTATGCAACTATAATATGACAAAGGCAATAACAATTACATGACGGCAACGTACTTTTTTGGAGCAGTTGGGTAACGCGAGGTTCTATTACAGAAAAATATATCGGCGCTTATGCCACCCCTTTTGCGTCTTTTTCAGCCACATTGAGATTGACTTTTTTCTAAAAACTGATACATCTCAGAAAAGACGCAAAAACGCAAACGTGTTGCAATCACACGAATTGAGAAAAAGTTTCTCACACGAGTATCGTACAAAATTTTATTTTCCGACGGCGGCTTTCAGGCACAGAGGGAAATAAAAAAATTGCATTAGGTGCAACAAAAATAATGGAGTTGTGAACCAATGAACGTGATTACTTGGATCACAGGGGAGAGATGAAGGTGGAACGAGTTAGACTTGATATTATTGTTACAGACATCATTTACGTTATCTTGTATCGCTGATAGACTTCGTTATTACAAAAAGAAAACAGCACAATAACTTGAATAGTATGCAACAGCCTTACGTTTTCTTCCAAATCGGATAGTGTAAAACATAATCGTAATGCATTTTTGTATCCAGATACAATGTTAAAATGAATTGATGCATTATTGAAGTATATAAACGTAAAAACATTTTGTTTTTTACAGAATAGACTTCAAAATCACGAAATCATGAACGATAAAAACACGATCATCCAAGCATCACTTCACGATGCTGCCTGCAAGAACGAATTCGAAATTGTTGAGCGAATTTTAAAAGCCGGTGGCTGCGTCGATCTCGCAGATGCGAATGGCAAAACAGCGCTCCACGTTGCTTCTGAGCAAGGACACGAATTAGTCGTCGGAGTTCTTTTAAAAGCTGGTGCCGATATAAACCGCAGAGACAAAAGCCGAGCAACGCCGCTCTACAGAGCCTCTGCAAAAGGACACGAGTCGGTTGTCAAGCTTCTTATCGACTCTGGTGCAGATGTTAATGTAGGAGATATGTATGAAAGAACACCACTTCATAAATCTTCACAGAATGGACAGGAATCGGTAGTTGAGATTCTCTTGAAAGCCGGTGCCGACATTGACCGGCAAGATTACGACGGTGAAACAGCTCTGCATTGGGCTTCGGAAGAAGGTCAGAAATCGGTCGTCGAGCTTCTTATAAGGTCTGGCGCGAATATCAATTCGAGCGAGAACTTCGGTGGAACAGCTCTGCATGTAGCTTCGAAGCGAGGACAAAAGCCGGTAGTCGAAGCACTTGCAAAAGCTGGTATCGACGTTGAAAGGGAAAATAGTGAGGGCGAGACTGCGCTATATGTTGCTTGTCAAAAAGGACATGCCTCAGTTGTCGAGATTCTGATCCAATTTGGAGCCAATTTTAAAACGCTAAATAACGAGGGTCGGATGGCGTTCCATATAGCTTCCGAAAACGGACATAAACCAGTTCTTGAGGTTCTTTTGAAAGCTGGTGCCGATATGAACGAGCTAGATGGACAGGGTGAAACAGCGCTTCATTGTGCTTCAAGGGCTGGCCGCGAATCAGCTATTGAGTACCTTATAAAATCTGGCGCGGATATTGAGATTGAAGATATTTATGATAGAACACCGTTCAATACATATTCCCAACCAGGACACAAAGCAGTTAATGAGGTTCTTTTAAAAGCTGGCGCCGAAATAAACTCTGTGGATTATTCCTGTGGAACAATACTTCATTGGGCCGCTATGGAAGGGTACAAATCGAGTGTTGAAGTTGTTTTGAAGTCAGGCATCGCTGTTGACTTGAAAAATATGTACGGTAGAACGGGTTTGCATTATGCTTGTGGGGCACGTCACGGCTCTGCGGCTATTGTGAAGTATCTTGTAGAATCTGGCGCCGATGTTAACTCTAGGGATAACGAAAATGAAACGCCGCTTCATATGGCTTCGGAGCGAGGATTCAAGCCAGTTGTTGAGGTTCTTGTGAAATCTGGTGCCGATGTTAACTTGGGCGACAATCAGAATAAAACAGCGCTTCATTTGGCATCCGAATTCGGTTTCAAACCGGTTGTTGATGTTCTCCTGAAGTCTGGAGCAAATGTTAACTCGAAAGATAATGATGGCAAAACAGCACTGCATTTCGCCGCTGAGCATGGTCGCACGCAAATTGTCGAGATCCTTATAAAACGTGGTGCCGATATTAACGCGAAAGACAATCGGAATAGAACAGCGTTTCAGAGTGCTCTAAGCGGCGAAAAAAAATACAAAACAATTACCGAGGTTCTTATAAAATCCGGCGCCGATATTAACATCAAAGATATCGAGGGTAAAACGGCTCTTCCCGTTGCTTCGGAATGATTTGTTGAGACACTTATAAAGTCTGACGCGAATATCATCTTGAAAGATGTTTATGGTACATTTCTTCATAGGACCTCCGTTGATGGAAAATTCATTAACTTTCATGAGAGATATATATACTCTGCGTAATATTCTTCGCAAGTAATTTGGTGACGTATTTTTGCACAAACTTGCGTGTAATAAGTATAAATTCACTACTTAACTGGTGAAGACATATAATAGCAATGTACAATTGATGTAACCGACTGTAATAAGTAGAATTACTAGAAGATTACATGTAAACTACGTGTATGTTGCTATTTCCTACGCACCAATATAACAGTGCTATACAGCCGCGACGTACCAGAGGTAACGTAACTTTTTGGATCATTTAAGATGACGCGAAGTTTCATTACAAAGAGAGTATATCGGCGTTTATACCACCCTTCAATTGCGTCTTTTCTAGTCACATTTACATTGACTTTTTCATAAAAACTGATACATCTCGGAAAATCCGCGATTAATTTTCCCGATTTTGGCGGAGTTCGACCCCGGAGTTCTTGAATGTGTAGTCTGCAACCGTAT
This sequence comes from Ischnus inquisitorius, assembly GCA_963924025.1. Lineage (NCBI taxonomy): Eukaryota > Metazoa > Arthropoda > Insecta > Hymenoptera > Ichneumonidae > Ischnus > Ischnus inquisitorius. The sequence goes on from OZ001251.1 coordinate 15,895,384, forward strand.
ACCTATTAAGCTAAACTACAGTTAGGAACTAAACATCATTGAATTGTATATGTCGGTTAGTTTTGGAGAAAATTATGGGGATGTGAACGAACGAACGCAATTGCATGGTTCGCAGGGAGGAGATGAAGCCGGAACGAATTAGACTTGACATTATTGTTACAGACATGTGGCCTATCATTTACGTTATTTTGCATCGTTGATCGATGTCATTGTTACAAAAGAAAACATCACATAGTCGCTCTCTTAAAAAGTTGGTGAGTAACGATATTTTATCTCGAAAGTATCGAAATTCGAGATGTGTATTGTTGTCGCTTTATTCGTGCCGTGATTGGTCGAGATTTGACAGGAGGTTATGGGCGCGCGCGGCGCGCCGCTGTCGTGCTACTCGCTCTCTTAAAAAGTTGGTGAGTCACGATATTTTATCTCGAAAGTATCGAAATTCGAGATATGTATTGTTGTCGCTTTATTCGTGCCGTGATTGGTCGAGATTCGACAGGAGGTTATGGGCGCGCGCAGCGCCCCCCTGCCGTGCTAGTTGACCTAAATAGCATGTAATAGCCTTACGTGTTCTTCTAAATTCGATAATGTAAAACATAATTGTAATGATGCATTTTTGTATCCAGATACAATGTTAAAATGAATTGATCCATTATTGAAGTATACAAACGTAAAAACATTTTTTTTTTACAGAATAGATTCCAAAATCACGAAATCATGAACGATAAAAACACGATCATCCAACCATCACTTCACGATGCTGCCCGCAAAAACGAATCCGGAATTGTTGAGGAAATTTTGAAAGCCGGTGACTGCGTCGATCGGGCAGATGCAAATGGCAAAGCAGCGCTCCACGTTGCTTCCGAGCAAGGACACGAATTAGTCGTCGAAGTTCTTTTAAAAGCTGGTGCTGATATTAACTGCAGAGACAAAAGCCGAGCAACGCCGCTCTACAGAGCCTCTGCAAAAGGACACGAGTCGGTTGTCAAGCTTCTTATCGACTCTGGTGCAGATGTTAATGTGGGAGATATGTATGAAAGAACACCACTTCATAAATCTTCACAGAATGGAAAGGAATCCATAGTTGAAATTCTCTTGAAAGCCGGTGCCGACACTGACCGGCAAGATTGCGAAGGTGAAACAGCTCTGCATTGGGCTTCGGAAGAAGGTCAGAAATCAGTCGTCGAACTTCTTATAAGGTCTGGCGCGAATATCAATTCGAGCGACAACTGCGGTGGAACAGCTCTGCATGGAGCTTCGAAGCGAGGACAAAAGCCGGTAGTCGAAGCACTTGCAAAAGCTGGTATCGACGTTGACAGGGAAAATAATGAGGGCGAGACTGCGCTACATGTTGCTTCTCAAAAAGGACATGCCTCAGTTGTCGAGATTCTGAGCAAATCCGGCGCCAATTTGAAATCGCAAAATAACGAGGGTCAGACGGCGTTCCATATAGCTTCCGAAAACGGACATAAATCAGTTGTTGAGGTTCTTTTGGAAGCTGGTGCCGAGATTAACGAGCTAGATGGACAGGGTGAAACAGCGCTTCATTATGCTTCAAGGGCTGGCCGCGAATCGGTCGTCGAGTTTCTTATCAAATCTGGCGCGGATATTGAGTTTGAAGATATTTATGGTAGAACAGCGTTCAATACATGGTCCCCAAAAGGACACAAAGCAGTTAATGAGGTTCTTTTAAAAGCTGGCGCCGAAATAAACTCTCTGGATTATGTCTGTGGAACAATACTTCATTGGGCCGCTGCAGGAGGGTACAAATCGAGTGTTGAGCTTGTTTTGAAGTCAGGCATCGCTGTTAACTTGAAAGATATTTACGGCAAAACAGGTCTACATTATGCTTGTAATGGGGAGCGGAGTCACGCTGTTAGGGCGATTGTGAAGTTTCTTGCAGATTTTGGCGCCGATATTAACGCCAGGGATAACGAAAATAAAACCGCGCTTCATATGGCTTCGGCGCAAGGATTCAAGCCAGTTGTCGAAGTTCTTGTAGAATCAGGTGCCGATATTGACGCGAGAGATAATGAGAATAAAACAGCGCTTCATTGGGCCTCCGAGAAAGGTTTCCAACCGGTTGTTGCGGTTCTTTTAAAGTCCGGAGCTGATGTTAACTTGAAAGATAATGATGGCAAAACAGCACTGCATTTCGCTGCTGAGCATGGTCATATGCCAATTGTCGAAATCCTTATAAAATGTGGTGCCGATATTAACTCGAAAGACAATCGGAATAGAACAGCGTTTCACACTGCTCTGGGCGGCGAGAAAAAATACAAAACAATTGCCGACGTTCTTATAAAATCCGGCGCCGATATTAACATCAAAGATATCGAGGGTAAAACGGCTCTTCATGTTGTTTCGGAATGAATTGTTGAGACTCTTATAAAGTCTGACGCAAGTATCAGCTTGAAAGATGTTCATGATACATTTTTTCATAGGACCTCCGTTAATGGAACGTTAATTGACTGCCAACAGAGATATATATTATTTAAGTAATATTCGTCGCAAGTAATTTCATAACGTATTTTCGCATAAACTTGCGTGTAATAAGAATTACTTCACTACTTAACAGTCATTTCTTTCAGTAATGACTCCACGATGTTTCTACGTATCCCTAGTGAAGACAGTTATATAATAGCAATGTTAAGTTGATGTAACCGACTGTAATAAGTAAAATTTCATGTAAATTACGTGTATCTTGCTATTTCCTACGCAACATATAACATTATAATTATTTTGCATCGCTGATCGATTTCATTGTTGCAAAAGAAAACATCGCAATGACCTAAAAAGCATGTAACAGCCTTACGTTTTCTTCTAACTCGGACAGTGTGAAACATAATCCTAATGCGTTTTTGTATCCAGATACAATGTTCAAATGAATTGACTCATTATTGAAATATATAAACGTAAAAACATTTAATTTTTTGCAGAATTGATTCCAAAATCACGAAATCATGAAAAACACGACCATCCAACCATCGCTTCACGATGCTGCTTGCAAGAACGATTTCGAAATAGTAAAGCAAATTTTAGAAGCCGGTGGCTGCGTCGATTCGGCAGATGCAAGTGGCAGAACAGCGCTCCACGTTGCTTCTGAGCAAGGACACGAATTAGTCGTCGAAGTTCTTTTGAAAGCTGGTGCTGATATAAACTGTAGAGACAAAAGTGGCGCAACGCCGCTGTACCGAGCTTCTGCAAAAGGACACGAGTCACTTGTCAAGTTTCTTATCGACTCCGGTGCGGATACTAATGTGGGAGATATCTACGAAAGAAGCGCACTTCATAGATCTTCTCAGAAAGGAAAGGAATCGGTGGTTGAGATGCTTTTGGCAGGCGGCGCCGACATCGACGGTCAAGATTGCGAAGGTGAAACAGCTCTGCATTGGGCTTCGGAAGAAGGTCACAAATCGCTTGTCGAAGTTCTTGTAAAATCTGGCGCCAATATTAATGTAAGAGAGAAATACGGTGGGACAGCGCTGCACGTGGCTTCGAAGCGAGGACAAAAGTCCGTGGTCGAGGCGCTTGCAGAAGCTGGTATTGACCTTGACGGGAAAACTAATGAGGGCGAAACTGCGCTGTATGTTGCTTCTCAAAAAGGACATGCCTCAATTGTCGAGACTCTGATCAAATCTGGCGCCGATTTCAACGTGCAAAATAACGTTGGTCGAACGCCGTTCCGTATAGCTTCCGAAAGCGGACATGAATCAGTTCTTAAGGTTCTTTTAGAAGCTGGTGCCGATATTAACGATACAGATGGACGGGGTGAGACGGCGCTTCATTATGCTTCAAGGGCCGGACAGGGATCGGTCATCGAGTTTCTTATCAAATCCGGCGCTGATGTTGGATTGGAAGATATATACGGTAGAACAGCGTTTAATATGTGGTGTCGACGAGATCGCAAAGCAGTTGATGAGGCTTTTTTAAAAGCTGGTGCCGACATCAACTCCCTGGATTGCGACTGTGGAACAATACTCAATTGGACCGCCGAAGAAGGCTACAAATCGGAGGTCGAGTTTCTCTTGAAATCAGGCATCGATGTTAACGTGAGAAATATGTTTGGTAAAACAGGACTGCATTATGCTTCGGAGGGATCGCGCGCGGCGATTGTGAAGCTTCTTGCAGAATATGGCGCCGATATTGACTGCAAAGATAACGAAAATAAAACCGCGCTTTACATAGCTTCGGAGAAAGGATTCAAGCCAGTCGTCGAAGTTCTTGTAAAATCTGGTGCCGATGTGAACTCGAGAGATAACGATGGTAAAACTGCGCTTTGCAGTGCTTCCGAGGAAGGACACACATCGGTTGTCGCGGTTCTTGCGAAATCCGGGGCCGATATTGACTCGAAAGATATTTATGGCAAAAGCGCTCTTCATAGTGCATCTGAGAAAGGACATTTGGCCATTGCCGAATTTCTCGCGAGACACGGTGCCGATATTAACGCGAGAGACAATGAGAATAAAACAGCGCTTCATTGGGCCTCCGAGGAAGGTTTCCAACCGGTTGTTGAGGTTCTTTTAAAGTCCGGAGCTGATGTTAACTTGAAAGATAATGATGGCAAAACAGCACTGCATCTCGCTGCTGAAAATGGTCGCACGCCAATCGTCGAGATCCTTATAAAATGCGGTGCCGATGTTAACTCGCAAAACAATCAAGGTAGAACAGCTTTTCATGGAGCTTTGGGTGCCGGGAGAAAAAACAAAACAGTTGCCGAGGTTCTTATAAAGTCTAGAGCCGATATTAACATCCAAGATAACGACGGTAAAACCGCGCTTCATGTCGCTTCGGACTAAGTACAGGAATGATTTCTCGAAGCTCTCGTATAGTCCGGAACGAAGAAGATGAAAGATGGTCTTGAAAGATGATCAAGGTAAAATACTTCGCATAGAATAAAATAGAAGAAATGTTTGTGAGAGGCATATTTTTAGAAATATATTCATTGCAAAAGAGTTGCGAACGTATTTTTGCATAAACTTGCGTGTACTAAGAAAAAATTCACTATCCAACAATGTTTTTGTAATTAAAAGTTCTTGACTGTCCATAAGTAACGTGAGAGTCAAAAACTCACGCCGATTTGAATGCCAAAATCCCAGAATCCGTAATAAATTTAATCCCCAACCATATTCAACGACAGACTACTTCATGTTAAAATTTGAGCGCAATAGCCCAGAAATCGCGCTCGCTCTTTTTGAATACCCGCGCATTGTCAAACAAGTGGAACGGAGAAAAATAAGTTTCTACGCCACTGGCCGGTGATCGGAGAACCGCTTTTACCGGTTTTGACATCGATGTGTTGATCCCACAATTGCAGAGGTTATACCATCATCGGCTTGCGGAAGTTTTTCAGAGAAGTGCAGTTCAAATCATTCGCAAAAAAGGTAATACTCATTTGGGACATTTAGTCGATCTAACTACTATCGAGCTCTTTCCAATTGTTAATCAGTCTACCATCGAACTCCGAACGTTCAACATCGATCTAAACTGGGCACCTTCCTCGCGAGAATAAATTATAGAATTGCAGCAGTCACCCTAACAGGAACTTTGTATTAGATTCAAAGCTGCATCATTTGAATAAACACATATTGTTAATCCCGAACGGGATTTTACATCTTAGTCGAGGAACGAACCCCAATTAATTAATAAACGTACAAGTCGACCAAGTTCTTTACCTCTGAGTCACGGCCTGTCTAGGTTGAAACGGACTAAAGTCCCTCTGCCCCTGTCGCGAACAAGATCGACGTACCTCTGAGCCAACAAGTATGAACCGAATTATCCGCGTAAGACCGCTGAAGCGTAACAAATTTTGTAATTATTATTGTACAAAATTAATCTTTTCAGCAATTTCAATCATATGATTTTTTCTTATTTTAATTATCAAAAAACGATTTGCAAACTATTTTTAAACTACTTGGCGTCCGTTTTTACATTTTTTACGAAAAAATGTTTTTCTATTTTTATTTCACTCTTTTTTGAAATTCGTTCCAAATTACATGGAACTGTCATAGGGTTCTTGAAAATTCGCGCTCGCAGGAGAGTGTTTCGTTGCCCTGGGTTCGATGAAGCTGCAAAGTTCGCAATTATTTCAATAAATATTTTCATCACACGCACAACACTTTTTTTTACCGCGGGAGATTTTTTGAATTATAATTATTATGCGCCTGTGATAAAATGAAATACATCATTCTATCGCGCGCACGACACATTTTTTTAACCGCGCGAGGTTTATTTAATTAATTTTTCACGAAAAAACTAAAATACATAAACTTATTACTATTTAATGAGTATTTCGTTCACGCAGTTGAGTGAAATATTCGCGGATATTCACGAACTGTCACTTAGAATTCACGAAATGACATTTGGAAACCGAAATTGGAAATTTTATTTTTATCGTGAAAGTGAGGAATTTTTGGTGCAATATCCTCATATCTCTGTATTGCGTGCACCGATCGGGTTGATTTTGGGCTCATTTTAAAGCTTAAGTTCGATTTATATGGTGGAACTATCTTTAAAATTTCGTTTCGATGTCTCGTTTCCGAGAAAAAAATTGTCAAAGTTTAGGGAGGCACGATATTGACGTATAAGGACACGGTAGCGCTCGACGCGCGCGGACTTTTCACTTTTTAAACTACTTGGCGTCGAGACCCTACCGCGTCCCTTGACGTGCACGATTTTTTTCAGATTTTTATACCATCGAGAAATATTTGAAGTTCTCCTTCAACTTTCGCACACTTATGCGAAATGAACCCTATGCCCAAGGACTACTTAAACACATTATATCAACACAACGATTTATTTTCTATTTTTCGTAGCTTCAACACCAAAATCACCATCATGAAGGATGTAAACGAAAGTATCCAAACATCACTTCACAGTGCCGCTCGCAAGGGTGATGAAGAAGCTATCAAGCAAATTTTAGGAGCTGGCGCCTGCATTGATTGTGTAGACGCGAGCGGTAAAACTGCGCTTCACGTAGCATCCGAGGAAGGGCACAAATCGCTCGTTGAGCTGCTATCAAAAATGGGTGCCGGGGTCAACATCAAAGACAAAAGTGGTGCAACCGCTCTCTACAGAGCTTCGGCGAAGGGACACGAATCGGTTGTGAAGGCTCTCATCGAATTCGGGGCCGACATCAACGCGAGAGACGCGTACGATAGAACGGCGCTTCATAAGGCCTGTCTGCAAGGAAAAGAGTCCGTCGTTGGAGTTCTTCTAAAAGCCGGCGCCGCAATGGACTACGAAGATTCCGAGGGCGAGACAGCGCTTTATTGGGCTTCGGAAAACGGACACGCATCGGTGATCGAAATTCTCATTAAATACGGAGCCGATGTACAGTCGAGAAATATTTATGGTAACTCCGCGCTTCACGCGTCTTCCGAGCGAGGGCGAACGTCGGTTGTCGAACTTCTGTTGAAAGCCGGTGCCAACGTCAACTGGCAGAACTATGCCGGCATAACAGCGCTGCACGAGGCATCTGAAGGAGGACGCGCATCGGTTGCCGACGTTCTAATCAAATCCGGAGCTGATGTTCACTTGGGGGACTATTCGGGTTCGACGGCTCTTCACAGAGCATGCGTAAAAGGTCACGCATCGGTTGTCGAGGCACTCTTGAAAGCTGGCGCAGACGTTAACGCCCCAAACGAATACGGCGATACACCCCTATACCTGGCCAGCAGAAGAGGACACAAAGCAGTTGTCGAGCTTCTTGTCAAATCTGGCGCGGACGCTAACATGCTGGATTCTACCGGCGGAACAATGTTGAACAGGGTTGCTTACGTGAAAAAGACAGAGGTCCTTGAACTGCTATTGAAAACCGATGTGGACATCAACACGCAAGATATGGACGGTGAGACGGTGCTCCGTAACGCTTGTAGTTCGGGCACGAGATCTATCGTCGAGGCTGTTATAAGAGCTGGCGCAGATATCAACCTGAAAAGTAACAAAGGCAACACAGGGCTTTACTACGCTGCTAAGTCGGGGCACACGGCAATCGTTGAGCTTCTAATAAAATCGGGTGCGGACGTGAACGCCAAAAACAATCAAAACGAAACTGCGCTTCACAGCGTTTCTGAGAACGGGGATAAGCGAATGGCCGAGCTTCTCATAAAATTGGGCGCCGACATTGACGCCAAAGATAACGACGGCAAATCGGCTCTTCATCTTGCTTCTCAGCACGGACGCGCTCCGTTTGTCAAGGTTCTGACGAAATTAGGCGCCGACGTTAACTTGAGTGACAATGACGGTAAAACGCCGCTTCATGTCGCTTCCGCGAAGGAACGTACGCCAGTTGTCGAGGCTCTTGTGCAATCGGGCGCAGATGTCAACTCGAGAGATAATCAGAATAAAACGGCTCTTCATGCGGCCTCGGCGGGAGGATTCAAACCGGTTGTCGAGGTTCTTCTAAAGTCTGGAGCCGATGTTAACTTGAAGGATAATTGCGGCAAAACCGCACTGCATCTCGCTGCTGAGCAGGGACGGACACCGGTTGTCGAGCTCCTTATAAAATCCGGTGCCGATATTAACTCCAGAGATGATCAGGGCAGAACAGCGGTTCATGGAGCTCGGAGTTCGACGAAAAAGTACGGAACGATTGTTGACCTTCTGATTAAATCTGGCGCTGATATTCACTTGAAAGATAAGAATGGCAAGACAGCGTTTGACGTCCCTTGCGAGTGAGGATGTCGATGATTCATCGAGGGCCGTACGAAATTTGATACGGCCGTTAATGTTAAAGATGGTGATGGTTTAAAATTTTTTTTAATGGCTTCCTTAAATACTAAGTTTTCTAAAATGATCCTTTATGAAATGAATCATTGAAGAAATGTATTTTTCATACGATACTCTGCAAGAAAGTTAACTAACTGTCTAAAAATGTTACAATGAAAATGACTCAAATTATATAATTGGATAGCAATAATTATCATACTATTATAATACATATGTACATGCATGTAATTTATTTTATATTGAAAACTTGAAAATTAATAATCAGTTAATACATTTTTAATTATATGACATTTTTTAAAAACTTTTTTATATATACTATATATAACATGATATATTTTATAGTAAAATATATTTTTCATATTCATAAATGTAAGAATTGAACAGAAATAAAGACCGCAACTTTAATGAGAACACGTCACATGCATCTCTCGTACATCTTCTCGAAGATTCAAAAAGTCGTCTCTTTAAATCCGACAAATAGTATATTCATCGGATGTTAAATTGTTTCTTCGTTTTTCGAAGTAAGCTTCAACATTCGTGACATAGCGAGTGGCTTGTTCGTTCGTAATTATTCATTGGATGTTATATAAAAAAAAAAATTCATTATTATCGAAACTTTTTTCTTTTCTTCCGACAACTTACCCGCGTTCGATTAACCGGTGAACCCGGGCAAAGTGGAATCGATCGATTTGCGCTACCTTAAGGGAGTGTAAAACTTATGTAGGTGCAAGAGAGACAGAACTACTCGTGAGATTCGTAAATTCCCGGTCACGCTTGTCTTGCGGATAAAAGGTGAGGACCAGAATTATTCAGAATCTCCAGAACTATTTTACGAAAATCAACGCACTCGTCCATCTATTGAATCATCCTAGGCACAGAAATTTGGATTACAGAATTTGTTACCGACCGAGCGGTATCGGCTCGCCTTAAAGTGATGCGAAAGTTGTATGAGCGCGATAGAGATAGCGTGATCGACGGTCTCGTCGGAGCGAGAAAGATACACTGAGAATACGTTTCGCATTATCTTAAGTTGCTTTACCACTAGTCAAGCAACACGAGACGATTAATCTGAAAAAGAAGTAAATTATCTCGATAATGCTGAGGATACTGCATCCGAGAAACAAACTGAATATTCCACCGGCGGAAGCTAAATTTTTTTTTTTTTTTAAAAACGAAAAAAGTTAGTTAATCTCAGCGTTGATAGCGAAACTAAAATTATCAATGTGTAGACTCACAGAGCAGGTAAATCTCGTTGGTGATGCTGACGCTGCCGATGTTCTCGAAGGTTTGCTGAGCCATGAATAGTCGCAGTACAGCATTCTCAACCGATACATTGTGACTGAGAAAGAAAAAACAGGTATCAAAATATTTAAACATCGCGAGATATTATTTCTACCGTTTTCGAGTGAAACATCGTGCGGCGTCGACGCTCGAAACGTCTGCAAAGATGAAACGACTTTCATCAGCTGTCTCTCGAGAAGATCAAAGCGAATCGCGAAGACGAAATAAAAACGTTCTGAAACCCGCGGAAAAAAAATATATGCAAGAAATATATCTATATATCGTGGCATCGTGTATTTTGACATATAATGCAAAAACCATGGAAAATAATTTTTTTAATAACATAAAAAATTTAATAATTTGTTAAAAAATAATATATAAGAAATATACGTATTTTCTATATTGCAAATGTTTCGGTTAGCTTTTCAGATGACTGCCGTCAGACTCCTAAAACAAAGTCATCGAAAATTTGCAACGTTTCGATGTATCGTCGGTATAGCATTGTATATTCACTATATCATCGAGGGCGAAAATCTCTTCGGAGCTATTGGAATTACGGTGTCCTTGATTACGTATTCTCCGCCCTGGCAGCTCTCCGGACAGATGCAGAAGGGTTTGTTCGCGTTGACGTATTTAGCGGACCATATATCGCGATAATTCATTCGCAGGCACTTGAGCTGCAGGAATCCGCAGATCTGAAGGAAAAAAAAAGTCTCTCGAGGCGAGCAACGGTTGTGTCAGGAATGGGGAAGAATAGGCGAATGACGATCAGTGGGCATTTCTTGGATCTTACCGGCCAAAAAACAACTGATTATTTATCACATAAAAATTGATTATTAATTCAACAAATAATTGATCAATAAACTAATACAGGTCAACAATTATTATTCATATTTTTTTTATCATTATTATTATTTATTATTAATTTTTAAGAATTAATCTATTGTTTATTAGGAAAAGATAAATTGTTTATAAATCATTGACCCGATGGTAGATCGGTAAAACCTGGTAAATTCCCAGTGACCTTGATTATCCGGCGTATGTACCGAAAGTACTTCCCCGATACTGAACTTAATGAAATCTTGCATTGCAGTCATAGACATGGTCGTAAGGCGACTGCGGCACTGCCAGTTACTGAAAAGTAGTTTCGGAACTTCCCACCGGTGATCCTCGCTTCGCCATTTTTCCCCGTGCAGCAAAACGTCAGACGGCCGCGATCGCGGCAAGCGAAACAATGCAAAAATCGTGTAGAGAACTCACAGGGGCTTGTTCGTTTCTGGTGAAAGGCTCGAATTGCCATGGCACGCAGCCGCAAACTTTCAGGGCTATCTTAACGCGGCAAGCATTTTGGCAATTCGTCGTGTCGTAGGACGGAAAGTAATCGATTTTCTTGTTCTCGACGCACGGAAATTCGCTCCTGCGACTCACGCCTGGCTCTCTGACCTTTCCTCTCGCGACGATGCCCAACTATAGGTCGGTAAAACAACATTGCACGGTAACGAAAACTGTGTCTACGAGACATCAGCTGTAATAACAAAATTAACGAAATAAATAAGAATCGATCGGACTTACCTGCACTTCACGGCCAGCCTGCAATATGAGAGTGAACGAGTTCGGATACTCGAGATAATGATGAATATACAACTGCGGATATATCGACAAAAATAATATTCCATTACTACCAAGTTTTCATCTCGCAAAACTGTAAACAATCTCGTGTCAATACGTACTATCACGCCGACCGAGTTTGTAGTTATTCTCGCGATCGTTCCGTTGTCGTGGTTCATCACGAACTGATCGGCCTTGAAAACCAAGGTCAAGCCCGAATGCATGCCATAACCGGCCGTTGGGATTAATCCCTCCGTCGGATCCACCGTACTGATACGAAACGTCAATAGATCGAAAAAAAATGTACTTACGACTGTTCATCGGTGTCTCGAATAAACAATTACGAATATTTCCTTACCTTGCCGGATCGACCCGATCCTCGAGTTTGTAATTGAACGAACAGCAAAGGCCGTCGTACGCGTGAGAAACGCGGAGCACCTTCTCGCAATCCGCCTCGATTCCGTACCACCTGCACGATTCGACGATGTCCTTGCATTGGCCCCTCAGACTCTTCAGGAGATCCGTCATCTCCAATCCGTTCACGCGCAACAGTTCGTTCATCCTCGCGTGTTCCTCGAATAATTCCGAGCGCGGATGAGTCAACTCGAAAACGTTTCTACAAGCGTTGAAATTCAGAACCGATGGAAAGGGCGAATTATCTCGAGTAACTGACCGATTCGTCATTAAATAATCAATTGTTTAAAAAATGATAATAAACAAATAATTTTACTATAACAATATAAGTGGGTTATTAATTTGATAAGCAATGATAAACGAACGATAAATTGTTAGATAGTCGAGATAAATTGATCGACCGCGGTAGACGCGCGGTTCATGCGGGGCTTCGGCGATCACCCAAGTCAAGCACAATCGCTCGCGGGCACTACTTGGATGGGTGACCGCACAGTCGCGCACTGGCTTAGCGATATTGATCGTACTTCAATAAAGATGCGGCCTCGTCTCTGCTCATGTTCGCGGGAAGACGAAAGGACCGCAACAGTTTCAAACGAGTCTCCAAAGACGGCTGAGCTACCGAGCAAACGGTCAACGCAGGAAACGTCCCAAGAAACGACGGTATGTGGAAGCTTTCCACTACTGTTAACATCGTATTGCTCTGATAACGATTCCAGAACACTTTCAACATCATTCCCGAACCTACATATATGTGTAAATATGCGATCAGTCTTTGACCCCCAAAATAACTATAAGCGTTATAAAATACCGTAAAAAATTAGGCATCTTACCTATTAGTGCCGAGATGAGGATAAACGACCAAAACAACTTGAAAATCGGTCCATTGTTCTCCGATCTCTCGTTGAAATACTTCACACCGTGAATACTTGTGTTATCGACAAAATCGCGCATAACCCTCCGAGCAACGAACTGGATTCTCGTATTTTTCACCAAGTTCGTACCCGACCAATAAATCTTTTTAATTTTTCCCATTATATTTTATATTTTATATTTTATATTTAATATTTAATATTTTATATTTTATATTTTATATTTTGTATTTTATATTTTATATTTTATATTTTATATTTTATATTTTATATTTTATATTTTATATTTTATATTTTATATTTTATATTTTATATTTTATATTTTATATTTTATATTTTATATTTTATATTTTATATTTTATATTTTATATTTTACATTTTATATTTTATATTTCATATTTTATATTTTATATTTTATATTTTATATTTTATATTTTATATTTTATATTTTATATTTTATATTTTATATTTTGCGAAAAGCCAAGAAACAGGTGCCAAGCGATGCTTCCACCAGTGGAAACAGGCTAACATAATACTTGGAGTAGTTCTGAGCATGGACCGATGTTCGGCACTTATCCAAATGAAAATTATTTATTTACCAACGCCATATAAAATATTGCATTATTGATGGGGACGAGTCACGAGACACGAGTTTCCATTATCAGTTCAGCCACGCAACGATAACTTCTGTTATAGCTTTTTTTTATTATCTTTACTTTTTTTTTCTCTACATGTTCCGCGATAAACGGTAGCGCGTCAGTTGATAGAGGCGCATCAAACGACGAGCCGCTTTATATGTCAAACGACAATAGTTACAAAAAAAACTGCCAGGTGTGACAACCCGTGATTAATCAAGAAAACTTACAATTAATTGGCACACCCAATTTTTCGTTCGAGACGTCGTTTCGTTCTTTCAATACATCATTTTCTTTTTTTTTTTCATCGTAACAAAGACGGATTTATCGCGGCGTGCCTCACTCATTTATTTACAGTTTTACATACTTGTTATCTCACTTCATTCGTTCATTACAATATTAGCCTACAAAATAAATAATTTCGTCTATACGCAAAAGAATGATGACTATTTACAAAAAGACGGAAGAAGACAAATTATAGACATAGCCCGGAGTCTATCGCGATCGAGCGCGATCGTTATCGCGGGACTTTCAGTCTCGCCACGCGACGGACCACTGGCAAAAAAAATGCCAGAGGAAATTTCGAAAGCCCGCGAACGCGCTCGCCGATAGCGGAGCCTAAGAATAGTCCCGCAGTTTCCGAATCAGAACAATTTCGGCTGTCTCGGATGCATCGGGCGAATTAAACACCAAGCAGGCTGATTCGCGAAGCTCTTCGTCAGAAATCCTGAAAGAGCGCCAACTGTTCCGGCGGCAGTGGAGGCTGAGATCGCCAATCGGTTTCCGGATAATCGTCGAAACAGCTCGCGTCACCGGGAGCCTTAACGCGCGGTCGTATCGGCGGCGTCAGCGCTCGTTGCGGCACCTAAGAATACAATTTTTTTTGTGATTAACGAACAGTAACAATCAACAATTATTAATGCAGTAGAAACGCGATTTTCTAAAGCTAACGGAAACTGTGTCGGTTGAAAATCGATCATAACAAGATTTTATATCGGACAATAAAAGAAAAAAAATCCATTAACGAAGTTGCAGACAGAACTTCATGAAAGACTTTTTCTTCTTTTGGTTGTCCAAAAAAAAAATCTAGAAGTTGTTTTGCAAATGAGTTATTTTAGAATTTTTTTTTTGGTAATAAACTTGAAAAAGGAACATTTTTGCCGAAATGTTCAATGAAATTAGCCGTGATTGCCCGGTTGATAAAGATTTTTCTGTAAGAACGAGATCAAAATTACCAGGAGCCATTCGACGAGTTTGAACCAACGATGGCGTTTAACGTCTTCGGCGCCCTGTCTCATGTTGCCGAGTCTTTTGGTCCGATCGGCGACGAGTAACTTCTTGACGAGATCCTTCGCGATGGGATCCATGTGTTTGGGCCACTCTATCCTTCCACCGAGTATCTTTTCGTATATACCGAACGGATTGTCGTCGAAGAAGGGCGGATAACCGGCGAGCATCTCGTATATGAGTACACCGAGCGCCCACCAATCGACGGCCTTGTTGTGGCCTTTGCTCTGAATTATCTCGGGGGCGAGGTACTCGGGTGTCCCGCACAGCGTCCACGTTCTGAAATTTATTCATTGAATTAAACCATTCACTACCTTAAATAATAATGAAGATGAATGACAAGAAAAATAGTAATAACTCAATTTTTATCAGAGCTTCGAGCGCCCGAAATCTCGATCATCGTTGCCAAGGAACTTCGCGACAAAAAAACAAAAACGTTTCCACATCTCGCGACTAATTTCTCAAGCGCTTGAACGACGCGATTCTCCAAGCGGGCGCGGGTGGTCCACTCGTCGCGAGTGTCCGAAAGAGAGACCCAAAAATAAGTGGACGATTTTCCGGAAAATTCACACAAGCGTGCCGGTGTCTCGTCGCTCCGCGACGAGCATGAGATCTTCATTGCTCGTGTGCGAGCCAGAAATAAAGCTCAATAAAAGCGGATGAGAAACGTAAAGACCGCGCGGGCTGTTTACGCGAACGCATCTGTTCCGAGTCGAACTTTCGAACCGCAAATTTCGCTCCGACGAATGCACGCGAAACTCTTTATTTTTTAATTTTCTTCTCTCTCGCGAGCGTTGCGAATGACTGCGGAGGAAGAGAAACAGCGCCGATTCGGTTGCAAGCGAACGAAAAACGAACGGGCGCCGTTGTCGTCACGACTCCCCGACGAGATTGCGGAATATTACTTCAAGGTCGCGCGTAAACCGAGACCGTGAAACGTCGATTGTTTCTCGCGCGTGGTCGATTACGATATTTGAGTTTTATCGGAATCCGATAAAGTCGGTTCAGCGCAGTCGGGCGCGCACGCACCTGTCGGTGAGCTTTTTCGAGAAGCCGAAATCCGTGATCTTCAAGTGTCCCTGACTGTCGAGTAGAAGATTCTCCGGCTTGAGATCCCTGTAGACGATGTGCTTGCAGTGCAGGTAGTCCAGAGCGCAGACTATCTCGGCGGCGTAGAAACAGCTCGTCGGGCCTGAGAATCTTCCCGCCGCTCGAAGATAGGAAAACAATTCGCCACCGGCGACGAACTCCAGAAGCATGTAGACCCTCGCCTCGTCCCTTCCGCTCCAGAGCCTTTTGAGAGTAGTGAGTCACAGAAATTTGGTCATTTAGTAATCCAGTATGTCGTTCTTTCGCATATCTCGATATGCAACGTCTCGACGCCAACTCAAAAAATAATTTTTGATTTTGACTTTTTTTTTTTTTTTTTTTTTTTTTTTTTTCGCCGATACTTTTAGTAGGGAATCAAGTTTGCACCTGCACGGAAAGTTCGTACATTTCTCCCCGACGAGAGGGAAGAAGGCGAGTACTTTTCTCCGGTGGGAGTGATTCCCGCCCCAGTGCGAATTTTATGTAATGTTTGAAAATCGCGTTTTTCCATGTCAAAATTTGTTTAAAATTGTACATTAAAAAAAAATTCAGACAAAATGCGTACGTATTCAAAAAAAATTAACAAATCATTTTCATAACAAAAAAAAATTAGCGGGCAATTTGTTGAACAATTTTTTGTTTCACTAATTTGTTAATAACATTCTGGAATTATTATTACGCGCAAACCGTCTTTTCGGCATCTTCCAAATGCTCGATTTTTTTCAGATTTTTATCTAATCGAGAAGGGTTCGTAATGCTCTCTTGTTCTTCTCTCGAACTTAGGCGGCTTCAGACATTGTGCTAGTAGTACGACCTTAAAATAAGCGGACGGCTAAGTTAAGTGGAGTTAAATAAGAGGGCTTCCACTGTATATTGATTTTTGGTAGAATTTCGACACGATATCGAAATCAGGTCTCTTAGAAGGGGAGGTGCGAAAAAATCAGCGTCGCTCCAGAGTTAATATCGGTGATATACTAACATATTGACGATGAAGGGATGATTGACTTCTTTGAGAACGGAAACCTCGTTTCGCACGTGCTCGACCTGCTTCAGCCTTATAACATCCACCATGGATAAAACCTTGAGCGCCAGCGGACTTCCACGATGTCGACACAGGACGACGCGGCCAAAGGTCCCGGTGCCTGAAAGTCGATACAATTTCGAATCAACATCCGCTTTTCGATCAACTATTCATCCACTATCGAAATCGGTAAATCATCGACTAACTCAACAAACGGAAAAAACTGAATTATCCAAAAAAAAATTGACTTCGCGGCAATTTAACGTGCGGATTTCTTTCCGTATCTCCGTTTTTGCTATAAATATTTGCCAAATTGGCAAGTCTCCCCGAAGACGCGAGCGCGTCGTCTCATTTCTCCACGTTTTTCGTTAATGGCGAGACAAGCTTTGTCGGTTAATGCAGCGTCGTCGTTAACGATCGACGACAGCTGTTTGTGGGAAGTCCTCCCCGCGCCTCCTATAACGCAAATCTCCGAGAATCCCGACCGCAAAACACTTTGTCATATGTCCTCGTGTTTTTCGAATGAATTCACCTCGACGAGCTCATTCACGCCTATCCAATTAACCGATAAATTTTCGGCGCCCACGCGACGATGCAAAAATAAAAATTGGATCCAAAATTAAACATTATTGATGCACACGATAAATATTAAAAATGAAAAAACATAATAACAATAATAATAGTAATGATAATGACAATAATAATAATAATAATAACAACAACAACAACAATTATTATTATTATATATATACGATATATACTATAATAGTTTCATTACGAGAGACGATGACGAGTGCGGGGGCAGATGCGTTTAAATATCGCGAGGTTTCCCTCATGACGCGCGCGTCTCAGCGTATTTCTCGGGAGTTAAATATACTCGTGGTCGACCTCTTCGCTCTCCAGTGGCCCACTTGCTCGCAACGACACGCAACTAGTCGCGTTCGACTCGCGCGATAGTTCTTCATTCTTAAGATCTTTTTTTCTCCACCGCCGAAACACACCTGCGATCGACGTGTTCTCTTGAGAAATCGGTTACATCGCTTCACGACCGTCGTAACTCGTGGGCATGATTTTTTTTTTTTTTTTTCGAACTACCCCCGCAGATCGAGCCTATTGTTCGGAAAGCGTCGAATGAGCCGTCATACGATCGTGTTGCTCTTCGGAGAATCGTGGAGAAGAAACTAATCGACCATTGGCCAGGGTGAACCGATCAGTGAATCAACGATTCACATTGAGGAACACTCGATATTTTTTTCTGATTTTCAAAAATAATTGTTCGCTGCAAAGTGAAGTTGCGCGAGAATACGATTTTTTTCGAAACAATTTTTTTTTTTTTTTTTTTTTTCGATTTTTGTAATTTTTTTTAAACTTTGTTCTCGTTGGGACTTACCGATAGTTTTGATTATCTCCATGTCGTCGATGTCGTATCTCGCCGAATCCTCCTGCGATCCTTCCTCGTCCGACGTTCCGTCTCCCGACATCGTCTCTTCTTTCACTGTCTCTCACAACTCCCTGTTAATTCTCTACCGCCCTCGACTCGGCGTGGTCTCGAAAACGGGGTATGCCAAAATTCCGAGAATCCGGAGGGATTGTCAGTTTTCCCGTGCTCGATACAGCGGCTCTTAATGACCAGCGGCAAAACGACGGTACGGAAAGCCGCAGCGAGGGAAAAGATTTATTTCGCCTCGGTCTTGTACCGCGCGCGCACGTGGAAACGGCAGTTCAACGATCCACGAACGAGATATTCTTAGAGCTCCACTTCCGTACGTCTCATAACTGTCCGTCGTGGTCTTCGAAGTTAACGCACACAAACTCAAACACACACAAGCCCACAGGCACAGCGAAACGCGCGGACTAGATGAACTATCGCGTTACACGCACGGACACGTGAAAAGTCACCCTCGCTTCGTCGTGTACGAGCCTCGAATCCCGTTGATCCGCCTGCGTGTCTTCGCCGCCACGGCTTACCACGTGCTTCGATTTAACGACACGCCGCACTACGGCCCGTTTGTCTATTTATTCGCGAAATCGACAATTCGACAACGACGCGATTTATGCTTCGAAGAGTAAAAGTGTCGATTAACGAGCCTCGAATAGTTCTCTTTTTTTATTTTATTTTTTCGACTTCCGTATCGTCGTAAAGACGCGAGACGCGAAAGTGCACGCGACGATTCGATGCGAGTGATCTGTCGCGACGGGACTCGGGTGGTCGACTGACGAGAAGGGTTCGTCGTCGCCGCGATTATCCCGTTCGTTTCTCGCCCACGTTCGAGGATCCGTCGGATCCGCGCGACGTCATAATTCGCAATTTCGGGATCGTCACTCCCGCGCGACTAAAGCCAAAAAGCGTTTTCCGGGTTTTTCCTTCGCGGCGCTCGGGGCCAGCGTGAACGGGCTCTCGGCGATAGTTCCCGCGCTCGCGGGGGGGGTCGGAAGGGGGCGCGCGCGCGCGCGCCGAATGATGTAAGAAAAACCCACTCCCGCGCGTTCGCCGCTTGGACGGCGGCGGGAGAATCAGGAAGTTGGCACGCGTATCGCGGAGAAGAGTCAAATTCGAGTGATCCAGCGACGCACTTGAGATAGATTTATCGTTTTTTATTCTCAGGGCAAAATCATTTCTGGCGAGGATTCAAGTATCGGCATGACCGGCGTCTATTTTTCGCGCTTCCTCCCGACGCCCGCCCGCGCGTACGAGCGTTTGTAATTTTGCGAGACAATGTATCGCGCGCGTCGGCGAGAATTTTTTACTCTCGACACTCGGTTTTTTTTCGCTCCAGCGATGCCCCAGGCGAAGCTTCGGGGCAACCGGAGAAAGTCCGCTCTCTACGGCGAGAGATCCTCGAGTCGAGACACCGCAACTCCGCGCGTGCAATACGAACTGGCACGGATTGTCCGCGCGGTGGATATAGCAGCCAAATGAATAGCTACAGCCTCGCGAGTGTGTACACACCGCGTTGTCCTCGTTCTTTATCCCACGGCAACGGCGACTCGTTCATTCTCTTTTCTTTCTGTACCCGTTTTTTTTTTTTCTTCTATATACCTTTCGTTGTTCTATATATTTTCGAGACGATTGACCGCGGTCGCGCTTCACCAGCGAGACGCGAAAGCCCCCGTCGATTACTTCCTTCGGCACTGCACGTGCGCGTTGTCGTCTCGCTCGGCTCTTCCAGCACCGCGAATTGTCAGTAAGCGCGTGAGGCTCCTTCGAAGGTTTTTGGAATTCCTCTCGGTTAGTCGCGAAACTTGTCACGGCCCTCGAAGCATCGACGACCGATAAGAGCTTCGAATATTCGAGAATGAGAAGTCGCTTTATAACAAGGCGAGGAACGAATTGTTCGCGCGAACTCGTCTAGGATACAATCACCCGTTTCTCGTGCGGACAAGGCTGGCCGTGAGACCGCGGCAGCGGCGGCGAGCATCGGAGAACTGAACCGATCGCCGAGCCGAGATCCCAAATGTCTCGCTTCTCCATCGCGCTTGTCCGTTCTCGCTTCTCACTCTCGGTTAATCTCTACCCAACTTTCCCCACTCTCTTTCTCTCTTCGCGCGGACCTTTTATTTTCTCCCGCGTCTGGACTGTGCACTCGGCCGCTGATACCGAGAGACGTGCCCGCTATCTCTAGCGGCTCGCGGTTCCCCGCGCGTCAGCCCGACGAGATGCATTATAGCGGCGCGCGAATCTCCCGTATCGGGTTCTCGGCGGCTACGGAACGCGACAAAGCGACGCACTTGATCCACTCGGTCCGGCGAACCGCAATAAATCATTACTGTATAGATGCGTGAGATTTATGTTGTTATTTTTTTTTTATTATAATTTTACATTACATTAACATTTCACAGTTCCTTTGGATTTATAATTATTTTACCAATCTACTTGATCTGACTTATATTGACAATTTCCTTGCTTTTATGATTATCTGAATATAAATATTTATTGAGAAAAAAGAAGAAATTAAGAATTCAGCTATTTACTGGATCTACGTTATATACTCGAATACTATGTGCTATGTATTGTCGACTATGTACTGAAAACTATATAGACTATGCAATATATATGTTATTACATACGGAACGTGTATCGATACTATTTTCGTTTCGGCGTGCAAACACGAGTGTAAACGACTCGTCGAAATCTTCGCGCAAAGGGTTTCGGCTTAAAAATAGTTATGATTCGCGGCGAGTATTCATATGTTTCGTCGGTTGTACATCAGCTTTGTATCGTCGATGAGTCGAGGCAGCCTCTTTGAGAACCCGAAATAATCGCGCGGATTTATACACGCTTTATACGCGTACCGCGTATCGTTGCTCGTCTCGGTCCCGATATGACCGAGCTCTACGGGGGCCGTAGCGTAGACGCTCGCGTTATCCATCAGCGCGATGCCGTCCGACAGTTTCGCACAGCGTACGTTACGAGTATAAACGACGACGCGTCGACGCAACAGCGGAGACAAATTTTCGCACGCTCGACGCTGACGCTTTTGCGAGCCCGCGGGCGAGGGGAACGAAATAACATTTCCAGTCGGAAACGTTTCGTTGGCCGAAATGGATCAACAAGCGTTTCTACGAGACGATTCTCTTCCACTCGCCGCCGTCGCTCCCGTCTTTTCACCTCTAATAATTCTGGCTCGAATCCAGATGCACTCGCGAGCACCAAATCGCTCACAGGCCCCGCGGCAGCTTCTCACCGATCCTTGGAGAAAAACGTCGCGATGTCGCGCGAGAACGGGGCAATCGGCGCAGCACGCCCCCGCCGCTTACATACTACAGTACATGTTTCGGCTCGTTTCATTTTCGTGCGCCCATTCCCCGCCTCACCCGCCCTTCGCTTTGCTGCCTTTCGCTCTCTATTTCTCTCTATTTAGCACACATTTCTTGGCAACTTCAAACACTGCGAAAACCAACGTAATTGTCGATGAAGATCCATATGGCTCATTTTGATTTTCCTGTCGAATGATTCGATGACTCGAGCGATATCACGTAAGTATTTTCTTCTCGCAAAAAACGGATCTCGTGATTGTTCTTTTCGGATTATTTCGAACTGGTCCGGTGTCCTTACCAAATGGTCAGATATTTACAAGCGTATAACGCATTTTTCGAAAAACACGTAAAATTTGGATCTTTAAAGGCTTAATTTTATTGATAAAATAATTTTATTAAAAAATTAACATTTTTTTATTCCATTTTACTTTTAAGAAATTTTTATCTCGTTTACTTTGCGAGACTATCTCGACTCCGAGACAGAATGTCCTAAATCAGTCGCCATCTGATTTAGCAATGAATTTTTGAACGATAACGAGCGCGAATTATCGAATCGATGAAGAGCATTAAATCGTAAACGCGATAATGATACAGTAATCGAAGATCTTGAGAAATCGAATGTTTGTCGTTTCGTGCGAAGCTTTTCGAATATTCGAAACTCATTTGTTGGCAGTGAAACGTATGAATTCTCGATACCCGAAGAGCACAACAACTAACTCGTGGGCCGAATAGCTTGCGCTCGGAGAGTCGAGGAATGGGCTCCATCTCTGGGCAGGTGAATCGAGAAGGTAAAGCGACTGTCTGCAGCGATATAGACAGTGCTCGCGCTTGGGGGAAAAAAAACTACCGCTCCCGAAGAATTGCCGATGTTTCGCGAAGAATAACTTTTTTCGCCGTTGGCCGAGACGTTACTCGGCTACCGAGCGCCACACGAGCGTTACCGCCGCTCTGCGCTATTAGTAACTGTATTCCGTATAACGAGAGAATTGCGCCGTTTCCATATCGTCGCGGTGGTGCGCGCATCGGGCACCGCTCGCGTACCAGCGAGAGCAGCGAAATAACCTCGAGAGTAATGGATAGGTGCGCGCTTGTCGAGCACACTCTCGCGAGTCTCGAGATTACATTAACGAGTGGTGCACGCAAAATCTCCAACGTACACAACGGCCCGCGCGCATGCGCTTTTTGCATGCACATATATGTATATCCTCGAACGTTTACCACCCGTACGTGAGTACGCGTTGAGCATTATAGAAATCCTGTAAATGGCAGCGAAACGTTTTATCACGAGAAACATCGGGTAATCGTAAATATCTACCGTACGTCCGACGAGGAGTTGAAGGAGCGGCTTCGCAAACCACCCACGAGTCTCGACCCTTGACCGGAACAAGGAAGAAGAGGCGCATTACCTGCGAGAGATATTCTATTACTCGGCTTATCCACCCGATCGATCTTTCCGAGACTCGGCGATTTAACCGTTGTTTTTATTTCGATTATATTCGGCCCAAAAAACACCGAGTTAGAGGGATTTTTTCTGTTTTCTTCTCGCTATTAGATTGAATAGACCGTAATTAAATTATTGGTAACAATCGAACTTTCGCTTACAGTTGGAAGTTCCGAATCGCAGCCTAGCGAGAAAGAACTCTTTCTTACGATGAATAAAAAAAAAACTTTTTTCCTCTCACTAGGAATGAAAGAGAAAGAGAAAAATCCGCTGGCCGATCATTCGGAACGTACTCAGGGGCTACGTAAGAAAGAGATATCTCTTTCGATAACTTTTTAAACAATGTTTTTGTGTAACAGAAAACATTTTTTTTTATTGTATAGTTTTCGAGAATGAGTACAAAAATGTCAGTCGTATCGACAGATAAAATGTAATGTAAAATGTTCAGGGAATGGCGCTTATTTTCGATGTACAAAAAAACGTCGAGTCACAACAATTTTCATGCAATTGAGGCAGTTCTGTCGTTTGGTGGTCGTTTCGCATCAGTTCGAGAAAAACAAGAGAAAATTGCAATTGCTTCTCGATAGCATCAAAATCAGAAAAAATTCACTTATATAAGGTACTGAGAAGATTAGTTTTGCATTATAATTATTCTAAAAGGTTATTAACAAATTAATCAAAAAATTAATTGTTAAGTAAAAAATTAATTCTGAATACGTATAAATAAAAAAAAAAATTTCACCGATTTGTTTAACATGTTGGCATTATTATTATGCAAAGTTAATCTTTTCAGTATCTTTAATATGCATGCATTTTTTCAGATTTCAGATCGTCGTATTTGCTACGCTCAAAGCGTCAATAATCGGAAAAAAGTCACAGAAACGCGCACAACGAAAGACATCGTCCGGCAGTCCACTCGGAATCGCAACCGTAACGCGAGCCTGGATTCGATATCGCGAGCTCGTTCGCCAATGGGTCAAGCTTTCCCCCTCTCCGCCCTCGTAGCATAGCACGATTGTAATCATTTTTATCGTTCGAGCTCGCGAAATACTCGATATTACGGTCCGGTCTCGCCGAGGCAGTTCGCACCGTGCAAATGTTTTTTCTCATCATCGAATCGACGCATCGCGCGGAACACTCGCGTTTCCGCATTGCCGCCGAGCTCGATCGAAGACTCGTTTCGCGGCCGAGAAAAGTGTTATCCCGCACCGCGCGTTAGACTATAATTTCGGATCGAGTTAATTGCCGTTAATTAGCAACGGCAATTTAATCCCGCCGCGAGTTTTATTTTATCGCCTCGAAGGACACAATCGAGGAGTAAATACCGAAGAATCGAAAAGAAAAAGAATAGAAATAATTTGTCGATTTGTTCGCGCGAGGCGTGTATCTCGTGTACCGGTGTGTATTAGTCATATTTTTATCGGTCTATCGGGCGAACGGGGCCTCTATTTCCGTCCCGAAGGCGACATTACGCTTCTCGGAATTACCGGCGCGTTGCGATGTTTTTTTTCTCTCTCAATCTCCATCGCACCGCTTCGTTTCTCAATTTCTCTTCAGTTCCGTAATTCGTTTTTTTTTTTTATCTCGTCGCTCCACGCTCGAGCGGTAAAACCTCG
Source organism: Ischnus inquisitorius (assembly GCA_963924025.1). NCBI lineage: Eukaryota > Metazoa > Arthropoda > Insecta > Hymenoptera > Ichneumonidae > Ischnus > Ischnus inquisitorius. Next base: position 15,920,130 of record OZ001251.1, read on the forward strand.
GCGAAATAACTTCGATGTCGAGAAACCGAAAAATTAGCGAGGGATAGGAAAGTTTGCGCGATAATACGTGTAGCCAGCGAGGCCCGAGCGCGCGACGTTCACGACGAGCAATACATATCGGAACGGACCTTACGCTCTAGTCGTAAGTTGGCTCTAGTAGCCTCGTTACGCCGCGTGTACCGGTGACGCTCGGGTCTATCGAGGCTGCACGCGGAGCTCGAAACCGCAGGTTCTTGCTCGTCGCGAAGTAATTATCCTTGCTCTGGTAGCCTCTCGCGCAGATGCGGGCTTTTGCGGTCGCGCTTCAATCGTTCTTCTTTTCTCGCCTTTTCTTAACCCCCCCCCCTCCCCCTCTTCATTCTCCAGCGCCCTTTACCGAGCTTCTCGGGGATAATAAATTTGCATGACGCGAAAGCCCGATTCTCGCGGACTCATTCATGCGAACGATGAGCATTAAAAAAAATCGTGTAAAACGGTGTTAAAAAAAAGTACAATCGAAAATACGAAAAAAAACGATAATCTTCACAAATTGTCGACAGGCAGAGTGGGATAGGGTTGGAACAAAAAAATAAAACCGATGACCTGAAAATGATTTTTTTTTTGTATCGATGAAAAAAAAAACCTTTCTCGCCCGAGCCCGTTGCGGTGTTTCGAGAGCATCGTGACTATCGCGGTACTTACGACATACAGACATCGATGCGTCGGGTACGTGTTCTCTCACTGGTAACAGCGCTCTCTCCATTGTGCAGAGTCGTCGAGAGAGCCGTTGCCGCGCGGCGAAACCGCGGGCCGCCGAGGCTAATGCACAGGCCGCAGAGGCCTGGAGGTTTTCCGCCGTACGCTGCGAAGTACAGGCGCTACGGCGTCGTAAAGATAACTCGCACGAGTCGCCGCTGCCGACTACGAGCGTGTGACTACCTTGTAACGGAGCCGTTCTCCCTTCGATGCGCTCGCGTGTTGGTGCGAATCTCACGAGCCGCTCGTACACGACGAGCTCAATCGTATCTCTCGCGTATTCGTTCGTAGCGCAAAACTGAAAAGCCGACGGCTTCGTGAGACTTTGTGAAGAAAACTCTTTCAACCTGGTCGTAGCGTCGCGCACGCCTTCGGCCGGCTGGAGAGCTCTTGAAAATTCGGCCAATCGCGTCGTCCTCTCGTCCCTCCCCTCCCCCTCCCTCCCGCCGTGCGCCACGCATGTACGGAGACTGCGCGAAGCTTCGAAGTGCGTGTAACGCGAATTAGTTATCGCGAACGGCTTCGAAACCGCGTGTAAGTCCGATTTCGCGAATCGCGTTGTGTGCGTGAGGAATATTGAAAGATAATGTGCGACGGCGGAGAGAAAAAGTAATGAAAGACGCGCGTGAGTCCTTCGTGCACGCGAACGAATCGCCCGACAAGGGGTTCCCACCGGCGGCCCCCCGAGGTTATTCCGCAAGCCGCGCCGCTTCACGGCAATTCCGAGCTTCCGAGAGCGTCGAGATCCCACGGCTATTTCCGGTCCGTCCGCTGTGCCCCGACGGAGTGCTGCCAGCGTTTCCGTTGCCACGCACCGGTGACCGTCGAATCACGCTGGCAACCAGGCTCTCATAGGTACGTAGCGGTTAACCGGCATGACTTTTCCGAGGGCATGCACCCGGGCGATACGCTCGCCCCGTCGCGATCCTCGTCGACGCCCGCGGGCCCTGAACGTTCACGGTACCGTGTTGAAATTTCTTTCCGATAGCCCGAACATCGAGGGGCCCGCATTTTATTTTTTTGAATGACGACGTCGACGTGACTCGGTGAGTAACGATAGTTCCCAGATCCACCCGCATCCCGGCCGAACCGTTATAGATAAATGAGAAACGATCGTTTTACGCTAAGTAGGGTTATTTTCTTTATTTATTTAATTCATTTAATGTATTTAATTTATTTTATTTTTGCACATTCGATTTTGTAATAATACTCTAAACATCGAGAATACAACAAAAACGCGCATTTTAGTAGTGATTGAGGAAAAATAGTAAATTACGAAACCCGCGGAATATCATCAGTGGCGTCGTTGAAATTATCAGATGTCTGGAAAAGACTAGTGGTTCCCCTTCTGCCCTCGGTGGGAAGGGGGGCAGAGCGGGGTCGAGAGAAGCGAGGTACCGCGCGGGGCACTGCACTGTGCCGCGTCGGAAACCGGAAGCCGAGCTTTCCACATCGGTGACCGCGAACAATGAGATTCTCGCGTCAAGTTCACGGCACGTGGATAGCCCCGGGAGAACTCGTCGCCGCTAGAAATTCCGCGTCGTACTACGCTTTTCCATCAACGGTCGAGATTCGAAGAGTACGCGCGTATTTATTCCTTTTGCAATGAAAGAAAGAAAAAAAACATTTCTTTTATATGGCGAAATAATCGATCACTCGTCGAAACACTCGCGCGCGACGCAACGCGCAGTTGATATTATCGTTGACCTCGGGAGTGTGCGCGAGCGCGCTCCTCGAGATTCGCACACAATCGCCGAGACCTTCGTCGCGGCGAACTGCCCTCGCTCGCGTATTTCGAGCGTGACAATCGCGCCGTTCCCATTTCCATGCGACAGGTATTCCGTACCGTCGCATATCATCGTACTCGACTGCCCGGCATCTAACGGGTGGACTTTGCCGCTCGTCCGCCAAACAGTCCGTCGGTCACGCGAACCAATCGACGTTACAAATGCACAACGCTTTGCGGCGCGTAAGCGAAAACTGAAAAACAGCGCCATTGTAGACAAAAACAAAAAAGAAAAAACAAGAAAACCAAAATACTTTCGATAGAAAAAAACGGTGAAATATTTTTCATCGATAAACGAATTTGAATATTAGAAAAAAAATTACTAAAATAAATAAGCATAATAATATCTACTATTCTATATAATAGTAATAATACTATTTTTATCACAAAAAACAAGAAAAAAGCTGGAATATAAATGAAATCAGTTATTGTATTGAAGCAAGCGGCGCGAGAGACCGAGCAACAGGTGTGTGCTTACTCGCAACAGGTAATTCAAAACACCCCGTCCGCGTAACATTACAAAGACGACGAGGGAACCGAACGATCGGTCGAGGCTTATACAAATAGCTTCCGTGAAAAAGTCGATTGTCTTCCCTCTTGCTGCGTAACACCATGAGGCATCCGTAGCTTTTTAAACCGATCATTGTCGTGCGCGCACGCGCTCGTGCTCGCGCATTCTCCTCGTCCGTCGACGTCGTTATATCGCGTCAAGGTTTCGCGAGCGGAAAGATAGGCGCCAAGCGGGTACTCCGGCGACGGCGTCCCACCTGTAGCTCTTTCCCAGCGACAGATGTTTCCTGGCGCGAACGCTACAACAAGAGCCAATCATCGTGCGAGACCGGTGACCGCGCTATAGCTTACGACTCGTGTCGAATCGCGCGATTCTGAATGCTCCTGTATCATTTTATACACATTTGCCTGATGTGTGCTGAGATAAACTGTTTTTTTTCATTATTATTAGTTCTTTACGGAGACGAACGCGTTGAAAAATCTCTGCGCGCAAAACAGTCGACACTTAAGGGCAAGTGAAGCGACTGTGGGTGCGAGAGAGATAACTACAATTGTTAAATTGACTTTTTCCGATGGTTATAATTTTTTTTAGAAAAACGTAAATTTGAGACATCATTTGTTAAAAAAAAAAATAAAAAATAAATAAACGTATTCACTACAAACGAGCCTAAAAATGCGTATTTGGTAACGAATTATAAAATAATTAAATATCTCCTCATAGACCGTATATGACGTCACAGGCTACTGAAAATAAACGTGACGGCCTAGGGTTAACCAACTGTCCAGTGGAAATTGTGCGTCTAAAATAAACCCCTTGAGAAAAAAAAAACAAAAATCAAAGTTTACCCAAGCCTATCCGACGAGGACGACCAACAGTTGTGAACTCTACGGTGGATACGTGCATCGTCTATCCCGATAGGATGAACGAGCGTTGAACCTGGCGGAGAAGTGTTTGAGTCACGCTCACGGAATCGATTCGTGTGAAACGAAAAAGAGAAACGCAAGAACGAGAACTAGAGATAGATATAAAGCACGACCATCCTGAGCCCTGTGTATTCGTCTCGATACTCTCGCCTTACTTCGCGCCAATTCTCATTTCTTCTCTGCAATGCTAGATTTTCCAAGCCTGTGTTTTTTAATCCTTGAAGTTGACATTTTTTTACCATTCGAATTTTTTTTTTTTGCAATCGTGCAAAAATGCAAAACTTAGACAATAGACGAAAATCTTTTGGCGACGAAGAACAAGCCTTTGTTATATAAATATCCTTACCGAGGACGAATTGCGATACCGGTATTGGATCCGAATCGGCAAGTTCGATGGCCCAAGAACTCCTTTCCGAATACATTTATCCACGTCGCTCAGAGTGCAGCAAACACAGTAGTGATCCATTGGACGTCGTAGCTTCGCGCTGACCTGCAATGAAATCGATCGAATTGATGCCCGCGTAGGGCGCGTGCGAACTTTATCTGCGAAATTGAAAGTTTTTTTTAGCTTCCGTATTGGTCCCGTACAAACATATGAATGATTTATTAATCCTTGAAAACAACTCATAATCTTGGGTCTCCAACGCGGCGCCTGAGAAATCCGCTGAAATATCCGTTTAAATGCAATGTTGATATAAACAAATTATAGAATTCAGAAGTTTCCGGAACGACGCAAAAGCAAAAAAAAATTAAACATCAATTAGAATCATTGCAATAATTCATTACTTTCTCGAAAAATTAGATTTCTTTGCAATCATTCATTTAAAAAAATATTATTTTTCCGGCTCAAAATTTTAGTACATCCCCCAATAAAAAAATAACAACAAAGAATCAAAAAAATAAACCTAGATTCAATTAATCATTGTTTTACGAGACTCGCTTATAGATCAAAATATTGCGTTTGGCGCCGAGATATTCCGTCGCCCTGTCATGGAATTGAGCCAGTTTATCATTAAAGAAAAAAAAAATAAGCATCGAAGATTTTCTTGAAAAGACACTAACAGAAACACGCGTTCTAGAGCATTTTTTCCACGCACATCGTTGTTAAATTGTCGTCGAACTGAGCTCTAACACAATGAGGACATCGTCGATAAACTGTGCGTGACGAGATTCCCCCGTGAGCGAAGATTATCGAGTGTATACTTTTTTCGCATCTCTTCCGTCCTTATTCCGTTGCCGCGAGGAGCAACGTAAGTGGGTCGTTCGACCGGACGCTGTGTATGACACGGGAGCTCCACGGGCCTGTTGCTATTACCCCCGTGAATTCTTCCAGTGCCATAGACAGTTCCGGCCATCGGTAAAGATTCTTCTTCATTTGTGTCTCTTCGATGCGGACCGTTGGTTAACTTCTCGTTGTCGTCTTCGAAATGAATCAGTAGCGGCGTTAAGAACGCAAAAAAAATCCTCGGTCGGTCCGGCGTCGAAATAATAATAATATTATTCTCGCTGGCACTGCCGTCGTTTCTCACACCGAAACGAAATTCGATTAAATGTTGCGAATAAGCTTAAAACCCTATAGAAGTTCGGGTACAATCGTTTCCCGCGCAATGAGAAGAGCGAAGAAAGAACAAGAAGAAAGTTTCGTCGAGCTGGTTCGCTCGGTGGCTTTCCAGTTCCTCGAAGGGCGATAGCGCTCGCGCGCCAGCTCGCTCTCTCTTTTCTCTTCAACTTTGTGTTCGGCTCGAAGCCTGACGATGAACGATGAACGTGCTCGCAAAGTCTCCCCCCTCCCATTCCCGCCCGTCTCTTCTCTTTCTCTTCCCTGTTTCAGCGCCGTGTTGCACGCTTCGGTTAGCCCGGATCGACGTCTCTTCCCGGAAACGTCGTTCTGGCATGATAGTCGAGGGCCTCACTCACCACCGGGGCCTTTCTTTCGTTTACCCTTCTTCCCCGACTGCCCTACGTTTATTTCTGTATCCGATTCGTTCTCGGCTTTCGATTCTTCACAGCCGGAGGAACAATTGCCCCGCCGATCGAGCGTATCGCATTTCGTTGTACGCTCAATTACGTTTCATTCGCTCCAGGGACGGCGGAGACGATGACAATCGTGCCGCGTTTCCACGTTACGGTGGAAAAACTACGAAGAATAGCCGGCTTTCGAAAATTCTATTTTTTTTCGAATTTCTCGATCGCCCTCGATTATTCAATTTTTCCCATCCCTCGGATGAGTCAACAAAAGTTTATGTACTAATTCGTTACGCGAGCGGAACGGCGGTTTGTATACGTTTTTTCAAGAGCATAGGATCTCGCTCGTTTCTTGTTGCTCGTGAAGCATCGTACTAATGCACGAACGTTAGATTTCCGCGAAGTACAGGCAAAAAAACAAAATACGGATAGCCCTGCGCGAAGGCACGATTGACTCTGTCTCCGGTGTTCCCTTGACTATATCGAAACTCTTCGAAACAGGTTCCCGGCGACCTCGCGACTCCTCTCTTTTTTCTGCAGCCTTACCCTTACTCTAACTCGGCTTCGCATCCTCCTTCTATAATACAGAATCGACTATAGGCTCGCACGCCGTACGTATGTGTGAGGAACGAGAGAGGGGAGTTGCGATTACCGCGATGCGAACCTCGCGAGAGCGTGCATGCGGTTACGTGTTCTCCACGCGCATCGAGAAAACGACTTCCGTTTTATCGTCGTTTCCCTATCTCCTCATCTCCGCGCCGTTTCCGGATATTATATCTTCGCAGGTGTTTCTAATCCGTCTCGCAATATCTATATTTCGCGGCCGGGACGTGAATCGTCAACGAGAGTCGATTCGTCGGAGGGAAAAAAAAAGCGAAGACGGAGAGAAAGAGCGAGAGGGGGGAAGGCGAGAACGAGGCCACGCTCTAGCGAGCGTTCGCCGCGTTGCGAACGTTTGAAGCCCGTGATTTCTGTTGGTGATGCAACGAGAGACCGTTCCATAGACAATACTCCTCCCCCCTCTTTAGTGTGTCGGTGAATTGTAGTCGGACTGCTGGTGAAACCATCGGGCCTCGGGACCCGACGAACACACCGGGCCCCGGTGTAATAAACACATTATAAAAAGAACTAACGTTTCTCGGGCTCTCTATTCTATGGACAGAAGTGTGACGAGGCGACGTGATAGAAATGCTCGCTATTCCGTGCCACAACTATCTCACCAGATTAGAAATGTTTTTTTTTTCTTCCATGGAATACATAAATAACTCTGAGTCGTATTTGGCGAATAAAAGAAACCCGAAGATTGGAGGAGCGGTTCGAGTCGAGGCTGCGAAGCGAGCTTCACGATTAGAGGCGAGCGCGAACAACGAGAATTCAGAATGTAATAATAAAGTAAATTTTTGTTCGTTAATAATAAGCTCAACTCAAAGATCGAATAAATAAATCGAAATTTTGCAGCCACTTTTTCGTAGCCAATTAGAATTGTATCGAAAGATGCGAGATAAAAATACGTGGGAAGTCTCGAAAACGACGTATCGTCAAAAACTTCAAATTATGATGATTCATCCGTTTCTTAATCTAGCTCTCTAGAGAAAAGCCTGTCTCGGCTTTTTCGTTGTTCTTTTTTTCCACACTTTCTCTTCTCGAGTCCCTTCGAAAGTCTGGCACGTACTTTGAGATCGCGTCATTTATCAACGGTACGAAACGTGACTGCACCTCGACGTCGTGCGTCTCTTTATTTCTCTCCTTCCCCCCTCCCCTGCGCCCTCGGCCGGTCGGGATGAACGTTTTATTCCGTCTCCCGTTCGGTTATGTATTCGAACTGTGACAACTTCGCCGTGTGCGATTCCCGACTGTAAGACCCGTGGGCTCTCGTCGCCTCGGTGTTTATACGTACCGGCGGCGATCGAAGTTCGAGCGGGTGGGTGGATCGCGGAATACCTTGAAGAATATTACGATCTCGCGTGCCGAGTCGTCGAACTCTCGCGGACGCGACGATACCCGAGTCTCGGACGAGAGAGCCGATCGTTGAATCATCGATATTACAGAATCCGCGTATCTCGCACTACCTCTCGATGGAGTGCCCTCGAAACGAAATAGTTGTATCAACGATCGAATCGACACCGGTGGGCGCGCGATTGGTGCGCGGCTTTGGTGATCGCGCGAGTCAAGCAACATCGCCCGCGGTCAGTACTTGGATGGGTGACCGCCTACCCGCGCACTGCCGCGTTCTCATCGACCAGTGATCGGAAGGTCGGAATTCTAAGAATTGGGTTTCGTAAATTATCGAGTACGGATCTCAATTCTCAGCGGGAATGACCGACTGTACCGGCACATTTCCGCGCTTTTCCTGTGCCCTCGCGCAAATGCGACGTAGTCGAAGGGACGCGACGATAAATAGAAAATCGAGCAAATACGATTAGATGGCACAATTGGCGGTCAATGCCATTGGGGAATTATTAAAAAAATCAATGATCAAGGTTATAAATGTAACTTATTCATTAAAGCAATAAATAGCCAAAACGTGAATAAAATCGTTCATTGCGATCTCGTGAGCAGTTTCGAAGGTGCGATAACGTGCGCTCGGCAATGAGGATTTCCATACATCCTGTATGTGGCTCACGGGTGCGATGACCCGAGCGGAAAGGTGTAGAGAGGTATAACGTACGGCTCTCGAGAAGAGAGGAGTTACGGTGCATGAAGACACGAAGAGTATCGCTGTATCGAGAGTCGAGTCAACGAAACGGTCTCAACCTCGTTGGGAAGAGTGAGAAACAAAGGGAAACCAACGGAGACACAAACACACGCACTCAGATAGTTAAGTCAACAGGGTCATAGCGAGACGAGCAAAAACATAGACAATAGGGAGGGAAGCCGAAAAAGTCACCTGCTGTTGAGTATCGCATCGACTGGACCTGATGCTCGACGGAAGTGCCTCCTCGTTCGATGTCGCCTGCGGTAAGCGCGTCTCGCGAGTCTCGCGAATTGCGAGTCGATACAATCGGGTAAACAGTGGACGATGACGACGACGAAACCGGACGCGTTTACGTAACAGCCGCACACGAGCCAACGAACCGATATAAAAGAAGTATGAAAAATAATCGTTTTTTTGTACTTTAAGTATCGCGATTAAAAAAAAAGTCACTCGGGAACCGAGCGAATCGGCGAATTCGATTGTTTCGCGCGTTATCGAGAGAAATACAATGCGAACGCGGTCTCGGTGGGAAACGCGAGTGTTTCCGCGATGCGGGACAGACACGAAGATATAAACCCCCGGGAGCGAGGAGTGACGAACGAACCGACGATTAAAGTGTGTATACCCGTGGGTTTAATACGGCCATGGATAAAAGCGTCGTCGGAGCTCTCGAACCGGTTGCTCGAAGTGACGTGAGCGAACTAAAGCTTGTGGCTGGCAGGTAGAGCCAGGTAAACTATCGCTGGCAACCTGTGCCGGCCGGCAGGGCAGGAGAGGTGACCAGCGAGCCGTGGTAACGAGCGAGAGAGACGGCCGACAAGCGGGAAGACGGTTGTACGGGGGTTTCTCGCTCGCCGCGGCTGGTGCCCCGGCAGCAGGTACAGTCAGCCGCAACCTGCGCGAGTCAGAGCCAGTCAGCCGAGAGAGAAGCCCCCGAGAAGCACCGTGGCGAGCACAGCGCGTCGCGGCCGTGCGGCGCAACGCGCGCGAGTACGAACGAGAGGTAACCATCGCACCGTAGGGCCGTCGAAGGAGGAAGGAAAAAAAATACAAAATTATTATCCGAGCGAGGACGAGGGCGGGGGGAATCCGACGGAGAGAAATGGAAGGGAGCATTGAGAGAAGGAACGAGGCTTGAGAAACAAACGCGAAATGGAGAGGCTAAAGAGTATTATTGGCCACCGGCACGGAGACTGCGTGTGACTCAGTTCGACATTAGCGAATCGAGGGCCTGGAAAACGTATTACGGGAATAGTTTTAAGGGCTCGCGGCATATTATCGAGAAAAGGACTTTTTTTTCAGAATCGGAAAACGATTGAAATGTTTTTGGGCCGATTGGAAGGATGTGTTCGAAATGTCTTTGGATTGCTTGGAAATTCGATTGCTCCGTCGCCGAACCTTCGGTATAGATTCGGTGGACGAGAATTCTGATTAATCGTCGTAATATTGGCAGAGCCTCAGCGCTACAATACAAGCACAATGAGATTATTGTGGGGCAAAAAAAGGAGGACACCCGTTACATGGGACCGCGAGAGATATACCTGTAGCTAGCAGAGCGTGACTTTTCACGTGGAGTAGGCACGCTGTACATTTACGACGGAGTGGGGGAGCGAGCAGTGGACGGCGGGGAGGGATGAAATAGCGTTGTCTATCTCGGGTCTTGTACCTAGCACAAAAAGTCGTCGCGAGTACACGATACAGGATCCGATCGTGTGTGCCTTCGGATTCCCAAATTCACTCGTTTCGCGAGTATTTGTCATGAAATTGATAACATACGAATTAACAGACGATTGGGGATGGGAAATACTTTAGGCACGGAGGAATGTTTAAACCTTGACTTGGCGCCTTCGACGTTTGCTCAGTCATTTTTTAACCCCGTTCGTTTTCAAATTTATTTATTCATCTATTCATTTGAGGAGGAAAACAAAACAAAACAACAAAATCTTCGTAAGAGAAAACAAATAGTATTTAGTATTTCAGGACCATTTGAGCTCGAATTAACTGTAGCCTAGTATTTGAATTCAAACAAATTTGTGAAATAAAAAAAAAATGAAAAAAAGTTCAGACTTTATAATGTTTCAGGGTTTCGAGAACTAATTAAATGTTGATAAGAATTATAAACAAACCCCTGAAATAAGCTTTTATTTATTGAGAAAAGTCTCATATGTTGCGTATTGGCCCCGACATACTATCATGCATACTGTTAATTTTCATTTTGCTATCGTTTAGAAATTGTTTAAGTTTTTCTCTCGCCATGGTATAAATGAAGAGATAAAATATATGCTTCGGAGGGTGTCTGAACCAATTTCCCGCTCTCGCCTTTGCAATACGAGTATTCAGCGACGCTGGAAGTTCCAGTCGAAGCGTCTATCCCGGCGTTGTTTCTTCACTCGGCACCGAACGGTACGAAACCTCGGGAATTCAACCGAAACAATCGACCGCTCTATTACAACAACGACGAAACGAAGCGAGAGCCGAGACTCTCACGGACCGATCGGAAACTCTCCGCGTGTATTATAGCTAGACCGGCAAAAAAAAATGAAAAAAATAAAACAAAATGGAATAAATGGCTGCGGGGCTCTCGGTAGGAAAAACTCCGAGTCAGGAGAGTTTTTCACGACGGAACGTCTGTCGATCCGTGGAATATCGGTCCGATACTTTGCTCTCTTCGTGGAACTTTCCCTAGGCCGCTCGGGCATCGGCGAAACCGCGGGCTGCAGGAGTGTCGTGGGAGAGCGAATCGATTTCGATCGAAGCCCCTTCCCCTGCCCCTCCCGCACTCTTCATGGGAGAAACTACTCGGTAACTATCGATTAGCTGAACGATAAATATCGTTATCGCACCGATGGTCCCAGGCGGAAGTTCTATGTGCAGTTTACAATATACATAAATACATGTCTGTATATGTATGTACTGTACATATAATATTCCATAAAACGACGTATATATGTACACTCGAGTACATTCGTCATACAGACTACACTGATATATGCACTATATATGTGTACATAAGTACATGATATACATGTACTATTCGCGAATATATAATATATACGATATTGTGAGAGTTTCGGGAAAATTTCGCTCTTCTCCATTAAATAAGCAGCAGTACATAATAGTATATAAGTACACCATATATACACTATGTACGCTACGCACAAATATATAATATATAGTAAGAGCTTCGGGAGAATTTCGAACTTCCCCATTGAAGCAACAGTGAATTGTTTTTTTTTTTTTCTACATAGTCAAAGCATCGAAGCTGTTGGCACGTTACTCAATGATCTTGAATATCGCGATTTTCGTAAGGAAGGACTCGCGTATTTGCGGACTAGTGTGTGCCGGTATTTTTTTCCTTCCATTGGCCACAGAACGGGGGAAGGACTAAAAAATTACTGTCGAGGGGGCGAGGGGCATGGGGGAGGGGGGCATCGTAGAATAATGCTAGTTCCACTATATCTCCGCGTCTTCTTGGTTCGTTACAGTACGAAGAAAGAGCAAAGAGGCCCGGCTCGAGCTCGCAGAGAAAGAAAGACGCTGTGTGATGCGCACCGGTGATTCTCGCGAGGTCAGCGACTCTGGCAGCGCAGCAGCGCGGACAGAGTTAGTGGAGCGCTCAGCTCAGCGTACCGGCACACTCGCGGGAGGAACTTTATGAATCGGTGCGTGGAGAACAGAGAGGAGGCTTGGAAGGAAGTTCACCGAGTCGTCGAGCACACGGACGATGGAAGGGGCAGGGGTGGTTGACGAGGAAATACCGACAACGAACTGATCCGTCACCCAGATTTACATTCAACTTTTCGTTATGATACGCCAAAACGCGAAACTTTGTAAATCTTTGTAAGGGTTTTTTTTTCGTTTTTTTTTTTTTTCTCGGGCTACCGAAATTGGACGTATCTTTCGCCTCCGCGAGATGCGTTGATGCAAGGTCAAAATGGTGGTTTAACAACCACGAAGAACTTGATATCCTGGTATGCCGGCCGTTTCGTTACATCATTCTCTTGAGCAGGATCAGGGTCGAACGTTTCTCGAGTACCAAGTTGTATTCTCGGCTCTTCGCTCGTGCCCCCCCCCCCCCCCTCCCCTTTCCCTCGCCTCGCCCCTCCTCCCTTGCCCCTCTAAGAATCCCCTCGATATATTTCTCTACCTACCTCTCGCGTCCCTTCGTACCTTTTCACGGCGAGTCTTTACCTCCCCCTTCCGCTCGGGAGTCTCGCCATAGCGCAACGTTCACAGGCCACAGAGTACGCAGGTGCATTAACCGGACATCTAAGCCCAACACCGTAACGCCGTAGCGTAGTTTCTTAGACGAGAAGCCACGCTCAGCCACGCTCGCCTGCCTTCCGTGGAGATCGCGGCTAGTCCTGAATCTTCCTCACTTCTGTCTCGAAGAACTCGCTACCTCGTCGGGTAACCGCGATAATCCGAACTCTACGACGGAGTCGATTTCGCAGTCTCGAAACGTAGAGGCACATTGCCATGAAAATAATGAAATACCGCCGGGAAAAACATTTTCGGACGATAATTTAAAAAAACTTTAAACACGTGAAAAAAATCATTAGATTGTTACTTGAATATATAATGATTGATGAATATATTTTTTATGAATCGAGGCTCGTTTTGCGATAGGAATAATAGAATTTTAGCGAAAAACAGCATTTCGTACGATAACATTGAAAAAAAATTTAACGCGCGAAAAAAATATGACAAATTGTCATCTAAATATATAAGGGTTAATACATATATTAAATACATTTTTATACATTGCTCTTCGGCCCGGCCAATGACCTGTGTTAGGTCAGCGCAAAACAGTTGTTGAAGTCTTATTCAGCCGAAAAAATACGCCGAAGTATGTGGTCCAGGACATATTGCGAGATCCCGCGATCTGAAGCTCGAAACGAATTGCGACGGGCAATGTCGGCATCATTTTTATTTTTTCGTATTTTCTGTTTCAATATTCTTCATTGCCCTCTCAGCTCAATATTCGTTCGAAAACCCCGACAAAATACCCTTTCTTGTTAATTTTTTTTTGCAAAACACGATAGCCGTCTTCAACTCTTTTTTTTTCAGAAATCTGTTAAAGTTTTTATATTCGGCATCGCGGCGATACACGCGTTTTATGGAGATAGAGCGATATAGCTCGCGCGTAGAATAATATCATTTTATTACCCCGAAAGTCGCAAGATTCAAAAATTTTCGAGTTAAAAAAAATGTAAGGCTCGGATTTTCGCCCGCGAGATGGATTTACTCTTGTAAATAGTCGACCAGATGTTCCAGTCGCGTGTCATTTTTTTTAGTCGTGCAACAAACGCGTAAATCGTGCATAAATCGGTATGCACGTCTATTCCGCATTGTATACACAACAACGGGCTGAGCGCCAGAACCGATTATCCAAGACGCTGCGCGGAAAGGTGGGCGCGGATGTCGAGAGACGGAAGATCGCATGTGATACGACATCGATGTCGTTTCACCGAGTTCGTCGCAGACGATTCTCGTGGCTTCGCGTCTAGCTGTGCGCAGCTCAGCGCGTTATATAAATAAGTAACGAAGCTTGAGAAACCCGAGGCACAATAAGTCTCGTGGCGGGATAAAACACGGAATCTCTATGTCCGTACGTTTATTTGCCACTTGTAGACACTGTATTCGTATGCCTCTGTTCCAGTGTACACTCGGTTCCCACGGAAAAAAAAGAAGAACCTCGTTGAGCCTTTATAGTTTTACGTTATGTGCCATGGTAAAAGCGCACTCGCAGCGACGGGGTGCCGCTACGTGAGCACACTCCGAGGTCGAGAGGTCACCGGTCAATTTCAACCTCTTCCGCGGCCTACGCGACTTGATACCTTATTTTTCTTCCACGCTCGCAGCTCCCTCAAAACGACGCAATCTTACCGCGAGTTATGTCGTTCCGAATCTTGCCTCTTCGATTATCAACTTCACGGACCTCGACGTCGAAAGTCGATTTTTTAATTGACCTTGAATTTTTTTTTTTAATGAAAAAAATGTGTGGAAAATCATAAAATTCAAAGTCAATTAAAAAATCTGAAAAAATAAAAGAATTATTTTCTTTAAAAAAAAGTTGTGTTGCCGGGGAAATTTCTTGATCAATTTTTTGTTTCATCAATTTGTTAATAACAATTTCGAATTTTTATTATGCAAAATTAATCTTGTCAGTACCTTTGATGTGCATGAATTTTTTCAGATTTTTATATCATCGGCAAGTGTTTGCAATTCACTCAAAATTTCCTCGAACTTATGCGAAATGAACACCTTACGCATAGGCTACTTTAAATCATCCGGTAATAGTTGAAAGATATTATTTGGCTCAACTTAATTTTTGCAATGACAACTAATTATTTATCTCGCCATATCCAACGAAAGCTCTGTCAACAGTCTACGAATCCTTTTCTCAGTGTCTATTTTTTGCATCGAGTTCGAACTTGGGGTTAAACTCGAGACTATAAATTCTGGCCTCAGTCCCTTCGAAGGTCAAATCGCGCCGCGTCCGTAAAAAAGGCGCGATTCAAAAGCTAGATCGTACTCCAGTTTCGGAAGAACGCGCGATGCAACATCACCGCCGATAATACCTCGCGAATCTAGCCTCGTCGCTGTATCGCGATGTTTCGTTGGCAGAAAGCCTTTCAACAAAATCTTCATGTTTATGAGATTTTGAAGAGGTGCATTCAAGGTCGATCGTCCTTCCCCCCTGCGGCCCCGACGCTTCGAACGATTCCACTCGCCGACGCGTATGCACTCCGTGTCTAAATGTTATTCTCGGTATCGGTCACTTCTTGGCAATATCAAGCTTTCGCATTATTTTCCGGCAGCTCGTCTTCCGTTGACCGACGCGCAACACCGCGTTTGTTCGTTGATCATTACTTTTCGTCTGGAATCATCGATGTATTATTAGGACGCGTCGTTGCGCCGAAATATGTACCGATAAAATGGGGCTTCGAAGCTCATACGGCGAACTGACGGAAGAATCACTTTGCGTTCGAGGTGGCCAATTTGTAACGAGAGATTCTCAAAAACGAGTTTCATTCAGATGAAGACGAGTGTCGCTGTGCGCGAGCGCTAGACCGTCGACGAGTTCACGTCTCATCAGATAAGACGCAGAGCGCAACGACTCGCAACACTGTGGAAGGTTTATTGTTCTATATATAATGTGTCTACCCCCGAAAAGTCGTACGGACGAAAGTTCGTCCGAAGGACCGCGCGCTATCTCGTCCGAATCGTTCTCCGCGCTTCTTTGTTCTTATTCGCCTCTGCAGTCTGTTTCGTTTCTCGACCAATTAGAGCTCTACTTTTGCTTTCGATACAGAAAAATCCTTTTGTCATATTCCACGAAAAAATTGTCCAGGTTAAAAAATTTAAGTTGCGTGAAATGGAGAGAAAAACTTTCCAAGGATTTATATGAAATTCATCGTAACAATGGCAAAGTAAACATTGTGAATTACATATTTTTTCCATATTCGTTCGCATTGAGCATTATCGAGACGAATAGTTTTATTCGTGAACGCGATCGATCGAGCATCCTCGTATCGATACTGCGCGCGCAGGATCACATGTTCTCGTCGCGCGCCGTCTGCTCGGGGGACTCGGTCGCCGCTGCTGCACTCGCTTGTCGCGTCGCAATAAAATGTTATCTTTGATGAATATCGTGTTTACTCTTCATTGATTCCTCTCCTTCGATCCTGGCAATAAAGTATACAACGCCCGCTACGACGAACACGAATAGTTCGATAGTCTTTATTATTTATTTCCGGCTCGATTGAAGTTTATTTCGCGAAGGTACGTGTTAGGCGTACGTGCTGAGGGGTTCGAGTAATCGAACGATATCTACGCGTACGGGAATTATCCTGCGAATTACTTTCGTATCGTAATTCATACACTAAAACTCTCGCCGACAGCAGTGGCTGTGCGGTCGGCGCGCGGCTTCGGCGATCACCGAAGTCAAGCAAAAATGCTCGCGGGCAGTACTTGGATGGGTGACCGCCCGGGCGCGCGGGTTGACGCATCAACCGGCGATACGGGCGGCTATTTTTTCCGAGACTTTGAGCACTTTTCGGTAAGTTACTTTTGGGCTATACACTGAGGAATAAAAAAGAATAGGGCGGTCTCTACCGGCACGAGTTATCCGAAGTTTCGTCGTGTCTACGACAAATGCGGTCCAGTGCAGCTGAGTCGGCTGCGGACGCGCTCGAAGCAAGGCAGCTTAGAGAAGTGCGGGCAGGGAGCGCTACGAGCGACAAAGGGGGCTGGGAAAGGTTCATAAAAACCCGTCAGGCTTACAATGGTAATCAAAGATAAATAAAAAATACTCTAGAACTTTCTAATTGTCGTAGCCGAAAGAAATGATTATCCTTTGTTCATAAAACTGCTCAACTCGATATAATCTTATCAATTTTCACTCACTATATCCTCGACTTTCTTTTCGTTCTCATTCCTCAAAATTGCTCGGGTCGAGACTTCGATACATGAAGTATGTTTCCGAAAGGAAAAAAAGTGGCGGCGATCTAGATGGTGCGTGTCACAGGTAAGAACCTGCCTCGCCGAACGCATATACATGCGCGCGTTGCATACGGCGGTAAGTAACAGGTGTTAGACGCGGTCTCTAACCGGTGAGTCTCTCGATGAGTCCGGCGAACAGACCTCTCGCTTGGCCGCTCGCGCGCGCGTTTTCTTCGCAGGTGAGGGGGTTCGAGCCTGCAGCAGCGGTAAGCGCATCGCGGTCGCAGGTGCGCGAGTTCCCGGAGTATCCGAGCGCCCGTGCCCGGCGTTTTCTTCGGCAGTCGCGTATAGACTCCCTTGAATTAATGCGACCCGAATAGAAAAACCCGGATAAAAGAGTGAGGATCTGTATCGCGTGCTCGTCAATTCTCCATAAGCTTGCACAGGGCGCAACGAGGGAGTGCGGGGCAAAACGGGCACGCAGTCGATATAAATATACGAAAGTCGAAAAAATGTCAAAAATTTTTTCTTAAAAAACAAACAAAATGAAATACAAAGAAATTTTTAAGATAAAGATAAATATCGAAAAAAAATTACTATCTAATGTGGAAGAATAAACACCAAAACAATAAATTATTTTATTATTTACATTTTATAAAAATGATTTATTTTCATTTCATTAATATTAATTATTGTTATTATTATCATTTATTTTTTCTCCCTGTTCATTTTGCCCCGCTCTTTGCTGCGTCTACGTCGGGAACGCGAGCAAATACGATCGGCAATCGCGACAACGTGCCATCCTTTATGCGTATTGCCTAGGAAGGAAAATGCTTTGTAGCGCAATGCGTAACGAGTAGCAATGAGGGGAAAAAAGTCTGAGAATGAAATAGCCGAGGCGACAGACTGAGAGTCTCGAGAGCGCAAAGTCGTTCGGCGTTCGCCGGAAACACGGCTCGTCGCTTGCCGCTTCGCTCTGCCGCTTTCCGAACCTCGCTCGATCTTTATTTCGTTCCCAACGCACTGCCGGCATCGTGGTCGCAACTTTTCTCGCTGCTTCCCTCTTTCTCTCGTCCCCAACGCCGCGCTTATCTCGTCTCTTCATTTTCAATACCGTCGTCGCGCTGCTGCTCTGTCGCGGATTGGCCCCGCTGTCGGTGCAACCCACTTTGCATGCCTGCAGGGAGCACAGAGTTCATTTCGCTAGCGAAAATTGTATTCATACCGGGATTCAAAATTAATTTTAAATCATATGAAAAAAAAAAGTATTATTGCAATATTTTTATAGAAACATTGAAATAATAATGACAGTCATACTTTTTTTTGTGAAAAGTGGTTCCGCATGTGTATTGAAATAGCTAAATAAATACAGCTACGTTGAGGGTAGAAAGAAATAAAGAGAGTAATATTAGATTTATTATTATTTGCTATTATTTCACAGAAAAAAATATAGCTTTTTCAATTAACAATCGCTTTACTTCCGCAAATGACATTAAAAGTGATCGGGGTCGTCAATTGTCAATTATTGATAAGTTCGATCCGAACCGATGCAAAATAATAATTTTCCGTGAAAACCCCTCCGATTCGTAATAGCCTCGGTCAATGGAAAACTCGATACGGTGGATTATAATGCGCCGGAAGCCGCGAAAGACAGAGAATGAGATAAAAATTCTACGAATGGTTGCGGCATAGGTTTGTGTATCCACGGTCCGAGCGGGAGTTTTCTTCATTAAAATTCAATTCGGATCGCAGGTAGAGCGAGTCAACAACAAACGGTCACGCGGAGAGTTTCGTAGAGGCAGTCTTGCAGAGTGCCGCTGTTAGCGCACCGCACTATGACTAATTACGAAGCGCGGTGGCCTGATGCCTCGGCGTCTGTTGAGTTTTGCGTCCCCTTCGGCCGTTCGACGCGCGCAAGCCCGGGATGTAAACGGCGAGTGTGAACACCGTGTACGTATCTCACCGGCCGGCGATCGTTTCGCCGGGCATCTCTTCGTGATGCTACTACCCGCTCTCTCCCTCGTGTGTAACACGCTCGCGCGGCTCGGTTCCTCCAGTATTTTGTAGTCCGTGGCGTTACCGCTGCATCTTTTGTGCCGCATACCTCGTTGTCCTTGCGCATGCACATGTTTGGCGTTTCTTTTCTTTTTTTCCCTTTCCTTTCTTTTATCACGTTTCTCTTACGAGCGCATTGCACTCGCGAGTTAACCACACCGAGGAATATGGTAAATCCATATGGGCTCGGCGGAACGGCCAATGCAAAGAGAAACGAACGTTAGAGTTCGCGCGATAACGTCGGCGTCGGGGGTAGCGTGACGATGTCGACGAGAGCATCGTACGCCATCGACTCTATTTTTTTTTTCAAAAACAACTAATTCTTTGCTTACGTGACCGCGCTAAACATCCCCACCGGCGATACCATTTATTTCGCCACTCCAGCCGTGAAAGACGAAATAACTACGTATAATGAACTTTTCAGAGCATACACGAGCACGGTGTGATCTACATCGCGTTTTGGAAAATGTTGCGAAAACAATCTTTGTTATCATAGATATTTTTCACGGTTTTGGAAGACTTGCAGTTAGCAATTTTCGCAAATTATTATTATTATTATTATGGTTTATTTATTTATTTATTCGCGGGACAAACCCGTGATAAATTGAATTTGTTTGTAGGAATATAATATGAATGAATCTAGGAGCATTATTATTTTTGTTATTATTATTATTATTATTATCATTCAGCTTTTGATACCAACCGAGCGCGGGCTGAATGTATAGAAGGTTTCACATCCCCTTAAGGGACTCCTTGCGTATAGTGTTCAGTTCATGGTATAAAAATGGTATGGTATAAAAATGTGAAAAAAACCATGCATATTGAAGATACTGAAAAGATTAATTTTTCATAACAATAATTCCAAAATGTTATTATCAAATTGATAAGAAAAAAATGGTTCTATAAAATCCGCGGCAACCCAATGATTTTTTTAATAAAAATGATCCGCTCGGTTTTTCGAATACCTATGAATTTTTTCAGATAATTAAATAGACTTTCAACTTTTTTTAATGAAAAATATATGTGAAAAATTATAAAATTCAAATTTTCTCTTCATTTTCGCAAACTTATGCCAAATGAACACTAAGCGCAACGTCTACCTTAAAGCCGTTGTCCCGGCGATCAGGTATTTTTATTTTCAAAAATATTTTGCAAATTTTTTTTGGAGTCCTCGTCATGAAAGTCCTGTTTGATTAATAATAAAAATATTAATCAGGCGTTCGCTTCACTTTTCAAAGCACCACGTAAATGTAACCCCTCGATTACCCGAACCGATAGAGAACCACGAAGCTTCATCACTTGAAACAGTGTGAGAGCATTGCAGTGTCTTCTCTCCGAGGATTCTCAGAAAGAAAAAATCGCGCCTCGAGAGGGACCGAGACGCGGCTTTATAACGACTGTAACGGTAAACCATGAGACGAATAGGTGCAGAACATATTCTATATAGCAACAGTCCCGTGCCGGAGCGACGAGAGCTACGGGAATTAAAGAAATTGCGATCAGAGCGAATGAAGCGCTGCACTTAAATGTATGTGCTATACGGTATTGTTGTCGAGATATTTATGGTTCTCAGCTCGCATATCGTTTTTTTTTTTTTCCCTCATTTTGCAATTCGTATATTACAGCTACGGCATATGAGTACAAGGAAAATGAGCGAGACGGGAGGGGTTTGCGGGGGTATGAGAGAATCGCGCGGTTCTCCATTGTTCGTCGCGATGGGTACTTTTCCCGCAAAGCGAGGTGTATCTTCCACGAACGTTGAGCCCCGGCAAATGATCAACAATATTACTATTCTCCGACTCGGCGTTGTGCGCTCGGTGCCGCATACGCGCGTACGAAAACGATTGTGGGGTCTGGAGCGCGACAAACACGGAAGGCAGCAACATCCTGTGTCGTACGGTGCGCCAGGTACAATATAGAGACACCCCTCCTTCACGCTCCGACGACTTTACACCGTGACGCTGATTTGAGGATGCTTCCTCTCATTTCCAGCGTGCCCGACTCGTTTAAAAAACTCCTACCCGAGACCGATCGGTACCCCGAGATAAAGCATGCGCGATGACTTGAATAAAATAAATAAATTGACTATGTTGCCGCGGCGAGTCTCTCGCAGGCGCGCCGCCGTCGGTGCCGGAAAAACTTAACACAGATGTGCGCCGCGTATGAAACGCCCCCGGGGATCCGCGCGCTCGTTAATTTGCGCGTCTCTCGTAATTAAGAAAAAAAAAAAAAAAAAACGAAGAAAAATGTTGCGCGATCATCAACCGCTATTTCTATAATCCGATTAGAAAAATTGGTTGCGAGAAACGTAATTTTCCTCAATACAATAATTATTGCCCCGTGGGAAGAGACAAAATTAACTCTCGCCCATCGCGCCGTCGCGATCTCAGCGAATTCATCGCCCGCTTTCGAGACATTAATCCCTGGGAAACTAACGCGCGATAATAATGAATGAGCGTATCGTGTAACTTATTTTATACTATTTTTTTTTTCTTTCTTTTTTCGAATGAAGTTGAAAGGCGAAATATGTTGCGAGGGTAAATTATACGGGGTCGACCGAAGCGAGACTATGAGTTACGGAAATAGCATTAACGCACGTATCGGCCATTCGCCGTTCTATATTTACATGCTATTCGACTGGCGCGTGCTTTCGTGGCAGCACAACCTCCCTAAGGATAAAACCGCTTTAGTGCTTGTTCAGCACACGGAGTTT
Organism: Ischnus inquisitorius; assembly: GCA_963924025.1. NCBI lineage: Eukaryota > Metazoa > Arthropoda > Insecta > Hymenoptera > Ichneumonidae > Ischnus > Ischnus inquisitorius. Next base: position 15,941,961 of record OZ001251.1, read on the forward strand.
TGTGTGACACTCGAAAGCATTCGACCCTCCTTTTCTCTCGGCTGCCATGCCAGCACGAAAAATTCATCGTCGCCGAGAAATCTAATCGCGGCGTCTCGGATCAGCGTACGCTTACAGTTGAGTTCGCGACGCTCTCGCCTATTCGCCGACTGATATCGTCGTGAAAAGAAACGAAAAAATTCATCGATCAAAACCGCCCGGCAAAAATGACTCGCCTGACTCGCAGCGATGCCGCACCCGAAGTCCGAGTAGTTCCGAATCGTAAGTTTATTGTCTGAGGTATTTCATTCATTATCCTGAAAGACTACGCTTCACGTAATTCGGCCGACGTTGACCTTGAAAACTCGTAATAAAGAACCCGAGATAATGCTCGCGCGTTGCTTGCGTTCGACGAATCTTTGTGTTTTTCATTCGCTTAACGTTGAAAACGGAAAGATGTAATTGTCTTGCCTTGGGTTTTTGTATTGTACTATTATTTTTTTAATTATACGCGTGAGGCGAGTTGCGAGTGCACAGCACGACAAGTTTCTGCTTTGTGTATATGCTATATATCTGTATCCGGCTATCCGGCGGCCCAATCGAAGCTCGAGCAGTTTCGGCGATAACAGAGAATGGCTCAGTGCGGCACGGGGGGCGGTCGCGTGCTCTGTCCCTGCGTCGTATGCGCGTGAATATCTGTCAAAGCCCGACAATATTTTCTAAGGTTAAGCGACATCGCGTACGTTGAGGAGGAAACGTAAAGAAAGGCAAAAAAATATTGTAAAAAATTCAAGGAATCATGTGGAACGTGCGAGGGATTCTGTCTCTGTGCACGATTCTCTGCGTGCTCGATGTGCTCACGAGATGCATCGCCGCGTCCGCTCACATTCGCGCTCATCATCAACACAAAGTCGGCAGCGGCGAGAGGGCCGAGGACGGGGCTTTCAGTCCGCGGGACAGCGATCACTACGTCGATGGCGAGCATCATCAGGAATTCGATCATGAAGCCATACTCGGTGAGTTTTTCGAAATCTCGAAAAATCGAAATTTCTCGCATCAAGCATAGAATTATCGAGGATGGTTCGTCGGCAGTCGCGACTCAAACACAAAATGTCATTTTCTCAAAATCGCAGGCAGCGTCAAGGAAGCCGAAGAGTTCGACAAACTTCCAATCGAAGAATCGAAGAGACGTCTCGGCATTTTGTTGACGAAAATGGATCTCGACGGAGACAAATACATCGGAAGGAACGAGCTCAAAGCTTGGATCCTACGTTCCTTCGGGTGAGCAATAATTCACTTTGACAATTTTTTTTTTTTTTTTTTTTCATAACAATTTTTTTAATTGATTCTATGAAATTTTTTTACATTTTTACATTTTTTTCCCAGCATGCTCTCCTCCGAGGAATCGCAGGATCGCATGGACGACGCGGACTCCGACGAAGACGGCAGGGTCAGCTGGGAGGAGATACTGCAAGATACGTACGGTTCTGACGCTGACGATCTTGCGGCTGACGACAAACTCGTCAATGACGACAAAGCCACCTTCGAAGCGGCAGATTTGAACAAAGACGGATATTTGGACGCGGAGGAATTCAAAGCCTACACTCATCCGGAGGAAACGCCAAGAATGTTTCCCATTCTTCTCCAGCAAGCTCTCGACGACAAGGACACGGACAAGGATGGCTTTGTGAGCTTCCAAGAATTTTTGGGCAACAGAGCCAAAAGCGAGGACAAGGAATGGCTTCTCGTCGAGAAGGACAAATTCGATCACGAACACGACAAAAATCGCGACGGCAAACTCGACTCGGCGGAAATTCTCTCCTGGTTGGTGCCCAGCAACGAGTAAGTGAATCATTTTCAATTTTTTAAGTGTATGTACGTTGATATAATTTATTTACATTTGTTCCAAGCGATGTTTTTTTTTTGGGAATTTTTTTTTATGAAAAAAAAATTACTTACTACAATTATTAAATGGTTTCCTATATATTTTTAATATAATTAATTAATAATTATCTTATATTCAATATAATATTTAATATAATTATTAAAGAATACTCATTAAATATTTCCAGCGATTTGGCAACCGACGAGGTGGACCACTTGTTCGCGGCTTCGGACGACGATCACGACAACCGATTGTCCTTCGACGAAATTCTCGAGCATCACGATACGTTCGTGGGCAGCGAGGCCACGGATTACGGTGATTATCTGCAGGACATCGAGCGTTTCGCTGACGAGCTTTGAAACTCGATTATCCAGTGGATCGTGAAGAAACTTTCGAGCCGAAAGAAATTACTCCGAGGCCGATGTCTCAAAGCATTTCTGATATTTTTCGATGGCTGCCTCCTGTCGTTTATTTATTATCTCTTCTTATTCCTATACATTTGTGGTAGTTAGAGATTCATTTTTTTACCATCGAAAATGCTCGTCGATCGATTATTTCGTCATTGTCGAGAAGTTATCGTTCAATCGATAGTTACCGATTTTCCAACGTGCCGAAGATCGGATCTAAAGAGTTTTGAACTCGCAATATTCTCGTAGAATCGATATTCGAGTGCGCGACTTTTTTGCTCCGATTTCCGGCACGATCGAAATTCGGTTAATCTTAACGCGCGTTAGTTCGAATCGGATGTTCGGTAAATATCTTCGACCAATGGCGATCTATTGTCTTCCATACTCAACTCCACTATCGAGTGCCATGACATCCAAGTTTTTGTTTCCTTTTTTTACTCACTAGAAGCGAGCCAAAGTCTTTAATTACTTTTAGTTATCATTCGTCATTTGTCATTAATTCATATCGGGCGACACAAAGTAGACTTCAGTGACATGACCTATTTCCATTGTAATTCTATTTTGTGCACAAACGATTTGTCCTACGATGCGCACAACTTTTTTAAACAATAAATATTACACAGTGAAATGAAAATGATAACGTGTATTCATTCAACGGCGAGTCTGTGCTCCTCTTTAAGACGACCGAACAGTCGATGGTTTTCGAGTTCATTTTCCAAATTTTTATGTAACTTCCCGGGGTTTTTTTGTCGTAAGGTGAAAAATTAGGTGGTTATCAAATGGCCTGAAAGCGTCTGCTGCATCGACGAGTGCCAAGACGAGTCGCGCTTTTTAGCGGCAACATTCAAATGTTCGCCACCACGCGGCGAACCAATCGTAGTCAGAGCTCTAACGGAATGGACCAATCGTCGAAAAATTACTTTCGAACCTTTGCCCAATTACGAAACTTTTTTCCAACTCTCGAACGTTGCGCAGTCGAAAAAAACAGAAGTTTTGCTTTTTTCCCGGAATAAACATGGTTCGTGGGATTTCTTTTAGTCACATTGTCGATTTGAATTTTTTCGTTTTGCGTGATAATCCCTTCGGGCACTGTTTTTCTTGGGGGTGTTTGTGACGTATCGCTCGCTGCGGTCTGTGGTTTGCGCGGCAGCCGTCGAACAATACAGATGGCGCCACTGAGGTATTCCTCTCGCTGTCGCTCATGGCGGTGCAACTCGTATGAGTGCGAGAGAGACAGCGCGATCGGCGCTCTCGGCCGAGCGAGCGAGACACACAGAGAATTTTGTTTTGCAGCGCGTTATTTCCAGAAACGATGCCCAGTTGCGCGCTCGTGAATTTCGGAGCGGACGTCGATCCGTTTGATCTTCCATTCTCGACGCGTATAATCAAAACAATACAATAGCGAATAAATAAGACAATAATAACCGCGTTGAAAAAAAAACCAAAATGCCGTACGCAAATCAACCCTCGGTGCACATAACCGAATTGACGGAGGAGACGGTGAAATTTCAGGTCGAAGACACAGAATTGAGGTTAGGATTTTGTTTCGATTACGATAATGCGACACCGGTAACCGTGAGTACTCGTTGATTAAAAACAATTCATTTGGTTCCAGTGTGGCAAATAGTATGAGACGCGTCTTTATCGCTGAGACACCGACGATGGCGATCGATTGGATCCAATTGGAGGCGAACTCGACAGTTTTGAGCGACGAATTTTTGGCCCACAGAATCGGAATGATTCCGCTGATAAGCGACGAAGTAAGTATAGGCGATTGAAATCAACAGTTTTTATGAAAAAACTCGACGAGATTCCGTATTTTGTTATGATTAGAAATGATAAATAATCATTATAATAATTTAATAATAATAATAACAATAATAATAATAATTTTATTATGATTATTTTATTTTGTAATAAGCAAATAAATAAATGAATAAATAATTGAACTTGAAAAAAATGTAGGTCGTCGATAGGATCCAATACACCAGAGACTGCAGCTGTCCCGATTTCTGTCCCGAGTGCAGCGTCGAATTTACCTTGGACGTCAAATGCCTCGAGGAGCAAACCAGGCACGTAACCACCGCCGATTTTAAATCCAGTGACCCAAGAGTACTGCCCGTTACCTCCAGACACAGAGAGGACGACGCCAGCGAGTACGGAGAGACGGATGGTAATTATCGCAACAAAAAAACATATATAAATCTATAAACATCATCGATGCGCCGGTGTAAAAAGATGTTTTGACCAACAGAAATCTTGATCGTGAAATTGAGAAAAGGTCAGGAATTGAAGCTCCGAGCTTACGCCAAAAAAGGTTTTGGTAAAGAACACGCAAAATGGAATCCCACAGCTGGAGTATGCTTCGAGTATGATCCTGATAATTCTATGCGTCACACCCTCTTCCCGAAGCCGGATGAGTGGCCAAAGTCTGAATACACCGAACTAGAGGAGGATCAATGTAAGCACGTTTTTTTAATTATCATAACAATATTTTATTTATTCCATATAATTGTATATGGTTATATTAATTATTTACCGAACGTGAAATGTTATGGTTATCGTTTTATTATTATTATTATTATTATTATTATTATTATTATTATCAATATTATTAATATTCCATTCAATATTCATACATTTGTAAATATTTCTATATCGGCATATTTATGGTTTGATCGGCAGACGAAGCGCCATTCAACTGGGAAGCCAAACCGAACAAGTATTACTTCAACGTCGAGAGCAGCGGAGCCCTGAAACCCGAGAATATCGTGATGATGGGCATCGCCGCCCTGAAGAACAAACTTTCCAACTTGCAAATGCAACTCAGTCATGAGGTCCAGAGCGACGCTCTGAGCATTCATCATTGATCAATAAAAATTCGAATACCGTTTGTAATGATATTTTAACAATAAAACTGTATTATAGTTGATTTTCTTTTTTATTTTACTTTATTTCAATAATATACACTTAATCTTTCGAAAAATCGAAGCGATCTTCCAGTCGCATCTTGAAATAATACTTTCTCTTGTTCCGCTCCTACGATTGGTCCGTTCTCTCGAAGCGCTAAAGTATCTGACGGAACGAACCAATAGCAGTGCCGAATCGAGCGCGTCTACATTCCAACCGGCGAATGGGAAGCGCCGAAAGCACTCGCGGTGCGCGGTGCAGCACTTTCGAGCGCGCGCGGAACGATTGGCAGCGCCGGTACATCTCCCGCCTAAAGTCTAGTGACGTTTTTCATCTGGTGCATTGCCATTGCGTGCGTCGTCCGAGAAAGATGTCGATCGCGGCGTTGTGTTTTTGTTGATTGAAATTTATTTTCACGAATACGTCGATATTTCGGTAGACTTCCTCGATCTTTCGATCGAAGTGACGTCGCGATGTACATCAAGCAGGTATTTAATCGTCAAAAATCATTGCGTCTTCCGCGGGCGACGGGCCGACTGGTCGAACGTTGTTCCTTTCGACCGACACTGAGATGCGAATTTTTCCAAACATCTTCTTTTCATACGTCCTTATCGTCCTTTTGCCGATGCGAGAATCGCAGAATGGAATTTACCGTTAATCAATATCGTCAGCGGCGCGAATGCGACTGGCGTCCGATAATGATGAATATCGAATCGCGAGATCGTTTCCTTTCGAAGAGGTTACAGCGGCCGCGTATCTCTGGCCGCGGTCTCGTCAACTCTAGATCCGTGCGATCGCGGACTCGACGATAATCACGCAGAAACAACTTTGCTCATTGTTCGTGTTTCTATCGATGAATAATAAGACGAGTATCCGGCGATACAGACGATTATAACGAATCGCGCAATCTTTTTCTTTCTTTTCGAAAAGGTTATATTTACCGCGATTTCGGCTGCGGTCGCATTCGCGGCCCGACAATATTGTTATCGCCGCGCAGCTTCGCGAATCGTCAAATATTAATCATTGAATTTGTTTTTTTTTCTTCAGGTGATTATTCAGGGTTTTAAATCCTATCGTGAACAAACGGTGGTGGAACCTTTCGATCCAAGGCACAATGTAGTCGGTATGTATAAAAAAATGAGATTTTTTTTGTTTGATTTCTGAAGAATCATACGATGAACTTTCAATTTTTTTTTTTTTTTTTTTTCTAGTCGGAAGAAACGGCTCGGGCAAGAGCAACTTTTTCTACGCTATACAATTCGTTCTCAGTGACGAATTTTCGCATCTGAGACCCGAACAGAGACAAGGTCTCCTCCACGAGGGAACCGGACCGCGCGTCATATCCGCTCACGTGGAGATTATATTCGACAACGCCGACGGTAGATTGCCGGTACGTACACACATTTTATGTCGAAATCGAAATTCATGAAGTACTTATCGGTTTATGAAGATTATGAAACCGATGAATTTACTTTTTTATATTAAATCGGAATTCTGCAATTTATGTCATTTTTTTTTTAATTTAGCATTTCGTATTTTATTACTTTATTCTTTTTTTAATTTTTAAAAAATATTTGAGGTACTAGAATTTTGAAATTTTTGCAACTGATGAATAAAAAGATGTATCCGTGTTGGCCTCGAAGCCTTGAAATGTTTCTCAATTTTGTCTGACCTTGAAAAGTCCTGGAATGTCCTTGAATTATATGCGATGTCCTTACATTTTTATATTTTTCGAAATTTAATCCTATTTATTCTCACCTAATCTAAAACAACCTGGAAATGTCTCTGAAATGCTCTGAAAATGTTATTGGGAATGTCCTTAAAATTCGCGTGGAGATGTTGACAAAATCATTTTTGCTCGCTGTCGCTAGCGCATTTTTGAATGAACATGGCAAAAACTATACTGGCACGTGTAGTTATTTTCAAGACATATTTTCGATCTTCATGATCCGATATTTTCCATCGACAATTTTATAGATACAAATAATCATGGTAATAACTTACAATCTCTGGGATATCGGGCTGAAATTGTCGAGATACAAAACTGTTGCGAATTGCATTTGTACATCGCTTCCTGATTCTTTAATGCCATTTACAAGTTTTCTCCATGAGAAAACCGCAATTGGTCGAATAACTTTCTCAAGGAGGAGTTTTGTAAACGGAGCTAAAATCAAAGTGGAAGAGCCATGTGCGAATACAATTCGCGACATTTTTGAATATCTTACGGTAATTTTTTTTACCAATAAAATTTACCGGAAATAGATAAGAATTGCTAATTCTCTCCGTAGATCGACAAAGATGAGGTGTACCTGCGCCGGGTCATCGGCTCGAAGAAGGACAATTACTTTCTCAACAAGAAGAATGTCTCGAGAACGGACGTGATGAATTTACTGGAGTCCGCCGGTTTTTCGCGATCAAACCCTTACTACATAGTGAAGCAGGGCAAAGTGAGTAGAAGCGCGAGATCGAAAATAGTCCGAGAGTTTGCGCGAGTCAAAAATTTTTTGTCGACCGAATCTTCGTTTTCCTTTACCGTAGATCAATCAAATGGCGACGGCTCCGGATTCGCAACGTTTGAAGCTGCTCCGCGAAGTTGCGGGTACTCGAGTGTACGACGAGAGGAGGGAGGAATCGAAGTCGATTCTGAAGGAAACCGAGGGAAAGGTCGAGAAGATCGTCGATTTTCTGCGAACTATCGGTTCGTATTCGATTGAAACCGACGAGTCTCGGATCGTCGATTCGAAACTGTGCTTAATTGATATTCCGTCGTTTCCCTTCAGAGGAGCGTTTGCAAACGCTCGAGGAGGAGAAGGAAGAACTGAAGGAGTATCAGCGATGGGACAAGCAGCGACGTTGTCTCGAGTACACGATACACGAGAGAGAATTGAAGGAAAATCGGCGCAAGCTGGACGAATTGGACGAATCGAGAGCGAACAGCGGTGCGGAACAAGCGAAGCTCGGCGCCGAGGCGAAAGCCGCACAGGAAAATGTTCGCTCGGCGACGAAGCGCCTGAAAGAAGCGAAGAAGGAGGTACAAGCGGCCAAGGAAGAGAGGGATACACTCAGGTAAATAAACCGCGAGAACGCGGATATCCCGTAATATTGTAACAAAAAAGGAAATAAACTTGACCCGATCTATGTGAAAATAGCGCCGAGCAACAGCAGCTTCTCAAGGAGAAGACAAAATTGACCCTGACGATAAACGACTTGCTCGAAGAAGTGAAAGGCGACAACGACAGTAAGAAACGAGCTCAGCAGGAGTTGGAAAAATTGAAGCTGACGATCGACGAAAAGGAGAAGGAGCTCGAAACCATAAAGCCTATAGTAAGTTTGCGAACTTTGAAACTTAACATCTCTGACCCTTCCAATCTCGAAATCCTTATATCTGGCATTATTGCGTATTGAATATTTTTTTATTTGTAACAAAAATTATTACAGTACGAAAACATGAAGCGCATCGAGGAAGAGTGCACTCGAAATTTGGCGCTCAAGGAGCAAAAACGAAAAGAGCTCTACGCCAAGCAAGGACGCGGCAGTCAATTCAGCAGCAAAGTAATTGGCGCGATTCAATCATACGGTTTTTCTGTTTCAAGCGACGATAGTAACGATATTCATTTTTAATAATTACAGGACGCCAGGGACGATTGGATAAAGAACGAACTGAAGCAATTGACGAAACAGATAAAAGACAAACAAGACCATCAGACGAAGATCAAGGAGGATCTCAAGCGCGACCACGAGAAGCAAATAGCACTGGAGAAAAAGATCGCCGAGCATACGGCCGAGATGGAGCGCCAGAGAGCGTCGATAGACGAGCACAACAAGCAGTACTACGAGATGAACAAAGCGAAGGATCAGTGCCAAGCAACGCGAAAAGAACAGTAAGCTTATCCGTTTCTTCTTTGAACATAAAAATAATTTAAATTGAAGGATACACATTAATACGATTTTTCCGAAGGTATCGCCAAGAGAGCGTATTGCAGCTGAATTTGTCGGGATTGAAAGAGGATCTTGCGAAGGCCGATCAGAGTCTGAGATCCATGGCCGGCAAACCGATCTTGAACGGCAGAGACAGCGTGCGCAAAGTACTGGAGACATTTCGGTAGGTTTCATTTTTGTAATCATCAATTATAAACAATATGAAGCTATGGATCATGAATAGTCTCGACATAACTTCCGATTCGTGCCTGAAAAGACTCGAAATTTCGTTTCGTCGACGATACATCGATTATTCCGTTTCAGCGAGCGTCCGGACATGGCCCACGAGGTGAAGTGCTATTACGGCCCGGTAATCGAGAACTTCGATTGCGACAAGAGCGTCTACATGGCCGTCGAAGTGACCGCCGGCAACAGACTTTTTCATCACATCGTCGAAACCGACAAGTTCGGAACGAAGATTCTGAAGGAAATGAACAATCAGCGCCTGCCGGGCGAGGTTACGTTCATGCCGTTGAATCGTCTTCACGTTAAAATACAGGATTATCCGAGCACCAGCGACGCCATTCCGATGATATCGAAATTGAATTACGACAGCAAGTACGATCGGGCGCTGAGGTAAATCGAAAATTTCCGTGAATTTCAATATCGATCCTTAGAATCTGTAAATAACGATTTTTTTTGTCTGATGCAGATACATTTTCGGCAAAACGCTGATATGCCGTAATCTCGAGGCCGCGACGAGTCTCGCGCGCGAATCCGGTCTGGACTGCGTTACCTTGGAGGGCGATCAAGTCTCATCGAAGGGCTCGCTCACCGGCGGATACTTCAATACCCTGAGATCGCGTCTGGAAATCCAGAAAACGCGATCCGAGCTTATGGCACAAATATCCACTTTGGAGAGCCAATTGGCGACTCTAAAGGAGGACATAAGGAAAGCGGATCAGAGCATCAGCTCTTACGTGAGCGAGATGCAGCGTACCGAGACGAAGAACAGCAAGGCCAAGTCAGTTTTCATTTATTTTTCGTACAGTTTCCATGCCATTTTCATTTTGTCTGGCTTTCTCGCTTCACAAGACGGAATTAACGAATTACCTCTTGATTTTGTCCTAACTGTTTGCCCCAATCTTACATTTTGACTTTTTCGTACTTTGAAAATTCTTAAGTAGTCGGGAATGTTCTTGAATATTGCTGACAATTCGAATACGAATAAATTTGCACAAATTAGCAATAATCTTGTATCGCGTTCGCCAGGGATATTTACGACAAGATGAAGACGGAAATTCGCATGATGAAGGAAGAGCTCAGCGGAATCGAGAGGTACCGCACGCCAAAGGAACGAAGTCTCGCTCAGTGCACGTCGAGTTTGGAGGCGATGAAAGCCACGAAGGAAGGCTTGGAGAGCGAGCTCCATCAAGATCTGATGGCTCAGCTCTCCGTCGCCGATCAGGAACAAGTCGACACGCTCAACGACGAGATTCGGGCCCTCACGAAGGAGAACAAGACCGCGTTCGCAACGAGGATGCGTCGCGAGGCGGAAAAAAACAAATTGGAGAATCTCTTGACGAACAACTTGATGAGACGTCGCGACGAATTGATGCAGGCGCTTCAGGAGATATCGGTCGAGGATCGTCAACGCCAGTTGGACTCTTGCAAAACTCAACTGGCCGACATCGAGAAGAGATTGGTCAAAGTCAACAGCGACTTCAAATCTCAGAACGACAAAGTCGCGAATGCCTCGAAAAAAGTAAATTTCACTGGTTACAATTCTAGGAATGGAGAACGGTTTTTGGAATTGTGTTCATAATGGATATTTTTTTTTTTTTTTTCGATTCGTCTACAGCAAAAAGCCGAACTCGCCGAGGTCGATAAATGGAAGATAAAGGAGAAAGAAGTTCAGGAGAAAATCGAAGCGGACGCGAAGGACTTGGAGAAATTGGCGAGCAAGCAGAACATATTGCAACAAAAGATCGCCGAGTGCACGCAAAAAATTACGGAACTCGGGGCTCTGCCGAGTCCGGACGCGTACGCAAAGTTCATGACGATGTCGACGAAGCTCCTGTTCCGAGAAATGGAGAAAGCGAACAATCAACTGAAGAAATACAGGTTGCGAATCGATTCTTTAGCTTCGATCAAATTTCCAATACGCGCGGCCTTTTTTTCTCTTATTGACAAATAAAATTTTCTTTTTTTTTCCAACAGTCACGTGAACAAGAAGGCCTTGGACCAATTTATGTCGTTCAGCGATCAGAAGGAAAAATTGGTGAGAAGGAAGGAGGAATTGGACCGCGGCGACGAGAAGATAAAGGAACTTATGTTGGTGTTGGAGCAACGCAAATACGAAGCTATACAGTTCACCTTCAAACAAGTGAGCAAGTACTTCAGCGAGGTCTTTAAGAAACTCGTGCCTTCCGGCCACGCGCAACTCGTGATGAAGACCGCAGACGGCGAAGAGGGCGACGACGCCGGATCCGAAACAGCGGACTCCGACAGATTCACGGGCGTTGGTAAGATTCCTCGAGACGATCCTCTTCGAATTCCAGTCTTTTATCGTAATTAAGCTATCAATTATTAATAAATTATTAACTATTAGTAAATAATTTTTTATATAAAATTAATTCTTATCAAATCGAATTAATTTAGTAATTAATTATCTGTATAATTTTTTTTTATAATGCCAGTGTATTTTTTCGTCGTTTCGCAGGCATACGAGTTTCCTTCACCGGCCAAACGGCCGAGATGCGAGAAATGAACCAATTGTCCGGCGGGCAAAAGTCCCTCGTTGCGTTGGCGCTTATCTTCGCCATTCAAAAGTGCGATCCAGCGCCGTTCTATCTATTTGACGAGATCGATCAGGCGCTCGATGCCCAGCATCGAAAAGCCGTCGCCGACATGATTCACGAACTGAGCTCCGACGCGCAATTCATCACCACGACGTTCAGGTAAATCCAGCCGTAAATTAGACCGTTATAAAAAAAACTTAACTTTTTTTTTTATTTATCAATTCAACCGCCTTTCCAATTCGCACGAATCTAACGAATTTCGTTGCATATTCTCGCGCAGACCCGAGCTTCTTCAGCACGCGAACAAATTCTACGGAGTCAAATTCCGAAACAAAGTATCGCACGTCGAGTGCGTGACGCGAGAGGAAGCCGCCGACTTCGTCGAGGACGACACGACTCACGGATGAAAAACGAAAACAATTCTAATTCGAAGAGCCACGAGTGCCGACGATCACGTTAATTTCGTCATTAATATTATTTCTTTTTTATAGATTATCTTAACGTATTATTTTCTACAGCCTTGCGGCTAAAATCCGGCGCGTAAGAGAAATATAGAGTTGCGAATGTTAAGACGGATGAGAGAGACTGGAAATGTAGAATATTTATTTATAAACAGCGTCGCACGACTCCGCCGATACGCGGTAAGATAACATGCCAATTTGTTGTCAGCAAATGCATAATTGAATATGGTGAAGCAAATATTAATCCATAATAATTACAATAATAATAACAATATCAATAATAATATTATTATTATTATTATTATTATATTGAATATTATCAGATTCCATTAAGTAGAAAAGAACTTTTTTTATAGCAACTAAATATTTGTTTCGTCATATCGAACGATAAATTTGTTGACAGCACGGAAAAAAAATCACTTTCTCAGAGCGAAATATCGATATAATATATACGAAGTTTTAATTTTTATTTCATTACGAAACGCGAGCAACTTGTCGGATCCAAACTCCGTTGGTCGGAGTGACGCTGTTTCGCATACGTTATGTTTTATTAAGATTATTTTTCGACGTAAATGTTTTGTAGAATCCTTCAATGTTTATTTCACACGATGTCATTGTACAAAGAAACATGACCAAGCGACGTACTTGTTTACGAGATTAATGATTAAAAAACGAAAACATTTCGCATAAGAAACGTTTGTGGACCAATTCCTCGAAATATCATTATTCATCCTTTTGTACGAGATTACGATTATTCGATCTATTACTTGTTCTTGCGTCGCAAAAGGAGACTGTCGTGCAGATTCGTCACTAAATCCTCGATGGCCTCGGGAATTACAACGCCATTAACGTCGATGAAATTCGCCACCGATTTAACGACGGACGCCTCGTAAACGTGCGAGCCGCCCGTTGCCTGGCTCTTCACTGATAATACCAAATTGTACTTGTCGTCGTATTTCTTCAGGTAAGAACTCGCCTCGCACACGAAATCCGGATCGAAACCAGCGGGATCCCTGCGCACAAAAACGTTATTCATTTATTTATTTTTTATTTTTTTTTATTTAAAAAAAAAAATTAGTTTTTTTTTTTTTTTTTTTTGAGGACGCTTGAAGCGAAATGCAGAAGTGTGTTATTTTGTCACAAACCTCTGAATGGCGACGACGAATATTCCTTTTTCCGTGTACGTCGTGTACAGGGTGAGCACTCCCATGAGGACGAAGTAGATGGAAACGCAAGCGACGAGGACCGGCTTCGAGGTGGGAAACGGATAGAAGTAATCCCAGAGCAACGCCACGGCGGCGACGCCGACCGCTACGCCGCACAGTGCCAAACGACCGTCGAGTAGAGAGAAATTTTCCTCGTAATCGTATTTTCTCAACAGAACGGTTTTGACCGCATCGTCGAGAGCGTTTTTCACCGCCGAGCCGTCCCACTTGTTCGTCACTTTGATGTCCTGAATGATAAAAACAAAATCACCGTTACGAGAGGAAAATAACCTCTCTCGAACTCCAAAAAATCGATTTATCCATCATTCGCGTCAATCACGGAAAAATCCGTCGTGCGAATTCGTCGTACCATCGTTCCATTTTCCTTCGGATCCTTCTTCGAAGCTGTCTCGACCATGATTATGAATTTTTTAACTAACAGATTTTTCGGAGAACAATTGTACACGTCAAGCAGGTCGCTATTCACAGCCGTCAGCGGAATCGGTCTGGCTGTTTGATTTCTCACGGTGGCCGCCACGCCGCTGCCACGGATACCTTTTTCTTCGTAGTTTGGCCGCTGCCCGCTGCGCCGGAAAAGTGGCGCTGCCGTCGCGAGCCTTCGTCGCGTGCCATTGCTCTCGGAGCTCCGAATCCGGGAACACGTGCTCGGTTCCGAAGCACGGAATTTGTTGTTGAATTCTCTCGGGAATATTGTCGCGACGATAATTATCGCGATATTCAACGCAAAGCTTTCATCGTTCGAACGAAAAATGGAGACGATGGAGAATATCGGAGAGTTCCCGCAAGGCTCGGCGAGAGTGTAAGTAATTAACGAGCTTTGACAAACGTCACGAGACTTTCGCAACAAAAAACCAAATGTTCGAGATTCTTGTTTTTATTAATTTTTCCATACATTTTATCGATATTTGGCGTTGATTCCTCATTATAAATTTCTGGATGTGTTTTTTTAATTATTATTCGAGCTGGTGTCTGAAAAAATTTTGTTGCGAAGAACCTACGCAATTCGCAGCGATTGCGATTAACACGTCATAAATATGGTTCTGACTCGAACAGGTTGTGTTGCCGATGCGGTACGGTAATTGAGCCGAATCCTGCCAACATGTGCGTTGCCTGTCTGCGCTCTGAGGTCGACATTACGGAAGGAATACCCAAACAGGCGACGCTACACTTTTGCAGGGGCTGTGAGAGGTAAGAATAAACTATCGGAGCCGCTGGTTTCTTAATATTGTATTCTCTATTTTTTTGTTTAGATAATATGTCATATAAACCATGATAAAAAGTTGAAAATGAAAAAAAAAAAATTCTTATTGTTATGAATGTTAATAATTAATTGTTATAAATGTGCTGGTTCTGTTAATTACTCAAAGTTTTATTGAATTATTGTTAGTTAATAAGAATATAAATAACAATACTTAATGTTACTCGTTTTTTATATTCTATTATATTTCAATAATTATTTATTAGTTATTCTTTTCATATTCTAAATTATATTATAGCGGAGAATCCGGTCTTTATTTTAATTTATTTATTATTTTTTTTTTTATAATTATTGTTTCATCACATTTACATATTTCGTTGTTTTGCATTTGTTCAGATATCTGCAGCCGCCCGCGGAATGGGTGCACGCAGCTTTGGAGTCGCGTGAATTGTTGTCCCTGTGCCTTAAGAAACTAAAAGGACTCCAGCGCGTCAAACTCATAGATGCCGGTTTCGTGTGGACCGAGCCGCATTCCAAGAGACTCAGGGTACATTCGTGAACCATCCCTCAGAATTATATCAAAATAAAAATATTGTCGATCGTTCGGTTCTCATTGTGAAGTATTTTAATACCCGCTTGAATTTCTAGGTGAAACTTACAGTACACGCGGAAGTAGTCGGCGGTGCCGTTTTGCAGCAGGTATTCGTTGTCGAATACATCGTCAATCATCAGATGTGCGACGATTGTCATCGCACGGAAGCCAAGGATTACTGGCGCGCTTCCGTGAGTTTTTTTTTTCAGATCCGAATTTCTCGTATCATTTAAAGAGTTTCGTTCTGATATAAATATTTTTTTGAATACAGGTTCAAGTCCGTCAAAAATCGATCAACAAAAAGACTTTTTATTACCTGGAACAATTGATTTTGAAGCACAAAGCGCACGCGCAAACTTTGGGGATCAACCCCATTCACGGTGAGGCATTAAAAAAAAAAAATGTACTATTTTACAACTCATAACGAATATCTCGCTTATTTTTCATTTCAGAGGGCATCGATTTTTTCTACTCGAACGAGGCGTCCGCGAGGAAAATGGTCGATTTTTTGACCGCCGTCCTACCGTGCAGATACCAACACTCCAAAAAACTTATATCTCACGATATTCACAGCAATATTTACAGTTACAAATTCACATTCAGGTGTGTCTCGTTTCTTCAGAAATTCGTATGAAATATCGTACGAAATTTAACGCTTCCTTGATGTTTTCAGCGTCGAGATAGTGCCGATTTCCAAAGACAGCGTGGTCTGCTTGCCGAAGAAATTGACGCATCAGCTCGGAGGCTTGAATCCCATTGCCCTCGTTTACAAAACTACAAACGCTCTGCACCTCATCGACGTTTCGACGGGACAACGTAAATCAACCATAATTTATTATTCCTCTTTTTTTTTGCGAACTTTATCTCTCATCTAGTCTTAATTCTAATCTCGCGTACGAAACTTTTCGCGTAGAAAACAATTTTTTCCTTTATCGTTTTTATACTTCATTAACGAAGATCTATTTCTCGTAGTTGCCGAAATCAGTTCCACCGTGTACTGGAGATATCCCTTCAACAGTATCTGCAATCCGAAACAACTAACGGAGTACGTTGTCATGGACATAGAGCCCATACTGGATAAGGATAAAAAAGTTTTTCCCGGCCAGGGAGCTATCTCGACAAAGGTACATTGCGTTAAAAAAAAAATCGCAAACTTCGATGAACCAGGATTACATAGAATAACGCAATTCGATTTTTCAGCACGTGGTCGCCGACGTTTGGCTCGTCAAAGCCTCGGAGCTCGGAGTCTCCGATAATCCCGTTCACGCCCGTACACATTTGGGACACATTTTGAAACCCGGCGATTCCGCATTGGGGTGAGTTTATTCGACTTTTGAATTTTCTTTCTTTTTTGTTTAATTAACAATAATTTTTTATGAATTATAAAAATTTATTTCCTCAGTTACGCGATCGGCGACAGCAACATCAACGATGCGAATTACGACAAGCTCAGCGAAGATACCATTCCCGACATAATACTGGTGAAGAAATTCTACGGCAGCGACAAGGCCGCTCGTCGAAGAGCGAGAATGTGGAAGCTCCAGCACCTCGACCGCGAGGTAGTCAGCGTCAGCACGGAAAACAAGTATGCGACAAACTCTTGCTCTTTAATCCTTCATTCAATTTTTTTTAAATTTCCCTTCGTCGATTAATTTGTTTATAATTTTTCAGCGAATACAACGACTTCCTCGACGATTTGGAGGAAGATCCCGAGCTCCGGCAAAACATCAATATCTTCCGAGACTCGAGCAAGCAGATTCCCGTGGACGCGAACGATTTGGATCCGAACATGCCGCAGATCACTCTGGAAGAGATGCTCGACGATCTCGTGATCGACGACGCCGAAATGGCCGAAGTTTACGAATGATGTTCGTATCTTCAATGATATTTTTATACACAATGCGTGGCTATTCATGCGTTAACTCTTCGCGTACGATCGCCGGCGACGCCGATTTCTATTTGTAACAAAAACTCGCAAGTGCAAAGAAGAAATTCTTCTCAAACAATCGTAGAGTCAAGTCAGGTTGCGAAGAGCAACCTGCTCTACAATTCTCTTTGGAATTTTTTAATATTCGATTTTATAGTCAAGCGGGTCGGTCGAAAGTACGCGAAGCGATAACGCTCGATTTCCGTGGCCTACAATTCGCAGCGAGAGAACGAATATTGTTTGATGGATACGAGAAAAAATATAAGAGCCGAGTTTGCGATGGTTTGCAAACGGGAGATTATTATTTCGACGGAGTGCAAAGAGCATTCGATCCCCGCCGTATCGCGTTCCCTGTTTACCTGCGGTGCCGTTCGCGTGCAATCGATTCAGGACACAATAGCCGTCGTTCTGTCGACGTACGGTAGGAAATTGAAAAAAAAATTATACATCTATTCGGAGCCAATGCGTCGGGTTCGCAAATAAATAAGATCATCTACGATAACCGATATCGCGGCACGCGTTGTAGGGACGTGGCACGAGATTGGGGGAATGAGCGATTACGAGCACCTATTCTATTCGATAATATATCGTGACTAGTCTCGTGCTCGAGCAGTCTTCTACGAATTCCGACGAGATGCTGATCGCCAAGGGACTCTTCCTCGTCCTTGCGGTCGCGTCCCTGCGATCCGGGGCGAGCCCGTTGGACGGTAAGTCCTCGCAAATAATTATCTTATAAATGAAAATAATAAAAAAAATTTTTATTTAATAAGGATTTAAAAAAAAATTATTGCTAGTGGATTGTTAATAATATATAGTATCCAGCAAGTACTAAATATTATTGATAGTATTGATATTAATTGTAGTTTATTAAAAAAAATATTAAATGGAATAATTATTACATTTTTGTACTTTTTGTTATTTTTGCAAAAAATATTTCACAAAGTAATAATGAATATTAAAAAAATGATTAATACTGGATTGTTAATAACATATAGTGGCTAATAAGTACTAAATATCATTGATAGTCTTACTATTGATTTTATTTTATTTAAAAAAAATATAAAAATCATTGCATTTTTGTAATTTTTTATTACAGGCGACGATATCGTCGACGTTTTTACGACCGAGATTCGCAGCTGGGCTCGATCGGGCCAGCAGACTAGAAATCTGGAAGAAATCATCACGAGCCTGGCGCTTCCGACCGAGCTTCGTCACGTCGATTTGAGAAGCTTGACCGGCTCTCGAGCCGGTGCAGTTTGCATAGCTTGCAAATCTATTGTGAAGGCCTTCATTTCAATGAGACACGATGGGACACCCTTGGAAATTATACAAGCGACGGTAGCGAAACTTTGTACGCGTATGAATCTTGCGTCGGAGGCCGTTTGCATCGGACTCGTCGAGAACAATACGGTGGGTAGTGGACGTTTTTTAATGCAAAACTTCGTTCGACGACAAGTCCTCGGATAATTGTATTAATTTTTTACGCAATCCTCGAATCGCAGTCGAATCGCGTGATCGAAGATCTCTTACGCGGGACTTCGAAAATGTCCGGTCAAAAGCGTGTTTCATTTTTTCTTATCGGTGTGAAAAAATCTTATCGAAAATTCCTCATAATTGGTTACTACGCACCGGTGTCTTGATGAAAGTAAAAAAAACCAGCTCCGAATACAATTGGAAGTAGTTTAATTTTTTTTTTAATTTCTCTATTTACGACAATGATACTTCCACATTTTTCAGTAATTGTCAAAATACTTGCACATATTTTCGAATTGATTGAAATCAATAGCAAAGTGGGATTCCTGCTAACAATTTTTTTTCGTCTATAAAAGTGAATATAACGTTTTTTTGCTTGAAATCGCCGAAAAGTGGGTTTGGCAATTTCGGGTAAAAAATCGTATTTTACTCTTGTTGGCAGTAAAAAAGATCTCATCAGAAATCCGGTTTATTTTATCGTTCAAACTGGTCTCCTGGCCGTGTAAAAAATTCTCAAGCTCGACTAAAACGTTTGAACGTTCAATTCTCAATAAAATCTTTTTTTAAACATTTTTTTATCAAGAAACAAATGAGGCTCTTTCAAAAATGTTTTCAACATCTAGACACAAGATTTTTTTAACGATCAAAAAAACATTATCAACGAACTACCGGACGCGGTAATTGAGACAATTTTTTCTTCACCGATAGAAGAATAATACAAGCTTCGCGACACATCGGAAATTGGATCACAGATTGATCGAAATAGCGATTAATTATTACGATTAGGCCGATTATGTCAATTCATTCTATACTCTGGGCAATCTCGGCCATGTTTTAACGAAAGTAAATCCACTTGTGTTTATCAAAAATGCGAAGATAAACTCGGCTTCGTTCAAAGCACACGAATATTTCGAACAAAAGATTTCGGTTTAACGCCGCGATATTATCGAACGAAATTAGAAATCTCGCCAAAGGCTACAGAAGATACCGCGGCCACGCTATCTGACCATTTCTCCGCGATAAGAAACCTGCGATCGAATTATCGTTTTTTTTTTTTTTTTCGTTTTTAATAATTTTTGTTTTTTTTCTCTCAGCCCATCATTCTCTACATCGTCGATTCCGATCCAACTATCACGTCGGACGATGTTTGCGGACTAGTTTTCCAAGACAGATCTTGTACCACGGCGAGCGATAAGTACGCCTGGACGATAGAAATTGATTCGGAGCCACCGAAGTTATTCGAGCGGGAACCCACGGACGAGACGATCAAAATCGTTCAATTCACGGACATTCACTACGATCCGCTCTACGAACCGAATGGCAATTCTCACTGCGACGATCCGACTTGCTGCCGAAAGGGACAAAACGCAACGAACACCAGCGGCAAACTTGCCGGATACTGGGGCGATTACAATAACTGCGACAGTCCCTGGCACGCGGTCGAGGATGCTTTGAATCACTTGGGAAGCACCCATCAAGTAAGATTTTCCCCATTCGTAATTCACTCAACCTGAATCTTGAAACAAATTTTTTTCTGAATTTTCTAAATATAAGCAAAAGATAAAAAATTCAGGAAATCATTTCTTCCCTTCTTTTCTTCTCTTTTATTAATTTTCAAGGTAGTTTTGTCACTCGCCGTTCACTTTGCGGTTCGAGAAGAATGAGAGAAAGTTGCAAATACTTCTCGATGGTTTTTTTTTTGCAATTTTCTCTCATTTTTCTCGAATTCATGCGATATGAACACCGAGCGAAAAAACTACCTAAAATTAATTTTTTTTTCAACATTTAATTTACTTTCTTCATTCATTTATGGAACGATTTATTAGGATGCTGACTACGTGTATTTCACCGGCGACGTGATCGACCACGGAGTTTGGGAGACATCGAAGGAGCGCAACACCGAGAGTCTGATTCGGAGTTACGACAGGATAAAAGATACTTTCAAAGAGACACCTGTTTATCCGCTTATCGGAAATCACGAGCCGCACCCGCTCAATCTGTAATTGCGAGTTTTGTATTTACATTTCGTTATCGCCGAGCGATCATTTGTCATTCGGATGAAACACGAAAAAAAAAACAATTCGTGTTGATTCCAGTTTCGCGCCGAATCATATAACCGAGGAAGGCCTCAGCACCGAATGGGTTTACGCTCTGATGGCTGATCTTTGGATAAGTTACGGATGGTTGCCCGAATCGACGAGGGAAACGATAATGCAGGGTGGTTTTTACACGATTTCCCCGCGAAAAGGCTTTCGAATAATTGCGCTGAACAACAACGTTTGCTACACGTACAATTGGTGAGTTTTGCGCTCTTATCGCCGAAAATCGTTGGTTTTGCGCGCTCATCGCCAAAAATCGTTAGTTTTGCGCGCTCATCGCCAAAAATCGTTGGTTTTGCGCGCTTATCGCTAAAAATCGTTAGTTTTGCGCGCTCATCGCCGAAAATCGTTCGGGATACTTGAGGAGAATTCTTTTTTTAGGTGGTTAATCTACGAGCCGCGAGATCCGAGTGGTCAGTTGCGTTGGCTCGCCGATACGCTCCTCGAAGCCGAACGGAACGAAGAGTATGTTCACATATTGGCCCACATACCACCGAGAAGTCACGATTGCTACGTGGCTTGGAGCAAAGAGTATCGCAGAATCGTCAACCGATTCGCTCACATAATAACTGCCCAATTCAACGGCCATACGCACAACGACGAATTCGGCGTTTTTTACGATCTAGTGGATCCCAGAAAACCTATTAACGTTGCCTGGAACGGCGGCAGCGTAACTCCCTTCGCAAATCTCAACCCGAACTACAAAGTTTACACGGCCAATGCGAATACCCACGTGAGTATAGGCTGTTCGATTAAACTAGTCCGATAAAACTTTGTATAACACTTTTCTACGCCCTCGTGCTGAAAAGTACACTTTTACGCCCTATTACAATGTTTTACGCCCTAAAAAGCGTAGAAAAAGCTAAATGTTCGAAGTTTTGAATACGAATAATTCAAGTCGATTTTCGATACAATTTTTTGGAAATTGATTGAAACCGATAAAAGACGACTTAATCGAATTACTGAAATTGATCCGAATCTGCAATAGGAATTGTAAGATCGTAAAATTTTGACAAATTCGATTGATAATTTTTTCAAAACCAATGCTGGATTCGATTGAATATTGTACACACGAACTTAGGATTTTTTTAATAAACTTAGGCCGTCGAGGACGTCGACGTTTGGATGTACAATCTGACCAGAGCGAATGAGACTCCCGATAAGAATCCCGAGTGGTACAGATCTTATTCCTTCAAGCAAGAGTACGATCTTCAAAATCTTTCGCTCGCTTCGCTGAACCAATGGATCGTCGCGATGTCCAGAGACGTCAGCAAACTGTACGCGTATCACAAGTAAGAAATTCACGAGCGAGCGACCCAATTTTTCGACTACCAATCATTATCTACTTTTTTTTTTAGAAACTTCCACAAGTACGCCGATAGCGTTATGGCCGCAGAATGCGACGAGACTTGCCTGAATGATCACCTATGCAACATTGTTACAACGAGCGCGAACGACAAAAGTCAATGCAACTACTTGAAGATTACCTCGCGTTAAAATTATATTTTTCTACAAAACAAAAAAATGACGACTTCAAACGACTCTGCGTTAGTAACATCGCTCAACTACTATCGGGAATTGTATTTACAATGGCAATAATATACATATCGATCTGACCGATCGATAAGAAAAAAACGCATACTATCTATTCTATTTATATCCCGGGTTTCTCTTTTCTGTAGTCAATCCACTCCATTGTTTTCCTTGCGAAGAGGTCGTCTTTTGGTATTCTGTCGAGCTCTTTCATCTGCAATACCAAATCTCGTGGGAAACATTGAAAAATAAATCGCGTCGAGTTTGAGTATCGAATGAGCTGGTCGTACCTGTTTGCGAACGTATATGACCAGCTGCTCCAGATGCTCTGGATTATTGCATTCGCATTGGAAGAATCGTCGCCACAACGCTGCGGCGAGTACTTTGTCGTCGGACATAATACCCTCGTCGTAACCGATTATCGCGGCGTTGAACTGTTCCGATAATTCTTTAACTTGATTCTTTAGCGCGATGACGTTGGCGTTCTGAAATAACGACGGTGATGAAAATCTATAAGAACTCCAGAAATTTGATAATTTTCAGGATGCTTCCGTATCGATTTCTTCAATATCCGAAGATCTTCCCGTGCGAAGATATAATCTCTAATTTGTTTGGCGTACTCGTAAAAAAAGTGTAATTAAAGAAAATTACATGCAATAATATCTCTCTATATTATATACATAAATCGCCAAAATGTTATAATTTTGGCGAAAATAATAATAATAATAATAATTTTGATAGAAATTCGTATGAATTTCTATCACTGTATTCGATCGATAAATAAACAAAATGAAATTTTTCGAGGAAACTCAATCCGTTCGCCGAAGTATCTTCATCTTTTTTATTGGGATTCGATTGTCAGGGACAGGCGAAAAAATAGAAAAAGTAAAAAAAATGCAAAACAGTAACTTAGTTTGCTCAATTTTTTTTTTACCTTCAATTTGCCCTTTCTCTGGTTTAGATCTCCCCACATTGCTTCGACGATGGCGTTTCTAATCTCCTGTCCGTGTTTACCCTCCGCCATGAATCTCACCATCAGCATCCACACGTGCAACTCCATTATAACGAACCACGAGTAAAACGTGTCCTTCATTTTGAAATCTGCAAAACGACAATCCCAAAATCATCGTCGATCCGCACACGAGTCATCCACAATATACTCTGATTTTGAAAAATGCACTTCTCGTCTCGAGAATATCGTAAGAAAAATCCGTTTTTTCTTATAATAACAACATTTCTTATAATTAATAATATCCGCCCAAAAACCAAAAACACGCATTATTCAATCGCTTGGTCGTTATAATCGTTTGAGATGCCTACCGGCGAAGAAATCAGTGTAGTTGATGTTGTTCGTCACATCTTCGTACAATAAGTGTCCGTTGGCAAGGCGTTTCTGCAAGAAAAAATCGGTCCATAATCATAACATCTGAAGGAAGAAACAAGAATAGTCTACGGAAAAATCTTACGTATTTTGCGACATCGGGCATGATCTTGCGATAGATTCGCCTGAAGAATCCGGGTTCAGTGTCGTCGGTCGCGAGGACCGAGATCGTTCGCGTGACATGCATGGGTCTCGCGCCCGTCGGCGGAAGTGCGAAGAACGGCGTTACGAGGCTCGACGATCTTGTCAGTCCGCGGAACGGAGCGGTTTCGCTCGGCGAGATCGCGACGATCCATGGTAGCTTGAAATCAACGACGAAAAATCGATGGAACAATCGTTAAACGCGTTGCGACAAAAGGCGCAACGATAACGCGACGGGGAGCGACAGTCCGCCGCGGGAAGTTCGCAGGTTAACATTGTCCCTTCGACGCGAACGATCTCCGCGGCAATTTACCTTTGTCAGCGTCACGACGCGCGCTCGATGCATCGTCGTCGTCGACTCGGTCGCGAGTCGAGCGTTCTCTTCTTCCTTCAAACGCTATCGCGAAACGCCGCGAGTCGTGATTAACAATGTTTTTCGGTCCCTCGAAGTTCTCTCGCGTCGAATAAACACACTAAAGTGCTGCCCCATCGAGGGGTTTTGGCCACACGGCGAAGACGGGAACTCGTACCGAAAATGGAGGTCACCGGGTGATTGGAGCTTCGTGGTGTGTTGCGTACCGCCGACCACATTTCGAACCGATTTCTTCCCTCGTCGCTTCGGCCGTTTCGCTCGTCGATCGTCGCAAACGGTAACGTTTCCGCTAGTCTCGTCGATCCGACGACAACCACCCCAGCGAGAAACGCTCTTCAACGCGTAAAACGAAGGAGAGACTCGCACTTGCGAACTTCATTCGTCACCTTGAAAAAATACCATTTTCTTTTTCGCGATTCCCAGCCACGCGCCCCAACGAATTTTTAACGATTGTTCGACGATTCCGACGGCTCTTCCGGCTCACGCGTTTTTCGGCAGAGCAATTTCGTTTTCGCGTTACTGCGGAACAAATTTTTTTTTTCGAATCTCCAACCGCACTGCGATTGTATTCCAGTCCGGTGTCTTGCTTCGTCGAAAAGTTTTTGCGCAGGGAAAACATTTTTTTGCATCGTTCACCAACGCACAGAAGCAATGCACTTCCGTTGCCTTCGAGACGTTGAAGAAAACTTTTTTTTCCAAAACTGCAGATTCCGCGTACTTTGGCAAAATTTTATTTTTCATCGTTTTTGCGAAGTATAACATTATTTTTGGGTTCGCCGAGTTTACCGTAATCGGTTGGATTACTTGAATTTCTTTCGCAGCGGAGAAAATCAAGTCCGTATTTTTTTTTTCATTACTGTAATATTGTCGTTTGAACGGTTAATTTTTGGAGAAATCGTCACATTTTTTCAATTACATTTTGGAGTAGTCATCGAAATTTTGGAATTCGATATTTTTCTCGTTCTTCCAGTGTACGATGAAGACGAAGGGAAAATTAAAGAGGAACCTCGGACGTTACGGCAGAATGCAATTGTCGAGCAAGGAAGCGACGGAGGGCGCGTCGCCGGATTTGTCGCAATTGCGCAAGCCGATCGGCACGAATCTCTGCGGCTTGAGGCAAGTGGCGGCGCTCTTCGAGAAGGGCAGCGAAGAAGTGCAGACGCTGCTTTCGTACGAGTGCGACGTTGTCTACGAGTGCAGAATATGCCGGAGTCTGTTCAGGAGCATCGTCAATTTTATATCCCACAAGCGCGTCTACTGCAAGGAGAAATACGACGTTACGCGCGACAGATCCTCGTTGGATCCCAAGAATTTCGTGCGTAGAGAATTTTTCGTCTCTCCCGCGTCTCCCCAACGGAAGAATGTAATTCGGCGATTTTTCAGATCTGCAACGGTGCGCCCGCCGAATCGGAGCACAAGGAAAACGGCGCGCACGACAGAATACTGCGGAGTCAGAGCACGAAAAAGGAGCCGAAAAAAGATCTCACGTCCGTGGTGGATATGCTCATGAGAAAGCAAAACGACGATTGTCCGGGCGATAATAACGCCAGCGAGAACGCTTGTCCGTTGCGCATTGCCAGCGACAACGAACAAGTTCTCTTGGAGATAATGGATTCGAATCAAGCCGCCTATCAGACGGTTCTCAGGCCCGACGTCGCCGTCTCCGCTGACACGGACCTGATGAGGAACCAAGTAAATATCGCATTCACTGCCGTTTTTTTTTGCGCTTCTGGCGCAATTGCGGCGTTTTCGCAGATGGCGCGTTTTTTTTAGATAAACAAATTACCATACATTTTTAATTTTTTTTTCGAAGTTCATTTGTTTATTCGCAGCGATTCAAGCCCTTTTACGTTTTTTTATTAACGTGCACTGAAAAATAATAGTGCGTAATGTTTTTTAATAGACTTTGGAGCTAAAAACAATGCTGAGTCGAAATACCGGGATTCTTGGGCCCGACGGTCAACTCTTGAAAGTGGAGAATACATCGAGGAGCGACGATCTGCGCGAACTCGCGGAAGACGCGGAGATGCCTTTAATTCCCGGATCCGGCGTCGAACTGACTTGCTCGACTTGTGAGTCGCGTAATCGACTTAACATTCATGGCCATTCGCAACGATCGCATCGTGAATTATCGTGTTTACTTGCAGGCAACGCGAGCTTCTCGACCAAAAAGACTCTGACATTCCACGTTAAATCCAAACACATGGCGCATCAAGTCAATTATCCGTGTCCCTGCTGCACGAGTATATTCAGCAGCCGTGCGAGTGTTCATCGGCATTTAGTAAAAGGTATGCGATTTATTATTTATTATTTATTATTTATTATTTATTATTTATTATTTATTATTTATTATTTATTATTTATTATTTATTATTTATGATTTATGATTTATGATTTATGATTTATTATTTATTATTTATTATTTAGTATTTAGTATTTATTATTTATTATTTATTATTTATTATTTATTATTTATTATTTATTATTTATTATTTATTATTTATTATTTATTATTTATTATTTATCATTTATCATTTATTATTTATTCACAGTTCATAGAAAATCAAATGAACAAATGCGGAAACTAAGATGGCAAATCCAACCGATGAAGTTGCCGAACGACGAGATCGCGTTGACGAAATCCAACGAGGAATCGCACGAGATCGACTCGGTGGAGGATAGCCAGGTACGTAACAATCATCCCCTGAATTTTGATAATTTCCTCACGAATGAAGAAAGTACTAATACTTCGATTCCGCCTTCGATCAGAATTTAATTATAGCCCAGGAGTGGATGGAAAATCTGGAATTGGACACGGAGCTTCAGAGATGCGGTGCATGCGGCAAGAGATTCGAAAGGAAGGCAGCCCTGGTAGCGCATTCGCAGACTTGTCCAAAACGAGCCGCCGGAGCGCGCAACGAATCCACGGGTCGGCACAAGAGAGCGAGCAAGCATCCCCCGCGGCGGATAACCGGAATCGACGAATCGGTGGTGACCTCTCCATGTGAGGATCCGGTGCAACGCGTCGCTCAAATCGTCGAACCGGCGATAATCGAAGCACCGGCCGCTGATCAACCCGCGCTCGATATCCCCGCCGACAGATTGACCTCGCCGAAGATCGAAATACAGGACTGGGCAATGTCCGAGAATGAGCCGGAGTCTCCGTCGAATCGACTGACGAAAAAAAGCCCCCAAACATCGACGGCAGCGCTGAATACCGTCGACGAAGTCCACGAAACCTCGATACGCGTCGAGGGCGTTTCCAGCCTCAGCAAGGACGTTTGGGACAAAATCGGAATGGACCACGTCGCCGAGAATTCGGGACCGTGCGAGAATCAATCCAATTCGCCGCAAAAGTCGTCCCGATTCTCGAATCTTCCGATACCGGCCGGAACCTCGGAAAGATCTCTCACGGCCGGAGCCTCGGACGTTCCCGAGGTGATCTACACGAGCATCGACAACTCGAAGCCCGTGACCTTGTCGGTTCTGAGCACGGAGAAAAAACTAGGCATACAGTACCGAGGAATTCGTCTGCCGACGGTGACGCTGGAGAAGATAAACATTCCGCGTCCCGCGAACCCGATCGAGCCGAGCGTTTCGGTGAACGTGTCGGCCGATCGAGCCGCCCAGATCGACAAGACCCTCGCCGCGCTCGCGAACGTAAGAAAATTGCAGTGCGTGCCGTGCAATCGTAAATTCATGTCGATGATGAATTTGCGCCGCCACATCGCCGTGCATCTCAAGCGCAATCGCTATCGTTGCAAGCTCTGCGACTTCAAGGCCTTCCTGAAATGCGAGTGCATCGCTCATTGCAACAAGAAGCACAACGCTCGCAACAATCGGGCGATACTCGCGGCTCTCGTGATAGAGATGCCGTTGAACAACGACACGACCGAGGGCATCGAGCGGCCGCGAAGCAACGATCGCGCGTCCAGAGACGAATTGGAGGTGATCGACGTCACTTTCGCCTCGAAGAGCACCGAGAAAGCCGAAATCACGCCGGTGAACGCGAAGAGAGCCGAGGAACGCGAGGAGCCGAAGAAAGTATCGTTGGCGAGAAAGGAAACCGCGGCGACGGAGGCGAAAATCGTTTATCCGCTGATGAAGCCGAAGAGAGGCAGACCACCGAAGAGGAGAAGAAAACCGCGAGGCAAGGCCGAGAGATCGAAGCACGTCTCGCCTCCCACCTTGGCCGGCGAGTTTTCCGATTGCGACAAGTACGCCGATGTCGCGAGATCCAAGGAATCGATCGAGGAAAAGAATTCCGCGAAGAGCCGATTTTCGCGGAACAGAGCACCGTCGCGCATGGACTCCGATCCGGAACTTCGCCGAATGGTCATGGAGGTGATATTCGGCACGGCCGAGAAAGAAGTCAACGATGCTGCTCACGGGGACAAAAACGTCGCGGGAATCGAGGAGATCGACGTTGTGCCCGAGGCGGCGACCGATCGAGCGGATACTCGCGAGGAAGTCGCGGAAAACAACGCAAAATCCGAGCCATTCGATGCGATAGAGAAAACGGAAGAGATCGGTATCGAGGAGGGCTCCGTCGATGCGAACAGCGATTTTCACTACGACTTGAAAGCCATGGCATTTCCGAAGAATGTCGTGTTAATCAGAAGCCCCATTGCGGTAGAAGCGAAATCATTGAAGAGTCGATCTCTCGTTAAATTGCAAACGGACGATTCCCCGTGCGACAACAAGTTTCCGGCCGAAGGACAAGTGATCATTTACGACGATCGGGGCGTTAACGGGAAATTATCGGAAATGCAACAGGGCGACATAGTGCTTTGCGCCGAAAAATGATTCTTCTGTTTTTCATTAAAGCTCTTTACATAGATATGTGTATGCGAGAGCACATACATGTGTGCATAAAACCGTAGTATATATATATGTAAATCATAAACATATATATTACATGCATATATGTAAAAAAATATATATATATACAATCTTTGCACATATATATAAGTGATTGTTAATTTTTACCCTACTTTTATATAGACACAGAAACAGCATATACATATGTATGCAAAGTACATAAATATACGACAAAATTTCACTGCAACGATTATAAGACGAGATGCGCGAGTAAGATTTTTATCATATATTTTTACTATCTGTTCGACTCTCGTGAAACCATGTATATTAATTCGAAAAAAAAATTGTATTATACGTTCTACGGGAGTTCCAGAAGTAAGCAGTGAGTTATTGTAAATCGATGTGGCGAATAATTGTGAGCTACGAAAATTGTACGAATACCGCGATTTGTATTCACGTCGCACGGCAATTTTGAATGATACGGTTTTAGAATAAAAGAACTATGCTCTTAGAAAATATTTACGGGGTAACGAGTCTTCGGAATCCTCCAAATCATTTACGTAGAAAAAAGATTCCTGCTATTATTATCTGCGGATAGGCGAAAGGAAGTTGACGAAAGAAGGGAAATTCGCATCAAGATCACGGTTGAAGCTACCCCGTTGCGAAATTTTTCGGCAACGTTCGCGTTTGCTCAGCGCCCTGCAAGACGATTGGTCGATATCGGATTTACTGCAAGGCGATTGGTCGTTACATTGCCGTTTGGTGTGAAACGGAACGGGGTAGTTTTGCATGCAGTAAGTTCGATCGCAGAATTTTCTTTACATAAAAAAAAAACGCGGCAATCAAAATTACAACATTGCTTTCTCATAACGGTTTTCGTCTACTACGTACTTCTTTTTTGACGTCCTCATAAAGGAAGCTTGTGTTCTTTCTTTTCGCGAGAACAAAGCTTCCTTCATGAGGAAGCAAAATCGTCTCCTAAAAAATATCCATTGCAAATGTAATGAAGAAATGGCAACAGAATAAACCGGAGTTGTACGAAGATCATTTCCTCGCGCATTTCGTTTGCTTTCGGATGCGCATCTCGTATTGTGTTTTGTTCTTTGTTTCGGTCCTGGAACATTTTGCTCGTTTCCCGTAAACATTTGAAACTCTAAGTGTGTCAGAGGCGTTGCATAGTTTTTTTTATTAATCCCTTCATCGTTCCATCTCTTTCTAATCCGTCGTGATTAAGAGAGACAGAATCGTAAAAAGATGAATAAAAAAAACACGGCCAGAGGTTCGTTTTGCTCATGGGACAGGATTCGCTTGCGTAAACTTGCGTTAATCTCAACGCACATATTCCCCATACGCAGTGACACACGGTGAAGAAAACAAAACGAAGAGTCGCGCGGAAGTGGCGATACGTCATAAGAGCCGCGCGCGTCCCGCCCGTATCTCGGCGGTATCCCCGGCGCGGCTCGTCAATCTTCGGCGAATGTCGGTTAATGCACTTGTCGCGTCGGGAGAAGGCCTCGAGGCGGGACCGGCCAGCCGTCACAGACGCGCTGCGAACGGCGCCGAGTAAAGAAGTCCGGGAGGTTTTGCGGAACGCGGCTCATTGCGCGAATAATCGTTCGTAAGCTCGAAGCTTTTCATCTGTTGTTGTTGTTGTTGTTCGTTCGCGATCTCGCCGAGTGAAGGTCCGCGAGTGCGCGAGCTGACCCGTTTGCGTGACCGGTGAGCGCGGCAACGACAGGTCTCGTCTCGCTTGTACGATCGGAGCGAAGGCGAGCCCGGTTTAATCGGTGTTGCGAGGCGCATGACAGTGTGCAAGACAAGTTTGTGGGTGACGATTCGAGAAGAGAAATAACATCGAGAGGCTCCATCGAGATCCGTCCGCGTCTTCTCTCACGGTAAGCGACGACTCTCGCGACGAACGTATTTTTAACCGAATCCCGAGCGCAAAACGCTCATTGTGCACGCAGCCGAATGGGATGCGCAAAAACATCTGCGTTTGTTTGGATTTTACACGCCTCGCACGTGAATAAATCTCTCCGTCTATCTCGATCGAGCGTACTTATTCGGAACGGATATAGAATCGCGAGCGGGGAAAACCGTCGGCGCGACGGGCTTTCCGGAGGGAAAACAGTTGATACCCGTAACGATCTACGTAACGAGGGGGGTTCGGCTCGCGTTGACTCGCTCGTCGGAACGAAATGAGAGCTGGTGCGCGCTTCGCGTTGGATGCTGCGTCGCGAGCGCTCGCCGAGTGTCGCTCACCCACCGCACTCGCGGCCCGCTGCTTCGTATCGGTGCGTCAGCCGAAAAGAACCCCGTGACTTTGTTTTTCGTCGCACGCTCGCGCGGCTCGCGATTTTTTTGCAACCGAACGCCCGTGGTGTCCTCGGCGTTACGGTTTCATCGAAAATTTTAAAGAATCAACGCGTGTCCTTTGCAGGACTATTTTCCGCTGTTCGCCAATTGGACTTGGCGGTAAATCGAATAATTCAGGTGATTCGCCTTTACATTGCACGAAGCGAACGGATATCTCAGGCGTTACGTTGAGGATATTGAAGGATCAAGGTTGATTCAGCGCGTGGTGTTCATTTCGCATAAGTTCGAGGAAATTAAAAGAGAACCGCGAACACTTCTCGATGGTATAAAAATCTGAAAGAATGCATTGAAGGTACTGAAAAGATTAATTTTACATGATAATAATTGCAAAATGTTAATAACAAATTTAGGAAAAAAAAAGTGTTCAACGAAATTCGCGGTAATCAGCTTTTTTTTTATGAAAATGATTCGTTTATTTTTCTGAATGCGTATGAATTTTTATGTTTTTCCACACATTATGCCCATTAAACAAAATTCGTACATATTCAGAAAAATAAACGAATCATTTTCATATAAAAAAAAGTTAGTTGGCGGGTAGTTTGTTGATAATTTTTCTTTTTTTCTTCAATTTGTTATTAAAATTTTGGAATTATTATCATATGAAATAAATCTTTCTAGTACCCTCAATACGCATGAACATTGTAAGATATTCATGCTATCGAGAAGGGTTTGTAATTTTTTTTCGAACTTATGCGGAGTGAACACCACGCGCTGGATCTACCTTAATTCCGCGATCCGGCACCGAGAACTATTTCCAACGATCGAACGTGCCACTTGTTGCTGCGGTTAGTCAGGTGTTCCATCGTGTCGTCTATTCCATTTGTCCGGGAATCGTTTTTTTTTGTAATGAAGTACTAGGATAAAAATAAGTTATGTATAATTTTAGTAATATCTGGCCGCGTTTTTATCAGATTGTATTTGTTTCGCCTCGTTCCTTGGCCGGCGGCGGTATTTATTATTTCCAATAGATAAAGCTTAGCATTTGAAAATACCTCGCGCGATCGCGTCGGGTTTCGAGCGGCCGTTCGGCGAGTTCACGGATTTTACAGTAAACCTATATCTCTCACTGGGTGTACCACGCTCACCCGGTGAATCCGCTTTCTCTTTGGTTCCAGTTCCTCGGCTATACCGTGGCTCGAGCTTCCTCGACTAGTTTATTCTAAATCGGCCTTATGCCCCGAGAGCGAACAAGCTCGAAATAATAAACTCGTTCGCCACCCTCGCGCGCCGCTGTGCGCGAGAAAAAAAATAAAAAAACGATATTCGTATCAATGATATACGGTTTAAAAAAAAAAAAAAATTGGCCGATCAACCAGTTTCGCCGAGATTGTTGCGCGACGAGATAACGCCCCGAGAAATTACGAATTTGGGCGTCGAGAGGTAGAACTCCGGGTTGATTGACCGGTCATTCGTTGGATTGAAAAAAATGAAAAGTAAGCGTAAAAAAAGTTATCAACACGCTGCTTTTCGCGCGTAATCTACGCGTGTTTTACGGTGTACGAGACATCGGAGCTAAAGATGCATAAAGAATTTTACGAGTCTCGCGTCAACGATTCTCTCGTTAGTGCAGCTCGGCTCGCCGCGGCTCGAATTCCTTCGACAATCCCGTTTCACCGCGACCGCCCGAGCGTCGACTTGATTCGACTTTGCGCGTCGGCCTTTTCTTATCTCTCGTCCCTATCGTTTTTTTTGTTTACCTCTGTGGGACGTTTGGAAAGTCGACGATTATGTTAAGTCCTTCGCCTCTGTCTTTTGATGCTACACGTTGCCAGGGATTTGGCGCATGCTCGATCTCAATAATTCGACACGAACGAAATGCGAATTATTTCGATTGTGTTCATGCCGCATAAGCTTGCGAAAATCGAGAGAGAATTGCGAACACTTTTCGATAGTGCAATAATCTGATTAAAATCATGGACAATGAAAATATTTCTAATATTAATTTGACATAATAATAATTTCCAAATATTATTAACAAATTGAAGAAAAAAATTGTTCAACAAATTTTCGGGCAACGCAACTTCTTTTGAATAAAAATTATTCGTTTACTTTCTGAATAGGTATTCTTCTTCAGGTTTTCAAATTGACTTTGAATTTATTTTTCATATGGAAGAATCAAAAAATTCAAAGTCAATTTAAAAATCGGAGAAAATTCATACGTATACAGAATGAAATAAATAAAAATAAAGTTGATTTGCCGGGAAATGATAAAAATTAGTTTTTCATCAATTTGTTAATAATGTTTTCAAATTGTTATTGTGAAAAATTGATCTTTTGTCGTAGCTTCGATGTTCATGATTTTTTGAAGGTTTTTACAGCATCGAGAAGTTTATACCAAACTTATTAACATATTATTATGAAAAAACTTACTGCTCGTAACATTTATATAGTTGCACGTGTTGGACGA
Source organism: Ischnus inquisitorius (assembly GCA_963924025.1). NCBI lineage: Eukaryota > Metazoa > Arthropoda > Insecta > Hymenoptera > Ichneumonidae > Ischnus > Ischnus inquisitorius. The sequence continues at coordinate 15,975,869 of OZ001251.1, forward strand.
TGAACGAGCTCGCAACCGTCAAAAACAAAATCATTCTACTTACGGTTTTACACTCGTCGCACGCGGACCGAATAAAGCCCTAATAACTCGGCTCATTTGCTCATTTATTCGCCAAGTTGTCTTTATGTAGGTTACGAAGAGCGATATATTATTTCTTATCATTATCATCATTATTACCGTCACGATCGGCGTCGGACCGAGAGGAACGGAGTACGAGAAGAGTCGGACTGCGTGAGGACTCGTTCGTATTACGTATACGTACACGCATTTGCACGCTCACTTTGATACCGCGCATTACTCGACACCGGGGCTTTAAGCGCAACGGCAATTTCGCCGACAAGACACGCGATTGATATTGCTTCGCCGGTAATGATTATACAGGTTACAAAGACCCGCGTTTCCGACCTAAAAGTTACGCTTCTTCGCCGGCTTCTTTACAGGAAAAAAAAATCCATAACAATAATAATAATAAATTTAAAAATATTAAATAATAATAACAATAAATGAATAATAATAAATAATAAATATTTTTTGGATCACCAAAATTTCACCAGATTGAAATATATAAAAGTTATAAATATGAAAGTAGATAAAAACTTAGAAATTCGATCTTCTATCCGATATAAAGCACTTATTTGTTCGATAATAAAACATGTCTTTGAGTGTAGATCGTACAAAAAGTTCTGAATCACAAAATTCAATTATGTATTATAGAGATAACGGCGTTGCCGAAAGATCGATCGAAATTTCGGCAATGAGGATTTTTAAAAATTTTCGTTTCCGGCACGAATGAACTTTCACGTCTTTCGGTTCCTTTGGTGACTCATCGGGCTGATAACAATAACAATATCCAATCATTCCGACACGTTTTGTTGGAGAATAATTTTTTTCTACAGGTGAACTCGCATATCGATACGGTTATTGCGTAATATTATCGAATGTTTTCATTACAACCGATACAAAGTGTGATAATGTGTTATTTATTAGTGGTTACATATCAAACTTCTGTACGTTATTCACGTAAATTAGAAGCCCGCGCGACTCTTACACGAATCGTCAACCGGTTGTTCCAGTAAACTTTCGACCACGAGCGTTACGTGTACTTGCTAACGAGCACAACAGGAATTATGAGTTCCGAACGGCAGTGAGCTCAATCGATTTTCAGCGTTAATCGCGTTTTAATATCGGTCATAAAATCGGTAGCAGAAAAATATTACAAGATATAAAAATTAATATTTTCTCTACCTCGCTATATTTGTTTGTGGGTAAAAAAATTTGACGATGTTGCTTTTATAATTTTTCATAAATTTTTTTAATTTGGAATTTTCAGTTTTATAATTATAAGTTTTTTAATCAATTTTCTTTTATTTCCGCGGCTTCGGAACGGTCTGATGTTGGGGATTCCTTTCCTTTGTTTAAGAAAAGTCCTTCCTTACGTTTCCACCCTGGTCAGGTTCTTCTTTAGAAGTTCATTATCAGTTGCTTTCATCTTTCACAATATCGTGTTACATTTTTCTTTTTTTTTTTACTTTCGTTCAAAATTAACATCACTAACATGTTTATTATCCGTTCAATCAATAATCGTTGATAAGTAAGTTGTTTTTAATTTTATCTTCATATCGTCCTTCTATTTACTCATTTCTTCAACGAAGTAGAAAAAAAATCTGAAAATACAGTACTTTATACATTATGAATTTTTAAAAATCTGAACCCCGGAAGTTCTTCGAGATATCCGGAAGCTGTCCCGGTTAATTTTTCTTTGAAAATCGCGAGCGCTATCAATCATCGAAATTTAACGATTCATAAATACCTCGAATCGATCGAATCCTTCAGCCATTGCAGTTTCACGCTTTCGGCCTTTGCAATTCTATTCTCGGATTGACAAAAAAACCATTCACCTCGTTTCTTCGTTCTTGCCAAAGAATTCGCTTTCTTTCGTGAAATAAAAGAGATGAAGCCATAAAAGAAATTGTGAATCACGAGAACGAAGGGGCGAAGAATCGTTACCGAAAGGACCATTAAATTGGCCTTTTAATTGTTCACGTCCGGTTCGAGTTATCGGGCGATCGAAATAGAATCGGTAGAACAAACGCAGCCGATTCGAGTGGACTAACCGAGGCGAAGACTCCGGGAGTGATAACAAAGGCCTCTCTCTCAGTGTCAACGCCGTGTGACTCATTTATTTGTGTCACGAGAGTAATTTCCGGGGGATTATCGCGGTATCCTCGGCCACTCCCACGAAAGCTCGTGAATAATTTCGTCGGTGTGGCCCGTTGCGTCGAGGCCGTCGAGTTTTAATTAGTCAAAGGGCCGCATCTCGGCCAAGACGGATGATAGGCCTTCGCCTCGTTACCGTCGAACGAACTTCCTTTAATCCGTTTTCTCCGATCAACGACGAAAAGGCTGATCGAGACGGGACTCCGGCCTATCGAATTTTTCTTCGGGTAGTCTCGTCAAAAATTGTATTCGTTAACGTCACATCGACGAGAGTCTCGACGCGCGGCTTTGTTCGACATGTCCAAACTCTTCAAAGCCTCGCAACAAGCGTCGCGAGAATAAACGAGAAACGTGATTCGTCGGCGCCCCGAGGCGGGCCAAGACTCAGTGATTCTCATTCGGCGTAAACATGCAAGTTGGAGCGTATCTCGGGGAGCGAAGTCCAAATGTTTTTCTGTATTCTATAAAAATCCCCGGCTCTCGCGCCTCCGCGCCTCTCCCCTTTCCGGAGATAGGCAGACGAAGAGGGAGAGAGAGAAAGAGCGGAGATTTAAGGTAAATCCGCCCACCGGTACGTTTTTTTCGAGAATCCGTCCAAAGTTGGGGTGCACATTCGTTGAGGTCGTTCTTACCCATAGTTCATTTTGCACAAGTTTGCGAGAATTGAGAGAGAACGGCAAACACTTATTGATCGTACAAAAATCTTTAAAAAATCATGTATATTGAAGGTACTGAAAAAGATTCATTTTGCACGATAATAATTTCACAATGTTATTGACAAATTGATGAAAAAAGAAATAGTTCAACAAATTATGCGGCAATCTATCTCTTTCTCGCAATAAAAATCATTCGTTCCTTTTTCTGAATACCCATGGATTTTTTCAGATTCCTAAATTCCCTTTGATTTTTACGATAATCCATACATATTTGTCATATAAAAAAAATTCAAAGTCAATTGAAAAATCCGACGATATTTATACGTATTCAGAAAATGAAAGAATAAATTTTTATAAAAAAAGGAATGGGCTGCCGAGGTATTTGTTCAACAATTTTTTATTTCATCAGTTTGTTAATAACATTTTAGAATTGTTATTATGCAAAATTAATCGTTTCAGTACTTTTAATATGCATGATTCTTTTTTTCAGATTTTTATATCATCGAGAAGTGTTTGCAATTAAAGAGAAGTGTTCAAGCGATTGAAATTCGAATAAGCTTTTCTGTCCCAAAGTCGAGATATTAAGACTTTAACCTATGCTAGAAGAAAAACCGGAAACCGGATGGTTCGTTCAACAATTTTTCAACCAACTCGTGAAAAACTTTCTGGATCCATTATTATAAAAAATGATTAATGTTCCTACCATCTGCTAGTTCTGATTTTTAAAAGATTTCAATTTCACTCCGATGTGTTTGAAATCCCGACCAAATCCCACTTTTGTCCGGGACTGTAACGATACATCATCCTTAATTATCTCGCTAGTTTGTTCATCTTCGAACCCTAACGCCTCCCGTGCGGTTTTCATCTCTCAATAGGAGTTTCGCGCAGAGTCGATGGGTGCGAATTCCGTTGCGTCGAATGACTACGGAGCGCTATCGGAGCCGACATTGCGGGCGGTGCAAAAATGTACATCGTGTAAATTTATCCTATAACAAGCCGTGCGAGAGCGTCAGTGCGTGAGTCACCGTGTAAAACTTAAATGACGATATTCGATGAAATTGTTCAAACGATCCTCATGGCCGTGGATCCACAGAGATACGAGCCGAACTCGTGTCGTTCGTCGTGCGGGGCTCTGTAGAAAAAACTCCGACTGTACTCGGAAAGATATTGTGCGTAGTTGAAGCCTCGTTTCGGACGGAACGTCGCCAGACAGACGGTGCCGGTTTTTCCCTCGGCTTTTTTTTCCTCTCACGCTCGACGAGCCGCCGTTGCCGACTGGAAGGGACGAAGCTCTTCCGACTCTTCTATCTCGCGCGCCCTCGCAATTGCATAACGCACGGGGCGTATATTCTCCACTTTTGAGAATAAAAATCTACGATACTCCGGCACTCGCGATTATCGCCCAAATCGAAAGTTACGTTACAGCACAACGGATATTGATTTATCGAAGTGGCGCGAGCCCAAGGACTTTATGGAAAGCCAATAGCCCGTAAATCCAAACTGGGGATATTTATAAGCCAATATTAGTCATAAAGCTGTATACCCTACCTGTGGACTACAATGTACACAATAGCGGAACAAACGCGACTGTACACAGTAATAGAACGGCTAATGAGGGGTCTCCGTGCTCTCTCTGTAGTCCCTACTTTTCTGCGAAGCAGGAGACTGTAGATTGGACGTTGATAGACATTGCCACCATTTATGTCGGCACTGTTAAAGCGACGATGTTGATGTTGACGTTGATGTTGGAGAACGAGAAGCATCTGTTAATCGGTAGAGAGCCGATATGCAGGATTTTCAGGGTGCTGCTACGATATAGTCGGAATCGAGCATGCGAGTGAATATGATCGTGTATTTTCCTTGGAATGCAAATTCCACCCTCCAAAAAAACCTAGGTACAGCACGAGCCCTCTTTTCTTAAGAAACCGGACGCATTCGCTATTCTGTATTTCCTCTACAGTCCCCATTCTCGGTCGGTACATGGAGAGAAAAAAATCGGAATGATAGTAACCGAGTGCCGAAAGCAGAATCTGGAACTTTTTCCCACACTTTGATAGAGCTTCGCCAGTCCGTCTGGTTGTCGTCTAAGAATATTTGGGGAAGTTTACCAGATTCCGCTTTCGTCACTCGATTACTGTACTGGTGATCAATCCTATTTTTTATCTCTCCGTTTAGAGGCAACGAGACGTAGGGGCGCTTGCTGTGGGATGATAGGAGACATTCACTGTAGCCAATTCGTTGCCATGGCAACGAATTCAAATGAGCGGGGATGTTAAGTGGAGTTAAGAAAAGAGAACTTCCACTGTATTTTGAACCGAACAGTCCTAATACACCGGGTTATTTTGCGGTACGTGATCTGTTTCTCATTGTCGATTGGGTGTACGATAGTGAGTAGTGCACGGCTACAGAAACCCCAGAAAAAGATCTCTGTCTCGAGAGCTCGGTATGGTCCATAGAAGATCCAGTGGGTACGACGAAAAAGGCTCTGTTCGCTTTCTCCATTACGGTTACATAGGTATAACCGCGTAGGTAAGTTTGTGAAACGAGACGATAGGCACAATGGGCAAGATGCGAGACGCCGTGAAGATCAAAGCGGCTCGAGTGGATTCCTGGGTTTTGGATTGATGTTATACCTGAATGGGAAAATTCCTCCCTCTTGCGGGGCGCTCTCGGCAAATGGAGCCTCCCATTGCCGAGATTTCTTGATCGTGGATCTTATTTTAACCACGTACTTGGAATTCCTTAGGTTTGCCCTCGTTTTTGGGCATCGTGATTACGTTACTTCTAATTTTGAACATTGCCATCTGGAAACCGGTTTCCTGCATTGCTTACTAGACATTCCTCATTTATACCCGAGTAACGAATCGCAAAGCTTCCGAAACGGGGTTATTGCGCTCGACACTGACAATGGAAACGCGTTGGTGTTTCGGACATCCTGCGCGAGTGTACAATATAGTATGCACAACGAGCTTTTAACCATGGACATCATCGTTTCACTAGTGGAGCGATAAACGACACGAGAAAGATAAGCGAGAACGAAAGATATTGGGTTCGACGACTCGGCTTCTTTCATTGAGGCGAATGCAAAGGCACTCAAGGGCTCTGGCCAACCTGAAATTTTATTCATTTATTTTCGTTTATTTTTTGTAATAAATCTTGAAATGTTGCAAACAATCGTCTTTCGGTTTGTCACCGACTGACATGAGACAAGGGTAAAATAAATGAAACAGAAGTTTAAAAAAAAATCTACTTTTTTTTTTTTTAAATCTACTTTTTTTTTTCTTAAAAATAAAAATCTACTATTTTTAAAAGATTTTTTATTTTTTTAAATTTTCTTAAGAAATCTTTCTTGAACCTCAAGAAATCTTTCTTGAAATAGAACAGAGGCGCCCGGGCACCCACCTCGCTTGGCTAGCTCAGTCGGTAGAGCATGAGACTCTTAATCTCAGGGTCGTGGGTTCGAGCCCCACGTCGAGCGTTAATTTTTTTTTTCCCTCGTATCCAACAAACCCCCTTGGTATTTTTCTTTGTCTCCGTTGTAAACTGAATTCGCGTGGTTAATATTGTATCCGATACGGCGATGGAATCGGCGTTGCACTGTTGCCTTTTGGGGTCATGCCATCGAGACTCCGAACGAGCGCGAAGGGAAAGGAGGGAGAGCGAGAGAGACAAGCGTTGCACCCGCGAGGGACAATAATCTCGGGAAGTATTACTTTCGCCGGCAGCGTGAGAAAGCGAAGGGTGCTTGAATTACGAGGAGTACGCATACGTCCATATTGCACACACATATGCGCGAGCATCAGCATCGGCTCACTGCTGAACGGAGCAACGATAGTTGTAATAACGACTAGGCAATCTCCATTGAGCTGATTTCTCTCGGACGTACGAATAAACTGACACACTACACTTGTATTCGTGACTCAAGCGATGCATCGTTCGCGTACTATGTAGGAGAGAGCGAGGCAGAATGGCATACGGGGGCAAAATGGTCCGAAATGGTCAAATAAAGTCCCCCGTATGATAGAATTAGGGCAAAATAGGACAAGAGAAAGTCCCATCGACGTAGATTGTTTTGCCGTCCCATTTCGCCCCAATACCTTCTGCCCATGGTTCTATTGTGCGTGAATACCATTTTGCCCCGGTATGCCGTTTTGCCCCGCTTTCAACTACTTCATCCGAAGATTCGAGACATTGTTTGCACCTCATCTTCAATATTTCGTCAGTCGACTCGAATAGTTTATTAGTCGCATCGACATTTCTTCATTCGATTCAATTACTTGGTCTAATCAAGCGTAAAGTGATAAAGTCATTTTAAGGTACTGTAAGAATTTGCATGGAGCAACAAAATAGTAGTGTCGTAGGACTAAAATAGCTGATCAGCATCCTTTAGAACGCCCGTAAACGCCCTCATTAGGATCCCAAACTCGCTGGACACTTCGCGCAGTTGAGAACCTTCCGGCCCGGCTGCAATTCGAAACTGCTACGGGAACAATCGATAGAACCATTAAAGGGCTCCTTCAGACACTTTCTCGCGGATTTCGCGCCCGAAACTAACCGGTCTCGAAGGAAACCCGACGTACATTTTTCGTATCAAAGCATTTCGAACTTATTGCAAATACATTCAATATCTCGATAATGCAATCGTATACTCTTTGATATATTTTCCTCGTGTTTCCATGGGTACGATGTTGTGATTCTAATTGCTCCGGAATAATACATTTTCATAATGTCGACGAAGATAGCGCGCTCATTAACGGTGCGCCGAGAGTTCGCATTCGACGGTGTGGAAACCGCTCGCGTATGCGAGAAGCGGGGTTGTTCTCTGTGCAATTCTAATTGGTCGGTCCGCCGGCATGGCAGAGCTAGGTTCGTTGTTGCGCCTTAGAAATATAGAGCCGGGGGCGATGGTCAAACCCGGCCGAGTATCGGAGAGGGTGGAAGCACGAGAGCCCGTGCAGCGAAATCAGCGATCCTCCGACGGAGGCCTCGCCACACTCGCGCACCGCCGATACGCGTACTCGCGAAACCCGTGGGGTGAATGGGCGTCATCGTCGTCGAGAGCGTAGGGACGACAGAGCGGACAAACAGAGAGACGGACGAGCGGACGAGCGGATGGTCAGACACGTAATGCACGGGGGCAATGGCACTGCACACGTACGCGTCATAACGGCTCGAAAGCGTGAAACTGGCCGCAGTTTACTACACTTTCCGCTGCGCGGAGTTCAGCAGCCCTTGTAGAGGCCTGGTCAGCTTCACCTTCGTCCATCCGGCAGGCTTCCCTGTCGTTATGGTTACGCCAGGACACGACAGACAATTTACTTCTTTTTTTTTCCCCTTTGTGCATGGGCTAGCTTTGTCATATTTTCTTCCCCTACATATAAACTAATGACAGAGGTCTCCGTGTCGCCCTTATCGCGCTATTTACCAATGCCCAGCGTGAGTCATTATACGTTTCCTATTTATGAGCGTCTGTAATGTTGCTTTTTGTACACGCTGCACTTTTGCACCTCGGCTATTGTATCGATCGGACGGAAGGTCAAATAAATGCGGAAGTTTTGCATACGAAGCTGAAAGGGATAGTTTTTTCGATCGGACAAGTTGCGCGGATTCGCAATCGAATCGGATTTTCCATTGACACGGTGAGGAGCAAGAGACTCGGGAGTTGCAAAGAGTAATTGTTAGCCTCCGACTATCTGGCGAGCTACGAATGCGTGCATCTCGATGGTTTTGCCGGTGGAATTGCTTCATTGAAGTGATCATCAATGGCTTCATTGTGGGCCCAATCTGAAATCGTATTGACGATCGATAGATCGGCGCGTCGAACCAACTGTTAGGGCCTCAAAGATCGACGTCCAGTTGGTTTTTTCATTCCGACTGCAATTGAACGGTTCTTTGCAACTTCCGGAGAGATCTTTGTTGTTTCTTCAAAGAGACACTCACTCCGTTTCGTAGTGTCATTTCTTGCAGCGAAGTAAGAGTTGTTCTCGCTTTTCGCCGAGTTAACGCGCGAGCTTCCATCGCGGAACATTAAAGTAGATCCAGCGCGTGGAGTTGCATTTCGCATAAGTCTGAGAAAAATGAGAGAGAATCGCAAAGACCTTTTCAATAGCACAGAAGTTTGAAAAAATGCATGCATGTTGAAGGTATTGAAAAGATAGATTTTTCATAATAATAATTGTAGATGCTATTAACTAATTAATAAGAATAAATATAAATGTACAACAAATTTGTGGTAACCCGACCTTTTTAATGAAAATGATTCGTTCTCTTTTCTGAATACATATGAATTCCTTTAGATTTTTAAATTCGCTTTGAATTTTTTTATATGAAAAAAGAATGTCTCGAAAAACGCAACATTCAAAACAAATTGCAGTCTGAAAAAATTCATGCGTGTTCAGAAAAACGAACGAATGATTTTCATTGAAAAAAAGTTGGTTTACCACAAATTTCTTAAACAATTTTTCCTCTCATCAACATATTAATAACATTTTGCAATTATTATTATGTGTTACGTTTTAGCGAAAGAACCTTTGAAAAATAAATGAAAGAAGTAAATAAATTAATAAAATTACAAAAATCAATCTTTTCAGTACCTTCAAAATGCATACATTTTTTCAGATTTTCATACTATCGTGAAGTGTTTTCTCTCTCATTTTTCTCGAACTTATGCGAAATGAACGCAACGCGTTGGATCTACCTCAGCCGCAGTAACGACGCCCCTTAATCGTTCGATTCGAGCCGAAGTTTCCGCTGTTTTTTCCTCCCGTGATTTGCGGGAACTTCGAGCTCGCGATAGATCTCCATTTTTCTTCGCGAACCGTTAGTTCCCGCAGATGGGGGAGATTCGTCGCTGCGCGTGACGTCCCGCCGTTCGGACGGAGGAAACCCCACATCGAGGGGGTTTCTCACTTTTCCTTTGTGTCAGCGAAGCGTGTCGAAAGATCCGCGATGCGCGGTATATTGATTTTTCCTTTTTTCGAAACAGCGCTCGCACAAACGCGCGTTCGCGCGACCGAGGCTCGCTTTCGCCGACGATTACGCGCAAGTCCGTCGCTCTAAAGCGATCCACGGATGGATTACGATGGTCAGCGGGAAGCCACGACGGTGTACGGGGAACGAAATTAATACAAATGATTCGGTAATTCGGCGCAAAGCGAATCATCATTCAAATGACCAATTACTCGCGTTTTTTCACCGACCCACGCGCGGCCGTCGCGTAAACAAAAACACAAAGTCACATGTGTCTCTGGGCAGCGCCGTAATTCGCGGCGGAAAAGAACGATCGGTAAACAGAAGACAAAAATGTTGGGTTTTTATTGATAAATTAATTGGACGAATGGCCTCTCGAGCTCAATACGCACCGCCGGAACTCCCACTCGAGTCTGTAATCGCCTATTTTATTTTTCCGGGGCCTGCGCGTAATCTCTCGCGTAATAATACCGTTCGGTGCTATCCCTTTTGCTATCTAATGGAGCCTCTCCATAGATTAGTTGCATCCGGAAGAATTACAAGGCGCATACGTGACCGTGGTAGCGCGGCGGCAAGATCCTCGCGTTGGCTCCGATCTCGTCGGCTTAATGAATGATTTAACTATTAGCACGAACAGTGGATAATTTCTTGTCGACAACCCGTTCGTCGTCGTTCCGCGTCCCGTCGACGGGGCTTTTTACCGCTTTGGAGCCTCCGCTAGCGACGAGGAGGGAGAGCGAAGCGCGTCGGGGACACTCGACGTCTCTTCGCTTCGCTCGTCGCCGCACTCGATGCTTTCTTCTCCGATGTACGAAGCTCCGCGAGTACGCGCGTATTCGCTGCGTTTACGCGCTATCGCGAGTGCCTACGCACGTACGAGTGGCCAGCGAGGAACCGAGCGCAGAGGCCGACGTGAACTCGACGAGAGAAGAGTCGCGGAGGTACCGAACGACCCACGCGCGGGTATGCTCGTTCGGTATCGTCGTTTCCGTTCTGCCGTGCATCTCTTCTGAACCACGTCTCTTTTCTGTGCTCTTCTCCTTCGCGGCCTCGCTTGCTCCTTCTGCGACTTTGTTTTCTATCAACTGGCAAGAAGAGAAAGAAAAAGGAGCGAGCCAATAAGCGACGCACGTGCGCGGATGCGTCCTCAATGGCTCTGCACGTATTAGCAGGCACAAAGAAAACTCCTCGGCTGCGATTGCCGCGTCGACGACGTGTCCCCCTCCGGCCAATGCTCGTAACGAGTGCCAGACGATGAGGATTTTTTTCCTCCCTTTTTTCACTCACAATCACTGCTGCATCGCATTCAACTCTCGTTGGAAAAGCTTCGAGCACAATTCCCGACAATATCTTCAAGACTGTCGCAGTCGTTGAGTTCTAACCGTGTCGCGAATAACGAGATTTATCGCGGTAGCGATGACAGAGAAGCGCTGCTGTCGAGTATTTCAATGCTGAGCTAAACTTGGCCAGTCATCCATCCTTCATTCGGTGTCTATGAGGCTTTGTATGATAGTGGAGACTGGAGCTGGTTGAAAGACGGGTTAGTCGTCGCTTGGTGAAAGAAAATTGCTTTCGGGCCTTATGCGATCTGGTGGGATTCTGAGGAGTTAGAGGACTTATTTAGAATATTTAGAACTTTAGAATTTTGGAAGATTGATCCGATTGGTCCGGTTGGTTGGATTGATCCGTTTGGTTCGAGAGTCAAACTGAAGATCAAACTTGCGTTCGAACTTAAGATCAATCAGACGTCCTAAAATTCGGCCCCAAACGCTTTAAAAAACGTTGAAGATTCCATCTGGCGAGGTCGAAATCTCTATAGAATTCTAGTGGATACCACGTTAGTTGATTCCTTAAAGTGCTATACTAATCGTGTTTAATCTACGATGTTTTCAAATCGCACCAGGACATATCCGCGCGTTCCGCGCGCGACTTGTGTGCTGTGAGCAAACTTCATCCGCTTGCTTTTATGTATCTTACCGCGCTGAAGATGAATCCAATGGCCATTGTTTTCTAAAGCTAAGAGGGACACCCGAAACGACCAAAAGAGATTTTTTCCATTTCGTTCCGATTTGCGAAAACTTTTGATATTCGGGATTTTAAAGCATCTCGACTTTTTGGATGGGATATCACTGAATTTCAAAATTACCATTGGGTTCAGCGAAAACAAATACTCAAGATGAGATCTTTCGCGAATTTCCAAAACCGTTTTTCAACCGGTTGGACTGGGGTTAAAAAATTGCAAAAAAGCATCCGAAATACGTGCAATGGTACGCATCGAATTATCAAAGCCTGCTAAAGCATTGTCAAAATACAACATGACTGAAACTCCTCATCAAAGAAGCAGCTTTCGGCTCTGCAGCCAATAAGCAACGATTAAGGCAACAAAAATTACTACATCGAAAGAGCGAGATATTTTGGTCACGGATTTCTTTTTAGAGAGACCTTTCATTTGACCCCGGTCTCTTCTCCAAATATTTTGAGTTCCAACTTGTCCAGTTAGCGTTTGTAAACTCGCCAAAATTCAGGGAGGCGCTCGCGATGGACACCGCTGGCAGGTGTGACGCGAAAGAAGACTGGCCGTGAAAAAAAGAGCAAAGCGAAAAAAAATCGATGAAAGAGGGATATCGCGAAGAGTGGAGGACGCACGCATTCCACTCTGGAATGTCGGGGCCTCGTCTCTACCAACGCCGGGATGCAGATGGCCGAGAACGTCGTCGAGCCGAACACAAGTACTTGTGCAGCACCGGGACAAACGGTGCCCGAAGGTGTAAACAGGTTTCCCTTCGACGCTCAAGGATTTCGCCACACAGAAATCGGCTCGAGCGAAATCAACGAAAAAATGGATTGGAAAGGGAGAAGAAAAAGATCGGGCAACGCAGACCGGGGCTTATCGAAACGCTGGCAATGAAACGAACGAATTGAACAAAATAATAAATTAACGTAGAGAAGACTGCGACTAATTGAAACACATAAACCAAATTTGTTCTGTTTTCAGATTTTTCAATTCACTTTGAATTTCACGATTTTCCAGACATTTTGTCCAGATAAAAAACATTCAGTCAATTTAAAGATCTAAAAACATTCAAACGCATTCAGAAAAGTGAACGAATCAGTTTAAATTTTTAAAAAATTGGATTGCCGGGGAATTTGTTAAACTATTTTTTTTTTTTTTTCGAAACGATGTTCCGACTTTGTCGACCGGTCGGATTTTCACGATCGAATTATCGGCATCATTCGCGCGCGCTGTAGCTTCCGCGTTAGCGAGCAATTCCCACGTGTCGGCGCATATGCGTCCGCGGGCCGGTGGAAGTTTTCCCGAGCTCTCGGGCCGTTCGATGCAACGCGATCTGGCTCGACCTTCCAATGGAATGCACTTTCCATCGGCGGCCACACCGCCGGGCCGCCACCTCCTGTGTGCACTGTACCGACACATGTAATGCCGTCGGAACGCTGCAGACTCGGCGTGCAGATGAGAATCAGCTGACGCTGCGCGCGCGAATAATCAGGAAGCTATTACGTCGATCCGGCTTACAGCGATGGGACGAGCTCGAAGCATAGAAGGCGCGGGGCATCGGCGGTCGAGCTAGGCGAGAAGCTTCTCGCGCGAGCATTTGCACCGACTTCGCTCCGCAAAACGAGCGCGACACAATCAGAGCTTTCTTAAAGTTTTCCAAAGTGGTTCATAAATCATACTATTTTTTTCCGAATTTTCCGAATGATTTTTTCGGATTTCATGGAATGTTTGAAAATTGCGTTATTTTGTGTTGAAATTTGTTCAAAATTGAAAATTAGAAGAATGTTATTAGCAATTCAATGCAAAGAAAATTGTTCAACAAATTTCCCGGCAACCCAACTTTTTTTATTAATGAAAATGATTCGTTCATTTTGCTAAATCCGTATGAATTTTTTCAGATTTTTCCGCAGGCTTCGAATTTTCGGGTTTTTCCACATGATTTCTATATAAAAAAAAATCAAACGCATTCAGAAAAATGAACGAATCGTTTGCATAAAAAAAACAAAGTTGGCTACCGGGAAATTTGTTAAACAATCTTATTTTCTCTAATTTGTGGATGACATTTTCGAATCATAATTATGCAAGATTAATCCTTTCAGTACTTTTAATACGCATGATTTTTCCCAGATTTTTATATGGAGAAGTGTTCGGATTCCCTTCAATTTCCGCAAACCGATTGCAAAATAGACTACGCGCAGCGACGACCTTAAAATTGTATATTTCCTCGTCAGCCACCATAAACCGAGCTTTTGCCTCAACGTAATAAACATGAAAAAAAATCACCCGGAAAAAAGAACTGAAATTCTTCGCGATTTCGTTGGATTTATTCATGCATAAATCATTAGGAAGAATAATGGAATATCCGGGAAGGATCGAGGCTCGCGCGAATCCGAGCGAGCGGCCGTTCGGGCTACGCGATACGTTCGATAATGGGGGATTATGTAAAGAGCGTAAGAGGGATAAGGTACGTAAGGTACAAACATGCACGTACGTCGACCTCGTCCTCCTACGAGTTCTTCGCCGGCTCGTACACACTTCGGCGTTCATCTTTCTATTTATCCTCGTCTCTGTCTCCCTCATTAATTACAGATTGCGATCCCCTTCGACTCCCATTGTGATACCGTGAGAGTGCAGCTGTGTAGCCGTGTCGCGTGATTGTTATTTCAGTATCATTATCATAAGCTTGCATACACGTAGGGGAGAGCGGGGCAAAATGGCATACCGGGGCAAAATGGCCCGAAATGGTCAAACAAAGTCCCCGGTACGATAGAATTAGGGCAAAATAGGACAAGAGAAAGTCCCATCGACGTAGATTGTTTTGCCGTCCCATTTTGCCCCAATACCATTCTGCCCATGGTCCTATTGTGCGCGAATACCATTTTGCCCCGGTGTGCCGTTTTGCCCCGCTCTCCCCTATACGTGCATATCCGAGGCGAGTGTGTTGGCGAATGAGAGATCTCGTGAGAATAACACCGTTGAGGCGCGCCTAACGTATTTGGTAAATGTTTCCTGCATCGTGGGATGTACCTGCGACTCCTTTGGCGAGGAAGAGAAACATCGCGACCGATGCCTCCGTGCGCTCCATTCGCAGGGCACAAATGCGGCCCGCAAACGCTCGGCGCGCTCGCCTCTCGGCCTCTCTCGATGGCATTTGCTCACGAAGGAATATCTCGGCATTGCGTTAATGTGTTGCCGGTTCTTCGCGGCGATGCGGCGCAGCACCGTGGAAGGAAGGCTCGAATACGGAGCAAATTGTCTTCTCACAGATAGCCGAGCTGAGAGCGAGGAAAAATCCTCCGTCCCGCATCCCGAAGTGTGCATAATGATAGTTCCCGTAGCACATTGTTGCAGCAGGGAAGAGCGTCGGGCGAAGAGATCTTGCATTTCAGGGAAGAAATCGGGGAAGAGAAAATAAACTGGAAAAAAAAATGATGGGAAGCCAATGGCTTCGAGCTTTTCTTTGAAGAGCTTCGGCTCTTTCGGGCCCGGTTTCTCGTCTCGTTTTCTCGATGTGCAGCTCAATGAAACAGAGCCGATGAAACGGGGGTGTTAACGGCTTACAACCCTCCGACCTTTTTTTTTCGATGCAACGACGAGGGTGGTGACCCCTTTCGAGACGGAACTCGTAGGACTCCGCAAAGCTCGACGAAACTGGCTAATGCGAAATACGTATTTCTGACGTAGAAATCTCCAATATCGAAAACAAAAAAAATTGGATTAGTTTATGCTTTTTCTTTAAATAAATAATATTTTTAGGTAATATAATATATATAAATATGAACAATTTTAATAAGTTATGCCGGTCTTTATGCATCATCCAAATAAACATTATTATTCCTGTATAAATATAACATTACTAAGCTAAAGCTAAATATAATATAACATTAATAATGGTTATAACGACAAACTCGATAAATAATTGAATAGGGGAGAGCGGGGCAAAACGGCATACCGGGCCAAAATGGTATTCACGCACAATGGGACCAGGGCAGAATGGTATTAGGGCAAAATGGGACAAGAAAAAAATCTACTTCGATGGAACTTTCTCTTGTCCCATTTTGCAATAATTCTATCATACGGGGGACTTTATTTGACCATTTCGTACCATTTTGAAAAACAGTATAAAAAAATTATGAAATAAAAGAATGATTCATTAATTTTATTATAGTTAATTATTATAAATAGATAAATAATTTTCATGAAAATTTCGCGCGTAATGCAGAAAAATATTATGATCGTTTGAGAAACATTCTCGCGTGGAGAACTGGGAAGCGAGGCAACGTCGGCAAGGTTGAAAAAAATGGCAATTCGATGTGGCAAAAAGTTACTGGCGCATCCTGGCTGACCCCGTTTCGACGAATCCATGGCTCCGTAGGTTTCGGTCGTTGCACCCATCCGATGGTCGGGCTATCCCGGAGCCGGCGTCCCGGCACATCCCGCTGGGTCACTCGAATTGGCGCACACGTACAAAACAGCCCGTCCCCCCCGCGCGCCTTCCTCTCCCTCGGGGAACGGCAAGTTGAGCGAGTGAGGACAAACATTGAAGATCGTATATTTGCCGAAACTATAGGCGACTCTAGCTTGCGCTGAATACCAGAGCTTCGGTATACCGTGGAGCAGAAGAGAAAAAAAAAGAAAAAGGAGCAATTCACCAAAAACGCGGAGTCAAACTTTTTGGCGATGGTCCAAAACACCGTTCCGCGCGAGGGCACATACGGAACGCTCTACGAGCGATACGTACACCTGTGCAGTGCATAGGTAGAAGAGACTGGGTCAAAATGGACCACCCGGGCCAATGAACCAGGCGAAATTAACGTCGATACAGGCCAAAAATATCGAGCGGGCATTTTATCATTATTAGCCATTATTTAAAAAAATATTACTCGATTGTTCTATTTTTTTTCCTGTTCTAGGAGAAGTTACCCATTTAGGCCCCGACCATTGTTTTCTACCCAAGTCCAAAATACTTTCAAAATTTTTTAGATGGAACGAACGAAATAAGATATTTTTAGGGGGGAAATTTTTCGATGGGACATTTTTTGCGAGAACCATTTTTGGGGATGTTTTTTGGTGGCGCGAATAAGGCAAGGGATATTTTGGCAAGCTTCTTATACCTTTCTAAGAATGATAATGTTTCGTATTCCTTGGCTGGTCCATTTTTCCCCGATAGCCCCAAAGTCTGCGCTGTGGCCACGCGAATAGGAGTGACCGAAGTAGAGATGACCGCCGGGGTCGAGATGTGCTCTCTGGCTCGGTTGGGTACATAAATCGAGGTGTTTGACTCTTTCGTGCCGGTCAGCGCTTATTCGCCGGGAGATCGCGCCCGAGTTTATTAGGTAGAGGTAACGCGGGATGGCCGAAACGACCCTGCCGCCGGCACTGACCTACTGCCACGGGCTGGCTCGCTTGATTATTACAGACCCGCACGAATAACGTTTCGCCTCGTTTGCGGAACTTCCGCTTTTCCTTCGTCACCTTCCGCCTCGCATTCGACCGGAAGATCGTGTACACACAAGCATAATGCACTCGCCAACTCTATCTGTAATACGTTACGTAACGACCCTGCTACAATCCGAACTGTGCAGTATTAAACTTTCTTTTTAGACTAGTGAAATCTATGAAGAAACCGTGACCGGTCCTCGTTTCGAAATCCCAGCTTGGGTGTTGCTCCAAAAATTCCAACGATTATTAGATTAAACAAAAAATTAATAAAATTATTTATTTCTTTAGGCACTTCTTTGAATAAATAAACAACAATAAATTATTATTAAATATTTAATTATTTTGATAAATCATATTTTTATAAATTTTCTACAATCTTATGTCATTTATATACAATTATTATTTTGAAAATTAATAAAAGCAAAAAAAAATGTTACAATAAACAAGTCTTTATTAAATATTAATAAATACTGAAAATATTTTTTTTTTTTCAAATTACTCATTCATTAATATTCAAAATATTATAATTTAAAAAATTCCTTTTTTTAGAAAACGTGGTAACTTTTTAAAAATCAAAACAAAGTTCCTGTAAGGAATAATAAAAAATAAAAAAACGATAAAATCCGTAACTCCCGTATCTCGATCGGTCGGAGGAAGTGGCGAAGGATTATCAGGGTCGGCAACGTATGTCGACTTCCCAGCGAGGCGTTCTACTTTTCCCGATGGGTCTCGTCGGGCGGCTCGAGATCGTCGACCCATCCTCGCTTCTTCCCTTCCGTCGCATCGTCATCTCGAGAGACTCGAGAATTTCTGTAACTCGAATCTTCGCCGGGCAGTGTCTGTCGTTGCGACAAACGAGCCGAACGCGGCGCGAGAGTCTTTTACTTATATCTACACACTCAATCCCGCACATAATCGAGACGGTACGCCGTTTACACACCGTCTCGGAGGCAACTCTTTTCCCCGAACGAACCCATCCGGATCCGCTACCGCTCGTCGTTCGTCTTCTCTTTTTTACTCCTCGCTCGTTCCTCTTTGCTATCCTCTTTCGCTGTACCATATACATTTCTTACGGAACAGACACTCGATACTCATTTTCTCATTCTTTCTCCCATTTACGGCGCGAACTCGAGCGTTCGAAGAACAATTTTCCCCAGCGCGTTTACAAACAACGACTGTTCGACGATTGAAAAAAAAAATTCTCCATTAAAATCCATTCGAATGTATCTTTCATATTGAATGGAAATATTTTCATCAGAAACATCGCGAAAGGAGCTTGAAATGCACTCGAAAAAAAACAAAAATTTATCGCATGATTTAAATTTGTTGTTAAAAAAAATTTATTTCTCAATTGTTTTTTCGAATAATTTTTTCCAATAATGTAGTAAAAATTTTGCCATTTTTCGGAATTTTCTTAGCATTTGATCACAATTTAAGTATTCGGAATCCGATTATTTATCAATATTAATTAATTATATTGAAAAATACTTATAAACACATTTTGATGCATCGAGTAAAAGTTACAGTACCGAATTGTCATTCTGAGTGTTCAGGTTTTGAAAGCTCGTTTGTCACGAGAGTTGCTGAAAAAAAAAAAGTAATACTGGCTCGCGTGTTTGACACACTAAATTCGCTCGATTATGCAATGAGCGTCTCGAATATATTTGACGCTCGCGGAACAGCCGATACATCGGGAGAAGCTCGTGCCAGAGATGTGCAGTTTCTCGAACGCGTTCTTCCGAGTTGAATATGGAATTTCGACGATTTTGCATTCAGCTCGAGTAGCGCGATTGCTCGTCCGCGATCCACTGGCGCGTAGTACGAAACTCGGCACGGAGACGCGGGATGGTTCGATCGTCGACTTTGTCGATGGGGCAACTTTTCTCGCAACCAATATCCGCTCTTAAATAATTCACGGGATCGATTTGTCGCGTCACGTTGTCGCATTGTGCCCGGCGTGCTGGCGGAATTCTCAATAAATATCGCGAGCTTTTTTGATCCGAGGCATAGACGAGGAAAAAAAATTACAACGTAGATCCTAAAGCCTCGATTATTCTTCATCTTTGGTGATTTTTTTTAAATGAAATTGCATAAAATTGCAAATTTCCATCAGGCAAATAAAAAATTGCGTGAATTTTATCCAAGAAATATTAAAAGTCTTCTAAAATATAATTTTTCTTATTTATTTGTTAAAAAAAATTATGGCAAACAAGAGGTTTTTTTGTTTATGATTTTTTTTCTAAATTATAATTTACGAAACTATTACTTTGAAAACATTTATTTTATCTATTAAACAAAACATAGCTGTTGAGCGAACGTTCCGAACATCTTTAAAAAAATACGTGGTCACCGCACACACATGAGAGTATGTTCTAAATTGTCTTTAGAGAAATCAAAGATGAAATATCGACTGAATAACAATATTTTATTATTTCTTCATGGAAACAGACCTTTTTTGAATTCCGAAAAATCTACAATTTTTTTCCAAAAGTTCATTCGTACTTGCAACTTTTTTGTCCCAAACATTTAAAAAAATGAATTGTGATTTTTATTCATTTATTTATTTATTTACAAAATAATGAAATTCTTAACTTCGTAAAAAATT
The DNA here is from genome assembly GCA_963924025.1 of Ischnus inquisitorius. Lineage (NCBI taxonomy): Eukaryota > Metazoa > Arthropoda > Insecta > Hymenoptera > Ichneumonidae > Ischnus > Ischnus inquisitorius. Next base: position 15,995,772 of record OZ001251.1, read on the forward strand.
ATTATAAAAAATATTTCCGCGAAAGCGTAAAGTCAGTCGCTGAAGAAAACAGGTCTCTCGGAGTTATTATCATCATTCAGAATTCATCGAGATACGAACATTCGATAATAACAATGAAGCTGCACTCGCTCAATTCGATATTCCGGAAACCCATAACTGAGAAATGCAATGCACGCGATTGTCGCGCGTCCACGTGTTCCTGTGGCATCGGTGCCGTCACGCACAAGCGTTTAGCTCGCGTATAGTCTGTCTTTATGCTCGCGGGAAATACGCGCCGTACGTATGCGCAATACGACGAAGGCTTTCCTATCGCGAGATCCGTTGTTTCGACGATGACCAGGCAAAGCCCATTTTGCGTCGAACGACGGAGCGTGACTGCTGGGATTATCCTCTATAATCGTACGTCAACGTACTGTTGGCTATACTTCTATGACCTCCAAAGAACGCGACGGTGCATCGAACAATCGACGCGACCGCGCTTCCTTTCTGTCCTCGTAAATTTTTATTGTTCCACGCGCCGTAGAAACGCATGACTGCGTTTGTTATTTAAAAAAAACTGATATATTGAATCGTTCAATGTTTTTGTAACATTTATTTTAAATATACAAATAATATTGTATTTCCATTTCACAAAATTTATTTGGCATATTGGAATAATACTGTATTTTCCATAATTTTTTGTTGTTTAATTACGATAAATAAAAGTTTAGGTTGTTTCGTCATTTTCCCTCGAAATCTGGAAGGAAATAAAATTACTTTTTTAATAAGCAACAATACTCTTTCTCCTGTCGAGTACGATAAGTAAAAATGAAGGCGAAAAATAATGCCAAAAAAGAGTTCACAATAATCGTTGTTATAATAATTTTTTATATTTTGAGGAATGATTAATATGGTTTAATAATTCTTTGTAGAATCATTGAGACAAAAACTTTCACATGTTTCGAACATCGTATTCCTTCTTTACTCTCCAAGCATCCGCTCACTATCTACAAAAGGCAACTCGTCAGAAGTAAAATAAGGTGATTATGGATACATCGATAAAAGCTTCGCGATTGCAGAAAAATTTCCATATCGTGAGGATTATCCTTAAAAAAAAAAACACATTCCGAATACAAATAGATCATTATAGCAACGGCGATGTAACAACATTTCTAGACATGTATCTCTCTATAAAAAGGTCTCGAAGCCCACCGTGTACGAGAATCGAGGTTCTTATTTAAAGGGGCCTCGGCTCTAAACATTCAAAGTCCCTAAAGGGCCTTAGGCCTGAAATATTCAAAGTCCCCAAAGGGTCCTAGGCCTGAAATATTGTAAGTCCAAAAAAGGGGTCTTAGCCCGAAAATATTCCAAGTCCCTAAAGGGGCTTGGTCAGAAATATTTCAAGTCCCTAAAGGGTCTTAGTCTGACATATTCAAAGTCCCCAAAGGGGTCTTAGCCCGAAAATATTTAAAGTCCCTAAAGGGCCCTTGGCTCTAAAAATTCTAAGTCCCCAAAGGGCCCTAGGCCTGAAGACCCCTAAAGGGTCTTAGCCCGATATATTCTAAGTCCGTAAAGGGGCTTGGTCAGAAATATTTCAAGTCCCTAAAGGGTCTCAGTCTGCCGTATTCTAAGTCCTTAAGGGCCTTGGTCACAAAAATTCTGAGTCCCCAAAGGGGTTTGGTCAGAAATACTTCAAGTCCCTGGCTTGTAATAATTGAAGACCCCCTTTGGAGGATGCAGGGGAGAATTTTGATATATATGTGAAGAGAAATATTTCAGTCCATTTTCTTCGATCTGGTACTTGACCCCCAAGGCCTAAAACCATAGGAATAAGAAGGTTTTGTTCGACGGCCACGAGCGCTTGAGTTCTGGGATCGGCTAGTAGTATATCTATAAAAAAATCCATTAGCCTCCCGAGAACAATGTTGCAACGGGTCGAATTTTGATGTCGGTCCACTGAGTTTCCGCGATGCCTTCCACATTGTTCGCCCGGTGTTTGCGGGACAAATAAGCTTAACGAAGCTTGGAAAATTGCCAAGCTCAAAGCCGAACGAAGGAAAACTAGTGGCGCACCTTCCTCTCGAGACCGAGCAATACATGCATAGAGTAGACACGTGTACTTGTGGGATAGAAATATCAGCTTCAACAGCCACATAATGCGCCCCACGCGCAATCCCACTTAACACGTCGATTCAACTAAGATTAATTACCGACCAGCTCTCGGCAACACTCGACTATACGATCGTGCACAGTGAGATCATTCATGGAAATGGAACAGATGGAAATTCATCTGCGAATTCTACGCGCGTTATATCAATTGATGAACAGCACAGCCGATACGTATCCCATTGCGAAAAGGCGAAAAATCGTTTGTGATTGAATAAACAGCGCCCGCGATTAGATGCGGATGTTGTCCGAGAACTGGTCCATGGAGTTTCGAGCATAACAGTCGTGTTGACAAATGCGAAGCTGTGCCAGTGCCCGAGAAACACTCCGGAGGCTCGCGAAGACGTATTTGGCTCCGGACCAAATACTAGGGCAAAGTTACTCCGGATCGGCTATGCGCGCGGTAGTTGCAGTAGACGGAAGTGGAGAGAGATGAGAGTGGCCACCTTGCTTGGCTCACGCGACTCTAACGCTCATATCGCTACTCGGTACGGCAGTAAAATCCACTCGCTACAGCCCGGCATCCGGAGACGATTGACGAATTTTCATTCGTATTCAATTCCGATGAGGATAAACAATACGAATCACATTCTTCTCGTCTTTATCACAGTTAAGGAGGGCGCGCCTACCATTAAAAGGAAGATTTCAAGCGAGTTTTGAATATTTTTTAATGTAATAAAAAGATAAAAATATCAACCTAACGGAAAGTCCTAAGAACAATAAGGTTACAGAATAATACCAACAAAATGCTATCAATCAGCCTGCAGAAAAAAATGTTTAACAAATCATTTGGTTATTCAAGTTTTTTTTTCAGAGATTGATCAGTTGAAAAAGTCAGTCAGGTTTTTATAAAAAAAAAAACAAGGCACATATTCATTTAATTTTTTTAACACTATTTTTCGTTTAGAATATCCTTTCGTTTAGTACTTCGTTTAGTTTTTTATTGCATCCAATGTCATTCATTTTTGAAACACAGTACATTTTTGTTATATCTGAGCGCAATTAATCATTTTTGTACAAAAGTTTTTCGAATTTTATTTCACTTGTTTTCTTAAGATTATTATAAGCGGTATCTTTCTACGAAGTTCAGATCTACCAAAAAATGTTTAAAAAATCATTCGATTACTCGGTTTTCTTTGCGCAGAAATTGATTCGTTGATTTTTCGGAATCCAGAGAAATCTTTGTAGGTTTCTTTTTTCGATTCTAGATTTTTCTCTAATTTACGAAAATTTAAGAATTCTGAATACGAGTTCGGAGAAACACTGCGCAATACATTCCAAAAGTTCCCGGGAAATCGATCCAACATATTAGCAAATATCGATCGAAGATTTTCCCCAAAAACGGGCTTTTCGGAAATTCGAAAACATTCCAAAAAAATCCTTGTGGTTACAGGAAATTCGAAGAATCATCTTCCACTAGAAGCAATGGCATTGTTATAATGCAAGATTAATGTTATTAGTTCCTTCTGTAATATTGAATTTTTTCGGATTTTCACCCGAAAAAATTTTAAGATTTGTTAATTTTAAATAATAATCCATCGAATTAGTTCTTCTACTTTTAACAATAGCAATAGACGGTTGATAATAGTATTATTAATAAACAAATGGATAACGTTTATTATTTTTTACATTAATGATAAAATGATAAATATGATGACATGATAATAATCATTAGTACCAACTATTGATAATCATTAGTGACAATAACGACAACATTTTTGATACCAATATTAAAATAATTGTATTTTTCGATTTCTTGTGTTGCAGATCTGGTAGTCAAAGACTGGAACGAAGATGGGTTGCGCATCGCAGTGCGCCAAGTATTTCCTATGCTTCTTCAACTTCGCCTTCTTCGTGAGTACACTTTATCGATATCGCCGCGAGAAGCGTCTGCGCGGGCTCGAATCCGACGAAGCGCAACAGAGCATTGTCTTTTTTTTCGCCATCCTCTCAGCCGACAATCTTCCCTCTCAAAAGCCTGTAATATGGCACACCGAGTGTAAAAACGTAGATCCGAAAGCGCATTAAAAAATGAATCCGCCTTCGAGAGTGTCCATTGTCTCTCGCGATTCGCCGGCGAACGCGGCAGGTTCGTTCGCGAGCGAGTTGCGTTCGCCGTTCAGGAATCGAGAGCCGCGCGGATCCGCTGCGAAGGCGTACGGTAGGCTTTTGCGCGTTTCCACAATAGTCAGGAGACAGTCTTGTGGCGTGTTTTCGAACGTCCTCGAGATCGTCGAAGCGGATCGGCCGCTCGCTCGCTCGGTGTGCATAATGCAGCGATATAATACGAACTAGTCATACGATAGATCTTTTCGCTCGTTCCAGCTCGCCGGTGGCGCGGCGCTGACCGTCGGAATATGGCTGTTGGCCGACAGAAGCTCCTTCACGGACCTCATCAGCAAGGTCGACGAAACTGATATTTTGGTGAGCATTCTTTAATTTTTTTTTTTCCGGATTGTCGATAGATTTTTCGTGAATTTCGAACTTAAATAGCCAATTCATGCCGTTCAATCGATGAAAAAGCATGAGAGGGGCGCAAAGAAGCGCGGGAGCGAAGGGCTGAAATATTCTAAGTCCTCATTGGAGAGTCCGAATATTGTGCGGTCGCCTTTGGCAAAAAATACTGCCATGTCGAAAGGAACTTGGAATATTTCCTGCCAGAGACATCCGAAAACTTTGATCCAAGAGAGGACTTGAGGTATTCACGACCAAGGCTACGACGTCTTGAAACATTTCGGGCCAAAAATGACCTTGAATATTTCGCGCCGAAGAGGATCTTAGGAATTTGGTTAGAACAACTTTAGGAAAGTTGGCTCATGTCCTTGGGCCATTGGAATAAGAATAGCTCATTTCCTCGAGCACTTCAAATTTTGGATCTCGAAATCGATCCTGTATTGACATACATTCCAATAGCGATTGCCCGCGAGGCTCGGTTGAACAATACCCGACAACGTGCGGGCGGTCATGAAAATTCGAGAAAACGAATGAGCTCTCGGAGAGTTGCCAAGTGGAATTTTGAACGATGACATTCGCGGCGGAGACGTAGATTCCGATCTGTTTCCCTCGTTTTTTTTCCATCGTTTCTGGTTCGGATCCGCGTTGTCTCGCGATAGATGCCAAAAGGAAATCGAGCCAGGCTACAATGCCCGGAGGAGAACAAACGCGCGAGGTGGAAGTTCCGATCGGACGATGGGTCTTTGGAACGACGCCAAATCGCGCGGTGGGGACACTCGCGTGGGAACTCGAGAAAAATAACGAAGCGAACAGGTGGTCGAAAGGAGTACAGCGACGGGCTTTGTATTCACTTCTCCACTCGTCAACTGCCTCCAAAAACTCATCCGTCTCGGTTATTCAGCCGATCTCGCCGATCGTAATCATTCCAATTATTCGATTCAATATTTCATTATCATATTCGATATTTATTTGCATAATGAACATAATAATACAATATAATTTATATTATTATTCATTTTATGATACAGAATAAAAAATGAATCAATAAATATAATAATAATAATAATAATAATAATAATAATATGATATATTTATTATTATATTGAATATAAACATATTTTATGATGTTTCACGCAAATTAAAAAAAGTGAATAATAAATATGATAATAAAATAATCCATCGAATCATTGGAATGATTGCGATCGGTGAGATCGGTTGATCGAGACGGATAAGTTGAAAAGTCAGACGAGTTGAGTTGAAATGTTTAATTTTTTTTTTTTTTTTACTATAATCTATGTTACTATATTTTGGATAAAACATGATGGAAATATCCAAGCGATAAAGAATGTTGGCTGGAGGTCCAAGAGCCCATCGAATCGCCCTCCGCGCTCGGGAAATCTGGCCGAAGGAATTGCGGTTAATCGGATAATGATTAAATTAATCGGCATTCCGTTCGTGCCCTTCGAAACATTCGATAAACCGCGACCTCCAGCGCTCCGAGTGAAAATGCGGATGTGCCGGTGAAAAACTTATGTCGGCGATAAAAAAAATTGCGAAAGTGAAAAGAGGAGGTTTTCCCGGGCGATGTCCCTCGGGGATCCGCTCGACCGGTGCGGGCACAACACGCTGTACCGAACTATCGAGCGACCCGGATTCTTCACATTCCGAATTTGTTCTCGATAGCCGTCGCTCCTCGACGGTATGCGCTTATGCTTTTTCTATTTTTTTTATCTTAATTTTCTCGCGCACTTTTCGATACTGCGATATTTCGCTGCCGGTCCAAAATGTTACGATATTTTGATGCTCAAAAATGCAGGCACTTCGCTCGCTTCCGCGCGAACGCGCGCTAAAGAAAAATTGAATGAAGGAGAAAAAGATCGTTCCATTTTTCGCGTTGGTGCGAAAAGTGAAAAGTGAGACGGCCAAGGCGTTGCGGGAGCGTTTAGAGGGCCACGGGAAAAGACCGTCGAGAAAACGCGTCTCGAAGGAACGGAGGAGCGAATAACGAAAAATAATTCAACGCTATCCGGGCGGTGGGTACTTCGCGCCGAGAACTGCCGTACTATTATTCAGGGTAAAGTCCCGCGGGCCGCCGGGGCTCTTCTTCATTCGCTAAAGTCCAGCGCCACTTGATCGCGAAACTGGGTCGGCAGCGCGCTTTTTTTTTTTTTTTTTTTTTTTTTTTTTTTTTTTTTTTTTTTTTTTTTTTTTTTTTTTTTTGAGGACGAGATAGCTAAAGGAAGAAACGAAAAAGTCTGGAACTGGGTCGTATTGCAAAAGTGGGTCAGACGGGGAGCTTCGGGGCGAATAAAAACCGCGATGACCGCCGGTTTTCGCGGCGAAATTCTGTCTTTTGACACGACGCAGAGACTCGCCAAAGTTCCGCCTACAATTTTATCTTGGCGAGGAAAAAAAAGAAATTCAAGAGAAATTAAAGGGCTTTGCGCTGCAACGCGAAGATGACAGAGACGGAGTCACTTAACACTCAAACGCTGATAATTGCGCGAAACTTCTTCGCCCGTCTCGTTATTATCGTTAGCATTAATTAGCCTACTCCGAATCGTCGAGTGTTCCGACTTGATTATTATAATTGAGACGAAACACGCGAGCGCGACGATGGTACGCGGTGACGTTTCTGTGCGTGACGGAGATTAACGTTAGCGCGGAGACGCATGCAAAATAAAGAAAGGGAGACGAGTCGGAGGACGCGACGCAACCGGAACTCCCGAATCGCGGGGCTTTCCGCGCGTCGTGGATAAAGTAGACATTTTTTTTTATAAACATGAGAAGTAGGTAAAAAAAAATTAAAATCATGTAATACACATTTTTTTCCCGGAAAATCTGTATTTCTTAATAATTATGAATTTGCATCCGATACATCGATTGACATAAATGAAACAAAAAATTAATAGTAAAAATAGAAATTTATTTATATTTTTATATTTCATATTCTATGAATAAATTCAGAAATAATTTTAATCAAATAATCAGAATAACATCCATTGGGTTAGCATAAAATTGAACAATCACAGGAGATTTTTTCGCTCGCTTCATATTTCAAAATGCTTGACTTAGAATATAAATTTTTATATAATATAATATAATTAAAATATAAATAATAAGTATAAAAACATTGTTTATAATTAAATTTACAAATAATTAGAATAAAATTAGTTTGATTGAACATAAAATTGAATAATTCCAACAGTATTTTTTTTTCCGATTGTTTCACATTTAATAATGCTTAGTTTCGAAAACAAATTTTTATTTGTCATTCCACGCTCTACCGGCGATGATGGGCGAAAGTGTTCGCATAATTGCCCACTCACTGTCTAATTACTACGACTAGGCCGAGCGCGGACGAGGCGCGTCGCGTCATTAGTGACTCACGAGAGCGAGAACAAAATACAATATTGCAATCTCTATTCAAATTGCATTGTCAACTCATAGTAGAAAGGAAGTTTTCAAGTAAACCGATTCCGTCGCAGTCGGCGGCGAACGCTATTCTTGTTTCGCTCCGCAAAGAACGGGAACCCCTCGCCGAGGGCTTCTTCGGTTACAAACCAGTCGGAAACCCGTTTTTCCAAGGTTCCGCGCGCGAAAGAATCATTGACCAAAGTCATCGTTCGAATGTCATATTCCATTGAAATTACACACCGGCAATTGGATCAACGAAATTACGGTAAAATAATATCCAGACGTATCGAATTATGCCGAAGGATCGAATTGTTTTCAATAATGCGAAAGAAATTTTTCCCAGCGACAATTCTGTTTTCTGTTATCTGCTTTTTCAGGTAACTTTTTGAGTGATTAATGATTTTTTTTTAAATTAATTTCTCCCAAAGCCAAAGAAAAAAAAAGAAAACAATAATTTATAAATCGAGTAACCAAAAATGGTTTTTGAAAACTTTTTTCAAAATCGAAGAATAAAATCGAAAAAGGACTCTGCGGAAGCGAAATTAAGTTAAAAAGCGACCGAAGTTGATAGACGAAATGCAATTTTTTTGTCCATTGTCGAAAATCGTGTTTTGATCGATTCTGGATCATCCGCGGTCGCCACGCGCCCGCGATCCCGGTTGACCCGAATAATCGAGGTTGCATTGCATAATGTCACACAAAAGAATATCGTTTATTTATTCTATAATGACTCGCCGAGCGATAGAAGCGATTCGTCTGCGCTTTAAGGGCGCGGCTTAGCATATCAACGGAGGCACTACTTGATGCGCTACGTGAACGTCGTGTCAACGATACAAATAAGCATTACGGCTATTCCGCCGAGTGTCGTGACCTCCGGATAAACTGTATCGTGTAACAGAATACATGCGCGCTCCTCGACGAGTCATGAATCCAAATGATGATCCCTCGTCGTCGAGCCTCGCGAGAACCGGCCGTTTTCTTTTTTACTGACGATTATTTGCATTCCAAATGACGGTATCGAAAACTCGGGCGATAGGCGCGGCTTCCTCCTCATCGGGTTCAGACAGAAACAACGAGATGCATCGCGGTATTCGAAATTCGAAATTTCAAATAATTAGAAAGGAATCGAAAAATTTGGGTAGAATTTTAAAAAAAATCGCGTTGATTAAAATTGCAATGTGACTTCTTCATAACGGTGACTTTTTGTTTATTGCGTAATTTTTTTTTTATTTCTCGTAAAGAAAGGTTTGTTGTTTTCATAGTTAGAAATGCCATCATCCATTAATTTTTACACGAATTCTTACGAATTTTATACAATTCAGTCAAACTGAGGACCGAAATTTAGCCACATATATAAAGCAAATATCGGATCGATTAATCAAGGTTTTTAAAATCAGATGTTAGTTTTTAGTCAAACGTATTTTAAATAAAATATTGGGAAACTCAATATTTTATTTTGTAGAAATACTTGACTTTGTTTAAAATAACATATCATTAGAATTGGTAGACGATTGTGTTTATGAAGATAAGAATCTGATAATAATTTAATAACGAGCCAAATTTTAATCCGATATTCTTAAAACTGTGAGAGTTGGAGCAAAAACAAAGTTTTCTTAAAAAACTCAAAATGCCACAAAATGTTAATCTTTTAACGGATCGATTTCGTTTTCAATCCCAAGCGCTGGTCAATGACAATCTATCTTTGATCCAAATTTGAGTCTGATATCTTCAAATTTGCGAGCATTTTGAACGTCCTAGCACAAAAAACTGAATTTTTTTTTTTTCACCGCAACAAAACTATAAGTAAGCAAAATTTGAATACAATTTTTGAAAAATCAAATAGAATTGCAAAACTTCGAATAGAAATGGAAACATAACAGAAAAGAAAAATTTATTACGGAATTTTTAAAAATTCAATAAAATCGAACAAATTTGAATTATTTAAATGGACGGGTAATTCGAATTCCTTCGAAGACTCGTCCATCGTCGACGTGCATGCATATTTTTTGCATCGATCCTTCAATAAGCACGATAATAATCGCAGTCGTGTTCGACGCATTCGACAAAGACGACGGGCGTTGACACGCACCGAGCGTACTCTCGAGTGCGCTCTAATTATCGTACCTCGGTGCCATGAGGAGATGATTGCTCCTTGAATTTGTCAATCGTCGCTCCGCGTGGGTGGTTCGCGGTACTCGCGCACTCGTGCACACGAGTCCCTCCCCCAGACGCGCACTCGTCCCAAAGTGGGCGAGATCAAAATTTGCCCCTTCGCATTAATGAATTCCAATTTGTCCACGTTGCGACGAAAAGAAACGAAGTTTCGCACTGCAACAAAACCGGACGATAAGAAAAATCTGCAGCTCCAAGAAAACGTGGGCTAAAACTGCGATAATCACAAATTCAAAATTACGAAAAAACCAGCTGAGTAATATCCGGCAAAATTTTTTTTCTAAAGACCATCGACCAATTGTCTTCTATCGCGAAAAAATTGATTTAAAAAAAAAAAAGGAAATTTAATTAGACGAATCAACGCCGCTGAACCATCAAAGTTAATCATTCGCATTTCCTTTTCCGCTGCAATTCGCGAACTGCGCTCTGCAATTGTTGCTCTACGGATGAAACGAGCGCTGCGTCAGAACGTTGATGGAGAAATCATTCGAGAAATTGTTTCGATGGAGCAAAAGTGAAATTTATTTATTTGTAATATCGGTACAGTTTGAAGTAAACTGTTCCACTTATCCTCTGGCGCAATGTTTGCGACGACATACACAGCCGAAATTGGGTCATACATTTTTTTTCTTTTTTTTTTTTAAGTCCTTTGCCCATTCCTGCTGGGCCTCATTGTACAACACATTCCCATAGAGAGACCCGAGCTCCGTCGGTGCTCGGCAATTGAAACCAATGAGCAAAGAGTCGCACGTCGTAGGCCACGGATGCTTCGTACCGCACAAGTACACGAATATTGCGCGTGCTTTTTGTCTATATACGCACTTCTTGCGTCGCTGGTTTATAACACACGCTATAAAAATGGCAATAAAGTTTGCGGTTTTGAGACAAGGCCAAATGAGGGTGAAATGACGCTCCTTTCTCAGACAATTGAATAATTATAATAATATTTACTTTTTATTTTATTGACACTTTTTTTTTACGTAACTCATTTTAGCGACAATTTTGTTAAGGTCATTTTATGATGTAGTCTATTACGAGACATTTTTTTAGCGACTAAAATCAGTTTCCGAGAAATGAGAGGGAATTGCAAAAACTTTTCAGTGGTCTAAAAATCTGAAAAAAATCAAGCATATTGGAGGCGATGAAATTATCGATTTCCCATAATAATAATTGCGAAGTGTTATTAACTAATCATTGCAAAATTGAATTTTTCAAAGTACGTGGTTGATTCTTTCCAATTTTTGCGAAAGTATGGATTACACATTTGTCCAAGCCTCAAAAAAGACTTTTTTTAATCATTTTTTTTCTCTGGTTCTGGGTGGTAAATCGTGCTGCAACTTTGGATGTGTATTAAAGACGCATTAAATAATCAATACACAAAAATTGAACAATATCGTAAGAGCAAATATGCTGCATTGGCCAAAAAAGCTTTTTTCCCCTAAACTGTCCTAAATTCTCGTGAAAAATTCTGAAAAATTTTGACGACTAGCGGTGCATAAAAATGAAAGTTTTTCCACCAGAATATCAATTAAAAAATTATTCGTTCAAGCGAAAAAATAGAAAAACTGAATTTTTCAAAAGTGACGTTTTTGATTTATTTTGATACAAAAATGTCTCGAGCAGTAGAGAAAAATGGTTTTTCTCAATGGGAAAGAGGCCGATAAAGGGTTAAAGGCAGAAGTTAAGCACATCCAAGACCCACCGTTGCGGAGTCCCATTGAAATGCATTCCGTACGCAATAATTGTATGCGCATATAATTCCATCGACCTTCGCGGACTAATTGAGTGTACGCGTTATCCATGACTCTCAAACAAGACCAACATAAATATGAGACAACTTTATTAATTCTGAATACCGATTGTCATCGATCAATATTGTACTCAAAGTCCTGCAACTGTGCTGTCGTTGCAGTCGCGTCTCGCGAGCGTAGCGAAACGCGGAAAGTAAAAGTTTTACTTTCATTCGTGACACGCAAAATTACGCTCGAGCTTTCCACAGCTCAAATGCCATTACTCCGTAATTGTCTCTTCAAACATATAAATTTATATTTATAACAACAACAACAACAACAAGACAATTTTGAGCTTTACTTACGATATTGTCTCGTTACATTTATTTATTTACTTACTTATTTATTCACTTATGTGCTAAATATTCTACTGATACTGTGATTCTAATGTTTTAGTTTGAATTTCATAATTATGAATTCTTTTCTGATAAACACGTTGACAATTGTGTCAGGACTTCATCTATGAAATTTCATAATTTTAGAAAGTTTATAAATGTTATACTTTAAATGCGAACATGTGAAGGAAAAATCTGTTTGACAAACAAATATAACATTCATATATTTGCGTATACACATTTTTTTATATCAATATACTAAATATATGTTACATATATTATAGATATATATATTGAATATTATTATTATTATTGTGTTATAATATTACTTTTTTTTTTCGTCAAAGATACAAAGACGAACGAAACGGCAATTCGAAATCGCGTTTAGAGCCTCGTCCAATTTTTTTAAAGAACCGTATACATGGCGAGAGCCAAACTGGGCTGCGATGCAGAAACGTCGATCGTCCCTCGATGGATTTCTATAATCGCAGGCCTAGAGCTCATTCCATTGACACAATGCTCTACTTAGCCAGATTTTGTTATATCAAATGCTCGGCAACAACTGCCCGTCGCGCATTCCCATTCGGTTCGTAACGACGGAAGCTTTAATCATAAAATCGAACTCGCTGGATAACACACTTTCGTATCTAGGTCTTTGGCGTCGAAGAAGAGCGCGAGACTTTCGAAGGTTTTTCCATAGACGCGTTATTATTGATGCGGCAGCGGGTCGCGACGGCTATGTAATTCCGGCAATTAATTCGCAAGTGGATCTCGCCGATCGAGCCGACGGGAATGAAAAAACGCCGATTCGTTCCGCCGATTCCCGACGCGTCGATAAGTACAATGCGCGTCGATATGTCCCGGCTGCGTGTGGGTTCGGGCGCGCTCACCGATCGAAACGAGTAGTCGTCACACCTGTTTCTCGCTCGGCGCTCGTACCCTCCAATCTCGTTTGCGCAAGCAACTGAGAGCAAACTTAACGGTCTCGAGCGAGCGCACCGTTGCGCAAACAGCCGCGGCTGAGCAAAGTGGGCCCTCGCCTGTATGTATAGTCACACTCGATGAAATGTTCATTCCACGAGTGAAGAAAATTAATGAAATAAAAATGAAAAAAAAAAAAAAACACTGCTAAGTAGAACCTTGCACGTTGCTTCCTCGTTATTTTCCACCTTTCCCGGAGGTTCCGCGCCGAGAAAGTTGGCCGATCGGTTTTGGCTTCCCCGTGCGGGGCGCTTCGCGAATGGCGGAAAATAATGAGGAGGCAATATGCAAGATTCTACTTAGCGGTATTGATGATTCGCTATCGGTTTGTGTAGATTATTAGAGACTTGTTATAATGAAATTTCCGAGAGCTAGAACGCTGATAAACATTTTTATGATAATGAGAAATCGATGAATTTTTAACTTCTCGATGGATTAGGAACGATTTTGTTCGGTTTCTATGCAAATAAACTTGGAAAATGAACGTTTTCGATCGTTCGATCGGTCCATGCGTGAAAAACTCGGGAAATGAACGTTTTCTACTGTCGGATCGGTCCATACGCGAAAAGTGTTTAAAACAGTCTTTCCTTTTGTTCGGTCAGTTCATACGTAAAAAACTTGTGAAATCAACGTTTCTTAATGTTCGATCGGTCCACACGCGAGAAACTTGTAAAATAAACGTTTCCGATCGTTCGATTGTAAGTAGGAAAATTCCGTTATAAAGTGAGCCCTCCAGAGCGAGTTCTACTTAGCGGTATTGATGATTTGCTATCTGCTCGTGTTGGTTTTTACAGACGGTTATATTAAAATTGCCAAGCTTTACGACGCTTATAAACATTTTATGAAAATGCAAAATCGATAAATTTTTAACTACTCGATGGATTCGCAGCAAATTCGTTCCCAATCCGTATTTGACAATAGTCTACTTGTTGAAATTTCATTTTAATATCTCTTGAACTGCGAAAATTCGAGTGCCATTTTTTTTTCTTTTCACTTTTACAAAATTGCAGTAATTTTGCATTAAACAAATTCAAAAGATTAAAAATTTCAAGATTTCGAAAACAACGCTTCTGAAACTCGTAGTTCTTCAAAAGATCGAAAATTTAGAAATTTCACAATTTTAGGAACTCAGGAATGTTTTTTTTGTCAATTTTACGGGTCGGCGATTTTAGAAATTTAAAGAAGTTGGAAACTCCAAAATTTCGAAAATTCCCAAAGTCTTGAAATATCGAAATTATCCGAAATTTGGATTACTGAAGAGCTTAAAAACAGTTCCCCGTTTATGAGACACTAAAATATTCTCTCCTTTATTTTGGAACAAATCATTATCTCGAGCCTTTCTCCTTCGAAGGGTGAATTGATGCGCCGCGTTGACGCTCGAAGACTGTCGCGTAGCAAGAAATCTCGGGTACTTTGTTCCAGAGAGTTATTATCCCATAAACGTCAGGGAGGGGGGGAATATAATCAGCTTCCTTCTCGGTCCAACTGCCAGTCGTTCAACCGCGAAATCGATCCGGCATAATTATTTTTTTTACCGAGCTTTCCACAGCTCGGCCGTCGAGCGCTCGGGGACCGGCGTATCCACCGATCTCGATTACTCTTTCAGCATAAATGTGAAAGGGAAGCGGGTCTCGTGTCTCCTCTCTTGTTGCCCGGGCGACTTTCACACGCGTTAGATCGCCCGCAAGAAATGAGACGAGTCTCCAGCGATTAGGTGTGTTAGAGAGTGGAAGATAATTTTTTTTCGGAATCACTGATCCGTCAACGAAGATGATCGCAGATGAAATTATGCTCGAGAGTCCGTCGGAATTTAGAGTGTACAAAGATCTTCGACATATAAGTGGAGAACGGGGCAAAATGGAATAGGCCAACTTGTCCGAAGAAAGGAATAAAATGGACTTCGAATGCGAAGAAATGTTCAAAAAGTTAATTATGAGCCTCTACTATAAAGGTTTACGATAAAAAAAACATTCAGAATCGAATTTAGAGAGAGGTCCATTTTGCCCCGCAATGATTTCAAAAAGTTATCAACGAATTAGTAAAAAAGGTCAGTTAACAAATAATTCGTCAAATTGATAACCATTCCTAAATCGCACGACTGCTCCATTTTGCCCCACGCTTAGCCTGTGCAAAAAAGACAATCAGAACGATCAGACGAATCTTGTTTCGCCGGTACGGACACCTGTCGATTCCGCGTGCGTACGCAACACGGAGAAATAACTCTGTTATTCTTTCGAGCATGGAAAACTCGAATAATTACGCAATAGCTTGCGGGAGCTCGGGAACAAGCGCGTGAGCGAACGATCACGTAAGTGTCGTAAAAATACCGTGCCTCAGTGGGTGACAATTAGTCACCATTAGCGTATTCGAAGATACTGCGAGCCTTAACATGTATACATATATATAGATATTTGTACCCATAAGGTAGTGCGTATCCGTATGCACATTTAATGTTGCATATTACACTTGCAAATTCCCCCTTGCGATGGTATGGCCCATATCGTCATTGAGCTCTCAGTGCTCGACTCTATTCGAAATCTTTTATCGACGATACAAAGCGCACGAACTATCGTCGATACTTAAATTATTCCCGAGGTCGCGCAATGCGAGACGTCGGACTGAAGCTTCTTTTACGGTAAAACAAGCACAGATATTTTCAATGTCTCAATAGAACGCTGGCCTACGACACTAGAAGAGAGCGGGGCAAAACGGACCACGACCCAATCAGAAAAAAATCGGAAGATTCGTCGAGCAATTTTTTTCATTTGAAGTTTTTCATAGAAATTGTGATTCAATTTGTTGAAATATTTGTATTTTTTAAAAATATTTACTGAATTAATTACAAATTCTAACTCAATTTTGTATTCATTATTATACAATATTTTTCGTTTGAAAGAAAAAAATTTAATTGTAATTCACATTTTTTTAAAGATTTCTTCTCAACGGGTCCGTTTTGCCCCGCTGGCCTCATTATAATGAAACGCTCCGTTCACCAATCGCGGATACAATGCCTGAAACATTCCGCGATACTATCGAAATGACATTCGCTCGAGACACTTTCGACTTTCGTTCGCTCGTAACGCAACGCCGTATAAAACAACCCTCGGTCAATTTTCCGACCTGCCGCTATCGCCAAGTTCTTTGTTCCATTAGCTTCGTGTCACGAAAGAAGCCGGAAGCGTTATAATAAGTAATTCGAGTGTTTTTCAACAGGTGCTTAACGATGAAAATCACTGAAACCGCGGAAGCAGATATCGTTACTGAGTTCTCTTTCCTTTCTTTGTTTTTATCGCAAACGACAGATTACCGTTTCGCGTTAACTCTTGCGTCGCTCCATTACCGAGATTTTTCGTTCGACTCGGAAGTACCTCCGGCAGCTATAGGCTCGTACTCCTATTAAGCGACACGCTAAGGGCACAGTCGAGTATCGAGTCTCGTTCAACAGGTGCGGTCGTTCGCCAACGAGACGTTCTTTTTTCTCTTCCATTCCTCCCATTGGCGCGAAATGTATCCAGAAAACTTGAACCAAACTCGGCGTATCGTGTGGCGTTGGCGCGACAGCCGTGATACCCTGGGAAAAAAAATCTTTCGCCGACGATCTGTTCGTTGGAGATCGAATTCTATCGTATCATATCGGCCGTTCGCAGCGAAGTACCTTGGTGGGGCTTGAAAAATTATGATTCTTACCGGCCGATCGATCCATGCGCGAGAAATACGATTTTTTTTTTATCGATCGGTCCATAGGTGAGGATCTTGTAAAATGGACCTGTTCTATCGTTTAAACGATCCATACGCGAGAAGCTTGTGAAATGAACGTTTCGTATCAACGGATCGGTCCATGCGCGAGAAACTCGTAAAATTAACATTTGGTATCAATCGATCGGTCCATGCGCGAGAAACTTGTAAAATGGACATTTTGTATCAATCGATCGGTCCATGCGCGAGAAACTTGTAAAATGAACATTTTGTATCAACTGATCGGTTCATACGCAAGAAATTCGTAAAATAAACATTTTGTATCAATCGATCGGTCCATGCGCGAGAATCTTACGAAGTTTTTATTCCGGCTCTTGCTTTCGTCTGGGAGGCGACTTCGCAACGTCTACCAGCCGATGGGAAGAATTTCTTGAACGTCTGCCAACGACAGGA
This sequence comes from Ischnus inquisitorius, assembly GCA_963924025.1. Lineage (NCBI taxonomy): Eukaryota > Metazoa > Arthropoda > Insecta > Hymenoptera > Ichneumonidae > Ischnus > Ischnus inquisitorius. The sequence goes on from OZ001251.1 coordinate 16,013,215, forward strand.
CTTCAATAGATATTTGACGGGAGAACAATCTGTTTGTGGCAAGGATTTGCTCGTTTGTGTCCGACCGAGTCTCATTTTCGTGATGCTCTTTGTTCGGCGTCGTTTGAAATTCACTGTTCGCCGTCTACTCATCCCCTCCGGCGATATATCCAACTCGATTGTAATTCGATTCGCCGGCTGTACCGGTTATTATCGGCACTGCGCGGACTCGAGAGACCGCGAGGGAATCGTTGAAAAAACAGTTTTTTGCCCTCTCGATAGTAGCGACCGCTATTCGCGGACGTTATTATGTCAGCTCCTTCCATTGATCGATCCCCCTCGATACAATAGCGTCTTTGCCTTGGCCTGGTCATCGAGAATGAATTCGCGTCCCGTCTCAGCGTGAGAGCTCTCGGCGGGACTAATGAAACATGGAATCGGAAAATTGCTTCCATCATAGAATTTGCCTCGATAATTATGTTCGGGAATCGATTCTCGTCGTTGTCTTTACTCCATCCAACGTGGACGACGAGTGAACTATGGAGAATCGCATATCCATCAAATCTATGATAATTCCACCGACCGATCGATCCATACGCAAAAGACTGGAAACTTAGGTTTTGTACTCTAAGATCGGTTTCTATGCAAAAAAAAACTTGCGCAAGCAATGTTTCCTATCGTTCGATCGGTCCATATGCAACGAATTTGGGAAATCAACGTTTTTTATTGCCCGGATCGGTCCATACGCGACAAATTTTTTAAACAAACGTCTTCTACTATTCGATCGATCCATACGCGAAAATTTTTTGAAACGAACGTTTCCAATTGTTCGATCGGTCTATACACGAAAAACTTTTAAAATCAACGTTTCTTATTGTTGGATCGGTCCACACGCGAAAGACTCTGAAAACTTAGGTTTTGTACTCTATGATCGGTTTCTATGCAAAAAAACTTGCGCAAGCAATGTTTCCTATCGTTCGATCGGTCCATATGCGACGAATTTGGGAAATCAACGTTTTCTATTGCCCGGATCGGTCCATACGCGAAATTTTTTTTAAACAGACCTTTCCTACCGTTCGATCGATCCATACGCGAGCATTTTTTAATACGAACGTTTCCAATTGTTCGATCGGTCCATACACGAAAAACTTGTCGAATCAACGTTTCTTATTGTTCGATCGGTCCACACGCGAAAAGCTCGCAAAATGAACCTTTCCAACCCTTCGATTGGTTCATACGCGAATAATTAGTAGAATTTGAATCCTGCAAAAAAGAATCAAAATCTTCAAATCCCGTCAAATTTCTCGACGATATTTCGTTCGCGCATTGCGTAAATAATGAGAAACATTCCGTTACAAACTGAGTCTTTAAACTCGAGTTGCTTCTGTGATCTTGTTGTGTCACATTTCCCCTTATTATGAACAAGTGTGGTCTCGGATAACGCGGCGGGTCTTCAGCGCGATCGGCGACCGCAAGTCGGGGAAAATCTCGCGTCTTGCGTCACAAATCGCGGACAAGCCGATGATTAAAACGATAAATAAACATGAGCGAGATTAAGATATCGCATCGACAATAATCATTCGGTGTGTTAGCATTAATTAATTCGTGCGTTCTTCTCTCGTTACAGACGAAGACCAACACGGACGTGATAAAGATCATGGCTTACATACTCATCGTCGCCGGAGCCTTGACTTTCATAGTCAGCTTCTTAGGTTACTGCGGTGCCATGTTCGAGTCCCGATGTCTTCTGTGTGTCGTAAGTTCGTTCCGACAGAAATTCGTTTCTCGATCGTAGCGCATGAACATCGGCGCGCAACAATCGAACGATATTTGTCTTTTCAATTCGTCTTCGTTAGTCTATGCACCATTGTTTAATATCCTTTTTTTTTATCACGTTTCTCATTTTTCAGTACGGTATCCTCATTCTTGTCGTTCTGATCCTCGAGTGCATCGTCGTCGGCCTCGCCTTCGGCCTCAAGGGAGATGTGAGTTACATATTTTTTACACATTTAATTCTCTTAGCAGATGAAAAACATTTAATTATGTTGAAAAGAAATGGATCTTGAAAGATTAATTATAATATATTATTCTTATTATTATTATTATGATTATTATTATTATTATTATTATTATTAGTTATAATAATTTTAAGAATTACAATTTTTTTTTTCAAAAGCGTGCGAATAAATGTTTGTCAATCATATGGTTCAATAATATATTCATTTTATCTCGATTGCGTTCGCAGACGACCAAGGGCGCGCAGGATGCTCTGAAGTCGACGTTAAAGTACTACTCGTCGAACGCGGACAAAGTCGAAGCGGTGACGCTCGGCTGGAACGGTGTCATGAGCCAGGTAAAGCGAGCTTCCATCCAATGTCACGATTATTCTTTGAAGTAGAGAGAGAGAGAGAGGAACGTGCGTTAATGGCGAAGAAGCGAATTTTCCGGTTTTCTCGGCGGCCGCCTCTCGTCGTATTGTTTATTCGTCGTTATCGCACGCGCGTACCCGCGGCGATTATCGTCACGGTTTCTCACACCGACGAGGCCGCATCCGTTTCGCGCGAATAACTCCGCTCCATCGCGCAAATAATTTTTTCTCATTAATTTCACTTTCAAGCTACACTGCTGCGGCGTCGAGAGCTATCTGGACTTCGAGGACCACGGGAATTGGAAGGAGATCGGACAGAGGGTGCCCGAAGCCTGCTGCAAAATGGACAACGGTGTGATCGTCGATAAGTCCTGCACGTCGACTCCAAACGCTGACAATGCGTACATCACCAAGGTGGGTCGAAGTTTGGAGTTGTTCGACACTGGGAAAAATCGGTTGAAACAACCGAATCGGCCCTTGCGGGCGGCGAAACAAATATCTTGTTCATTGAAAGAAATACTTGGTCAATTGTACTAACTGCTGGTCAAATTGACCATTTCCGTCCCCAAGCTGATGATTTTTTTGTTTAATAAACCGTATATTTTTTTCGCCACCCGCAAACGCCGATTTAGGTGGTTCAACCGATCTTTTTGCTCAGTGGATATTGCGATTTTTGTCAAAAGTACAATTCAATTAAATACGATTGGATGGGACTCGAAGGAAATTTACGAACACTTCTCGATGGGATAAAAGTTTGAAAATAATCAGGCCTGTAGAAGGTGCTGCAAAGATGGATTTTGCCAAAAAGTAATATCAAATTGTTATTAAGAAGTCAATGAAAAATTTATTTGCCTAACAAATCACCCGGCAACTTAACTTCTTTTTCATGAAAATGATTCGTTCATTTTTCCGAATACGTATGAATTTTTTCAGAATTTTGTCTTATTTTTTTAATCGTGTTTTTTTTACAAAATGAAGGATGAAAGCGTAATTATTTCAATTATTCGTTATAACGCTGAAAGACAACGAATCACCGAATCCATTCGAATCTTTTGTTCCCAATAATATATCGAACGTGTAAAAAAAATGCTCGGTTTCGAAGGTTAAAAATTGTCCAATGAGGTTTAGTAAGAACTAAACTTCCCCTACAATTTTGTATACTTCGACCCGGGGATTTTTCCGCTCGATCGAAACATCATTAGGAACAACGTCTTCGGAGTATATAATTTTTTTTATTTATAAAATAAATGGAAACTAATTTTTTTTCAGTAATGACGGAAAACTCTTTCTTTTATTTTTAACAAAACGATTGTGTGTTATGCAGGGATGCTACCAGGCGATCGTCGACGAGGTGAAGGAGAACGTCGCGATCGTGATCGGTGTCGCAGTCGCTCTGGTCTTCATCGAGCTCGTCGTAATTATCATGGCCCTCTATCTGGCGTGCTGCTATTGGCGACCGCAACATGGTAGGCTTGGAATTAAAGTTGACTATTAAATGAGAGTTTATCGAAGTACAAGAGGGACCGCTCTGAATGAGTCATTTAAAAAAAAAAGAGAGAAAAAAAGAAAGAAAAAAAAAGTAGTATCGTGCCAAAGATACGATCGGTCCTCGCTAATATTAAGTTCGTTCCGAGTCCAGATTAATCCAGCCTCCTCCCGACGTCGGTTGAGCGACCGCGTTTTCACACATGGCGAATATTGAATTTGCAGTTTATCGATGCGTAGAGCCACCCGGCAACGAGTAAACCGAGATTCTCTCTCGATGTCTCTCGCTTTGTGTCCGGACCTCGCTCGACGCTAAAAACAAAAAGAAAAAAAGAACGAAAAAAAAAGGTCGAAAGCGGGAGAGAGAGAATGCATTTCCATTGCGGATCTCGCGTTAAATCGCGCGTGGATCGCGTACAATTATAACGTACGGGCACACGTTGAGCGCACAGTCACCCGATTCGGCGGTAACATGAGTCACGATCACATCGCCACGTGAGCCCCGTTGATTTTACATGCCAATTATTGTATATCGAAAAAAGTAAAGTACGAAAAAAAATATACATTTCTTTTATAAATAACGAGTAATAATGGATAATAATGTGAAAGTAACAATTCGTCGCAACGTAGAATCGTTAGAAGCTCTCGAGTATTCGCACGAGTAATCGAGATTCGTGTACCGCTCGTGCATGCCGCCAAATAATCTCGTCGATTGATCGTCGAATCGTTTATATTGATATCGCTTTGCACATTGAAAAGAAGAAAAAAATAAAGTTGTGACGATTTCGGTTGGCCAGACGATTCTTTAATTTTTTATCCAAATTCTTGTATTCGAAATTAACTCGCGTTGAGAGACCGAAAAAGTAAAAAACATCAGCCGAGTACTCAAACAATTGCTTCTGAAAGAATTCTCTTGAAGTAAACTATTTCGGAAACTAAGTTCATAAACAAAAAAATTGATCCTTTTTATATGCGACAAACTAAAATAATTTATCTTTTCTACATCAAAGGCGACTTCTGCCGATCTCTCGGCTGTGACAAGTTTATAATAGTTTTTTTATCATTTTCTCAAAACCTTTCGTTGTATTTCAATAACTCGTGAAGTATTCATACTTTTTTTATACGAACAATTCTGCCTAAATGATGTAGTTAGATTTTGTACGAAAATTCGAGAAATCCGCGAATTCATTTAAGGTAGTTCTTTCAACGATTCAATAAAGGTAGTACTTTTTGAAAATTCAATGAACAATCAAAATTAGTCAATCTATATTTCATTTTTAATTCTTTCACGGAACTTCTTTCGGAACGATTTCCCGAGTACGCGGCCGCATTTTTTTGGCTCTCGTTAAAAAAAAAACCTCTCATACAAAGCCTCGCGAAGGAACGAACAATGATAGAGAGATTAACTGATTCGAAGAGCCGTCCGAGATAACCGAAAGGCAATTAATCGCTGTACGAAAATCCATTGACGAAGGACGTTCTTCTAGCTTGCGTAGACGTATCGTCGAGACAGGCCTGGTGAAACGGTGCTATTATGGTGACGGTGAATTGAGGATGATGGGTCTCGAAGAGCGATAAAAAGCGCGAGAGTATGTACGACACATATAGTCTCGTGTACGAACGAGGTGAAGGTGTCAATTGGCAGTTGACCCCGCTCTGTGGGCGCCGTCTCCTCAGCATCGCAGAACTCTTCTTCCCTTACCCCTCAGCGCCCTTTCCTCGCCCCGGTCGTCTCCCACCTTCCAGCTCTCTCTCCGCAACGTTTAACATCATTTCGCCGAATTGTATCTAAAACAAAATCTTTGGGCATGAAAACACTACGTTCGCTTCGCTGTAAATTAACTTTTGCATGCCGAACTCGACCCGATTCGACACTGTCGAGGCTTTCCGTTGACCACCGAGAGAACTTTTTTTTTTCTTCTTTTTTTCCTTTTTTTACTCTCGCGCCGATTCGGACGACAGTTTCGTGTAAAATCCCTCGTCGATGGCCCATCGGGGCTCCTCCGTCGCGTTATCACCCGCAACTCGTCGAGAGATTCCAAATCGATTGATTGGGAGCAGGTTGGCAATAATCGGCTCACAAACGGATATTCACGCTTTGGCGAAATTATTTAATTGCCATTTCGGAGCAATCGAAGACGCGAGTGAGAAATTTAAGAGTAAAACAATGTTGATGTCGCGAAAATCGAACGATGTTATGCAAAACTGTCGTCTGGCATCTCAGAGCACTTTTTCTATCTTTTTTTTTTTTTCTTGCAATATTGTTCATCAATTTATCGTTTATTATTGTTGATTTTTGCTCGACAATCCGCCGAAGCAAACTTGTGTTTTAGGCAATTTCGAAAGAAACGATACTGTTTTTTTTGTCGATTCTGCACGCACAATATATTTTTTACAACGATAAATGAAAAGATGCTTACGAAGACTCTTGGTCCGTCCGTTTCGATTTGTTGTCAATGATCGTAGTTATAATGCTGACGTTAATTACTATACATTCCCACAGTTCGTAATAGTGTAACGAATACTCTAAATATATACGTAAATTTCAAGGTCATTGAGCTCGGAAAATTTGAGGCGTTACGAGAGAACGAATTTCTTCCCCATTTCGGACCGAGAAGCGTGTTTTATTTTTTTTATTGGTAAAAAGTGAAGTTCATTAAAAAGTACTGCGTGCAAGATTGTTCCCACCCGTGTCTTGAGCGTGTGAAAAAAATTTCGGGTCCGAGTATAAAATCGTGTGAAAAAAGTTCCATTTTTTCTAAAAAAAAAAAAATAAAAAAAAATAGAGAAAAAATATTTTTCTCTTTGAAAAAAGCTGCGGCTGTTACAATCTTCTAATCCATGACGGAATTTTTTACACGGTCGAGATACTGTTCGGAACGAACCACCGCATGGAAAATTAGAGATCCGATTTTTCTTGAATAAAAAAAAATACACGTTTTTGCCTTAAGGACTGAGTCGCCTAAAAAAACAGAAAATAATTTATTTTCTCTATAAATTACTGTACATAAAAATCTCATTTCGTACTCAAAATGTTTCGACAGTAAAATGCAATTTTGATGTACAGTAATAAAAGGAAAAAAAAAAATCTGTTTTTAGGTGACTCAGCCCCTTAAATCGCCGAAGCCCTCGAGAAGTGATCCGTTTTTACCACTGCCTCCGTTGTGTCTAAGCTTCCTTCTCCTCGTTGCACTCTTCTCGTATCTAACAAAATTTCATTGTCTCTAATATTGAAAAACAAAAAATAAAAAAAAGCACTTTCTGAGGCTGAGGGTTTCTTCGTTCAAGCAGCAGTGGTAAAATCGGCTTGTCTTCGCCCAGTAATCGAGCATTTTTTCCACGCAAATGAAATAACAAAATGACTCTCGTTCACGCAATACGATTGTCCACGTTTGGCCAATGCACTCTAGAAATTTTCATTACAGTGTTAACTTGTTGGTGCTGCTGCTGACGAGACGTTAAGAGCATGGATCTGTTGAGTAGTGCCTCCTAGCATTCGCACGTTCAGAGCCCGGTAGAGGTCCTGTGCCTTGCTTGCTTGAAAAACACAATGCCTAGCCGGGGGACACCTCGGCCCCCCCAAGGCTGGCCGATGTCGACGGCAATCGTCCGCGAACGAAAGAGAAAATTCTCGTTCGGGCTATTCTCATCGGATCGCTAGAAACGAAACAGATTCAATGATAAAAAAAAATTTGCGACGGGAGAGAGAGGGAGTGTGAGTGGCGGAAAAAAAGGCTCTGGCGATTCCTTGGCCAGCTTCTCTCACGATCGATTCAGCTAGAGCGTAGGAGAAGGGAAGATAAATCATCCCACGATAACCGGACAACCATACCTTCTATATATATATATATATATATACACACACACATATATATATATATTCATTATAAGTATATAGAGAATACGAATTATTATACGGAACTCTGTGATCTGTATCGGTCAGACGGACTTTTTTTTTTTCTCTTTCGTCAAATTTGTATCTCGCATAAAAATCGTTTCATATATACATAGATATATATATATATATTATTGTATTCGTTCAGATGATTCTTTGAGATGTCTCGAAGCATCCGAGATTCGACCGAGGGTCGAATAGACTTTTGCGCCGAGCTTGAGATCCAGATGTGTATAGTGTACGTAGCGTTTAATTGCGAATGCTCCTTCTAGAACCACCCCGTTTTCTTTTTGTATTAGGGGCGCGTGAATTTTATCGGAATTACAAATTTCTCGGCGAGAAGCGAATATTATTCGGAAAATCGAGTAATCGGAAAAAATAAAATTTGATGAACTGAAAATATCTTAAAAAAATTTCATACGTCGCGTAGTTAAGAAATCGAATTTTCGAGCCACGATTCTCGCGCTCCTAGTTCGTATGCATCGCACCTTTATAAATATATTGTATTTATTTGTTTTTTTTTTTTTTTTTTTTTTTTACTTTCCTCAGTTCTCGCACAGTATTCGTGATGTAACTCTTCGAAGTGTACAAACGATATTTTCTATCGCGTTTCGCATTGTTTGCCTAGAGTAGTCGACAGATAGAGCGTAACAGAATTTTCACGAAGAGTTCAAACTTTTTTTTTTTCGAAGTTGCAATTTGAAAAGTCATTGTAAGTCACAAAAGTCACGAACTGAATAATTATTTCTTGCGAAATAAATTATGTTTTTTAATTTAAAGCCGCAGTCTCGATGATTTTTTTTTTTTACGAATGATCTTCGTGACAATTGCTTACATTAATTAATTCGGAAATGTTCAAAGTGAAAAAAAAAAGTACGATTAAGACGTCTACGATGTTTATACTCTGTCGTTTAAGTACCGCAAACGGTACACGCGAGATCGACCCAACGATCGAGCACTCGTGTATCGTCGTTCCATCTATTTATTGCAAATCTCGAGTGGTTAGAATGTAAATCGATATTTCTGCTGCACAGGCCAAGTTGTTGAAAAAAAAAAAGAAAGAAAAAACAAATTCGAATTTAACGTTCCCGATGTCGAGAACGAGAACAATCGAGTGTCTCTCGAAGTCCGACTTCTGTAAAGAGTGTGGACGAGAAAACAAGAAAGAACGATCAAAAGAGAACCAAACACGGGAGTAATGGAATATATTCGCGTCGTTCGCACAGAGAGAGACTGATACCCGATTTAAAATGTATATATTTCAACCGTGAAAAAAAAGAAGAAAAAAAAACGAAAAAAAAAATATCGATAACGATCCACAAACTACGATCGATTTATTCTATAATATACAGTACTAATTAACAATATAGTATCAATTCATTTGTTGCGATTATTAAATGTTCTTTTGTAAAAACTGTACACACGGAATAAAAACAAAAAGTTTTATATTATTCTTAAACGTGAGAAATACCAGGCGTGAAGTTTCTTTCTTCAACGATTTCCTGTTACGTCTTCCGGTCCCTTCCTTTTTCTTTTTCCTTTATTTTTCTCGACAAATCTGGGTCAAGAATTCGTTACAGCGATGAGAAGTTGCCACGGAGGTTTCTTCGTCGATCGAGAAATTAGTCGTTTGCAATACAATCTTCGCGGACGCAACGTCGATTTGGCTCAGATCGTGGCTTCCGATAATTCGTCGATGTGTGATTGGCGCTCGAGTGAGCGGATAACGCGCGTCCGGCGATCGCGCGAGGATCCGATTCGTCGCGAATCGATCGGATTCAAGCATTGAAATTTCCGTAATGCCAGGAGGGTCGCAGAGCCATCGGCGAGTTGGACAACTCCTATTGAGGAGGTCCTCCTCCCATCATTCCCATCGTGGGCATACCTTGGATCCCGTAAGGGCCCTGCGACGGGCCTTGACCGCCGGCCATCGGTGAGTGCATCTGCATCGCCGGACTCTGTATCTGCTGCTGCGTCGGCGTGACCGGTCCGCCGGCCGGCGAAGCGACGACCTTTCGACGAGACGAAGAAAATACGTTATTCTCATCTTTCATTTACCCAGAGTCGTTGGATCTCGGAATTGGGAGAATCCAGAAAAATTGGCCTTGGAAACTTAGGCCCCAAAAATATTTTCGAACTAAATCATAATCTTAACGTCCAATTTACGCACGATTACGGTACTTGCTTTTAATCCTAGGTATGTGATAGAAAAATAAACGTTTCACTAGATCGGGTCTATCACACATTATATTGGACGCCAAAATCCGTGCATTTTTTGCAGGATATTGCAAAATTTTGGGAAACAAATTTCCGGGCCCAATTTTCCGGGAGGTAATTTTTGTGATACCGAATCAGGAAATGTCTGAAAGAAAGACGGTGGAGAACAAAAGAAAATCCGCGTAAATTCTGCTTAAATCCCACATTTGACCGGACTGTACCGAATCTACTCCTTGAAGAATCGAATTTTGTATGGATCATTTTTCCGGGGGCTGATTTTTATGTTAGCGATCATTAAGGATGCATTCTGTTCACCTGTGAGATCACCGGAGGCTCCGACGGCAAGGTAAGATTGGCGAGAAGATCGCGCACCGCGGGAAAAAGCGAGCATTCCGATGGAATCGCGCTGTACTCGGCGAATCTCTTGAGCTGCAGCGAGGCGGCGGCTGTTGCCGAGACTGGTCCGGGATCACGTTTCTCGGCGAGTTGAGTAAGATTCGTGCTCACGTCGTACACGAGCGGCAGAACCAAAGACGGTGGCTCGCCTTGGTAAGGTACACCGATTCTCGTTATTTGAAGCTGCAAAAGCGCGAGTTGAAGAACATTCGTGTAGAATAGAGCGAGATTCAGTGGGGATGAAAATACGGGTGGAGACGAAGCGGAGTACTCACGAAGAATAAAATTTTGTTGCGACAAACGACAACGGCGGCCATTCCCATAGGCACTATCGGCGTCGCTGACGGTGGTATCCGCAGACACCACTGCACGGACCACTTCAATTGCTGCTGCTGTACGAGACCCGGCACGAGTTCGAGCCTCATTATTTGAACGAAATCCTTGAGCACGTTGAACGGCACATTAAGCATCCTTCCGAAACCGGAGAGGGTGTTCGGCTTGTAGGGCGGGCCGGCTGCTCGCATGTCGAAGAACTTCTCGATTATCTAAGAAAAACGAAGCAAATTTTTTTACAAGCTCGAGATCTATGGAAGTAAACCCGATGGATCGATATCCGGGTCATATTTCGCTTTCTCTTTACTATACGAGATAATCATTTAATTTTTTTTTATTTTGAAAAGTACATGCGTATCACGAAAAAATTGTCTAAATATACTGATAAATTAAAAAAAAGTATGGCTTCTAAGAGACTTTCTTGTCTTGAAACATTGGCAGTGGTCAAATCTTGAACACTTTCTTTTTTCAAAGTAGCGAAAAATTAGTTGCGGATTTAAGGAACGTTTCTTTTTGTCAGCTTAAGTACCTGAAGTTCCTCGAGCGTCCACTGATCGTTATGCTCGGGAAGCGGTTGTACTTTGATATGAAGCGATTGAAAGTGTTGTGGATTCAGGCCCACCCGACACTGTAGCGTCTCGACCCTGAAATGCACTACGCCCGGCTCGGTGCTGTTAATTGCCGTGAGCTGAAAGAAAAAAAAGAAATCCATAATGAAGCAAAAAAAAAAGATAAGTATCGCAGGCAATAGATTGAGCGATGGCTTCATCAAACTCACGCAATCGTCGGTTTGAATGAATCGTTGCAATTGTCTCCGCATGTAAACGCAGCCCAGGAATCTCTCGAGCGGCGACAAATCGGGTCCCGTCGAGCCGGAGTTCAGCGGCGAGGGACAACAGAGTGACTCGAGGGCCTCGTGAGTGAGAAGCGTCGGTACCGCACCGGCCCAGGATCTCTGCGGCAGCACTCTCGATATGTGACTGCCGGATCTGTGATCGGAAGCTTGAGGACTGTGAAGAGCCGCGTGGCCGGGACTCTGACCCGGTCTTGCAGGTGAGGGTCGCGGCACGCTCGGCGAACCGGGCCAATTCGAGGCGGCCGGAGACGCCATGCTCTGCGACGAGGGAAACGGACTTCCGTCTATGTGGCCTGTAAAGTGAAAAAAAAATTGTAATTACCAGTTTTTGATAATCAATTGATTTGCTTTCTTTTCATTCATTTCACAAAATGAATCGATTCTGTTATATTGATCAATTTTTCGAAAATAATGTTATGTAATCAATCGATTTGATTTTTTTCGACTTGAACTATTTTTTATTTAATTATATGAATTAATTGTTTAATTATCGAATTACCGTCGACCACGATCTCTTACCCGTTTGCATGAAAGAACTCGCCGGTGAGTGTCCGACTTGGACGTTGCTGCAAGGCCCGGGCGACGAAGTGGGCATTAAACCGGCGGGGCTCGGCACGTGCATCGGATTGAGGGGACTGTTCGCCACGAGGCCCGAGCCCGGCGACGGATGCGGCAGCATATTCGGCGTCGTCGGTGGAAGCGAGGGCGGCGACGCCAGATTGAAGGAAGTCGCTGGACTGCTGCCGAAACTCTGATGCTGACTGGCCTGAGAGATGTTTGCCGTGTGGGGACTCGCGGGAGTATGGGGATTGCTGCCCGACGGCGGAGTCAGCGGCGGATGAAACCTCAAGCCGTCGCGTTGCTGGGCCGGCGACTGGGGCCCGCCTCGATGATGGCTCATAAAACCGACTCCGCCACTACCGTCGCTGTCCATCGTAACCGGCGACGGTGGATTGTCGTCCTCCGATTGCGACCGTCGTCGATAAACCGCGCTCTCGTCGACGTACTTCGATAAGAAAGCCTGGAAAGGGAGAGTTTCAAAGTTACCGGTTTGGATCGTTGATATTTGCCCGATAAAGAACGTTTCAGCGCACGAATTCTACGTTACCTTGAGACATTGCGTCGGTGTGAATTCGTCGACAACGGTACTACGATCGAAACGACTGTAGGCTCCGTCCCGCAAGCTCACCAAACCTCCACCTCTCAGTCTCAGTTCCAAGCAATACATTCCTTGATACGCGAGCCTCACGAGAGTTACGCATTGCGGCATTATCGTGAACGTTTGAACGGGCACTTGTGGTCTCTGCAATTATTTAAAAAAATGTTGTAATGGTATTTCTTTACGACCTCGGCGAGGGAATTATCGCTTTTGAGTTTGGAATTATTGAAGTTATTTCGTGAAAATTTAGGCTTTTTTGAAAGTTTTCCATTTTCGAATTTTGTGATTTAAAATATGTTATTTTTTCAATTTGCCTTTCATAGTTGAAAGTTTTTGAATTCGAAACGACGACATTTTTTAAACATTTTTTTCAATTCTGAAAAATTTCAATAATTTGGCTTTGAAGTTTTTTTCTTTATACAAAAATGACGAGACTCACGGAATTGTAGACGCCAAGTTGGGGTATCGTGGGCAATTTGCTAATGGATATCAGCGGTTGGAGCGTCTCGTTCAGGATGTGAATGATCTGCGCGAGATTCCTGTGACGATTGAGATGCGCCTCGAGTTGTTCCTTCATCAGGGAATGCGCATTGACCGTTGTATTCGTTGGACCTCCGGGACGAAGGAAAAGCGAAAAATTAACGGAAACTTTTCGACGTTTAGTTCGAAAAGTATGGGAGCTCTTCTCGCGATCCGGCTACTCACTTTTTCCAAATATCAGTTTAAATGCTTTGTCGTTCGAGCTCCACTGGACGGTGACCATCGCTCCTCGATTCGGTCCATAGGCGAGGACCAACTTGCTGTAGCTGTACGACTTGATGCTCACCATGTTTCGCAAATTGTATTTTTCCATTTTGAAATACTCGGCGAGATCTTGAACGATCGAGTACAGATGAACAATTTGTGCCCAATCGTTGAGCAACGAGTCGACGGTGCGCGTCACAGTATCGGCCGTTCCCATTTCGTACTGGAAATACACGGGTCTCCGCAAACCTGAACGATATTTCGCGTTGAGAATTCATTTTTGAAAAAACAGCATCGCTATATTTAACCCTGATTCACCCCACATACATAAATGTAGAACAGTACACTATTTGTGCTTTTTTACTTTTTCTTAAAAAGTACTCTGTACATAAAAAAAAAATGTCTTCCTTGTTTGTCAATGTCTTTCAATAAAACAGAAACTCAATCCCGGCAAGGCCATGCAAAATCTTGACCTCGTCATTTAAATACTCTCGTTAGAAAAAAATGTATAAAACGATTACCTTGCTCCTTCGGATGACTGCTGTTCAAAGGGCTGCTGTAAAAGACAAACTCCGCCATCCAAGTTTTAGCCATACCCTTTCCCTGTACTCTAATCGACACGCTGAGGAGTCTTTTGAGAAGTGCTTGCCAAGCGCTGCCGGATCCTATGGATGTCGATGGTGCCGGCAATTGAACGAGTTTCAGCACCAGAGCAGTCGCGTTCGCTTCGACTTGGAGACCCTGATGAGCGATGTCTCGTCTCGTTAGCTGCAAATTGTCGATACGATTAGTCCCAATTTTATAAAAAAAATTTTTACCCGGATATACCGAGATTTTGGAGAAATCAAGACGATTCTTTTACCTCTTGGGCCAACGTGACGAATGGAATTCGCTCGTCGCACAGAGCTACCACGTGCGCGAGCTCGGGAATGAAATAAGCCGGGTGTTTGGGCCTTCGGCTTTGGGGCGTTCCCGGCGTATCCGTTCGGCCGACCGTTCCTGTACTTCTACGCTTGTTGCTTCCCTTCTCCACTACGTCTGTAATGCACCCCCCATCTTGTTCATTATTCCCTAAAAAATCCACCTGTTAATCCCCGTAAAAGCAGCAACACGGTGCGCGCCAATGCCACGTGTATTTCCTCCAGATGTTAAACGATTAGTTTAAGGTTTTGGTTTTTTTTTTGTTTGTTTGTTTGTTTTTATAACAATCTTACTATTAAGAAAAAAAAGACAACAGTTACGAAGGGTTAATCAACGATTAGGAAAGATACAAGTGCGACAGTGACGACGACGATTTCTTCAAGCCTATGTACAATGCGGCGCATCCCCTACATTTTTGTACATTTAATCGTGTTACAACCGACTTACGTATTCCAGTTACAGAGTCCATCGACCATTACGATTTTGATTTTTTTTCTTCTTTTCTTTATTTTTTTTTTTTACGAACAATAAAGACGGGACGACAATTCGTTGGGTACTCACCACTGTCGACGCTCGTAAACGGGCCGTGCGTTATGACGAAAGTATCAAACTCTATGAGGCTCTGAACTTTGAGATACATCTTTGGTATTTCGGTCTCAATGCTGTCGTCGTGCGGATCGTCCTCGATCGAGCTGTGCCTCACGACCGCGAGATAAAACGAGCATTCGATCTCGCACGGCGACGATTCTTTCTCCTTGAACGCGACGATCTGCGAAACGCGAGAGATCGATCACGATTGACACAAAAGAACCAGCGGAAATGTAAGTAAAAAAAAAGAGGTTCTTATTTTTTTTTTCATTGGTGTGTTTTCGTGTTTTAAACACGTAAAAAAATTCTTAGGTGTATCAAAAATAAGTGGAGGTTAATTAGTTTTAGTTTGAGTGAAGTTGATTTAGTTTAGTTAAAGAACCTTTTTTTGCAGAACGAAAAAAATGTTGCTTTTTTTTTGCATAAAACCATCGAATTCGTTTCTTGACGGCAATACGAACCAGGATAACCGTGGGATGTCTGTGAAGCTGAACGAACATGCGATGCCTGCTGATCTTCGACATCGGATGATCCGGATGATGAAGCAGGGGCAATTTCTCGTGCGGCGTCGCCGGCAAGTGTTGAAGAGTTTTCTCGCAACGCCGTTGGGTTATCCAAAATCTTGACGAAAGTATTGGTTTTAAATAGTATATTACGATACGAGTGCGATGCAACTTTTTCTCAGTAGTGCGAATTTGCAGCACGAGCTGATAAAACGTTTTTCCGTCGAGCATCGAATTTTACTTCACAGGGCGCGGAAAGTGAGTTTTTCCGCGCGGCCTTCGCCACACTTTTTGCGCTGCAGTGAAGCAAAAAAGATTCTCGAATCGACCACGAGACGTTGAAAGTGCGTCCACTCACCTCAATTCAGTTATGAGAGCGGGAAGTCGCGAATGATCGCCGTTCAATGCGACAGTCAGATCGGGAACGAGCGGAGCATCGTACTGCGGTACGTGACACTGGAGCATGCCCGTGTGCGTGTCGACCGTGACGAGAAGAAGCTCGGCTCTCAAACACGGTTGGAGGATGTGGACCGACAGAATCGCGGGTGAGCCAGCCAACGAACCTGTTCGTAGCGTCAACATTGTTATCAAATTGCATCGACGAACTGCGATTTTGCGTTGCGAATTGATAAAAATTACTGAAAAAATTATCAACTCACATTCGACATCCTTCAACATCGATTGAAGTTCCTGTTTCAACTCGGACAAGCGACTTCTCGTACGAATATAAATTGTATGAACGAGCAAACACTCCATCGACAGCTGATCGGATCTAATAGCACGATCGGCTATTTCGCCCTCCTGCAAAGATTCACGTTATAGCGGTGTTCGTTCGTTTCTGGTCATTGCGGCGGGCTTTTTTTCTTACCTTACTGCCCAAAGAGGGGATGTGAACGACGGCGAGAGGTCGAGCCGGTTCGTTCTGATCGACCTGAACGGTCAAACGATATCCGAGCTCGGAACGCGGATCTTTGCTCGTTAGTTCTCTGTGAAAAAGTAATCGGAAAGAAAAGTTCTACTGAATTCTTCACTGGACAATTCGATTCTGATATTCGTACTATTTGAATCCTAAAAAATTCTACAAAATTCAATGAAGCTCTATAGAAGTTATAATAAAACTTTTTTATTGTAAAACTAAAGAATTCTATAAAATCAAACAGAAATGATGAAATTCGATAAACGAAAAAAAAAAAAACAGCTAGGAAAAAACTGTAAATCATACCTCCAATACGATATGGACAAGCACTTTCCGGGTGTGTACTCGTCCACATGTATATGATCGTCCAGTCTGTCGCGTATCAAGCGGAGCGTTTGCGAGTAGAGAACTTCGAGTTGCAACGATTGGCAGAAGTAATGAAGGATGTAATAGACCTCCGACAACGAGTTGGAACTCTCGGCGAGCCTCGATTGTACGACCTTGGCAGAACGATCGAATGAATATCGAGTTGAGCGGCGAATCGTGCGCAACGATGAAGCAAGAATTAATAGCGAGAATTACGTACCTGATGGACGTATCTCGTTTGCAGTGGATGCACCAGAGCCTTTCCATCGCCGGTCTCTCTATCGGATACTAAAATCTCCAACTCCAACAAACGCCATGGTACATTCGGACCGTCGCCCATCACCGTCAACGAGACGGAAAATTCTTGCTCGACCAGGAACGTCACTCGGCCCGCTTCGATCTTCAGGTTCCGCATTTGCGGAAGCAAATTTCCCGTTACGAGACGATGCTGTATCACCTGATTCAATCTCTGCAAGGTCGATCTCTTCTCGGACGGCGTTATCGGATCCGGTGGAACGATTCGTTCCTGCGAAAAAATCAAGTAAACTCGGTTTTTATCATAGAAGAGCTGTATAAATGAGAAAAACTTCTTGTTTTTATCGATCCAAAGAAAAGAAGCTGCGGAAAAAAAGGTCGATGGGAAAAAAGGGCCACGAAAAAAATGCCGTTCACGTTTGCTCCTCTCGTTGAAAAGTACCTCGCATGTGTACGTTACAAGGTTTTGAAATTCAGACAATTGGTTTTCAGATGATTCTCCAAAAACCATGTTTCCTTAAAGTCGGTATTGCAAAATTCGAGCAGGTAAGCTCGTAGCATCCGCCGATCGCGCCTGGAGATACCGGCACCGCGATGTGTGGATCAGAACAGCAAATTCCGGCAAAGCGCAATAGACTAAAATCGTATTTTTAGGATATTTCATTTTCGAGACAATTTTTCGGGGTACCCAGTAAATTTTCATTTTTCCATGGTCTTTTTTTCCGGCCCGTTTTCTCAACCCACCGGTATTTATATTGTAGATATCGATGCTCTGAATAGTAAATCTGCCCTATGCAGTACTTTTAGCACAGCACATTTTTTTTTTCGAATATATTTATTGAAAATGAGCAAAGGGCTCTATATGTAATTATATGCGGATGTTTCTTACTCTGATACAAGCTGGAAGGCGACTGTACGTTCCGGTCGTGAGGACCTCGACGGCCGCTGGAATATGAAAATTTGGCAATCTCGCGTGAACGAGAGTTTCTCGCGCCATTCGCGCAAGCATATCCGCGGTATCGACAAAAAGCAGAGATTGCTTGTCCAGGAATGCCATTATATGCTGAAAAAAAAATTCGTTTTTTATACAGTAAATACTAACTTTAACGGTAAAGTCCATAAAACATCACTACGAGCTTACGAAATTAATCATGCGTACTAAAAGGTTTTATACATCATTTTTGTTTCTCAAATTTGGATTAAATTTTCATTCGTCATTAATGGACTAGTTTTTAATTACTTATTTATTTCATAAAGCAAAAAAATCGGCTTAAGAAAATATCGACTCCCCGCTCAAAGTACAGAATGAAAAAAGATGTTTAAACATCAAAAATAAGGGATTTAGGTCAAATTTTTCGAAAATAATTTCAAGGTCAAATTCAAAAAATTAATTTTGTTTTTTTTTTAAACAGGTCTTATATTAAATGTACTCACGGCAGATTTGTCCACTTTAGACGCGCTATTGGCCCACTTAACCAGCGCCAATAATCGGACAAACAATTGTCTCGTTCTGGCGGAATAATTGTAAATCTCGATTTTTCTTTCCATATCCGTTTTCCTCGGCAGTCTGTTATCGCAGGAATGGCAAAAGTTTGAAAAGAGTTACAAAATTTTGTTGTCGCTCGATGAAGATTATTTTGCGCTTACAGTTCGGCGAGCACTGTGAGCTCGTGATAGGTTCTCTGGATGATGAAGTCGATGAGCATTCCGAGGGATATGGAACCGCCACGGTTGCCCTCCTGCGGCATATTGTTAGCCACAGGAGTCTGATGGCCTTCCAGAGGTACCGGAGCCATTTGGACGAGTGAAACTTAACCTCTCGCGACGAACGAATTATCCGCAGTCTTGCTCTTACCCGGTCGCCGGTGAATCTGCGAAAAAAACGAAACGATTCCCCAAATCTTAATTCGACTTCTCGCGATCGATCCGCGCGATCGAAAGATCGAGGAAATTTCGACGAACTGTCGGAAAAAAAGTTTCACGCGAAACGAAAATTGACACTGTGCGCATCGTGCGAATAGGCTATTCGTTGTTCGCGTGGGAAAAATATTTGCGGCTCGTTCTTTACTCACTCCTGCGATTTATAACGAAAGCGAGACCAACGTCGACATGTCAATTCGCACTCTTGTCAACACTAGCAACATTTCGGCGGTGCTGTCGGGGACGAGCTTTCGCGGCCATTGTGAAAATATTCGATTGTTTGACTGCGTTTCCATGAAAGTTCGTGCGAGTCTCGCGTGCGACGGCGATCTTGCCGAAAAATATTGTCGGCGACTCAGAGCTCGTCATTACCGATCCACGCTACCAGGTAGCGGCCAAACAAAAAAAAAACTTGCGCGTTTACCACACGCACGCGAAAACGCATGTGTATGTGTTATTGCGATTAGAAAACCCGTACGCACCAGAGAGGCTTCAATCTGTCAAAGTTGAATATTGTTTTCTTGACAGCCGGGCTTGAATTGATACGAAAGATAACGCGCGTTCGCCGAACGACGATTCGTTCTCGATTATTTTAATCCTGTCGAGAGATGAACGAGTAACGACGATTCGTACTCGAAGAATCGTCGAAGTGATTGGATTCGCGTTGTTACACATATTTTTCGTTCGAGGGGCGAAAGTGGCCCGCGATTAACCTAAAATGGTGTTGAACGATTGTCCCGATGCCGAGAGCATCGGTTGCGGCTTCAACGCCTTCAAGGAAACCGACGAGGTTCTTTCGCTGATCGAACAACTCCGCAAACCCGATGCGGAGATACGCGAAATCGAGAAGAACATGGAGCGCTACACTTTCATCCTGTCGCAGTATCAGGATCAGCCGCATCTACTAGATCCCTATCTGGAGAAGATTCTCGGCGCTTTGATATCCATCGTCAAGGGCGAGGAGATCGGAGAGGAGATCAGACACAATGCTTTTAAATATCTTTGCATACTCATGTCCGTCAAAAGATACAAGAATATCGTCACTTACCTTCCTCACGAGGTTCGTATCGTCAAAGAAACGAAACAAATTTCCTCATGTTTTGACGACTATGGCAGCCTGTTCAAATTTTTTTTTTTTCAAGGTCATGATCCTTTTTGTACATTCCGTCAATTCGTCATTCTCACAAATCTCATCTTCTTTTGGCAGCTCGATCTATCGTCATGATTTTCAATCTTTTAATTTGGAGGTCATGGAACTTTCTGTGCTTCTTGTTGATTCGTCATTTTCATAAATCTTGTCATTTTTTGGCAGCTCAATTCGTCGTCATGATTTTGAATTTTTTTATTTTTTAAAGTCATGGACCTTTCTGCATCTTCTATACCTTTTCACTATCCAAACAATTGTCATGATACTGGATTTTTCTTCAAGGTCATGGATCTCCTTCCTGTACTCCGAATGCTCGAAAGACAGGATCCAACTGACGTCAAGACTTGGGAAACGAGATACGGATTACTCATATGGCTGTCCATTATATCGAAGATACCGTTTCCATTGTCACGATTGGAGATATCGAACGACGTTGAATCTTCGCAAACTATTATAGTGAGGTATTTTGAGGAATTTTCAATTGCCAAATTATCGGAAAAAAATTTTAGAAGAAAAATAAGTTTTTTTTATTTCCCATTGTCTTCAAGAGCTTGCAGTTTAATGAAGCGAATCTGTTTTTGATGTTTTTTGCAGACTACTAGAGATATGCAAGTTGTATTGCATGGCCAAGGACGCCTGTTCCGTGGCGGCTGTATTTCTGATCTCGAATTTTCTTACCAGATCGGATGTGAAAAACTTGTATCTCGAGGAAATGATCATGTGGTGTTTGAAGGTAAAATCCGCAAAGTTATGACGATGAATAACTGAAGAACGCTTTTATTAATTATTTGGCATCTAAAGAGAAAAAAATTATGTTGAAAAAAACTCTTTAAATAATTGAATAATGTCGATGTGTTATTCAAATGAAAAGGAATTTCTTTTCGCAACGCGCTGCTGCAAGATCATATGTAACGTTGTTTAAATTGGAAAAAAAAACAGTGTTTAGAGGAGGATTCGTCAAGCCATGGCCCATTGGCCGTGATAGCTTCCATATTGAAGCATTGCACGCGCGAGGATCTCAAGCCTTACGGCCAAATGATATTCGACAAAGTTTCCAAATTGAATCTTCGTGAGAATCCCGCGGTGTTGGTCAGAAAATTCGAAATGAAGGTGGTCCAGCGTATCGGTAATATTCGGCGTATTATTATTCACCATATTCACAGAATCCTGTGATTCATCGATCTCAATCGCTAATCGGTCAAATCCGCAGGTTTCGTTATGCTCAGACTGAAACTGGCGTCATGGCGGTATCAAAAGTCGAGCAGACCTATAACTCTTTTGCCGGCTCTTTCGAGCAATACGGTGAACGAAAATATCGTCGATAGTCCGGAAACGATGGTAAACGATAACGACGAGCAAGATGTTCCGCCTATCACGGAAGAGATAATCGAGCAACTGATTCAGGGTCTGCGCGACAAAGCTATAACTATAAGGTTCGTAGGAACGATTGCAGCATCTGCCCTGACAAATTTTTCAAAAGTAATAAGAGCTTATCGCCTCACAGATGGTCGGCCGCTAAAGGAATCGGTAGAATAACTTCGCGTCTGCCAATCGACTTGGCCGACGAAGTTGTTGGATTCGTATTGAATTTATTTTCGGGCAGGGAATCCGATTGCGCGTGGCACGGTGGCTGTTTGGCCCTCGCGGAATTAGGTAAACAACGCATTCATCTGAACAAATTCCGTTCCCTTATCCTAATACGGATTGTTTGTTTGTTTTCCAACTCTTATCCAATCCCATCACTTATTTAAAAAGTTGGTGCGTAACGTTTTATCTCGAAATATATCGAACTGCGAGATTTTATATCGAAACCATTGTCGTCGATTGGTCGAAGTCTGGAAGCAGGTCTTCACCTATTCTTCACTCAATCCCAATGACGGGAAATCGTAATTTTCTTTTACTCGCAGGTAGAAGAGGATTGCTGCTGCCCCATCGTCTCGGCGACGTGATACCGCTAGTTCTGCGAGCTCTCGTTTTCGACGAGCCTCGAGCGTACGGCTCGGTCGGTTCGATAATCCGCGACGCGGCCTGTTACGTATGCTGGTCGTTCGCCCGGGCCTTCGAGCCCCACATCTTTCAGCCGCACGTCCAAGAAATCGCCGCCACACTTCTGATCGTCACGTGTTTCGATCGCGAAATACATTGTCGTAGAGCAGCGTCGGCGGCCTTCCAAGAGAACGTCGGTCGTCAAGGCAATTTTCCGCACGGCATCGATATTCTGACGGTCGCCGATTACTTCGAGGTCGGCGTGCGAAACAATGCCTATCTCAAAATTAGGTGAGCCTCTCGAAAATCGTATCGCTCGCACGACAATTCTTTTAGTGTCTCGTTCAATGCCGCATTCTGTCTCCAGCGTCCACATAGCCCAATACAACGAATACACGATTCCGATGGTGGAGCATCTTGTAGCGAGAAAAGTAACGCACTGGGACACGGCGATTCGAGAACTCGCATCGAAGGTACGCAATCCCTCGAGACGAATAGTCGATACGAGATCAAGCTTAATAACGTTTTCAGGCACTCTACAATTTGACTCCCGCCGATCCACGTTACATGGTCGAGACCGTGTTACCGAATCTCATAGATCTCGTGAGCTCGATCGACCTGAACGTTCGTCACGGCGCCGTTCTCGCCATCGCCGAAGTACTCGAAGCGTTGTACAAAAATTTCAACGACAAGATCGAAAACGTTATCGGTAGGTTCACCGTTCTTACGAATCGCTCTGATAATTCAATCTTCGCTTCGTCACAGAGGAAGCTTCTTTCGCTTGCAAACATTTTTTTTCGGGATTTGACCATTTTTAGTTTTGAGTTTATGAAAAAAAAAAAAAAATGTTGCGTACGTTTTAAGGCACAGTCCCGCTAAACGCGAGTTGACGCGGTTTTTTTCGATACCCACAGGAAAGCCGGCGGTATCGGATATTCAGAATATGGTGATCACCTTCAAAAGTCGCGGCCAATTGAAGGGATTGGGAGGCGAACTGATGAAGCAGGCCTGTGCGTTGCTGATAAAGAAATGTGCTCTTGTGCATTTTCCTGTGCATTCTACATGCACCGTGGACGATTGGCAGAACGTACTCGAGGAGTGCCTGAGTCACGACGTAGCGGCCGTCAGATTGAGAGCGGCCGAGGCGCACACGGCCTTCTTCAACGAGTATTACACGGAAGCTACGAACAGCAAAGAACGACGCGACAGTCTCGTCGATCGTTATCTGAATCAACTGCGATCGAACAATCAAACGATCAGAATAGGATTCGCGCAAGCTATAGGTAAGGCGCTGTTGCCTTTGCACCGAGAAAATCATTTATTTATCGTTAACAAACGTATATAGCAAATAAATGTTTTATTAATGTTAATAAATATTAGGCGAGCCAAATAATATTCGTTAACTATTAACAAATGTTGTTGAGATTCCTTTGGCTCAATTAAATGTTGATTCGCCTGATATTTCTCGACATTAACTAAACATTTATTTATACTTAACTATACGTTTGTTAAGTATAAACAAATACTTTTCTCAGTGTGTGAACTAATTGCTTATACATGGAGAGATTCTTAACCAATTTCGCAAACGAACAGGACATTTTCCGGTATTCATGCTGCGAGAAAGAGTCAAAGACTTTGTGGAATCGCTGATAGACTGCAGTCGAATAACGGACGAGACATTGCTCTGGGCCGAGAGCAGAAAAGAAGCGCTGTATTCGCTGACGAAGGTGTATCAAACGCTGGGCGTCGAAGACGCGGATGCATGGAAGCCATACGTTAGTCGCTTGTACGATTGTTATCTGCTCGCGCTGAAGGAATACACGAAGGACAGTCGTGGCGATATCGGCGCGTGGGTCAGGGAGGCTGCGATGTCTGGGTTACACGTAAGAATTAATCGATAGGTTCAAAATATTTTCTGTTTTTTAGGCGACTAAGTCCGCTCAAAAAAGCTCCTATATACCTCTTCATCGTTGGACTGGCAATGATTTGTTTATCTTCAATACTAAACATTTATCGAACGATGTTCTTTCAGGTGCTGACGAAATTGGTATCTCAGGCAAACTTTGTTTCGTTCCTGACCGAGCCACTGATGGCCGATATCATCGGCGGTATAGCCCAACAGGCCGTCGAGAGAATCGACAGAACGAGAGTTCAAGCCGGAACCGTTTTCAGTGCTCTAGTGCACAGGTAAGTTGAACCTTAGTGTTTCTCAGTGAAACTTTCATGACCGCGCTGTAATACTCCGTTCTTTCAGTGAGCCGCCACTTCCGAATATTCCTCACCATTCCAAGCTGAAGGAAATATTCCCGTACGAGGAGTGCGTCGAGAGTATGAACTGGAAAACCGAGTCGGTCACGTTTCCGCGATTCATAAGAATGTTAACTTTTCCGCCTTACACAGACGCACTTTTGCGCGGTATAATCTTCAGTGTCGGGGGTCTTAGCGAATCTTTGGTGAGTTATTTTTTCAGAATTAATCTATTCATCAATGTATTCGTTTCAAAACTCTTCCATCGTGTCTCAGGTGAAATACTCGAGTGTCTCGTTATTCTCCTACTTGAAAGAAATCGACGAGGCGAGCCTGAAGAAATTGGTCAGCAAGGTCCTGGACATCTTCGAGGAGAGTCACAAAGACAAGCGCATGATCACCTCGATATTGGCGTTTCTCGATCGTCTGATGAGCTCCGGTTGCGTTCAGAGTATCCTCGACGATCCGGAGAGCGACATACCGCATCGAATGTTGTCGCTGGTGCAGCGCGAGATCAAGGTCCACGGCACCACGAAATTGATAACGAGCAGCATCAAAGTTTTTTGTCAACTACTGCAGGTCAGTTGATTCGACGTTTGTCCTTGAAAAATTGCGCGTTCGACGCGTTTCTCGACTGCTTATCGATCAATACTCATCGTCGATCCTTCGTCGTTTTCGAAGGTGCGAGGCCCCGTGAGCAAAAAAGCTTTCAGCCAACTGAGCATCTGTCTCTGTAACAAGTACACGTGCCTGAGAAAAGCAACGGCGATTCGGACCTACGAGGCGCTCACTCTTTACGGCGAGGACATGGATCTACCAGAGGAGGATTTGACGAACGCACTGAGGGTGCTGAACGCGACCGATTGGGAACAGCCGGTCACCGTTCTGCGACCGATAAGAAATCATCTCTGCGAATTGATGGGCGTGCGAGCCCCGGTATTGCAGAAAAAAGCCTCGTAGGCGACGAGCGAACGTTCTAATCCAACGGATAAGTAACACCGACGAATTTTGCACTGTTATACATTAATCATCGCTAACGACGCGTTAATGAGAAGTTTTTTCTTTTTTTTTACTACAAAGTTGCTTTTTTTTTTTATTATTCGTAAATTGTATTATTAAAATGAAATTCTTTTCCATTATAAATCGAGAATTCTTTAACATTCATTTCTTCGGAACATCGAAAATATATTTTCCTTGAAAAGTTCGTAATCGATTTTCGTTCCGTTGAGCACGTGTTGAGACAAAAGCTTGGCCGCGCATTTGTCGATGAGCCACTGATAGACCCAAGCGTTCTGCTGATTCCTTCGGCTGGGCAACATGTTTTCCGGTAAGGGACAATTGTATTGCTTGGTCGACACTGTACTGACGCTCCTCGTATCGTGCAATTTTTCACAGACGAGACACTCGAACGAGCGAACGGAATGCTCGAATACGCTGTGCATGTCGCTGGGACGAGAACGCAGAGAGTTCAGAAGACGATCGTTGCTCAACGCGGTCTTTGGGTCGGACAATTTGTGCGCCAGGTACTTCTCGTATCGCGCATCGTCGTCGTTGAGATTCAGCAGGAAATTCGCTAGATCGCTGGGCTGATCGAAGTCCCGCACGTCGATCGCCGATTCGTTGTTCGGCAGCCAGTCCTGTTTCGGACATCGCAAAATTACGGCTGGCACAGTTAAGGGAGTCCTTTTGTTATGCCTGCGCCGCCTGAGTTTGAGAGAGGAATGAGAGAGAATATCGAACACGATCGGATAATAATTTGAAAAAAATCAAGCATTTGGAAGGTGCTGAAAAGATTATTCACTGAAATAAAAAAATCGGTCAACACATCCGGGGAACCAATTTTTTTCTGTGATGAAAATAATTTGTTACTTGTTCCGAATACGAGTGATTTTTTTTGGAGAAGTGTTCCTATTTTTTAAATTCCTCTCTCGAACTTATGTGGCGTGAGGCATAACAAAAGGACTACCTTAAGGAGGGCGTATCATCAAATTCCGACTCCGAAGTGATATCTGGAGGGAATTTCGAATCGCTGTGGAATAAATATATGAAGGTTCTCACCTTCATCAAAAAGGATGAAGTTTTTCAAATTTTTATACGCTTGAAAAGCGTTCGAAATTCTCTCAAAAATCGCGGCGCTTACCTTGAAGCTCGGCGAGCCGTAATAGATCGGCACAGATCCCACGAGAAGGGGCCTCCACAATTTTTCCGTTATATAATCGTCGCACACGGCATTCTCGAAGGAAATAGTAAATTTGTACTGTGCAACGAACGCGAAGAATTCCTCGCTCTCCAATTGGTTAACATAATTTCCACGGAGCCTGAAAAATTACGAAGAGATACGAATAATTGCGCACGAGCAGCGAGCAGTGATCTGGCCGAGTGGTCTTTTCACCTTTCAGGGAATTGCCGGTTGTTTAAACAAGCGCCGTAAGAATCCACCGGAATGTGTTTCATCAATTCGGCGACGTAAGAGTCGCGGTCGTTGGCGGTATCGCAATCCGACTGTATGTAGAGCACGGGAGCCAATTTTTTCGCTACCAGTAATTCATTCTTCTCCTTCACCGGCATATAGTACTTTGTGTCTAACAATCGAATGCATCATTATCGATCGCTCGTTTACAGTAAAATCAATAAATAACGATTGCATACAGTGAAAAAAAATTGGGAAAAATAGAAAATTGGGAAAATTTAAATTTTTAGTTACTGCAACTTGAAAACGATGATGTTTTCGATAGCATTAATATCATTCGAAAAAAAAAGATATTTGAGACTATAAAAACGATGTGGTTTACACATCGATACAGAAATACACACCGAGTAGCTCTTTTTCTCCTGGCAAAAACACAAGGGTGAGCGGTAAGTCGCTGTAGCGACTGAAAGTTGCCGAATAATTGAATAATTCCAGCGCCTCTTTGTGAACGAACATTGGCCTATTTCGCGGCGATTCTTCGTGAAGCAATGCCCATTGTACGTTCTTGGCTCTCGGTAACGGAAGATCCCGTAACTCGACATTACTACCGTAAAACATAATCGCCTGCAAACGAAAACATTTCAGCCCTAGAGCGCCATACGTACTTTTTGGAGCTCTTTAACGTCGCACATGAATCTGAAAGACTTGATCGTCGTAGCGAAAGTATACCAAATAATTAATAATTAATAATTAATAATTAATAATTAATAATTAATAATTAATAATTAATAATTAATAATTAATAATTAATAATTAATAATTAATAATTAATAATTAATAATTAATAATTAATCATTAATCATTAATCATTAATCATTAATCATTAATCATTAATCATTAATCATTAATCATTAATCATTAATCATTAATCATTAATTGACTTAAAAACAGAACTCAGTCAATCAAAAACTCGAAAATAATACCATTTTTTGAAAATTCAACCTTTCTCTAAAACAGCTCTCGAGTTCAGTTCTTTGAAAGATGTTCTGTGTGTTAAATCCACTCAATGACAGATATGAACATATTATTATCATTAACTATTTTTCATATGTTTTGAAGAGAAAATTAGTTGAAACAATTGAAAAATATATACACAATAACTTATAATACATACTTATGTTATTTTTTTATTACAATCATTTATATTCTTTGCTATAATGTCGGAAAGATACTTACGCCGAGACGGGGGTGCGCCGAGTTCGAGCGTTTCTTCGTGAAGTAACAACGCTTGTCACCGCAAACTTTGTACCGTTCGTCATGACCGAAGGACGACGTCCACCACAATATCACAGGAGCGTTTATCTCGGATGTTTCTGTTGACGAATGTAACAGGTGTTTTCATAGCAAATAATGTAGAATATTCACGGTTTTGTAGCATAGCTTCGGAGATCTCACCAGTAATCTGCGACTCATCTTCGATTTCCGGTACAAGAAACATCTGCAAAATTGCGAATAAAACAAAATAATCGTTCGTCGTCGTAACGCGTAACGAAGGATTTTCCTACGATTTATAAAACGTGGAGAGTGACCTTGAATACCTGAAATAACGTTAAAAATCCACCGAGCAAAGCGACAACGAGAAACGTCCATTCGATCGAGGAACGCCTTGCCGCGCACATAGCGTGTTAACGATAAAGAAGACTCAGGTTCGAAAGCGTTCGCGGCATGAAAATCACGAGCATTGTTATCTTTGTCTTCGGTGACGCTTACGCGCCGCCGGATGCCGATTGATAACGTTTCTCATAGTTATCGAAGTGCTCCGGAACTGCGGCCGATAGCTTTCGCATCCAACGACGAAACTTTCGAGAATGGAACACGTCGTCGGATGGACCTATGCATATTGGCGGTGGGGTTTGCTCTCCGGTACAGATCCCACACGGATCAGCTGGAGTACGTTCTGAGTTCCGAACGATCGCCCGGCGCACTTTTTTCTCTCTCTTTCGCTCGTAGTGAGAAAGAGAGAAAAGTTGCTCGGCGGAGTATCGGAACGTGTCCCTGATAGGGCTGCCCGTAGCGCCCGTAGCCAATGAGAAGCTTCGCAGTGTGCGTGAGAAAAACGCGTAGCTCGACGACGCGGCTCTGCACGTGTGCGCGACACTGGAGTAACAACAACAATATCGAACGTTGTAAACAAAAACCCCTCGTGGGTTTGAACTTGTTATCAGTGTATATTTAAAAAAAAACTTCGACGCAGCAAATATTCTACTAAAGACAATGGGCGACAAGTGGCAAACATACCTGTTCTGGTTCGCGTACGAACACGTAGATTTTCGTATCGCTGTAGGTTGACAATAAATAAGAAAAGAACGATGTCATCGAGCGTGGATTTGTTGTTAATCGTTGATTTTGTCGTTCAAGGAATTGGAATCTATCGTAGCCATGTTCGATATCCAATTGAGAACGATCAAGAGGCCCGACGATCACGTAAATATTTATAACCCATAAAATCCGCGCGATTACTTGCTTCCCCCTCCCTCCGAGCTCACGTATTTTTGCGCTTTCAATGTCAATGAAATAATGAATTAGTGATAGAGCGCTAATGAAATAGTGATAGAGCGCAAATAATGGAAGACAAGATTTTTTAAACGAGCCCAAGATTTTTTTTTTTTTTTTTTCGAAATCATTAAAATCTAATTAAAAAAAATAATGATATGCTTTGAAATTTTATGTACATGATTTTGAAATAAAAAAAGTAAAAATTGCCTAAAAATCAATCATTCAGCAAATTAAAAAATTAATAAATTTTTTTTTTTATTTAACATAATTTATCGTCTTTTGCAGCCTTACTGGATAGTGGAACTGCCCAGCGAGGAGTCGGTGCGAAAGATAGCGAGCAGATGCGTGTCGCTGCGCTTCTGTATCCAGCTCTGGGGTCACGGCAGAGAATTGGCAGATTTGCACGAGCAGCTCAAAAGTCGTCCGAAGGAATGGCTCAGGCCGTACATAAGCAAGGAAAAATCCTTCAAAATCATTGTGGAAACATTTTGCAAACACTTCACTCAGAAGGAAAAAGTCGAAAAGATCGAGGTGAGTCGACGGCGGAGAGATCGTGCGCAATATCGATAGAGGCGAGATTGTAGATCGTGTAATAGATAATGAAAGGCTTTCAGTTATCTGCCCTTCGAAGGATCGATTAACTTGAGGGATCCGGACACCACTCTATTTTACATTGAACATTATGGATTGGATTCCAACAACATACCGGAGACCCCTGAAGAACTATTCTTCGGCAGATGGGTAATTTCTAAATAATAATAATAATAATTCATTTTTTATGAATTTCGTTACATTACACAATAAATCACAGGTAAGTACAATTTTTTTTTTTTTAATATGATTGGACCAAATAAACTCTCTATATATATAAAAAGATTTTGCAGCGTTGTACGAGAATCGATTCTCGAGCTCTGGGGGTCTGTGAGACCCCCCGAGGCCTCCTTGAAGAAAATATTCTATATTATGCTGTCCCCCTTATAGGGAATTGATCGAAAATATTCTATGTAATATTCCGAGAGGAACTTGGGATATTTTTCTTTCCCCTTGGCCCTTATCCCTTCGAACGAAATTATCCCTCCCCATTAGATTTACTTAGATTTCCACCATTTCTTTTTGGCACTCTTCGGCCAAATATATTGTCTCCTCGAGTTCCCTCTTGATTCAAAATATTTCAAGTCCTCTTGGCTTGCAATCGTATGTTAAACTATCACCCTTAATTTTTTCGGAGACCCATAGTGCATTTTATCCGTCTACCGATTCAACGAAATACACATGTTTTGTAAATTTTCTATTCTCAAACGTAACATTACACACGTAATGTAATGGGAATCAACGATTCCCAATCTGACTTCGATAAATATTTGGGAATCGATTCTATTGCACATTCGCTTGTACATTGCATTTAACTTTAGTTTTTCTCCCAACCGCATTTTAGAGCTCACACTCAGTCGAATATATGACACAATGTAGACTTATGGATCGTTGAATAAACGACTGTTGGACCGCACTGATAATTCTACGAAAAACAGATTGCAGATGGTCAGAGGGATCTCATCCAAAAGTTGTCGCTCAAGACGCGCAAGTTCATCGGGAATACTTCGATGGATCCTCAACTGTCGTTGATAATGGCGAATCAGGCGCAGATAAAAGACGGCGATATTGTTCTGGATCCGTTCGTCGGTTCGGGATCATTACTCGTTGCCGCCTCGCAATTCGGCGGATACATTCTCGGCACGGATATCGATTTCTTGATGCTTCACGCGCGCACGAGACCCAGTCGTATAACGCAAAAGGTACCTCGTTAAATCCGAATTACTCGCCCCATGTACAGCGCATCACGCTTCAAATCTGGCGATCCACATATTTTTTCTATTTTTTAAACACATGTTTATATAACAATTTTTTGCATTTGAAATCAGTAGAAGGCAATGGTTGGATTATCAAAAGTAGAATATACATTTTTGAAGCTACCATTTATTTTTTGTAAAATAGACGAGAACGAAGGACGAGAGCGTGGCCGCGAACATGAAACAGTACGGTAAAGGCTCGTACTATCTGGACGTCGTGGTTTCGGATTTCTCGAGGCCTCTTTGGAAACCAGACATGAGAGTCGATGCCATCGTTACGGATCGTGAGTAAAATAAAAACGAAAGAAACTAACTCTCAGCGATATTTCGATCATTACGAGATTCCACTTTTTCGCCTGTAGCTCCGTACGGTATAAGAGAGGCGACCGAACGCGTTGGAACATCCAAGTCTAATCCGACCATCGAGGAACATCAAGCTTCGTCGCACATACCCTCGAAAGTAGAGTACAATTTGCCACAGATATACAAGGATCTTCTGAACTTTGCGGCTAAACACCTGACCGTCGATGGCAAATTGGTTTGTTGGTTCCCGCTTTACAGGTGAGATCCGAGATTCGACTCCAATGGGAATAAATTTATCGTATGGTACTTTGTGAGACAAAATTTTGTATGATAATCGTGCGATAATTTTTTTTCCCATATCGTGCGATTGCAACACACGTTAGAAAAAGTTTGATCGCGTTTGTATCGTAATCTATCATTATTTTTCTTATTTTGTTTGCAGAGATCAATATTCGGACGAACAATTGCCGGCTCATCCGTGCCTCGGTTTGACCGCGAATTCGGAGCAAGTCTTGAGCAATTACACGAGTCGCAGATTATTGACTTACACGAAACTACGCGAGCCCGAGGACAGCGACGTCATGAGCACGGTGAATATCGTCGATTTTCGCGAAAAATATTTCGCTCTTCGGGACGAGACGCGAAAGGAGAAGCGATTGAAGCGAGCGGAGGAGAGAGCGAAGAACAAGGAGGATTGGTTGAGAAATCGCCGACAAAGTACGGAGAGATAACACCCAGGCTTTTTGTACATAACAATCGTTTACTTAATTTTTTTTATCTGTTGACGTGACGAATTGGTGAATTACAATTGTTTAACAGTACGCATCGTGTCTCTTGTAAGATTCCTTCGAACTAGCAATGTTTCGACGTATCATTAGCGTTTGGACACGATACGATAAATGCAGTGGTTATTATAAATTATAAATAATAAGAAGTTAAATCGTAGTATAAATTTCTCGTGCTATCTGTGATATAACGTGGGATACAAGTAATTCGCGGATACCACCCAAACGAGTATGAAAGAAAAATAAAATGATTTCTCATTCGGTTTCCGGTGCGACGAGACAACGCTTTAGAATTATGCCGACCACTGCCGACGATTATTGTGTTGAGAAAAGTGTTTCATTACTTTCTCAATCAAAAGCGAGATTCAGAGAGAATTTCGAATATTGCTCATTGGGATGAAAATCTGAAAAAAATCAACCTCACTGCTGAGATGCTCAATAATGCCAATTAACGGATCAGATTTAAAAAATAAGTGTTCAACAAACAACACGGCAACCGGACGTTTTTGAGCAGAAATTAATCTGATCATTTTTCGGACTACACGAGAATTTTTTCCGAACCTTTTCCTATTTTACGAAAATCCTATTTATTGAAAAAAAATTATGTCCATTTAGAAAAGTGGAGAGATGGCTTTTTGACAAAAACCAGTTTCGTATCCAGAAAATTAGTTGGCCATTTAAAAAACAGTGATCTGTTGTTAACTTTTTTGCACTATTGTTATGCAAAATGAATATTCTCAGCATTTTCCGTGTGGTTAATATTATAAGAATTTTTATCTTATCGCGAAGTGTTAGAAATTCTCGATCAATCTCATTTTTGGCCGAGAATCGAGCCGAACATTCTCTTCAATACGATTCCACATTTCATTTGTTTTTCGTTCCCGGCAACCACACACGTTAATCACAACAGATAACGCATTTTTTCATTCTCTACGGTACGTTTCGCGGATTTACGAGATGCGTTAGCGCGGTCGATGAGTTCATCGGATCGCCGTTCGTGACTTTCGTGTTACGAAAATTGTTATAAACGCGATACGATTGTTGCCCGTCGTCGAGTGGCTCGATCGGAACATTTTACGTAGGCATTTTACATATATTACAGAGTCTGAACAAATATACAAATTACTAGCTAGATTGTCCGTAAACATTCACTAAGCTATGTACAGCTTCAAGCGTCGAGCTGCAATTGTCCTAGTAATTCCTCCACGCTGTCGATATTCTCCTCCGGCACTTTGGTCTTGTATTGTTTCACGATCTGGCCGGACACCCATTCGCTCAATTTCGCGGCTTCCTTCTTCTTCGACGAGGGGCATTTCGGCGACGTGGCGATGTTATTCATCGTCTAGAGAAATAAACGATGCCGTTGAAAGTTCCACCAGTGAATAGTACAATTTTGCCGACAAAATTTAGTTACTCACCAATAATAATCCATAGAGCGCGCGTATATTTTGTGGATTCAACTTCACCGCCTGGGCGAAGTAAACTCTCGCCTGTTCCATGTTCTCGAAACCTCCCTGAAGAAAAATGTATGCTTTACAATCGGCAATTCTACTCGACGAAGGGATCACGCGGGTCGAGAAGAAGCGACTCACTTGTGAATATTTGATTTCCCCGTATCGTTGGTAGATCAGATGACTATGAGGATTGTGCAGTATCAACTCCTCCATGCAAAAGGCTGCTTTAGCGTAGTCCTGCTCTTGCAAATACAGATCGCACAATTCGTGCCAAGCCTCCTGATCGCTCATGAATCTAAGACGAAAAAATTAAACCATTGGGCAAAATTCTTGCGAGGACGTTAGTCTCTTTGGAAGCGAATCACCTGGGCATTGCACACGTTTCCAGGCTGTTTAAAAAATAACTACTTGGCTTCTACACCGTGAGAAGTGACCCAAGGTTCATCGTATCACTCTCATCGATGTAATATGCCTAACAGCGAAGCTTAATCGTAACAACAGGCTTTACTTTTTCAGATACTCCGTCAGTTCTTTGATAGCATCCATAGTTTTTCCTTTGGCCTTCAAAATAGCCACTTTTCGTTTCCTCGGCGCGGCATTGGTCTCGTCTCTTTTGATAATGGATTCCAGCACCTCGAGAGCTTCGTCATACCTGAAAAAAAAGTTCATCTTACCAACGAGAATCAAGTTCTCCGGATTCGGGATCGATTCGAAAAAAATTTGAGTGTGGCAAAAAAAAATCGAATAATTTGCAAAAAATTCAATAACTATAAGAAATTAAAATAAGCCAGAAAAATTCCTATAATTAAAAAAAAATTTAATAATTCGTAAAAAATCCAACTGTTTAAAAAATAGCTACATTAATTTTAAAAAATTTGAATATTTCGATAAAAATGAAGTAAATCGAAAAAAAAAAATCAATTATATATCAATTTGCAAGCCCTGATCTATAGAAAACGTTGGATAATCCAAACATGAAAAAAAACTATTTTATTACATTTCCAAAGCCTCCAGATGCATAGCGTGATACTTGTGTACTCTCAGGCTGCCGGGAAAGTCTCTGATCAAAATCTTTATGCAGTACTCGGCGAGAGACATTCGATAGCAATCCAGAGCCGCGACGCATACTTGCTCCAATACCAAATATTCTGCACATGAAAAAAAAAATCATTGATAAACAATTAATCGCCTTTCCGGCACCGGAAGCTTTCGTATAATTTTTATACTCGCTTTCGTTTCCCAGATTATCGACTTTTTGCATCAAAACTGAATCCCACAAATCGACGACGTCCTGGCTTCGGCGCTCCGAATCCTCTCTCCAGGTTCGAAGCAAATCGCGAGCCTCTGCAACAATGAATATCGTTGACGAGAAAAATAGTTAACAAAATCGTGATTTAAACAAACAATAGAAAAAAAAAAATTTCATAGAAAATTTATAAGAAACGTGATAAAGGCAAGAAAATACGAGAAAAACGGGAAAAGCATTTAATTAGAGCCTCATTTAAATGGAAATCTTGGGAGTATCGTTTTAAGTGGATAATTGACGAAAAATAACATAATTATGATAAATTTCCACGAATCACTCACCGGACCACGTTATTTCGTCGAGATTCCAAGCCATAACAGCTGTTTTATTCGTTTTCTACGTTAAAAAAATGAAAAAACGACAAATCAATGAAATGATTCAACACAAAAGTTGACACGACACCAATATACGTAGGTTATAAGTGTTATGCGGCTACGTGAGAAACTATGAGCATTGTCAAATAAGCGCAATCAAGCACAAAGAGACCTCGACCCCGATCGCCCGGCTCAAGAAGGCAGTGGCTGCGAGAATTTGAACATTCAAATACAACAAAGTCGCTCTTGAAATCCTTCTAACACAATTTCTTGCTTTCCTTTGATCAATCGCGAATGAACAATGCCGAAAGTAAAATACAAATATCTAATCGGCGAGTTTAGTCGTTTTTATCGACGCTGCATCGAGAGCCTTTTTTTTACGTAAACTTCGAGAGGCATTGTCTCCACTAGTTACGAAAAACAAGAAAAACATTTGCGACATTCCTATGGGAAAAATGTATTTGAGTCGAATAATTTGTAACAAGGTTAGGCGTATCGATAAAAAAAATCCTAAAAAATCGCAATGTTTTTAAAATAGAATGGATCGGGATCTTCATTAATCCCGATCTGTAACAACAACGAACGAGGGAACGGGATTGGTCGCGACGTTACTGCGGTCTTTTCGCGCGAGAGAGCGAGAGGGAGCGAGACGAGTGAAAGAAACAGGTGTTCGGGGAAACAAGCGTGAATCCAGATGGCATTGGCCACAGCGACGCAGAGGGCGCCACTTTCGCGGCAACAATTCTTGTTGCTCTTATTCCCAGCTGGAATATTGTCTAGTCGCTGTTATCTGTTGTGTTTTTGGGGCTGGAACTGGGCGAAAAACATGTCCTTTTGATAAATCGTATCTCCGTACCAAAAGTGGCCGCGATAACGGTGTTCGGTGAACGTCGGTGGGCCCCGTCGACGTTGGGTCCCGGTGCGTCGGAACAAAGCCTCAGGTGTAAATTTAATAAGCGCCGAGGGAAGTCTAGAGATTTAACAGGATATCGATTTGTCCGCGAGTGTGCTGTGCTGGCTCGGGTTCGACTGTCGCACACACCACACAATCCAGGCAGCCATGGACGTCGATATTTTTGGGGCACAGCCTGCACCGAGTGGGTCGAGCCTTGTCCGGCCGTTCGTAAAGGCCTGATAGGGCCCGAAATGTGAAACCGAGGGCGGTCAAATACGGTTGATAACGGTTGGGTTTTTAATTAATTAGTCGGGTAGTTAAAACGGGGGGGATTGGTACGGTGAGGCTCGGAACACGGCGAATCCGCGTACCTTGACCACGGTTCTCATTGTGTCTCTCGTGTCCAATCGTCGTACGTTGTGTTTTTCGACACGCGAGAGACGACAGGCGGCGCACGTTAGGATAATAACGAACAAACGAATACACGAATAACAATGGATATCGGGAGTATTTCGGGTGCCGGCAGCGGGGCTGTCGCCTGTCCCGTTTGCACACTGTATCTTCGAGAGGGAATAAGTCTGCAGAGGCATTTGGATACCCATCCCAAGGAACAGGTTATAGAGGCATTGATAAAAGCCAGCTCCGGCCCGGCGGAGAATTCGGCGCCTCCCGTCGCGCCGAACGCGCCGCCGGTTCCCAACGCACAGACGCATCATCAAGTTAACAATCAGGGGGCACAGATACCCGCTCAATCGCCCTATCCGATGGGTCCCGTCTTCGAGTGCCCGCCGATAAACACGATGATGCCGCCGCAGTTCGCCTCGTTCAGTTATCAACAATTCGTCAATAACGGCACTATGATGATACCGCAGTACGCCATGGCGCCTCAAGCCAATCAAATGATGCAGATGCTTTACAATCCGTACAGCATGTATCAGCAGCAACAGATACCAACCGTCCAAATGATATCGCCCATCACGACGATTCCCGCCGCGAGAATAAGGCCCGTCGTCACAGTGGCCAACGACGTCAATCCCAGAAGCGTCATAATACCGAACGGCGCGTCAGAGTCGAAACAAATATCGACGGAACTGTTGACGGAATCGGAGGCCGAGAGAATTTTGCCAGACATTGAAATTCCTGCGTCGTCAAGTACGCTTGACGACGAACCGCTGACGTCGCGTCACGACGAAGCGGCGAGACTCAGAGTCGAGCATCGCGGCCAACAGACGAATTCCATCAATCGAATGAGCAACGATCGTCAGGATTATCAGAATTCTCAGGATTCCATAGGCGAGACCTGCGACGGCGGCGTCAACGACGAAAAAGTCGAGGGCGCGTCGCAGCACGAAGACGAGAGACAGATACGCACGAGCGACACGGAGATACAGTGCAAAACAATGGAATTCGAGGAATCCGAGAGTCGTCAATTCGGTCAAGTTTACGGGAGCGATCTCGAGAAGGGCGCTACGAACGAGCGAGATATCGACGGGGACGGGGACGAGCCTAAGCATCAGAACGAGCGGCCGATCGCGAGCAAAGAGTGCTCGAACGAATCGACGAATTCGGGCAAGGCGATCGGCGACGAGAGCAAGGAAACCGGCCAACCGGAGGTCGAGCAGCTCGAGAGACTGCTGATAACGATAATGGAATCGGGATTCGAGTCCGAGCGCGAGAAGAACGACGATTCCGAGACGAAACGAGAGTCGCGGGAACGCGAGAGATCGCCGAGCGCCCACGGGGATGCGGAGAACATCGCGACGATGGCGGACAAGACGAACGACGAAGCCGACAAAGTCTACGGGTCGAATTCGCAGGAAGCGTCGACGGGGAAGAGCGCGCACGCGGAGATCGAGGGCGTCGAGGAGTCGGATAGCAATTTCAACCATGCATATCGTTATAGATGTAGTTTATCGGCACCGTCATCGCCGCTCGTCGCGAAGAAGCACCATCGAACGTATTCCGTGAGATCGGATTACGGCTCGAGCGAGAACGTGAATTTCTATCCGGCGGGCTTCGACGCCGGCGCGATGCACGAGGCCGAGGACGACGAGGCGAAAAACATGAACGACAACTTCGACGAGGAGGATATGGAGATCGAGGAGATAGCTAGTCCACACACGCCTTTTGTAAAGAATAACGACAGCGTCGATCGCGCGAACGGTTCGCACACGCCGTTGTCGGCTATAAGCGGAATATCGGTACTGCGGGCGCGCGACGATTGCGAGAAACCGTCGTCGCCGACTTCGGTGAATCTGTTCTGCGCGATGGACACGGACAGTACGAGCTCGGAGGGTCCCGTCGACGGCGAGGAGGAGGACGACGACGACGAGGAGGACGAGATCGACGAGGAGGAGGACGACGAGGACGAGGAGGTCGAGGCCGAGGAGGAGAGCAACGACACCGCGCTCTCGTCGAGCGAGAAACATCCCGTGGACTGTTCGCAAAACGTGGACGAGGCGAAGTCGAACGCGCAGGCGGAGGCGAGCATCGCCGTCGGCATCGAGAGAAAGGCCGAGTCGAATCAGATGTATCATCAATCGGTGATAACCGAGCACGTCAGTTCGTTTCCTACGATAAACTCGCAACAGCCGTTGATAATACACGAGAGTTACTCGATGTCGAGCAACAAGTCGACGACGCACAACAATCTTCTGAATCTCTCGGAGCTCGTCGACCCGACAACGAGCGCCGAATCGAAGAGCTTTCAAGCGGCGAAGGCCGTTCATCACGCGCCGTCGACGGAGTTGCTCAACATAAACGAGGACGCTCACGCGGGCCCGATGAACGTCTTCGAGTTCGATGGACTTCAAATTTTAGTTCCTAGTACATTCATAAGTGAATCTTCCCAAAAAGCCATAAGCGCGACGAGTCAGCAGTCGATGGCGAGCAGCGAGGGCGGCGCCGGCATCGACGAGGAGGTCAAGAGCGTCAACATGCGCGCCGACGAGACGATGCCGCCGCGCGGCGAATTGTCGGAACAGGAGAGCAACGGCTGTACCGAACATTCGGCCTGGCAGGTAAGTGAAATCGGATCTTCGCATCGATGAGATCCTCTGTCGCGCGCATCGTTTTCTCAAACCCTGTGATTTCTTTGCTCCGCAGCTTTACCTGGGTCAAGAGTCGTCCCGCATGTCGACCTCTTACGATCTCATGGCGCGAGAGAGTTGGGAAGAGTCGGAAGGCTCCGACAACGAGGCCGGTGTGCCGCTACTGGACAGTAGGTCCCTGGCGACGCACTTCACGTCGAGCCTGTTTCTGGACCGGGACCGAAAAACACCGACGAAACGCACGTTCAAGTGCTCGCACTGCGCGGAGGTGTTCGATTGTCCGAAGGAGCGTCGCGTTCACAGCACCACCGTTCACAAGGAGGCCGGACCGAGCAGCAGCAACGACCCAACGGAACAGTCCGAGGCCAAGGACATAAAACTCCTCGACGGTCGCATGAACGTCTTCGACGACATCTTCGTTTCCGGCGTTCACGGCCAGCCGGCGTATCATCACCAGCAACCGTTGCTGCACCAGTTGCAGCCGCCGCAGCAGCCGGACGACGCGAAGGCCGACGGCGATCAGAAGATCGACAATCTCGCGCTACCGCAGAATCTGGAGATCTCGTGCGCGATGTGCAGTCAGCGCTTCGGCAGCGAGCGCGCGCTCCAGGTGCACAATCGTCGGGTCCACGGCACCGAGGTGGCGCGACGTCTTCAAGAAATCTCGAAGTGTCAAATATGCAACGAAGAGTTCCCATCGGTCATGCTTTTCAACGCTCATCTCAAGATCCATCCGCTCGAGTGTTCGCAATGCGGCAAATACTTCTATCGCAAGCCGAACTTCAAGCTCCACATGAAGCGCCATCTCGGCATAAAGCCATTCCCGTGCACGGTGTGCGACAAGGCATTCCTGACGAAGCAGAAGCTCGACGAGCACACGAACGGTCACACCGGCAACGCGCCGGTTAAGTGTAATTTATGCAACGAGACTTTTCGTAGATATTCAAATTTAACGCAGCACAAGAATAGACACCATCTTAACATTAAGAGAAAGCTGAAGGACTACATTTGCCATTGCGGCGAGGTGTTTCACACGAAGAAAAAGCTCGCCTGGCACAAGGAGACCCACGACGAGAAGCCGAAGGCGTGCACGTACTGCAACGAGAGGTTCATCCACATGGCGAGCCTCACCCGACACATGAGGCGAGCTCACAATCGAAGATTCGTGCCCGACGCCCAGCGCGAGAGCGAGAACGTCGAGTGCCCGATATGTAAATGCATTTATTTGCGCTCCTCCCTGTCCGTACACATGCGCGTACACAACGGCGAGAGACCCTACGAATGCCAAGTGTGCTCCAAGGCCTTTAGTACCAAATGGAATTTGCAATTGCACAAATGGACCCACGCGGCGCGCAGCACAAAACCCTTCAAGTGCAATCAGTGCAGCGCCGCGTTCTATCGACACAGCGACTACACCGCTCACATGAACTCGCATCGCAACGTTCGACCCTACACGTGTAACTATTGCGGCGCCCAATTCATAAGGAAGTACAACTGTCTGCGGCACGTCAAGGAACACGAGGAGAACAAGGCGTACACGTGCGACGTTTGCAACAAAACCTTTCATCGCTCCTACTATCTCAAGGAACATTTGCGAGTGCACTCGGGCGCGAGACCGTACACGTGTCACATCTGCGGCAAGTCGAGTAGCACCAAGTCGAATCACAACAAACACGTTAGAATTCATCACGCGCGAGAGCCTGTAAATACGGAGAACTAAATGGACATAGCGATACGATGTTTTTTTTTCCGAGTTAACAATCGACGTTGAAAGATCCTGTCCTGGATCTATTCGGGTTTGTGACCAGGGTGAAGAAAAAAAAATCGACGAGATTATCGCAGTCGCCGAGTAGACAGTGCCGTTTCAAAAACGCGTCCCGATTGTAGACGAGAAAAAAATCTCGAAATCATTCGTAATCGAGACACCGAACTTCCTTATGCCAAGGTTGCCGTAACTATAGTTTTCGATAACGGAGGCCGGCACGGGTTATTGCGATTCTAAAGCTCACACTCCGCAGGAACAATCGTTCATTCTTCATTAAAAAAAAATTGTTATCTCGGTATGTTCGATCGGACGCCAACGACCGGAAATAATGTTTCGTTTCGCAGTTCGCCCAACCGGTTCACATTTTGTTCACGTTTTTTTCATTCTCGTTCGTTTTCACTGTCCGAGAAGTTGACGCGGAAACGTTCGCGCTAATCGCTGAGATTCGCAATTCTTTATGGTCTACTCAGAGGGAGGGAGTTTCAAACGATCCAGTGACTCAAGACTCTTCACCACTCACAATAATACCGGCAAAGTTGCTAATGGAAAGTAAATAATTCGCGTCTCGAAGACTTCGCGAGTAGGCCGAATCGATGCC
The DNA here is from genome assembly GCA_963924025.1 of Ischnus inquisitorius. Classification (NCBI taxonomy): domain Eukaryota; kingdom Metazoa; phylum Arthropoda; class Insecta; order Hymenoptera; family Ichneumonidae; genus Ischnus; species Ischnus inquisitorius. Next base: position 16,054,779 of record OZ001251.1, read on the forward strand.
ACGGGGCAGGGCTACACAATAAAAACAAACAAACGAAACAAAAACGAGTTTGCCAACTAATAGCAACTTATAGCTATTGCATAACAAAAATAATTAACCGATTAATATTACACAAAATACTAAAGTCTTTTACGTGTCAATCGTTGTAAGTGGAACATTGTTTTTTTTTTTTTTTTTTCAATTTTTTTTTCTTTTTTTTTTACGATGACTGTTACATGAAGAGTGGATATTGCAAGTTTGTCGATCAGTGTCCAGTGTAACAAGGCGCAAACGAGCCGCATTCGTGTTTCGTACGCGTCGTCAATCACTTCGCAACGGGGCTTACGAATTACTATCACTACTAGCGACTATCCGTACAATAGTCACGGAAAAAGAAAACAAAAAAAAAAAAGCAAACTTACTTGTTATTCTTCTATATTTATATATTTTGCAATGTATAAGGTGATTTTTATTGGTAAAACACCAATATTAAGACTGATCGATGTTGGTTCTTCATACTGCTCTCAGATACACGAACAATTGATGCACGTAATTTATATTAGCCCAAGTCTAATCGTAGATAACGAAAAAAAAAAAAAACGTATTTGTTTATTATTACGTATAATCGCGTTTGCAACGCTAGCTAATATGTTGTTTTTTTTTATATATTGTGACGATTACCCCCCAAGCACTTTGAGAGGGAATTAGTGAAGGAAACTTATGTTTTAGATAGCTAATTAGAGAATTAATAACGTCGACTTCGACGATGCGCCGCGAACAAGTCACGAGGAGTCGGAGCGGCGTCGCGAGCTGTACTCGAGAGCAGTGTGAGGTGAAGTTAACATTAAACTGCCTGAATTCAACGCCGGGCGTCCTTAACGAATTAGATTGCGATGACAAAACTGGTTCTATTTCATTATTTTTCTTTTTCTTTTTTTTTTTCTCTCCATTCGCGTCGACAAAGGATTCTACGGGATAAAAACGAAATAATGCGTTAAGCGATTGTACGCGAGAGGCTTACCTGTGCCGGGAAGGATAAAACGAACAATTGAGTCTAGTAGAATAGCCTTCGAGAAATGTGTACACGCGCCGAACGTGTTGCGCGCGTCGTGTGTGTGTGTGTGTGTGTATCGCCTACAGATTTTTCGAGGCAGATCGATCCCACCTAAAACCAGCATCGATGTCCGAACGTGCAATTTGTCTAGTTAATCAGCATATACGCATTCGTAGCGAATGAAAGTTCTGTATATAGTGTAAATATGTACATCAACTCTATTTTATAATAGGGCCAACGAATTCACTTGGCAATTGAATACCGTATGAATATCAATTCATACTATGTGAAGAATAAAGATAGGATAATTATTATGATAAAGAAAACAAAAAAAAGAAAAAAAAAAAACAATAAATCAGCATGTGTATACCTTAATAAACGTTATGTATTGAGGTACTTTTTAAAAGGCGATTTTTTTTCATACGCGCATTGATCGTTTTTTACCGGAGAGTTTTTTTTTTAATTCCACGATTTTTAGAACGTGCATTTTTGGCGACGCGATATCACGCGCTGAAGCCCGGGATCAAGTTGCGATGCGAGTTTTATTACAGTTTTAATGAAAAATCGCTCGAAACTGGATAATGTTGTTCTCGGAACTTCATGTATTAGAGGTACTTTTCAGAATTCCATGATTTTTACAATGTGTATTTCTCATAAATGTCTTTACGACGCGATATCACGCGGTGAAGCCGGGCTCTTTGATTAAAACTCGTATAAAACTACATAATGTTATCGAGGCTACGATGGTAACGCGATGGTAAGTGTTTTCTGCGAATACGTTGCGAATTTAGCGAATTTAGGTGGTGCTGAAAAAAAATGATTCTTTTCGTTTGGAACCTTACGCGGGGTGAGTTTCTCACCCTCCCTCAGCCCCCAAGCACTTCGAGCAATTCCAGCAATTCTCCCAGTCCGACCTGTTCCCTTGTGTTGGTCGAAGTTAGTTCGCTCGAGACGGCGCTGACATGCTTCCGCGCTCGCCTCGCACAGCCTCTTGTTTTCTTTAGTCTACCGCGGCACCCGCGCGGAATACCGCTGGCGCCGCTCCCTATCTCGAAGGCGCGTTTCGAAATCGTACTCGTCCACACTAGTTTCTCTCTCTCAAGCGTGCGCGCAGGCGCCTCAGTTCCACTCTTTCTATATCTCGCCGTCAGTACACTTCTGAGCGCACTGCGGGGCAAGTGTGTCATCGCGTGTGTGTGTTTATTCGCCGGTATTTTTTTCATCGCCGACGAACGATTGAAGAAAAGAAACAGAATTTGCCATTTCCACAATATTTCGTATGCATGGAGCCTCGATTCGTCGATGAAAAATCCAAATCGATGTCTAACTGAGAGTGCGAAACGTTAAATCGGAACGCGAAAACCACGTAAACACGCTTAACCTATTTTCATTCTCGTCATAACCTCGCAATCACCCTATGCATTATTTCTTCAAAAACTTTTTCATTGTTAATGGTCAATTTCATATCGTTTTCGTAGTATAAAAAACACCGATCCGTCCGATCGTGAGCTTGAATATTTTTTTGATAATATAATTTTTTTCCAATTTTCCAATAATCAGAAATTTCGTGTTTTTTTTACTTTTATTTTGAATACTCAATCTCGTGTTTTTTTCATAATCTAGCAACATCGATTCCTTCGATCGTGAATCTAAAAAAAAAAAAATTTTTATGTTATTAAAAAAAATTTATTATAAAAAAAGAAAAAACTTTGAAATTTTTTTTTTATGTTTTTCAAAATTTTCAATAATAATCAATTACGTTTTTTTTTTGTTTAAACAATGGCGTTTTCCACAGATAATCGTCGCGATGGCGGCGAAAAGAAAGCCCGATACCCAAGTGCCAGCGGAGGAGAGCGACCTGTTGTCGATAAGGCCCCTCGGAGCCGGCCAGGAGGTTGGTCGTTCGTGCATAATGCTGGAGTTCAAAGGAAAGAAAATAATGCTCGATTGCGGCATACACCCCGGTTTGTCCGGGATGGACGCGTTGCCCTTCGTAGACCTGGTCGAAGCCGACGAGATAGACTTGCTTCTGATATCGCACTTCCATCTGGATCACTGTGGAGCCTTGCCGTGGTTTCTGCAGAAGACGAGCTTCAAGGGCCGCTGTTTCATGACGCACGCCACAAAAGCCATCTACAGATGGCTCTTGTCCGATTACATCAAGGTCAGCAACATAGCGACGGAGCAAATGCTCTACACGGAGTCCGATCTGGAGAGCAGCATGGACAAGATCGAGACCATCAATTTCCACGAGGAAAAGGACGTTTTCGGCATAAAATTCTGGGCCTACAACGCGGGACACGTTTTGGGAGCCGCCATGTTCATGATCGAAATAGCAGGCGTTAAGATACTTTACACGGGGGATTTCAGTAGGCAGGAGGATCGTCACTTGATGGCAGCGGAGATACCGAATATACATCCGGACGTGTTGATAACCGAGTCGACTTACGGCACGCACATACACGAGAAGCGCGAGGATCGCGAGGGAAGATTCACGAATCTCGTGCACGAGATAATAAATCGCGGTGGTCGATGCCTCATACCGGTATTCGCGCTAGGGCGAGCTCAGGAGCTGCTTCTCATACTCGACGAATACTGGAGCCAACATCCCGAGCTGCACGAGATACCGATTTACTACGCTTCCTCGTTGGCGAAGAAATGCATGGCCGTTTATCAAACCTACGTTAATGCGATGAACGACAAGATAAGACGGCAAATAGCGATAAACAATCCGTTCGTGTTCAAGCACATATCGAATCTCAAGGGCATCGATCACTTCGAGGACATCGGGCCTTGCGTCGTGATGGCGACGCCGGGTATGATGCAGAGCGGCCTTTCCCGCGAGTTGTTCGAGTCCTGGTGCACCGACTCGAAGAACGGTATCATAATAGCTGGCTACTGCGTCGAGGGCACGCTGGCAAAGACCATACTTTCGGAACCCGAGGACATAACGACCATGAGCGGGCAAAAGTTGCCGCTGAAGATGTCGGTCGATTACATATCCTTCTCGGCCCACACGGATTATCAGCAAACGTCGGAATTCATAAGGATACTGAAGCCGCCTCACGTCGTTCTCGTTCACGGCGAGCAGAACGAGATGGGAAGGCTCAAAGCCGCGCTGCAGCGCGAGTACGAGGACGATCCCAACACGACGATGGAGATACACAACCCCCGCAACACCGTCGCCGTCGAGCTCTACTTCAGGGGCGAAAAAACCGCCAAGGTCATGGGCACTCTGGCCATGGAGACTCCGAAACCCGGCGAGAAATTGTCCGGTGTTCTCGTCAAGAGGAACTTCAATTATCACATGCTCGCGCCTTCAGATTTGTCGAAGTATACGGACATGAGCATGAGCCAGGTCGTTCAGAGGCAGAGCATCTATTTCTCGGCTTCCCTGCCGGTGTTGAAGCATCTCTTGACGCAGATCGCCGGCACTCTCGACACGATCGACGACAAGAAGATGCGAGTTTTCCGCAACGTCGACGTGACGATCGAGGGGAAAATCGTAACGATGGAGTGGGTCGCCACACCGGTCAACGACATGTACGCCGATTCCGTGCTGACCGCTCTGCTCCAAGCCGAAATGATGGAACAACCACCGAAGACACTTCCGGCGCCCACGAAAATGGATCGGATGCACTTCAAGGAGTGCCTCATCGAGATGCTTCAAGAAATGTTCGGCGAGGATTCCGTGCCGAAGATATTCAAGGGTGAAAAATTGTACGTCACCGTCGACGGCAAAAAGGCTCACATAGATCTTCTGAATTTGGAAGTGACGAGCCCCGAAGACGAGACCTTTCAACAGATCGTCCAAACCGCGGTTACCAAATTGCATCAGTCGCTGGCACCTCCTTGCGACACGATATAGAAAGACGAGTCTCATCGCGCGAGGAAGCGATGCGGAAGGATTAATTTTACTCGAAGACGAATAAATTAATTTAGACAGAAATCGAGAGTTGCGGTTGGGAAAAAATCATTATTTCAGTATTAATAAACCTGGCTACGGTGGCCTCACTCTTTACATTGTATAATGGTAAAAAAAACTTTTTCAGTGGAAAACAACAATATAAAAATATTTTTCAAACTTTTTTTGACGCGATCTCGTGTAAATATATGTAATGTATGTAAAAATATCGCTTTTCTCATGATTTCGAATCGCATTAAAAAAATTATTCGATTGATGATATTTACAATTTCCTAATTAAGCGTACGCGTTAAATTAATAGATCTGGAACTCGATTCGATTGATGATATTTACAATTTTCTAATTAAGCCTACGCGTTGAATTAATAGATCTGGAACTCGATTCGATTGATAATATTTACAATTTCCTAATTAAGCATACGCGTTAAATTAATAAATCTGGAACTCGATTCGATTTGAATTCACAGATTGAATTCCGTGAGATCGCCCCACGCAGGGCCGAATTTCAATTTGACGGGCAGAGGCACTCGCAATTGGCACGATTGCTCCATCGATTCCTGTATTATCCTTCCGACCTGTTGCAAATCCGCTGCATTCACCTGACGCAGAAAACATACGAGTGAGCCCAGATAAAAAACACAAGCAGCTAATAATTCGGAGCAAATTAAAAAATCTGAAAAAATTGGTACATATTAGGAAAATGAAAAAATTATTTCCATTTAAAAACAAATTGAGCTTCCAGGGAAATTGTTGAAAAACTAATTTTTTTGTTAATTTGTTAATAACATTTCGGAATTTTTATTATGCAAAATTAATATTTTTAGTACCTTTAATATCCATGCATTTTTTCAGATTTTTGTACCATAAAAGTATTTGCAGTTTGCTCTCATTTTTCTTGAACTGATGCGAAATGAGCGCGAAGCGACATAACTAAAGGCCTTGAGGCTTCGGCAACAATGAGCATGTTCACTTTACCTCGTAGAGTAACTCATCGTGAATCTGTAAAATCAAATAACCGCCCCGTGGCAGTGGTTCGCGACTGCGACTCCGCAACTTTCGCTTCAACGGGACATCGGTCAGTACGAGAGGTTCGCCTGGAAATTCACGGCGCATCCTTTCGTCGATCGTGACCATGGCTTTTTTAGCAATATCCGCAGCCGATCCCTGAACCTTCGTGTTTACAGCTTGTCGCTCAGCTTGCGCTGAAAATAGTTTTCAAATCGATTATTAAGAGATGCGAAATGTAATCACGATTAAAAAGATTCCTTGCCGTACAGTCGAATTAATCGAGCCAATCTTTGCGAATTCGAATTTCGTCGGATTATGCGAAGTTTGCGATTCCGTTTTAAATGATTCAAATTTTACGGAATTATTTTGGTTATGACTAATTTGTATTACGGTGAATTATTAACATTGTACAGCGTACAATTTTTATTTTCTTTTTTGGTCTTTAACCGAATTGCATTGATTTTTCTTAAACTGATTCGATCGAATCTTTCTCATATCGTTCGTATTCGATTCGGGTTTGAGTATTTCGACACCGCCACATCGTACCCGATTGACTCGACTGTGTCGCAAAGTCTACGTTAAGGTAGTAAGGCCGACACAGTTCGGCCAAACTTGAGATTCAAAGAGAATTTCGAACACTTCCTAATAGGATTAAAAAAAATCGCGGTCGGTGATGATTACTGTAATGAACTTTTTTTCAATCCTGCTTATTTTTTAAAAAAAGAACGTAATTCGAGACGGACGCTCACGATAATATCGCGTCCGGCTCAAATTTTCATTTTTTTTTCAAAAAAATTAACACTTTGAGAAAAAGTCCATTTGAAAATTGCAGCTATCTCTTTCGCACCCACCGTCACTTCACTTCCCCTCAAATCCGATTTTTGGCCAGACTAACCAGACCTACTACCGTAAAAACAAGTTCAGCGAACGATTTCTCACATCTCTCGCTGGGCACTGGGCTGTGGAGCGCCGGAAAGAATCTTCGGCGTTCCATGAGCGTGGTAACGTATCCATTCTTACGAGCCTCCTCGACGACAAGATTGAGCCATTGCCGAATGCCGGGATAAGTTCCCATGAAAGTTTCGAGAAATTCTTTGGCTTCGTCCTCGGTAACGGACAAAGTTTCAGCGAGAGTCTTCACTCCCATGCCGTAAATCATGCCGTAACACAGTTGTTTCGTTCTGTGTCGCATTGCATCGTCGATCTAAAGGAGAAAAAAAGTCTAAACTCTTCGTCACTCGATTGTTTCGAGAGCGAAACACGTAAAGCGTATAAATTATTTAAAAAAACTGTACATTATCCTCCGTCACGTTGTACCAACGAGCCGCAATATTCTTGAAGACGTCGCCTTGTTTTCGCAAAATCTTGCAGAGTCTCGTTTCTTTCGAGAAATGCGCGAGAATCCTCAACTCCAATTGGCAATAATCCGCGGATACTATGACATTTCCCGTCAAAGGAACGAACGCCGTTCGCACGCTTATGACAAAATTGTCGTCGTGCGATTTGAAGTCCCGCGGAACGTTTTGCAAATTCGGCTCGTGCATCGATACTCTTCCGGTCACGGTGTTCGTGAGGCAATTTCCGTATATTCTCGAATTGAATTGCGCCAAACGTAGCAGGGGAAAGACCATCTGGAAAAAATCAGAAGAAAAACAATTCTTAAATTTACGTTTCGTTATATTAAAATTTGTTTAAAATCGCAATTTTCAAATGTTATATAAAATTCTGAAAAAAATTCATACGTATTCAGAAAAATTGACGAATCCTTTTCGTAGCAAACCAGGTTGTCGTGTAATTTGTTAAACAACTAATTCGTTGATTAATTTCTTAGTAACATTTTGGAATTATTATTATGCAAGAACAATCTTTTCAACACCTTCCATACGCTCGATTTTTTTCCATCTAAATCAATTCTCTTCGATTATTCACCTTCATCTGCGTCGTGCTCAATTTCCGCCAAGAAACTACGAGATCGGATATAGGATTTTCGCAGAGTTCCAATACAGCTTTGTTGGTACTGACTTTCTTTCCCTTGTACAATCCGAGAACCTGGCAGTATAAAAAATGTGTTATCAATACCTTCATCTCTTTATAGCGTTTGCTTGTAATGCGAAAAAAGCGTACCTGAGCAACGCTCTTGGATGAGGAGAAATTGAATTGTTTTCCAGCGAGCGAGTAGGCCTGTTTTTCCAACTGCGCCATTTCACGCTGTATGACGTCCGACAATTCTTGTAGAGACTTTAGACTAACGCCCAATCCAGTTAGTTCCATGCGCGCCAATAATATTAAGGTCCCCATTTCGATTTCTACGATAACAGTTCAATGAGAGTCGAATAGACCGATTTGTATGGTTGCGACGTTGTTTTTGCGAAACGGAGGATACCTTTGAAGGTTTGCAGTAAAATCGGATTGCGTTCTTGCAATCTTTGCATCAGCGCGCCTGTGAGATGCCAGGTAAGGGCGCACTCGGTGGTTGCACGAATTTCGCTGTCCACTGAACTCTTAACGTTGAGACCGGGCCCAGAACCGCCGAGATGAGCGCCGGTTCGTTGCAAAATGAATTGGGCTTCGTTCAAGTATTCTGTAATCTGAAAAAAGGCGTTAGTATTCATGAACAATGACGATAGAAAGGCTAAAGTTGTTAATATTTCTGAATACATATGAATTTTTTTAGATTTTTAAATTCTCCGAATTTTTCTTGATATGGAGGAAATGTGTGGGAAATCATAAAGTTAAAAATAATTGGATGTGCTTTTTTTGCGAATAGAAGAATCTGCAGATTGTTAGGCAGATTGCTTCTCGAGAAAGTAGTATCCCCAGCGGGTTTAACACGCCTTACGAGTGCGTTGAAACTTCGCTCCGAATGATCCGGATCCAGCAACCAGTCGGCGGTTTTCGGATCCAGAAATTTGCACGACGATGCAATTCGACAACAGTTGTACAAGATCTTGTACGTTTCCTTGAAAGCGAAGCATCGCACTGTGAGATCCTTGTTGGCGAGCAATTCCGTCACGAGCTCCAATCGTTCTTTGACCGGTACCTTCGATTCTGAAAAAGAATTTTCTCGTTACAGGCGATCGACATCACGGAGTCCCAGACTTCAATAAAAATTTACTAAAAATTTAAGGCTGTCCTAGCGGCACAATTCAGCCAAACGTGAGATTGAAACAATTCAATCGTATTTAGAAAAATGAAGAAATTATTTTCATGAAAAAAAAATGTTAGGTACATGAGTGATTTGTTGAAAAAAAATGTTTTCATAAAATTATGCATGACATTTTGGAATTGATATGATGGGAAATCAAACTTTTCAGCACTTTCCCATCGAGAAGTATTCCAAATCCTTTCTGAAACTCACGTTAACCCACGTTTGCCGGGACTTATACATACTTAAATTTCACTAAGCCGATAAGTGAGCCTGTTTATGCATAAAAATTTCCATTTTTGCCATTTCCATTTACCTTGCGTATTGTCGAATGAAATATAGTGTACGATATCGCCATCCCAAGAAATCGCAATACCGCACAATTTTTTATTCCCGTAGACGCAGTTGTCGACTTTCTTCGTTTTCTTCTTACCATCGGCGCCCGTTATGCCGATAATCTTAGTGCCGATGCTGATGGTATCCTTGAGAAAGATTTCGCAAGAAAGCGCCAACGATATGTCTCGTTGGCCGACGATATCTTGCTTGAAGAGATTGAATTTCTCCCGATTGCTCGCAACATTCACAACCTGCGGTTCGTTTATCGAGGTTTTCTTGGTTCTCGTTCGATCCGCAGGATTCTTTATCGAACCAATCAGTTTCTTCCGTGCAGGAGCTTTCGAAACTTTTCGTATCGTCTTCGTCCTTGACAAGGCGTTCGTGCGTTTAACGGGAATTTCGCCATCCTCGGAATCCGATTCAACCCTTTCTATAGCGCAACTTTCGTGAGGTCCGTCTTTCGGCTCCTCTGGCTCGTTCAGTTTCAGGCTCCTAGTTATCAACTCCCGTTGAGTTCGCGATCTCCGCACCGATTCCAATTTCATCTTCGTACGATTCTTCGCGGTGCTCGTGCAGGGATCGAGGCTCTGCGATGGAAAGACGACATCGTCCGAATCCGATTTATTCGAGTCGATCGACGGTCTTCGCGTAACGGCGTAAGTTAATACACTGGCGATGGGTGATCTGTCGAGACTGGATGATTCGGTTAATTTGCGCTTTTGAGCTATTTTCCTCAATTCCGCTATACGATCTTTGGGAACCAAAGAGGGCTCGTAGTCGCTCTTCAGCGTTGACGCGGAGCGAACTTTGTCGGTTTTGATGGTGACTTTGCTTGAGGCTTCGGAATTTTTTATATTGCGCGCATCTTTAGTCCGAGAATTCGAGGGCATGCTGGCCTGATCGACCCTCTCGATTACGCCGTTCGTGTTGTCCCAAGAATCGTCCCAGATCAGCGACTTGCTTCGATCCTTCGTCTCCGATATTCTCGGCGATCGGCGCGGGGCCGTGTTCATGAGAGACCGTCTTCGCTGACTTCCGGTACTGCTGCGGCGCGTCGGCTTAGTTTCGCTCGAGACTCTGCTCTCCGGTGTGTTCTGCTTTCGCGATGCCGCAAATTCCGACATTATCGTGTCGCCGAACGCCGAGATTTCGAGGGAATCTATAACGTTCTGCTCGAGCATGTTGCATTCTTGACTGTCGATATTCAAACTATCGCCGAACATGCTTGGACTTCGAGAATTTGATTCCAATGCGTCGGATCTTCTCAGCAAAATTGCCGGACTCATAGCCAAAGGTTTGTCGGCACCATTGATTGTCTTTGGTTCCGGTGCGGGAATCTTTTGAGATTCCACCAATTTCATACCGATCTCTTCGCTCTTGGATCCAACTGTTGGTTCCGGTTCGATATTCAAAGTAGCTGTGAATTCGAAAATATCGTCCGTGTAACTCGCCTCACAGATCTTCGATGCAGTTTTGCTGTTCTCCGGAGCTGCTCGATTGGTAGAAATCGGTAAGGCTTCTCTACGAGAGTTTTCTTCATTGACTCGATCCTCAACACCATCAAGTTTTTCTCCGATTTTTTGAGGATCATCTCGTTTCAACGGCATTTCCTTTTCGGCTTCGCGCAGAATCTTCGATCCCGTTTCTAGGTCCGCTTGCATGCTCACAACGGTACCTGAGAATTCGAAAATATCGTCGTTATAACTCGCCTCACAGATCTTCGATGCATTTTTGCTGTTCCCCAGAACTCCTTCATTGGTGGAGATGGGTACGTCTTCTTTGCGTGAGTTTTCTTCATTAACTCGATTCTCAACACCGTCAAGTTTTTCTCCGATTTTTTGAGGATCATCTCGTTCCAATGGCATTTCTTCTTCGGCTTCGGGTAGAATCTTCGATCCCGTTTGTACTTCTGTTTGCATGCTGGCAACGGTACCTGAGAATTCGAAAATCTCGTTATCATAACTAGCCTCGCAGGTCTTCGAAGCATTACCGCTATTCTGCAAAGCTACCGGTTCCGCAATGTTAGGTACTTTCTCTCTGGATCCCGAATTTTCTTCATTAACTTGATTCTCGACTAAAATCAATTCTTCCTGGCTCTGAGAACTAACTTTTTCTACTGTCATTTCTTGCTCCATTTCCCGTTGAGTCTTGGATCCTATTTGCACTTCCGGTTGAATACTCTCGACGTTACCTGAGAATTCGAAAATAGCATCGTTATAACTCGCTTCAGAAACCTTCGAACCATTTCGACCTTCAACGTTCGATTCCTCTCTAGGTCGAGGCGATTCCTTATCAACTCGATTCTCGACTCTATTCGTTTGTTCCACGTTCTTTCCTGAATCGTCGTTTTGTTCTCCATTTTCACGTTGGTCCGTAACGTTTCCGGGTGGTCCAATCGACGAGCTTTGATTGACGCTTCCGCTGTTGAGAATCCTCGAGTTCCGAGACGCGTCTTCGGTCATCGACTGTTGTCGCTGTTTCCACTGAAGATCATCGACGCCGAGCTCGTTCTGTACAAGTGTTCTCGCCTCGCGTACCAGAATAATCGCCGCTTCGTTTGGGGTCAAACCGTCTCGACCGGTGACGAAGACGCTTCTCATCTTGTTGCGTTTCGCCGCGTCCATCTCGTGTTCTCCGTCGTGTTCTTTGCCGCTCTCGAACGGCAACGCTTTGTGAAGCGCTCGCTCGACATCCAGTTCGTTCGCCACCGCCAATTCGGCGACGGAAGTGATTCCCTCCTTGTACAAGCTTCTCGCTCTCAGCCCGTTGAGCATCGGCAGTCTGAGAAGATCCAGCAAATCCCGGCAAACGCCGAATTGCAGTCTCGCTTGAAACTGTCCTATCAACAATTCCATGCAGCTCCAGCCCAGCTTCTTGCAGAATTGCGTTATCATGCCGGCGAACGTTGACGCCGATTGCTGAAGGCCCTGAATAACGCCGCGACAACAGCCGTATTTTCGGCAAACATCGGCGAGCGAGACTTCCCGCACGAGTTCGTGAAGCGCCAATGCCGTGTAGAAGCGCTTGTGAACGTTCAGAATTTTCCCGGGCTTCGCGGCACCGCGTATCGCCGTCATTACGAACGATTCCTGAACTCCGATCAATTGTCCGACGCGTCGCTCGCTCTCCGAGATGCTCTTCCAGACGTCGAGAAAAACGATCCAATCGATCTGTCCTATCTGATTGCTGGAATTCAGAGGTGTGACCAAGTAGATAACGTGCAGCTCGGTGTCGAGAACGAAGCACCGGCGAGCTTTTTGCAATTCGTCGAAGAGAAACAGCCCATCGGTGGGCGGCATCGACGCGGCCAGGCAAGCTTTTCCCAACGGTGTGGCGACCCATCTCTCGTCCCCGCTCGCCGTCGTCTGCATCATCAGAAGTTCGTTGTCGACGAGATACTTCATAGCTTCTCGGGTCGATTCCTCGATCAAGTCCGCGCTGCTGAAACTCAAAAGCGTAGACTTCGTGTAGAGATCGATGTCGCTGGCCGTGTAAGCGACTTCGCTAGCGACCGCTTCCAAGAGCGCCCGAATCAGCGGCTCCGAACCTTCGAGACAGGATTCGATCGGCTGTAAGTCCGAGGACAGCAGAGCGGTCACCGCTTTGGTCTCGTTCGGCTTGCAAACGATTATGCTCTCGCCGGCCGTGTCCTTGCCCATTCTTCCGGCTCTGCCGATCATCTGCTTGTAGGTCAGAGAGTCCAGAGGCCTTCCGTGAAACATCAACGATCGAATGATGACTCTGCGAGCCGGAAGATTCACTCCACTGCTGAGCGTCGACGTGGCCGTTAGTACTCGCAGTGCTCCGGAACGAAAGGAACCCTCGATAACGTCGCGCTCGTCCATGGTCAGACCCGCGTGATGAAACGCCACGCCAAACGAGACTGTGCCCCGCAAAACCGCGTCCAGACCCGAAGGACTGCGCTTCAATTGCTCCAGCGTCTCTATGATAGCTTCCATGCTCAATTGCTCCCGCAGAATTCTTCCGATATCCGTGCTCTCGCGTCCGAGGCTCCGAAAAGCCCCGGCAACCTGCTGGGCGAGTTTCTCGCACCAATTCTTCGTCGGACAGAATATCAACACGCTGTGACCGTCGCTTATCGTTTCGAGGCACAGTTGAAGTATGTCGTCCGAATCGTTCGAGTTCGCGAGACTCTTCAGGGTCCGAAGATTCTTCATTTTGTTGTCGTAGATTCTCGGACCGATTTTGCAGAGCTCGTTCAACGGTATCGGACGAAAGTCCGTTTTGTACAATTCGGCGTCCAGCCAATCGGCGAGAAGGCCGAGATTCGGTAGCGTCGCCGACATACCGATCAATTGCACCCGTACGCCGTCGTTCTTCAGGCTCATGTATTTTAATTTCGTTAATAATAATTCCAGCAAATAGCCGCGATAAGGATCGCCGATCAGGTGCAACTCGTCGATAACGACGGCGCCGAGATTGACGAGATTGTTCTCCTCCATCAGTTGATTAATCAGCGAATTCGCCTTCTCGATCGTCGCGATCGCGACGTCAGTCGCGGCGAATCCACCGACCGGCGCGCATCCTCCCATGAAACCTTCCACGCGGAATCCACTGTCGGTCAGCAAATCTTGGAAATAATACATTTTTTCCCGCACAACCGATACGAATGGAAGAATGAATATGACTTTTTTTCGACGCTCCAGAATGGTTTTAATGACGAGAATCTCGGAAACGAGAGTCTTTCCCGCCGACGTCGGAGCGGAATAAACGAGATTGCGATTGTTCTCGAGCAATTCGCGATTCGAGAGACACTCCACTTGCCAAGGAAACATCGTCGACAAGCCTCGCGACTCGTATTTCTGGAGAATCGACGGCGGCAAACCCCAAGAGGCTAATTTGCAACGATCCTGCGTACATATTCTTGATGGAATTTCCACGCTCGAATTAGTACTCGTTTGACCAAGATTTTTCGATTCGGAGCCCTCGGCCGTGAGATCTATCAATAAGGGAGTAATTCGTTGGGCTGGAACATTTTCTTTGTTTTCCAAATTTTTTGACACTGCGATGGCGTTCGGACGACCTTTCGGCGAGACCCGAGCGTAAACTTTTTTCGACTGTTTACTCGCAAATGGAGCGCTGTCGCTGAAATACTTGTCGATGTCGCTCTCGTTGCTGGTCGTTGCTCTGTTTGGCTTTGCTTTGGCATTTGGATTTTTCTTTGATAAATTTTGGAGCCGCTCGGTGTTGCAATTTTGGAGTCGCAATGCATCGCTTCGCAGAGACTGCATGACTGCGCTGCGTTTTATAAAGCAAAATTGCTCAATCGCAACAAACGGGCACTGAAAAATGAAAAAAAAATATAAACCTAACCTACAAATATTGCAAAGTCGTTATTAACTTCCGAAAACAATCGAAACTCGACAAGACATGATTTTTCTTACATCGGAATAACATTTTCGAGTGAAGAGTGCTGCGATTAAACTCCATCGATGCGCGTCATATTGTTCTTGTCTTTTCGATATTTCCAGTTGATTTGAAACAATAACGATGTCATTCGAATTCAAATTTCACGAAAACGACCTCTACGCCACCTAGCGGCTAATATACTACGAGTCTCATTGGCTAGAACTCTTAGAAAGAGAGGCTGTAGATAGGCGCTTTTCTCACTCAGTTTCTCAGAATTAAAGCGATGCGAGAAACACACATTGAGTGTCTCTGTCGCTCCGCTGCGAGTGTTGATAGCGCTATCTCCCTCGCACTCAATAGGATTTTACCTCGCCTTGAAATAATGGTCATCACTTATTCCGGTCTTCCTATTGGTCCGTTCTGTCAGGTTAGGGTGGAGCGAACCAATAGTAGCATCGAAGTAAATGATAGAATTAATTTTTTTATCAAGCGCCTCTTAAAAAGCTACCGGCGTTTGCGGCGCTGATATCACGGTTTTTTAAACGTCTCAAACCGGATGTCGACGGAGTAACAAATTTGCAGAACGCTAAAGCTGCGAAGATATAATTTTATTTGTTCATTCACGAGACAAAAAAATTCGTTGAATGAAGTTTAACGGCGCTTGGCAGGTCGAGAAAGTAATACATTGTTCGGTGAAAAAATGTATACTTTATCGTACTTACTGTTATAGCCCAATTAAAGATTTTGTTCCTTCCTATAATAATCATTTCGTCTAATCAACCGAATATTTGTTTCACCATAAGCGCCGACTGCGATTCAACTGTCTTTTATTTTTTATTTTTGTGCGCACAATTCACGAAGTTGTTGAATGAGTCAATGAATCGAATTAAATGTTGGAAGAATTTACTGAAATCAATTGACCGAAAATTGACTGAAAACGGGAAGATCCCGTGCGATCGAATGTGATAAATCGAAAATCCGAGATTTTCAATGGTCCCTCATCGGTTCATTTCCACGAGCATTCAGACAAATAAGGATTTGAGAATGAGGCGTCTTTTTTTTTGTAACACCATTCGGTGCCGTTTTATATTTTATCGGTTTTTTTTAAATCGTACAAATCAATTACTGGGGAGCTTTGCCGCGCCCGAAGCCGCCGCGGAATTCAAGATCGCCGGTACCAGGTCCAATGTCTGCCTTCTTGTCGCCGGGCGCGGGGGGTCCACCCGGTCCGCGTCTGTATCCGGCGCGATCTTCCGCGGGCCTGGAGCCCTCGCTCTTCGAGCCGGCCGCGGGCCTCGGCCTCGCGGTTTCCGGTCTCGGCTGTCTCTTCAGCGTCGACGGCACGATCTCGGGCGGAAGATGAAGATACCCTCTCAAGTATTCGATTCCCTCGTTCGTCAAATACCAGTAGAAGTGTCTCCACGCGAATTGCTCCTTGACGCAACCGCGCGATTTAAGGGACTGCAACGCAAACAATATTAGCTTAGTCATCTTCATTCCATAATAAGAAAAATGGAATCATTAAGAAATTGGTCCAGAATACGAAACATTGAGTTAAAAAAATGGAAAAAAAACTAATGAAAAAAATAAAAATTGGCAAAAAATGAGAACAATTGGCGAATTAGAAAAAATTACAAAAAAAATTATTAGAGATTGATTGAAATTATAGTATATGGAAAAAGTTGGTATAAGTCTGTGGTTGCGGATCCACAGTCGCAGGTCAGCCAAAATATTGCAATCTCGAGTCTGCTACCGTACCTGCATCGCTTTGATGACCTCGAGATTGGGAATATTCTCAAGCTCGGCAGCGGGATGCCTGGGTGCGTGATAATCTTTCTTCGCCACCATTACACCCTCCTTGAAGAGGTACTCGTAGATGGTGACACGGTTCTTCTTGGGCATCAACATCTGCAAAATCGATCGAAATTGGCAAATAATTTTTTTACAACAATACCTTTCCGATATCGAATGAAAACAATCGAGCTCGGTGATTTTCGACGTTTTCTACACTCGTTCTCACTGAACAATTTCACTGTCGTGCGAGGTTATGTTACACGATTCATTGATGTTTTTTGTCGTGATTTTTAGTGTTAAAAACAAAAAAAAAATCGCGGTTTTCCAACAACGATTAGTGCGCAGAATTTGACGATCCGCGGAACAACGATATCGCGGATATAACGAGAATCGTAGCGTTGCAACGAAAGATACGCGGTCCCATCGCGAAGATACGTCAATAATATGTCACGCCGTAACAGCTCGTCAAATATCCGAGGGGCGAAAATTTGCGTCCACGAGAAACGGCGAATTTCGTAGATTCATTTTGCACGACATACTTTGCCTTAATAAACGAGGATGCGCGAGATTAAAGCTGATATTTTTAGGAAACGCACCTTGATAAAACGCTTCGCTTTGGCGCTATTATCGGAAAGAGATGTTTAGTCAAGGAAAGCTCATCACTATAGTGGAAGAGTGTGGTAGCATTTTTCTGCACCTTCATCGTGGCGCCACCGTGCGGCGGGAATTGGTACTAAGGTCATCGTCAGTGTTTTGTCCGCGAGACCTGCTTTTTGACGAACGGCGGTGAGTCACAAACACAATATTTCGTGTTTCGTGGATTAATAAACGTATTGACAGAACAGCAACAAACTTTCGAGTACGGTGCACACTTTGCGATAGTTTATTATTTTTTCAATTAAACATAGAGATCGTGAAATTGTCGCGGGCAAGGTCGTAATATGTGCGGTGTAAAGTCCGAGCTTCGTTTACCGTTCCCCGAGTTTTTTCCCTCTGTGACGATAACCTTGGGGCTCCAAAAAAATTCGGAATAGATCGAAAACACATCGTAACGGTAGTAAAGCGTGGGGGTGAGAGAAGCTTTGACAATGTTGCCCGGTATCGGTGTGTTCGGTACGAGCAGCGTCGTTCGCGTGATCGTGCCGTTCCTGCGACAGAAAGGCTTCAAGATCGAGGCGGTATGGGGTCGGACGCTCGGCGAAGCCGCCGAGATCGCCGCCGATCTCGAAATTCCATTCCACACGAGTCGCATCGACGACGTTCTCTTGCGCAAAGACGTCGATTTGATATTCATAATGTGCTCGCCGAGCTTGCACGCGCAGATTGCGGTCAAAGCTCTCGGTATCGGCAAACACGTCGTTTGCGACAAACCCGCTGGACTCAGTCAGAGCGAAGCTCTGAAGATGGTTCGGGCCGCCCAATACTATCCCTCTCTCATCAGTATCGTCAATCACAGCTTGAGATTTTTACCGGCTTTTGTACAAATGAAAAATTCGCTGGACGAGGGATATCTCGGCGGTCCGGTCACGGTGGTCGACATAAGGGTGCAGATGGGAAGCTTGTTACACAAAGGTACGAGAGAGCAGGCCGATAATTTAAATGAAGGAGGTGCTCCCGCTGCTCTTTGGGTACCGAAAGGGCAATTCACGTGAAATTTGCAGAGAATTACAACTTTCTAATTAAATTAAAATCAGAAAAATTTAACCGCACAGAAGGTGCTAAGAAGATTATTTTTCCACAATAATCGGTCCAAAAAGTTATTAACAAATTAGTAAAAAAAATCATTGTTTAACAAACTATCCGGTAATTATTTTTTATTAAAAAAAAAGTTCTGCTGACGGAAAGTTTATTCCAATAAACGAAAACGAATTGCGATTTCGAAAAACTTTTAAAATCGATAAATTTTGATCAAGGTCAACGTTGATTTTCTTCCAATTTACCCCGAATGGTCCGAACTACAAAAATCTAACCGATTATAATGACTGCATCAATTTTTTTCCAGGCTACGACTGGCTGTGCGACGACATAATGGGCGGTGGAATCCTGGCTCTCGTCGGTAGTCACGTGATCGATCTGATATTTCACTTGATCGGCCAAAAAGCCTCGCGAGTTCACGCCGTCGTGCGAACTTTCACCCGCACGACCGATCACATAAACGGCATTCGTCACGTGACGTCGCCCGATTTCTGTTGCTTCCAAATGGAATTGACCGGCGGTGCTCTCGTCACCGCGACCTTGAGCAATCATCTTCACGGTCAGTTGACCCAGGAGGTGCTCGTCTGCGGGCCAGCGGGACACCTTCTCGTGCGCGGCGGCGATCTCCACGGTTGTCGCAACGGCGAGGAACAAGTTATCTACCGCGACCTCGAGAATTCGCAGGATTCTTATCCGTCGGTTGCCGACTCTATACCGCGCCCTTACGTTAAAGGGCTAAAAAAAATGATAGGGGCGCTCAGAGAGGCTTTCCAGCCGGTCGAGGACAAGCGCGGATGGATAAAAGAGCCCGTCTCTCTCGCCGCGACCTTCGAGGACGGTTTGTACATCCAAGCGGTGATCGACGCCCTCAGGCAGAGCAACAATCGACGGGAATGGACAAAAGTGACGATGCTCACCGAGGAGCCGGATCCGAATCCGCTGCTGAGCGCGGCTGTGAGAGCGACAGCGATATCCATATAAAACGTGATAATCGTAAAAAAAAAAAAAATTCACGATAACACTGCAGTATTCAAAAGACTAATTTTTCAATGCGATTCTTTTTTTCTTTTTTAATAATCGTCAATCACGTCTCTCTTAATCTCTTCGAGAACACGAAGTATTCACGGCTCTCAGTTATTTATGCATTTCGAATTTATCTCGAATTAGACACGTTAATGTGTATAGAATTAGCGATTTTAACGCGACGGACCTAATTCTTCTTTTGTACCGAACGAAACTGAGTTTCGTCATTGAATTTAAGAATGTTAATTAATCGATAATTAATACAAAATATTGTTAATATCGTTACATTAACAATACTAATAACAATATTGATTTATATTATTATTAGTATTATTGGAAACATTTGTTATTAATTTAATTTATTCATATTAATAAATTAATGATCGAGGGTAAATATTCGACTGTCGAGTGGATCATTCAATTTTAAAAACAAAATGTTCTTTTATTTAATTTGTAATTATAGCCTATTACGATGTCACGTTGGTCTTATATGTCAAGCGATTCGTTATGCAACGGCGTTTTCGAGTTGTGAATATTCATTGTTTCTTGGTTTGTTTGTTTTCTTTTGTGTTCTTTTTTTTTTGTGTAACTTCGCTGCGCTGGCATATCGTTCTACACCTTGGATCGCTTGCGAGCGATCGCGTCTTCGACGGCTTTCAACTGCTTGAGCAGTTCCTCTCTGCGGGAGCTCGCTTTTTTGGCCGCCTTCGCCGCGGCCGCGGCCACGCTCGCCTTGCTCTCGGGCGGCGGCGACTCCAGCGGTCTCTTCTTGCCGGCTATCGTGCCGCTGCGATCGACCTTCTTCACCGGTGGCGGATTGTTCGACGATGATTTGAGCGTCAGTTTGATCTGTTGCTTGGTACCGCTGAGCTTGAGGGCGTCGATACCCTTCGCGTCCTTGCGTGATGCCGGCGGCGAGGAACCCTTGCGTCGGCGCATCTCGACCGACGACGACGAGTAACTCGACTCGCTCGAGTCGCTACTGCTTCCGCTGCTCTCCGAGCCTGAACTGCTGTGAGAAGATCTGTAATACCGTGCGATCCCGTAAACTCGGTCAAACGCCTCGACGAGACCAATGCGAAAGATTATTTACCTCGATCGTGAACGACTCTTGATGACCTTCGCGACGGCGGCGGCGGCGAGGGCGGCTTTGTCCCGGGTTTTGTCGTGGTGCCGTTGCGTTATCATCGGACTCGGCGCGGGAGGATTCAGACCGGCGCGACGATGGAGCGTGCCGGTCGTCGGTGAGATCGAACCTTTCGGATGGCGGGGAGAGGGAGCCGGCGGATTCATCAGCATCGCACCGCGCTGTGGCGGCGGAGCGATCACCGTGGGATTTATGGGCGGCGGCGAGGAAGGCGGCTTTCCTTTGGTACTCGCGCGGGGACGGGACGAGGGAGATGGGGAACGGGACCTGGACAAGGAGTCATAAGAGGTGTAGCTAGAACGGCTCGAACTGCGGCTGGAGCTAGAAACATCACCGCCCGTTAAATATACAATTTTTCCACGGAGCGACGGCAAATTTTTGAGAAACGATTGACAAAAAAGCGGAAAATGATTACTAGAAGTCTGCGAATAGTTTGTCTCGAATAATTCGAATGGCTTCAAAGAAATGAAAAATGTTTTTGCTTGGTCGACTTTTTTACGAGTCATTTGCATTTTAGTCTATTCCCTTTATTACTATTATTATTAATCATCCTTTATCCGAATTATTCGAGCTCATGTACTTATCGCTTGAATTATTAGATTCCATTCAAATTTTTTTCCAAACGATAATACTATTTTTTTCGAATTATTCGAAAGTTTGAGTAAGTCGTTCTCTCTTGACGAATGCGAAAAAAGTCTAAATTTTACCTTGTGGTCGAGTAAGACGAGCCCGACGAGTACGACTGTCTTCGCGATCGTCTCGACGACGTGGGGTTTCGTCGTACGGCGGTCGGTGATTTGCGACGCATCCAAGGATCGGCCCATTCGTCGCCGCGTCCGCGCTCGACGGGCGGCGGTTCTTCCTCCCGCCACGGTTTCGTCGGAGGAATGCGTTCGACTATTACCTCTCGCGAAGGCCTCTTGTGCTTCTTCTCGTACTTCTCGTAGTAGTCGCGCTCGCGCTCGCGCTCTCTGTCGCGTTCGCGTTCGCGGGGATGTGGCGGCGGCGAAACGGAGTGCGGAGCACCACCGCGAGGAACTGCGTGGTAGTCGAGACGCTCGCGATACTCGGGTCCCGGGCGAGGCTCGGGTTTGTACTGAACTCTTCTGTCCCGAGCGCTTGCGAAATAAATACATCGTTAATCATTCTTCGCTCGCAGAATCGCGGCACATCGAAATTTTCAAACGATTCTGTAGCTACAGAAAGAAACGCGATCGAGTCTCGATGCTTGGTACTTGAAGTAAATTTTTTTTTTTTTCAAGGTCATATGTACCTGTAGTATTCGGGCGGCGCGGCAGGTGGATAATACGCTTCGGGATCTTCGACGTAGCGCTCGGGTGTTACTCTGGGAGGCGGCGGCCTGCGGGAAACTTCCCTCGGCGGCCATCTCTCAACCGGGGGCTCGGGACTCGCCGCTCTCACGTAGTATCCTGCCTCGCGCTCCAATTCGTCCTGGCCGAGACTGAGGTTCATCTTCTTTTCCTCGAAATCCATATCCGACTCTTTGCGCTTGTTTGCTTTTCGCATCATCTACGTTGGAACAAAATTGCGTGTCAATAATAACGCGTCGTAAGGCATTATGGACAATCGATCGATTCCAGAGCATGCAACAATTCCTTCGTGGCTTCGTTCATGATTCATAGATTTGTTGTTCGCGTCGATAATTTTCCGTCGTAAAATAAAAATATTTGGATATCATGCTCTTTAAACCGTGCAACAACACATTATAACTGGAACGGGAATAAAACTAGAAAAGAAAACACGACAAAAGTGTATAATCCGAAAAAAATTGAATGAAGAATGTAATTTGAGAATTTCCATCGTTGGAGGTGATGAATACTCACTTCTTTGGCGTGTCGTAAGCCCCGTTCCCAGGCAGATTCTGCTGGTAGTTCCTCGACTTTTGGCGGATGAGGATGAGCCGGATAGCCGGTGAGCGGCCGTACCAAGGCGGGTCTCTCAATGTGCGGTCTGAATTCGTGAGGTCCACTTGCGTGAGGCGGATACGCCATTGGTCTTACCATATCGAACATCGTGTAGTTTCCTTTGTCGGTGACGCCCGGATGCAAAAATCTGCAACTGACGCCCCACGTGCACTGACCGCGATTGTAAAAACGACAAACGGGCCTCGGTTCTGTCTCCTCCGGTCGGGCGTCTTCGCCGTCGCTGAGCTCTCCCTCTTCCAACTCGGACTCGACCTTTTCGCCGTCCTCTTTGCCCTCCTCTTCGTCATCGTTTATCTCTCCCGATTCTGTCGTCATGAGCTTTTCGCGGTCTTTGTCATTGTCGTTCGTGTCGTTGTCTTTTATTTCTTTCGATTCTCTCGGCGCTGGCACTTCGGCCTCTCCTGAAATATAACGACAAAAATCAGAAATATCAATGCAGATTTTTCGCGAAATAAAAACATTCGACCCGTCGTAACCTTACGAATTATCGTAATTGTTAAACTGTTGAATTGTTTACTGTGACTTGTAAATTGTTAAATTGGTAAATTGTAAAAACAAAATTGCTACACTTTTATACGATTGTTTTATAACCGTAATATAGACTAAGACATTTCATACGTTTGAGCAAGAATATTCACAGCCGGATTGATAAGTTATCATTTAAAAAAGTGTTTCATCCCGCAAAAGAAAATGCATTTTTGAAATCAATAAATTACCTTCCTCGCGTTCGTCTTTCCACTGTCCCTCGGCTTCGAAATCGAGTTGTTCGGTTTCTTCGGTCAGTCCGACGGGAACGATTTTCTCTTCCTTGTCGACTTTCGTCACCTCGGGCGATGCGTGCGAATTCTTCGTGCGTTCTCGACCGGGCGACGAGACTTCTCGTGCCGGTTCGGTTTCGTCGACGCCGTCGAGACTATCGAGGTCCGATACGTCCGACAAATCTTCGCCGTGAGTCATGGGCGTTGGCTTGGATTTCGCCGTTTGTTCGAGTTCGTCGTCGATGTCGCCGTCGGATATCTGTTCGCCGTCCAGTTCGTTGAACGAATTGCTTCGCGCCGGTGGCGAATGGGGCGGTGTGCGTTTGTTCGATTTTCCATCGATCGGCGATTCGCCCCCGGTTTGGTACGATTTTGGCGAACTTCTGCCGGATACCATGGACTTCGGCGAGCTGCGTCCCGACCCCGGAGACTTCGGCGAGCTGTGTCGCGACTCGCTGTTTCTGTAAGACTTCGGCGTGTGCTCGCGCGACGTCGGCGACATCGGGCCCGATGTGTACGACTTCGGCGACGCTCTGCCGCCCTTCGAGGACTTCGGCGAGCTCGGGCCCGAGTGATACGACCCGGCGCCGCGCACAGGCGATTGCGGCGAGCTGCGATCCGAACGCGGCGACTCCAGCGAATTCGCCGCCGATCTGTAAGACTTTGGCGAGGGACTTCGCGACTTCGGCGAACTGTCCCGCGACCTCGGCGACGCCGGCTCGCTCGGTGACTTCGGCGAGGCTGGCCTCGACGAACTCGGCGACGCCGGGGGCGAGGCCGGCGGCGATTGTGGCGATTTGCCGCGCGACGAAGCGAAACTACCCGGCGACTTGCGATCCGAGCGCGAGGCGAATCTCGACGGCGACTCGTCGGGCGTCGTCGCTCGACCCCGATGACCGTTGTAACCCTCCGAGGAGGAACTCTCCGATCCCGAATCCGACATGACGAACTATTTCAGCCTGCGAACAATCGGGCTCATTAAGGCTCACAGTAACGACGTTCGGTCGGCGGCGATACGAGCCTCTGCGGAGAACACGGCAATAAGCATTGTCGACATTATGGGTCATAAGTTCGTCTTATTTCGAAAATTGAAAAGAAAAAAAAAAAAAAAAGATTGGGGACGTGAGAATAGTCGAAGTACTTCAATAATTCGGACCAAAAATTCAAGGAAATTCGTATAACAGGAAGAAAATTCGAAAAATTCGAATGATACGAAAAAGATTCGAAAAATTCGAATAACATGGAAAAAATTCAAGAAATTCGTGATCATTCGAGAAAATCGACACGAACAAATTCGAAGAGAATCGCATTATGCGAAACAATTCGGCCGAACAATCGATTCGAGCACGATTCGCACGCCCCGCCCAGAAAAAAAAAAAAGATAAAAGATTTATATATATCTGTAAACATACCTACTGAATGTAGCGCGAAGAGCTACATCAGCAGCGACATAGGGCTTACCTGTATCAAAAAGAGCCCGTGCAGTACTCGCTCTCGACGGTGCAACGCGCACTATCCAAACCACGTCAGATACTTTACGCCACATTTACTTTTTTTTTTTGTTTTTCTTTTTTTTCTTAATTTTTTCTCGACTTTTCTTTTTCATATATATAAGCATATATGTGTATATACTTCATACGAACTTTTTGTCACAGGTAAAATGTATACATTTTTTTATTACTTTTTTTGGTCTCTGCGTACTCTCTCGGCACGAGCGAGCCTCGTGCTTTGTTTTTTAGTCTCGGAGTTCGATTAAACGGTACTTTTTTGTTCTTACGACTTTTAACACAACACAAAGCAAGGCAATACCGGCGGAACCGTTAACTTTTTCATTTTTCATTCGTACTGCACTGGGTACTAGAGCGAGTGAACTTTCGACCTGAAAGAATGGTTTTCTGGACATGCGGAGAGATAACTTTGCATAAATTATAAGGAACCACTTTTGAGGGGAAACATGGATAATCGAATTTTCTTTTCAATTCGTCCGCGACGAAAATCCGATGCTTCGACGAGTCTCGACGAAATGCAGTCTCAATTGTACCAAAGATAACGTGAAAACAAACCGAATTAATAGATAACTCCCCCCTCCCCTTCCGAGGAATGACGAAAAAATTCGCGTATTTTTGAAGTTTTCATGCAATCGCAAGTTCTCGTGTTTTTGGTCACTGATCGAAAAATTATTCTGCATCCCGCGAGACGACATTGCTGCATCGGATTTCGAAGCGTACTTTCAATTTTTTTTCAATTGCAATTTCGTTCCGAGACTTTAAGAAAGTTCTTCGGACTCGCGCGAATCTGGATTCGTCGCTACGTGTATGTCGAATACAGATTGTCGATAAAAAGCGATGGAATTGCGGTGTATTTGTCCTGGAGACGTGAGAAACTAAGGAGTGCCACTTGTATTTATGACCGACTACTCTACTCGGGATCGTTGCAACCAACACTGTTAACTACGGCATGTTTTCTCCCGTAATACCGACACTTTTCGGCAGCGAGTCTGTGTTATTCTGTTTGTTCAATTTTTGTTGTTGTTTGTTTTCGCTTTTCATTCGATCAATGATAAAATAAGAACAATAAGGAGTGTAAGTGCGACGTTTCGGGTCCTTACCTTGGCTCCGTTCGAGCGCTCGAGGGGCCTTACGAGATATATAGTCGAGGCTCCAAGGCCCAAGGCGACCGGCGTCACCCAGGGCAAAATACAGTCTGGCAATCTCGACGTCGTCCACGCAAAAAAAAAAAAAAAAAAAAAAAACCCGAGTCCTCGTACGGCCGGAGCGAGGCTCCGCGACGATATCGAGACGCGAAAAATACTGATCCTCGCGCGACCGCAAGAGCGATTGACGTTGCTCTTCGACTCGACGTTATCTCCTCTCGGTCGTCTTCTCCTTCGCGTTTCCGATGCGAAAAAAAACCAAGCTACCTCCAAAGCGAAGCACACGGACACCGTATTCAGAAACGAATCGGGCGAGAACGATGCGACTGGGAAGCGAGATGCATAAACCTACAAAACAAATATCCGCAGCGGCCGAAGATCGTCGCGCCCTCTGCGGCTTCGAGTTTCGAACGCTTTTAGCAACTAGTTTCGCAGTCGCCGCGAGATGGCGGGTGTGAAAACTAAAAACCGTGAAAAACCACCCATTTATCGCAACAAAATACGATTAAAATAATGTTATTGTCGTACAACGGGTAATATCAACGCTAATCGTCGCTTCTTCAAGTCGAGAACATGAATAATGAATGTTAAAAAGACGAGTAACGCACGGAAACGGAAAAACTTCCTAGCCCTTCTCTCCGAAATCCCGAAAAAGAAATATTAAAATCTTGCATAAACGAAGTGAAACGATGATCGAAACACATGACTGCATAATAAACATTGATGAAAGGCAGTAGAAGTCACTGTAAAATGAACTCGGGGTTTATTCCGAAACTTACACGCACTTACTCGAATACGCAAGGCATGCGCAAGGGCACAATGCTTTAGTAATTTCCCTATATCCGAGTAAGCGCGAGTAAGTGTGTAAAATCAGTCAGTTTTCCGATTGGTCAGTTCCGCTAGGTTAGGATTGGATCTCGCGGAACGAACCAATAGCAGTATCGAAACAAGTGATCGGGATCAACGAGCGACTGGACAGCGCCTATTGTCGGAGATCGCTGCGAAGCATCTCGCAAAATAGAGTCAGTGAAAGATGGATTTTTGACAAGTGCAACTGATAAACGAGATCAAATACGAAACGTTGCGTGGTACGACGATGAGTTTGGCGCTTTCGCGAGTGTTCGTCTGATTTAATGAATTTACGTAACACGACCGTCAAGAAAATAGTCTCCCGAGATCGCGGCGAATCGTCGAAACTTTCCCTACTCGTCAGATCGGCTGTTTATAACCTCGAAAATTAATGACTTATCCCATTCGTTAAGGAGCGACTCGATGTTATGAACAAACGAGGATGGATGGAAGAATGCAACACGATGTAACGGGTGTGTGTCCCGCCGTTGCTGGCAATTCCAACGGCGGAAGGGATATGGAACAGTGGTACGACAGCAGGCGCATACTCGCTCCGCCTCAGCACATGCAAGCCTCCGCGCCTTCCTATTACAAATCTCAAAATGACATGGGTGAGAAAATAGTACTTTGCGATACTAGTACGAGAAAGCGAATTTTACGGCGAAGGTTGCGAAGTGGCCCCACGAGCCAAATCTAGTGCTACGGTGGCAAATTTAGTGTTGCGAGAAAAGGCACAAAGTCCGTACATGAGCTGACGAGCACATCCATTCTGCCATTACAGAACGGCTATAATGCGCCTCTTATTTTACTCTCGGCAGACACGAAAACTAGCGCTTCTCACGTATGCGTAGCAAAAAAAAATTGCATTTTTTGAGGTTGGCGATGGTGTTTTACGATTTTTTTGTTTGTAGTCGAAAATGGCACGCCACCCGAGATGCCCGTCGCAGCCGTCTGGTGGAAGGAGGGCCTGGGAGGTTTTTTGAACGCTCCGCCAGGAGTGCAGAAAGAGAGTTGCCCCACCCGTGGGTATCCCAGTTATTAGAACACTACCAATTATTCGTACTCTCGTTACCTCGAGTTTAATGTTTGAGGTGCTTGCATGCTCCAGTATTGCAACACTGTTAAAACATTTTTCAGGATGCCCGCCCGATCCACTCAAGATAGATGAACCCCCTCCGGAGCCACCGAAGAAACCTTCCAAGGCGGCGCCGACGAGGAAAACTAAAACTTCCAGACAGCAGAAAGACTCTATGAAACGTACCAAGCATCCAGAAACGTGGAAGGTCAACGTCAAGAAAAACGCTCGATTGCGCGGCGAGGAGTACGTCGGAGTCGGAGGTATAAGCAGTATTTTTTTATTTATGTATTTATTTGATTTATACATTCATTTTTTTATTTATTCACTTATTTATTCATAGACGGGATGAGCGGTTTTATGTAATGACAGTTTATACATTTTTCGAAAGTTTTGCGGGTGAAATATTGCGGGTATTATCGATACTATCGAGATTTTTTTCGATTTTTGTCGCGCTCTTCGAATTTTTTTTGACGAAATTTGATTTTTCTTAGTATTATTTCGAGCCATTAAGTTTTTTTTGGAAGTATTCAAACAATCGAATCAAATATCAAATCGCAAAGCGTACGAAAGTGATTTCGATAAACATAATAGAATGTTCTTTGCACAGGCAAGATAGTACCGGCGAAGGTAATGGGACCGCCGTGCGACTGCCGGATGCGCTGCAGCGAGAAGATCGACGAGAAGTCGCGCGAAGAGTTGCACAACGTGTTTTGGAAGACGTGCAACTGGGAACAGCGCCGACAGTATATCGCTTTGTTGGTGAAGGAATCGGCGAAGCAGCGTTCGCGTTGTCGCAGCGACGTTAAATCGGAGCACCGCAGACAGGTCACCTTCACATATTCCTTGCTGATCAAAGCCGATTTCATAACGGTTTGCAAACCGATGTTCCTGAGTACGTTTTCGGTATCCGAGAAGCTCGTTCGTCTCGCGATGGACAAGAAGAGAAGCTCACCCGGCGGTATAATCGGTCCCGATCAGCGCGGCCGGCACACGCCAAAAACGAAAAAAGCCGAAGCCGTCAAGGATCTCGTGCGCGAGCACATAAAGTCCTTTCCCGCCGAGGGCGTCTCCAATCCCATGGATCACAGCGGAAGGAAGTACCTGGACGCCAGTTTGAGCATCGCCGCGATGCACAAACTCTACGTGAAGAAATGCGAGGAAACGGGCGTTCCCGCCTGCGACATCGTCAAAGAGAGCTACTACAGGGACATGTTCAAAAACGAATTCAATCTGGGATTCAAGTCCGTGGAGGACAAAGCTAAGACGTCCCACGCGTCGAATTATAACAATGCGAGCAACAAACTGTGAGAGGTGAGTTCACGTTTGAAGAATGTTCGGTAAAAATAAACGCCACGATGCAGTTATCGAACGTTACACTTTCTTTGATTCTTCGCGCTGCGGCTTTCGAACAACCTGTTTTATTTTCTTTTTATACCTCATCTACGTTTTGAAATCGAAATTGTTTTCAGAACTTTACTTTTGGTTTAATTTTATAATTTATTCGTCAATGTCACGATATTTTAACCCTTAATTTCTCTTCCACGTTATTCTTATTATTTTCTATACTGCTGGCCTTTGTTACGTTGGGTATTTTTTACTCTTTATACTTTTTTTTCTGGATGTTGATTTTTTTTAACCGGCTTCACCGCTCCTGCGCGCGAATGAATTTGCAATGTAAGATTTTATTAAATTCATTCTCTCACTTTTCTGCGTATTCCGTCGCTTTCTCATGTAAATACCTGTTATTCGTTTCCTTTTTCGTGTGAAATCATTGTAAGAAAAAAAAATGTCGAGGAAAATCTTGATCGAGATCGAAGCGTAAAAGAGGAAAGAAGGGTAATTCCGAAGACGCAGCGTAGGAAATCAACGACTTTCGGCGACCCTCGTTATACGATTCGCATTGTGTTTTTATCTTATGATACGACTTTCTTCATATTAATATTTCTTTTTTTACATAGTATTAGGCGATTGAGATATTTTTTTTCGCATTTTTTAATCATTAAAAAACATATGTACATAACGAGCAATTGAATCTTATTACACTTGGTCAGTTTACAAAGATTGTTACAAGTTTCTCCTCAACGTCCCAAGTGCTTATTTTCTCGCGGAATTTTCTTCCTCGTTCTCGACTACAATCTAACAACGGTAAAAAAAAAGGTAACGGCACAAGAAGCTTCGTCCGGAAGCATCCCGCATTAAGATCCATCGTTACAGGTTCGCGTATTCGTCGAAGCAATCGGAATGAATCGTGAACAGCAGTCTTGTAGATCATATCTTATGGTTTCTGTTCAGTTCTACGATCGCGCCTGGATCGCGACGTGTGTCGAGTGGGCTCGAAGAGCGTTGTCCGGATCTTCAATCTGTCTTGTCGCGGGCAGAGCTGAATTCTCTGCAGCGCAATGTCGCCGCTTCGACGGCACCGATAACGGCCGATCTCATTCCGTGCTTCTCGAGGTGGTGAATAGCCGCTATCGTCGAGCCGGCGGGCGAGGCCACGTCGTCCTTGAGTTGCGCCGGATGGGTGCCGGTCTCGCGTACCATCGCCCCGGCGCCGAGTACCGTTTGGGCGGCGAGTTTGTAAGCGAGCGGTCTTGGAAGTCCCATCTTCACACCTCCGTCGCCCAAGGCTTCGATCATCATGTAAACCTGCGCGAACGAAATTTTTATCGAATCCGTCGAAGCGAACGGCATTTCGACGGTCGATCGACCGAGAAATCAACGAAACGAGAACTCACGTAAGCGGGTCCGGAGCCGGCGAGAGCCGTAACAGGATCGATCAGAGACTCGTCGACTTCCTCGCACAAACCGACGGCGGAAAAGAGCTTCTCGGCGATTTGAGCCTCGTCCTCGTTGGCGTTCTTGCCGCGAGCGAATACCGTTGCACCGCAACCGACCAATGCCGGGGTGTTCGGCATTACCCTGATAACCGGTGTGCCTTCCGGCAAACCCTGAAGCGAGAAAACGCAATGCGTGAAACACTGAAAAGCGCGAATCGATGGAAATCGCGCGACGCATTATCGTCGATCTATCGATCGCGTATTTAAGTACCTTCTCGAGAGTCTCCAGGGATATTCCCATGGCGATGGAGAGCACGAGCTTCTTAGGGTCCCTCAGTTCGGGCAACACTTTAGGCACGACCTGCGGTTTCACCGACAGAATCAACACGTCCCCGTGCTCGGCGACCGGTTCATTCGAAAATACGGTTTTCGATCCCATCTCCTAAACAAAAAATAATAATAACAATAAATACCAATAATAAGAATAATATTAATTCCAATAATAAAATCATAGCAATAAAAATATGATTATCGTCATTAATCATTATTTTTGTTTTTTAAATAATTAACATTATTGATAAATTCGAAAAAAAAATACAAAATTAAAAAATGAAGTTATTTTTCTTATCGGTAACAGTAACGATCAACTAATTTTGTTCACTAAAAAAAAAATTCTTGATTTGATAAAAACGAATTTATTCACGAGACCCGATCAAAGGTGCCAAAATATCGTGGAGTCGCGATATCTCGATCAATAAAATCGATGCAATAAAAATATTACGATTCGCGTCATTAATATTTTTTAAAAATAATTAACATTATTGATGAAATTGAAAAAAATAATACAAAATTAAAAAGTGAATTTATTTTTCTCAACGGTACCAATTAAAAAAAAAAAATGTTTATGATTTGATAAAAACGACTTTATTGGCGAGACCCGATCAAAGGTGTCTGCCAAGATATTGTCGAGCGACGATATCTCGATCAAGATACAAGATCGCCGACGGCCGATCTCACTGCCGTAAACAGGTTTGTTGTTTCGGATAACGATCAGACGCCAGTTTATCGGTCTTATCGGACAACAAATTGACAGTTCAGACGCAGAAACGGCGTACGAAATTGTTTATCGCTGTTTGCCTATCGGTTGACAAACGCGAGATAAAGAGAATGGGAAGAAAAAAAATCTTCCAGCCCCGGCGCGGCGAGTCGGCGACGCGGTATCTCGCGGATGATGTACGAATTGTTTGTTCCCCGATCCGATCGCGCGTGAACTTGTACCACGAAATTTCGGTTCGGTCGAATATCACAGAAACGTCGAACGATCGACACGACAGTCCTTTTCGAATCACGGTCGTC
Organism: Ischnus inquisitorius; assembly: GCA_963924025.1. Taxonomy (NCBI): domain Eukaryota; kingdom Metazoa; phylum Arthropoda; class Insecta; order Hymenoptera; family Ichneumonidae; genus Ischnus; species Ischnus inquisitorius. The sequence goes on from OZ001251.1 coordinate 16,086,671, forward strand.
GACACCGCGCCGAGATTCATCGGTAAAGCGCCCGATAATGGGAATAGTGCGATTAATCATTTTATCGGGCCAAGGTCGATCGATCGGCGATAAAACCCGGTGCACGAGAGCATCGGGTCACGTACACACCTTCGCTCACAATCGTTATCCCCGAATCCGATCTCGTATCCCTGGAATTTGTTTATTTTTTTACGTCATTCTCTCGCGGGAACAAACAAAAAAAAAAGATTACGAAAATATCGCGACGCCAATCGTGAGAATAAAATTGTGCAGATTCCAGATTAATTGTGAAGACGTCTGGAAGCTTCGGGATATTGAGGTGAACGTTCGAAAAGTCGGAAATCTAATCTTAAGCTCCGCAATCGTTTACTTCGATGTTGTCTCGTGCCGCACACGTTTCTTTATCGAGACGATACTTTCGGGTACGAGTGCGATCGTAATCCGCGGCAAGCACGCGAGAGCGAAGGGCACGGGAGAACACTTATCGATATACACGTGCTAGTCGCGTTAGGTTTTTTCCACTCACCCCGAATGCATCGATGCTGCCCTTGTCGCTCGGTAGACAACTCGCCACGATCATCTCTCCCTTGCTCAAACCTTGACGACAAATTGGGAAATTAAATTACATTATGAAATTGAATATCCATAAAATATCGACATTAAAAACGTAGGGGAGAGCGGGGCAAAACGGCATACCGGGGCAAAATGGTATTGGGGCAAAATGGGACAGCAAAAAAATCTACTTCGATGGGACTTTCTCTTGTCCCATTTTGCCCTAATTCTATCATACGGGGGACTTTGTTTGACCATTTCGTATCATTTTGCCCCGCTCTCCCCTAATAAAAAACAAGTATTTGTAATAAATGATTACATTAAAAAATTTGTTTTAAAAAGATACTAATTATTAATTCAATACATATTTAATGAATTGTAAAAATAAGTAAATTGCGAAATTGAATGTAAAAAAAAATATTTAAACAGATTATTATATTTAAAAAAATACATTAAGAAAATTAATTATTGTTTTAATACATATTTAGGATGCGTATAATTAATATTATCCATATAGCAAAAAACCATTGCAAAAAATATTAAAAAATATAAGTAATAATCAAAAATTATATATTGAGTGAAAAAAATTTTAATACGAAAATTGAATGATAATCTATTTACCGGCATTGATGAATCCCTTGGCGAGAGCCTGGGCCATTTTACCGCCCCCGAGAAATCCGATCTTCAGCATGTTCGTGTCGATGTCGAGCGGTATTCGTCGGATCTTTTCCTCGCCGTCGGCGAGCAAATCGTCGCTCACTGTTCAATGAGAAAAAAAACGTCGCAACATTAACTACCGATCTCGTAAACTCGTTTCTTTCGAGAACAAAGCATTCCGGAAGAATTTTCGAGGCTCGATTCGAGTTTTCGGCGTCGATTGAACGTTTCGCTTGTTCCTTTGTGAATCGCGACGCGCGTTTCGCGCTCGAGAAATTCGTGCATTCACGCGCGCGGAAACTTGACGAACGGCAGCGATTCTTTCCGAGTTTTGTTTCGTTTGTTTAATTTTTCGCGAACCGTGATAACGCCTCGTGCCAAGACTGTCGCGAGTGGCGTTGATTGATTTACGCTATTTTCTCGCCTGGCTCCGGCGAATCGCGAGACGAATCTCGTTCGTTACGCGTCGAATGCGAAAATTTTTCTCGTCGCACCGACGAAACTCCCGGAAGAGACTTCTCTAGTGTCCGACGAATGCGTTCGATAGTTCGAATGGTGATGCAAGAGAAAGCGCTCTCGAGTAATCCGACGAATAGTTGATACGAAACTGCAATGCACTCGATACGGACCAATCTTCGCCAATGGCTCGTACTTCGTGCACGTTACAAGGGGTGAATGAGAAAAACGAATGTTAATCGCTCGACTGCTTACCCATTCGCTCGTTCAAGCGACGACGAAGACTCCGGGTTATCTTCATTAACCCCATGGTTCTGAGTCCAACCGTCATTTTTTCAGCCTTGTTATCGAGAGGGTCACAATCGATGCTGGGGCTATTTAACTCCGGGAACAGGATTCCGGAACCGATTAGGCACGATCTTCGGATCCTATCGCGCGTTCAACTGACCGAGGGTATCTGCAATTCAATCGACAATAACAAAAATTAATAAACAAAAAAATCGATTACAAATCAATAACAATTAAATCGAAATACATTTCTTTGTTAAATAAAAATTTGATTAAAAAATCGAATAAACTCCGAATAAACTGATCGAGGCAATTTAATCGACAATAAAAATAAATGAATGAATAATAGATCACGTAACAATAAACATTAATCAAAAATAAATTTCTGCGATAACTGAAAGTTTAATAGAAACATTTAATAATTGATAAATACGTTTCTCTCATAAAAAAAAATTTGATAAAACATCGAATAAGCTGACTGGAAAGGAATGAAATAAAAATAAATGTGTCTGATAAATAAAAATGGAGTATAGATGACTAAGAAAAATAATTTCTTCGATAAACACAATTTTATAGAAATACATTTGAAAGTTGATAAATACGATTCTCTGATAGATAAAAATTTGATAAAAATTCGAATGAACTCCGAATAAACTGACCGAGGTCATCGGCAGCTTCATCGTCAATGAATAACAGAAACATAAATATAGATCACAAAACAATAAAAATGAAATAAAAATAAATTTCTCCGATAAAGAAAAATGTTATAGGGATAGATTAAAAAATGCATTTCTCCGATAAATAAAAATTTAATACAAAAATACCTTCAAAAATTGATCAATAGATTCCTCTGAGATATAAAAATTTCATAAAAAATCGATTAAACCGCGGAATAATTTTATATAAGAAAAATGTATTTGACAATAGCGCAAACTCACTGGAATTAACGGTAGAATTCGTCTGAATCGACGTTGCAATTGCGACAATTGATTGTGGCAGTGTATTCTCGATTTGTCAGTGCTTTCGCCAGTTTGATGATCCTCTGTTGACGATCTCGATGGCCGATGAGCATCACCCATACGTGATCGATGGAGGTAACGTTGACGATATCAATCGTGTGTCGCGAACGATACTGATGAGTGTCGAACGACGTGAGAGGGCTATATACCTCTTATGGGCGAAATAATGAGGCCGTTATCTGGAATTTTTGGGTGAGGATGAAAATTTTTCCACCGGGCCATGGATATTGGTCTCTCCTCACGTGGCGTTGACTGTGGTCAAACGGGCACGCGGCTAGTTCTATGTAACAACGCTTATCTATCGTATCGCTCCTCTCGCGGTCCCTTCCGCGCCTCACCGCGATCGCGCTCTTATCAATGTTGACGCTCTTTTAAAGCATCCGACGCGGCTCCAAACGTATGAATTTTGTTTATCTATTTTATATTATCGTTTAATGATTCCGCTTCTTGTTGTTTACGTTGCAAACAAATAAGGCTTGCACTGTCAACAAAAAGCGGGATTGCAATTAGGTGACTGATATCGCCCGAAGACGCATCGTTTCTAACGAAATCGTTGAACTCATTGAGAAACAAAAAGGCATACGCGACTCAATGTGCCATGTGCTTAGAGGGGAAAAATGAAAAACCTGTTGCGAAAGACTTGAAGGGCAGCGAAATAACTTGTATTAATATAAGTTCGAACATACACTGTTAGCATTTGAGTTCTTGGGTCAACATTAGAGTGTGACGAACATTAATTTTGCATAATAATAATCCTTGAATGTTATGAACAAATTGATGAGAAAAATATTGTTCAACAAATTTTTCAACCCAACTTTGTTTTTTATGAAAACGATTCGTTAATTTTTCTGAATACGTATGAATTTTCTCAGAATTTACAATTTACTTTGCATTTTTTTAAGTATATCGACAAAATGAGTCGGCTGCGGGCGCGCTGGAAGTGAGGTAGCTTAGCTATCGTGAGGATCGGGAGTGCTGAATGGACCGGGGTGGGGAGTTCGCAAAAACCGGGGGGTATACGATAATAAAAAAAAAAAGTATATCATTGAATTTACAAAAAAACAACTTAGTTCATGCCAACAAATCCACGGGCATATTTTTTACGATTTTTTGTAAATTTGTATCTTTAATTTTTGTTCGATTTTTATAGCCCATTTAATAAGTTTGTAAAAAAAATTTGTGAAAAAAAAAAACGAAATATGAAAAATTCGAAGAGCGTGAAAAATTGGAAATATGAAAAACGATTAGTTCAGTTATTTACGAATTTATTAGTCAACTTTTTTTTGCATAAAGTTTCGAGTCTTTCTCGTGGGAAACCTCTTCGAAAAATATCTGGAAACTTTGTGCTCGATCGACTTGACCGTGCAGCGGCGGAAAAATTTACGAGATCTTTTGTTCCAGGATTCCGTACTCGATGCAACGATAAAAGAACGAAGTCGGCGAGTGGGGAACTGCGCACTGCACGAAATGCACGCAAAGAGATCCTTCCGGGCCTGGCTCGGGGCCCGCGACGTTGGGATCGTCACTACGCACTTATCTCGTATCATAAGAAAACGTTAACAGCGCCGCGACGCTAGTGCGTCTCTCGGATATGTCTAACAACAAAAAAAAAAAGAAAAAAAAAACGAAAAAAAAATATCGATATGAATATCAATGTGAAAGGCTTACGGCTAATTATAATGGATTGATTATTATACATATGCATACGTATGTAATACCTCATTCACTAACGTGCTTTAAAAAAAAAAATACATTTTTTCTTTCACTTGCGGTGATGAAAAATACTTTGTACCAACGGCGTGTAAAATCGTGCTTCTCCCCCGACGACGTCGAGCGCCGCAAAACTATCTCCGTACTCCGCTCGCCAGATGTCGCTGCGATGGCGATTCGCAGCTTCGAGTTGCTGCCACCTCCCCGGTTCAACGCCGAAAAGACAAAAAAAAAACAGTGTTGGTGAGATTCGATCATGGCCGCGTCTGGTCCATCGCACTGATGCTGCACGAAGCGCGGATCGCCCGAGAAAGTCGAAAACTTCGCAAACAACGCGCCGCGGTCGATCTGACGTGACGTCAAGAAAAAAGAACCGTCCGCCAACGATGTTCCGGTGAATCGCGCGCGCGAGTCGAGAGCCGGGTCTTAAGTATCGGTCGCGAGTTTTTTCCCTCACCGACCTCTCATCGCGGACGCCGTCGCGTTGACATGAGCCAAGGGGGAAGATTCGTATTGTGCGCTGTGATACGCGAGACAGAGCGATTTTGACGACAATCCCGCTGTCACGAGGCTCGCTCGACCGATGAATCGCCCGACGTCGAATCGTGTCCGTGAGCTTGTATCGCGATTGGCGCATCGCCGGGCGTAAAAACATTCGAACGGACCGCGTCGTGAACAAGAGAAACCGCGATACACGATGTCGACCGCGGATGCTACTGTCATTTTTGCGAAACTCGAGGCACTGAAGGATATCAGGTTTGTTCGATGTATATTTATGTCTTGATTCTCGGCATTGTTTATCCACGATTTTTGCCGTATTTTTCTCGATGCTCGCGAAAATATTCCGGGCCCTTCGACTCGACAATGTTTCTCATCGATATTCCAAACGCCGCGATTGTTATCATTGTTATTTATCGAAAGCAGCGTTGTTTACGGGCAAAAGACGAATAACAGTTTTGACTTCGAGCGTGAGCACGAGAGTGTAAACAGATAATTGGATGCACCCTACCAAAAATAGTCCTATCTGTATGCACCCGAAATAAATCCCGCACGGGGGGGGGGGGGGGGGATTTTGGGATTTAGTTGTCGCCTGAGAATGAATGATCCTGCTTTTATGTATATATGCATACTGTTCAGAGGATTTCCATTCATTGGCCCTCCCTTCGAAGAATCTGGACAAATATTTTATTCCTTTTTCGTAGATCCAAGACTCTGCAGTTGGAGAAGATGAAGCAGAGAATTATTCAAGAAGTCGAACAGACCGAGCAGGAGGATAAATGCCTGACGGAGTACAAGCAAGAGATGGAGTTGCTCATGCAGGAAAAAATGGCTCATGTGGAAGAATTGAGGCAAATACACGCCGACATAAACGCTGTGAGTATCGCAGGAATGAAAAATACAACGTCTCAGAGTTTGCAAAGTAAACAAAATATGTTATAAGTATCTATATATGGGCATATACATATATTTATATACCTTCAGATAAGTATATAGCCTATATATACTTGGTATACTTTTATATACTTTACGTACATAGCGCATATTGAGGTATTCCCAGTCTTAAATGGTTGAAAAATCGACTCTACAAAAAAACCAACAATTTCACCACAACCCGTGATTATCAACAATTTCTGTAAATTTTTTCGAAATTTTCAGATCGTATTTTTTTCGAAACGTAGAAATCGTGGATCTTTGTCGAAAAAATCCTGCATCTCTTGAACTACTTTTAGAAAACCTTCAAGACCAAAAAGTTGTGAATGAAGTTTTGAAAAAAAAAAAATTCGTGCGTTTTTGGTAATCCGTAAAAGCTCCCTTTCCATGAAAAATAGTTTAAATATATTTTTCCAGTTTTTTCTATACTTATTTACTTTTATAGAACTGTACATAGCGGTATACACGTAACGAATGTACATAATAACGATATTTCCGTTGCAGATGGAGTCTGTGATAAAGCAAGCCGAGGAGGCGCGCAACAGAGCCAGGGAGCACGCGAAGTTGATCCACAACAACGAGTATCAGCCGTTGAAGCACGACATCGACAGAATGCGCCGGGAGTACCTCGGGCTGGAGAGATTGCCGGAGTTGTACGAGACGGAGACGGATCTGATATCGCCCGAGTAAGCGAGATTCTCTACAGGCTCGACGTAGCCCTGAGTTAACGATTGGATCTTTTTGTCGAAATATTCAATGGGGACAATTCGATTATCGCGTAGACGGTTTGCTCGCAGTTACTTCGATCGGCCGATGCAGAAGGCCGAGTGGAGGGTCGAGGTGCGCGGCGAGGATCTGATGCCGCCACTCGGCTTGCACGGGCATCCGGGACATCCCGGCGGTTCGACACCCTTCTTGGCCCCGCAGCCACTTCAGGGTCCGAGTAAACCGGAGCCGAGGCCTTTGCCCCCGGCGAGTGGCCCGCCTGCTCCAACATTCAGGTACCACTGGTATATCTCGATTTTTTACATCATTACCTTTGGCAAGTATTCTGTACGGTTTCAAGGGCAGCATTATACGTTTCGCTAATGAACGCCAGGCTTACGAATGGAACGGAAGGATTTTTCGCTGATTCAAACGTCGAGTCCGCTTTGTATAATGACGCCCCGAGCCGCGGCGCGTGAACGTCCGCTAAACATTTTTCGTTTTTTTTTTCTTCTCATTTCACAGGCAACAACCGCCACCCATGAAATCCTGCCTGTCGTGTCATCAACAGATTCACCGAAACGCACCGATTTGCCCTCTGTGCAAGGCGAAATCGCGCTCGCGCAATCCGAAGAAGCCGAAAAAGAAGGACTAATAAAGTCGAGTATTTAAGTGCCATTACGTTGCGACGGATGGGTTCTCGTCGAAGATTTCGCTGTCTTCGCTCGTACCCTCGCATATATCGTCGCACATTGTATTCATCATCGTACGTCATTGTTTTATCCCGAGTCTTGTCGATATTTTGTATTCCGAGGACGCGGCTCGTCGCGCTCCGATTAGAGGCGATTCGAAATTGTGTTTCTATAGGTATCTACTAGCGTAATCGACTCATCAATATAGCTCTAGAACATTGGACCTTGTTTCCAATTAATTCGATTGTAAATTCGATTTCTTTGATTTTCTCGAAATCGAATTTTTCGATTTTCCTTCGAATTCGAATCGAATTAGGCGTGTTTAAGTTGGACGGAATTATTCAAAATTTTGACCATCGGCGCATCCCTAATGAAGAGATTTGCAATTTTCTCTAATCATTCTCGAAATTATGCGAAATGAGCTCCAAGTGCCAGAACTACCTTAAAGTATATGTGTGGTGTTCTAGAATTGATTGCGCGAACGAAAAAAAAAAATTATGAAACGGGTAAAAGTTCTTCCAGAATCGCGATAGCGAGGTATCGGCCCTTGACCGCTTTCAATCGACGCGTAGAATCTACTTTTGATTCCGATCATCGTTATTATTACTATTATCACCGTTTTACGACTGAAGTAAGAAGGAAAAACTGTATAAGAGCACTTGCGCACTGTAATCGTTTTTTACGAAAGTAAGTAGTGAATGAATAATAAAAAGAAAACGAAAAAAAAAAACGGAAAAAGATCAAAACAAAAACATTTTCTCGCACGAGAATTGTCCGTGCGGGAGGTTGCGCGCAACGTGTACGAAGCGTTCGTGACCCGACTGCGACGGTAATCGTCGCGCAACTTCTCGGTCATCGAAACTTTTAGCTCCTCGTTGCCTCGTCCGCCTTTGCCTTCTTTCTCTCCGCCGCGAGTCCTTCGCTCCTCTCCAATCCCCGAGCGAATCAGGAATCCCTCAAATCGTTCTCCGTCACGATTTTCGGTCTCGAGTCCGCGCTCGACGGGCGTCGCTTTATTTAGGGGCCTCGCGCGACTTTCTCGTCACGCGACGACCGCCTCGCGAGCGCCCGTAACTATATCCAAGCGATGGTGTAACCGATGTACGTAGCGGGCTCTAGTTTTAACAACAATAGCCACCGGGCGGAGAGCTTGCGATATCGTGTTCCCCGTCGCCGGCGGTTACGGGCGGGGGGGGGGGGCGTTCGGTAGTGTACCATACGTACATGTCGACCATGTAGGACCCGCGACCGTTATACGATCGCGCGCCGGTGTCGGGTGCAGTCGAGGGCCGTTCGCGGGAGAATAATTAACGCGACGCGAGGACACCGCTGGGGTCGAAAACAGTGAGGCTAGATCGCGCGCGAAGCTCAGTGTCGTTCGGGAAGGGGGGTCAAGGGCGTAAGCTATTATGCCCCGATCGCCGGTTGATCAATTCGATCGCCACAGACTCACGGTGAAAATAACATCGATTTGTTTACACAACTGCTCGTCGCCCATCTAAAACGAAAATTATTTGCAAACCCCCAAAATTCGAATGCCGAATAAAAACATAACAAAGGGGAAAGACGGTAAAAATCGCCGCCGCGAACGAAAGACATTGGGTCTGGCGCGCGGCAGCTCGCACGAGGGCCATCGATGCTGTATCAAAGCGTCTCGCCGCGGGACAGTTGGCCGCTGGCAGTCGTCGCGAGTGGATGCACCTACGCTCGGGTATCACCCTCATTCGCTCATGCTCTCTCTGTGCACGCTACTAACGTCTTCTCGTCCCGATAATTATCGACACTTCTTTGGCTTTTTCGCTATAACATATTTACGATAGTGTTTTTTTAATGTATTTCGAGTTCACCCGAACGAATGAGTTTCGAAACTGTTAGACAAGTTCCGTCGTATTTTTTTTTTGCGGTGAAGAGAGACAGACCTATAAGATGTAACCAACAGTGTCATTGCTCTCGAGTCGGTCTGCACCTCGATCGCGCATCACACGACTTTCGAATGGATTCTGTAACAGCGAAGAGGCGTTGACACACCGGTAAGTTGCGAACGAAATAATTATCGGTTATCTTTTTTCTGTCATGGATCCCCAACGAATCGCCGTAATGGACAAAATTCACCATTTACTGTTACTATTATTATCATAATAACAATAATAGTAACAATAATAATAATTATTATTATTAATGATAATAATAATAATTATTATTATTAATGATAATAATAATAATTATTATTATTAATGATAATAATAATAATTATTATTATTAATAATTATTATGATTATTATTATCTCCTTCATTATTCGGTTAGCGATTGCTCGGGACAAAAATACGATGAAATCGATTCTTGGCATGGTTATACGGGGTAGTTGGTAGTCGTGTGTGGCGGACGTGTATGCACATCCGACGAGCGAGACGGCGTAGACGCGGAGGCGATTGAAAATGAAACGTTGATTGGATATTAATTGGATATGTCTCGGTGGTAAAGGGCAAAATGAGATTTTTACTTTTACGCCAGGGGATTGTATTTCCAGACGAAAAACGTGGCCGCTTTGTCTCGAACGAGCCGCGATTGCTCAATCTCGCGAGAATACACAAAAAAGAACGTTTGACGACGAGCAAAACGAGAGGGCGAACGAGAGGGAAGTGCGCGCAGCGAGCCACGGGGAATCGGTGCGATTACGAGGGCGCGTGAATACTGTCGGGAAACAGAAGTAAATAAGAGGAGGGAGGGCTCATCGTTTATCCAATCGTTTCAACTCCGTAGAAGTATAAAACTCAGAGACGCGAGAGCGCGGGCCAGACGGAGAGATCTGTAAGTAGGTACACGGAGAAAATTGTGCGAGCGATTCTTTTTTTATCTCGTTTCGCGAGCGTTGATGAGAAAAACGCTAAAACACGTGTTCTGAAATGAAAGAAATGCTGAATAGGGAAATGGGCGCGGATGGGAGGGGCGGGGGGGGGGGGGGGGAGAGCCATTCCTCTGAGGCGAGGCTGCCCGTTTCTTTTTCCGCGTTACCTTTAAAACGGGGTAATATAAACGAGGATATACCATGCAGTGCGGATGCTTTTGCCGCTTCTCTTTTACGCCACCGTCACTGCACAGGATCTTGAATAAATTAATGAGATGAATATAATCGAGGGAAAGGAAGAAAAAGGAAGAGAAAAAAAAAACGCCTCGTGAAAAAAGCTCGGATTGCCCTCGCCGCTTTGAGATATCGTCCGAGCTGTTCAGCTACCCTCGGCGGCGTCGAGGGCTTTCGGAACTCATTTAAAATTAAACGCTCTATTACTATAAACTTTTATGTACGTACAAATTTTCTCGTAGGTTGGAGAGAAAAAATGTTTTTTCTTTTCCGCAGCGTACGAGAGCCGGAAAAGTCGTGACGGCAATCTCGAAGACGAAGCTCGCTTGCTTGGGCTTCTGACGCGAGTACGCGGCGAAAGGCGATCCGAATCGCGCGGCGTGAAATACCGAACCATCGATGGCATGAGGGAGGCGGCGAGGTGAGTTTTGTTTTTTCTTGATCGCGTAGCGCTTGTACACAAGCGCAGGTTTGTTGTTCGCGCGCGGATATTATTAGACAAAATTCGGAGAGTCCGGTGGAAAATTTTGAAGAAAATTTCGCGTGTCTCGAAGATGCTCAGTGAGACTGTATCGGGAAATTCACAGCCGAGAGTGAGATTCAGAGAGAATTTTGATTACTTCCCAGTATGATGAAAATCGGAAGAAAAATCGGTTTCATAGAAGGTACCAAGAACATTAATATTTTCAAAAAGTTGTTAACAAAAGAACTAACAATAAATATATACATTGTCACTAATAAATAAATAATAAAAAAAGGAAAAGATGGATGGATGGATAATAATAATTAATTATTATTATCAATAATTGTTAGTTCTTTTTTTAACAACTTTTTGAAAATATTATTATAAAAATCTTAATGTTTTTGGTACCTTCTATAAAATTGATTAATAATGATAATAATAACAAAAAATTATTATTATTATAAATTGTTATATATAGTTGTTAACAACTTTTTGGCATCAATTTTACGGAGAATTAATGTTCATAGCGGGTCTACAAGTTTGAAAATCTTCCCTCTTCTATCCCATTGAGATGTATCGAAAATTCACGCTAAATTTCACTCTTGGCTGTGAACACAACGATGCACCCTTCGTAACTGTTCGATAATCCGCGGTCTCGGCTCTTGGCGCAGTTCTCGACTCTCCGAAGCCGTTACTTCATCGACGAACCGTGCGGAGAGTCGAGAAGAGTTGCAAATCCGTTGAATCTAAGCCCTCACGCGGCCGATGTCCGTAAACTTGACTTTGTTATTGAAGTGAAATATTCGCCCAGACGCATAGACGGGGACGCGTTGTAACGCCCGACATTTTCGCGAACGGTACAAAAGCGCGGGCGCGCAGCTCGTAACGTTCTATCTCGATTCATTGTATATCACGGATTCGCTGGCGCGCACAATACCTCTCGCCCGTCGCTCCAATTTGAAGATCGAAATAAGCGTACCGGAAACCTTGTTTAGCCATCCGTGCAGATAGCATTGTCGTGTGAAACAATGGATAATCGCGGCTGCGCGGGCACTCTTAGCGCATCCCTTGGTTATGGGAATGTCGAGGATTCGGGACATTGTCGCGTTCTTCGCGAGCGCTCCAGAAAGCTATAGCTCACCCGGTTTATAACACGCCGGGTATTCCATTGTGCACAATCGTTGGGCAGGATATTGCACGATATTCGGAGCCGCGGATATAAATGCGAGTGTGAATAAAGGTCGATATTCGGCGCCACGTCGATGCGACAATAATTCACTTCTGTGAGTGTGACCCCAACAAAACTATACTTTTTAGCGTAAAATTTGTACTCGTTAGAACAACGAGGGTAGGAGATAGAAATTTTCCACTCATTTGTAGCGTACACTCGAAGGTTAATGTAGCCCTTTCGTTATGATTGAAGCTGCCCAAATCTGAGAGAGAAATACAAGCGGAAAGATGGTTATTTATAATAATGCCGATATGTTATTAACAAATTAATAAAAAAATTAATTGTGTAACAAATTATGCGGCAAACTAAATATTGTTTTCCTTGATATTGAAATTTGTTCAAAATCGCAGTTTTCGAACGTTACATACAATTCTGAAAAAATGCATACGTATTCACAAAAATTGACAAACCGTTTTTGTAACAAAACAAATCAGGTTGCTGGATAATTTTTTGGAGAAGTAATTTTTTCATTAATTTGTTAATAACATTTTGGGTTATTATGATGCAAAAACAATGTTCTCAGCTGGATTCTTTTCAGATTTTTCTTCTATCGAGAGGGGTTTGTGGTCTTTTTCATACCTCTCTCGAACTTAGGTGGCGTCAGACATGACAAAAGAACTAACTTAAGGGGGAGCGAAGCGACCGTGAGAGATAGCTGCAATTTTTTAATGGACTTTTTCTAAGGGTTTCAATTGCTTTGAAAAAAAAAAGGATATCCGAGTCGGATGCGAAATTATCGGGAGCATCCGACTCGAATATATTTTTGTCTCAAAAAAATTAGCACCATTGAAAAAGATCATTACCGTTTTCGTTGCCAAGCGATATTTCACTTCACCTTAACGCCGGGTGGCGTACATTTCAGTGTTTTTAGGTTTTTTTATTTTTCCACGGACTTAAAAAATTTTCGAGTAACACAATTTTTTTTGTTGTATTTCAATTAATCGATCATTTCCATAGTTTTCGAAAAATCCGATGAATTTTCGTTTATTTAAATTACTTCGTATTTCTCCGGATTTCTTTTCTCGAAATTTCGAATATTCACACTCTCTCAATATATATAGAAATACATAAAGCTACATAAAGCCATGTATTTACGTATATATCGACCATGCAGCAGACGTAGGAAATTCGCTACTCGGCGATAAACTTGAGTGTACTCGACAAAACGACGGAAAAGTATTTTTTTTTCGTATATACGTATATATACATAAGACCAAAGTAGGAAACTAACAACAAACGACTTGCGCTAGCATATCGTGGAAAGTTTAGCGGCGGGAATGAGAGAAGGAGCGAGGCGAGTAAAGAAAGACTTTCTTGCAATGTTATTCCGCAGTTCGTGTATTCGCAGGAGTATCCGTACTAACGCGGATACGTTCGCTAACGCACAGTTGTTTCGCGAGCAAAAATAAAAAAAAAGAATTAAAAAAGAATGTTCTGCACGAAGTGAGGAGGCGAGCGCAAGGTGGTCCCCGCCGCTCCGGTCTTACGCTTCTCCGAGCATACGGAGTTTATTCATCAACTGCACTTCTTTTTCTCCTTTCTTCTTCCCTCCAAAGTAATAGTTTCGCTACTACCTGTCTTTGAGAATGAAATATGGGCTCGGAAATATAACGAATAAGTGGCCTTTGGTCGGTACAGAACGTACAGCGTGATTGCGCTCACTTTATCGACGATAACCCCTCGAGACCTCGAATAAACTTGTAAAAATAAGAAGCTATCGCGAATGAGCAATCTCGAATTATCCAAATTTTTTTTGCCGAATTAACCCAGTTTTTTTGGCCAATTCTTCGACCTTCTCGCACTGTAAAAAGATTAAATCGTAAAAGAAAAGTTATTTTTACTATAAGAATATTTTCTTGACGGCACGTCTATATTTTGGTTTGTTTTTTTTGTTTATATGTTTTTTATTTTTATTGGCATTGTCATAAGACATTTGTCTTATGACAATGCCTTGAAATAATAGTGAGAAATATTATAATTATCTGACTAATTGAATCGTTTTTAATAGCAACGATAAACATACACGTTCCTCCGGCGGATTATTCAGTATAGTAGAAATAATCATATTTTTCTCTAAGTGCTCGGAGTTTCGGTTTTTCTTTTACTATATTAGAAATTCGATGGTTCGAATTTTTAAACCGTACCATATTTTTTTACTCCCAACTGCCCGCCGCGCAAAACAGTACTTTATTTCACTCCGTGCGTAAAATGCGGTTTTACGCACGCTTCGCGTTAAGCTCCATTTTCACATCTTGTGAAATAAAATTGGTTTTCTGAACTCGTGTGATTACAACAATCGCCCTCGGCTCGTGCTGCAAGCTCGCACTCGTTAGAAATAGTTTTATCGCACTAGTGAAGTACAAATTTTTCAACTCATGCACGAAATGTCCCGCGTTCCGTGCCTGCGAAGCGTTCGCGAAGTAGCGTATTGTAGTAAGGCGTGAAACAATATTTCTACGCAGGCGCAAATCCTCCAATACCTACTTTACTTCACGCATTCCTTTATTATTTCTCACTTCTCCCCTCTTTTGACACTCGAACTAAATTCGAGGTCAAATTTTCGCTCACGCTTTACAGGCACGAAACACGGGACCTCCCGTGCATTCGCTAAAAAATCAGGGTGTAAAAAACTCGCCTTCTCTCGCGCTACAAGCAACATTCGGCTACGCCTCGTATTCATTGTCGCGCTCGATTCGGCTCGTGCGCCGCTTCCTAACCATCGGGAAATATCCGCTTTTCCGTACTAGTATCACAATCTACTATTTGCAAAAATGTACAAACTCCCGACTGCAAAGAGAGTCAAATAACAATGAATTCACACGTTATAGCCGGGAGATGTCCACACGCAATGGAGAGGAAACCGCTCGATTGTAACATGTGAATAATTAATTGTTGTTTCGCGCTTTTCGCCGTCGGGAGTTTAGAAATTTTCGCAAAACTTCTTTTTCACTTCGCCATTGATCGCGCTGTTCGATCAGCATTCGGGTAGATCGGACGCGAATGGGGACATTTGGCTTCATGGCGGTTGCCGCGGCGAGCGCGAGATTTTCTTCGGTCTCGCAATGAATTTAAATCACTTAGCGCCGCGGCTGTAACCGCGAATGATACAAATCGAAACTGATCCAGTGTATTCAGCGCACCCATTGGGAGTACTATGACGCGAAACTCGCAGCAATTTCCTATAAGCTTCCACTGGCTGCGCCAATATCCTGGATATTGGAATTACCTCCGGGCCCCACGAGGTTTTCCTCTCGCTATGTTTGTTTTTCCTCTCGCGACCTCCCGTGTATACCGGAGATGCCAACGACAATTTTTTTTTTTTCTTTTTTTTCTTTTCCATTTCTTTTATTTTTGTTTTTTTTCCGCCGCAGTGTCGCGAACGCGTCCCACAGCTCATACCTTTTTCCCTCGTTCGCTCGGTCGCGCCGCACTCGAGCCGATAACGACATTGGCGAAGCCCCCGCTGCAACTTGATTAAAGAGCATTATCACACGAGGCCCGATACTCTATGCTGATTGCGCGAAATTTCGATCGCTTCGAGACTGAAAGAAACAAAAACGAATTCGGGCCTCATCGATTTGGGACGAAGAGAAAATAGCGATTGCCCAAGCACTTCGTCGCGGATTTTTCTTTCGGGTTTTTCATTGCCCCAAAAAGGGATCGAAAAAACTATTCAATTAATCTACGACTTACCTTATTCCGGCCAACGATTTATACATAATATTTCAATATTGCTATGCCGAATCGATCTTTTCAGCACCTTTGATATGTTGGATTCTTTGCAGATTTTAATCTGATTGAGAAGTTTCGAAATTCGCTTTAAGGTCAGGCGAAACGACTCGGTCGTTAACCAAAAACTGTAACGAATGCCATTGAAAAGCTGCAGGTATTTCGGACAAAGGCGGAACATTTGCTGATATGAAATTTAATATCGCGTTAATTTAATAAACGTGAGATACACCGACGATTTCGAACACTTCTCGATGAGATAAAAATCTTCAAAAATCAGGCATACGGGAGGTGCTGTGAAGATAGATTTTGCAAAATAATAATATCAACATGGCATTAACAAACAAATGAAAAAATTAACTGTTCAACAAATTACTCGGCAATCCAGTTTTTTTTTAATTGAAAATCTCATTAATTTTTCTGAGTACGTTTGAATTTTTCCAGATTTTTTTCAAGATTTTGAAATTGCGTTTTTGTAATGCACACAAATACACATGTGTTACGCAAATAACTATTTCGCAAAAACAAAGCTTTCTTTATGAAGAAGCAATTACATACATTCCGTGTCTTACACATATTGCATTCCATTGCATTAAATCACACGATGCCAATTGAGCTCTCTTCGTCTATTCCACCCGTATTGCGGCCATCGAACTGCGATAAAAAGCGCGTTGCACCTTTCGACATTTACGAGTAGAGTTGAACGACCTCATTCGCCGATATTATCGAAATGAATTCCTCCAATTGGGGCTTTCGGCTCTCGACGGCCCTTATCGCTTCTTTGATAGACCCCCGTCCCGATCCATAAATTGTGTCGTAATCTAGTTCGCTACAGTAGCGTTTCTCGTCGCAGCGGCACGTCAGGCGCGTTTATTGCCGCATTGGTGGGCTGTCGGGTGAACCCTCGTCGCCTTGTCACCTTTCCAGCTCGTCGCCCGCGAGGCCAGAGAGCCACGAGAGACCCGCGGATGAGCCGAACAATGGTAAACTCGACGAAAGTACGTACACGCGGTTAAAGTCTGCTAAGCGCGCGAAGCTCTTCAACCGCGGATCCGCGCGGCGGTTCTCGTTCGCGAAACGATTCGCTCGTAACGCAACATCGCGAATCCGACGATTAGAGCGAATCGGGACTGTTGCGAATCAATAGTTTGTTAGAGAACAGTGACGAGAGTCAACAAGCGGCTTGAACGAGCAATTTCCAATTAGCCGACCGGTCGGATACAGCCGAGCGCTGTGCATCGCCGAGCATTCTCATTGATGTAGTCACATATTGCGAGCGTCCATCGAACTATAGCGCAGGGTATAACTCGTCGATATCTCGGCATTAGTTAATGATACGTCGATGGCGAGAGTGACCGGTATAGCCGGGCTCGCCGTGCTTCGCCCGACCCTCGCTCGTTCGCTATCCTCCGAACGAGCGATTAGACTTGTATTGTCCACGAACGGCGAGCGAAGGAGGGCGGGAGGAAAGGGGCGAGGGGCCTGGGTTATATCAATGTATACGCAGAATAGAGGTCAACGAGCTAAAATCGATTTTCACCTAGGCTTTTTTTATCGCCGGACGCTCCCGAAGATCTACCAAATATATCTTCCTGCGATCAGCACCCTCGGAATGTTCGATCTGAAAAATGGCACCAATTACATTGGGATATCATTTCCGCTCTTCGTTTTATCGCGGTCTAACAAAGTCCGTTTGTAAGAAAGTTCTGTAAAAAGTTACTTACTTAATAATTTAATAGTTACCTCATTCATTTCTCACTTCTGATAGTAGTTTATTTGTAAAGAAATTTTTTCCACTCCTTGCAGAATGACGCCGAAACTGAACGCTTGCATAGATCTTGCCCAAATTCAGTATCGATCATTGGTAATCCAACTTTGCGCCGAATTTCAGCGCAATATCTCAAAAAATGTGGCAGGTAGAGCGCCACTAGCAATTTAAAAAAAAATTGAAAATTCAGGGAAAACTGACCGCTCGCATAGATTTCGCCTAAATTCAATACCGATTATTGGATTACGATAGTTCAACTTTGAACTAAATTTCAGCCCGATATCCTAAAAAATGTGGGAGCTAAAGCGCCACCAGACATTTTTCAAAACATCGAAAACGACGTGAAAACTGAGAAACTGCATAGGATTTTTTCGTCCGATTTAGTAGTAAAGAAATTTTGCAGACAAAAAAGACCGAAGTGAAATTCGAGCAATTGTCTGTTATTTCGATATATTTGTTCACACAATTTCGTTATCGCGTTCCTTTTTCGGCCGGGAACAGAGAAATCACCGTGAACCCATTAATTCGCGAGCCACAAATAAAATTCCGCGGAAATGTCGATTTCGTGCTCGAAGGCACTCGAATGGTCGGTGTAATTTCAGGTGTCCCTTCGTTAGCCACTCCGCGCTCCAAATGTGCCGCGCGAACCGTGTCTTTTTCCACTTTCGGTAAACAGTCGCGTCGAAAAACAAGCTATAACGATGAAATTACAAAAATCGTTTACATGGACAAAGTTACAAAGGCGCGACGCACAGTGTACACAATTACTGTAACAGAATTCCGGCAAGTGAGCATTTTTATCGCAAAAAAGTAAATTCGTTCACCGTTGAAGTTGTCTTTCCACAGAGCACCGATGTTTTTTTATTCTTCTTTCTTTCCTTTTATCGAGGGCTTAGTCTTTCCCTCTCTAATGGCGTCTAATGTGAAAGAACTCGGGAATATAGGAATCCGGTAAAACGCTTGGATCGAAAATAGATTCTCGTCGCGGTGTCTGAACGCGTTTATTTCTTTTTCTCCCTTCTTTCGTTCTGTTGCCTTGATATATGCATGGTCAATCGCGTTTACTACGACACACAGAGGCGCCGCAGAGCGGCGTGAATGGTGGACAAGTTCCTATGAAGTGGCGAGGTTCACGAAAATAGTTGATAAAAGTACGGAAATAGAATGGGAAGCGGAGAAAGAAGGGAAGGCCCGAGAGGAGCTTTGTCGACGAGAAGTTTGCAGCCCGTGTTTCCTATTGCCACTGTCCGCGCGCGTCATTCCCTCCGTGTCTCCCTTACCGGTGAATGGCTCTTTCACTACACATCAAGCTTTTTTTTTCACTTTTTTTCCTCCCCTGATGGATAGGCAATAGATGCGAGCATCTCGATAAGAAATAAACACGAAATGAAGAACTCCATTCATTGGCCTTTCAACGATTTCGTATTTTTCGCTACTTGTTCCTTCGCTTTTTCCTCCAAAAGCGCTTTGTCATTCTGGGTTGAACTTCGATCAAACGATGAGCAATGAGGTCGAGTCTCGGCGAACTCGTAATAATGGGGCTCGCAGGATTTCACCCCTGTTTGCACTCGGAGTTTACCTTGAGCGTTCGCTTAACGCATCACTTCAATCCTAGCGAGGACGAGCCACCCCGTCTGAGAGGAGAGTCTTAGATGTATCTCGCAGTAATAAAAATGGTACTTTTTACCGGCTACGACGATAATGACCATATTTCATGCCTGCAAAGCGCGTGGGATCCAATTCTTGACGAGGGGGAGGAAAAGTAACCGAGCGGGAGGAAAAGCAGTACTTTTTCTCCCTAGGAAGGAAAAGTAGCTGATGAGCCACTGAGCTGTTACTAGCATGAAATTATGGTCAATTTTAGTTCAAAAAATGCATCCAATTACCTTTCATCATTTCCTCGAAGAAAAAAAATCAGAATTTCATTTCAACTTTGAATCCATGTGACGCCATCGGGATGTTATCTCTTAATTTACCTTTCTGTTGCCCGCCCTTGTATCTTTAATCGTTTCGATCACGGCCCGGTTTTCTCTCGCGAAGCTCGCCGTCCCGGGACTCCGCGGCGCATAGTTAGTTTTCCGTTCGACCCCCTCTTCTTCTGGCTTCGCGCCGTTCGCCGTCGGGAAGCCCGGAAGACGGTAAAACAATGGAGATTATCGAGCGATGGGAGATATTCTCTCTTGCTCACGATGATTTATTCAATCGACTCGTCTGGGACGGTCAAGCGAGCGTCGCGTCAGCCGGTGGCGCTCGTTATTAGAAAATCGATAGAGAAACGAAAGACAAGGAAGAAATCTCCATTCCCGTCAGTTTAAATTCACGAATTTTTAATCCATTTAAGAAGTGTAACAATAAAAAAATGTATTAACGAATGAATAAACGTATAAACGAATGAACGATTGAATAAATGAATAAATGAATAAATGAATAAATGAATAAATGAATAAATGAATAAATAAATAAATAAATAAATAAATAAATAAATAAATAAATAAATAAATAAATAAATAAATAAATAAATAAATAAATAAATAAATAATTAAATAAATAAATAAATAAATTAACAGTTCACTTGTTCTATCGGCAAATTCTGCTTTTAGCTCCACCTTCCGAAATACCCAGAGGAACGTGCCAACGAATTTCAAATTCTACATTTTTTTCCTTTTTTGTTTTCTTTCGCCAATATATTCAACTCATTCAGGCCAAGCCTCGGGTTGCCCGATTACTTTTTATCGTGCGCCCGGCAGCTGTCTGGCGCTGTTCGTACGTAACGAATTAATGGATATACCGATTTACGTATTGTATGTGTCTCCGTGGATTGAAACGCGAGATCCTATGACGTGTTTCGTTTCCACGAGAGCTGGCGTTGAAAAAAAAGAAAAAAAAAACAGAAAAAAGAATTGATCGAGAGTCACTCGATCGCGATAACTGCACTCGAGTCCCGATCAACTTTTTCGAGAACCAACGCATTTCTCCAGTTTTTATAATACCGTTTTTTTTTTTCAATGGCCACGCAACCTCCGCTTCGGACGGTCACGTATGATCGGCGAACGCACGTAATTCCCGGCCAACGACGGTGTAACGACTCCGCGTTGTTAAACATTCGCAGAATGCATCGCGGAGCACCGGAGAAGCCGTATCTTCCGGGCGCGATTCATCCGCGCATGTTGCGATTCTCGCGAGCGTCAAAGATAATGCGGGCGAGCTCGGTCGCGCCTTCGCCGGCACGTATTCACATGCTAATTGGTGAAAATCGCAAACTTTTTACGTCACTCCCGATAATTTTTCGCCTCAAACGTGGAAACGACACATTATCTTCTCTCGCGCGCGCCGGCCATGAGCGTCCTCGTTCGACGGAGGTTCATATTCAATCTCGTTCTCTTTCGAGGCTCGTCGACACTCGCGAAAGAGAACGTAAGGTGGAAATCGTTGTGGAAGAAAAAAACAAGGAAAATTTAGCGTCTGCGGGTCCAAGATGAGGCGAGACAACGTAGAAAGGGGAGAAAAAATGGGAATGAGGGAGGTGTAAATACAGATCTTGGCGTTTCCGAACGTTAGGCAAGAACGCGCCAAGCCGTGAGCGTCGAGAGAGCTCTCGGAGTGTAACGCGGCTCCCGAGGGAGTCTTATCATATCAGCTTTAACAAATGGATACCTAGCCGGTATACCTGTGCTATATATGTACACACAGCCGCACACATACCGCATATTCTCCCTCTTGCCGAAATCTCTGTTACCTCTCGACACCGCTGTTTCGAGGCTCGGGGCTCATCCTCGTACAGCGGCTCGAACGGCTTCTCGCACTTGGCTGATGCCTCGAACGAGGGTCGAACTCATGGTTCGATAGTTTTACAAGCTTCGCCCGTTCCTTTATGTCCTTTTTCTCTCTCACCCTACTTACACGACCTACTTAAGGTGTACACGGGCTCTCGCGAGCTCGGTCCATTTTATTCCCGTTACGAGGCATGCTCGACGAACTTCAACGTGCCGCACTTTTATTGTGGCTTTTTTTGTCCGATGGAAAGATCGTTTATGCAAGAAGCTGCCGGCTCGGGGGCAGGGGTAGATTTTACATTTTTCTTTTCCGATAAGTCTTTCCGTTCGAGATGAAATGGAATCTTTGGTATCGAACTCGGAACAAGGACGATTTCGATATGCTGATGCATATTGGAGAGTTGATCGAAAAAATGTCGTGCTTTCAAAGAGAAGCAGGGAAGATTTGCTCGGTGATCTAGTAGATTAGCAGTTTAATTTATGGCAGGGCTACAATCAGGGACACAGGGCAGAGCGGGGCAAAACGGCATACCGGGACAGAAAGGTATGAGATGGTAGTCTCCTGTATGATAGTTAGGGCAAAATGGGTCAAGGGAAAGTCCCATCGAAGTCGATTTTTGCTGTGCCATTTTGCCCCTGACTCACTGACTCACTCGACGAACTTCAACGTGACGCATTCTTATTGTGGCTTTTTTTGTCCAATGGAAAGATCGTTTATGCAAGAAGTTGCCGGCTCGGGGGCCGAAGTAAATTTTGGATTTTCCTTTTCCGATAAGTCTTTCCGTTTGAGATAAAATGGAATTTTTGTTTCCGAACGCGGAATAAGGACGATTTCGGCTGATGCATATTGGAGAGTCGGTCGAAAAAATGTCGTGCTATCGAAGAGAAATATTGAAGATTTGCTCGCTGGTCTAGTAAAATAGCAGTTTAATTTATGGCAGAGCTACAATTAGGGACACAGGGCAGAGCGGGGCAAAACGGCATACCGGGACAGAAAGGTATGAAATGGTAGAGTCCCCTGTATGATAGTTAGAGCAAAATGGGTCAAGGGAAAGTCCCATCGAAGTCGATTTTTTTGCTGTTCCATTTTGCCCCTGACTCACTGACTCACTCGACGAACTTCAACGTGCCGAATTTTTATTGTGGCTTTTTTTTGTCCGATGGAAAGATCGTTTATGCAAGAAGATGCCGGCTCGGAGGCCGAAGTAAATTTTGCATTTTTTTTATTCCGATAAGTCTTTCCGTTTGAGATGAAACGGAAGTTTCGTTACCGAACGGTTTCGATATGCTGATGCATATTGGAGAGTCGATCGAAAAAATGTCGTGCTTTCAAAGAGAAGTAGTGAAGATTTGCTCGCTGGTCTAGTAAAATAGCAGTTTAATTTATGGCAGAGCTACAATTAGGGACACAGGGCAGAGCGGGGCAAAACGGCATACCGGGACAGAATGCTATGAAATGGTAGAGTCCCCTGTATGATAGTTAGGGCGAAATGGGTCAAGGAAAAGTCCCATCGCCGTCGATTTTTTTGCTGTTCCATTTTGCCCCTGACTCACAGTGCCCTGTTCCCATTTGACCCCAATAGCATCTTGCCCCGCTCTTCCCTACAACTCTACCGCGTGACAAGTCTCTAATAAACGAAGTCTATTTACACGAGTCTCTTTTATTCGAACTCTCTCTGCCGAGTGTGTCGGGCAACTCTACTAAGGGACATCTTTAATAGAGTACGAGCCTCGCGATGGACAACTCCCACGCGAACCAATTCTCTCCGAGACGCACTCTCTTTCGTTTGAAGTCTATTTTGTGTCAAACCTATTTTTTCAGGTAGACTTTGCGTAAAGCGTTCATTTCGCATAAGTTCGAGAAAATCGAGAGTGAATTGCAAATACTCGATGGTATGAAAATCTGAAAAAATTCATGCACATTAAAGGTACTGTAAGGATTAATTTTGCATAATAATAATTCGAAATTGTTATTAATAAATTGATGAAACAAAAAATTGTTCAAGAAATTTCTCGGCAACACAACTTTTTTTTAATAAAAATAATTCTTCTATCTTTCTGAATACGCATGAATGTTTTTCAGAATCTTCTCCAATTATTTTTGAAATTCAAAAGTACATGTATCGAGATCCTTCCAACGAAAATGTATAAAAAAATAAACGAGTCATTACCGTCGATAAATTCACTTGTATACTTTTCCGTATTTTTTTTTCGAGACCTTTGGTAATGGACACTGCGTTCAAAACAAACGAGACAGATTGTTCGAGCCGGTAACAACGGCGAGTCGCTGACGTTCGCTAATTTTTCCAACGATCGTTTTTATTTTTTAAATTAAATAAAAAATTTTTTACGAAATGCGAACTAAACGTTCGTTTTTTTTCGCATCCCACTCGCACAACCTCGGCGTCTAAGTTCAAGCACGCGGCAGTTCAGCGCGGTTGGTTAGTTTCATTTCTATTTCGAAATATGTATATTCCACGAACACCCATGGTAATGTTTGATCATAGTTTTATTCTCTCGCTATCTGTACCGAGAAATCTCGCCCCCGGGCACGTTTTACGTGATCGCGCGTAACGCTCGCTTTTTTATTCGCGCCAACGATTCGAATCCGCCGAGGTTTAACTCGGTGGTGAAAAAACACACGAGTGGAAAGAGTAACGTGGACATTTCGCGGACCGGTCCGACCGGAGAATCTCCTGCCCTCGTCTGTTTGTCGAACACACACCGTACACGTTTCACTCAACGGAGAGCGGGGGTGGAAAAAAATGGGAGAATAGATGAGATTATGGCGGACAAGCGAAGTTCAAACAAACGATGAAAAAAACGCGAGGTCCGGTAGAAAAAAAAAAAAAAAAAAACAAAAAGAAAATTCTTCATTGCGCGATAGCACCGAGGTAGACCGCCCTCGTGTACCTTGGCCACAGCTTTCTACAGGCTCCTACGACACATATCTGGCATCGGGGCACTTCTAAACTTGCCTCGTTAAGAACCCTCTAATGCGGATTATCCACATTCATTTCTGCGCACGCCCACGCGCCAACGGGATAACGAGATAACTTTGCGCATATCTCGGATAATGCGATCCGTTACAGCGCTGTACTTTTTTTCTCCTCATTTTACTATCACATATATTGCTGCCACACTCGCGCAATCATCTTCGCCAGACTCGCCAATATTCGTCACGATAACTCCGTCAAGAATTTTTTTATCTTTTTCTGCGACAAAAAAAAATCGCTATTGTACGTGAAAAGATAAATGGCATTGTGTCCGAATCTGTTTCAAAGGTGATTCAATTACTGATTTATTATACATTTTGCGATTATTATTTCTGTTTCATTGTTCAATTATTTGAAAAATACTTTTTATGAAATAACATAAATTTGTAAAATAGAAATCAAAATAGGATGTTTTTTTTAGCGAAGGTTTTTTTTTTTTTTTTTTTGAAAAGTCAGATATGACTTCTTCATCATGTTTATGTGACCTTTGATTTTTCGCGTCAAATGACGACCCGCAAAAAATTCATCGTGTCCAAGGGTCGATAAACAATATGCATAATTAAAAAACAAAATACGCAATAAAAAAAGAATGCAGCTTTGTGTTCTTAGGGGAGAGCGGGGCAGAATGGCATACCGGGGCAATATGGTACGAAATGGTCAAATAAAGTCCCACGTATGATAGAATTGGGGCAAAATGGGACAAGAGAAAGTCCCATCGCCGTAGATTTTTTTGCCGTCCCATTTTGCCCCAATACCATTCTGCCCATGGTCCCATTGTGCGTGAATATCATTTTGCCCCGGTATGCCGTTTTGCCCCGCTCTCCCCTAATTACGAATGCCACGATCTATTGATGCCATCCAACTTTATGCAATTATGGTTAAATTGAGGACCGAATTTTGGCCACGTAAAAAAAATTTATGTAGCGAATTTGGGTACCACCAGAGACGTTTTTTTCCGAAATTTCTCAGCGACCCCGGGTCGGAGGGTGAAGCTTCGCGGATATTAATATGTTCAGGAGTCAGGGAATGGAAATTGAACGTTCATTGCTCTCGCATCGCGGTATTCCGGACACTGCGCGGGACCGATTGACGAATGACAGAATCGATTCTGCTCGCTTCTCGGCGTATCCTCGTCGGAAATACGCGGGAGTATACGAGAGAGAGGGAGAGAGAGAGAGGAGTATACGACAATAGATTTGTTCTGGCCCCGAGGTTGAGACCGCGGTAGATGCCGGGCCATTTATAGATCGGTGCGCTTGATGCGAGCCCGCCTGTCGAAGAAATTTATACCGCGATGTTAACTTTTGTCATCGGGATGCTCTCGGTCGTTGACGATTGACCGGCCGATTTATTTGCGCCGCACTAACGTTTCATTTCCTTCCAATATAAATCTCGCACAGAACCGCCACGACGGGAGTGCACAGAAAGGGCTTGAAAGAAAAATTCGTAGGAATAATATTGACAATGAGGATATTTCGTTGTATCAAGTAAATAAAATAAATAAAGTATTTCATTTGATAATATTATGAAAAAATGTTATACAAAATTGGTACTTTTCATTATTATTTATTTCAAAAAACAATGTAATTTTTTTTCTTCGTGTTTTATTTTTGATGATTTATTTTATTGAAAATACAACGAGCAGAATTAAATTTTAAGACATTTTTTTGCAAATAAAATTTCGATTTCAATATCAAGTTGATTTTTTAAAATGAAATTTCAAGACGTTTTTTTACAAATTTTCATTACTGGTCTCTTCTTATTGTGAGAAATCTTGAGATTTTGAAATTGCCGACAGGATTTCTCAAGGGTAAAAGTCGCCCAGAGTACCCTCAGTAGGTGCCCCAGAGGTGTAATTAATTTCCTAGAAAATCGAGATCAACGATGAATTTTATCGTTGAACAACTTTGAACGCTGCGTACACACTGTAATGTGATATTTCAAATATCGTTCAACAGAAATCTTCGGGCTATCCGAATTGAATTACAAATCGATAATTGAAAAAACGTAGATACGAATAAAATGAGGAAAAATGAAAAGTTCGTGGATTGTGGTAGTTAATAGGACTTCTGGAATTCTGTATTTTTATACACAGCCATGAAACCGAGATTCCCCATGAATTATTGCGTTGAATAACTATGAATATACACGACGGCGATATTTCAAATTCCACTTCACAGAACTCTCGGCTATCCGAACAAAATTACAAACTAATAATTTTAAAAAGGCGGATGAGAATGAAATGAAAAAAAAATAATGAAGCTAAAAAAAAACATAAAGTTCGTAGATTGGAGTAATTTATAGTGCGTCGACGCTCTGTTTTTATATTTTTAATATTTTTCGGTCGGGCGAGAACGAACAGTCGAGAATACATTAATAAATAAATATGCAAAAATGGTGCGAATTTTTCGATTGAAGCCAAAATTTACCCAAAATCGTCAATGAGCAAATATCGAAAACTTTCACATTACGCATTTGCTTCGCGTTATTGTGAAAATTGTACGGAAATTATAAACGCGTTAAGGCGGCCAAGTTTCAGATGGAATAAAAATTTGCAAAAACTGAACCACACAGAAGGTCCTGAAAAGATTAATTTTTCATAATAATAATTCCAGAAAGTGATCGACAAATTAGCAAAAAAAAGCATTGTTTAACAAACTATCCGGTAACATAACTTTTTCATCAGCCGACACTTTCTTAAATATTTCCGAACTTTTCCAGAATTTCAGCTGATTTAAAAAAAAAATTCTTTCATGGATGAAAAATCATGCCTTGTTGAAAATTGCCAAAAATTCTCAAAAAATTCGTGACTATCCAAAAATCTCATCGAGTAAACTTCGGCTAAAGAAAAAGTTAGATTACCGAATACTTTGCAAAAAGCTGTTTTTTTTAACAAATTTGTTAATAACTTTTTGGAATGATTATTATAGAAAATTGATTTTCTTAGGACCTTCCGTATAATTGACTTTTCCAAGATTTTTGGTCCACCACAAAGTTGCCGAAATTCTCTTTGAATCTCACACGAATCGCGCTCTTCGGAGATACGCAGCGCGGGCACTTCCTCAAATATGAATATGTATATGATATGCATGGTCAAAATTTCTCGAGCAAGAAGGTAAAGCACACGAGGCGCGGGAGACTCCGGGGGGCCAGTGACTTATGCGTCCGGCTTGGCAGAACGCGCCGCTCTAGCGTCGCCGTCGGTGCATTTCATTTCTCTGCAACGCTGATACGCGTTGTTCGCGAGCGTCGGCGAGACTGTGCCGTTGGAGTGACAAAGATAACCGTGTCGCGTCGCACACCGGGGCAATAGAGAGCTTGAGGGCGATCAAGCACGCGTATTGCATGCCGCCCGGTGACGGTATGTGTTTTCCGGTCTTACGACACTGCGTGCTTTCGCCCGTTCTGGCCGGCGTCGTTTACTTTGAGCGCCTGCCGATCGCGAGCTGAGGTCATTAATAGTTTGTCTATTTTTTCTTTCTTTCGATTGAAAATGGCTTTCGGGCTTCGAAGCTCCGCGTGTAAAAAAAAATACATGTATCGTCAGCGATTTCTCCATTGGAGCTTCGGCGTAAGATCAGGAGCGAGTGAAAATAAAGATATAAGAAACGATCGTCAGCCCGGTCTGGCGCGTTAGATTCGTTGCCAGTTGGCACGGAGCCGAGAAAACACCATTGAGCTTTTCGACGTGTCGTTGTCGATACGTTGTATCTCTAACGTCTTCTTGACCGCGTTGTCACAAATCATCGCTCATGAACGGCTGCGCTCGTAATGGGTTTGTCCAATAACGTTGTACCGGCGGGGTAACACCCTGTCCGGTCGGTCTCGACTTTCGAGTGCACTCGGAATAAGGTTTGGTCCAGTTACGGTAAATTTCGCAACTTCAAGTTCTAGACATTCCAGTTAGCGCGCTCGTCCCCTCGAACTAACGTTTTCTGACCGAGCCCTTTACCGAAAATCCCGACCATCTCCTATTCCATCGGCCAACGACCGATAGCCTTCGTATCGTCGACCTTCACATCAACTTAACGCAAGCTCCGCGCTTCATTCCGCGAATCGACGACAAACGAGAAACTTTAAGGGCCCTTATAAATAGTTCATTCTCGGAAGTCCGGAGAACGGTGGTCGTTTCGTCCGCGTCGGGTAATACGCGAAGACACGTGAAGCGGTCGGTGTGCGCCGAGAAAATGAAAAAAACTGGCTTGCGAAAGCTCTTTGTGGAATCCTCGCGTGACCCTTATCCCGGCCGAGCGATGGACTTGAGTCGATTACGGCATATTGCGCGAGGTTCGTCGGGCTTTCCACCGGAGTGGGCATTTTCTCGAGCCGGTTCTTTTACGCCCCTCCGCCCGGTGTGCGTCTCGAGCGAACGGACCGTCGCCCACTGTTAACCTGTCCCGTCTTCGCGATGCCAGTTGGCAAAGGAAAGGTTCCCTCGCCGGTTAACGTTTCACCGGCCGGAGAGAGCCCGCGAGATCTGAGAATCGCCCGCGAAACCGAATGAAATTATTGCCTCGCTCGGCGGGCGTTCTAATCGCAGCGATAATGCAACTTATCGTATCCATTATTTTCTTCCTACAATTGTATTCATTCGCCGGTTTATCGCACGCGTCGCACCGCTCTTCGGGGTCGCAGAAATCCGACGAAATGCAGGAAGCTATTAGATAAGACAATGGAAAAGAAAAAAGAACAAAATCGGTATAGAACGTCGTCGCGTGACTGTCGAGTTCGTTTGCTCGGGGCAAACGGGGTTTGGATATATTCACGCAAGACTCGTGTGTTCCGCATGCTTCGCCGGGACTCCCATTCGTTATTGCACTCGCTCTGTGTGTAGAAGCCAATTTTATCGGCCCAGAGCGCTTCACTGATAACTGCATAGATACGCATAGCTCTACTTACCTTCCACCGACGTGACTGCACACGGCACATTTGTGTACGCACACGCGAACACGAATGCAGATATACAATGCTCGGATCCGTCGTGAGCTCGAATACAGAGACGCGCGCTAGTGAAACGACCCACTGAGCGGTTGCTCCAACGACGATAGAAATATAAAGACTAGAAAAAAGTAAGCGAGACCCATTTTCGTCGAAGGGCAAAGGAACTCGTCCCAATATCCATTCAAGGGGTGCAGGAAGAAAAAAATGCAGTCGACTGAAAAAGAAATCGTTCGACTGAACTAAATCGTTCGGGTCGATACATTCAACTGAATCTACATGTAATGCAAACAAAATCGTTTGTTGATTTGCCGAAATTCGAAACGGAACAGGCCATGTGGTTTTAAGGTAGTTATTGCATGAACAGTCTGACTTCCCATAAGTTTCAGAGAAATGAGCAGAAATTGCAGAAACTTTACCGTGGTTAAAAAATCTGAATAAAAATCGAGCATATTGGAGGAAATGAAATCAGCGATTTTCTATAATAATAATTGCAAAAGGTTATTAACTAATCATTGCAAAAGTCAATTTCTCAAAGTACGTGGTCGATTATTTCCAAACTTTGTTACAGTAAGGATTATGTTTCAATTTTTTTTTCAATTTTCTGATAAAATGTTGCAATTATTGTCAACAAAAATGGTAGCACCTTTTACATGTTTGATTTTTTCAAGATTTTTATCCTGTCGAGAAGTATTGAAAATTCTCTCTGAAATTCACGTTAACTCTTTGGCGGAACTTCCTTAAACAACCAACCAATATTAGAGGTGACTAATTCTTTTTTTATTTCAACAAAATATTTAGTTGCACGTATTCAACCGAGCATTTAGTTAATCTTACTAATTTTTTTCTAAGTACAATCACGTATTTTTTGTTAATGCTACAATCCGTATATGCTCTCGAAGGGTGCCGAGCCCCTTGACTCGAGATAAACACCAAGTTCTTTCTTGTCTCTATTCGCGGCTCTAGGCTCTCTTTGCTGGAAATAGCCGCACCCCTATCGCGTTCGTGCGATCATGCAACGAATAAGGAGAGATTGACGATTTTTCGTCAGAAAATACATAAGCCTATATACTCTGCTATATGTGCCGCGGTATGTATTACATATAGAATAAGATACGCGGTTTAGTATATTATGTATATACACGCGCACACAAATATGAGCGAAAAATCATAGCGACGTCGAGAAGAAATGGTTCGTCGGAGTATTTTGGTTGGATGGATACTATATCTAATGTTATGACACAGTAAAGAGGGTCTGAGATTTCGGAAGCGCGCCCCTCGCTTCTACGCGAGCTTTGGTTCGCGGAAAAAGCCGGGATCGCTTTTTCCACCGTCCCCCTCGGCTTTGAGCCCTTCGGTTCTGCGATGCAAAAGATATCGCTCCCGTCCCCTCACCCCATTCTCTCATTGTTGCTGGTGTTGCGCGAATAGAGAGAGAAAGAGAAATGTGTAAATCCGCTTTCGACTTTTCGCAACGATGAAAAATATACATACGAGCCTCCCTTCGCTGGGTCGGGCTCTTTCGCTCGTTGTTCGACAGATAGGAAAATACGAGACGAGAAAATGTTGCACGGAAGTATTTTTCATTTTTTTTTTTTTTTTTTTCACACCTTGTTTTGTCCGCCCGTCGGCGAAAATCGATCGATACACTTTGAGCTCTTTCGCGGAGAAGGAAAAAATAAATAAAAGCTTCGCGCATTTTTTTTTTACGTCGAACATCAATGCCATATCGTGCGTTTGAGTACGACAGCGAGGAACAGTCGAGGCGCGTTGCGAACGCGGTTAAAACCGACGAATTTGTCGAGTCGCAATTTGACTCGTTCGTCTTTGCGGATACGCCGCAGGCCTTTTCCCGGTATCGCTTGAAAGCCTCGCTGGAACGTAGCGCGACAGCGACGACGCAAGGCGAGCTCTGCGAGCTGCTGTGGGCGCGGAAGGAAAAAATTCTACGAAACTGGGACGTCGGAGAAAGCTCACACGTGTATTTGTTTTCAGCTAGACCGGTCCATCATCTCGTCGACGAGGCGCGTCTATCAGCGAGAAATATATAAATAGTACGTAGGTATGCCCACTTAACCATAGCTCGCTTCGCCCGAGCTTCTCACCTCCTTCTACTCGACGGTTGACGATCAAAGTCGTTGCGCAACTTTGTTTTTTTTTTTTTTTTGTCGCCTCCCAGAGTTGATTATATGTCGCTTTTGCTTCCTCGCTAACGAACCTTTGTTTTGACGAAAAAAAAGGAAAAATCGAGATTCCAATAAAAACGTGTTCAAAAGTGTTCGAAATGTCGGAAAATCGTATTTAGAAAAAATGTCTTTAAAAAAAAAAGATGCTGCTCGCTGCCATTTCATTGTTAATGTCCAATTTCTTGACCTTAATTTCTCTCATAAAAATTTTTTTTTCTCGCGCCGATATCGATTCCAATAAAAACGTGTTCAAAAGTGTTCGAAATGTCGGAAAATCGTATTTAGAAAAAATGTCTTTAAAAAAAAAGTTGCTGCTCGCTGCCATTTCATGGTTAATGTCCAATTTCTTGACCTCAATTTCTCTCAATAAAATTTTTTTTTCTCGTGCCGATATCGATTCCAATAAAAGCGTGTTCAAAAGTGTTCGAAATGTCGGAAAATCGTATTTAGAAAAAATGTTTTTAAAAAAAAAGATGCTGCTCGCTGCCATTTCATGGTTAATGTCCAATTTCTTGACCTCAATTTCTCTCATTAAATTTTTTTTTTCTCGTCCCGATATCGATTTCAATACAAACGTGTTCAAAAGTGTTCGAAATGTCGGAAAATCGTATTTAGAAAAAATGTCTTTTAAAAAAAAGATGCTGCTCGCTGCCATTTCATTGTTAATGTCCAATTTCTTGACCTTAATTTCTCTCATTAAAATTTTTTTTTCTCGTGCCGATATCGACTCCAATAAAAACGTGTTCAAAAGTGTTCAAAATGTCGGAAAATCATGTGTCGAAAAAATGTCTGTTAAAAAAAAGATGCCGCCCGCTGCCATTTCATTGTTAATGTCCAATTTCTTGACCTCAATTTCTCTCATTAAATTTTTTTTTTCTCGTGCCGATATCGACTCCAATTAAGATCTCAATGGGTTCTGATCTACGCCACAAATGATTTTCGACCGCGCGCCGCGAACGGTCTCGTAATACGATGAAACACGCGAAGATCGGATCGATCTGATAAGCCATTAATGTTACGCGGCTTTTCGTTATTTATTCCCATCGCGTAAAAAAAAAAAGCAACAACATCAACTACGCAAGGTCGGCGCGTTTTATTTCGGACGAGAAAAGCCCGCTATGTGTATAAATGTCGCGCTTTAGTCACGCGTTTCTCGTAGCTTATAGCTCTTTCGCTTCATCGACGCCGAAGAATCCGCCGCTTTTTCTCGCCTAGTTTGCGCGACTCTGAGAGAAAAAAAAAAAAAAAAGAATAAAAAAAAGCCTTCGAGGGCTGTCCCCCGGGCGAGTTTCAGAAGTGTTGCCTCGCGAGATTCGCGGCGCGAGCGAGGCAGCCTCAGTGAGACTCCTTCGTGCCACGCAATCGAGATTTTATCGGTTTTTGTACCACGTTAAGAAAATTACGTCGGATTATGTAGTTTCGCTGGCGGATCTCTTTTCCCCCCTTCTCGTCGAGCTTTCGAAACCTATTGTGCGCGTATATTTAGCCGTTCACGTATCTTCTCTCGCGCTTTCCCGTAAACGGGTCCTTGGCGCGCCAGCTTTGGACAATTTATAAATAATAAAAAAGAGAAACGCCAACGGAGCGAGCTCTTTCGTACCTAATATTAGTCCCTGCCGAAGGGTACACGATTAGCATCTCGCGAGGTAGGGTTCAGTGCGAGAGACTCTCACTCGTGAAAAACTTTTCATCACGCGAGGTCACAACGCCGGTTAAAATGCTTTGCTTTATCGGCGCAACGCGCGAAGTCAGATACTTGTCGAGTTGCACCTTTATCAATCCTGAAACACATTTTCTTTCTTCGCACTTTATCCAATTCCACGAATGGTTCGAGAACCATCGAGAACCATCGAGATTCCATCGCGAAAATTTATCGAAAATCGATATTTTCGGGTTTAATTTTGGATGGACAGAAATTTAATGAATCCTGGGATAAATTCTTCAATTGTAATTAATTATTTTTGAAACATATATCTCGCGATTTAATACATTACTATCTATAATTCGGCTTGAACATTTTGTCATTAGATTAATTTTAAATTATGGAATTGGAAGAATTTATTTGAATTAAAATGACTATTAGATAACAATGATTTTCGATTTTTTCATGGAAACGCGTTCAGAATGTTTCGAAACATCGAAAAATCACACTTGGGAAAAAGAGGTGGATGTGTGTGCGCATCGTTTGACTTCTTAATTGAAAAATGTTCGAAGATATGAAGCTGAAATCTACACATCATGTTAGGGGGTCAATTTTCCTTCCGCGGTTCAGTTTTGTCATCATCTTTTTTGATCTCTCGTTTCCCATCGCATCCAATAAAATGATAATGTAACAGTGTATTTTTGTTACTATCATTAAATCATAATAATAATAATATTAGTATACTTTTATATTGTTATAATTTTATTGAATGTGACAAAGCGAGAAATGTATAAAAACGCAAGCGTTTTTTGCAGCAGTTCGTGCTCAGTAGACCGACATGTCGTGTTCTGACGTTAAGGTGATGTGAACCTCGTATAGGTGCGAAAGAGACGCAAATTCGCGGTCAAGCTTGGTCTTACGGATAAAAAGCGAGGACGTAGCTCTTCAGAATTGTTTTGCGGAGAGCTGCGTTCTCGTCGTTTACCTGTGAAATTATTCTAGGTGGAGAGATTTAGATTACAGTTTTTGTTACCGACCGAGTATCACTTCACCCTAAGTCTATGTATCACTCACTCAGTCGGTACCAAAAACTGTAAGCCTATTTTCTCGAAGATCATTTAGATTTCGGACAAAACCACGCTGTTATGTACCAAGTCCAGTAACTCCGAAGCACACGCAGCGTTTTTCCTGTCCGAAATCTCTCAGGATCCGCGTCGGCGTAGCGGATAAGCTCGCAATATGGGACAATGGGTTTGCGTGTGCGACCGCAGACGTTGCATGTAAACACCGCAGAGAAGCCGGAGCATTACATGCGAGGCAATCGGTATGCCGGGCGGAACGTGTGGTTGTTTCGTCCCAGCGTGGGCGGGTGAATCTCGAAAACCCTTCCGTTTTGCGCCATATATGCATATGCACGGACACCGTATAGGGGAGAGCGGGGCAAAATGGCATACCGGGGCAAATAGTATTCACGCACAATGGGACCGGGGCAAAATGGGACAGCAAATAAATCTATTTCGATGGGACATTCTCTTGTCCCATTTTGCCCTAGTTCTATCATACGGGGGACTTTATTTGACCATTTCGTACCATTTTGCCCCGGTATGCCGTTTTGCCCCGCTCTTCCCTACACGATGTATTCCGTTCTGTATATACATAATATACATATGTATCGCCGTGGCTCGCATGCATTACTTGGTTGTCGTACGTACCCGAGACATCACAACTTCGCTTGCGCATCCTCCGCAGGTGTTAAATGTGTGCGTGTAGCAATTACACGACGACGTATAACTCCGTATGTGCGGTCGATGCGATTCTCGGCGGTAATTTCTGGCTTGGCTAACCCGCTCTCGGTCTCTCGAATTACGCTCGGAAATCCGAGAAACTCTTCGTTCGCCCTCGCGGAGCTTTCGCACTCGTGTTACCACTTCCAAGCTCGATCTTGCGCCAGCGTAGACGACGATGTGTCCCTTCGGTGTGGGCGCGCGTGTGTGTTTTGTCCCGGATCTCCGTAGCGTTCAAGCCGGTCAGTTAACACCATTGGGGCGGAGACGTTTCGCCGTCGGGATAATCTTCGTGCTCCAAAGTTTTAGCCGCTGAAGTACGGAAATGGAGACGGCAATTGGAGAGAAAGAACGAAGGATTCGAGTCTAGAGCGAAGAGGAGCAACGGCGGGATAAGCGCACGAAGGGACGATTCGGGCCTTCATTTCTCGTTCCGTTACTACGTCGCAGTAGCAAGGAAAATGTCCCGTTGCAATGCGCATAAAATTTAGTAGCCTAGCTTGTTTCCTTGCCTCGACTTCATCTTTATTTATCGAGACACTCCGGATGTTAAGCGAAAGAACCGAGAGATTGAGCGCGAACGAGGCTGGGAGAAAAGTACGAAAAGCAACTCCTTTGCATCGGTTGAATACCGTTTATGGACTTTCTTTCTTTTTCCTTCTGCCGGAAAATTATACAATTAACAATTAATTAACAAGACATAATTACTATTCTTTTTTTTTCTTTTTTTTTAACAACATGGCGAGCCACAAGGGGACTTTGGGGAGAGCGGGGCAAAATGGCATACCGGGGCAAAATGGTTCGAAATAGTCAGATAAAGTCTCCAGTATGATAGAATTAGGGCGAAATGGGACAAGAGAAAGTCCCATCGAAGTAGATTTTTTCGCTATCCCATTTTGCCCCAATACCATTCTGCCCTTGTCCCATTGTGCGTGAATACCATTTTGCCCCGGTATGCCGTTCTGCCCCGCTCTCCCCTAGAACGTTTCGAGCTAAGGAGGGACTTTGAAAGTTTCTGAATGTGGGGTCTCACACACCCCTGAGGCGCTCACCAGCTCCAGAACTGCTCGTGGATCAAAATTGACTTATCGTCCGAGCCATAAAAATAATTTGACGCTCGAGGGGCGCGATGCACCCAATGACACGTTTAATTCGAGCATAATCATCCGCGTCGTTTATCTTTCATAAAGAAGCAGCCCTCGTCGAGAATCACGGCGTTTGTTATTTTCCACCATTCTCCTCTGGCGCATCACCGGCAAAGGCACTCCCGCGCCGCGGACCGGCCCCGCATGTTAGCGGAAACCAAAAAAAAGCGACAATGGCGCGACTTCAACCGGCACTAATCGGCGAACAATGAAACCGACGATATACGCTCCAACCCTTCCGCATCTCTCCGTCGCTGAGCTATACCCAGCGCGCAAGCTTCCCAATACATAATGGGAATTTACCTTTAATCGCAGAGGAAGCATGAAATTCGAGTTCACGAAATAGTACTCGACAGTATATTCGGAGCTCTCGGTTCTGATTGATTTCAGAGCGAGCTTAAAATTCATTAAGCGAATTTTCCTCGAACGGGTCTTGCGAACGATAATTCTCCACTTCTTAGAACTCTGAGCACGCCCAAAGTTCGATGAAACTTCGGATAATTAATAGTATTTGAAAATAGAAAATTTTTATCTACAGCGCGAAAATTTTCGAAATAGAAAAAAAAGGAAGAGAAACGAGACGAAAATCTTTTCAGGAGATTCCCAAGCAAGTTGCTGTAGCAAATTGGAAACTGTAGTTATACTTATTTATATATTATATTATTTATAATGATTTATCCAATGTTCAATAAATGTAAAGAAAAATTGGGCAATGATATTCGAATTATGGTATATTCAAAATCTGGTACGGAATTACATTGAGCGGACTTTCAAATAGTTTTCTCTCCGAAATGAAGTTTTTTCGCAGTTTATTTTGTGACGAAAATAATGTATCTGGAGTCAAACACAGCGATGTGTATCCTTGCATCAGTTGAGCGGCAAAAAAGCGGAATTGCTCTTCAAGGAAACTCGTGCCACGAGTTTGTGTGCTCTCTCCCCGGCCTTCCCCAGCTTCTTTTCGCTCTTTCCGACCCGCTCTCGTCACTCAGTTTCTGCTCGCTCTTCCACGAACGCATACACAGGGAATTTTCGTTGAGACTGCTGTTAATTAATATTCCAAAAATCCATATTTTGCCAATCGAGTCTACTGGCGCTTAAGGCAGTGTTTTAGGAATTTTATGTAATGTTTAAAAATTGCGTTTTTATTTGTGTTAACATTTTTTAACAAAAAAATTTCGGTTGTCGGGCAGTTTGTAAAGAATGCATTTTTTTATTAATTTGTTAATAACATTTTGGAATCATTATTATGCAAAAGCAATCTTTTTAGCGCCTTCTTTATACTCAATCGAGGAATGTTTGTAATCCCTCTCATTCCTCGCTCGACCTTAATTAACGTCCGACATAACGAAAGGACTACCTTAATCTATCGCCTCCGGAGACTTAGGGCATGATTGATTCATTTCCGACAGTTATCTATTATAGAGAAGCAAGTCCAGATACCATCGGATTACATTTTCATTTTTTTAATATCCGCAGCTACTCGATTACAACAATTTCCGCTGCACCAAACAAGCTAAAAAAAAAGTCGATAAAATAAAAAATGTTATATTTTTTGAATATGTATGTTGTAAAGCTTTATCAAATATTATATTCATCTTTATATTACAAATTTTTATAATCATGAAATGTAGGGATGGGAAATTTTTTCCTGAATAATAAATAATAAATAATAAGACGGTTCAACGGTGAAGGCCTTTGATGTTGTTACATCGGCGCATGACGATGAACATCGCGATATCCAACAAGTTAGCAGCCGACGGTTTTTGTGTACGAAAGGCGGTGTGTACGCGAAACCAATTTGCGAGGAAATGCGAAAATATCGTTAATTAAGCGCGGCGTAAACAGCACAGTAGCGTTGGCCGATAAAGCGCGGATGAAAGCGAACGGGGTGGCGCGAGAAATCTACCCGACTGCCCGTCGAAAGGGGATAACGAAATGTACGAATTATTAAAGCGCAAACTCACCGCGATATCCACACGCTCCTTCAGTCAACACGCATGAATCTTGTATTATACTGCGTACACACGGATACACAAATACGCCTGCATTGATTCGTTCATTAAATTGTGAATTCTATTTATCGCTCGTATCGGATAGAATTATTAATTAGCCGCGAATGGTTCGAAGGTGGAGTCTGTAGTAGTGGTTTTATTTCCAATGAATGGCTTCCGCCTTTCCCAGCCCTTCTCCTCGTAACATCTCTTTACGGTTTTAGCAAAATCTGCCACGCAAACCGATTTCCTCCAAGAAGAATTCTCGGTTTGGATGAGAGATTGGCTGAAGCTGTAAAAATAGAGATATCGCGAAGGAGACTTGTAATGAAAGAGAGGTTGCGAAGAGAGCCGGTTCGCGTGAGAGTTGTCTAGCGCGTGGTTTGTCGAGATGCCCCTCAGTAGAGTTGTCCGACACACTCGATACCAAGTGAGATGTCCCGGCAGTGAGTTCGAAAAAAGAGAATTGGCTAAATAGACTTTGTTTATAAGAGGGTTGTCTTCTTCTTCTTTCTCCCAATGGCTTTAGGCCGTTTCCAGAAGAAGAAGATCGTTCGGAAGCCGTTCAGCCGTTTCAGAAGTGCCGGAAGAGAGTTGTCACGCGGTATTAGAGTTGTACGTCCAAGGGTTGTGCTGCTGCCTCCCCGCCAAGTGTTTATCGCTGCCCATGCCCGTCCAACCACCCCTACCCTCACCACAATTATCCGCAGACCCTTCTCAATAGCCAGCGCAAGGAAATCGTATCTTTCGTATCAGCGACTGCAACCATCGGACACCTTCAAGCCGTTCCGGCTCTGGCGCAGCCGCGTTTGGCTGCTGACTCCAGCCATGTTCTATCAAACCCTATTTGGGGTCAAATTTCCGTCCGATATCTCGAAAAATGTAAAAGTCAGAACCCCTTATGTGAAATATGATTCCCATATCCTACACTCGGAGCTCGTAAGCATACTAACTGAGACGTGATGGCATCATCGGTCAAGATTCCCAGCCGAGTTGACTCCACATTGTGTCGACGTACGTCCGAACGCGATTTATCATCCGCAATGGAAGGAACACCCACACATCCGTGTCGTATCCGTGTTCCGCATCGATGCCCGTCGCAATGCCGGTAGGCTCTTCAGTCGGCGAACTGCATCCGGGTATCGAGTCAATTTCGCTAATGAGCACTTTGCCGTTGCACCCATCGCGGCGCACTTTGTCTCGATATTGCACACTGTCTCTGCGAATCCAGACAAATGAGACCCGTGCACAAAAGAAAGGAAGGAACAAAAAGTCGAGAAACTCGGTGTAAGCCCCTCCATTAATTTGCAATTTCTCTTCGACGGAACGTCCCACCGCGAAGCAGACAAAGCGACGATTGATGATCCATCGATATGAAGTTAGAGATAGGTTTTTTTGTTTCTCTCTTTGCTCTCGTTTTCGTCTCAAAGTCGAAGACTTTCGAGGGATTCTTCCATTTTTACCACTTTTGATAAATGCGAGAAACAAAAAGAAACGAATGGTTTTTGTATTTCCATGTGCCGGAGAAACGGAATGTGTGCGAAAGGAGTAGAAGGCAACTTGACGGATAATATACGCGGTCAATGGTGGAGAGAATTTCTTTTTTTAAGCGCGGCAACAGCCCCACGAGTCGCGGAAAGGCCGTTAGTGCAGGCAGCAGTCGGGAGTTAGGTGTACTTAGTTATAGTGGATTGGCCGTTATCACGATCCCCAATTTCTCTCGTCGAGGTGGTGCAATCTAGACTAGATTTATCACCGGTCTTCCCTCACGCTCGCGCGTTCCGTTCCCAATCGCCGCGCGGGACGGGGGTGTAAATTCTTCTTGGCGTAGTCGATTGCTCTCTTCTGTCTTTCCGACTTCTTCCACCTTCGCGCACTATGACAGCGCGCACAGTTCTTTTCCATTCTCGCGAATTCACGCTTGAAACAATGTCCGCGTATTTATTGCGCAATTAAAGTCCGATCACGTGCACGCGTGCGCGAGCGATTCCTCGCGGCCCGGCGAGTTCAGCAACGATGCCCTCACAATTGCAGACCGAGAGAAAAATATGGTTATTTTTACTATACGGAATAACTCCCTGGCGGCACGTCTATGTTGCTATTAAAAGCGATTTAATTAGTTGAAATGTGATTATTTCTATCATTACCATTTAACGGTATGACCGAGACTATAAAATACAAACGCGCCGTCTGGATAATATTTATTGGCCTTAAATAACTATGCTTCTTTTTAGGATGCAATTTTATTAAAACGTACTATGTTATTTTTTTTTTCAGTGCATACAAAACTGGCTGCTCGAATCTTACGTCGGATTCTCTTTTTGTATGAATCCTGCGCTGCGAGAGCCGGAACAATCGATCAAGCCTGTTCCGATCTTCGATTCGAGAATCTCAAAGTGGAAGCATTGTGGATGATCAAAATTAAAAGAGCACCGAAGAAGCTTCGCGAGTAAGCAACATTGGATGAGTAGCAAATTTGAAACAATAGAAAAATTGCACATTTTCCCGTTGCTTCCTTGTTAATTTTTTATTCGCGATGCATCGAAGTGAAAGGACATTTTGGAGTTTGTTCGACTTTCTCGCAGAAAGAGTTTCGTGGGTACGGAAACTGAAACGCTTACGAAAGAAAGTTCGGCGAAAATGTTACTTTCTCCTTCTTTTACCATACTTTTCGTTACAGTCACGAGAAGGGGGACTTTTTGTGCGTTACGAAAGTACATTTGTCATTCTGTAATTTGGCTCATAATGATTTTTTGGTTCACGTTGAATATTCAGTTGGAAAAATCTGGTGTTTCGAGGGCTTTGAGTAAGCATCGAATTACCATAGGGCCGGGGGAGCGATAACGAACAACGAACGATCGATGTATCAATTGAGCAGCGCGGACGATGATGTAAACTCGAGAATAAAGTGTGTTCAAGAGTAGGATCATCGGGTACATAAACGGAACGTTGAGGTACTTTTATCATCGGGTTTCGAGCGGAATAAAGCACCGATAGTGGCCAGGCAGTCGCTGGTATCATCATTCATTATTATCTACACTTACATCCACAGTGGTATCAACGTTATATCACGCTTTGCTTGATTACGTACGCAAAAAGCTCTCGCGTGCTCGACCGGCCGATATCGGGCCTCGGGCATCTCCATTGGACAGCTATCGCGGCTGTTTTGTCCAAAGCCCTCTCGCTTCACTCCCGTTCGCCGCGAGCGTCGTGCCTCGATCTATCGTCGCTCCCTTCTCGCCTCGCGGGCGAATCAAGCGAACGAACGCGCGGGGCTTATCGAGATTATTCTCCTGCTTTGCCGAGCTTCTGTATTTCCCGGAGCTTCCGGCTGTGTGCGAGATTTCACCGGAATTTAATTGCTTCGCAACGGATACGAGGATTTTTCCTTTCGATCCTCCGTCGAAATTTTCGTCCTCCCTCACGATAAGTTTCCCCGATTCGCTATAATAAAGGTAGTTCTTGCGCGGAGCGTTTCGCACGAGTTCCAAAATTGACGGATTTTTTTCCAAATTTTAATTCCATTGAAAAGCGTTCGAAAATCGCTTGAAATCCCACTTCGTCGAAGTCTCACGCTGACGAGCTTTTCCTTCTTCGAAAAGCCCCGAAACTCGAAACATTCGACAATTATAATTTGGCAAATGTACAACGCGCATGCAGCGAGAATGGCTTGCGGAACGGACGAGTTGTCCCGTTCAAAAGCGGCCCCGCGCGATGGAGTTTCGGGCACGGCCGGTGGAGAACAGTTTAATAGCTTCGGTTTCGCATCGAAACTTTCGTTCGGCACTCGGTTCGATTGGATCGACGATGATTCGAATTATAATGCGTATACACCGTGGACGTTCGACCATTTGAAGAGATACAACGTTAACGAATATACTCGAGCGTGGATTATCTCTCGATTTGGCGCGCGCGAAACGTGCAAATTGCTGAATAATCGCTTTTCCCCGAACGACAAAAAAACAAACCGTAATGAACTCTCATCGCAATTAATTCGGACTATCGTAACGATTTTGTCGTATTTCTTGAACTCGAATTAAAATTAATGCGACAACGATATTAAAAAAAAAAATATTAATTAAAAAACAAAAGCAAAGAAACATCAATTCTAAAAAAATACAAGTCACAGGATTTTAAAAATCGTACAATATGCTGCCAGAGAGAAAAGTGCGTGATTTACGCGGAGTGCGACGTTTGTTGCCCGAGTTAAGCGAGGGCAGCTATCACTTATCACCTTGATTCATTATTCATATTTTTATAATGATAAAGCTGTCACTTATTACCTTGATTCGTTATTCATATTTTTATAATTTGATTAACTAATTTTTTTTTGAATATTCTAACCAATTATCAATTAATTATAATTTATTAACATTTTTCAAATTCATTTATTTGTTTTATGCAATTTTTCACGGAATATCTGGAGTGGGCTGAAAAGTGACACTTTTCTGCTCGCTGCAGCAATTTTTAGTCTAAAATCGGCAACTGGCTTGCGGGCATGAAATATGGTGTTTTTAGCGTAGCCGGGAAAAAATCAATTTTTTTAACACATGCATAAAAAGTCCCCTTCTTTTAGTGCCTGCAACGCGTAGCCGAAGTGACGCTTTTCAGCAAGACGTACGGTCATGTATTTTTGCCCACACTTTTTGCGAACTAGTGCGAGAAAGCAACTTTTTCGCACCGTTTCGCCACGGTACAGGCATGAAAAAAGAGATTTTTGTGCACTCATGAGAAAAGTAGTATATTTTGCACCAAGGGCGGAAAGTTGGACATTCCTGACGAGGGTGTTGGGTGGGGAGAGGTGGGTAAACCCACCTCTGGCATCACCAAACACACGAGTTGGAATGCCAACGACGCCCGCGGTGCAAATACAATTTTTTCATACACCTGTAATGGAAAGTTTGTACTCAGCTCGCTGATGAGAGGGGAGGAAGCGAGTACCTTTCTCCCTTGCAAGTTCTTTCCGCCTTAGGGAGAAAAGTGCTTACTTTCTCTCCTCTCGTCAGAGAGGAAAGTACAAACTTTCCGTGCAGGTGTATGAAAAAATATTGTGTGATACACATGCGAAAAAGCTGACTCCCGATGGTGGTTCGGAATCAGGCAGCACTGACTTCGATCAACAACCTTCGTCAAAAGTACGTTTTTCTACACCTTGCTAAAAAGCGCTACTTTTGTCACGCGTTGCAGACCCGAAAAGAGGGAGTTCTTGTGCATGTGTTACAAAAGAGTACTTTTTGTAACGAATGCACAAAAACTACACGCTTTTTATGCCTGTAGCCTGGAGAAAGCGTGCGAAAAAGTGACTTTCTCGCACAACTGCGCGAAAAGCGCCGCTTCTGCCACGCGTTGCAGGCGCGAAAAGGGGGACATTTCGTGCATGCATTACAAAAACTACTGAATATGTTCGTTTTTCAAGATTTTTCTTTCGAACACTCTCTCAATTGTTCCTTGACTCGTTCATCCAGGTCGTCGACATATTCCTGAAGAGTTTCGCGTGCCACGAGTTCCTATCATGAGTAAGGAATATCGAACGAGGCCAGATAGTATGTAGCAATGTAAAAAGAGGGGTGGACCGCGAGAGCGCGAGAGTGAAACTTCATTTCGAAACTGACGAGGCTGTATAGTCTTTGCACGTGTTACTCCCGTTTTGGGGCACGGGGGGGTGGGTGGATGATGCACAGATATTATTATTACCACGATGAAAGGCGAAACTAAAGAGGAACAGAGACCGTAGTATCGATATCTCTAGTCTCTCGCTTTCTCTCACTCTCGAGATAGCGTGCACAAAGCGATGGAGGCTCGATAAGCACGGCGTAACTCTCGCGACCTCTCCGCCACCCGAGACCCGAGAGAGTACCCGGGCCTTTCATTTTCCGTTTCTCCGTCCCGCGCTCGCTCGCGCCGTTGCTAAACATCCCTCCGGCTCGCCATCGTTTCGTTTGCGAGCCACCGGGGCCAGGCTCTGCCTCTCGCCATCATCCGAGGGACAAAGCTCTATCTGGCGTGTATCAACCGTGTAGGTTCTATTCATCGACGAGATATGAATGCGAACTCTCCCACTTCCCTCCGCCGGGCTGCAACGCTCTCGACCATAGCGCGCGCTAAGTTTTATCGGATAGGACGACTATCGCCGACAGCGGCGTCGGCGTCGATATAGCACTCTGTGTGCAAAATCGTGTTTCGCGTTTTACGAATACATTCGTCGAAGCAACCGCGTATCGTCCTTGCGAGCTTTTGCTTCTCCCGGCGTTAACCACGACGGATGATAGGCGGATTTCACGGTCAAAGATCCGATATTCTCGTCGCGGCCAATTAAATCCGCGAAGAAAATCTTCGATCTCATCGTCTCGGGGACGGGAATTCACGCACTCGAATCGGCGCCACCAGAGTTTCAGTCGGGAATATAAAGGACGATAGGATGAAATGAGGGACGTACGAGCGGTTCCGCTGAAACACGAGTTTCAGAGAACATTCCGA
Organism: Ischnus inquisitorius; assembly: GCA_963924025.1. Classification (NCBI taxonomy): domain Eukaryota; kingdom Metazoa; phylum Arthropoda; class Insecta; order Hymenoptera; family Ichneumonidae; genus Ischnus; species Ischnus inquisitorius. The sequence continues at coordinate 16,131,384 of OZ001251.1, forward strand.
ACGTTCCTCGATGGAAGGAATATCTGAAAAAAAAAACAACTATGCAGCAGTTGCCGAAAAGTTTGATTTTCGATAATGATTCCAGAATGTTACTAAAACATTGAAAAAATATATTTTTCCAAAAAATCGCCAACTTAACGTTTTTTTATGATGCGAGCACAATTTAAATGCAAGCGCAAAAAAAAATTAACAAATCATTATCAGCTAAAATGGTCTTAACCAATTTTTTTCTCACGAATTTGGTAATTACATTTTAGAATTATTATTGGACAGAACAATTCTCTAATTCTCTTTGGATACAAATCTGATTATTTTCAGATTTTTATCCCATCGAGAAGTACTCGAAATGTTCTTTCAAACTCACGTTTAGCGGGACAATATCGCCCGTACGTCCCTCGTGAAAATCCAAAGATCCTTCTTGAATTAATGGAACGTAAAAAGATTAAGCAAATTAGATTACTTCCCAACGTCGTTTGGAGAATGTCCCCGTGAATAAGCTATTTGAACAATTTCAGATATAAAGGTGACTCTGTGAACGAGATTAAAAAATCATATGATTTGCATTACTTGTTTCTATATAATGCAAAATGTTTTTAAGACTTGTCATTATAAAATTAGTCGTTAAATTTGAATGAAAATGAAAAGGATTTTCGTATAGCTGTAGCTATATAAGAAGAGACGTCGCTAAAAAAAACATTTTAGTCTATTTGTTTATAAAACACTGTAACTACGATGGTGTTTTGCATTACTTTTGTCATATGATTCAAAATTTTCTTCAAAACATCTTATTCTAAAATGAATCGAATAATTCAAATATTCTCGAGAATAATTTTTATACAGCTGTAGCTTCAAAAAAAGCACTATAAAAACATTGTGGTGTATGTTTTTCGTATAACACGGTAGCTACGATGTTTTTTTTATTCTTGCCTCCTTTTCCGAGAACCGATGACTGTATCGTTTTTGTATGAATAACTCATGATCCGCATGGGGCGCGCCCGAGCCCGATAATATCGTGTGGTTGATCGGTAGTTTTTCAGCGATATTCCCGAGTCGATTAATCGCGACTAAGGATCTTCCCGTTCTCCTATCTCCCATTCTCATTCTCCCTTCTGCCTCCCCCTCGCTCGGCGAGCTCTCCCTTCATCTCGCCCTCACTTTGAGTGGATCAAAACTTTCGAGCCGTCTAATCGACTTGGACCGGCCCTTCTATCCCGGACTCGGTGATCCCGCAAGGTATTCTCACTCGTATTTCTCCCTCGGCTCCTTTCCAGCGAGGCTTTCTCTCGTTGTTTCGTGTTTCGGAGCCCTCCCGCTCGGCTTCCCTTCCCCTTCGTCCCTGCGTAGTCGTTCAAGGTCCGGGAGGAGGGCGGGCAGGCGGAGGCCCTACTCGGATTTTCGAAACACTACCGTCGCTCTTGCCCGGATTACCCTCGACATCTTGAGTTTCCTGGGCTAACACATCTCCCGAGAGGCTTCGGTCGCTCCTCTCCTTCCCCAACGATATATACGTCCTCCTATTTTGCGTACAATGTTAATCTCTCGACAGCGGGCGCAACGATATTCCGCCGTGTATAACAATATTCCGACGATCTGGGAAACAGAAGGACGCATAAACACGTCGTTATGCATGCTAAACGGCGGGGAGCGTGACCTTCCGTTTCTCCTTCGTGGATACGTGTGCTTCGGGGTTAAGGTTACCCGCCCGCACTCTCTCGACTGAGTTACGATGATACCCAAGTCGACTGCTCCCGCGGTACGGATCGCGACAGGTTCGCTAGCGCGATATTCGATCAAAATCGGAAGAAACAGATCACAACTTGTATTTGACAGAGTTGGTCGGTACTTCGAGTACCGAACACTTGTTTCGCATTTCAAGGTCACTGTGCAAAAAGTCGGCAGGAAAATTAACGCACCGGTCATGGAAGATTTTGCGCATAAACTGGGACATCAAATTTGATATACAAATTTCAGCTGAAATGAAGCTAAAAAGCTCGGAAATGAATATGTGAATAGTCCATCGAATGCGTGAAGGGCTCAAGGAAAATTGTATCCAGTAATTACGCGTGGCTCTCGCACAAAAAAAAACCAATAGGAATGACTGCGGATTGAGGAGGCGTCGCAGCTGCGGGCGCTTCCGTTTTACTGCACTTTTTTACTCCCTTCAATGAAACACCTACGAACCGGCGCTTTTTTCTCATCCGCGTGTCCATTAAAGTCCGTTCGCACGATTTTTTTAATCTCGTTCGTACGTTCGGTCGCATTATCGGCCCTTCCAATACCGTCGAATTATAGTTTATTCAGTGCCGGAACACAGAAGGCAATATCGCGTTTGTGTACACTAGTGCTGAAGTGTATGGCTCTCTCGCCCCTAAGGCAACTAGTGATTTACATCCCACTCGTCGTACGGAGCGACGAGTGGCGTGGGCGAAGCATAAGAGATGCGGAAGCGGCCGCGGGGAGGGAGACAGTCGCGCATATGGAGAGCTCGACGAAATTGCATTCAGCCCTGCAAAGAATCCGAGGCATCGGCACAGCGTGATATCGTGGAAACGGTGTGCGGAAAGTATAATCTCGTATCTCCGACGTGTTAGCACTCACGGGTCGAATCCGAGCGGGTCGTAAGTTTTCGGTCGGAGGGATCGAAATGCACACACACACACAGACAAACGCACGTCCACCCACAGGCCGCTGGTAAGAACGACGAGATTTCTCTTTTAACGGGGTCTTCATTGATCGGGGATTACTGCGAGCTAGCCGCGTTGGGCCACATCTACGTGTACCTTACGAACGGACTACCATTTTCTCATGGTATAACGAGATAAACGGGCCGAGTTTATTCGTTCCATGGCAAAGCGAGTGGGAGATGAAAGCCGGGCTCTCCCTCGTCTTCCTCTTCTTCTTCGTCTTCTCCTTTTTTGCTCGCGTTTCCGTTTTGTTTCTTTCCGCAGTTCTTTGCATTTTCGCTCTACTCGCAGTCGGTGTTAACTCGGCGGGGGAAGAGCCGCGGAGATTGTAAACGTAAATCTTGCATAGTCAATTTTCGAGAAGATTCACGGGGGCTGCTGCTTCGACTCTATTGTATCGGCGAGCGAAGGGGCCACGGAGATTATGCACACTTTGCGAAGCTGCGCACCGGCCGCGACTCCGTTTACCTCAGTCGTTTGATACGCGAGGGCGTGTATCGATACAGTGGAACCTCTGTTTTCTTAACTTCACTTGAGTTAACCGCTCGCTTGTTTGAAGTCGTTACCATGGTGAATGATCCGAACTTTTTCCGATTTGTCGAATTTTCGTACTTAAATTTTCCTCAAGTACTCGAATATTCGTATGCGGTTTTTTTCTTTTTTTCAATTATGCGAGTCGAATTTTAAGTATTCCATTTGGCCTCGCCGGAACCACTTTCTGACCTGTTCCATTACCGGTCCCGAGAAACACGTCCGAGTCGTTCCTCTCCAAATGTAATTGATTGCATTCAACAGATTACCGACAAACAGCATCCCGGAAGCTCTTCGGTTAACGTCTCACTGCATTGGACAACATCGGTGAAAGTTGTACTTTCGTTAACTTGCTTCCACCGCTCGTTTCGTCCTTCTGGTCTTCGGTCCTTCTAATGGATCCCGAGTTAGCTGATGAAAACTGTTCGGCGCGTTAGGGGGTAAAAGCTTCTCCCGAGGGAGCGATAGTCAACGGCGACTAACAACTTTTTCTTATCCTCGCGGCAATCTTTGCGGCGATTATTGAAGAGGGTAACGGGAGGAGAGACGAATCGAGAGCGGCGCAAAGCGGTGAAGACGTTCCGCGTTGCTTGGGAAACGAGAGACAATCATTTCGATGCTGCGTTCGTGGATTTTGTAGATTCGTTACATTCGACAGATCTTTTTGCTTCCTCGAGGAGCTTTTTATTGGTGAAACATTTTTTTTCGACGTTTCCATGGAAACTGGAAGTGAAGATGGATCGATAGATATTGACTTAAAATAATAACAATTAAGGTTAGTTAACAAAAACAAATTCTTCTTGAGGAAGTCAAAAATGATGAATCTACTTTCTTACAAACTATGGATAGCTGAAAAATAAGTTGGTCGCCTTAATTAGTACTTAATCAACCACGGAAGGTCGTTGAGTAGGTTTACACCGAACCTTTTTCAGTTGCGAGCCCGCTTTCGGTGTACAACGGCGACAGCCGAGCGCCCTTGTATTCCAACAATAATCTGATTAATAAAATTCAATTTCGCTTTCCGCGGGCGCTTAATACCGGTTGTCGACAGCGTTGATGCCGCGGGTATTTGATACAACAGTCGCACGGCACTTTCCCTTAATCCGATTCGTCATTCGCCCACCGCGAATCCGTTTCCACCAACTTTCACTGCCTGTTACATGCTAAAGCTTCGATAAATCTCAGTCGAGAAAGGAAGGTTTATCTCCCTCAAAATTGCTCGGTTAATCGTCACCGTCTTGATTGTTACAGTAAAAATCCGATTAAACGCAGGTTATTCGGTTGACCCAAAATTTCTTCACTGCTCGCAACGCTCACAGCGAGTGAGCTGATGAGAATTTGAGCACACCGAGAATTCTCAAAAATGGAGAAGCATTCGAATCTAACTATCCATCTCCTCCGAAACAATTCATTTTTCCATTAATTTGTTAATAACATTTTGATATTATTATTATGCAAAATCAATGTTTGCAGCACCTTCTATATGCCTGATTTGATTCAGATTTTTATCGCATTGAGAAGTGTCCGCAAATTCGCTTTGAATCTCACGGAAACGTAATCAAAGTCAGACTGTACCACCCTAAACGAGGAAAAAAACCTTTTTCGTGGATAGGACACAGGAAGACTGCTTGTGGGGCGTAAAAAATTTGGTTACTCGATAATTTTTATATGTTCGTGACTATTGCATTCTACAAGCTAAAAGCATGAGCTCGCTTTCAATCCGTCCGTGTCCTCCACGGCCCAGCTTTATTCGAATAATCGACGTTCCACTGTACATCAGCACCACTAACAACTGCGCGACAGTATCGAAAACACGAGAAGATGACATTTCTTTCCGAAGCTTTCTCACGAAAGTATTACGTGAATTTCCAATCCCGCATTGCAAGTACCGCTCGAACATCGTCAAAGAAATAAAAGTGGGAGCCTCGTTATTTCACTGCCGATGAGACTTGTTTGCCGTTTAATGATATGCGCACCGCTGGAATAACGAGCGTTCTCGTTATTCGCAGTGTTGCGAGGCGGAGAAAAAACTGCAAGGAAAAAAAAATTGAAGACCTTTTGAAGCGACGGTCTTGGGGCGCAGGTTGAGTCGAGTCGGTCGCAGTGAGCAACAGCAGAAAATCTCGAGCTGGCGATACGCGACTTCGGGTGCTACGGGACGGGATGACGAGAGTCCAGAAAGGACGGATGCATCCCGCAAGGGCGCCAATTACTCCGAGATATTACGGAGTCGACTTGCCCTCGCCGATTCAATTAACCGTTCGTTCGTTGGGCGACTAATTCGTCGAGACGCGGAGGTCGCCCCGTATCCGCCGAAGTAGTGGGAAGAAACTTGGCTTCGGGGCACTGCTTCGCCATTGGCCGCTCGTCGCGACACGTGTCCTTCCTGTTCCCACGTAGACCCGGCGTGCGCGTCTTATCGTCCAACACGCTTTTCGCACAAACGAACAATTTCAACGGACAGGAGGACACACGATACACTTGTCTACGACGGGGGACGAAAGTGGAGCCCCGGACACTCGAACGGGATGGACTCCTCGAGAGGCCGCGAGACACCGAAGCGAACGGCGATGATAAGACTGAGAATGGGCCATTAGAGAGCAAAGAGAAGTAATAACCGTTTCCAATAAGACTTTCCGGCAATTCGTCCCGAGCGGAGTCTCCTTAACGATAAATCGATAGAGCGCCAATTGCCGACCGTGAGAATTATCAAGAGAAAGGCACGTTAAGAGTTTTCCGAGCTTACTCGTCGTAATTTCATTAGCCGAATCATTGTGTAGGTCGCGCCTTCGAATGCAGGTCGAATCCGCCGAGGAAAACAGCACTGAGACACGAGTCGTCGCGAATCCGCTTTTCGACTGGCGAGAGAACCCTTCATTTCCGGGCGAAGCTCAATCGGCACGAATTTCAATGGGTTACTTTCCTTTGTAGCGAGCTATTGGGGCGAAACGAACCGCGAATGCCGACTGTTATCGTGATCTCGGATGCATTAATCGACTGAAATTGAATCCGCAACGGCTATGAACTCTTGTTCTCGTCGCCGTTCGCGAACCTTCTCCATGAGGAAGTTACTCGATCGATTCCGGATTCCTCATGGAGAATCCTTTGGAAAAGGGACCACCCATCGAAATGGAAAAAGTTTGATTATTACGGATTTTCGAGGCTATCGCCCTAAAACCTGCACAACCCGAAATGTTACCATCGTTTAGGGCATTCGGGTTCGTGACAATGAATACGGCGATTCGTATTCTACGAAATTTTGTGCTCTTCCAACGGTGCCCGACAAATTCAACGTTTAGCTTTGCGTTAGTCCATTTTGCCCCTTATCAACGTTGGACTGTCTGGTCCGTTTTGCTCGGCTAGTTCGTATTGCCCACGATCTCCACCTGCAAGCTTGGAAGAGACCAGGACGAGAACGAGGAATGGACGAGGCAGAGCCGACGGAAAAAAGTAAAGGAGAAGCGAGGCACTGGCTGTGCGCTTTACAGAGCTTAAATCGATGCCTCGACCAGCACGCCCGAGAGAAATACACGCGGACCTTTGCAGACATTATCTACTGCGGTACACACACCCACACTGCCCGCTCGCGCGCCGGGTTAGGCAATACTCGCTGCACTCTCTGCCACCGTTCGTCCTGCAATTGCGTTTCATATTTGCGCGGAAAAGTTTCCTCGTGGCAATCCAAGACCCGCCAGCTCTGCGCTAGCAAAATACGAATGGCCACCCTCTCGTACCTCTTGCTCCGTCCATTAATGATCTGTGTACACTGCTCTCTGCGCGACGTGTTTTTTCCTTTTTGTCGATCCAATTCGAATTATAAAAAAAAGGCGCACACCGCATTTCCAAGGCTGATGTCGTGAAAATTTAGCACACCGGCATCGATGAAACTCGACGTTTGATCTTTATTTATGTCTCCTCGAAGCCAATGTTTCGGTGAAAAAAATTCCGATATTTCGACGGTGTGACGATATTTTTCGCTCCGAGTGTTTGTTTACTCGAATAATTTTAATGGTGTCGCGATTTTTCGGATGCCTTTGATTCATTTGATTTTCCTTTACGGACAATAAATTTTTTTTTTTTCGAATTGTCACATTTTTTTTTAAATTTCAACAAATTTTTTTGGAATTCCTATATTATTATTATTATGGAATTATTCGAATATTCAACTAAAATATCGAACCGAATTCTTCGTGCTTTGTTCGATCCGACTGACAAAAATCCAATTACTCTACTGCCGTCCGTATTTTCATCTATTTTTTTTTTTTACGTGCATTCTTCGGTAAAAAAATTGTTTTAATCGAGCTCTAATTCCCACGTGATTTCTCGTCGTTTTGGAACATTCGGAACGCATTTTCAAGAAAATTTCGAAAAACATTTTTTCACGAAAGTACAGCTTTTCGAGGGAGCGAGACGGAAAATTTCGCTCGGTTTTCAAATCTGGTAAACGATATCCCCTCAAAACTGAATTAATTTCTCCGTGATTAATTGTCCGCCATTAACGCCATGAGCCGGAGAACGTTGAAAAATAACAATTTTCAACTGCCCGGATATTAATTTTCAAGAGAAGCGCTTTCGGAATTCGATATTTTGTAATATTCCGATATTCCATTGTGGGATCTCGAGATGAAAGAGGGGGGGCGGTTTCGTAAAGTCACGGACGAGTACGGGAATGGGAAGAAGAAGAAGAAGAAGACGGTGTGGGTACATAACTCTGAGAGTCCTTGCGACGAGGGAGAGACCTCCGCCAAGGAGGTTCCGCCGCCATATCGCTATAGTTGGAGCAGGTTATAATAGTACGAAATGTCCATAGTTGCTATATCTATGGAAGTAATACCCTATCCAACGCCTCGTCGTTCACCCTCGAAAGAGGAAGAGGGAGAGAGAGAGAGATAAGTGGGGTAGGTCGAATCTGCTACGTCATCATCCCAAGGAGTTAGAAATCGAGGGTGCTTAGCACGCGAGTTGGCGAGGCCGAGACGGCTCGGAGAGAAGGCCATTTCATAAGCAATTAATTTTCCACTTCGATATCTGCCTCTGCTGCTGCTGCTGCTCTCTTGGCCGGTTGGGTAATGTCTGTGATATACCGGGCGCTCGCGGTCCTTTAAGACAGCCGAACCGGCGTCGAATGAAATCCTGTCGTATTTCCAATCGTCTTCCATCGTTCCCATTCGTTGCGCGATTACGCGTCTACACCACTTGCCATAGAAATGGCCTCACGTTCTCTTCGTCTCACGAATCTCATGATTTATGGTACACCAACAAGGACGACCGTATTCCGCGATGATAATTTCGAGATCTGCATCCGCGACGTCAATTATTTAACCGGGGTAGGTTTTCATAAATAACAAGACCGACAGAAATAGATGTTGGGCTTTCGTTGATTCAGCAAACCGAATTGCAATGCCTGCGCGAGTCGGCGAATCGAGCGATGACCGATGTACCTTTCGGATCGATCGTGCTAACGCAGCGAACGTGGCCCGACGAAGCCACACATCCATCGAAATGATACCCGGTGGAATGAGGAACGAGCCGGATGTCTGTATGAAAAGTCTTGTCTACCTTGTAGATGAAACTTTGTTTTTCAATGTTTCGCGATAACTTTGGAATGTTTCGCAACGAAACATCAGATTCAGACGTGTTCAGCTCTACGCTTCCGCATTTCTTTATCATCGATCGCAAAGCTTTCTCGTTTACTAAACCAACATTAACCAACCGCGGTGGATGCGCGAGCGCTGCCTGGTTTGGGTGATCAGCTGAGTCAAGCAAAGTTGCTTGCGGACAGTACTTGGATGGATGACCGTCGAGCCGCGCACTGGCTGGTGCATCAACTGTCGAGCGGTAGGTCAGTTTTTCTTAGACTTTGGTGCATGCACCAAAGCAGGAGGTGAAGGGAGGAACTTAACAGGAACAGGAGAACTTGAAAGGAACTAAAAAGAACAAGGCCCTTTGTACCGGCATGGGTTTTCGGCAGTTTGTTCGTGTCCATGGCAAATGCGCTACAATGTAGATAAGACGGCTGCGGACGGACTTGAAGTTAGGTGCATTTGAAGCTCTCTTTTCTTAACTCCATGTAACTTGAGCGCCTGCTTATTGTAAGTCGTCACCATGGCAACGAATGCGCTAAACTGAATTTCTTCTGCGTCCGTTCGCTCCACTTCAAGCGCTCCTACGCCAGTATCCTTGCGTCTCATCGCCGCTATTGCAACAACTGACCAAGAGTGGGGCCTGAAGGGGAAATACAGAACAGCGAATGCGTTAATGAGTTAAGAAAAGAGAGCTTGTGCTGTAGATAGTGAAGCGCGGCTAGAAATCCCAGGAGAGACAAGTGGCTGGGAAGGGGTTGAGTTAAGAGAAGAGGCCTTGTGCTGTAGTTAGTGCGATGCGAGTAAGAGTCCTAGAAGAGCCAAGGTTGGAACTGGATGGGAGGCGTTCGTAAAAACCAGTACGTGTATACGATGGTAATTTGAAAAAAATCCTAAGCCAATATTACGTGAACAAATTGCACATGGCTCAGCTTTGCAAACGCTCAAAAAATTAGCTCGTGATCTCCATATCCAAGGTACATCATACTTTCACTCGGTTCAATCGAATCGCTAAGCGAAATAAGCTCATTGCAATTTTCTTCCATTTCTCTTCGTTTCTCGAACTCGTAGCGTATTTAAACGGCAAAAGCTCGAAAGCATCTTCCACCGGGATAACGTAATATTTTGTAAAGTTGTCGGGTTGTTACGCGCGATGCGATTGCTTCGCGGATGCATAGCGTTGAGTATATTTGCTTCAACAGTTCCGCGCGCGGAATTCCATCGTCAAAGGAAGCTTTGGGAGAAAGTGGTTGGTCGCGGAGGTGTGGGGAGAGGATGAAAAAAAATTCTCGGGAGCTGGAATTGAAGCGCGTCTGAGCGACCGAGGCAAGGGTAAGGGAAGCGGTATGAAAAATACGGAAATCCGCTTATAGCCTCGGGTCCGTACGGATCGCGTGCATGGCTTCTCCTCCGTCTCTTCCTGCGGATGGGACGCGGCGCCGCGCGACGCTCCCAGTGGCATTCGAAGGCTCGATAGCGGTGTTCGTATTTATCTCCGCGCACAGGTATACATAGACGGATCTATGCATCCACGTAAATCGTAGTATTTTTCCCTGTAAGAACATTTCTTCGCATCGCTGTGCCCCTCGTCTAGAATTTTTCTTCCCTCCACCATTCGCTGCGGAAACGTCTCGTCAGGTATCGGGAACATTTGTCCGATTCCCTCGTCCGCATTTTTTTTTTTTCTGTTTTTTTCTTATTTTCTTCTTATGCAACAACGTCCATCGGCGTGTCTCATTCAGACGGTGAAAAACGCGACGACGACGAGGCAGTGGCGAACGGATTGAAAATCGGTTCTTCGATCTGATCGATCGCGCACAATACCCGCCGCGTAGGAGGTGTATTTCCGCGATTCATATGCGTGCGACGCCCACACCGTGTAACTATAACGGCGATATATTTATCCATCTGCGGTATCGTAGGTGGATACGCCGGTTCAGCCTCGGAACGACCCTTTCGTATGCCACATATTTATCCCCGATAGGTCTTTCCACATTCCGCGCCGCGGACCACGCCCCGTTGCACAATACTTCGCGTTATATTACGAATATCAATCGTTCATCGGGACGGAATCGAGTATCTCTCGTCGGCTTTCTCGAAACATTTTTTTGCCTCTCGCCGCTGTGATGCAACTATTCGCTTTCGCAACGTTTCGTCACATTTATATCGAGAGACGCGGCGGCGTCTCGACGCCGAGTACTTGAAACAATATTTTTCACCGTCTCTCAGTCTTTCGAATCAGTCCAGTTAGGACTGAATTGGTTCGGTATATTAAGGTAGTACCAACAACGTTACTGAAGTCGGCTAAGTATGAGAGCGGATTAAGAGAGCGTTACGAACCCTTCTCGATTAGATAAAAATCTGAAAAAAATCAAGCATTCGGAAAGCGCTGAAAAGATTGTTTTTTAAATAATAATGATTCCAAAACGTTGTTAAAAAATTTGCGAGTTAAAAAAATTTTCAACCGATTGCTCGGGAACTTAATATTTTTTGTTATGAAAATGGTTCGTTAATTTTCCTGACAACTTATACATTTTTCTTGAGAATTTTATGTAATGTTTGAAAATTGCGTTTTTTCATGTTGAAATTTGTAAAAGTTTGTTCAAAATTGAAAAATAGAAAAAATATTCACACAAAAGTTGGATTCCAAAAGTAAGATTCTATATAATACATCGTAAAAAGTAAAGGAAAATAAAATAGAATAAAAGGAATGGATTTTTAATTAGTCCAAAATATAATATCATATAATTTGCCCGAGGGAAGACGATAATGGTGATGCACGCATTTTTCTTCTATATTTGTGATTATTTTTTTACTCGTTTTGGTATTATCTCATATTTCTTATAAACTCCAAATGATAACGATAACGACTTATCTTTTTCATAAAAGGTTAGCCGTACACTTTCATGTCGTTATCAGTATAATTAAACGTTTACATGAAGAGTCAGATAAAATACGAAGCGAATAACAAAAAAATTATAAATACTTTTCAAAAATTCGTACATCACTATTTTTAGCTTTTCCATTTGGATCTCCAACAATAAATTAAATTAAACCAAACATTTCTTTTACAAAAAAAAAGGATACTCCAACAACTTAAAAATGTCGTCCAAAAAAAGTCAAATAAATATGAGCCAAGTGATCGTATTTCGTACGTTTTTTAATTGAAAATTGTGTAAAATAATCAAAAACAAAAAAAAACCTGAAATGCATAATTGTCGTCCAAAAATAATTAGTCTCACGTCATACAATAAGTACTGGGACGCCAATTATACATTTTTATTTTTTTAGTTTTTTGTTGTTTTACACAATATTCAATTGAAAAAAAATGCATGTCTAATAAGACCACTCGGCTAATATTAATTTGACTTTCTTCGAATTTTTTAAAAAAGTATTTGGCTTATTCGTTTTCTAAAAAAATGTTTGGGCCGAGTCTTTTCGTAGAGTCGCGAGACGTTAACGCGACAGTTATCAGAAGGAGCGCGTTAATTATGAGGGTCCGAATATCGGCAACGCTCGCTCGTCGAGTGCAGTCGATATTCCTGAGCTGTGGAGAAATTCTGCTCCGATTTTGATGCTGCTACGTCCCGACGTTGCCCGGAGCAACTGGCTCGCATTTATGTACTACTTCAGACTCGGCACAGGTGCGTTCGTACTACTGACTTTTCTGTACCTGTCGTTGACGTTGGGTATACGTACAGTATATATGTATATATATTTACACGCATATACACCCACCCACAGAGTCCTTTCCGGGTAATACCTGATGTCGGATGCCCCGAGGCAATAACGACTCGTTGGCTCCTCCCTCCAATTTCTGGAAAGTCTATTAGATGGAGTAGCTCGTAGCATCAGACATATCTGTGCTCGTGACGTTACGATGATACCCGCTGTACCAATCTGTGTACCTTTAGCATGGAAAATCTCGAGAAATTCACTATTTCCTATACGCGGAATATCAGCATTCAGAAAGTTTAGAGAATGTTAAATATTAAAATAAAAAATCATAAGCCAAATTTCGAGCTGCGAGTGAAACTGGCAAACTGGCGATAGCTGGAAACGCGATATTTCGGGCGCCTTAATTATCAACGAACGCAAACGAAGCGAATGAAACCTAATTATTTTTGATGATGCACTTTTTTTTATATTTCATTTATTTCGTCAAATTCATTAAATTCGAATGGAATATCCGCACGACGATACAACATTAATAAGAAAGAGCAGATGTTCCGGATACCTTAAATCGTATGGATTTTGCTTTCTCACGAAGCTTTGTCATTTTTTTTCAGTGAAACGTGTTCAGAATGTTCCAAAACGTTGAAAAATCACACTTAGAAAAAATGTTTGAATGTATATGTGCATGTGAGTGTGCACATCGTTCGACCTCATAACCCGAAAACGGTTTGAGATAGCAAGTTGAAATTTATAGCACATGAAGGGGTTCAGTTTTCATGCACTCGTTCAGTTTTCACGCCGTTTCCAATTTCAAAAAGTGTCTGGTTGCGCTCCAACTACCACATTTTGTGGAACATCGGGCTAGAAAGTGGTAGAAAGTCGGACTATTGTTAACCAATGATCGGTGTGGAATTTGGACGAAATCTATGAAGACGTCAAGTTTTCGGGCCATTCTTATTAAAAAAAAAAAAAAAAAAAAAAAAATTCTTTACCAATAAACTATCAGTGAACATAAATGAATAAAAGAACTAGTGAATATTCAATGACTAGTAAAAATAAATAACAAATCCTTTTGACAAAGCCAAAAATGATGAGCGCACTTTCTTACAAAAAGAGTGTGGTAGCCGCGATAGAAAAAGAGAAGAACTAATATGCCAATTTGATAGGCACTATTTTTTTTATTTTCTAATTGAAAAAAAAAAGCATTCAGGCCAATGCTCGGTCGTTGATTCCCATCTCGCCGGATGGAGACCACAGATTTCGCGTCAGCAATAGTAAAATCGATAAATCGACGATTCCGGTCGATCGATTTTTCGTGAACCGCGTCGACAGACCGAGCGAGAAGATACGACGCTTTTAGCTGTGCCTTTCCGGTAGCGCAGGTGTGCAAAATCGGCCGAGAGCTCTCGACACTTTTGCTCCGCCAACAAGGCCGAGCTAGAACGCTGCCGAGCGCGCAGCACCGAGAGAGCAAGAAGAACCGGGCGCGTATATACGCCGCGCAAGATAGTTTGATCGATAATGCAGCTGCAAAATTGTTCCCTGAAAATAAGGGCAAGCCGAGAATGAGAAATCGATATACCGTGGCTCGGGCTAGTTGAAGCCTCGCCGGTTGCTGCACGGCGTTGGCCGTATTTCGTTGCGCTGTACGCCAAAGTTAAGAGAGCCTCGGATATAGCGCGCAAAAACGTATGATAGTGGATAGCGATGCGAGGATAATCCAATCGCGGCCCGATTCGAGCCGAACTCGATCGTCGGGTTCCGTATCGTTTCGCGGCCGCTGTAACAATCGTCGATATTCCGGTCGTGCATGGGGTAGAAATATGCGGAATATCTTTCATCCGGAAAATTTCATCCTATCCCCGGGATATCGCATGCCCGGCTTGGACGCGATCCAGATTGAGTCCGAGGAGGGTTCAATTCTCTTATCGGCCTCACCTTCGCGATACGACGTACGAAATCCTTTATGTTTATGTCCTTATAGCTCATAACCGTCCCTCTCGCGATACAGACCCGAAGCACGCACGCGTCGGGATAGACTTTATAGAAGCGCAAATACGTAACAACTGTTTTCTTTGGCGTGAAAATACGGGATCACAATTTACAACGATTTTATGATGCCTTGCGGGAATGCGCGCGAGCACGCGGTTGTGGATTCACTTCGTGAAGGCGACGAGCACAGTCCCGAGTGTGGAAAGGAACGTATTTGTTCTTTTATCGTTCAGCAGCTGGTCTTGGAAATTCTGAACGCTCTGGAGATGTTCTTGAATTTTTTTCTTGTTCTGGAAGAATCCTGGAACTTCCTCAAGGAATTGAGTCAGCTAGAAAATACGAAACAATTTCTTTTTTCTACCTTTCCATTACTGTACATAAAAATTGCATCTCACACTCGAGAAATGCATGTGTTGAACGATGACCCTGAATTGTTTTGGAGCCCGACGGTGCATTTCATCCGAAACTGACCCGGTCAAACTCACTTGGCGCAGGTTTCAGACGAAACGACCGTACCAATTTTGGTGTTTGGGGGCTCATTTTCTTTGTGACGATCTATTTCATGGGATGAGTGCGGCTATTTTTTAATGCGCGGACAAATGGATTTATAGCGAGCCATTCTGTAATCGGTAACGAGAGAAAAAGTGGAAAAAACCGATTTTTGTGACATTTTACTTGATAGCTCCGCCGGAGGAGCTTTCAAAAAAATTCTCCTCACTCGTCCCGTAATGAACTGTCTAACAAACATAAGCGGAGATTCATCATTTCGTTGGGTCTGAAACCTGCGACAAGTGGAAAAAGTTTGACCGCGCCGGATTCTGATAAAATTCACTGCAGAGCTCCAAAAAAATGTCGGGTGATTTAACATATGCATTTTTTGAAAGTAAAATGGAATTTTTAATTTTCACTTGACATTCGCAAACTTATGCGAAATGAACACTAAGCGCGACTGAAATTTCTTTGCCGGTCCTTTTTTTAATTCTCTCAAAAACCGTACTAATTATAACTTTTCAACTCCCGCAATTGGCACAATCCGATTCGAAATGCTCTCCGTGAGGCCTCAACGTTGCGATCGGATCCGTCGCAGCGCAATACATTTCTCTCCCTCGAAACGATGCAAAAACTATAATGAATCCCTTCGACTTTCCGATATCACATTTTGCGGAGCTACGAGCACGTTATTGTGAAAAGCGCATTGTCCGCTTGGCGGGCCAAAGCTGCATATCGGGCGACATCGGCTTTGGAGCCCGTTCGAAATTCAATCGGGGATCGAATAAAAATGAAAACAATACCGCTATCGAAAATTGCGTGTTGTACATTGTTGTTTGATGAGGGGAGTCGCATCACAATAAGTCCGAAGATAAATGACTGACCGAACGATTGGAATTCGCGACACCGATTATCCGGGGGCTTGGAAATGGATTCCGAACGAGACTCGCCGTTCCCCGGCTCGTTTCTGTGTACAGGGCAAATAAAAACAAATAAAAAAATAAAAAATAGTCTCGCTGCGTTTAAGGGTGAGGCGGCGACCGGTGGCGGCAGTGGGTCAATCCGATTGCGGGATTCACCGACGTTCCGTACTCGTTGAAAATTCTCGGCTTTCCACACAGCGGCGAGCCCCGATGTACCTAATACGTACACGTTTCCACGTTTATACACAGCGTGTACATTGAATACACAGCCGGAATGGTTTATGTGCCATTACTATTTTTGTCACGCGCTCTCAAAGAAGTCACCTATATACTTGTGCACTGAGACTATGTTCCGAGCCCGAAGAATTTTCCCGCAGGTCGAAAAATGCCGTCGCGAGGACACGATTTTCCAACGGATCGCAGATTGGCTTGGGCGAGAGCGAGGCAAAATGCTCGACGAAGGCGCTGAGAGTACCCGTTGGATTTCTCGACAATTCTTCGCGCGCAAGTAATGAACACTTTTGCGCTGGACATTGATGCAAATCGATTTTTTTTCACTCCTTTGAACTACGATAGTTGGCTGGAAAAAAAAGATACTCATTCGCAATGGATTCGATCGAACATACGGCTCGGCAGATTGTCTTTGCATAATAATAATTCCAAAATGTTATTAACAAATTCATGAACAAATTAACTGTTCGACAAATTACCCGGCAACATAATTTTTTTTTGTAACGAGAATGATTTTTTTGTTTTTCTGAATAGGTATGGATTTTTTCAGAATGTTACGAAATGTTTGAAAGGTGCGGTTTTTAACAAATTTTTACATAAAGAAAAGGCAATTTTCAAACGTTACACGCTGAAAAAATTCATACATATTTTTAAAAATTGACGAATTATTTTTGGAGCGAAAAAATATTAGTTTGCCGGGTATTTGTTGACCAATTATTTTTTTCATTGATTTGTTAATAACATTTTGGAATTATTCTTATGCCCAAACAATCTTTTAAGCACCTTCCATATCCTTGATTTTATTCAAACTTTTCTCCAATCGGGAACTGTTTTAAATTCTCCCTTAAATTATTTCTCTCTCAAGCTTAGACGGCGTCTAACATATCAATAGGCCTACCTTAATTCGATATACTCTTCGATTCGGAATATTTGAAAAAAATAAAATAATTCGTTTCGAATATTCGAAGTAACAGAAAAGTGGACATAAATCAATTCGAATATGCAAACCATTCGAGTAGGTTAAAAAACTATTTAATTCGTGTATTGAAATTACAATACTCGACAAAATTCTCGAATATAATTCTCGGAAATCCAGTATTTTAATCGAATTCATCATAAATCAAAATATCTATAAACACCTTTTAAGACAGAATTTTTCAAAGAATATTATTCTTGCGCGTGGACTTTTTTACTTGAAAAAGAAAAAAAAATGTCGCACGACCCGACTGTTCTCCATTGCGTTGCGAATATCGCCAATGGCACGTATCTCGATTGAACTGCTGCTGTTGATCGAACCGAGGCTGCTGCATGGAGTACCGGAGAGAAACAGCTAGTCGAGAGGGTTCCTGAGAGTCCGTGGAGGTCCAAACTACGTAGTTATGTCCCCGAGGACAGTGGACAAAGTTGGCCACGAGCGAATACAACAAATCGTATTTCCGAACTCGAGCTCACTTTGGCGAGTCAAAGTCCGTACTGTCGTCGTGTATGGCCCATGCTCCGCTCGCTAATATTGTCCAGATACATTATGTATACACGATGCGGAGACCCGAGGGGCGAGCTTTCGTCGAATGGAGAACGCACAATCGACACTGACAATGGCTCAGTGAACCTTAGGAGGTAGTTAAAGCGTTCCGTATACTTGGCCCAGAGTTTGCGGTGCACGAACCAACTTTCGGCGGTTAGTTTATAATTATCGTCAATATTGTACCGGAGTTGTGTTAACACGTGGCCAATCGATTGATAAGCAACTCGGAATAGGCAATTTTCATTATTACTCCGTAAATTGCCTTGAATGTTTATTCGCAATTTTTTATAACTCATACCCGGAAAAACCCGCATTCCGGATTTGAAAAGCGTGCGTAAAATAGCATATTGTGCAAAAAGTACCGAAAGTTGCCGTTTGCGGCGAGTGTGAGGATTGCCCAAGCGGAGCGAGCGCCGCAATCACACAAGCGAAAAGAGTAAACTTTTCTGCTCTATGAACGAAAAGTAAGGCGAGGC
Organism: Ischnus inquisitorius; assembly: GCA_963924025.1. Classification (NCBI taxonomy): domain Eukaryota; kingdom Metazoa; phylum Arthropoda; class Insecta; order Hymenoptera; family Ichneumonidae; genus Ischnus; species Ischnus inquisitorius. The sequence goes on from OZ001251.1 coordinate 16,149,492, forward strand.
GCATGTATGGAACTTACTTACGATACTGCTACGAAAAGAGCCACTTTCGCCCCGCGAAACTGATACGAAATGCGCCGGTGCGAGAATAGTAATGTTTCTTTATGAAGTAATCTACTTTATAAAGTGCGAAAATGGGGATATGCGCACGCAAAGCTTGCGTAAAACCGCTTTTTACGCACGGAGTGAAATAAAGTGGTACTTTCCGCACACTTTCCGAACACGAAAAGCATGACTTTCGTGAATTTTTTTATGAAAAATTGTGTCTATGGTGCGCGGGTAGAAAGGATAGTCCCGATTAATCTGGCTCGGATAGTCATGACTCGGAAAACTTTGCGAATCTATCATCGCCGGACGAAACGGATGAATTCACTCCGGGCGATTGTCGGGGTCTTTTCTCGACCGTACTCGAGCTTTAATATGCACAGCGGGCGACGGGCTTCGTAACGAAGGAAACATCCATTGCCTCGAAAGCGTTTTAAAGTCTTACAGTAACGAGCAAAAAAAGTCAAGAACTCAGTCGTGCCCGTTCCTTCGGGCATTGTTGAGTAACGTCTATCACGGGGCGTGAAAAATTAACGAGGGGGCTCCGCACACGCGTTTGCCCGACTCGACGTGTCTTTTTGCGAAAGGGAACGAGCGCCGACGGTAAGAAATAATAAAAGCCTTCCCGCTGAGGTATCCTTGACTTGTTTTGTCGTGCAACTTTAATTAGGTCGCGCTGTTTGAATTCATTCAACGTGATACGAAAAAAAAAAAAAATAGAAGAAAAGTTTTCGAGCCCAAACCATGCGAGAGCCGCGAGGTAAGCAGTTAAAAAAGCCACCTGTCGGATTTGCTCCTGGAATTTTCTCTCCCGTTTTGCGGGAGTGTTTGCCAGTTCTGCCGGATGACCGACCCTCCTGTACCTCTCGGCAACACCGCCTGGTTCGCGAATAAAGGCGTTCTACCACGAAACTCTCACTCGACCCCGCCAGCCACCGAAACACCGTCTGTTCATAACGAAAAATCCGAGCACGCCCCTCCCAGATAGGTTCATAAAAGTTCGCACTTCAGTCGCTTTTGCGGACACGCACGAATTTTTTAATTCGCTTCATGAACAACATACTTTCTGCCGACTGCTCGCCAGAGTAAAAAAAATGTTTAACAAAATTATATAATTGTATTAAAAAATAATAGTACATTAATAAATGAATTCTTTGACAAAACGAAATTCATCATCAAAATCTATATACAATTGTGTGAAACTGCGCTGCAAAATGGGTTTACGATAAATTTTGAAAAATTCGATGGCGATAAGAACATTACAAAAATGGTATTCCTATTAGGGGAGAGCGGGGCAAAATGGTATTCACGCACAATGGGACCAGGGCAGAATGGTATTGGGGCAAAATGGGACAGCAAAAGAATCTACTTCGATGGGACTTTCTCTTGTCCTATTTTGCACTAATTCTATCATACGGGGGTCTTTATTTGACCATTTCGTACCATTTTGCCCCGGTATGCCATTTTGCCCCGCTCTCCCCTATTATGATTATTTGAATGTGTTTTTACAAAAGTATACACAAAAAGCTTCAGAATTTATGAACACATTTGCTCGCTGAGTGGTGGAATGAATGGGTCGTATCGTTGTCGTGGCTCTCCCCGAAAAAATGTTTTCGCCGAGCCACGCACGACGTCGACTCGGGGGATTGTCGAGTCATTTTTTTTTCACATCGACGCGCATACAAAAGGCTGAAAATCACTCGTTGATTGATTATTCCGATTAGCGGGTCGAGTAAGTGGGCTTCGTCGGAGTGGATTCGCCCCGCACCGTCCTCGACGATGACGAGGGAATTGGCGAATTTCGTGATTGTATTCAGTGGTTACTCGAACACATCGCGGAAACGGCGGTGGGGCGGGTCGTGTAGACACATATGAACAAACGGGACAGTTCGAAACCGATAATCCCACAGCAGTATAACGTGTTGACTCCCCCTCTCGATTGTCTGGGTGTGCAATGACAATGGTTAATTAACCCGCCGGTGTCCCTTTGTGCGGGCTCGGTCAGTAATTTGTCCGGGGCTTGTATTTGTCGTCAAGCGACCGGGATATATAACGCGACGAGTGCGAAGGGGTGAAACATCCACGGGTTTACGGAGTCCGAAACGCGTGGGTGGGACAAGCCCTGCGAAACGAGGAAACGGTCGAGCGGAGAGGAAGCGCCGCCGACGGCCGAGACGCCGGCGGGCAGCCGTGGGAAGGAATAAATACATGGTTGATGGATCAAGTAATCGTAGGTGGATAGAAAAAGAACCATATAGTACATACAAAATGACGAAAAAAAAAGTCACCATATCGCTTCCCCACTTGGCTTTTAACGCCGCTCGCGAAGCTCATCCGTGAGAAAGTTACTCGGCTCATATTGGCTTCGAGAAAACTTTATAGACGACGCTGATAATGAAACGCGAAGGCGACGGGCAGATGTAATTTGCATCATTTTTTTTATCGCTTATTTTCAAACCGAGGCCGATTCGTCGAGAAATGCACAAACGACAAGGACCATCGATTTTGGCAAAAATAATCTAAAAACCAATGATGGTAAAGAATAATTTAAAAAATACAACGATAAAAATTATCGTGAACAGCAAATCCGTGATTCCAAAGTTATTCTAACGGGTCTCTTCTCCAACTGGTCCGTCTTGCCCCATTGTCCACTATATATGCGTTACTCAAGCTTATTCTCATGGTACATAAACGACGTATTATTACATTATATACCGTGTTACATTGCATTATATGTTCTGCATTCTATATATATTTTTTTTCTTTATATACGAATGTATATACAATTACAGGCAATATCTAGACATGTGTATATATGTATCCGAATATATTACACGGTAATACCCCATGTCGATGCTGCAACAGGGGTTGAATTGAAGAGAATCGCATAGATCGATAGACGGACGGAGGGGAAGCGGACAGATAGAGATGGAGGAGTAGGGAAGAAAACCAGAGCTCCGAGTGGGTGGACGAGAGAGGAACGGGAACGCTTTCGGAATCTCAATGAGGCTAGTTATAAAGGTAGAAAGCTCACTATCTCGCCCTCCCATTCCGCCGGCACGGTTATTCTCCTCCTCGAGACAGTTCGGAGGCTCCTGTCGTTCAGGAATCGTCATCGCGAGCTGTGTGCAACTGCTGCCGGTACTAAAAGCCCCCTCCCGCTGCAACTGTGCGCCCTCGAAGCCCTCGATGTGTACGCGCGTACACACAAATGTTCCGCTTCCACTGGCCTGTGCATACGCCTCGCCCCTGCCCTCGCAGCGCCGATCCTCGCCCCGAGAGCGGCTCGCTCTCCAGGGCGAGGTACGTGCATACCCCCAGCTTTTCTGTCGTCCGATCGCCTCGGTGTTGCACCAGTTTCACGAATCGTCGACTATTTGCTTCTTTTATTCACCGCCGCCCCCACCGATCGTAACTGTAGTCGCCCAATGGTCTGACTACTGCCGGGCTGCACTACTGGCGAGGTCTATCGCCGGAGCTCGGCTCTCCGGGCTTCCGTCGCGCGCGCGAGCTTCGCAGAGCCGAGCAAATCGCTTCACGTTCCAACACACAGATGCTTCGATTATATCGGACGTTTCGTTCTTTGAGAATCGACAAAATTCTATCTCTCGCGATTCCATCGTGACACCACCCGGCGCGCTCGTACGACCGGCCCGCATTTCATATGTTCCTACGGCGAGGCACAGAAGCTCCGATAACTTCCGTATCGAACGGGGAATAAGGTAATCGAGTGGATGCGGATTACGTGGCCGAGAATATCGACTTGCATTCGTAATTCACTTGGTCTATTCAATTTTTTTCCCCTCCGGGAATACAGGTAAATTTTCGACAGTATCCAATTCTTCTTTACTTTCTTAGTCCATCGTCGATTTTTTTTGTCTCAGATAACTTTTGGTGAAGATGAATTATTTCCAATTATTAGAATTTAATATTATATCCGACAATTAGGTTAGATGAAGCTCAAAAAAGAATAGAATCCTCGAAACGTTGATTGAGAAAGAAATTTGTTGGCCCAAATATTCCCGAATTTCTTCGATTTTCTGACCCACGAGGCAGTCAACAGTTACAGGAATGAAATCAACGAAACCTCGTAATAAAATCAATCAGAATAAAAATCATCGGAAGAGGGACCCTTCGACATTTCCGGATTTTTATTACCGTGAATTTCATTAGACACGAGTTTCTTCGTGCCCCGCGAAGACAGTACGAATGTCGATCTGTTTCCCCGAAGATTCGCAACGAAACTTCCGGACGGCGAGGGAGGAAGAATAAACGGGAGTGCAGATCTACTTAACTCCGGCGAGTTTGCCCTTCAATTAGCTCCTATTGATTCTTCTGGTTTTACCTCCAGGCTCGGCTCGCAACATTCATCTCTGTATTCTCTCTTTCGCTACTCTCCGAACGGGGTTTTAACGATTTACGTCAATAATGAACATAATCATGGGCTTGTTGGCAACAGTACCACGCACTTCCACCTTCCGGAATGATCCCCCGGCCTCAACGCGCACGGAAAACTTCCGTCCATTCGAGTGAGCATTGTGAGCCTCCGTGCCGGCTTCGCCGTTGCCATTTTTCGATCGACTCGCGAGCCATTCTGAATCACGTCCGTCAAATCCTCGCCGGCGCAGACCCGTTGGCCTCTTTCACGAATATTCCACATTCCGTTGACGGCGACTAAGCCGCGATGACAATATGACAAAGTGAAGTATGAGGGAAAACGGGGCGTAACAGGTACCCGGGGCAAGATGGGCCTCGTGGAATTCGAACATAAAAATGAATGTAATTTTGTGAATGTTTTTTTCATGGAAGATAATTACGGATTAATAATAATCGATAATACTACTAATAATAATAATAATAGTAACAACAACAACGACAACAATAATAATAATATACGAACTTTATGAATATAGGAATTCGGAAACAGAAACACGGAGAAAAGGATTCATTTGTAGTTAACGAACGTATTTGGATATTGCGAAATAAATGTTTATTTAATGTTAATCAATATCAGTTGAGCGAAATAAGATTTTTCAACAATTAACGAACGTTGTTTAGATTTGATTCAACCGATTTTTTAAATATTAACTAAACATTTATTTCACCATATCCAAATATACGATTGTTAATAACAAGTACATCCTTCTCGCAGTAACGAGCGGCCAAGCGAGATTTTCTCAAGAAATTGAATTTTTGGAAAATCTGAATAATAATGAAAAAAATTTATATTTAGTCGAAAGTTTTTATAACTTGACTTCAGCTAGAAAAAGTAAAAAGATGATTCTTTGAAAAAAAAAAACAATTTTCACTAATGTGTTAACAACTTTTCAGAACTAATTATGCACAATTAATGTTCTCAATAGCGTCTTTAGGCGTTTATTTTTTCTTCACATTTTTACCCCATCGGAAAGTCTTCGTAATTCTCTCCGAATATCGCTTTTATCCGAAAATGTGTCTTCAATCTTCATTGATTTCGTTTGTCGGTGCAAAAGAAAAAAATGTTTCATCATCGTCGTTTTGTTCCCCGTGACCATTTTGCCCCATTATCCCCTACGAGGGAGAAAAGAATACGAATGCGCGGCGCACAGTGGAGAGCACAAAAGAAAAGAAAATAAAATAAAAGGAAATAGTTTCAACTTTTAGCCGACGGCTGTTGCTAAAGGAAGAATATAAGGGGGTGCTCCACTTTTCTTTTCTCACTCTCGTGAGTTCCACTTCCACCGGCGATCCCTCCACCGCGCACCGAAGGCTTTTCATCCCTCGTTGCTCTCTCCCGCTCGACGGACTCGTACACAAGCCCGAGCCCGGCTGTGTGGCGAAACGCGGCTCGCGCCCGGTCTCTTTCACTCCTTTCACTCGATACACATACATCTCCCATTCGAGCAACCCCCGAGGCGTTCCGTCCTTCTTTTCCGCGGCCTTCGCGCGCTCCTCGACCTCCCGCACCCTCCGCCGCCATTCGTGCATCATTTCTATCGTAATCCACGTGTTTTCCACCGAATTCACCCGCCCTCCCCCCTACCCGAGAGCTTTTCTTCCGTACACTGACCGTCGACGAGGCATCGCGAGCTTTACCGTAGACCTCTCTCCGCGGCCCACCGACCGAAATCCGATTAACGATCTTGACGCTGTAAAAGTTTCTTTCTCATCCCTCGCGTGCCTCGATGGAGCCGCGGCATCCGGCGGATGAAACGAGACGGGGAAGAGAGAGAGAGGAAAAAAAAACGAGCAAAACTCTTCTTCTAATAGGGAATGTCGAGTCCCCCTACCGTGCTTTTTTGGCCTTCGGGTATACAGGAAGCGACTTATCGACGCCTTGCTGCTTATCGTTTACCATCGCGAGCCCCAAAGGGAAAAGGACTCTAACGATGTATATTTCTATCAATATTCCGTCGCTGTCGTTGAATATTTTCTTTCACATTCTCTCGACGCAGACGCGAGAGAGCTTACGTCACGTGTTTCGTGCGTACGTGTGTGTGCGAAATTTATGAAAATACAAAAGGTGTTTTCGCAGCGTTGTGTGAGTTACGTGGCGGATAGTGGGGCAAAATGGACAAGTGGGAACAATGGAAAAAGAATGCGAATACAATTTGAAAGATATTGAAATTAAATTATAAGAAACATTTTAATCAACCAAATGAAAATCGTTACTAAATTAAATCAATTTTTTAATAAATTGAGTTGATAATGGGAAGATCTGGGAAAAGGTTCAATGGAATTTTTAGAGCAACTGGAAATAAAACTCAAATTTAGTATGGGAAATTTAGGCGAGAAAAAAATGGCTGATTATTCATTTATTTATGGACAAGATCTCCCTTTTACAACGATTGATAGTGGAGAGCGGGGCAAAACGGCATACCGAGGCAAAATGGTATTCACGGACTATGGGACTAGGGCAGAATGGTATTGGGGCAAAATGGGACAGCGAAAAAATCTACTTCGATGGGACTTTCTCTTGTCCCATTTTGCCCTTATTCTATCATACGGGGGACTTTGTTTGACCATTTCATACCATTTTGCCCCGGTATGCCATTTTGCCCCGCTCTCCCCTATAATTTAAATATTTATTTTTAAAATGATAAAGAAGTTGCTCATATCAACATTTACTATATTTTTTTTCATGCGAGTTTGTCAGTCTATTCGTATATTATATCCCGATTATCGTAATTTTTTTCGAAGCACTGGTTATTTCAAAATCTTCGAAAGTTTGGCTTTTTTATAATGATTTGGCATCAAATACTTTCGAGCATCGATCGGAGTTGGAGTCGTCGAATACGCTTTCAAATTTGGTCTTCCAGTTAACCGCTAGTCCAGTATAGATATGTTCCAATCAGCCGCAGCCTATACAAGAACATTATCGAATTTCGCCCCAGTTCAGATGTATGCCATCTTGCCCCGTTCTCCCTTACGCCCACGCTCCGGTGAAAGCCCATTTATCGTAATGGAAAATGCACTTGGTTTCTGACTCTCGATTACCTGTACCGCACAGACGCTTCTCAAGGAACTGGCAAACTCAATTAGAATATTCTGTTTATCCGTGACGCACGCACGGCGCGGCATCCGACGGCGTGCAGATGCCGTTCCGTACCCTCGTTTGTACAGTCATTTTTCGATCGAATTGCATTCCATTGAAAATTTCTATAGACGCGCGTACGCGATTGGTAGGCGTTTGGTTGTGTATTCAGTTGCATCCTCCCTCGCTTGTCCGGGTGTGCAGGGGAGAGCGGGGCAAAACGGCATACCGGGGCAAAATGGTATTCACGCGCAATGGGACGAGGGCAGAATGGTATTGGGGCAAAATGGGACAGCAAAAAAATCTATTGCGATGGGACTTTCTCTTGTCCCATTTTGCCCCAATTCTATCATACGGGGGACTTCATTTGACCATTTCGTACCATTTTGCCCCGGTGTGCCATTTTGCCCCGCTCTCCCCTATCCAGAGGGCTCTGAAACAGCGATTTCCGAGCGGTAAAGGCGCACGGATGCGTACAGCGGCGCATAGGTCACGACCGTCCTCCGCAAATCGACGAACGATAGCGCTATCCCCTCGGGAGGCGATATTCCTGCGGCTGAAATGACAGGACAAAGCCACGGAAAATCCCGTGCCTCGAGAATCTTACCTCGCATTATGCTTGCACCGTGTAACGATGTTATACGCTCGATCGCAGCGTTCTCAAGCGAGTCACGATAGTTTCGCCGGGCTCGATGAATGGAACCAAAGAGAAATCGGCGCGCTGGAGAATAATAAAATAGATAGGTATAAAATAAATTTTGAAAATTAACAACAAAAAAAAATTGATTTTATTGCATCCTATAATTTGTAAACTATGCCAACTCGCAAACTTATGCGAAATAAACCCTTTGCGCAAGGACTACCTTAAATTATAGAAATGAAAGCGTAATTTTCTGCGACCGTCATTTTTCAATAGAAAATAAAGAATGTTTCATTGTATTTTCGAAAATTAGAAAAATTCGAAAAAAATAACTATACATTTTTATGTACATTGAGGTGATAACATTTCTACTGCATGTGGTCGGGTCAACATATCCTTCGAGAGCGTTCAGTCAACCGTTCCGTCTGATCGTCCTCGACGTCGTTGTCTCGTCCGGTGCCCGAGACTCGCTCCTTATTTAGAATCCTCATTCGCGAGCCGCGATCCTGTTCTCCATCATTGGAATACCCGTCGCGCAGTCGGAAAGAATTACGCATCCGTGTGGGCTTGCCTCGTTCCCGAGGCGCGCGCCCGTGATTTCTCCGATCCTTGAAGCCTCTCCGGATGGCAAATAATGTCCCATCAGCGTCGTTCTTAATAGGAGAAAAATTAAATTAATTAACGCGCAACGATCGTTTGGCGCTCGTTGTATCGAATGTTGAAGATAGGACGTTATTAAATTTTACCAAATTGCCGCTAGTCGATACATATAGGGATACGGAGACGCGAGGCCGGCGTCGAGCGTCGCGTAATCAACGATCGGCTCCGTCCGTCCGGTGCTCAACAGGAAAAAGAGAGGGAAGATGTGTTCGCGCAGTCGTCCTCAGAGTTCTCTATATACAGAACCGTCGCATCTGGAAAGCCACTGTCGTTTCGGTTACTGCTGATCGTCGATTCGATGAGCAGCTCGTAAACCTCCGGAACTATCCGGTATTAGACCCAAATGTTACGAGGGCCTCCGGCTAAGCCGTCCCGTATCCACAAGCTTTTCGAGTGTGTGTAAAAAAATAGATGGTGCATGCAATAGGCGTATCGAAGAGACTGGTTTTATCATAGCCACTGAGGGAATACATCATCAGAAGATGCGCCGGCGCCACCAATTACCTATTCTGCATTTCTCCATGAAATGTTAAAATAAAAATTATATAAATTATAAACTGTATCTCTCTGTCTTATAGAAAGATCTTCCGCCGCGTTTAAGAATCCCCCCGCAGCCCGAATCATTCCAAGTCCTCAGAGGGGGTCTTAGCCCGAAATATTACATTATAAGTCCCCAAAACGCGCACCAGTCCGGAGTGTTCCAAGTCCCTGAAGAAGCTTTATCCTAGATAAAGATATCCTAAAGAACCGAGTTATCCTAAGTCCTCGATGGGGGCCTCGGCTCGGAATATCTCAAGTCTCCAATGGGGGCCTCAGTCCGAAATATTCTAAGTCACTAAAAACCCTCAGCCCGAAATATCCCAAGCCCCCAATGGGGACTTCAGCCTGAAATATCCTAAGTCCTCGATGGGAACCTCAGTTCGAAATATCCCAAGTCCTCGATGGGGCTGCGGCCTAAAATATCCGAAGTCCCCAATGGTAGCCTCGGCCCGAAATATTCTAAGTTCCTAAAGAACCTCAGCTCGATAGATCCCAAGTCCCCAATGGAGGCCTCAGCCTAAAATATTTGAAGTCCCCAATGCGGGCACGAAATATTTTGAGTCCCCAAAAGAGCCTCAGCCTAAAATATTCCAAGTCTCCGAAAGGGGCCTTAGCCCGAAATATTCTAAGTCCCCCTGGGAGTCCGCCCTCTTGGGGACCGAGAATATTTCGGCATCAGAGGGAGGGCTTAGCATTTTTTCGATTGAAGTATTCTCAGAACATCGACAGACGAAACGCAAGCTCGGGAGCCCGGCGAAGCGCTAGTAGCATTACATTTTCATTTATTCTTAATCCATGGTTCAAAACTTATGGAAGGTAAAAGGAGAATGTAGGAAAGGTCAAGACATGTTATACACAATGTAGTATAAGACATATAAAATATAGCATAATTAAAAAGCTTCTGAATATAAAAGGAGCTTAATAAATGCACTAGAAAAAAAAATTAAACAAAAAAAATCATTCTCTCACTATAGCCGGGATATTTATTCATTATTTGGTGTGAAAATGACTGAAGACGAGGAGGATCCAGCGAAAACACTCGAGTGTTTTCGCTGCGACTATCACTCCGCATCCGCCGTAACAACATCTTATAAACACGGATCTATATCCCGCACTCCATTCTCTTTACTCGGGAATGTGAATTCTGCGCATCTGTCGCTGCGTTTCACTCGCAACCTTTGAACTCTCGCTCGGGCCGCTGCAAAAGCTACTCTGTGGCGGAGTATCCATAGCGAAGAGGGGTTGCGCGAGCGTATAGTATTTCCCACTTCCTTCGCGAGGCCCCCGAGGCAGTTGATCATCGTATGCATTTCGACCCACGCCTCTGCGCTCACCGAACTCCGCATAACCTTTTGCTCTCTGCGGTTGCCGGGTGCACGAAAATCAACCCCGCCACTATTTACCCATGCAATTTGGCGAACACATCAGCAGTTGCCGCCCGGCGGATCATCATCATCATCATCACCTGTCTTCTCTCTATACCTTTCACTGGTCGCTGCTGCGTTGGTATTTAGCAATTTCACCAATCCTGCCATCGCCTGGCTCAGCTCTTTTACGTACCTAACTTCACCACCGTTGTTTAGACTAAACCAGGGTTTCTGCTCGACGGATAACATGCGAAACGGCCTCGCTTAACTTTGAACAGTATAATTGGTTCGCTGCCACATTAAAAAAAATAATTCACCCAAAACTTATGACACATAAATTATGTTCCGTTTATCCATATCGTGTGTTATATTCCCATTATAATATGCACATCATTTTTCTTCTACTATTTTTTTATACTATTTTAATTTCTTAATTCATTTTATACCATTAAATTGAGACATGTTTTGGTGAAACAAATAGGTATTATTATTTACATTGATTGGTTTTTTTATATTCTTTAAAATATATTTTTTTTAAGATAACGCATAAACCGTACATTAATTTCGCAATAGACTTTTTGCTGGTCTGATCGAAGCGCTTTCGACTTATAACCTTCGACCTATGTCGGATCCCTGTTCGGATATCTCTTTTAACTGCACTTAAGGATTCCTTCTTCTTTTTTTTCTTCGTTAATCGAACTTATTCCTTATCTCCCCTTCGACAGGCCTGACGTTACGTTCTCACTTGCCATTCTTTCGTACTCTCGATGTTTTTATCGTTTGCGCCTTTCGCTATCGCCGCCACGCTTTGTTGATCGTCGCCGACGATCGGCATCAATCTTACTCTTCTCGTATTGCTTTCCTCCCTCGCCGTCAATGCCACAATCGTCTTGGTTCGACGCACCGTCTACTTCCGCAATAGCTTGTTTTTTTTTTTTACCCCCGTCGGTCTACCCACAACGAAAGTCGTTCGGCGTATCTTAGTGACGGGGCGATCCGGGTTTATGATTCGCGTATCTGACAGACTAGAAGTGAGTCGTTGACCGAGATTTATGTATATGTATAGCAAGGAATGAACCGAAATGGGGACGAGGAGAACGACGAGAAAACCACCGAAACAAAAGTTACCCAAAATTTCACGATTGCGATGAAATTTTAGAATTTCATCCCAATTCAGATCCAGAATCGTTTCAAATTTAAGTCAACTTCGACTTTGTTCGAATTTTTTCCAAGTCCCATTTCGGCTTCTTCTGTCTTCGTTCTAAATCTTTGGATCGTTTCCGTTTCATTCTTGATGTCGTTTAATCGATCCCGAGCGTAGTTCTGGCTATTTTGTCCCAAATCGACCTAAATACCATACTATAGATCCGTCAGGAAACAGAAGGGCTCATCTTCGATCTCTTTATACATGAAACGCCGTCACCTACGCCCGTCTGTTTCTCCCCGTCGGATAATGCTCGGCATCTCATTCCGTTTTCCCGTATAAACAGACAGCTTAGAAGAACTTTGGGCGGTATATTAGGTAATAGATATTTCGGGGACGAGGGCGGGCGGGATAAGGAATGTGTGATACACAAGCGATTCATGTGGCGCCAGAACTTCTTAGCTCATTCGTTTCATCCCGGCGACCATGGGTGCTCGCGCCTCTCTATCGGTCTCCGCTGCTGAATCGACACGGGATTGATCGTCAACTTCGCCGAAACGGAAGGGCCAGCCGGAAAACACGAGGGAAGACATGTCGCAGAATCGCCCACTTCGCCGCCCCGTCCTCCCACATTTGCCCGCCTTCGCCTCCGAAAATCCCATCCCCCTCGGTCGTCAGAATAAACGAGCGTCGAGCTGTTCCAACGATGGATCTCATTTTTCTTTCCTAGTACCTGCTCGATCTCTCTCTCTCTCGACTCTTTATATCCACTATTGCGTCTCGTTCCATTTTTTTTTTCTTCTTTCACTTCCTTACATCTAATAATCTTCGTCTCCTTGAACTCATATTCGTTGCGCGCGGTCCGGCGAATCGTCCTCTTGGATGAGGCACTTTTACATTATGCAGTCATAGACTTCACGCAAATGCGCTGCTCGTTTAATGGAACGCTATTGGGCGCAACGGTGCATTATTAACATGGCCCATTGTCCATTTCAGCGCGCACAGTTAATACACTTTTCGTGCCATCGCGATTTTGAATCAATGCCATTTTTCGATGTTTTGGAACTTCTGAACACGGTGACGTGGAAATCTTCGAAAAAATTGTGCAAACCAAATTTGCACATCGCCTTCGCATTTTCTTTTTAACGTCGCTTACAAAGCTCCTCCGTGAGACAGTTGCTTAAGCACTTTTAGCTTTGTCCTAGTGGAGCGACGTTGAACAAAATAAGTTGGGAATAAAATACGGAAGCAATGTGCAAATTTAGTTTGTACCGTTTTCATGATTGAGTTTCATTCTAACTATTACCCAAGAAAATGCATTAAAAAATTGCATTCCGAAATATTCATCTTTTCCTAAAATTAAAAAAACTTTCTTATTCTTATTGAAATCCACAGCTGACATCGGACAGGAATCGTATATCCGCGTAGAAATTTGTGGCGCAGTATCGTAAGAATTGGAAAAGTTATCAGTCATCAGAAATTTTCGAAAAAATTCAAGAGTTCTTATTGAAACCTAATTTTTTTTCTTCGTCGAAACAAACCTTCTTCCGAACCCAAAAGTTCACGAGAACACTTTGCTCTAGGAGGTAGCAAAAAAGAAAAATGATTTCTCAAGATTCATAATCTTTTATGACAAAAGCGTTTCGTTTCGCCGAAGAATCGAGGTTGCACAATACGTACTTTCTGCGCAATCTTCCTCGCAATCGCTTCGACTTTTCCTCGCGCTCCAATATCCCGCGTCTCCGCGGATCGGCCTCGTAAAATCTTATTTCTCTCCCCGTATCCTTCGCTCGGGCTTTCATTTCGTGCCCGCCTCTCGTTTGCTTCATTTTATTCATCCATCGTATCGGCTCGCGTCCGTTTCTCCTTCGCAGCTTTGTCTCCGACTGCGACTCCATACACTCTTCTCACCTCGTTCGACTGCCCACGCGCTCGTTTTCTCTCGACTGTGTAGCCGGCAGTGGCATCTGCTATGCACCGCCGCTGCGCTGCTGGATGACGTGATCAACACACATAGTCATCCTCTGTAGCATTCCCACTGTAAAAGCCGGTGCAACGATGCAGGGAAGCGTCGTCCTCGGCTCTTCGCGACGGTAACTGCTACACGACGAAAAAAATCGTTGCTGAAAATTCAATGAACCGATACTGCAAGGTTCGAAGCACACACCGGTACATCAAATTCGCTGGAAAATCATGATGAAAAATGAACACCGAGCGCATTGAAAATTGCTGTCGATACTTCACTTAACAACGTGTTTCAACCTCATTATGAAAGCAACTTTAATTCCGAATTCACGCAACATGCATTGTGCTACTAATTAACGAAAGATAATTAGGTAACAATATATTTGATAAATATGTTATTTATTAACAGCTATGTAATTAAATATATTATTATCTATAAATTCATAAATGATTTATTTTGTGATTTTATCAGTATCCATCTTCAGAAAATGTATTTATCCTTTTTCATTTAGTACGTTTTAAATCGCATTATATTATATATTGTTTAACGAAAAATATCGAATGAAAATTGATTCTTCGCATATTCGAAAAATGTCCATTGTCCATGACAAAAAGTCGCCCTTTTGTCACAGATGAAATAATTGATATTTTAATTTTTTTCGCGTATACATTTTTTTTGATTACACTCCAACTTCGGTAGGATTTGTTTACAAAAAAAAATTTCTATAAAATTTTTTTGTCCGCTGGCTGGTATCTTTTTTTTCGAGTTACCGTTCGCCTATGCCAACCTGTCGATGGTCGGTCGAATGACACGCGCATCTCGAGCAGGTGGGGGTTTTGAGCCTAACGAGGGGGTCCAAGCGAGTGGGGAAAGGCGGCGATTCATTTGCGATAAAACGAGACGGAAAGGATCCGATCGGAAAGAAAAAAAGGATAGTTAAACGACTACAGGGTAGAAAACGAGCCGCAGAGCGCAAGAGTGAGAGAGCGCGCGCGAGAGAGAGAGAGAGAGAGAGAGAGAGAGGAGAGACCGGAGAGATGAGGAGACATTGAAACTGGATGGTACATATACTCTTCGCGGTGTAGTAGTGGATACGGCGGGTACGCGGGGCACCGGGTCGCGCATGCGGCGGACCGCCTCAAGTTCCGAACCCCCGGATCTTGTCAGTGCGTTCAGCATCGCGGACGCGCCAGGACGCCTATGTTACGCGTTGCCGCGCCGAGTGCCGCGTCGGCTCTGTCGACGATTGTTTCTTTTTCACACTCTTCTTCCAACCGAGCTTTCGTCCCGGATTTTTTCACACTTCCGCCAGTCACGACGATCCACTCTTCGCTCGTTCGTCCCCAATTCCCGTGATTTTTTTCACCGTCACCGAAAACGATCCGGCTCTTTGCTAATGGAAAAACGATAATGACGATCGGCTCGATGGATCTGTAAGTAGCACGAAAGAAAAATTATCTTTTTCAAAATCGAAACGAGAAAGAGGCCTCGGGAATATGCGAGGGGGGTTGGCGGTATCGGTGACCAGCACAATTCGCCGTCTGGTCGCATTCCACGGTGACTCATCCAACTTGACCGGTGTCCGCGGGAATCCTCTCAGCTGGTGCGAATGGGGGCTTGAACGGATGCGGCGCGAAATCGCGGGAAGGATACGCCGTGCCCTCGCGAACGGCGCTCGGTAAATCGCGCCATATCAGCCTTTCTTTATTACAATTTCATTTTTTCGAAAATTCATTAAAAAAAAATTACAACTGAAGAACTGAAAAGAACAGAATTTTCGTATATTTATTGTTATACATTTTACAATGCAATACGGAGAGGGTAGAAAAACGCAAGACCTTGAAAATCCTGCACTCCTGAGATGGAAAATGTCCAAAAAATAAACAGTGAAAAAAAAATTTCCGCGAAAGAGAGAAAAAGATAAAAAAACGAAAAGGATTGCTCATCGAGCGAGTCGGCTCTCCACGTGCGGATGGTATAGTTTATGCGACGTTGCGAGACTCATGAATGAGCGCGATAACGCGCGGTGGTCCCTCAAACGCTCGTCACTCACGAAACGGAGGATGCTGAGCCCCACGACATTTCTTTATTTCTCGCCTGCGGGCCGCGCGCTTAACGAGGAAGAGGCACGTTTTACGATTATGTCGGCGGTAAATCTGCGAGCCGATCGCGCGCCCTGTACCGTCGCGAGAGAGCCGCACATACGCACACGTAGACGCTTTTGTTCTGCGTAATCCGTCGCGATTGGCATACGAGCGTAACGTCGAGCGAATGACGAAAAAAAAAAGAAGAAGAAAAAACACATCGTAGCGAGATAAAAAAATCTTCAGCAGTGCAGGAGACTTGGGCTATTGCGGAGAGCCGACTCTTTTTATTTCACCCATTCGCGGTTCGTTCTTTCATACACTTGAAAGCTCCGTGCGCTCTTTGCACAGCGTATAAAGTGTACCGAGAGGGATGCCTACGGATAATTACGAGTACTTGAAGTGAAGAAAAGAGAGAAAACCAGCGCGAGCATAAAAGCCCCCGCTCGCGGATGCGGGGAGAAAACCGTGCGGAAGAATTCTTCCGCGTCGCGTTGGACTAACGCTGGGCGGGAAGTACGTAGGTAGAAAATAGGGGGGGACAGAGAAAAAAAAAAAGATAAATTTGGCGCGAGTGGTAGCCGGTGCGCAACGATGACAAAGTGCGGAGAGAGAGGAGAAAAAAGAAAATCGAGGACGAAATATAAAAGTAAAATAGAGGGAAGAAGATTTCGCGGACGAGAGACGAGAGTCCGGGCCGAGGTAGATACGTACTCGCGCGAGCTGAAGAGAGTACCGAGCGGAGAATGAGGAAATGGAGAACTAAAGCTCGGGCAAAGCCTGATGGTCTGACTAGACGTTTTGCTCGTGTGCCACCGCTCTGCGCCGCGGCATGCTGCTTTCGGTCCTGGAACAAAGGCGCCGAGCGTGTTTCATTTTCAACGTGTCCTCCCTACACCGCGGCCCGACTACGGGCTCTACATACTTGGCTAATATTTGCGAGCGGTCTCGTTAACGCGGGGGTGGGTGGAGGCGAAGTGAGAAGGGGTGGGTGGGCGGCGAGGGAGTGGGTTGGGGGGGGGGGGGGGGAGGGGGGTTGTGTACGTGGGCACCGGGTGGTTGACGGGTAGCTCGGATGAACAGCGTGAATAGAGAACCGAGCGACTGCTGCAGGCGTTCATACAGCATCGCGATAAACTATAGTCGCATGTATGCCCCACGACTGTTCCACACATAATACCTATATAGTCAGGCAGAGGACAATATGGACCGTT
The DNA here is from genome assembly GCA_963924025.1 of Ischnus inquisitorius. Classification (NCBI taxonomy): domain Eukaryota; kingdom Metazoa; phylum Arthropoda; class Insecta; order Hymenoptera; family Ichneumonidae; genus Ischnus; species Ischnus inquisitorius. Next base: position 16,166,662 of record OZ001251.1, read on the forward strand.
TTAACTATTCCGGGAATTTCGACTGTGTCACAACACTCTTCGGCTACTGTCAAACTAAAAAAACAATTGATTTTTCACATCCCTTAGGCTACAATGGCGAAAAAAAATAGGGATGGAATTGAACGTGATTGAAAAAAAAAAAAAAAAGTTTGATATTTTTGATAATTTTCTATCTATAGGCGTTAAATTATTCTCGATGGAAAATATACATTTTTCTACATTAAAAATAATTGTTGACTTTTTGTACTTGTGTGTGTTTTTTTTGGGATTGATTGAAAGTTATGGTTTTTTTGTCTGCATTTCGATTTTTTTGCCCCACGACTGTTCCACACATAATACCTATACAGTCAGGCAGAGGACAATATGGACCGTTTTAACTATTCCGGGAATTTCGGCTATGTCACAACACTCTTCGGCTACTGTCAAACTTAAAAAAACAATTGATTGTTCACATCCCTTAGGCTACAATGGCGAAAAAAAATAGGGATGGAATTGACCGTGATTGAAAAAATAATAGAGAGTTTGGAATTTTTTATAATTTTCTATCTATAGGCGTTAAATGGTTTTTGATGGAAAATATACTTTTTCCATATAAAAAAAAATTGTAGACTTTGTGTAAAAGTGGTTCATTGAAATTGATGGTTTTTTGTCTGCATTTTGATTTTTTTTCGTCGTTCGTTCAGCATCGCGATAAACTATAGTCGCATGTATGCTCCACGACCGTTCCATACATAATACCTAAATAGTTAGGCAGAGAACAATATGGACGGCTTTAATAATTCGGAGAATTTCGACCATGTCACAACACTCTACAGCTACCGTCAAATTTAAAAAAAATTGATTTTTTACATCCCCTCAGGGTACAATGACGAAAAAAAATAGGGACGGAATTGGCCGTGATTGAAAAAAAAAAGAGAGTTTGGAATTTTTTATAATTTCCTATCTATAGGCGTTCAATTGTTTTTGATGGAAAATATACTTTTTCCATATGAAAAAAAAATTGTAGACTTTTTGTAAAAGTGATTCATTGAAAGTTATGGTTTTTTGGCTGCATTTCGATTTTTTCGTATCGGTTATTCAGCATCGCGATAAAATATAGTCGCATGTATGCTCCACGACTGTTCCACACATAATACCTATATAGTTAGTCAGAGGAAAAAATGGACCGCTTTAACAATTCAGGGAATTTCGACGGAGTACAAAGACTCTTCAGCTACTTTTGGACCAAAAGAATCGATGCTTCACATGCTCTTAGGGACTAAAAAAAAAATTCAAAAAGTCGACTGTGATTGAATTCTGTTTAAAAAAAAGAAAATTTCATTTCATATTTACCATGATTTTTTCATTTCTTATTTACCTGCGTTAAGCTATTCTCGTTAAGAAATACAAATGTTTCCATATTAAAAATAATTCTAAACTGTTTTTAACAGTAATCCATTGAAAATCATGATTTTATTTATCTGCAATTCTATTTGACGTATCGTTCATTTCGAGACAATAAATGTTACGTGGAATTTCATTGAGGGTCGTTACAATTTTTATTTTTTGGACGAGCAGTGATCCGCAGCATATTTAATGGCTCTTGAACTTGGAAGTCGTGTTTCGTTGAAATTTCATGAATTTTAGCATCGGCTAATTTTTACCGAACATTCGAGTTGCGCCACTGTCTCATTTCGAGCCGTTGGTCCATTTTACCTCCACTTTTTCCTACATTCAATGGCAGTCCATAGGACACACGGGGAGAAAGAGTTGCCCCAATAAATAAGCCGACGGTGCATCGGGCATTGGCGGTGGTGTTACAGTTGTCAACGCTCTACTGTAACGCTCGAGTTAATAATACAACTGTCCGGCTCTGTAACACCCGCGTTTGCGGCTTCTCGTTAACCGCTACTCCGGGGAATACCCCGAGCGCCAGAAATCGAGGGATGAATCTAAGCTATAGAGAATGCGAGATTTAGTTTTTATACAATCTTGGCGAATCCGGGCGCAAAATGGACGATCGCGATTGCTACGAGTGCACATTGAGAAAAAAAATCGTTAACCTCAACTAAATCAATACGTCCAACTAAATCTGCACGTAATGTAAGCAAAATAATTTCTTCATTCACCAAAATGCGAAACGGAGGTGATTCCGTATTGTTCGGTTTCAAATGGTTTAAATGCCTGTTCACCAAATATCGATCTGGACGATATTCAAATATCGATCTGGAAGAGCGGGGCAAAACGGCATACCGGGGCAAAATGGTATTCACGCACAATGGGACCAGGGCAGAATGGTATTGGGGCAAAATGGGACAGCAAAAAAATGTACTTCGATGGGACTTTCTCTTGTCCCATTTTGCACTAATTCTATCATACGGGGGACTTTATTTGACCATTTCGTACCATTTTGCCCCGGTATGCCATTTTGCCCCGCTCTCCCCTAATTAATTTCGCAAATGTTAATGCCGATTAGCGAGAATTGGCAATTGGATAAAAAATTATGTCGGAGTCGTAGCTTTATTTCTTTATTTCGTAAAATTGCAAACACGCCTTCACGATAAGCGTGTAAGAAATGATCGAGCATTCGTTACCGCTGAATTGCGCTCATTTCCTATAAATTCGTTTTTATACATTTGTGTATAATCGCATCTCGGAGACTCGCCAGCGTCCTTCAGACGCTGTTCCTATCTGCTCAGCGCAGACGACTCAGTTATTTTCTGCCGGTGCCGGCCGGAGAATCTCGAACAGTCGCCGGGACTGGTCAACGAGGATATCGACGCGGCGCATGACTGGACTGTCGAAAACTCGCTTGCGCTCAACGGCTCGAAAACCAAAGCCACGATCCTCGGAGCTGTTTTACATAAAGACGAAAATCTCGTTTCTCGTTTGGAACATGCAAAAAAAAAAAAAGCTATCAAAAAAACGTAAAATTTCGTATAATCGAGACTACTTTGGAACATTTTTTACGATGTTTCGACTGGATAGCTCGCAAAAACTACGATAATCTCATTTGCTTCTTTCAAACAGTGTATGCAATAATATAACATTACAATAACGTATGTAATTTTCGTTTACGTTTTTACATTCATTTGTTAATTTTTTCCGTTTTCCAAAGACCGTAATTGCTTTTACACCCTGAAAAACATTTACTTGATTCCGCACCATTTTTCAAAAAAAGGATTTCCGGAATTCGAGAATTTTTTTTTCGTTCCGAATAAATTATCGTCGAATTAAATGAATATCTTTCTGAGTTTGCGAATAAATTTTTTTCGTCAATCGCCGAGACCTATATTCCTTGGCCGGCCCCGTTTCGGTCCGTTCTCTTTTGCAACGAGAATCTCGATCTTCATTCACTCGAATCGTCGCGGGCCTTTGTTTGGTCTGGCTCGGTCCGCACACAGAGAGAGACGAAGATGCATAAAGATCGATGCGCCCCAATTAAGTATTCGAATGAAAGTAACAGTCGTTCGACGAATGGTATTAGCCTCGGTGAAAATCTCGGAGCCGCCAACCGGCGAGCGCGGCGCACGAGTGTATAAAACGGTTAATCGGCCTCTGGTTCGTGCCCGCGTGCGCTTCCCGGAATGCAAACAATACCCGCGGTGTTCGCAAGGCAAGTCGTCGGGTTTCCGCTGCGCTTCCGATTTTTCGCTTGAGTTTCTATTTTTTTTTTTTTTTTTTCCTGTTTTGCGGCTTGTTCGGTTTTTGTTTGTATTTGACTTTTTTTTTTGGACTTTTTTTTTCGTACCACGTATATTGCAATGACAATCCTTTTACGGGAATTCTCGTTGAGCACGTTCTCGCACACCGAGGCTTTTGTGTATATTGTCCGTGTCGCGAATACGCCACGTCGATGTCGATTGCCCGAAGCTATTGCATTCATGAAAATTAACTTTGCGGAAAAAAAATAAACTCGCAGCGATACATTCGTGAAAATTAACTTTGCGGAAAAAAAATATAGTTTTGATAGTTTTTTTTTTTTTCCGCCGTACTGATCGTTTTTTTTTGCGGAAAGCTAGGCTCGTCGACTAACTAGACGATTTTTTTCTTTTGTTTGTTTTTTTTGTACTGGAAAAATCCGTTCCGAAAACCCGCTGCTAAGGAATCTCTCATTTTCTATACATTAAGGTTGTTTCGCAAAAATTTCGCATAAGTTCGGGAAAAATGAAACGAAATTGCAAATACTTCTCGATGGTATAAAAATCTAAAAAAATGTATGCACTTTAAAGGTAGTGAAATGATAAAATCTGGAAAAAATTACTTATTATTTAAATATTAAAAAATTATTAAATACCATACTTATACGGAAATAGTAAAAAATGATTTTTATCTCGAAAACAGTTCGATTGACGCGTGTTTATTAAATTTTACAACCAAATGTATCTGAATTAAAAGCAATATTTTACGCCCACTCGTGAATCTCACAAAGCGAAGCTTACAAACAGCTCGTGTTTCATTTTTCGCACTTCGAGCTCTCCATTCGTCGATGCCGTCGTTAGTATCCTCACTCGGGTCTGCACTCGCCAAAGGCCATCCTTCCTATCGTTCCGACGCGATTCTTCTACCTCGCTAACCCCGGGCTCTTCTCGCCCTTCGCTCTCGCTATCCGTCGAACGCGGAAGCCGAATCGCACGTTCGAGCGGCTCGCTCTGTACGTGGCTCGCAACTTTTGCGCGGAAACTTCGGTCTCGCGTAGAAACGAAGTAAAGGAGAAAATAAAAAGATAAAGAAGTGGAAGAGGAAGGCGAATAAAAGTAGCGGATACGGTAGTGGCCGAGGCAACGGCTACCTAAGAAGCTTCTCGCTTCCTCGACGATGCTGCGCTATATAGATTAGGACGAGACGACCCTCTCGTCTTGTATCTATATAAAAGGGCCCGCCGCCTGCACGTGTCGTGGACGCTCCTATCGCGGATACTCCAAATCGTTCGACCGAATCTTTCAGCCGTTGTAATACTTCCTCGTGCTCGATACTTTTCTTCTCCTACGTTCACCCTCTGACCTTTGGACTTCGACGGGGGGAGGGAGGGTTGGAAGAATTCACTGAACCGCGCAACGGCGGCAACGGTTGTCGGATGTTTGTTAACTCCGATCTGTGAACTCAATATCCATCTCATGGTCAGTCGGGACTTCCGTTTCGCATACCGCTCGGTGGTTTCGTTCGCTGGTCGAAAAAATGTTATATTTAACCCTTTGCGGTCACACGTTCTGGCTATGGCGCGCTGGTCACAGTGGCCCTTAAGGTAATCCATGCTCATAGCGTTCATTTCGCACAAGTTTGTGAAAATTGAGAGAGCCAACGCTTTTCGATGGTAGGAAAATCTTGAAAAATCGTGCATATTAAAGGTACTGTAAATATTGATTTTGCACAAAAATAATTTCAACATTTTATTAAGAAATCAACGAAAGAAAAGTAGTTCGACTAATTTCCCGGCAAGCCAACTTTTTTTTTACGAAAGTGTTTCATTCATTTTTCCAAATACGTATGAATTTTTTCAGATTTTTAAATTCACTTCGAATTTTATGATTTTCCACACATTTTTTCATATGAAAAAGAAGTCAAAGTCAATTTGAAAAAGTTCATACGTATTCCGGAAAATAAATGGATCATTTCCATAAAAAAAGAAAAGGGATTGCCGAGGAATAAGTTTAACATTTTTTTTTTTATCAATTTGTTGATAACATTTTGGAATTATTATTATGCAAAATTAATCTTTTTAGTGCCTTTAATATGCATGATTTTTTTCAGTTTTTTATACAATTGAGAAGTGTTTGCAATCTTCCCTTAATTTAACGCTATGCGCCACCTACTACAACGCTACCTTTAAAGATCGTCGCGTTGATTGTATCGTACCTAATGACTTGAAAAATTCAGGATATTAGTTTAAACATTTCAGAATGTAAAATTCTCGGTAATACTTTTTTATCGAATTGTCAAAATGGCGGAAAAAATCAGTAAGGCGGTAATGCGAGAAAAAAACAACTCACTTTAAAAAATCACACGTCAGCCATTTTTTTTTTTCACAACATCTCAGGGTGAAGCTCTCAAGACACCATAGATTAGGGGGGGAAATAGCTCCGTAGTGGGCATTTCAAAAAACGTATTTATCTAGAGAGAGTATCTGAAGAGGGTCCATTTCGGAGTGAAATAAAGTAGTATAATCACGAAAAATGAGCGATTTTATTATAAAAAATTGGGTTGGGATGAGATGGCAGGCCCGTCCCCTTCGTCGCCAACAACTAGTCATTTTGGCTTAAGGAAGTTATGTCATTTCGCGCTCATTCCGCATAAGATCGAGAAAAGTGAGAGCAAATTGCTAATACTTCTCGATGGTATAAAAATCTGAAAAAATGCATACATGTTAAAGGTACTGAAAAGATTAGTTTTGCGTAATAACAATTCCAAAATGCTATTAACAAACTAATCAAAAAATCGATTTTCCGATTAATTTGTTTATATTCTTGTTTGATTCTTTGTTGTTTGTTTCGGAATTATTAATCAAAATCGATCTTTTCAGAACCGTTGATATGCATGAATGTTTTCGGATTTTTATACCATCGACAAGTATTTGCAATTTGCTCTCATTCTTCTCGAATTTATGCGGAATGAGCCCGAAGCGACATAACTCATCTTAAAGTTGCGTTTGGGGTCATTCTGATCCCGCTTGACCGTGAAGAGTTAACGCGATTTCTGAACCACCGGTTTCTTAAAGCACTATCAATGGTGTATTTTACCGTATTCGTTCGCAACAATAAACACTCATCGATACGTGCAATATTTTTAAAAATCTCTATAAACATCGATTAAACACAAAAAGAGGGAAAAATGCATAAATGATGAGACGAATAATCGTCCCGGGGCGCTTTCTATCTCTAGCGGGATATTCCTGAAAATTCGAGCTTCAGTCCGGAAGCGTTGATTAACCCCCAAGCGCGCGGAACAAAAGTTGTACGGGTAGGAAGAAATATTGCAGAGAGCCATTTAAGACGATAGTTTAAAAACGGAGTGACAGAATCAGACCGAACCGAGTGAGTGAGCATATTAAGGAGAGGTGCATCGGGGATGGAAGAGTCAACGGAGCCAGAACTCAGCTTAATTCGACGAGTTGCAAATTGACAAGTGTACCGTACGCTCGTAATTATTGCTCCAAGTTCGAGGCGCACCGGGAGCTTTCAGCTGCAGCCCATTGCGAGAGCTGCAAGTTGGTTATCGCGGAGCGCCATGGGGTAGGGGGAACACGACGACGGTAGGCCAACAGTCTCCAGCCCTCGCTCTACCCATTTTCCCCCCTGCCAATCCGGAATCTCGTTTGCGCCCGATTGTTTGGCTGCCGCTCGTCCTCCTCCTCTTCCTCTTCCTCGATATCACTGTCGGGCAAGCTGAACGCTGGCGCTTGTTGCTCATCGCCAGTTAAAACTAGCGCAGAATAAAAAGACAGAACTAACGGAACGGGGCTAAGTTGATCGTAACAAGAGACTGAATTCGTGATTTGAAAAAAAAATAGGTTTTTACTACTTTTAATGAACGTATTTTATATTTTATATTTTATATTTTATATTTTATATTTTATATTTTATATTTTATATTTTATATTTTATATTTTATATTTTATATTTTATATTTTATATTTTATATTTTATATTTTATATTTTATATTTTATATTTTATATTTTATATTTTATATTTTATATTTTATATTTTATATTTTATATTTTATATTTTATATTTTATATTTTATATTTTATATTTTATATTTTATATTTTATATTTTATATTTTATATTTTATATTTCATACCCAACGCAAAAGCTTGACGAGCTTACCGCAGACACCAAAATCGAGTATGTCTTTGCCGCGTGTGTCGTGTCACACATCGTTTATAACTGTAGATACTTGTGGCATACATGTATCCCTGGAAACGATCAAGTTTGACTGTAAATTAAATTAGCAAGACGGTATGGGAGACGGTAGACGAGACGCGACTGCGAAGCCACCCTATTACTCATCGTGTTACAGTCCATTTTCCTTGGTAAAATCGTGTAGCCCCCGGAACGGGCAAGATAGTTGGCACGAGCTACTTGGCGCTCACACGTGTCCGGTTTCCCTATCTCGCACGATACATCTCGGCGTGCTAGGAGCTCGGAGCTCGTTGCTCTCATACCTAACAGGAATTATCTTGAATATTTTATCGAATTCCCAATCGAAGACTATAAATACATGAACAAATAAGTAAATAAATAAATAAATAAATAAATAAATAAATAAATAAATAAATAAATAAATAATTAAATAAATAAATAAATAAATAAATAAATAAATAAATAAATAAATAAATAAATAAATAAATAAATAAATGAACAAATAAACAAATAATATCTAGAAAGAAAAGAAAAAGTAAGAATAGCGAAGAAATTGAAAAGACGACAAACGTCTTTGGAGGAGGTAGCTTAGCGACAAAAACACAATAATGCCGTCGATATATTACGCGGATATGACGAATCTGTACCGAATCGAAATTGGATCTCCGAAACGAACGGGCAATTGATATTCCGGCCTGTGTGTAAAGCCCGGGACCGGGTCACCGGATAATAATTCGTTCGATGCTGGAAACATTATTGTTGCCATACAAGCCGGTCCCGATATCGCACTCTTAATTATTTCACTCATTTCTGTACGTGATAGATCGAGGCTTTCGCGAGTGGGACGCAGAGAGGAAGGCCTCTCGACGACGATATATGGATGCCCGCTATACGATAACTCGGGGGAGCGTCGTAATAGCCACTGGACACGACCTGCATAACTGCTATTAGCCATTACATACACACATATATGTATATATCTATGTATATACTATTACTTGTACATGTATATATGTATATACTATTACATGTACATATGTATATACTATACATGTATATATGTCTATATATATGTATGTACATAATGTATAAGCCAACACAAGAACGTATCGCCCGTATATCTGCTCGACGCTATATATACTACCGTATACACACGTGATACTCGGCACAATCGATTTCTATATGGACGACTGGAGTCTGACGTTAATTCGTCTCGCGGGAGACGTGAAACATCTCTAATCTAACCGCGTACGATTCTATCGAATCCCACGTAGATTCGATAGACGCGAGACTAGAAAAAAAAAAATCGGCGCTGTTGTCCGCGCGGATTTAAAAGAGAAAAAGGTAATCTCGGTTATCTCTCGCGATTGGGCCACTCTTGCGCGCAACCCCGCAACGAGATGCCATTTATCTCCGCGGCATCTCGACTCGACGATTTTTCTTCTCTCGCGGCCCGCGCCCGGGCATTACTTTGCCGTCTCGTGTCAAAACGACGAGTCTTATATCATCGTCGCTCGGCGCCGGAGGGGAAGCCGAAGCGCGGCACACATGACCAGAAATAATGAATCCGAAATCGTCGCTCGGTGTAATCACTGTTGAGGTAGTTCTGTCGCTCGCTGTTCATTTCACATGAGTTCGAGAAAAATGAGAGATAATTACGAATACTTCGCGATTGTATAAGAACCTGGAAAAACTGATGGACATTAAAGTTACCGAAAAGATGATCTTTCCCGAACTCATGCAAAATGAACACCGAGCGACAGAATTACCTCAAAAGACACGAGATATTGATATAAAAATTACTTCCACCTATTTCACAATTCTACAAAGTATATTTTTTCATTATTATGATAATTATCGTTATAATGAGAGAGAATAATCCAACGAATTCATTCACTAATTACTATCAAAATAAACAATATAATAATGATAATAACGATGAAATACGAAAATACATATCTCCGCGTTCCGAATCAAATTTTGCCGATTTTTTCAATTTTACTGAAACAACAATTTTTTGATTCCAATAAAACTTGATAAAAGAAATGGTCCTAGAAATAACGACACGGATTGAATTTTCAAACTGTAACTATTTTTATTTTCAAATAATTTCTAAAATTTCCCACTAATTACAATAATGGCGGTAAAACGAAATAACAAAAATAATAAACGAAGTAGGGACACGTCCTGATGCGACTGGGCTTAGTCGAAACGAGGGGATAAAGGAGGTGCAAAAAAAAAATTATGTCGTGGTAAAAGTCCGGGACTAGTTATACATAATGCGTCCGGGAGCCTTATTGTCGTGCTCCAACGTTCTCTTCGCCGTCACGGCCTTACAGCGAATGCTCTCCCAACCCTATATGCATATATATATATATATATATATATATATATATATATATATAGTATATAAATATATATATACGACATACCATAAACCCGGAAAACTTGGTAACCACCGGATGAAAATTGTCACGCGTATGCTGTGCACATTTCCCGTGAGAACGCGACAGACTTGGGCCGTTCCCGTGTCAGGCATATAAACATCTCTGGCGAATGGATTTATGCATAATGCCCGTGTCGATGTACACCCGCCTTAGGGGAGAGCGTCAAATAAGAAAATCCCCGTCGGCTTCGCGGAACGCTGATTTTCGCAAAATTCTTCGACGACACGCTCGACAATGGTGCGCCGTGCGCGCATCGACGCGAATCTCTCAAAACTAATCGAATAACTTGCAGCTCGCTTTGGACTTTGCATAGCTCAGCCAATCTCCGGAGTTGGCATTTCGCAGTTAGTTCGATTTTATTTTCTTTCAATCCTTTATGAAAAAAAATTATCTGATGCATTTTTTTAAAATAATTGCTTAACGAATTTACGCTGGAAGAAAATCTGATAAAAATCAAGCATTCGGAAGGCGTTGAGAAGATTTGCATAATAACAAGGCCTAGTAACAATTCTAAAATGTTATCAACAAATTATTGAAATTAAACATTGTGCAACGAATTACCCCGGCAGGCGAATTTTTTCCTGTGATAAAAGGGACGCGGTAGATTTAGCAGGATATGTATGAATATTTTCAGAATTTTGAGTGATGTTCGAAAATTACGTTTATTTATGTTGAAAGTTTATAATCGAATACTAGACAGAATTCTGAAAAAATTCATACGTATTCAGGAAAATAAACGAATCATTTTCGTAATAAAAAAGTCGGATTGCCGGAAAATATGTTGACCAATTTTTTTTACCATCAAGTTTTTCTACCATTATTATTACGGAATTATTATTATGCAAAATTAATGTCCGGTATTCAGTCACTCCGAGATGTTAATACCTCCGTGACTTGATTTCCATTCCGTGATTTAGCCACTTCGTGATTTTAGCCCCTCCATGACAAATTTGTAAAGTATAGAGAGATAATAACAATGATTATTATTATTATATTATTATTATTATTATGCAGTGCTAGAAGTAACTTCTGAAGTCTGATCAAGTTTTAATCGTTCTCCAAAGGCTGCTCCCGAAAAAACCTCGACATAAAAGAGCTTCCGATTGTAAAAGAACTGTAACAAATGTATTATAAAAATTGTATGAAAATATATCGCGTTTGCCCTGCAGGCAGTCGGAAGTTAAAAAAAGTTAAAGCGTGTTTTAATCGAATGTACAATAATCAAGTACTCATTAACATCGCTTTCACACAATTTCCATTTTAACACCGTTTCTCACACGATCGCCCGTTGATAAAATTATTTTAAAACGAAAAAAGAAAAATTCCCTTGTCTTTCTTTTTTCTTCGTCCCCTTTTTCCTCCTATCGAACAAAAAATGAAATATGTAAAAAAACGTATTCAACTCCTCCGAACGCAGCTCGCCGGTAGATGCGCACTTTTTATATTTTCCTCTGTCGCCGCGTGTCTCGCGAACACTTGTTGATAGAGAAAAGAAAAAAAGTGGCAATTGGTAAGAGACGAGTCCGCTCCACCTTTCAGCCGACAGCTAAAAGCGAACGAACGGGGTAATAATGATGGAGCGACGTGTTCGAAACTCGAGCGCGACAAATGAATCGATAACGCGTCAAGAACAGTCGTCGAACAGGAGAGTCAAAAAAAAAAAAAAAAAAAAAAAAAAAAAAAAGAGCATCGTATATTTCGTCGAATAAACGCGCACGTCCCGACAATGCTCCTTGCGATCGCTTTTTTCACATCGCGTATATCGATCTCGCGGGTGTCGTCAGAACGAACCTATGAACGCCATATATACATATGTATATACAAGATATATAACTATATACACGAATGTGGAGCAGACGCCACCGTATAGAGAGAATCGTCGATTATTCATTGGGCCATCGAGTCTTTGACCGCAGGAAGGGATTTGCAGGAGTCTGCAAACCGGAGTTGGAGAATAATATCGTTCTCATCCACTACGAGTCCTGAAAACACTGCGATTTCTCGTGTGTGTATCGCAGCCCTACTCGGAGGGCGGGACGTTTTATACAATTCTTTCCTTTTTTTTTTTTTAGATTTTTTTTTCTTTTTTTTTTTTGTTCTTTCCTTTCTCTTCACCATTCGTTCGTCGTGCCGTCAACCTCCATATCGTACATATTCTCGTGTATAATTGAAGATAGGACGCACGTTTTCTATACCTATAGCCCTACGCCGGGTATGCCCACACGGCACGTGTGTGCATTTAGCTCACGTGCGCCCCGGAGAGAAAAAGTCGCGCGCGAGTGACTACGAACAGAAGTAGAAATGGACAGTGGCGAGCGACGATTCCGGGGAAACGAAGAAAATGAGAATAAAAAGACAAACGAAAAAGGAAGGCAGCGAGCGGATTCGCGCGCATAAAAGGGCTTCGGGCCAGAAGAACCGGGATGGAAGGGAGAATGAAATTGAAAGAGTGTAACGGCGAGTATACATGCGGAGGGGGAAAAAATGTATTCAGAGATCACGACGGAAATTGTACCTCGGGACTTTGTGGGATTTTTTTTTTTTTTCCCTTCGGAGGGATTTATGAGACTGCAGCGGAGCGCATTTTCTCGCAGCGACCGCAGTCATTTCGCTCTGGAGCGTCATTATATCATTGTTGCATATTTTTGTCTATTGTTATTATATTTTGTTGTTCAATTATTTTATTCATGAATCTATGCCGATGTTTCGGAAAGATAAGATCAGAAAATTTGGGATTTTTTCAAAATCTTTTTAATTAACATTGTCGATTAATCATTGATTTATTCATTCGGCGCTTATTACTCAAGGTGGTCGCATAAATTTGCGAAAACTTCCCGATGGTATGAAAGTGTGAAAAAATCGTGCATATCAAAGACACTGAAAAGATTAATATTGCATAATAATAATTCGAAAATTTTATTAACAAATTAATGAAACAAAAATTGTTCAACAAATTTCGCGGTAGACAAAGTTTTTTTTTTTTGCCCAGTGAACTTCAAAATCTGAAAAACCTGGGAAACATTGCTGAATCGTCGGAAATATATTTATTGTCTTTTCATCCCCGGCGCGACCGAAGTTTCCGTCGATTAGATTCGGCCCCCGCGTTAAAGTCAACGATCGCACGAATAAATCGGCAGCAATAACGTTCGACGCGTCGATCTCGACTCGTGAGAACTGCGGGCGAGAAAGAGAGAGAGAGAGAGAGATAGACAGAGAGAGTGAGCGAAACGTATTAAAGTTTCGCATTAGCTGTAAGTTCGAAGGTTCGATAGCTTCTTGTCTCCGGCTCTCCCTTGCTCGTGTCTTTTTCTCCCTTCTGCTTATTACACGAATATTCATGCTCAAAGTTCTCCTTGGTTCGCAGACTCTCTAGTCATCTTTCTCTCCGCCCTCTCTCTCTCTCTCTCGTCCCTGCTGTCTTGTGCTACTTTGTAAATTTGAAAGAGCGTCGGAGTGGGGTCGAGCGTGAAATGGAAATCGGGCTCTCGCGCGCTCCCTTTCCTTTTGAGCTTACCGCTCGGCAACAGAACCACCGGCTGGCTAGCAGTAACTCTTTTTCGAACTCCGGCTCTTCCTCTTGTCGCATGCGAGGGAGACCGGGGCAATATGGACATGCGTGTGAGCTCAATTGAAAAAGTCAGATGAAAATAACACAATAAACAAAAATATTTTTTTTATTTCTATGAAATATAAAAATTTGATTTCGCAACTTACAATATTTTTTTGTTCAAAATTGTTTGTCAAATTTTATTATTGTTATTAATTTGTTACTATGACATTCATTGCTGGTTTTTTCATTTATTTTTGATATTATTTTCAATCTGTATAATGATAAGAATTACTTTTATTATTATTATTATTATTATTATTATAAGAAATATTATTATTATCATTATTCAAAATTACATTGATTTTTTCATATTTCTAATACACAACATTCGTGAACTTTTCGTGAAATTAATAAAAATTTCATATTTCTAATACACAACATTCATGAACTTTTCGTGAAATTAATAAAAATTGTAATCAGCAGTTTCGCTGTTTTGCCCTGCGTGACCCATTTCGCCCCCGGTCTCGCGTAATTCATGCCAAGCCCCGTCTCCCGTCTGTGCCGTATTCGCGGTTTATTGTACAAGAACATTTCTCTCCCGTGTTAAAATATTCTTCAAGGCCGACAAAGAGAAAAAAAAAAAAAAACGAAAAAAAATAATTTCTTTCTCTTTTCAGAGCCGAGGGTATCGCGGTAATGGAGAACGAGACGGAATAATTAGCCGATGAGGAACGGCGCGGAGTTCATCGGGGAGTGGTGCGCGCAACTTCGGGAGATGCGACGTGCAAACTTCGAGAGGATATCCTAAGCGCCCTCGAGAACGGCCAAGGATTTTAAGGAGGGAGAGAGCGAGAGAGAGAGGGAGGAGTGCGAAAGTTACGACGGCGACGGCGTGCGGTGTATCGGATTCAATAAGATGCGACGAGCAGCGAAACGCTTAAGGAACGATTGGACCTTAGGACCGCTACGGTACCTGCAGTATTGGAAGTATCGAAAGATCGTTTAATCGGCCCAAACCCATCGACGCTGATCAGCGATAAAAAAAGCAGAAAGCAGAGAAAAGCTCAGAATCGACCGCACTAAAAATCGACGAGGAAATTCGTGAAAAGATCTCGATCGATGAGAAACAAATTACATTTTTTTAAAAGGTCCGAAAAAAACGAAGAAAAAATCTAAACCCAAGAAAAATGTAAATCGAGCGTCGTACCCGATAATACTATTGTTTTAATGGCTGTGATTTTAATTATAGATATAACGTGCGTATAAATATATATTACCGTGTAAAACAAACTTGTCAAGCGTCGGCGCGATTTAATTTCAGTGCCGTGAGATTAGAAAAAAAAATAAAATAATAATAATAATAATAATTAAAAAAAGTATATATAAAGTAAAGAAGTGAGAAAAAAAAGAAGTATAATAACACGTTCGAAGGCTGATTAACTGTATGAAAATATCTCTATTGTAATCGAAGTAATTTAACACAGTCGAATCGGAGCGAATTGCATCTTCGTTGTTCTTTTTTTTTTCTTTTTTTTCGTTTTTCATTTCAATCGCTCTCTTCCTCTCTCTCTCTCGCTGTCTCTCGTGGGTTGTGAATTATCGAGTACGCGCTGATGTGACACTGCGACGAGCGTGAAATCGCGAAGGTGATACCAAAGAACCGAAAAAATTATATAAAAAATTCACCGCGGACGATTCAGCGGCGAGAGACAACGAAAATGAGTGACTCGAGAAACCTAAACTTACGAAGGATAAGAAAAATAACTAAATAAAAAAGTGACCAACGTTAAGAAAAAATTTCGCGATGTTTCGGGAGCGCGAAATCGATTCGCGCGACCCTTGAGGAACGATCAACGCGAGTCCTCGCGAAGGGCAAAACCTCGGTCGATCGAATTAATATTTCGAATCCTACTTCGCTACGAATCAAAACCGTCGGGAGAGCTCGGGGTCAATAAAAAAAAGAAAGGAAAAAAAAATTGACCAGACGGTGCTGATTGCTCGAGCGGAGGCCAGGATTGAGCAAAGACTTCGGAGCATTTAAACAGGGTATCGACGCATCGAACGATCGACCGACAAAACTCGACAGTGATCCAAGATCGATCGTCGCAAGCTTCTAGTCCCATTTCGTTCGTAAAACTGCGCATTGATATATAAATATAATAATACGTTTTTAAAAATCTCAGAAGGTTAAAAGTGTCGTTGGTGTGAAAAAATAAGTAAATAAATAAATAAATAAAAAATAAATAAATTTCCGGCTCGACGGTATGAGGGCCGAGAATCGTCGTTGGAGTCGCTAAATCGGCGATGCGGGACCTCAACGTTACCGCCTGTTCCGCTTTGTACGAGGAGGTCGAGTGGTCAGGAGCGGGTATCGTCGCGACCCTCGTCGTACTCGCGATTGTCGACGTAATGGTCGTACTCGGCAACGTTCTCGTCATTCTCGCGGTTTACCATACGACCAAGCTCCGCAACGTCACGAACATGTTCATAGTTAGTCTGGCGGTCGCCGACCTTCTCGTGGGAGTGGCCGTTTTGCCTTTCAGCGCAACCTGGGAGGTGTTCAAGGTGAGATCGGACATTTAATCGCAATCTATGACTCCGTATAATATCCGGTCGACGATCCCTGCGCGCAACGCAGATTCTCAGAGGGAAAGTGGAACAAAACGGAACAACGGGGCAAAATGGCACAGGCGCGCTATTCCCACTTTCGTACTTAATGAACCAATTTTGAACGTTGGTGGAACTTGAAAAAAAGTTTAATTTTGAAATTTTATGACCATTATTTTTGCAGCAGATCGTCTGAGAAAGATTCTTTAAAAAAGCTTTAAAAAAATCAGGAACGATGTTTCCGTTGTTTTTAACAGGGAAAAGAATATTTTCTGACAAGAATAGTTCACATATCGCCTATTGGTCGTCAAAAATTTCAAATTCGAATTAATTGTTTTTATTTATTTATTGATGATAACATTCGAATTAATAAAATTAATGAATGTCCATTTTGCCCCATCAAAGTGTGAAAACTCTATTTTTGCGGTCAAAAACGTATCAGTGTCAACCCAACTTCCTGAATCGCTGAATCGGTCCATTTTGCCCCACCTTCCCTCAACTATGCAGAGGACTAACTGCGAGGTGTGCATTCTCATTTGCTGCCTATGTGGCTTTAGTGTCTGTTAGCTTCGACGTTCCCGCATGGTATGGGTCTTCAACAATGAAAAAAAAAAACCCTCGAGTCCATTAGGTCGATGAATTCTCGATGTACCACGACCGGACTCTGCGCTATAACCGCGTAGTATCGATGTCTTTGATACGCCGGCACCACCTTCAAAGCCACCCTTATGGACATACGGTTCTTTCCCTCGACCGCTTCAATTTTCTCGCTTATGTTCGTTCTTCCTCTTTTTTTGCGCTTGCTCGCTACCCTTTAACGCTCGTAACTGTGCAATGGCCCGATGTGAAAGCTTTCGTAATTAAAAGCGTATTGGATCCATCGGGGCAAAATGGACCGTCATAGCGACTCGAGTGCTACCGACCATTGGGAGAGTATGCGAACTATTTTGGAAACGCGAATTATCGAATTACGCTCGTTTGGCGTGAGTAAATGAAGAGACGAATCGCGATACGATTCGCGAATGATACGGTACATTTTAATTATTCTCTCGATACAAAACGAATTCATTACGGATTCGCGAATAACTTTGGGCGAAATGAAAACTCCTTTGGATCCTACAAAATGAATACAACATTCAAATCACTCACATCGCGTTGAATCCCCTTTGTTTGAAGATTGGAGAGGCTTTCTTTTTGAATGTGAAATTGTAACGATTGTTCATTGAAAGCCACAGCCGGCGCGGTCTGGGTCAATCGCTGTCTGGGTACCATTCGACGCAACGGACAGAAGCGGACGTAAAAATGAACCTTTCAAAATAGAGAGACGGAACAGAACGGCATATCGAAGCAGAATAGTATTGGGGCACAATGGGACCAGCGCATAGTGGGATGGGGGCAAAATGGAACAGTAAAAAAATCGACTTCGATGGTACTTTTCCCTAATCCATTCCGCCCTAATTCTATAATACAAGAGACTAGATATCATCATTTCATACCATTCTGCCCCGGTATGCCGTTCTGCCCCGCTCTCCCCTACTTCCGAACGTTCAACTTTACGCGAATATATTCCGCTCCCCATTTCAACTCTCCCCGGTCTCCCCTATACCGCGCGACGTTGAATTACGTTCCGGAAGTTCATCTCGCCTCGCACTCATCCGCTAAAACAATTACTTAACTTCGGTGAGAGACCTCAATAGACCGGAATCGAGACGAATAAAAAATCGCCAATACACACACAAGACTGTCGGATAGGGAAAAAGTTGGTTCCGAATCGAAAAGAAAAATCGCGAACGCGGGAACGCGCTGGAGATTCTCGTCGCTGGGTCCATGCGCTTGGCCCGGTCTCGGCGATGCGGTTGATACGCGCTCGCCGTATATCTGTAGCAGTTGCGAGGACCAACGAAACGCTGTTGTGGTCGAAACGAGACCACCGCGGAAAACCGCACAGCTGTAAAACTTTCGTTCCGCAACCAGCCCCTCGAACCCGTAACCGTATCTATCGCGGGTGTGTTGCGAGTTTGGGTTCGGTAAAAACTTTTCGCCAACTTCCGCGCCGTTTCGACTTCGAATGCACCGCGAACTGCCGCGCTACCTACTCCAATTACATACGGCTGCACGGACGTGGTAACGACGTATGCCGTCCGACTTTCCGATCTAGCTCCGTCGGCGAAACAACGTCACGAAGCGACTCGCGCACATCTGTGCATCCCACGTACGATTATCAGAATGGCACAGGTATTGGTGCCAAAGCTGCCGGTAGTGGCAAGGCCCATTACATATACAATATCGAGTAAGTACTGGACTGGTACCGAAATGACCACACCTGCCCAATATCAGTGTCAACCGAGTACTGCTCGCCAGCGACGACCTGGTACCGGATCTTGAACAAGCTCTTCACCTGCACCCGGAGCTGCAAACAAGACTTGATGGCAAAAGCCGTTCTGGGCTCAGGGCTCTGGGCTCAGTTCTGGGCCGTATTGCGGTATCGGTAACTTTGCACTGTACTGGCAATCAAGGCTGGCCATTTCTGATAAACCTTTTCATCTGCACCCATTTCATCTGTACAAGTAAAACTTGGCAGCCATAACTGTTCCACTTCTGGACCATGTCAGCAACTACCAACTTTGCTCGGTACTGGCAATCTGCACAGGCCCATCCGTGGTCAAGATTTTTGCCAGTACTGTTTTAGACCCGGCAAACGAGATTTGGCAACCGCGACCAGCCCAATTCTGGGCCGTTCTGACGCGTCCGGAACTGTACCAATATTCGTACATCGGATCACTCGTTGACCTTTCGGGAATACTTTTGTTACGAAGTATTAATGAAATACTGCTGGACACTGTATCCGCGACCCGACACCGAACTGATAGTTTCCGTTACTTTCGTTCCTGCCCTTTTTGTTTCGCTGCTCATCTGTCGTCAGTTTTGGCCCGTCCCATGATGCGGAGCTGCTGTTACTTGTTCTTCTTCTTCTTCTTCTTACTGGCTCAGTGCTCACTTTAGAATACATGAAAAATTCATGCAGCTTCTCGAATCGTCGCATCGCTCGCAGTACCGTCATATTGTCTCTCTTTCAATATGAGTTTGCTTCCAAAAATTCTTAAAAAGTACGATACTGCCGAAACCGGGGCGAAACTAAAGGTTTCGAAAATGATAAAAAAACTTTGAGAATAAAATTGTTCCTTAATTTGGAGAGTGTACACGCGCAAAAAGTCCCTCTTTTCGTGCCTGTATTGCGTGGCGAAAGTGGCGCTTTTGCGCACTTTTACGCACACTTTTCGCGCACTCGTGTGAGAAGCTAACTTTTTCGCACGCTTTCGCTACAGGCATGAAAAGGAGGCTTTTGTGCACTCGTCACAAAAAACATTATGTGGTACCCATGCAAAAAAGCGGACTACCGACGTCGGTTGGGAAACAGGCAACTTCACAACCTTCGTCGAAAGTCCACTTTTTCACGCTTGTATCGCAAAGTACTGTTTCCAACGTTTTGAAACATTCTGAACGCATTTTTGTCCAAGTCTTTTTTTTTCCATCAAAACAAAGCTTTCTCTGTGATGAGCCAAAATTGATTTTCATAAAGTGCATTAACCATATATCTTTTTTTTTTCGCAGGTCTGGATATTCGGAGATATTTGGTGCTCGGTTTGGCTGGCCGTCGATGTGTGGATGTGCACGGCCTCGATTCTCAATCTTTGCGCCATTAGTCTCGACCGATATCTAGCAGTGACGAGACCCGTCAGTTATCCCCAGGTAAACCGTATTAACCGAGGGACGATATTACGTTCCGTTGTTTCGTATCGCCACCGTCGGATCCAGAAAGCCCCCGCTTTGCCCCCGCCGACATCTTGCAACGACGTTGCCCACCCCGCTGTCAGTCCATCCATAGGCGCGAGTTCCAGTATACGGGGAAGTCTGTCAATCCCATTTGTATCCACATTGCATCGTATAATCCTCACGTGGGATGATCAATGGGATATCCGCCTCGTCTCTCCGTAACCACTCCTCGCGCGCCCACGTCCTCCACCTTTTTTTTTTAATTCCATCAAAGAAGTTCTCGCAAACAAGCGGAATATTTCGGATCTCATTAAAAAAGGCCGTGAAAAAAAAGCCTCGCGGAAAGGTCGTGGAAAAACGGACCGAAAGCGTTTGTTTGCAATTTTGGAAATTTAACCTGAAGAATAGCGTTTTGTAGACAATTTTTTTTCGCGGCCTTCTTTTTTCGACGTTTTCGATCATTTAAAGCATTCTGACATGCACGTGGGAAAAGAAAATTGCATTTTACCATTTTCCTATTTTTCGGGCAGCTTTCTTTGTCCGGAGAGATCCTTCTCCGAAGGGTTTATTTTTCTCCTCTGTGTTCTGATTCCGCAGAAGCTTCACTCGCCGGACCTTCAATTATTCTTGACCGCACGCGTTTTCAGGTTGCCCTCGCGCATGGTGTTCGTTTCGCGCAAGTTTGCGAAAATCGAGAGAGAATTGCGAACACTTCTCGACGTTATGAAAATGTGAAGAAAGAGTCATGAAAAAAATTAATTATTCAACGAATTCGCCGGCAACCCAACTTTTTTTTTATGCATTAAAAAAAAATAGTTATTCTGACTATAAAAAATATTTTCCAGGCGGTACGTCTATATTTTGTAGTTACGGTGATACCGTGCAATAATAACGATAAATATAATTTAGCTGAACCAATTAAATCTTCTTTATAGCAATTACAGTACCCCCAGATAATTATTATTCAGTATAGTGAAAACAAGTATATTTTTCCGTCCGTATGAAGATGATACGTTCATTTTTTTGAATACCTATGTCATTTTTCAGATTTTTAAACTCACTTTGAATTTAATGATTGTCCACACTTTTCTTCCATACAAAAAGATTCACAGTGAATTTGTAAATGTTAAAAAATTCATACGCGTTCAGAAAAATTAATGAATCATTTTCGTGACAAAAAGAAAAGTTGGCTTGCCGGGAAATTTGTTGAACAATTTTCTTATTTCATCAATTTGTTGATAACAAATTATTATTGCGCAAAGTTAATCTTTTCGGTACCTTTGATATGCATGATTTTTTTGCGATTTTCATCGAAAAGTGTTCGCAGTTCTCTCTCATTTTTCGGGAATTCATGCGAAATGAACACAAGGACTGCCTTAATTCGCCCCGTTCCAAATCCTCGACGGTAAAGCCCACTTCTGTGTATCAAGCTGTCTGGAGTTTTCCTCGTTCGCCGCGACGTTGAGTCGCCCATCCGCCCATATTTGTCAAAAAAAAAAAAAAAATTGTTTATTTCCCCGCAGATAATGTCGCCGAAGAGAGCGAGACTGCTGGTCGCCGCTGTGTGGGTCCTCAGCTTTGTTATATGCTTTCCGCCCCTGGTCGGATGGAAAGATCAAAGGGTACGTTGGGGGACTATATACTCGTCATAACCGAGCATCCGTGGTTAATTAATCCGCTCCCTCTCTTTGGCTCGCTCCGTTTACTCTTGATGTATAATCGCGATGACCGAGAACTCTCTCAGGACGCGCGGCAGAGAGGGGGGCGAGAGAGCGTAAAGAAGATTAATTAACTATGGTTTCGACGGCTGCCTCTCGCCGGATGTTCGTCTTTTTTTTATAATCTTTCTCTCTGTCCCTGACGCGCTAACCTCTGCGCAACCCTCGTGATCCCTCCCGCTCCCGCTGTCGGCCCTTCTCCTCGACGTTCGCTGATGTCGCCGTTCGATTCCCGAATGCAGTCTCACCCTCCGCATAACGTCACGTCCGGACACACCGGCCCGTACAACACGACGACGATACTCATGCCGGTCAAACCTTGTCCGTGGATATGCGAGCTCACCAACGACGCCGGTTACGTCGTCTACAGGTAAAAACGCTCAAATGTTTTCTTATTTCCGGCTCGTCCGATCAGCTTTCCGCTCATTAAAATTGCGTAACAACAATAATTACGATAATGATTATAATGATAATGCCAACAAAAATAACATTAATAATAATAATAATGATAATTACAAAAATAATAATAATAATAATAATAATGATAATTACAAAAATAATAATAATAATAATAATAATGATAATTACAACAAAAATAATAATAATGATAATAATAACAGCAGTAGAGGGTTCGTCCAGTGTGCAGAGCCTGCGGTGGGCGGTTTCGCGGGTGCAACGAAGCCCTTCAGAGATCCGGCCCGTACATAGAATTATTCTGTTCATTGTTATTCGTTTCCTTGACAAAAAAAATCGAGATTCTTATGTCAACGTTCTCGGAATGTTCGGGGACGTCAGAAAGTCACGTTTATGAAAAAATGTCTCGTGCTTGTGTGCGAAAGAAAAAGAAGCTGAGACGAATGGGTGTCGAAAGTCATAATGCGATCGAACTGACTTCGTCATGATGCGCGATAGCCGAACGACAATACATCCCTTATCGGTCACTTTTGTCGGCCCGATTATTGACCTTGAGCTCGATTCTTAAACACAGCGCTGCCGGCAGCGAAATCTGTTTATAATATGGAGAGATAATTGGATAGTTTACATCTACAATAATTAGTCCAATCCCCAGAAGTAGGGGAGAGCGGGGCAGAATGTATGCCATTCCGGGGCAAAATGGTACGAAATGGTCAAATAAAGTCCCCCGTATGACAGGACAAAAAAATAGGATATGGCAAATAGGGACAAGAGAAAGTCGCATCGCCGTAGATTTTCTTGCCGTCCCATTTTGCCCTAATACCATTCTGCCCATGGTCCCATTGTGCGTGAATACCATTTTGCCCCGGTATGCCGTTTTGCCCCGCTCTCCCCTAATATAAAATATTTTACCGAATAGTATTTTTACGCTATTTCATTGTATTTCATCGATAACTATGTATCGAATGTATGCCATTCCGGGGCAAAATGGTACGAAATGGTCAAATAAAGTCCCCCGTATGACAGGACAAAAAAATAGGATATGGCAAATAGGGACAAGAGAAAGTCGCATCGCCGTAGATTTTCTTGCCGTCCCATTTTGCCCTAATACCATTCTGCCCATGGTCCCATTGTGCGTGAATACCATTTTGCCCCGGTATGCCGTTTTGCCCCGCTCTCCCCTAATATAAAATATTTTACCGAATAGTATTTTTACGCTATTTCATTGTATTTCATCGATAACTATTTCTCTCAGTCCAATTTTGCTTTTTTTTTTTTTTCACGTATTTTTTCCCATCCCCGATCCGAGATGCTTCAATCTCAAAATCTCTCCGGGACTCCGGTAAGTCACGGGCAACGATATCCCTTATCGTCCCGAGTGGCTCACCAACATCGATTAGAGATCGTATTAATATTCTCAGCGCGCCATGAATGCCGGTTTGCCGGTCGCGGTTTTCCGAACGGTCTCGAGGGACCTGCTCTGGTCGATCGCAGTACGCTCTCTCTCCCTCTCTCTCTCTCTCTCTCTCTCTCTCTCTCTCTCTCTCTCTCTCTCTTTCTCGTTCCCGTCGTTCGCCGTCGACAGGAGAGTATGTACATTCACGCATTCGAGGTTTAGCCACCCTCGTCACGCGCCAGAATTAATTATTATATATTTACTCGAACAAACGACGACGGCGAGTAAAGACGACCTCGCGGGTACGGCCCCGGCGCGTGCTTCGTTACCCGAGCTTGGATGCTCCACTCGGCGCGCCTACGTGAATAATTATACTATATCCCAATAGATAGGCACCCCGCCCGACGCGCCGACGGGACATCCAAGAAGGGAGAAACAATTCCGCAAGCGCGCGCGGTACACGAACGATTAACAATTTGCTTGCTCAACATGCGGCTATCCGAATCTCCCGGATAGCACAATAGAACGGGCGCCTGACAATCTTTCGTACGTACCTCCGCGCCATTCCGCGAATAGCGGCGTCGCGCGCACTTCGCATCGACGGACGTTGAGAAATGTTAAGATATAAAAAAAACAGAAAAAAAAAGTTATTAAAAAAGGAAAATTAAAAACTATCAATGAATAAAAATGTTTACTTACATTGTATATATACATGTATTTTTGTTAAAATGTTTATCTGTCACATTAGGTGTATTTAATTTTATTCCATTCTCTCATCGGAATATCGATTCGCGAATGAAACACTTAAGGTAGTCCTCTCGTTATGTCTGCCACTTTCTGAATCACAAACACTTTCCGACCGGATAAAAATCCGAAAAAAAACCAAGCATATGGAAGTTGCTAAAAAGTTTGGGCATAATAATAATTCCGAAATGTTATCAACAAATCAGTGAAAAAAACAATTATGCAACATATTACCCGGCAACCTAATTTTTTTTTTCTAATAAAAATGACATCACTTTTTTTGAAAGCGTACGAATTTTTTCAGAATTTTATGTAATGTTTGAAGGCTGCGTCTTCTTCATGTTAAAATTTGTTGAAAACCGGGGTTTTAAACATTACAAAAAATTCGAAAAAAATTCATACGCATTGAGAAAAATTGACGAATCATTTTCGTAACAAAAAATGTTGGGTTGCCCGTTAATTTGATAAACAATTGATTGTTTCATCAATTTGTTAATAACATATCGGAATTATTATTTTGCAAAAACAATATTCCCTGCACCTTCCATGTGTTCGATTCTTGTCAGATTTTTATTCCATCGAGAAGTGTTCGCAATCTCCCTCATTCGTCTATCGAACTTAGTTGGCGACAAACGTGACGAAAGGACGACCTTAATATGCCTTCTTGCCCATTCGTTCCCCTTCGTTCTTTCGCTTTCGCATTCACTCGACGCAACTTCGCCTCAATACACCGACTCACTAGCTTTCCTTTATTTTCTTCCAGTGCCCTCGGTTCCTTCTACATACCGATGCTAGTCATGCTGTTTTTCTACTGGAGAATTTACAACGCCGCGGTATCCACGACCAAGGCGATCAATCAAGGCTTCCGAACGTGGAAGGGCTCGAAGATGCTTGGCTCAAGGTAATTATGCAATTCGCGACGAAAAAAAAAAATAAATATATATTTATTTATTTGAAAATAAATAATAATAAAAAAATAATGATAGCAATAAATGATCTAAAAAATTAATAGCTGCTAATAATAATTAAGATTATTATAAATAATTAAAATAATTGATTAATTATTTCAATTAATTCATTTTTTCATTCATAAATATATATATATATATTTTTTTTCTTAACGACAAAAAAAGTTTTGTTTGCATAACCGCAAAAGCCCGGCGGGTTTATCGAGAAAACTATTTCTCATCGATGCGGATTCCCTTTTGGCTCCTTAGAACTTTTTTTCCTATTTTCTGAAGTCATATAAACGGCCAATATTTATCTGCCGGTGCATTTTGCCCTTTTCTCGTACACGTTAATTGTTCCATTAGCCAATTAAACCAATAAAACCTGTCGCTCTGTTTGTCGAGTGCGCTATACTTCCGACGAGAGCTTACGTCTAGGACGAAATTATTGCAAACTAAACGAGCGTTCATTACGTTTATCGTTGCTTTACACGCTCGCAACGCGTGCCGGTTTATCCACCGCTCCCCGTTCGTCCTCTCCTTCCTACTTCTCCATTTCCAGAGGCGTCACGCTCTGTGTACGTCATCAAAGTTTCCACAAACTTGTGCGACGCGCAAGAACCACCCCGACAGTATCGCGTATCGTGCCCCCTCGCCGGCTTCGTCTTCGCCAGTCCCTCGCCGGGTTTCCGAGTCCATATTCATCTTCGACACAACTTCGGAGCCGTTCGGTAGTTAACCAGCCAGGTGCTATATAATTTATATGTACGTATATATGTATCACGAACGATATACCGAATAATCCTTAATTACAAGCGGCGCGAAGCTCCTCAATTATAGCAAAGCAAACTCGTAACGCGCCGCGATAGGGCGAGGAGAGGCGAGGTTACGCGTTTATGTTGCTCTAAAAATACATTAAGGACGTAGTTACGGTGGTACAGTCCCGCTAAACGTGAGTTAACGTCATTTTCGGAGAGAATTTCGAATATTCTCGAATAGGATAAAAATCTGCAAAAAATCGAGCATGTATAAGACACTAAAGACATTAATTTTGGATATTAATAATTTTTTAATGTTATTAACAAATTGGTGAAAAATAATTTGTGTATCATTGCAATCATTCGTCAACATAACTTTTTTTTTTCAAATAATTTGTTTATTTTTCTGAACATGTCAGAATTTTTACCAAATTTTGTCCGATCATCGAAAAAATTGCGTTTTCATTCGTTCATTCCATCGGAAAAACGCGATTTCAAACAATTAAACAAAATTCCGAAAGAAATCGTACATATTCAGAAAAATAAACAATTATCGTTAAAAAACAGTTAGGTTGACGAGTGATTTGTTAAAAAAATTAGTTTTTTATCGATTTGGTAATAACATTTTGAAATAATTATTATGCAAAATGAACTGTTTTAGCACCTTCTGTACGCTCGATTTTTTTCAGAATTTCACCCCATCGAGAAGTATTCGAAATTCTCTTTGAAATTCAGGTTAACCCGCGTTTCGCGAGACTGTACATCCTTCTCGCTATGCCAGTTATATTCGGTCTTCTTCCCTCGGCATTTCGATCCGATATTATTTAGTCGCTATACTCGGAAGCGAAACTGAATTCGTCGAATTCGATTGTAACGCGAATTCGCCGCAGGCGCGCCGAATCGAGAGTTATGGAAATTCCTCGATTATTGCGAATTACTCCGCGACGAGGAGAAACCCGAAGGTTCGTCGCGCCGGAGAGAATTCTCGAGAATAAAGAATAAACTCGGGCCCCGCTAATTATCGCGAGTCGTGGTTTCGTTGGAGTCGCGAAATAGCAGAAAAGTGTCGCGGCACTCGACTTAATGCCCATTCGTGTACGAGCCGGCAATAAAGATGCAATTTGTCGTCGGCGATGGTATGCATGGCGCGGTAAGATACCGCAAATTCGCTTCATTCACAGCGGAATGCTCGTCGACGATACGAGAAAATCGAGTGCCCGTATTGTCGGGAAATTCTCTTCGCCCGAGTTTGCGGTTCGTACATATTCGCAGCGATTCACGGGTGGTAAATTAACGGAGACGACTCCCGCGAACTCGTCGTTCCTGCTGCGATGTCATAGCCCTTGTAGATAACGCACAATCACCCAATTAAAATTATTGTACGGAAAATGGTGCGAACTTTGCACACTGCTTCCTTATTTTCTCTTCAACATCGTTTGCAAACTTCCTCGTAGAGGAATCATATTCCGGAACAATAAAAATCATCCAAATCGATTAAATCGCAGTCGACGAACTTTGGATCAAAATAAGAAAATATTTATAATACCTTTTTCGCAATCCAACCAAATTTTTCGTTTTGTTTCTAACGACCGAAAAATCGTGTGCTTTCCGACAGATTCGACGAGCAACGTTTAACGCTGAGGATACACAGGGGGCGCGGAAGCGTTCACAACGGTAGCAGCAACAACGGTAGTCCGCGGAGTCCGGAATCGGGAAGGAGTTCCGTGAGGCGAGAGAAGATCAAGATATCGGTGTCTTATCCGAGCACCGAGACTCTCAACACGAAGTGCAACACCTTGGAGCGAACGCCGTCCAAGTGTTCGCAGATCTCGGTTCACTACAGCAACGGCCAGACTCAGAGTCAGCTATGTCCGAATTCGCGGAGCACCCATCTCAAGGTCAGCGAATCTTTCGCTCGGCATTTCGCACTCGTCAACCGAAGTCCCGAAACTATTGCATTGTATCTTTGCCTCATTGTTCGCTGCATCGAAGTGCGTCATCGCCGTTACTCGTCGTGTCTTCGCGCATTCCATTTCCGTTCCGGAAACTTGCCTTTTCTTTCGCTCGCAAAGCTGCGCCCATTTTGATAGCGTCCAAACGCGAAATCAACCATTCGGCAACAATGGCCAACTGCACGTCCAATCCGCAACTTTCCATTCTCATCGATCCCATCGCTGATACTTTGAAGTATACAATCATCTCCACCGCCCCCGCAACACATACAATTCGGGTCTCTTTCCTTATTATTATTATTTTTTTCTCCCTTTCACCACACACCGGATTCTCTTTCTTCTCATCTCCAGTCTTCCTACCCTTTTCTTCCATCCGAACCCTTTCATACTCCCGCACACTTATGCGCGCCGACCAAGATTCGATACGAGCCCTCGTCTCGCCCGACCGCGTATCGCGAACAACAATAGATGCACCTCTTATCGCCATCTCCGGACCGTAGAGAGTATCGATGTATATGTACTTATGTATCGAATATAGCACATCGTACCGGGAATACAGTGAAGCTCAAGGTCCACGGCGAGCTAAGCCGACTCGCACACGGACGCTCGCGAAACCTTTAAAATATCTTTCCTCGATTGCCAGGAGAGACCGGGGCAAAACGAACCGAATAAGATATATAACAATTTTTTAGAATTCCAGAGGCAGAAGGTTACTGTTTTTTTGCCATAAAATTCAATGCTTTTTTAATGGTTTGAGCTTCGGAGGAAAAATACACGATTTTTTTTTCGTATTAATTTGCTTCAGTGCAATTCTTTTGGAATTATGCGGGAAGAAATGAATAGAAAAGGAATCGAAAATAGTGAAAAAAAGTGATTTTACTTTGAATTTTCTTTCAATTATTCGTATTTCTTTAAATTGTTCAACCATTTCGAGTATTACCAAGTCAAAGTTTCAGATAGTCTTAAATATTTCTAATACTTAATTAATTTTTTGTTAAAGTTCATTGGTTTATTTCCTGATAATTATTGGCACTTGATAATTTAGAAATATCGGGAATTATTTTTCGCGCACACACCCGGATTTTTCCCCAAATTTGCCCGTAGTCCATTTTGCCCCGTATTATCGCCGCGTTAGCCCATTTTACTCCGGCGTTCCATTCGGCTCCAGTCTCTTCCATATACGGCGGCGCGTATGTACAGTAATACAGCTTGAGGGAAGGAATTTTCGACGAAGGGGATAGCGAGAGACTCCGTTTCGCGCAATATATCGGATTGCAGTAACGGAAAAGCCGGGGGCTAGCATACAAGTGGATGGAACGAGCCGTAGCTAGCACTCGATAGTTGTGCGAGCTCACACTCACTCCTTCCCCTCCGGTTGCCGACGTCCCTCGCTGCATTGCTCCGCTACTCTGACCGGTGCTAAGTCGAGCACGCGTTGACTCGCATCACTGGCATTGTGGTCCGACCACTCGCGGACGTGACTACTTGACCGCCCCGTCCGCGCGAGAGCTGCCTCCGAACTTCCCAGGCGAGCTGCCACTGCCTCTTCGACCGACTCGATCCCAAATTGCTTCATACCCGATACTCCATCGAGCGGCTAGCAATCGAAATTTTATGGAATTTCGAATATTTTGCAAAAAGTTTATTTCTGCCCTAACTTCGACGATTTTTCGAATATCTGGCTGAAATTCGCGTTACAAGTAGACTATCCGGCAAGGTTTGGAACTGAATTTGACGCAAGTCCATCGAAGAATAAAAATTTCAGCGCGTTTTGGATTTTCTGAAAAAATTCTCGTTTTCGCTTTGACTCTCACAATTTAAAAAATATCGAGCTCGAATTCGGCCCGCTATTGAATTATTATCACATTATCATAAATACACAGAAAACCAACATTCAATTTCAAAAACATTGATTAATCGGCCAGATATTTGTTTAATAAGAACCGCTAAAATCCGGTTCTCAATTCGATTATAATTGCATGGAATCGGATGGCATTAATGAATGGTGGGATTTCTAACTGAAAACAACAAAGCTTCGTTTCCGCTGAAGACAAACAAAGAAATTGCGCAGTAAACAAAAAGCGATCGTTGTGAAAAAAAACCGCGAAGAAGATCGCGGCAATTGAATTCTATTGCCGCGATTTTTTTCAACGGAGCAACGACGAACAATTGATTAATCGCGAATGGCAATTGTCGTCGGGTGTACAATTTCAGACGGCGCGGAGACGCTCGTTTTTGAAAATAAATTCAATCGTCGCGAGAGCTCGATATGGAACGAAGCGAATTATAACGGGGCGGCAAATGAATATGACACGAACGCATTGTGCGCGAAAATATCTCTCGATGTCGACGGCGAATGCGGGGATTGATAACGCCGAACCAAACCGGTCAATTAACTCGCTCGTAATTAAACGAGCATACACAAACGCTTCGCGGTCTTTTCACCGAAATTTTCGCGAATGCGTGCGCGGCTCCGATCATTTCTGTCCGCGGCCTCGCCCCGACTCTCGTCATGCCGACGTCTCTTCCTCTTTCTCTCCCTCTCTCTCTCTTCTATTAAACGTTCGATCAACTACAAATTAAATCAATTCAATCTATTGCGAAACCGTGCATTCGACGAGGCTCGTATCGCTTGCATTGCTTTCGAGTGATTTTTTTCGTCGTCAACCGCAGCGTTTGAATCAGCGGCCGAAATTAGCCAGCCGGAAATGCTTTATATGGAACGAAAATACACCTAATCTATACATAGCGATAATTCGTGCGCACAATATACGCGATTTATGCGGATTATGTATACGAATTGCGGATATGTTATAAATAACTTTGCCGCAGAGTCGGAAACCTGGCCATTTATTCGTTAAGCTGGATATATCTCGAGTTTTGAAGAACTTTTTCGAGTGATCGAGGATGTTATTATTATGCAAAATCACTCTTTGCAGTCCATTCTATATGCTTGATTTTTTCAAGATTTTTATCCCATTGGAAAGTGTTCGTAAATTGTCTTTGAATCTCGCGGAAAGGTGATCAAAGTTATAGGGGAGAGCGGGGCAGAACGGCATAGCGGGGCAGAATGGTATTGGGGCAAAATGGGACAGCAACAAAATCTACTTCGATGGGACTTTCTCTTGTCCTATTTTGTCCTAATTCTATCATACGGGGACTTTATTTGACCATTCGTACCATTTTGCCCCGGTATGCCATTTTGCCCCGCTCTCCACTACTGTAGGCTGGTGCTACCTTAATATCACCATCATACAAACCGGTAGTCCCGCGATAAGAAGACGAAAAAAAGTCCAGTAAAAACCAATTGTCACAGGATGTTTCTTTTTTTTCGCCAGGTCGGCGGAGTCAATAGAATGGGAAGCAACAAGAGGCCGAGTCGACGAAGCAGCTGCGAGAGTCAGATGACCGGTGACGAAGTTTCGCTGCGCGAGCTAACGCAGGGCAACGAGGAGAAGCCTCGAGTGGTGAAGATGGGCAAGAGGAACATAAAGGCTCAGGTACGACGGCTCGTCCATCCTCGTGCTCGTCGTAAACGATTCGTCCCCCAAATTCGGAAATTCATCTCGGACAACGAACGGAAAATTATTAATTGCGCATTCGAACGCGTCAAGACAGTCGCTCTCGCGTTCTGTCCGTGACGCGAATGGGATTTGACGTACACGAACGCGAGATATACGACGAATCTCCATTCTCCCTCGCTCTTTCTCTCTCTCGATGGGCGTTCATTCGATTCCCGCCGTTTATTCGATTACAATTGTACACCGGTTGTGTGCGACAAACAGACGGCAGATTTCCCGATGGCGAGGGGAACGAGCGATATCGAACAATTGCAAACTGTTATAAACGGAAATCAAGTAAACATACCGAATCCCGCAACGCGGAGAATGAATCTGACTTCGATGCGACGGACGAGCAAATTGATTTGTCCCCGGGCGACTGGTCCCGACGAATCATCGTTAGCGGCGCTCCACCGTCTCTATTATAGAGTTATGATAAATCATATATCTTTATCAGACCCGCTGAAAATCCGGCTAGCTGGCGGGCTCGCTGGTTCCTTTTTATTTCGGACCAGTTCGCTCGTCAACAATGCCAGTCTTTCTCGCGGTATAACAATTTTCCCGGAATCCAACGTTAAATAATGAAATTTCGATAAATATATCTACGATACATTCAACGTTTTAAACAATACATTTTATTCTATTCAATTACAATTCATTCAATTCATTTTCATTTATTTTTCATACACTTTTGCATATTCTTTTTTTCACGCTAGCGCGAGAGGCGCACAATTTAAAAAATGGTGCCAATTGCATTGACATATTGTTTTCTCTCTTCCTTTTATTACGGTCCACCAAGCTCTGTTTGTAAAAAAGTACGTTTATCATTTTTGGCTCCCTCAACAAACTTTGATTCGTGAAAAGTTACTTTAATTGGTATTTTTTACTTTCATATCGATTGATTTACTTTTACTCAGCTAGTGAATATACTTATTTAATAATTTACTAGTCATTCAATTTATATCTTTTCAAAACATTCAAAATGACGCCAAAACTGAACGCTTGCATAGATTTTGTCCAAATTCGATACGGTTAATTGGTTAATACGCTTCAACTTTGTACCAAATTTTAGCCCAATATCTCAAAAAATATTGCAGCTACAGCACCAGAAATTTTTCAAAACATTCAAAATTGTTTGAAAACTGAACAATTGCATATATTTTACGAAAAATTGGACCAAAGAAGGGAACTGGCCCCCCCAACATGTGGTATAAATTTTAGCTTGGTATCTCAAGCCGTTTCCAAGTTATGAGGTCAAACACGGCACGCGCACACAGACAGTCACCTATTTTTTCTAAATATGATTCTTTGACCTTTTCGAACACATTCCGAACAGGTTTCCATGAAAATCTAAAAAAATAAACATTTTACCAATACGAAGCTCCTCGAAGAAGCAAAACAGTCACTAAACAATGCGATATTTGCAGGTGAAGAGGTTTCGAATGGAGACGAAAGCCGCCAAGACATTGGGCATTATCGTAGGCGGCTTTATTCTCTGTTGGCTGCCGTTCTTCACGATGTACCTCGTCCGGGCGTTCTGTCCCAACTGCATTCATCCGACGGTCTTCAGCGTTCTGTTCTGGCTCGGTTATTGCAATTCCGCGATAAATCCCTGCATCTACGCTCTATTCAGCAAAGACTTCAGATTCGCATTCAAGAGGATAATCTGTAATTGCTTCTGTAAGAGGAGAAGCAGCGGTCTGAGGCGTGGGAGCGACGGAAGCCAATTGGCAGCGACGAGGTGAGTGTTTTCGCGATGGGTTCGCATAATCGGAACTCGGAGAAATCCCTCCCTGTCCTCGGTGCCGCTCCGTCGTCCCGTCGATATCACGAATTTTTCATTCCAGAAACGAGAGAAGCCCGAGTTACTCCATTCGAGTGCCGCATCACGGGGTATCGATCGAGGACTCCGATCCGGATCCGAGCTCCGATCACAATGCTCATTCGCAGAGTGATTCCAGATGACTGTAGCACGCCAGGGCAGGCGCGCACCGCGTCG
Source organism: Ischnus inquisitorius (assembly GCA_963924025.1). NCBI lineage: Eukaryota > Metazoa > Arthropoda > Insecta > Hymenoptera > Ichneumonidae > Ischnus > Ischnus inquisitorius. Next base: position 16,200,368 of record OZ001251.1, read on the forward strand.
CCTTTGACCCGAGAACTTCCGAAGTCAGCTTTTCCTGTCGTTGACGTCGACGCCGTGAGAAGGAAAAAAAAAGAAGAGAGCGAAAATTCGTCGGGACGAAAGGCTCGCCGGTACTGCGGAGCTACGTCCGCGCTCGCGCTCATTTCACTGGACAAACCGTGGCGCAGCTTCGGCGGACGCGGTCACGGAGAGGAGAAGAAGTTTCCATCGGGTAAACCCCGCGAGCATCTCGGACAAATTGTATTCTAGTCGTTCATATAATTATAAATCGTGTGAAACTCGGTTGTGTACAAGCCATGATGATTGCGAGTGAAAACGAGAGACTGAGCGAGTCTGAGCGGCGTGGATATGAGAAACGTTGGTATAAAAAAAAAATAAAAAAGAAAAAAAAAACAAAGAGAAGAAAAAAGAAATAATAATAATTCGCCCGACCAAACCGTGGTCGTATCGAAAAAAATGCACAAAGGACACATAAAAGCGTTAAAATATGAATGTATACCCGATAAATTGTATAGGTATGTATGTTATAATGATGTTATATATATTATTATTATATTTACATATATGAATGTATATTCCACCCGGTGTTTTTCCAAGTGGCGCCTATTACACTGTTACGGATAATAACGATCGATTGTATGCGGGAAAATTCGCGGTCTCGTCCGTTCCTCTATTTTTTTTTTTTTCTTTTGTTTTTTTTCTCTCGTTCCGGAGAACGAGTGGCGAACGAACGGAACACGGTCGTCCACTACGTTTTCCGCGACTGTTCCGTGACTACCAAACTTAACTACTCCTATTCATGTATCATATTATCGTGAAACAATGATGAAGAAGAACGAAAAGGAAAAAAAAAGAAAACAAATGGAAACACTATACGTAAATGAGACAAGCAAGAAGTGAGATATAAATGATAATAAATATGCAGAGTCGAGGGTGACAATCGCAATGGTTTGACATTCATTTATTCTCGCGGAACCCTCGTATGCACTGTACAGTCGGAGAGATTGCAGCGAAGTGTATGAATTGATATCTATAACATTTATTCGTACCCTAAAAAAATCTAAGAACCTGAAACGCAAAGAATAAGGCTCAAGTCGACAATTCGAAAACGTAGTAATTAACAAAAATAAGGACGATGATATTTTTCGGTAATAATTTTTCTATATTTGAAACTCAGCCGATTTGTATATTTTTTCCCAGGTCGTTCAAAAAAATAGTTTTTTTGTACTATCTGGACTGTTGCAAAATCTCTTTTTTTACAATTCCACTTCGTCGAACTTCGGCGAATCGTCGCTCGAGTCTTTCGACCGATCGTCCCCGATTTTCGCGCCGTACAAAAGGGCCTGCACCTCGTCGATGCTCTTGCCCTTCGTTTCGGGCACGAGAACGAAAACGAACAGCGTGCCGATCGCGCATATCCCGGCAAAGACTCCGTACGACGACGGCAAGCCTATCAGACTGACCAAATTTTGAAATACCTTCGTAACGAGAAACGCGAGCGTCCAGTTGCAGACGGCGGTCGCCGAGCTCGCGACGCCCTTCACGTTGCTCGGAAAGATCTCGCCGACGATGATCCACGGTATCGGGCCGTAGCCGGCGCTGAATATCACGATAAAGACACCGACGGCGACGAGCGGCAGCCAACTCACCGACGACAAATCGTGGCTCGTCTGCGAAAAATCTTGCGCCTTTACGAGCTTTCGTCTCGACGCGATTCTCGCGCGTTGAGAAACGCAAAAACGCGCTTACCTTAAAGTGAAAATAAGCGGCTAAGGTCAATTGGCACAGCGCCATTACGGTGGAACTTATCAACAACAGGATCTTCCTTCCCGTTCGATCGACGAGCATCGTCGAGGCGTAAGTCGCGAAAACTTGTATCACACCGACGATAACCGGACACGTCGTCGAGCTCAACTTCGTACCCGCGGCAATGAACATCGTCTCCGCGTAGAATATCACCGTGTTCACACCCGAGAGTTGTTGGAAAACCATGAGACCTGAAAAGTTCATGCAAAAATGTAAAGTTTTTTTTAATGACATTAATAATGAATAAATAATTATGGAAAATGATTAACTAACAATTTTATAAAATTTTTATCGATAATAATAATTGTTATATTGTTTCAAGTTTGAAAAAATCGTTTGGATATTGCGAATATTTATTTCCACAATTTCTCGTGAAAATATCCGAAAGCTTATTGGAAGGAATTACGTATTTTTTTATTTGACAATTGTAATAAAAATAATGAATGTTATTTTTATTTCAAACTGTGAGTTAATGTTCGCAATTTTACTCTTGAAATTTGTATCGGCTTGAAGTAATTTTACGTTTTCAGCGAAAGGATTTATATCGTTGCAGATTTTTTTTTCTCTTTCGTTATCCGCGATATTGCGTCGTGAATATTTTGCCGCTTTACGGAGCGTTTCCGCATAATACTCGGAGGTTTTTTTCTTTTTTTTTCGCTGAAGGCGTAAATCTCAAGGAGTTTTACCGAGCGCAATCAATAGTCCCATTTTGTGGTGTAGAAGCTCCGTGACACCGACTTTCTCGCCTTGCGACTTTTGGCTCTGCTCCAGAAGCGACAATTCATATTCAGCGTCGTAGCCGGAGCCGCGGAGGCGTCGTAGCGCGGACTTGGCCGCGTCCCGGCGATTGCGGGCCACAAGCCAAACTGGAGATTCCGGCATGAACGGAAATGTCACGAGTAGAATCGCCGGCACTACGGAACACAGCAACGCGATCCAGACCAAACTTCCGGTATAGCCTGGTTAAATAAAACGTTGATAATAAAAAAATCATTGCGATGAATCGACGCTTTATCGATCGACGATTCATTGAATTATTTTCATATCAATTATCGATCGGCAATCAATAAAATTATTTTTAACATATTTTATTTATTTATTTAAAAAAAAATAATAATAATAAATAAAAAATAATTTTGTATTCTTTTTTTTTATTTTTTAATGTTGATCATCTAACCGGTCATATATGCGAAGAGAATGCCTATTGTTATTTGCAGCTGGAACAGACTGCCGAGAGTTCCGCGGATTCTCGTTTCCGCTATCTCGGATATGTAGACCGGTACGACGACCGTCGACGCGCCGGATGCCGCTCCGGCAACGAAACGACCGAGGCAGAGACTGCAAAGTAGACGAAAAATTGCAAATTACTGTTTCTTAGGAAATACCTCGCATGAGACAATGAATGAATTTTTACCAAATAACGTTCGGCGCAAAAGCGATGACGAACCAGCAAAGCATCAGCGGTAAAGTCGCTATTAAAATGCTCCTTTTGCGGCCGAGTTTATCGGCGACAAAACCGGCCGGTATGGCTCCGGCGAGCGCGCCGAGGGGCACCAAAGATCCGATCCAGGATCCTTGCTCGTCGCTCACGCGGAGCGCTCCGTTTCTGTTGAACAGAGGCAGAGCCGGCGAGGACCAGGAGAGGTAGGTACCCGCCGAGAATATAGCGAGGGTCGCTGTTAATAATTTAGTTTTCACTTTTCGACTCGAAAACACGATTTTTTCAATGAACGATAAAAACACAAGAATTTTCTTGATATTCTTGTGAGCTTATTAAATTTTTAATTCGTGATCATTCATGGATGTTTATATCAATTAATTTTTTATTATTAAAAACATTTAACGAAATAAAAGCTTTCACTCCATTTCATGATGAATATCATTTCGTTTTTATTAATTAATGAATAGCATCTGAATTTTCGTACACTTTTGCAAATACATTTCTTGATCAATGGAGATCGACGTAGTGTACATTCAATGATTTATTATTGTGTGATAATTGACAAACTATTTATGTAATATATTTTTTTGGTAAAAATGTCGTCTTGTCACAAGCGAGATAATCCTTTTTTTTAATCATGAATAGGTCGCTTTAAAATACATGTTTTGCATGCATATTCGAACTCTTCATTAAAGCACCTCCTCAAATTGCCTCCGACAGGATGGAAGGCTACGAAATAGTTCTGAATTTTTCATCCCCTGAGATAATCGAGCAATAATCTTATTATGCGCTCGAATGATTATCCATCGAATCTATCATATCCATATCTATTATGTTCCTCTAATCGGGTCAGAAAAAAAAAAAGATTAGTAACAAACGTTAATATTCAAAACGAGGCTCGCATGGCCCGAAAGACGCGATTCCGGTCAGCGATCGCGGGTGACTCGCGCGAGACATGCGATTCGAGCATTATCCGGGCTATTCGAGTGACGTAGTTCAACCGCGGCAAAACAGACAATCGATATATGAGAGAGGCTGAAGAGAGTGCGATGACCTTGGTGAAGTGTCGAGCGTTACAATTAGTTTGACCCGGGATTATTCTTCGTAAAGCATTGTTTTTTTTTTCAATTGACTCACCGAGAATCGAGGCGACCACTTGCGGAAGCGCTTTACCATTCGGCACTTGGCTCTCTTTGTCATCCTGATCTACGTTCAAGCGCTGTGGCATCGTTCGAGTGTCCTACGCGATGTATATTGCTTCGCATTGACGCTACGATACGCGGCACCCTCGTAGCCCAGATAGATGCCGAATCGCGCTCGGCGTCTCTGTACGCGGAAAATAGAGACTGCAACCGAGACCCGATTGCTGTCGTTACTTTGACGCAATTGCCGCGCGAGTCGCGCCTCGGATAACGCCCATGAACCTCAAGTTCAAGTGTTATCGATACGCGAACAGTGATCTCTGCACGATCAAACTTTCGATACGCCCTCGAAGGCTTGCGTCGAATCGACGATTATCTATCGATACGAAAATCGCAATGCGAAACATAATAACTATATTATATATCGCATGATATATTTTTCATCCCAAGCGGAAACGTTTTATTATACGATATACTGTATATTGTGTAAAAAAGTGTAAAAAAGGAATTTTTTCCTAGTAAAAAAAAATGTATACATTATTATAATAATTTTATCCTATCATAACTTTTTTTACTATATTATATATCGCATGATATATTTTTCATCCCAAGCGGAAACGTTTTATTATACGATATACTGTATATTGTGTAAAAAAGTGTAAAAAAGGAATTTTTTTCTAGTAAAAAAAAATGTATATATTATTATAATAATTTTATCCTATTACGACTTTTTTTTATCAAATTTTATCAAAAATAATTTATATCCCATTGTGTATAATCGTTTTTTCCAGGTTTACCAATAACGATTCTATAAACAGGCCCATAGGTCCGAAAAATTTGATCCGCGTCGAGTGCAATAGTCGTTGCATCTTCGCTAGTTATTGCACCATTGAGGAATCCATCGCGAGTCAGTAACTCGGCGCGTATATGGTAGTGGAAGGCGTAAGAATGCGCGGTATGCGTATGCAAAAGACGGGAATAAAACATTGTCTCTTTATTATTCATCATCGTCTTTATACTAACATGGTATTTCGTGTATCGCAACTATACGACTGTGCAGCGTGCAGGGCACAGCCGCGGAGGTGAATCCGAAGTGAGAATGCGATAATGACCGTGGGCTGGCCGAGCGCAAGACGTGAGAAGAAAACGATGACGACGGGACGACCTTTTTTTTCTTTCTTTTTTTTATATTATCCTACATGATTACGGTGCAGACGCATAAATCTTATCTCGCGAATACGAGTCAAGTGCACTCGTCGCTCGATCGTCCGCACATGCACTTGCATATCGCGCGGCTGTACGACGATCGCGCTTTGTCGAACGAACTCGAGAGGTATTCCATGCCGAAGTTAGAATTCGAAAAGAACTACAACCCCCGCCCTTCCCCCCCAAAAACCTCCCCCGTGCGATAGCGTGAAAGCCGAGAATTACGTTCTCCACAACTGGCGAAAATTTTTGTCTTTTTAACATTCAATAAAATGTTAAAAAAACAAAAATTTTGAAAAAAAAAAATCGAAATTTAAAAAAATTTTGAATCGCTCTTCGAACGATCTTTCTCGAGCGCATTTCTTACTGTATACATAATACCAGAATTCAGAGCGCTCTGATAACGAGACGGTATTGTTATTTATACCAGAACGCGGCAAACGTAGGAGAGACCGTAAACGAGGATCGACTCAATCGCCACTTTATGCTCGCACGAATTATACGCTTTTCGTGAACTCTAAAATATCGTAGAACTGTAAGCACGCGAGGCGCGCATCGCTCGATCATAATAAAGTACAAAAGTACGATGACAATAAAAAAAAGAAAAAAAAAAAAAAATTGAGTAATCAAAGACTTTAACATAAACTGGCGATCGATTGTCTCGTCGCAAACGCGCGGTCCTCGACATTATTTTTTTGTAGTACATGATTCGTAACGATTGTTTAAAGATTTTTGTTTCGCGAGATAAATAAGAGAACATTGCGATCCAGGTGAAAAAGCCATATACGGTTCAAGCCTATGTAATTGATATATGGAGTATATATTACTTATATACAGTGTATATAACGTATAAATAGTTTATATAGATTATTATCTATTATAAACCATGTATAGATTGTGTATAGACCGTATATCCTGTTCATATACTTCATGTGCAGTATATATTGAAAAATATATACCTCATGCATACATATTAGTATTAAATGTATAGTATATGCACTGAGAAAACGATTTACTCGTAGTGAACAAGCGGTGGATATGGCGAAATGAATGTTGCGTTAATATAAACAAATATTCGTTCAGCAAAATAAAATTTGTTAACTATCGAAAAATGATATTGTTATTCGTTTGGCCCGATTGATGTTTACTTGGCTTGGATATTTGCTAATGTTAACTAAACATTTACTTCCCCATATCCAACTATAGGTTTGTTAAATACAAATAAATCCTTTTCCCGGTGTGCCCAGTTCCATGTATAAGTTATATGTAGTCCCTGCACAACTTTTTCGCCTGGCGCATCGTCGGTCTCTCATGAAAATGAAGTATTTACTGACGTCTACAGAAGTTATAGATCTTTCACCGAAAGATATATACTGGATATAAAAAAAAATCGACATAGAACTTCTTGCCTTTATACGTAGAAATATATCGTTTGTATTCTTCGCCGAACACTTCGTTTCCATGAGAGTCGTATGAGAAAGAGAACTCATTGGTCAATTTGTGAATCGCGATTTTTTCGTTCGTCTTCATAGATACTAAGATCGAGATCTCGGGGCGTGACTTTTCAGGCTTCGGGCAAATTCGTCGCGAGAACGCGGAAGCCGTTGTGATCGGCGATGTAGTGAACTTGCTGAAGCAAACCGTTGGCATCGACGTAGCTGTAGGCGCCGCGGGTCGTGCCGTCCAACGAGCGCGATTCGGTTTTCGAGCTCGTGTCCCCGACGTAACTGTAGTCGTACTGTCCCAGCGAGTCCTGCGCGTGATGAAGGGAGCTGTGAAGCAATCTGTACGGCACGATCGGCAATACGTACGAGGTCGTCGCGGGCGCGACGACGGCGCGGTGAATATTCGGCAACGGGATTGCGTTCGCGCTATCGAGATTCTGATAAAGCTTGTAGCTGTTCTCCTTCTCCCTGTTCTTCTCGTTCTCCTCCCTCTTCAACAGGCTCGGATCCGGCCGGGGAATTTCTATCCTCGCGGCTTCCGCGCCGCTCAGCAAGAACGGATTGCTCGAATCGTCGCGACGCTTCGCGCTCGAAGCTTCGAGCTCGCTCACGTCCCGCTGTACCTGCGTGTGCTCGCCGTTGGCGGGGAAACCGTTCGCCGACGAGGAGACACCGCGAATTATTTGCCACGAGGTTTTACCGTCGCTGGTTACGCCGTCGGCGCTTTTCTCGATTTTCTTGAATTCCTCGAGATGTCGTCTCCTCGCCGCGGCGACTTCCGGCGTTTCACTCACGCCCGGCTGACCCTCCGGGATCGGCTGCTGCGGGAGATTGCTCGCTCGCACGCGAAATCCGTTCTCGGCATCGGCGGTGTAAGCGACCGTTTGGAGAACACCGTTTGCGTCGATGTACGAATATCCTGGAAAAAAAAATTCATTGCACAACACAATGTTATAATTAACGATGAAGAAATATCGTTTGCGGATGTCCCGATGTGCAAACATTCCGGTTAAGATTCACCCTTCGGTACAAGTTCTGCTAAGTGCAAAAGCAAATTCGAGTCGGAAGCTCGCGGTAGTTTCGCGTCCGGCTCGAATTTACTTTTTTCTCAAAAAAATTAATACCATCGAAAAAAGTCCATTAGAAAATCGCTGCTCTCTCTCTCGCCCTCACATAAAGCGTTCGTTCAAAACTAACGATTTCTTTCTCGCATATCGCGGTGACCTTCAATTTTTGGGCTTCAGTGCCGTTCAGAAGACTTTCGCGGAAGTGAAGATATTTTTTCATAACTTTTCCTTGGATCTAGCGCTTGCAAAAGCGTGAAAAGTAAAACATTCCGTTCTTTTTTCTTTTTTTTACACCCAAACCATCCATAATTTGTCATTTAAAACGTCGGAAACTTAGCTTTCAATCCCGCAAAAATTTCGCGCACGATTCCGTTGTGATTACAGCTGTTGTAGGATTTTCTTTTTAACTTCATCGTGAATCTGCTTTTTTACTGACCCTCCTTGATCGCGACATTTCGCTGTTGTTGGAAAAGCAACTGTAGCGCCGAAGAGAGTAAGAAAACCGAGGTAATAATGCGGAATGACATTATCCGTGAAGCAATTATCGAACGAGAGAATTTTCGAGGTGGAGTAGCTTCGCCGCTCCCGCGGGTACACGCGTAGGCGATACCGATGCATAAATGAGTGTCGAGGAGTTGCGCTCGCCTCGTCTCGAAAACGGCACTTGACTCGCGATCCAACGTAGGACGTCGCGCATCCGCTTCTCGTATAACTGTTTTATGATCTTTCCTATTCCTCGAAGAAGACAAAATGTTTCCCAAAAAAAATGTATTTCATCGCAATAAGAATATTCGATAACATTCCATTTTCAATGCTATTAATTAATTACTCATTTTCGTTTTGTAATTCAAATTTGATTAACCTGATTAATTTGGCATAATATAATAATTGCAAAATTTTATTAACAAATTGATGAAAAAGAAATCTGTTCGGCAAATCACACGGCAACTTACCTTTTTTTTTTCAAAATAATTTGTTTATTTTTCTGAACACCTATGATTTTTTTCAGAATATCATCTAATTATTTAGAATTGCCCTTGTTACATGGAATAAATGTATAAAAACGCAATTCTTTAAATAATTAGACGGGATTCTGAAAAAAATTATACGTAATCGAAAAAATAGACATTTTCATTAAAAAAAGGTCAGTTGACGAATAATTTGTTAAACTATTTGTTTTTTTATCAACTGTTTCATAACAATTTGGAATTATTATTATCAATCTTTTTAGCACCTTCCACAAGCTTGTTTCTTCTCAGATTTTTATCCCATCGACTAGTATTGAAGATTCTATCGGAAATTTGCGTTAACTCACGTTTGACGAGACTGTACCCTTTGTGCGCCCTTAAGGGTTTTTTTTTGTAACGACGTTCCGTGAAACCAAAGTTACTATCAAGCGCATGCCTCTCGGTGAACCCGGCAATTTTCAAGCGGCCGAAATTCGAGAGTAGATAAATCGAAAATAGGTGGTCCCGGTTAGTTCCAAATCGAGGCTCGTGTTGTGTTATCAGAAAACTTACCGCCCTGCGTGACTCCGTTCGCTCTCGTTTCCATTTTCGCGTGATGAGGTCCGGTGTATCCGTACCGGTACGAGCCCGAGCCATCCTGGGCGTGATACTGATTGAGCAGGGGCAACGGCGCCACGGGATTCAGCCAATAGCCCGCAATCGGCGACGCCGACGATAGGCCGATCAGGCAGCTCGATAATAACACCTGGGGCAGATATTCAGAATCACAATAATTCGAAAAAAAAAAAAAAAAAAAAAAAAAAAAAAAAAAAAAAAAAACGAATCACCCAATACGAAACACTAAAGTGGAATCGAGATAAGAAAATAATATAATTCAATGCAACTGAACTTGCTACTCACGACAAACATTTTAATCTCTCGCGTCTTCGGCGGCTACGAATTTGTTGTCGATTTAAAACAAAAATAAGTCGACTAATCCGAGGGAGGTTGTATGGACAACACTCGTGCGGTAAGGACAGATGAGAGAGCGTTAGGGTCGGGACGTGTTGCATCCTCTTATATAGGATCCCGGGTGGATGCGGGACCGAGAATACGAGTACCCGCGCTGTTGCCCTCCCCCCACCACTGCCCCATCGTCGTCTGCACCATCGTCGATGCCCCGGCAGCAGTCGCGTCTCCTCTTCTCGACTTCCTCTCCGTACCTACGCCGGGGCCCTATACGCGCGAGCCCTCGCCGCGCGCGGCACTCGCGCGCGACTCGCGACCACAAATCACCCCGAGTTCGATTTCCACGCCGATAAATCAAGCTTTATTGGTTTCAGCGAACTCGCGAGCGAGTGAGCACTCTTCCACGAGTCCCAGAGCTCCGGGCGTTACCCGCGAAACTTCGTCTTCTTTGTTTTTTTTTTTTCGGGAATTCTTTATTTGCTTTCGAGCCGCTAGAGGCGCGCTAAACGTATTTATGCATGGAATAGAGAGACGGTAAACCACTGTTGCAGTATAACAGTGCAGTATAACTCGCGATGCCCTACGCTATAAAATTTTAGGGACATATATTCACTTCGAGGGAACGCGTTGCGGAAAATAGGCTCGCGATAATGGCTCTTTCCAAGATACACTACGAAAGGCGAAGACTCGGGGTTTTTCGTTCCATCCGAGACAAAAGTTATTCCGTCGTGACGAGAAAGAGAGAGAGATTGTTTTTCTGTCAACGAGCAAGGTAATGATAATAATAAGGTAATGAAAAAATAATGATAAAATAGTAGGTACTAGAAAACTTTTATATTTTCTAGATAAAAATATAAAAAATATTTAAATAATAGTTTTATTTTTGATATTTATTTTTTTAATGCGAAATGAACACCGCGAGCAAGAACTACCTTAATATACGACAAACCATTAATGAAAATGAAAAATTGACTTTATGACTGTAATTACTGTTGAGACTATCCGATAGGCTATTATAACATAATTTCGATATCCCGACCAATTTACATGGTAACGTCGGTGGCCATCCGGGATGATTTTAATCGTTTGTGAATTATGCACGAAATGGAGAATAAACGAGCCAGTGTTGGGATGCGCTAGCGCGACGGCGGGGGCCTCTGAGCTCGTTCCATTCTCCGCAACAATTCCATTGGAGTTACTCAGCGCGCGAGCACGCGCGTGGCAAGTCGCGAATCCGGGCGCGAATAATTCATCGTTTTCCGAACAATGAGATAAAGGTGGGCGTTTCGCGTTGGATTTGACATTGGCACTAAAAGGCCTATCGATGTATAGCGGCGAATTTTTTACCGCTCCCGTACAACGCGCTTACAGAGCCCGTGTCCCACTTCACTAGGGGTCTGCGCGCTGCGACGCACGCTCTGCGGCACGTTTTGTATTTCTAACGGCATCGGCGTATGAAAATATTTTTCTAAGTAGCAGTAATTAAAAAATGTTTAAATATTGTTAATATTATTTTCGAGAAAAATGGTACAACTATATTACAATTTCTTTGGTATTTGAGACAACCAAGAGGTTTTTCGTGGATTTCGACAGGTAATTTTACAATACAATATAACTCCAAAATGTTATTAACAAATTGAAGAAAAAAAATCATAGGCATTCAGAAAAATAAACGAATCATTTTTCATTAAAAAACAAGTTGGTTCGCTCGACTATTTTTTGTACCATTTTTTTTCATCAATTTATTGATAACATTTTAGAATTATTATTATTCAAAATTAATCTTTTCAGTAACTTTACTGTGTAGGATTTTTTCAGATTTTTATACCATCGAGAAATGTTTCGAATTACTTCTGATTTTCGCAGATTCTTGCGAAATGAACGCAAGGATTGGCTTAAAATTCGCGCGCAAAGGATCGTCCATCAAACGTTGGTTGACTTACCTAGCCGGGATTTGTCGTATCTCGTATCCCCGAAATCTCGTCAGTGGTTGTTTTCTTGACGCAATACGTGTACACCGCATTCTCGTCACGTATGTAAAAATTTCGAAGATTTTCCGTTTAACCTACATCTCCTTTCTTTCGCGGCGTGACGAGATTAGGCACAGAGCGTTTCGAAGCGTCAATGGAAAGAATCTTTATACACAAGTCCTACTAACCGTCTATCGCGTACGTGGGAAGTATAAGTACACGAAGACGACACGAGAGAATTGTTAGGTTATAAGGAAAGACGAAAGGTCTTGTGTACCGAAGAGAGTGAGGGAGGGGGGGGAAGCTTCGCGCGATGCTTCACAATTACAACGGTGCCGTACCGCGGAGAAGAATGTCTCGATGATTATGCGCGTTCTCGATGCATCGCGTTAACGACACTTCAGAAGAGACTCGTTACCGCAAAGAGATACGTGATTTCCTCTTACGCCTGACCGACGGCTCGTCGTCCAAAACCCTGCATTATTTATTTTTCCCCGAAAAATAGAAAGATTTGTAAAAAAAAAAATCTGAAACCTATAAATATTTTTCTTTCTACGTTGGAAAAACATAGGCTTGTAAAACAATCGACAGATTTCCGTGATTATCGGTGGATTGACAGCGGCGATTGTTTTCTCGTTTCGTTCACTTGCGATGTTTCGTTTTTTTCTTTCGCCTCTTATCCGAAGTCTCGAGCGCATGCATTAGATTCCTCATGTCCTCTTGAAGAGCTCGACAGAAGAGTTCGCGGGACTGACCATCTGTTACGCCCACGCGTCCACTTCTCGCCGCGTAGCCCCCGTGCGCGCGGGGCGCACCACCGTAAAAAGGATAACAAGTTTTAGTCCGTGGAACAAGAGTCCTGCACGCGAAGTGGTTTATGTCGCTATCTATGTATTTATGTTGCGTATAGATACCAACCGGTCGCCGACTAGACTATTGGATATATATAGCTACCCACTTGCGAAACGGTTGTAGGTGCTCGACACCACCTATATATCTATTTTTTTTATCCGTTATTGTACTTGTTTGCAGAATGAAATGCGGAGAAGTGCGGAAACAAAAAAGTTACAAAAAAATTTCATAAAATCGAAAAAAAAAATTGAGACGAAATAAACATAACAATGCGCCAAACGATTTTTTTAAACAAATATTATAAAATTGTGTAAAATTTTTCAACGAAAATATTTATGAGAATAACATTTTTACACAAAACGAAATGTTTCGAATATTTAATAAAAAATAATTTCTAAACAAATTGAAAATATTTATGAAAACAATATCTGTTCGCAAAACGGGATATTTTAAAAATTCAGTTAAAAATAATACGGACGTCGTGCCCGTTTTGCCGCCTGCCAATATTGGTACGCTCTGCCCCGAGGTGTCCGATCGGCCGCGCGTATTAGGAAACGTGTAGTTCCGCGAGGATCTCGTCCCGATCTGATCTTCCGTAAAGCGCGAGAGTTCGTTGCCACGCTATGATCGCGGTTCCTTGCTCTTCCTGCATCTCCCGAGTGTCGAGATTCTCCACCGCGGAGCGTGGAATTTCCTCTCTTTCCGAATAAAACTGATACTCCGCGTACTCTGTATCGCCGCGCGCGGCTATTCGCCGATGCGCAACCTACGTTTGCCGCTTCCTCGTTCCGATCTCGTATTATTCACGTGTAACTGTACACATTCGCGCGGCGCGCGGTACACTCGAAACAAAAACAAAAACGCCTCTCAAACCCGCGCAAGATCGAGCTGACAAACTCGTCGCGATACAACATCCCCGTAATCTTGTTTCTCGACGATAACCGCGAGTGTGAGGTTATGGAGGAAAAAATTTAGCAGCATCCGAACCGAGTGGGAAGTTTCGCGATGCGGAGGGATTCGAGAATAGCGTAGAGAGGCGTTTGGATTCTCCTGTATTTCGTACGGATTCAAATCATCCCGAGCTTAATGCATTACGCTTCGACTTCCTCGTTCTCCGGCGAAAGGGCTTACACACACACATACGGGGGACGAGCGCGCGTGCGCGCGAACACGGAAGAGATGAGTGCGGGAATGAGGCGAGAGATCTTCGCGCGTTTTGTACGCTCGGGAGGAACTCGCGGGGCAACGTGCGATTTGATCCTTAAACTGATCTTCCTCGCACGCTTTAACGCCAACCGCACGCTTGTAATACGCAAATCTATAGTACACCCCCGGCCATATTCCTGTTATAATTATATTCCTCGCGGTTTTATATTCGTGACTTATAGCCGAAGGCGAATGCGAGGCGCGAGAGCCGTGAAAATAGTACGATGCGTATCTACGAGTCTCGTAGAGCGCGAAACGCGTCTCGTCCCCAGCGGAACTACATGCGTGGTCGTGGGCACCGCGAACTGATAGAGTCACCAAACGGCTCTGGGACTCTCTCGTTTTATTTTTCCTCCGTAACTTATTCGTTCGCCTTGGAACGATCTTCGATTATAACCGGTGCTACGGATATCTCGTGTCTTAACCGATCTCCGATCGAAAATGTCTCCGAATCCAATTTATTCAAGGTCTGCGGGAATGTCAAACTGTTGATCAAATTTTTATTATTCCGGGCCGAAAGTTTCATATAGACTATGCATGATTTGCATATAAAATTCGACGGACAGAGCATGTGATCTATATATAGACTATATGTACTTTATATATCGATCGAATCTGCCCGATTTTACATATATTAATAATATATAACCAGGTCGAAAAGTTATGTAGAATACATGTAACTTATATACAGTGTCGGGTTTATGTAATGACCAAAGATGTAGTTTATGTATTCTTTTTTGTACTTGGATCCCAAGGCGTATCCTAGCAAGTTGAGGGACCGGGAACGGACACGTCTGGTGGGGAACGAAACTATAAAAAACGACAAAACAGACCGAGCATTTTTTTATCAAAATTTTGGCTACGTTTTTTTTTTTCTTCTAATTCCGTTTTTTAAATAAAGGACCGAATGAAAATAGGATGTTGGTTTTTTGGTTGCGGAAACGGAAAACGGACCAAACATTTTTGTCCAAAAATTTGCTTTTTTTTACAGAAGAATTTGTAATGGGAAGCAATAGGCGAATTTAGTTGTCTCCATTTTTTTCAATATGGTCATTATATATTCCCATGTATGTGTATCTCTCTATATTATAAATATCTCGCCGCCGTCGTGTACCAAGAATTTAGGGACTTAAAATATATTTCTCGATTCCGAGAATTTCTGGGAATTATGGGAATTTCTGGAATTTTGGAAGTCTCACGCAAATTCATAAACAGCAACTTAAAAGACAAATGCGAAACGATTTATTGAACACGTGTGAGCTCAATACAGATGTGAAAGAACTGGCTCATCGATCCACAGAGTCGGACGATTCATTTCGAAAATTCGTTATGCCAGAAAAACATGCTTGCGTTTCACAAACTTATAAAAAGACAATAAACGAGGAGTATCCCTGTCGTTTCCCAATGGCGAGCAAGCGGTCGCGATGTCTCTCGTAGTCGTGTCGATGCATCGATATCGTTCCGAGATTACGGTTCCGCGACGAGAGTCGTTCCGTAGGTGGCGTAAGCCACGAGAGGCGACGAAACGACACCGAGGCCAACGCCGACCGGATTACGAGCTATCAGCGGAAGTGAAAAAGAGTTTCCATGATCCACGGGGATCACGGATTTCGGATCCACGACTTTGTATCCCGGTTGTTGGGCCAGAGTCTCGAATGCCAGTTTGGCGTTGTTGTGCACCTGGAAGCGTCGCTGATTCGACGTTGCGGTGGCGACCGGAGCTGCGATTAACGGAATCGCGGGACTTTCGATGGTTTTGACGAGAATAGGAATCGGCGCAGCCTGGACCGGCGCAATCGCGACGGGAATCGCATCGATGGGCTGGTGAAACTCGGTTTTCAAGCTCTTGTGGATTTGGAATCGATGCTGGCTCAATGTAGCCGTCGGAACGGAAGCGGCGACCGCGACTGGAGCTGCAACGGGCAGAGCTTCGACAGTTTTGGTCTCGATGGAAACTGCGGGCAGACCTTCGATCGATTTAGTTTCGACGGGGATTTCGGCGATCGCGGGTGTCTCTTCCACGGTCACGACAGGGATCGCCGGAGTTATCTCGGTTTTCAGGCTCTTGTGAATCTGAAAACGCGACTGACTCGACGTAGCCGTGGGCACCGACGCTGCGTACGCCAGGGGAATCGTTGCTGGAACAGCCTCGATTGTTTTGGCTACCACGGGAACGGCGGGGACGGCAACAGCCTCGGCGGGATACGCCTCGACGGGAGTGTGGATTTCCGCTTTGAGATTGTTGTGAATCTGTACACGGCTCTGGCTCGAAGTCGCCGTTGGCACTGAGACACTTGCGAGGGCCAATGGAGCGGCCGGAACGGTGTAGAGATTTTCTATGGCAAGGCTGCGTTTTCTTCGGCTCGAGGCGGCTGCCGATTTTTCTGCCGATTTTTCTGCCGATTCGCCGGCCGATTTTTCTGCCGATTCGCCGGCCGATTTTTCTGCCGATTCCACCGCCGATTTTTCTGCCGATTCCTCTGCCGATTCCACTGCCGATTTTTCTACCGGATTCTGGTCACTCTGCGGGCACTTAACGGGCTGTTCCAGCTGCAAGGATCGATGACTCGATGCCTCGTCCGTGGGTATATTCGTGCCGGCTACACGGAAACCGTCGGCGTCCGCCACGTATCGATAGTACTGCACGATACCGTGCGCGTCGACGTAGCTGTAGGCGCCGCGAGTCACACCGTCGGCGGTTCTCGCTTCTTCCCTCGCAACGGGGCCCCCGGAATAGCCGAAGGCGTACTCGCCGCTCTTCGTGTCCTGTACCTGATTGTAGATGTTCTCCGGTATCGGTGACAAGGCCACGTAGACCAGCGGCACCGGATAAATCGGTGACGACGCCGCCACGCTCGCCAGGACCAAAATTGGAACGATCATCTGAAATACACGTAGATTCAATAAGTTGCATTGTATTTGTAGAACCAAGCGTAAATGGAGCAGAGATAAAAAAGCAAGTCCAGATCTTATTAAAGTAGTCCGGTACAGTCCGGTGAAACCTGAGACTCAAAGAGAATTTCGAACACTGCTAAATGGGATAAAAATTTGAAAAAATCAGGCATATGGAAAGTGCTGCAAAGATTGATTTTGGAAAACAAAAGTATCAAAATGTTATTAACAAATTAATGATAAAATTAATTGTTCAACAAATTACCCGGCAACCTAACTTTTCTTATTGAAGATGATTCGTTCATTTTTCTGAATCCATACGAATCTTTTCAGTACCTTTAATGTGCTCAAATTTTTTCAGATTTTTATACCATCGAGAAGTATTTGCACTTTTCTCTCATTTTTCTCGAACTCACGCGAAATGAACACCGAGCTACGGAACTGCCTCAAGAGGAAGGATTTTCGCCGAATTTTGCTCGCCGACAACCGGTGAAATGGAATAAAATAAAAAAAAGGTGCGCATACAGTATCACTGTATAACCGATACAGTGGGTGCCCTACGATAGCAGCGTGAGCCACCTCGTCGAGGATTCTCGACCCTCGCCGGCTTTACCGTTTATACTTGCATGAGCCTCAACGATGAGATTCAACGCCGCGCACTCTTTACGATCCGGCAATAAGAATGCGCAGAAGTGAGCAAGGCCAGCAGAGCCCCGAGGACCACTTCGCCGCTACGTGTAGCCCTTTCGCGCTCCGGGTACTTCGTAAAGTGAAAAAAAAATAAAAAAAATCGGTGAAAAAAACCGCCCGGCTAGAGGGAAGAGACAGCCGTCTTCAATCTGCATTGATTCCCTACACGCAAGGAACTCCCGATGAATGCGCGTCTCGCGATGTCCCGCGGTGCTTCTTTTTCTCCGTACCCATCCTCGACTCTTCCCCGTCGCGTATATCGCAATAATCGCCGCCACCGAAAACTCTTCGCGACTCGTCCGAAACGCAATTACCGTCGAATCGATTGCACGTTTATCAAATTATTTACCGAGGCACCCGCCGAGCGGCTGCACGTTGCTCGGGAGCACGCGCTTTGATTTATCTTATCGATCGATGCGACCCGTACCGATACTTTAACGTAGTTATGTCGCTTCGCGCTCATTCGGCATAAGTTCGAGAAAAATGAGAGCAAACTCTTTATTAAAGGTACTGAAAATCATAATTTTGTATAATTGTAATTCCGAAATGTTATTAACAAATTAATCCAAAAATACATTTTTTACCAAATTTTCCGGAAACACATTTTTTTAGACGCTTCAAATTGTTTTGAATTTTTTTTTAATGGAAAAAAGTATGAAAAGACACGAAACTCAGCACAATTGAAAAATCTGAAAAAATTCATAAGTACTTAGAAAAATAAGCGAATAATTGTCATTTAAAAGAATTGGTTTTCCGGAAAAATTGTTAAGAAATCAATTTTTTGATTAAGATGTTAATGATATTTTGGAATTAATATTATGCAAAATTAATATTTTGAGTACTTTGAATATGCAAGAATTTCTACCTCAATTGTAATGATTGTAATTTTGATTTTTTATTGCAATGTCCTTCTCGATTGACGGTATAGGGAAGAAAGAAAAACCGCCTTTGATACTCACGAGAGCCATTGTAGTTTTGCCACTGCCAACCTCCTTACAGCACTAAGGACTGTTGGAACATTAAGCGCATAATTCGAGCATTTTCGGTCTTATATAGCCGAGTAAGGGCGACGCTTCGCGCTCGCATCCGCGAGGCGGGCGCAACTGCCGAGGGGATAACAAGGCGCTCGACCCTGTGAGTTCGATGGCACGAGAATCGAAACCAGGAAGAAAGTTAAACTCATTCGTGTAGCAGAGGGAAACGAGATCTCGCGAAGGACATTGAAATCCGTTCGCTGTTTTCCTTGGTACATAACGCTCGCGTTCCGCGCTTGACTCCCGAGACAAAAAGTCGTGGACGCCCGTGACCCTGAAAGCGCGCTACAAACCGGAGTCTATTTTTCTCGAGTATTCCAATTCCATTTTTTCACACATTCCGCGTATATCCGTCTCGAATCACGCGTGAAGCGCTCCCCCCACTCGATTCGGTGCATAAACGCTTCTCGGGGATATCGCGAACTTTATTACTTTCGCTGTATAACGCGACGTTTGCAAAACGGGGGGGAAACAAAGCTCTCGCGGCCGCGCGGCGACAGAACAGCGGCTACCACCTCGCGACGACAACAGAGTATTCGTATTACTTTCGCAGGCATATCCTAATTGCGACAGTTAGTTATTGATTTTAATGCGCGATACACAAAGTAGTGAAACCGGAGAAAACGAGCCTCGGCTATTCGTACGCGTAAGTATCCGAGAGATCCAAGAATGGAATTCTCGTTCGCCCTCGCGCAGTTAGGGCCCGTCCGCGCTAGGCTAAGGTACATGCAGATAACCGTGGCGATATATAGAGACACGAGAGCCGCGCCGCGGCACGGGGGCGAGGGGAACGAAGAAGACGACGGGCGAGTAGGCGATCCACAATCGGTAGGGTATCGCTTAGAGTCCGCGCGGCCACCGCGAGCGCGGGAAGGAGAGGAGCGAGGAATAAAACGTAGACGGAAATAACGGAAGCCGTGAATCCTACGGCGACTTGCCGATTTCAGGAGTGTAGTTCTTTTTTATTTTTTTGGATGAAATACACCAGAGCCCACGTTTTCGCGCTGACAAAGACGAAGAGCGGAAAGCGATAGAAAACTCCCCAGCGTGCTACATATTTTTTAAGGCAGTCATGTCCGAAGCCGCCTAAGTTCGAGAAAGAAATAAACGAGCATTGCGAACCCTTTTCGAATAGATGAAAATTTGAAAAAAATCAAGCATTTGTAAGGCGCTGAGAAGATTGTGCATGAAAATGATTCCAAAATGTGATTAACAAATTAGTAAATAAAAAAATTCTGCGACAAATTATCGAATAAACATTTTTTTTGTTACGAAAGTGATTTGTTAATGTTTCTTAATTTGTATTAATTATTGCAGTTTTTTGTAATTTCCATTTCAAACAAATTCCAATTCTCTCGCAATTTTCGCGAACTTATGCGAAATGAGCACAGCGCGCAAGGACTACCTCAACACCGCGGGCGCGAGAATAGGTCCGAGTTCGCGGTCGTTCTTTTCTTCCGCGCGGGAGGGAGAGGAACGCTCGCGAGACGCGGGACTTCGGACCGGGAATAATCGGGAGGCCGGTGTGCTCTCGACATCGATAAAGCGAGCCGCTTACGCCTGCCGCCCGAGCGCCGAGTTTCAATAATTCAAAAACATAAAGAGAAATTTTTTAAAAAAGCGCCCATTTGTTTATCCACTTTATAATGCCTATACTCGTCGTGTACTCGAGGCTTGCATATAGTAGGGTTTATTATTCATGAATCAATTTGGAAAATCTCTAAGAACACTCGCGTATGAATGCAAATGCATTGGCGAACGTCTCGCGTAATCTTTATTATTGTCCGATAGACGTTGGAAAGAAAATAAAATTTCTTCGAGTAGGCGAGTTTTCTCGTCCGATTGTGTTTCGCCTATGGCAGGACATTGGGGGGGTACTTCGGGTATATTTCTCGTCGGCGGGCATCAAGTGGCAGTAAAAGCTCCGCGAGTGGTGCCGATGGAAAAATAATGCGAGAACTGCCCGACAAGACACACCCACACTCGAGAGCGCAACGAGAGCCGAAAGGGGGGGGGGGGGGGAGATGGGACGTTCCGGCCGCATATTTGCGGAGGTCGCTTATGTCGTAAACAACGAACGCAATACACGAAGCAAACGCGATGCGGTGCTTCGTTGAGACCACACCCGAAGTTCGCGTATCCCTGCTTGTTCTTGCATTACGAGTCGTTCGCGAGAGCGGTTCGTCTTGCCCGTGGAGCCGAGACGAGTGCTCCTCGTGCTCTCGCAAACTATTCCCTCCGTGTGTTAGCGAGAGCCCGCGTAGACCCTCGAGTCCCCATTAAGCTCGGGGTACCGCGGGTAAACAGCGCCGAGACGAGGGACAAAAATTCTCCCAGGATAACTCGTAAAGAACGATGAAACTTCGCGTTCTTCTCGTACCTCTTGTTTCTCGGCCGGGTCGTACCGCCGAACAACAGGATAATTCCGACCGGGAGGGCACGATAAGGCCCCGGCGCGGTGCATAATCGATGGCGCATTCGCCGAGGCGAGTGGGTGGTCAATTTATCTTCGGCGATACGCCCTCCGCGAGAGGAACGCCGAACGAGGGGAGGAGAATCGGCGACGTCGTTGAAAGATCGTTACTATCTATCATGATGCGTTATGGGATCAATGAATACCCGAAGCTAACATGTTCGGCCTCGTTGAGACGTTTAATAATTACTTATGCGATTCTTTATAAACATTGAAAAATGAAACGTTGTACGTTTGTAGATGCACGTAGATGCGATGGCTTTCGCGGACTGGTTATTGCTTTTGTGCGGTTAACCGCCGTGATTAACGGAATCTTTGATGTTCGCTGCGCTCCGACTAGACGTCTTCCGGGTCGATCTTCACGTTCAAGACTTGACCGTTTCTGATTACTGTGAGATTCAGCGATCCCGGCTTCTCGAGGATCCCGTAGATACTCGTCGCTGTTATCACCGGCTCCCCGTTCACGTGTGTCACTATGTCACCGGCCCTCAAACCGCCTCTGGAGATAATAAGTTTTTCAATAGATTTTCTCATGGCTACAAAACGACATTCTGTATGTGGTGGACGCGAGGCAAAAATAGGCAGGCGACGTGACAGAATTTGAACTACAAATAAAAAAATTTAATAATAATTATTCATTTATTTATAATAATAATAATAATTATTATTATTCATTTATTTATAATAATCATTATTATTATTATTATTCATTTATTTATAATAATAATAATAATTATTATTATTCATTTATTTATACTAATAATGATAATAATAATACATAATAATAATAATTTGGATTTGAATTCTATTGGAAAAATTTGGAACGTCCGAATCGAATTTCAAGACAACAAAAGTTGTCTTAATTATTGTTGAATTTCGCCTGGGAAAAAGAAACGCGCTTTGTCTAGCACCATGTGCGTTTACTTACGCGAAAGCGGGAGACCCGAACATAACTTTCCACACGAGAACTCCGTGCCTCACGGTCGACGGAATATTTTGGTTTCTCTGTTGAAGCTCGAACAGTATGTCGGGTGTCAGGGTCAACATCGTTATTCCCATGTAACGCCGCTTAGGGGACTCCGGCGTGTTTTCCATACCTACAAGAACTGAGCCTGTGGCTACGGTAATTTAATATCATATTTTCATGCACTTTAGTAACATTCCGAGCATGCAATCCTACGCGTACTTATCCGCGCGCGTATCCGATCGAGAGATTTTTCGAAAAACACAGATAACAAGTTATTCGAGGGGCGATACAAAAAAAAAATTGCTAAGCGCACGGACATTGCATGAAGGCTGCAGTGAGGAAAGCTGCGAAAAACCAGTACCTTTGTTCTTTCGTCGCATTTCGGATTTGGTTAGAAATTCTTTGGCGTAATCAATCGGTATCGCGAAGGAGATTCCCGCGGTGACCTTCATCGCGTTGATGCCGATCGCCTCGCCGCTAAGATTCACCAGCGGGCCGCCCGAGTTTCCGAACTTTAATCAACGAGTCGGAGCCCGATTAATCATCTTCGGATATCGTCACGATCTCGACTGGATCGTTCGCGATAGACGAACAGTACCGTTATCGCCGCGTCCGTCTGTATGTATCCCATGTTCTTGTTGTGAAGACCCAATTCCTCGCTGGCCCTGTTGACGCTGCTCACGACGCCGCTCGTTATCGTGTTACTCAGCGACAATGGAGAACCTATGGCCACGACGAATTCGCCGGGTCTTATGCTCGACGAACTCCCGAGCTTCATCACCGGCAAATTTTTCTGTGACAAATCAAAGCTTTCAGTGTCGACGATCTTTCACTCGGTCCTCCAATGTCGGGCATAGTTTTCAAATGGTCAACCTTGTTGATTCGAACTGTGGCAAGGTCGCTGTGCATGTCGACGTCCTCGACGATTCCCGTATACGTACTACCATCCTGGAGCCGCACCTGAGAAATTTACGAAGAACTAAATTCAGTCATTTGCATAACAATAATAACAATGTCAATGATTGATTTGTTAATAAGTTTACAATTATCACAAAAACGTTTTTTCCAAATAAAGTACATTTTTTGGAGTTGTAAGCTAATATAAAAATAATGGATGGATTAATGAATGTGATTATTTATTTGTTGTTAAAAGAATTGTTTATTAAAACATTTCGATGACAATCTTCAAAAATGTTATTTGCAATAGAAAGTTTAATAATTATTAATTTATTAACAAATTGAATTAAATAAGTTAATTATATTGACTACTCAAAATATGCCGATAAACCTTACTGGTATCTTTACGGAATCGGTAGGAATACATGAAGTGGATTGGGATCGGGATTTTCTGGGGGACTTACGTTTACCTTGACGTGGGTGTTAGGCTTATTAATGACGACATGAGCATTGGTCAGTATTAATCCGTCCTCCTTGACTATAAACCCAGAACCATTGCTAGTAGTCGCCGGTTTTCCTGTAAAAAAGTCTATCCTATTTTGTTTCACACATTAATACATATCTTTGCATTAATTTCAAAACTACCGTTAATTCCGTTTTGTACATTTTTAAAGAAATTAGACACGCTTGCCCGATCAAGGCGCATTGTGTTTATTTCGCATAAGTTTGCGCTAAATTGCGGGAGAATTGCAAACATTTCTCGATGGTATAAAAAACTAAAAAATCATGCATATTAAAGGTATAGAAGTTTGCATAATGATAATTACCGAATGTTATTATCAAATTTAGGGAAAAAAAATTGTTCAACAAATTTCCCGCTAAACCAACTTTACCTTTTTGCGAAAATGATTCCTTTGTGTTTCTGATTACGTATGAATTTCTTCAGATTTTCAAATTCAACTTGAATTTTATGATTTCCGACCCATTTTTTCCACACAAAAAAGAAATTCAAAGTGAATTTAAAAATCTAGACAAATTCGAACGTATTCAGAAAAATGAATAAATGATTGTCATTAAAAAAAAGTTGGATTGCCGGGAAATTTCTTTGCTAATTTTTTGTTTCATCAGTTTGTTAATAACAATTTAGAATTATTATCGTGGATAATTGATCCCTTCGGTACTTTTGAAATGCAGGATTTCCTTCCGATTTTTCTATCGTCAAGAAGTGTTCGTAATTCTCTCTAATTTATCGCAAACCTATGGCAAATGAATCGTAAATTCGTATTTACCTCTTCTGGTCTTTGATCTCTATGTACACGACAGAGGGAGCTGATATCTCGACGACGTCGGCGATGAAATTGTATCTGTCCCGATTTTGGCTCACGTCGGCCGTGTAAAAACTTTTCGCAGCGGCGTGCAGAGTCGGCACGATCGAAACGGGAACATCGATCGTACCGGCGAGTTCGTCTTTCCACTTGTAAATACCGTAACCTATACCGGACGCGACGACGATCGCGCACGTTAGAATACCGTTTTTCTCGCCGTTCGTCACAACTTTCTTTTGTCGTTGGGTGTGAGCGCTTCCCGATCCCGAACATCGTATCGAACTCAACGGAACTGCGAATCTCGAATAATGCGAGTCCCTTTTCGCGCAAACACTTCTCGCGAGACGACACAGCGGGGCCGCCATCTTTTTTTTTTTCACGGTGACGATATTTCAAGGTTAGCCGGCATTTTGGTATCGCGTTTGAAATACGAGCGGACGCTTCAATTTTCTCTTGCCGGTTTTGGAAGATAATGAAATTCTGATGATTGATACAAACGACGTGTCGAAAACGGTTGATAGAAGATTAACAGGATTCAATGTGTTTTGTACTACGAGAATTTTAAGACGTCACGTAGACGGACCAGCCGAAAGTTGTAATTATAGCGCGGGCGGAACGCTTTGCGTCTTTGTTTGATGGAACATTGAGGTAGAGCAGAATACACCAAAAAAGTTTGATTCTTTTATTTATTAGCACCTTTTTTTTTCAAATAACATCGTTGATAAATATTGCAATGAGGATCCGTGTCGTCTAATTATCCGCGTCATCCGTAAGTCGAACAGCCTTGTATCTTTTTTTTTTTTTACTGATAATTATCCACGAACGATTTGCCAAGGTCATCGGCAATTTTTCGATCGTTGTTCATTTCTTCGGTGATTCTGCACGTCGAGTCGACGTAACAGGTTTCTGAGAATGGAAAAAATGGAACATTGAATTTCCTCCGCGTTTTAACCGAGCGATTCGGTTTTTTGTTCCATTGACAGTTAAGTCAATTCAAATTCAAAACCTTGAGAGCAACAAATTCCGTTCGCCGCGCATCTGCCGGTGCTTCCCCTGCACATCGCAAAGCCGGCTATGCAGGGCCGCGAATAGAGGCTCTCCTTCCGGCATCTAAACGTTTCGGGAGTCCCGATGAAACACCCAATCGCTGTTCCGCAACAGATGTTCGGGCCGAAACATTGACCCTGACGAGCCGGTCCGCACGCCGGACACTACGAGAAAAATACACGGATGTTCAATGACGAAAAAAAATATTTTAATTTCGATCGGCGCGTAAAGTGCGGTGTCCCGCACGCTTCACAATATTCAATTGGCACAATTTATTTTTCGTTCTCAAGCAGTTGTCTTCATTAATCGTCACTGAAGGTAGTTCTTGCGCGCAACGGTGTTCAACTCCCCCAAAAGTGAGAATTCAGATGGAATTTCGAATACTTCTCGAGAAGGTGCTAGGAATGTTGAGAAGTGCCCAAAATTCTGTCTGAATTCTCACTTTCGAGGAAATTGAGCACCGTTGCACGCGAGAGCGACCTTAAAAATCGAATATATGCAAATACATACATGTACATTATTATTACATATTTATATATATCCAGTATGTATAAAGTATATATAAAGAAATGTAAATATGTATAAGCCATACCCGTAAATTCGGCCATATACATATATAACTACCGTTTTCAAATATCAAATACATGTGCCCAAAAATGTTATATATTTGCAGAAATATATCGAATAGATCATCGATATTTCTTGATCGACTTTTTTTTCCATCGAAATTATTAGTTTTTTGACTCATCATTTTTTTCAGTCTATGGAAAGTAAAAATCTCGGGTAAATTCAGAGACTCACTTCTCGTGCGATGCTCTCCACGGAAACCAAGCTATTGCTCCGTTTGCCGCCGCGCGGACAATTGGTAATGAGACACCCGAAGCTTAGGCACATCATAGCCGCGGCGATAACGATGAGTTTCAGCATTGCGGTATCACCGGATGACCGTAAGTTCAGCGCGAAGGGTGCAACGTGAGCGTACTTCGCCGGACAGAGATCGACTGATGAAGAAGAAACCGGCGAAACGCTATTTATATTGCCGTAGCTCTCGTTTCCCTTATTCCGTGCGAGTTCTCCTGAAATTCCCTGACAATAAGGCACTCTAAGGATTATGCAAATAAAACTCTCCGGCTCGTATTAAAATATGAAAAGTCTCTGCGTTATATTTCTGTACACAACGTCCTCGGACGCGACGCGATCGCGCGTGATACATTCCCTTAACAATAGGAATGTATAGATTAACGGCAGAAATTCGAAGCGCATCACGCTGGCTTTCGCTTTGTTTTCGTCTTCTTCGTCGTGGGCCTGGCTGCCGATTTTTGCGTCTTTCCCTGCTTAACGTTGGCTCTGACTCCGGCACTTGCGAAGTTCGGCTGCTTTCTCGGGGGTGCTTTCGCTTCTTTCTTGGCCACAATCGCATCCTTCTTCTTATTACTTTTCCCATCTCGCGGAATCTTCGTCGCACCATTTTCCCGAACAGTCTTCAGTTTTTTCACCTCAGCCTCGACCCCATTCGTTTCGCTTTTGCGCTTCTTGCCCTTTTTCACGGAAGTCTTATCGACGGTTACAATTCGTTGGGGACAATTCTTTCCCACGTGATCCGATTCGCCGCAAGTGAAACAACGCCCCGTTACCGTAGGTTTCACGCCGCACGTGTGTTTCTCGAGGGTGCATCTCTCGCAAGTCTCGCAGTGCTTCCACGTCGGTTTGACGCATCTGCGACAAGTGTCGCAGTGCCTGTAACGCCGGCCGTCTTTCGACGTGCAATCGTTGCATTTCTTGCAATGCTTGTTCTCCGCGGATGTCCATTTTTCGCACTTGGCGCAATACTTGTAGCCATCGGCCTTGGGTAATTCGAGAACATTCAAGCCGATGTTGGTGAATATTCGAACCGGCGAGCCGTGCTTGCGACCGCTCGAGCCCGTGACGAATAAGGGATGATTGTCGTAATCGACTTTGTAATCCGACATCTCCAACTCCTTCAGACCGCCGTCCGTGCCCGGTGGATTGGACTTCTGATGAATTATCGATTCCATGAAGTACGGAAATATGAAGAATATCTTCAACGAGGACTCGTCGCCGCTCAGGGAGTTCCATTTCTCGTGCTGAGAGCTTATGGTTTTCATGGTCTTCGAGATCGCTTCCACGCGTCCGCCGAACGGCGGATCGCACACTATGAAGGTATTTTTGCCACCGTTCTGGGTGAGGAAGTCTCTGTAGGTTTGCGCGGCTTCTTCGGTGAAGAAATGATGGTTGAAGAGATTGTACCAGCAGTAATTCAGCGGCCCGAAGAAATCGTGCTGAAATTCGATTACATTTGCGTTATTCGCGAGGCTCGAAATAAAGAAAATCCGACTAATCTAATAAAATGAAATTGGTCGATTTTATAGATCTAAAAAAGCTTAATTTGATAATACATGAATAAACAAAAAAAGTCAATCTCTATTTCATTGTATTCTGTGCCATATTTCATAATTTGTAAATTATTATTGTGGCCACAAAGCTTCAGAAAAATGTGTAATTGTTAGTATGTAGAAGCGTTTGTCCCGTCAATAAATGAATAAATAAATAAACAAAGAAACAAATAAACAAACGAATAAATAAATAATTAAATGAATAAATAAATATAGATTTTGAACTAATAACAAAAAAGCGTGACCCTATTTCACATGACGATTGTCACTACTCACAAATCTGCCGTCAAAATCCATGAGCAGGCTGGACATCTTATGCTGAAAATTGTTACTAATATGCTCGTGAATTCTGGGAGCTCCGATGCACAAAACTTGTTCCGCTCCGGCACTAACGAGCATGTTAGTTATTTCCTCCGTAGCTTTAGCGGAAAAAAGATATTGGGCCTCTTTTTTGACGTTCGACAGTGGTTTGAGTATAGTCGTTGGATTCTTCATTTGCTCGTCGCTCAAGCCTATGAGCATGTCGTGGTCGCTGTGCGACGTCCTCTCGGCAAAGAGCACCAACTTGTTGCATTGATGACAATAAGCTCTCCTCTCCGGAATCTCCACGACGGCTTCGTTGAAGCGCAAAAAGAGTCGTCGGTGATTATAAATGGGCAATTTTTTTTTCGCTTCCGCTTTCCATGCCTTCCTCTGAGCCTCCGTTATCTTGGCGTCTTTCTCAGCGTAAAAATTGCATGTTTTTCTGTCCCTGCAGGCGGAACAAGCGTAGAATTGTTTGAGCTCGCCGTCGATGTATCTTCCGAATAGCAAAGTGGGACCTGCGAGAAATAGAAAAATTATACGTCAACGATCCGATAGAAAACAACGTGGAAAAAAAAGAAGCTGACACGTTTTTTTTTTTCATAGGTTAAGAAATTGTTTTGTTTCGCGAATAATACGATAAAAAGATTTTCAATTCGATAATACCGTGGGGACACGTCGGATGTTTGGTCAAATTGCTCCAGAAACATTCCAATCCGCCGGATTGAGTCATTTTTCTCGACGAGGAACACGCGCGCAAGACACGTGCGATGTGTCTGTTAAACGTTCAAAAGTAGTCGGCCTGCGATTCATTCAATCGAAGGGTCGACCAATCGGCGCGCGCGCTTGTGTGCCAATTTGTCGCTTGTCGATGCCCTGCGATGTCGTCTGCTATTGGCAGTCCGTCCCAAGAATCAATTTTTCATGTCTTTGGTTTCCCTTTTGCATTACATAAAATGTATACTACGCAAATCTTATCTCGTAGCTTATGATTGTTTTTAACGATAAAAAATGCGGGCCGTTGGCCTAATTATGGGCTGTACAAAATAAGAAACTTTGATTTTTCCCAACTTAACTTATCAAAGCCACCACCAATCATTTGGTCCCCGTTTAAAACGACTAATTTGGTATGCTCGCGGAATATACATCGGCGAAATGGAATTCGGGATCGCAACTCATTCGAAAAGATAACTTGTCGGTCGTTCGAATCGTCGGCTGATCGAATATCGGGTCGAGGTCTCATTCGGTGCTTTAAAATTTTGGAGCTTGGCATTGTCGGGGTTTTGGGATCCTGCATAAATGACGGCAAGTCATACGGAGAGTTTGTGGTCACTAATTGGGACTCGGGCGAAGTAAACGGCGACTCGCATTGAAGTAAACGGCCTAGTTTGCGTACCCTGTCCCGGTTCCTGACCCGGGTGCCTCTAACAGTGTCGGCTTCCCCCACCATTCGACACGCAGCCAATGGGTAGCCCGCGTTTGGGGCGGTCATAAACTGCGACTCTCGGTCCTCCTTGTTTATCCTTATGATTATACACGCGTGAAGTGAGAGGCGTGCCTTAGAAAGGTCATAAACTGGGACCTTTATCTCAGTCGGTGCGCGCGTACCAGCGGTACGACGACGGGGTTGCCGTCTGCTGTGCTTCTTTCGATAAGCCACAGATTCATTTATTTATCAACGAAGACAGTCGTCAGTCGCACGACGATGAGTTGCGCCGGCATTCTAACGGCGTTTTCGAGGTATGCATATCGTAAATCTCGAGTGGCAACAACCGCAAAACACTTTTCCGAATTTTCCAACCTCCGCGATCTTTCTAACCTACAAATCGCATCTCATTAAAGAAACAATTAATTACCGAGGATCATCGTTTTGCGGCTCGAAAAAATTATACTTATGACGATGATCTCGCGTTTTTCAAAAACTGTCTCGCGAGATGAGAATTTTTTATTCCACGCAGGTTGTCGTTGACCAATTTCCGCTCTACGTCAAGAACCATTTCTACCAATGTTAATCCGCTGTGCTTCGGAGCCACGAACGTCTTACTGTAAGTTATCGATAGTTGCCGGACGATGAATTTTCGCTGCTCGATACAAGCGCCTTGATTGAAAAATTTGCAGAGCCGAACCGTTGAAGAAGAAGAAGAGGATCGATCCGGCGATCCTCAGACAGAGGGAAGAAAGACGCAGGAGGAGGCTCGAGAAACAGATTCGCCGATTGGAGAAAAACGCCAGACAGATGAAACCTATAAGCGAAATCGAGATACCATTCAAGCTCATAGATGAAAAAAAGTATGTGCATTCGTTTTCCTCTAAAATGTATAAAGCGGCATAATCGCAAAGCTTGCCGATTGGAGAACTGGTTAATATACATCTTTTCGATTGACAAAACACCAGTCGGAGCTGCGTGGGCTTTCTTTGCATTTCACAAATTCACACTCGCTTACTTGTCCTTTTTTCAAATGTGCTCTTAATTTTATGAATTCATGTTGTTAAAATGAGCAATTATTAATTATTGTTAATTTGAAATTTTCAAATTCGAACGCGCTTAATTTTGAATTTGTGCAAGTATGCTCATATTTTTATAAATTAACATCAGTTTTGTGAGTCTCTGCTCGTTTGTTGCAAATTTAATGCGTGCCTACTTTGCACCGGGATTGGATGGCGTCGAATCGAATTTCAAAGAAGCTGATTACTCGTGATTCAACGAAATATACGCATAGGTTCGATTTCTCATAATTAAAAAAAAAAATGCCTTTTTATTGAACACAGCCAAAGGTTGCGAAAATTGCCACCGATATCGGAGGCGGTAGCCGAGGAGAGAATCCTCCTGGAAAAGGATTGGGCGAGATACAAGCTGAGGCAACGCATAGCTGACATTCAAATGTTAGATTCCATTCGTATTTCCCAGGAAAGAGCTTTGGAGGAGTTGAAAATCGAGTCGGAGGAGCTTTACAACGAAGCGATACAGGTAGCATAAAAATCATTATTCGCAAAAATTTGCGCACAGTATACGTAAAACTTACACAACAATAATACATTTCCCAGCTCGATGTCGCGCTTATACCCTGCATTGTCCGCGGGCCGACGTACACACCTTCCATAAAGAATTACGACAGTCCCGATGGCGAGTATGTGGACGTGACGAAGAAATTCGACGGCGAGGAATGAGGTTTCTCGCGTAGAATGTAAATCAAAGGTTCGTTTCATTCAATAATTGTCTCGCGCGATTTTCGACTACAATAAACAAGTCTTTTTCACACGAAAAAATATCGACGATTAAGCGAATTAATTGAATAATCAATGGAATGTCTTAAGATCCATCTCCATCGCGACTAGTCACGAATTCTCTTGAATTCAAGATCTAAGAAAATGAACTTCAATCGCTGACTTTCTTAAAGAAAAATTCTATTCTCTTGTTTATTTTTCTCTCGATGGTACAATTTTATTGTTGCTTGTGATGAAAATATCTACGTTTAAAACAGTACGTCGGACATATAGAAAATTATTGTCCTTCATGCACAGATATTTTACAGGCAATAAAAGTAATGGTATGGACGAAAAATCTGCTGCATTTCAACGCATTGTACACGATTCATGTTTATAACATTAATAATACAAGGTCCAAGTTTCACAATATCAAACGGCAATTTACATCGGTAATCGTCGTACGATTTATACGCTCGGAGAATATTTTTTTATTGCCGCTTTCATTTTTTATTGCAGACTTCTCTTCGTAATACTCGAATGTTTCTACGCTCTTCTCGCGTTGTATGGCCAACGAATAAACATTCAATAATTAATTAATTACGCTAATGACATTACAAAAACGAGAATACAAAAACGATCGTACAAAATAATATCTTAACGGTTCTAGCGCGAAATAAGCGAAAATCTTCGGTCTATTCGTATCTATGAGTTAGATTGGGACGGAATAAATTCAGGTAACTTATTAAGTAAGATCTTCGGAATGAAAACGAAGTTTAGCGTCGATTTTTTTGTCCGGTAGTTTGGATCGAGCTTGTCAACAAATTTCGTCGGCTAGTATTGAGCCTACGGGATTCGTAAAAAAATACGATCGACGAACCTATCGCTCGGATTGTTGCTGTCCAAATGTTCGCAAATTGTCGTTTAGCGACTTTTTTCTTTAGTTTCGTTCAAATACGTGAACATCTACGTGGCCTTAAAGTCTAAAGCTCGAGTGTGAAGCAAAAGCGACCGTGACGACGCGTCGCAGTTGAGTTTTATCTTCTCGACGACAAGAGGAAGATCAAGAAGAAGGTCGAAAGAGCGGTGACGATGAAGTTTGGTTTCAGTGCCGATGCTGGGTTGCAGCCGTCCCCGGTGCAGGTGTAGAGACACGTGCGATACTCCAGAGAGTCGCCCGTGTTTTGCACGTAATCGCAGTAATTCCCCAAGTGAACCGCCGAACAGGATCTCTTCGTTCCGATGCCGCCTGTTGAAATTACGATTGGTTTATAGATTTTGCAAGACAATCAATTTTTTGGCAACTCTTTTCCATGTTTTAGCATTCGTGCTCTCGTTAGGCTTGTGAGGATTTTTACGGGATTTTGGATGTTCTATTTTGTTTCGAGGAAAGAATATTCAAGATTAGGCTCATTGAGGGAGTTGATTCAGGGGATACATCGATTCGGCGATTCAAGAATCGAAACAAATCAGATTTTTTTTTTCAAAGACTATAGAATTAAATTTTTTTCTTTTATATTTTTTTCAATAATAAAATAACTAAAAATAATGATTTTATGACTTTCTATCATTTTCGAATTGCGATGTACGATTACGAAATAATTTGAATTAAAATAAAAAATAATACCAATTATTATTCTATAACTATAAAATAATAAATAATAATAATATAACCATAATAATAATAAAATCAGTAATTGATATTATTTTCTATTTTCATTCAAATTATGCCTCAATTACAGATAACTGCAATTCAAAAATTATAGAAAGTCATAAAATGATTCTTGTTATTTATGTCCTTTTTAGTAGAAAAAATCGATCGTCTCGTTTTTCGAACTGCCGGATAGACGTTCCGTTTTGATAGAGGCTCAATGAAGAAAGCGCGCATGCAGAAATCTCGCGATATGTCATGCATCGAGAAACACCGATAGAACACAGTCAATTCCAAACACCTCCATATTTTCCGATAGTTTTCACACAGTATTGCGCCTCGAAGACGTGGTCGCAACTTTTCGGTTCCATCGCGTTCATCACCAACTCGCTGTTTGCGCACATCCAGTTATCGGCCGACGTGCATTGGTAGCAATCCAGACCCAGCACTTTGACTTTCACGAGATTTCATGTTCGGCATTAGTTAAAGCTTGCACGATCGTATTTCTTACGTCGTTGTCGTTGCGTCGATATTTCCATACGGAAATGTGCATTTTCGTGCAGATATTGAATTCAATCGAGATCGAATCGATTCTACGTTAAAATAAAAATGCCTTGGAATCTACAGGCGCGTTATTGAATAGCATGTACGATCTTGCAACTGTTGCTATAAGTTGCAAAATTGATATTAATGAAATGACGAATCAATTTCAGCGACTACAGGAATCTCATATTCGCCGAGAATCCTCAGGAATTTTCAGTCCACCAAAAAAAAGAGAAGACATTTTTTTCCCTGAATGATAATGTTAGTAGAAGCATGGTTATTGGTTCAAGCGTAACAGTAATTTGTTCCCAGATGCAGAATTCCCATCGTCCAATGTCGTCTGTAAATTTTACCCTCGAATCGTCCGACGTGTTTGATGCAGTACTGCGCTCCGAAAACCGCGTCGCACGACGTCGGCACCATGTCGATGTCGCTCTTGAGGAATTCGTTGCATTGGAACGGATGGGAATTGTTCGTGCTCACGCATTGATAACATTTTATTCCATCGGCTATACGGAGAAGAAAACATCGTGAGTGAATGAACAACGAAATTGCAGAGAACGACGAATGGAGCGAATGAAATCGATGGAGCTATCGAACGATCTCGTTCGCGCTGGCGAATCGCGGTGCGGTTCGAAATTCCGATCGACGCTTCAAGAGCCAGCGAAGCGCGAATATGATAAAGCGGAGCCGTTCGCATTGCGGATTACTCTAAGTTTGGTCAATCGGCTGTGATGACACCGATACAACGCTCGAGGATGAACTTTCGTCGAACCCGGCGCGACAAAGCGTCAATTCAGCGGTCTGGGCGAGATAGAAATTAATAATCGAATATTTTCGGCGTCAAAAGTGTTTCGCATTTGATCCGGCCTCGTTGTCGGAGGCCTCGAAGCACTCAGTTACTTTCGATGGTATGACCCGACGATCGAAGCCAATTTCCGTTCCAGGAATGTAATTACGGAATTCCGGGGCGAAGCGTCCCGGCAAAGGCAAGTCGCTCGGCTATGGGATAATCATAAATTCATTCTCGTACATGAAACTCAATAATCGGGACACGATATTGCATCTCTGACTTCGCTGACGAATATCGTTAGGAAAATTGGAATTTTTTTTTAGATACGAAAACGGAAAATAAAAATTGGTGCGGACTAAATTCGCACATCGGTTCTTCAGTTTAGTTTACATCATTTTTCGTGACTCAGTTTTATTCCAACTATGACTCAAATATATGTAGATTAGAAAAACTTGCATTCGCGTTGGAATGAATATTTTGCTAGAAATGAAAAAACACTTAATGTTGTGAAATATTAACGAATCAATCGATTCTAATTGTAATTAACAGCAATCATCGGATACGATTCGTCAATTCGTGTAGAAATTTGTAGCACAATATCTAAAGAATTGAAGGAGTTTATCGTATTATCAGACGTTTCCGAAAAAATTCAATATTTATCAAATTTGAACGGTTCGACCGACTTTCGCTGAATATATTTTTCATATTAAGATCTTGACAAAACTTCCACCGAACATTGAGAATTTACCCCTCAAAATGCCCTGTTTTTACTTTGTCGCGCACACAGACAGAATTTTTTTTCGAATATGATTTACCGACGTTTTGGAACATTCCGAACACGTTTTTATCAGAAATCTAAAAAAATTTTTTACCAAAACAAAGCATCCTTTATGGAGAGGCAAAAGTGATCCGTTAGTAATAACATCAGAAAAAAAATATCGCTGTGAGTAGAAAATATTTTCTCAAATCCTCGATAAAATGATTGAAGTCTAATAATTTTTTCACAACGTTAAGTCCTATATTCGTTCCGATTTTTCTTCGCGAATTTTCCATCACAATTGTAGCTGAATTGTAGTCGCTCTGATAAATACCGATTTTCAATGTTTTTAGCTAATTTTGAACAAAAACCGAAAAAAACACTGAACGTCTTTGATCGATCGCCACCATCGCCAATTGATTCCGACAGCATCGATCCCGATCGACGACCTCCGCGATGGCTTTGCAAAGAACACACATCTCTCGTCCGATGCGAGTCATTCGATCCCTACGAAAAACGACTGTCGTGCTACAACGGAGAGCTTCATCGTGAAGAATGAACATCGAACAAAATCGCCCCGCCCAAACGATGCACGGTGACTCCGACGCCAGACGGCCGCAGCGAGGAGAGGCGTCGCAACGTTACACAAGGCGAGACCGAATGTATCATCGAGAAAGTGTCCCTCACCTGGTACGAAGAATACAGCGAATATCGCGACGACGGAACCGATCGTTCTGGCTTCCATCTCGACGAAACTATTGCTCCAATCCGATCGCACGAGATTGCCGTAGTTTAGCGCGGAAAACTGTGTACACGCGGTCGAACCGCCACGAGAACACCTGTTCAGGTAGAGAACGCGGGTGGTTGTGCTGGCTCCTACAGCGTCAACGTTTCGATGCCGTTTAAACGTCGAGTAGAAGCGAGTAGCGGGGACTCGGCTGTGGCGGTGGCCGATCCGAGCCCGCTGACGTCACCGTGAATCGACAGAGTGGGGTAGCGATCTTCCTATAGCATAATCGCCGCATAGTTCCTCATTGCAGTCGGAGTGTACGACATCGTAACCGTAGCACCTACGGATTAATTACCTATCGCGCTGTATTGCCGTATCCTCTTTCCATCCGCAACAGTTGTGCTCTTATTTTACAGAATTCTTTGGTACCACGCGCAAGAGTCAATTATAGAAAAAAAAATAGCTTTATTTCTTTACTCGGCTGCTCGGCTGGACTATTTCGCGAAAATGAAATTCTTACGAGCTGGAAATTAAACGAAAATCTAATTTTCATAACTTTGTACAGTCTGACTTGATCACTGTTGCGTGAGATTCAGAAAGAATTTATGAACACTCAATGGGACGAAAACCTGAAAAAATTAGGCATATGGAAGCTGCTGCAATAATTGATTTTGCATAATAATATCAAAATGTTATTAACGAATTAATGGCAAAATTAATTGCGTAACAAATTACCCGGCAACTTGCCTTCTTTTTTTAAATGAAAATGACTCCTTAATTTGTTCGATACGTATAAATGTCTTCAGAATTTTGACTAATTTGAAAAAATACTCGAATCATTTTCATTTTCAAAAAACTGTCAAGTTGCCGTGTAATTTGTTAAGCAATTAATTTTTTCATTAATTTGTTACATTTTTATATCGTTACAATGCAAAAATTCATCTTCGCAATACCTTCTATTTGCGTGATTTTGTGCGGATTTTTTTCCTATTAATAAAAAAAATACGTTCTTTTTTAACAAAATAATCTACATATAGGATTTGTATACTTTATAGATCATATATATATTTTACACAGATGGAAAATCGGCAGTTTTTCATCGAACCGACGATTTTTTTCTTGTAATGTAGACAATTTATTGCGCAAACGAACAAATGTGCATCGACTTTATCGCTGATTATGTCTGTTTTATGAGCAGTAAATACGATATAGCGAAGATATTACATGTAGAATTGTATAGATTTGTGAAAGAAGTCACTTTTTCAATTCCATCGCATCCTAGTCTCTTCGTACGTTTGTTACGGATAGCTATTTGGTTATAGAAATTATTGTCTCCTAAACGAGATCGTTTTAACATTGCACATGTATAAATATTCAATCAATGTTTCCTCCATTTTTTTCCAAGCATCGCGCTTGGCTCGAGGAAAAAGTATCGAGGAATTTCCGATAGGTTTCAGAGGCGCGATAACGCGAAGATAACGCGTGTTTTTGAATCGTTAATGAGTTTCCGAGCCTTCCCGTTAATTGTAAGACGTATCACAGCGGACTCACTTTCCCTATTTTTTTTCTCGTTTTCTTCAAGAATTTCATTCCAGAAGTATTCGGAGTTCGACACCGATCTCCACGACAAAAAAACTCTATCATTGAGAATTTGCGACGAAATTACGATGAATTTTCTAGCTCTTGGACTTCAATTTGGAAGATTTTCTCGTCTTCGTTTTGTTGTCCCCTTTGTGACACGATTTTCGGCATCTGCCGAAAGTTCCTTTGGCGCTCTGTTTGTCGCGAAATCGCACGATTGCCTGCGGCGGCGACGCCAAGTTTTCCTCGCTCGTGGAAATTCTCGAGGATTCGCCGATTTCCGGTCGCGTCTTGATAATCCTCGGCGAGGCGATCTTCAGTCTCTTCGGGCCTTGTTTGACGACGCTCGTTTGCTCGCCGGTCGAGCTCTGTTCGATCGTCACTTTGGCTATCGTTTTCTTTCCTCGACGCTTGGTTCGCGCTATCGACGCGGGCAGGGCCGTGCCGATATTCTGCAGATTCGTCTCGACGGACAAGCGATACTCTATCGGTCGCAGCAGCGTCGCCTTTACTCCGCGATGCGCCGATCTGATTGTAGAAATCATCGATCCATTTTCCGCGTTACACGAACGCTGACTCTTCGCACACTTACGATTTCCGACCTGGCGCTTCTTCGTGGACTTGATTCGCTTCACGGAAGTGTAGAGGGACGTTGTGCGACGAATGATGCGCGGCTTGACCGCGATACTTGTCTCGCTCTTCGGCGGATTGTCCGATTCGTTCGGGGCTACGTAATTCATCGTCGCTACTATGTCTTCCAGTCGCGGTGCTTCTTTAGCGATGATAGTCGCGCTATTGTCCTGCGGGAGAAAACGCCGTGATGTACATACATTTGTCAATTTCGCTTCTCCGCCTCGTCGGCCAACGAAGCACTGCCGAGATAATCGTTCTTTTCTTTTTTCCTCTTTTTTCAAGCAAAATATCTTCAAAGCCTTTTTCCACAATCAAACGTCTGCCATTATATTCGACTGATTTACTAACAGCAGCTCTCATTCACACGTGTATTCACTTAGCGTGAAGCGAAAGCGATCGATAATACCCAGTCGGGATCGATACTGGCAAATAACTTACCACACCTTTTTGCGTAGCTAACGAGTATCAACTACAGAGTAATTAAGTTATCGTTCGTGTCGAGGAACCGGCCGGGATCAAAGCGGGAGCGAAAATAATAACAAAAAGTAACAAAAGTGCCGTGCTAAAAGACTTTGAATTTATTAACACAGATATATATATATGTTATATATAAGTATATATGTTATATAAAATCGTACAATCTTCAACATCGTACATTGAATCGTTAATTTTAACTTTGATGATTGAAGTTCATGTTTGTCAGCGTCGGAAGTAAACTTTTTTTTTCTTTTACTTTTTACTTAAATCGTAGCTTGGAACGCTCGAATGAAACATGACAGCGGTTAATCGTATCTTTGATGCGATGAAAGTATGAAGGATGAAACCCTGGGATCATTAGTGTGCGAAAAGAATCATCGATAAATGCAATTTCGTCAATCGTGTTAATCTCACAAAATCGTGGTCGTTTTTTTTTCATGCATTTCTTTTCTTTTTTGGTGTAGGACACGTACGGAATGCTTTTTTATATTCCAATGATTCTCATACGATGACACGGCGGATACTTTCAGCACTGCAATATCGAATTCACGGTAAACACAATTAAAAGATCAACAAATCATTCAACGGCTATTAGACATTGTTTTTTTTTCGAAACTACTGCGAGAAAAAAAAATCATCGAATCTCGTCGCATTTATACTCTCCAACAGTTTTTCTTTTCGTACCAGAGATTCTTTCAAAATTATTTCGAAAAAGATGAAAATATTTTTATTCAATTTCTCTCGTCGCATCTGTACCCTTCAACGATTTTTTTTATTTTTATGTTTTTTTTTCTTTCAATAAATAACTCATATAACTAGTATTTAAGCGTGTCATTTGGTAATGATGCTGTAACTTCTTTTTTCTTTGAGACTATACAAGATTATACTCTATGAATCACAACCACGAAATAACTTGTCTTTTGATATCGTTAAATCGACTAATACTTTAAGCGCACTTTGTCTCAACGAAATGATATGCGGCGTTGCGAACCCGTGCAGTTCGTACTCGACACACCGCGATATGATCTCTAGAATGACCCTCTGTACTGACGCTTTGGTGAATCATTCGACTCGAATGTAACGATTACATTTATTTGAAATTCTCTATATTCGTCATTATCTCACTAATGGTAGGAGGAACGAACGAAAAGTAATTGAAAAACGTTTCATTTTAGCCCGTCGATCGAGTTAAGGAACAGTTAGACGTTAGTCGCTGTGTCGAGAGGCAAAAATAATAACGGATCATTATTGTCACGATGATGAATTCGCGCGAATCATCGGTCAACATTTTGACGTTGAAAATGAAAACACAAAAAAAGAAGAAAAATAACCGTGCGCAACGTAGCGGTGAACACATATCGGACGCAATCATCGCGAACTTATTTTCCTTTTCTGTGTTCCATTTCGGAAGAAAAGAAAAACAACGTAAACGACGAAAAACACAATTTCTCCCGGTTAGATTGAACGAATTTAAGACAGTGAACATTGCTTTATCTCGATATTGATAAGATTTTCAGTACTATCGTTTACCTTGTTGCGTGGCCTGTTGATCGATGCGCTATGATTGTTGACGCACGTGAGCTTCAAGAATGACTTGACGCCTCTCAACGAGCGATATTGGCTATTCGGCAGACGACTGTTGGGATTACTATTCGTCAGATCGAGTATCGATGGACCTAAAGCTGCTCCGACCTGTTGTCAATATTTTGCGGTTAATTTTACCAATGGAATTGCCACGAGTCGGAATATAATATTTTTATAGCATAAATTGAAAAAAAAATTAGGAGGAAGAGCTAATAGTTAGCTGGATCGACTACACGGAGAGAACATTATCATAATAATTTCTATAATCATTATATTCACTATAATTTATCGTATCTCGGACACAAAGAGAATAGTTATTAGAACAGTTAATAGAATTACAGCAACGATTATTATAGTAATTTGAATAATTACTGTAATTATTCAAATTTTATAAAAAATGTTATAGTGAATATTATGAATATTTTTTCTCCGTGTACTTTACTTGGAAAAAATGGTTGTAGCAATTAATCATTTTTTCCATGAGCCGATGGTGAGGTCTCCCAATTCATAATTTCTTATTAAATCTACAACTTAACGATTATTCTCACCTCCTCGAAAACCGTTGGAGTGTATTTCGGCGGTACGAACATGTGACACGGAGTCTTGTTGTTGCCATCGCGAACTCTCGCCGGCAATGTATTGACCAAACGTCCCGAATTGTAGTTACATTCCAAGGTGTAGCTGCGAACGAGCCCGGTCAATTTGTAAACGGCGA
This sequence comes from Ischnus inquisitorius, assembly GCA_963924025.1. NCBI lineage: Eukaryota > Metazoa > Arthropoda > Insecta > Hymenoptera > Ichneumonidae > Ischnus > Ischnus inquisitorius. The sequence continues at coordinate 16,241,129 of OZ001251.1, forward strand.
CTCGGCCAGATCCCTCACGCGACATACCGTCTCTCTTGTCACTGTACATTTCAGAGAAAAAAAATTTTAACTACGAAAATTATAATTAAGGTGATAAAATAGTGGGAAAACGAGAGAGTTCATTTTTAGAGCTTGCGAAGGTTCAAACAATCGAATCGAATAATGCATCATTTAGATTTTTTACTTTTTCGTTCGATTTTTGTTCGAATTGTCGAATTACTGCAAAAATCAATTTTTTTTAAATCAAATAATTTTTTTCGAATAACCTGAATTGAATATCGAAACGAATAATCGCATGGCCCCGACAAACTGTCGATTTTCGAGAAGCTATACTCACATGAGATACATGTTGCGCTCGGCAAAGTTGCACGAGGTAAAGTGAAAATTGGGATTGTTGATGGACATCAATTTTGGAAGAAGCATACACATTATCGTGTCCTCCGGGTCGTCGAAGTAATTGCCGTACATGAAGACGCCTTTCTTCGAGGCATGACCGTGCATATCCACGTAAAGGAAGAGGCCGGAATTTTCGGGATCGTTCGTCGCGCTCTTGGACTTTTTGTTCGAAAACTCTCCCGTCCCTTCGGCGAGTTTCTCATCGACTTCCAGTATCTTCTCCGGCGCGTCGAGTTCCGTGACCGCGCTCGCTTGTCGCGCGTCTTGCTCGCGTTTCTTCGATTCGTCGAGCGTCATCAGAGTCACCTGAAGCACAACGAGAAAGGAAATGCCTTTCGGACGGTAAGAGGCAAAACGTGAAAACAAGAAAAAACCAAACGACGACGAGAAGAAGCGCAGTAGAAGCGGGCGCGACAACGAGTACCTGTTGAAGCAATTTATTCGTTTTGTCCCTTATCGCGGTCGTCACGGAACTGGTAGGCCCGAGAATCGGGAGATCGTCGGTGCTCGCGACGCGATTCGTGTCGTCCGGGACTTCGGTTCCCTGCGAAATTGGCTCGTCCACGATCTCGTAGTAGTTGTGATAATATCTGAAAAAAATCCGTTTCGTTGAAAAGAAGGTTCCGTTAGTTCCGGTCAAAAAACACGTGTAACTTCTTTTTATGCATTAAAGAATAAGGTTTTATTGTTCTCGTGCGCCGTTTTATTGGCGACGATGATTCGAATTTCTTCAAAAAAATGGCCAGATCCAAATATTTAAAATTAGAGAACGTTCATTTTTTGTATGATTCAAAAAAATCGTACTTGGCGTTTCTGTATTCAAACCTGGATATTTTTGCCTGGTTAAAAGAGTGACAAGAATAATTACTGTGAGGGATTTTTGATAAGACTTTTCTTGCCGATTAGAAAATACTAAACACGCTTTTTGACCGCGAATCGCCGAAGTTCCAGTGAACGACGAACAGTTCGCAATTTTTCTTTTTCTATTCAATTGTAACGACAAACCTAATTAAGGATCGTGCGGCAAAGATCGTGGGATGATCTTTTGGCGACGGATCCAGGTATACCCTGTTGAGATTGACACCCCTCGTATCGACGCGATAATGTCCGCGCGCGACCCCGTCGGGATTCAGCATCGGTATCAATTTGAACACATAAATACGGCGGAGCAGAACGGCTATCGGGTCGTCCCGATTGAGCAAGAAATTTAGAAAACCGTTGAACACAAAGCTGGACGGCGTCTCGCCCGGATGAACGCGGGCGCTCATGAAGATGACTTTCTTTCCGCGAAACTTGAACGATCTGTCGACGTCGCTTTCGGGAAACATGTTGTTCAATCTGTCCTCTCGCTCGGTCAATATATTGTGAAACGAGCTTATCGTCAAGATGTCCAATCTCCGGCCCTCCAACGATTTGATAGCGCATTCGCGATGATAATATATGTCGTCGGGATGCAGGAGGATCCTCTTCGCCATTCTGTTGTCGATCCGATTGAGATTGTTCTGAAGATCCTGATAGGTGAACGGATACGTGAAGGCGAGATAACTAATGGCTTTGGGATTTTCCGGTGTGCGGTAAACAAAGGACAGCGTGAATTCACTGCCTTTTTGGTCCATCTGCAACAAAAATTGAGAAAATATTTGAAGAACACAACACAATAATCAACATTTTACTGTAAATAATCGGCTGTTAAAATAATTTTTATGATAGACGAGCACAGAAGTTAAAGTTAAACTCAATCCTACTTAATTTTGTTCTGTCTTACTTCTATATTTAATTGTACTTGTTCTATACTTCATAATTTAGAAAATTTAGAAAAGGAAAAGCGATATTCAAGAAATCGGCGGCAGAATTAATTCCAAGATACGAATAGACTGAAAAACTCATGGAAAAAAATCTTATAAATGTTAATATGAGAAATTTCTTTATAACGTTTGAAATGAATATGTAAAATTATATAAATGGTTTCAAAGAGATATCCTGTCGTTAAGTAAATAAATCGGTGAATAAGAATTTTTATCAGATACGGTATCAGATTAATGACTATGATAATGAGCATTCGAATTATACATTCTTAATTATTGTAAAATTCCTTGTTCATGATAAGAAGCCAGAGTTTAGCATAAATTCCAAATTAATCAGGAACTAATCAATTTCAAATCCGGAATCGAAGCGTGAACGATCAGCAAAGCGACTTTCCCGGAAAGTCTTTTATGCTCGTTTCGGCCTCGCGAGTGAGTTGGTGCCGATGGAATTCGAGTGCGAATTTCCGGTGCTCCAATTCGAAATTGGGAATTTGAAAAACGGTTAATAAATACATTAAATGTTAGCTACGTTAATTGTCTAAAAATCAATGTCACCACTGATAAAATTAAAAAAATCAATGTAACAGGAATGAAAATTGTTCCGCTGACATAAGATCTTTACAGAATTATTCAAAAAATTCGATAATTACAGCATAGGTGGGTTTGTCGCGAATTCTCTCCCAGTGCGGATGGCCCGGTATAGTTTTGAAAACTGGGCACATTCCTTGGCTGAACATTTTGGACTGTCTGTTGAGATTGACGACATTGAATTTGACGCAAATTCCCGGTACGCTAGGTTTGACGCCAAAGTAGAACCAAGTTCTGTTGTTGTTCTGATACTCCGTGCCGTGACAATCGTGTTTAGTCCAGACGTTAAATTCGCAGTCGGGCTTCTCCTCCGCGTTGTTCGTGTTCTGAGAAAATTTCTCATCTCCGTCTCGACTGTCCGCTAAAAAAAAAAAAAAATTATAAAAAAAAAAACAGTCACCAAAATATTTTTTCTTACCATTTTCAGGCACGTCGGCGATCTTGACTTGTTCGACTCTCGCCAAATTGGCGGAGTCGAAGGAGTTGTAAAATACACAATTTCCGCATTTTATCTCCTCCGTCGAATTTTCCATCGTCGAACGAGAGTTCCAGTGGGTGGTCTGCAAAATTGATTGAAAATGATGAAAATTCGTCGATTTGCCGGAAAAAAAAAATCGTGAGAAGAGCACGAACGAAACGTTACGGTCTAATATCACGACGATCGAATGCGAGAAGAAACGAAATCAGTGCCGATAATGAAATGCCGAAATAATTTCCCTCACCGTTTATCGATCGTTCGTTAAATCTTCATTGTCGTATAACACGCGACATTTGGGAGTAAAGGACATTCCGACGGGTGCCACCGTTGACAGATAAGGACGATCATATGATTTTTATTTACGTCTAGCGTTCGGCGATATTCAGGGCTCGTTCGCTTGTTTCGCGATAACGGGAAACCATTTTTTTCCCATTTCGTCGAATCTACGGTTTTTGTGTATTTTTATTTTATTCCTTTCTTTCGTATAAAATTCGGTGCCTTTGGAATATTTGTCTCAAAGCTTCACATCTTGCGAACTATATCGTGTATGTCCCACTGACACTCGGGTGTCTCGTCCTTGAAGGTGCGCGAAGAACTCGGACGCGGTTCAACTAGAACGCGAGACAACGATATTGATATACGGGGCCGTGTTAAGTATAGCCGAGACTATAGCCGAAGATGCCTCAAACTTTTGGTGGGCGCATGTATAGCGCGACGTAAATAAAAAGGGCCGAGAGGAGAGAGACGGCGAGCGCCACGATCGGAGCAATGCTCGTGGGTGTATTTCAACCTGGGCGCGAGTGCGCATGCGCGAACGCGGCGCAGGGCACGGAGGGGCCTTGACGCCGAGCGTCATAAATGGGGAATGTCGCCTCCATGCTAAGGAGTGCTCGACCTCAATTTTCATTAATGACAATATGAAAACTATATCAAAGTCCCAACGATTAATGAAAAAAACCTTTATTAAAATGACGAGTTCAAGGTAGTTTTGCGCATATTCATTTCGCATAGTTTTCGAATTAAAGATACTGAGAAGATCGAACAATTCCAAAATGTTATTAACAAATTAATGAATAAAAATGGTTCAACAAAGTTTTCGGTAACCAACTGTTCTTTAATGAAAATCATTCGATCATTTTCTGAATACGAATAAATTTTTTCACATTTCTAAATTGACTTTGATTTTTCCTTTTTTATAGTAAAAATGTGTTAAATCATAGAGTTCAAAGTGAATTTAAAGATCTGGAAAAATTCAGGGGCATTCAAAAACCCTATTGAGCGAGAGAGATAGCGCTATCGGCGCTCGTGGCGGAGCGACAGAGAGACACTCGACGTGTACTTCACCTCGCCTCAATGTAATTTGGAAATACTCGATTCCTGCGATCTGTATTTGCTGTTATTTCTCCGAGAGATACTTTAGATAAATATAAATCTCGATCGACGAATATGAAGACACTTCATTTTTCATTGATCTAATAAAAATATCGAACCGAAACACAATCCGAATCTCGAACGAAAAACTGCAGCGATAAAACGTTTGAATGTTTGCCGCGCCCAACCGTCGGCAAGGTCGATATTTCTCACGGCAGACCCCGCGATCAGCCACGCGACTAAAATATAAATTCGACGAAAAAAATTCACACCCAAATAGATTATTTACTATCGACAAATTGTTTGGTCAATTATAAACTACAATCGAAGTGTCACCACCGACGTAGCGATTCTTATTCGATAAACGTTTTCCGTAATATTTTGACGTTACACAGTCATCTTCCTCTCGTGGGGCTTTGGTACGGTGGTGCAGTACGTGCTGTATTTTCGTGCAGCGAGAGACTCGTTAATTTTTCACACGCTGATTGCGAACCGATAACCCGAAATATGCCGAAGAATAAAGGTGAGTGAATTACCGTTTCCCGCGACGCGCGATCGACATCGCGATCGTTGAATCGCCCGTCGCATCGCGATCGCGGAGAATCACAGATTTCTCACCGCGCAATGTGGTTAGCTTGGACTAACCTGACAGCCATCAAATTTTCGCTCGAACAAATGATCGATACTCGCGAGAGAAAAATGAAACATATACGTTAATAAATCCTGACGTCACCCGATTCGCGAAATATTCGGCTCGTTGTCTTCAAACTCGTTGATTTCTTCCCGAAACAGGAAAGGGAGGAAAAAACAGGAGGAGAGGAAAGAACGAGAATGAAACCGAGAAGAGAGAGTTGGTCTTCAAGGAAGATGGCCAAGGTAAGAGATCGTTTTGTTTGCAACCGTCTCCGATTTGCTTCAAGGACAGTACCATACATTTTTTTTTTTTCTTTTAATCCTAAAAAAACGGTTTTTAACCGCGTCGATGAAACGTCGGTGTGAAAATTTGCCAAAAAAAAACATGTTTACTCCCGCAGAATATGCCCAAGTCACGAAAATGCTGGGAAACGGCAGGCTCGAGGCGATGTGCTTCGACGGCGTCAAACGACTGTGTCACATTCGGGGCAAACTGCGCAAAAAAGTGTGGATCAATCAGGGCGACATTATACTGATCGGACTTCGCGACTATCAAGACGCCAAAGCCGACGTTATTCTAAAGTATACATCGGACGAAGCGAGAAATCTGAAGACGTACGGAGAGTTCCCGGAAACTGGTAAGTTTTTGCTCAATTCTTTTTTTTTTTCTTTGACAAGATTTTTTGTCGCAAATTCATTTTCGAAATTTTTCTTTTCAGTGCGCATCAACGACACCGTCACATTCGTGGAGGATGGCTTCGACGAAGATATCGAATTCGGAGATGAAATTAGCGACGACGACGAAGACGATGTGGATAACGTAAGTTGACAATTATATCGATAATCCTTTTTTTTTTTGTCTTTGAAACAATTTTTAGAACAAAAAAATTAGAGGAGAATCCTTGAAATTTTGTCAATTTTACAAAGTATATACTGACAATTTACATTTATTACTCATATACATATAAAATAATTGATAGAGATTATTATTTTTATATATTTGAGAAAATATATTGAAACAAAAAAATTAAGTTCTTTATTTGCAAATTATAGATTTTTTTTTGTAATCAACAATTTTTTTATTAATTTTTTTATCCGTATTTAATTGTATTCCGTTCTATATTTCATAACTTAAAAAAGATTATTGCACCCACAAAACTTTCGAAGAATGTGTAAACTGTTGTTATGTTTATCCCATCAATAAATAAATAAATAATACATTTGTCTGTTTGCAGATCTGATCAGCCATCGCGACAGTCGTCAGACAAGGGGCACTAGTGCGATAAACAAACAAACAAACAGAAAAATCGACGAACTAACATGGGGTGAGATGCAACGGGGAGAGATGTCGTAACAGGGGAAGAAGATCGTTGACATCCGACGAGTAACTAATTAATTGTATCTATAAATAAATCACCAAATGTTTCGATTCGTACTGTCTTCTTGTCCGATTGTAAAACGATCTTATTATTTTTTTTTTTTAGACAAACCGAAAATTTCGCGAAAATATGTAATTGTAATAGCGCAAAAATCTTCCGAAGGGCTCTAATCGCGGTAACGCACCTCGATATCGGGTAGAACGTTCAAAATTGTAACAAATTTCATTGGCGATTAGATGAAACGAAACAGGAAAAACAGATCGATAGAATTTATTACGAAAATTCAGGTCACAATGTCGCGACGACGATCGCGACGATTCATAGCCCAAAAAAAAAAGGAAAATAAAAAAAAAAGAATGGAAAGAAAACGAAAAAACGTTAGATAGGTAGCTGATCTTAATTGTATTCCATAAACAAACGAAATTGCGCATAAGTTGAACTCGCGAGAGAACTCTCCTCGATTTTAATTATGTAAATTTCCATCGTAAGGTTCAAAAGCGAATGTTGTAAAAGAATTTCGTAAACATAATCATAATTCTGAGATTGTCGGCGAATGAAACGTTTTGTGTTCATAGCGATAATGTGCCGTAGATCGAGCGAATTCACCATTGTAAAATCTATCTGTAAACTTAAAAATTGTTTTTTTTTTTTTTCATTTGTTTTCCAATAGATAGCCACGGAACATTGATTGTTTATAACCGCAAATATTTTTAAGAATTAATAAAAACAATACCGGATACCGAAAGTTTCTTTGCAACGTTATTGAATCGTAATTTATCCTTCCCTCGATGCCGGGTAATTATGGAAAAAAACTTGAAAAAATGTATTTCCATTGTATAATTTTTTTTATTTCGATAGTTGACATGTTGAGCGTATTTTGTGCAAAGTACGTGTTGAAACTTGGAAACAATGAATTGTCTGAAAATTGATTATTTTGAAACATTATTTTCCATACCGATTTTTGAATCTTTGAAGCAATTCTTCAAAGCAAATCTTTGAAGCAATTTTGGAAATCCAGATGTTCGCGTAATGTTAACTTTCGAGAAATTTTTTTTGGATTATTACCCACTTTTTCGTTCGTGGTGCACAGTAAAAGGTTCGCAAAAAATCCAAGAACATTTCCCGGACTTTTCTTGATTGGTAAAAAAATTCGAGTCCGTATTTACGTCACCTGTACGTAAGGAATTGATAAGTCATTTAAAAAAAATTTAATTTCAAACGAATGATAAAAAGATGTAAGGAACAACGTGATTCGAGGAAATTTCAGGACTTCGCTAGGTGCGCGAAAAATGGATGATTCGCGAGAGAGGAAAAATCGATGCGCAACGAGAAGACGATCGAGAGGTAACATTATTATTTATTTATTCATTATGCTGTCATTGATAGCTCTATCACACAATAGTACAGTATGCCATTGCTTTTGAACGGTATGACATAGCGGCGGCACGTCAACAATGTCGACAGACATCCTTTTTTTTTGTATTATTCTTTATTCAGCGGATAGAAGGGGAAATAGCTGGGAAACGGGCGGGTAGAAAAGCTGCTCGACGCGTAGATTTATTATGCTGTATAGCCCACGAGAAAAACCTCAACTAAATCGTACAAAAATTACGAAGTTCGTGAAATCGTGCTGCGGCAATACTGGTAATTAAATGCATCGCTAACACTCGGCCGACTGACGACCCTGAAGAAGAGTCTAAAAGCTCTTCTGGGCTTTTCGATTTGATATGAAATTTATGATCGTTTCTCCGAGGGATCTCTTCGTTGCTTCGCGAAATCCCGATGAGCCTCGTCGAGGAATCGCACCGTCGCGAGTTTCCGGTCGATCGTTTTCAATCCTTGCCGATTGATCGGCTCGACTGTTCTCGCCCTGTTCGCGGAAACCACTTAAGTACCAGTATCGCGATAGATTCGAGACAGATTACATTAAGTTATGTTTTCTTTTTTTTTTTCGTTTTTTTTTTATCTTTTCGTTCATCGGTAATACAATTAGGAGCAATACAATATTCAATTGAATGCATGTGATTGTGCCTTTGGTCCTTAGGTCAGGGGGGCTCTAGGCAAGTCTATTTCAATGCAATACAATAGACACAGGTATAATAGTTTTATAAATCTTGGATGTGCAGTCGTATTTTTTTTTTCTTTTTTTCCTCAATATAATATATTATATATTAATAGAATATTTGTAATCCTATAAGATTCCTAAATATATATATTTATATATATTATACGCTTTTTGTTTTTTAATCGTAAACCTTCGAACCATGTGACAACGAAAGCTATAATGCTGTGGTAGCCTAAGACAAGTTTTAGAGTCACCGAAGATTCCTTTTCCTTCCTTTTTGTTCGTTTAACGCATTAAACTCCACGCCTATTTCGTTATCCTTTATTTCACAAGACTTACACGGTAGAGTATGATTCAAACCAGTAATTATCATTGTTTTACTTTTTTCTTTTCTCTCTTCTCCACATAAATAAAATATGCACTGTCTCACAAATGTGTAAGTGTCGTATAAGAGTACACTCGCATATGTTTTTCGTTTATTATTATTATTATTACTTTTTTTTTTCGCTAAGAAAATAATGATAATATACACAATTGAAAGATGTTTCAGGAGATATATCTTCGAATAATTCAAATTTACATTTCATCGTGATCGGTAAAAAGATTACTCCTTGTCGCGACGCAGACCAAAAACGGCGTGTTTTTTTTGTATTTCATGTGTTTTCTTCGTTATCTTAATGAATTCGGTTTTCCCTCCCGGTCTATCGTACTTTAAATCCATTAGTGCTCCGCGATACGGCGTGATGGACTGTTCCTTTCCCCTCCTGAGAGACCCTCGTCGTTAATAGCGTTGAAGCGCGCAGCTTTTTATTTTTCGTTTTTATATAATTCATTTCTCATTCGCGCCATTGAAATTTCGGAAAGCGCGTTCTTAGAGGTAAGGAAAAACGTGAACTTTTTAGCAAGCGATGCACACCGATGCCGACGCGTTTCTTTTCTTTATTCCTACGCGAATAAAAGGTTTGCCAGGCTTGTTTAGCGTGCGTCAACTTGTGAGATACGCGAGAATGTCGCGTTGCATCGTACAGAGATACAATGTTTCTTTTTTTTTTCAATCTCTCTTCGGGTCGCTTCCTCATAGATTCGTAATCGAATTTTCTCGGAATAAAAAGTTTCTCGTGCCTCTCATATTTCTTTTGTCGATCGGGCACAAGGAAAAGCGTTCAACGTGGACGGGCTGGCGTAGTGGAGACTAGCGGGGCGCTAGTCGAACTAGCAATGACAGTGTTTCGAATGGATAAAAAACACCGAACGCAAAACGAATTAAACCAGCAGAGTAGTACACATAGAACGGAAACGATACGTAAATGAAAAATCAATACGGAAGCCTAGGCCAATTGTGAATGTACGATTACCTGGTCTTATCGCAGGTAGAAATCATAATTTCATCGCGCTCGGTAGAAGTAAAGAATCGTTCGATGCGAGGAAATTATCGAACTGGACTCTCACTTCTTTACATTATTATGTATATATATATATATATATCTTCAAGATCAAAAAGTGTACTTTTTCTTTGCCAAATATTTGCCGTTTTTAACTCTATCGCATATTATAATGGTTTTTCTTCTTTTATCTTCTTTTTTTTTTCGAAATATTCTTATTTATCTATTCGGTCGTGTCGATGGAAGGGAGACGAATCGTCTCACTGACCTCTTCTCTCCTCCGTCATGAATTGATCCACGATCTTCTGCATCGATTCTCTAAGTTCGTCCGAGCCTCCCGTCGCGCTACCGGCCACCGGGACCGACGTCGTTATTACTCGCGTTGTTCTCGTTATTCTGAAATTGCGCGCGATTAGTTATCTGTCGAGCTACATTGGCGGCGAAGGTTTAGCTTTTTTTTTATCAATTTTTTTTTGCCCACTAACAATACCAAGGTCCAAGTGTTTGCGTTGCAAAATTATCGGGAGTAATTGTTGGAAATTAATTGGGGTGTTTTGATTCATTTCCGGCGATACGAGAAATTCGGAGATAATTTACGATGCTTCTCAATTGAATAAAAATCTTTATGTTTTAAATTTCAACATATAAAAAAAATTTGTATGGAAATTCTTATTTTGCAAAATAATAGAGGCAAAAAGGTTATTTAAAAAAATCAGAAATTCTTTTTTTTTTATACAGGAATCAAATTTTTGTAAATCTTATGCGAATCGAATACCGCGCGCAGGGACCACTCTAAAAGTAATTTTGGTTTTTATCCCATTGAGAAGAATTCGAAATTTTTTGCAAATCTCTCTTTCGGCTGGAAATTCAAGGATACACTTTGAAGAAGCGAAAAGAATTTTATTTTGACAAATGCAGCGTTCTTTCGAAGATTATCGCTAATACCTTTCGTTAGTTTCAGGGTCAACCTCGGTCGTGGTCGTCTCCATGTACGACGGCTCGCTGTGCTGCATGAAGTCAGATTCTGAGTGAAAAGAAAGAGCATACACAGTTAAACAACGATATCGACGGATATTTCGACGGTACTTTCGACTGCGAATGATACTAGACCGTTTTTTGTCGCGCAAAAAAAAAAAAAAAGAAAAAAAGAAAACGCAATTACGATTTCGATAATTCTCAAATGTTTACGTCATGCCCAAAACAAAGGGGAGGTTCATATAAGACTAGACACATATAAAAAAAATAACAACATTACTATATTCTGGCAATACGAAACAGAGTACGAAGTCGTACCAGCCATAATTCTCATACTACTGCGCTTTTTCTTGGCGTCGGGCATGTGCGATACGCGCGAATGTCTTCATAAACGATTATTCGCTATAAAATCGCTCGTTGCATTTTGTAGATACAAAAAAATTTGTAAAAAAACAATTAATTACTCATACGACAAATAGTTGAACGAAAAACTAAAAAAATTGCTTTTTTTTTTCTTAATTCTTATTTTTCCTAGGACTAGCTTGGGCTCATTATATTCATAGTATTCTCAAGACGCAATAATTGTTTTAAACAAATATATTGTGCTGCGCGGAGCGAGCTTGTGTAAAGCGCTGAAGAAGCTGCCGAATAAAAGCATCTGGGAGTTAGTTGTCTTATATTTTTTTCGAATTTTTCGAATCAAGACAATTAGGCGACGATGTAAAAAAGTTCGAGGGGGCGGCTTGTAATAACTACAGTCATTAGTATTGTTAGACGAATTATCGTTTTGTAAATTCGGAAACTATTAGAGGCAGTCTCGTAGCAATTTTGGGTCGATTATTGGCGTTCTACGGGGGTGTTTTTTTTTTTAAGGCTGTATAAGAAGTACAGTCCCGCGAAACGTGAGTTAACACAAGTTTTAGAAGGAATTTCGATTTGAAAAAGATTCGTATTACATAATAATAATTATAAAATGTTATTAACAAATTGACGAAAAATAATTGTTTAACAAAGCACTGGTCAAGTTAGGTTGACGAGTGATTTGTTAAACGAATTTTTTTTTCATTAATTTTTTAACAACGTTTCGACATTATTATTATGCAAAATCAATCTTCTTCGCACCCTCCACAAGTACGATTTTTGCAGATTTTTATACAATCAAGAAGTGTTCAAAATTCTCTCCGAAACTCATGTTGACTCACATTTTGCAACTACAGCATTTCTTGCAATCGTGATCGATTCGTATTAGTAGCTGGATATTCTGCACATTGATTCGAATGTTGTAAATTCGTAAACGACAGAGGGACATCACAGAGGCGCAAAAATCATCGAAACACTTTAAATTATATTTATCTACTTACTTCCCATTTTGTACTCATACTTCGTAGTCGATAATTTATATCGTAATAAAACTATGGATAGGCAATGGGGAATTTTCCTTGTGTACGAACACTTGTGTACGGAGAGATTCGTCTAACAATTCTAATTGTTCATACCTATACAACATGGTCGTTGGTCCCTCTACACTTTAGCTTTATCTTGAGATGCTTATTGTCATAGGAGCTAAGAAGGTTTGAGTGTACGAACAAAACGATTGCAAAGTAGATTAAATGTATCGTATAAAAAGTCAACTCAAAGACAAAAATGAAAACAAAACAGAAAAAAAACGAAAACGTAACTATGCATCACTCTCGTCGCAGTATTCAACGGCGTGCAGTAGGGGAGAGCGGGGCAAAATGGCATACCGGGGCAAAATGGTACGAAATGGTCAAATAAAGTCCCCCGTATGATAGAACAAGGGCGAAATGGGACAAGAGCAAGTCCCATCGAAGTAGATTTTTTCGCTGTCCCATTTTGCCCCAATACCATTCTGCCCTGGTCCCATTGTGCGTGAATACCATTTTGCCCCGGTGTGCCGTTTTGCCCCGCTCTCCCTTAAATGCGACGACAACGATGCTGCGATGTTTTACTGTTGCAAGCTTCGTTGCGACTCTATCGTGCGACTAAAGAGACCAATACAATATTGCGGGATTCAGCTATTAACAGATGCGATGTAAAAAAATATATTACAAAAAGAATCATGCGTCTATACTATTAAATCTACGGTTTCGTAGTGTATTCAATCATGCATCGTGTACCAAAGTAGTTTCGAAGAAGTTCAACGTACGAAATGGAAAAATAAAGCTTGTCTTTTGAACTGCGTCGAATCGAGTATATTGGAACCAATTCTTGTGCTTTTTGTACCGATCAGCATCGTTACTTCGAATCGTCGTGTACGGAATCAGTTTTGCGGCTTTTTTCTATTCTTTTCCTCGATACCTCATCAGTCCCCGTCCATATTATCGATAAATATTCATATTATCGCCCGTTTTGCCGACCAAAGCGGAGGGGACCGAATGGAACATTTTTCTTTTCAAAAATCAATTAGTTAATAACAGTAGACGACAGGGGTGAGCGAATTGCCCTCGAATCGAATCGAATAGTATTGTTCGATTTAAAAAAATTAAATCGAGTATTTATTCGAATTATCGAAATTATTTTGAAAACATCAGAATTAAATATTTTCGATCTTATTTCGCATAATTCGAATTTTCTCAGATTATTCACAATTTCAAATTGCCTACCAGTTTTCATTTATGTATTATGTATTTTTAATCCTTTAATTCTGTTTTTTTACTATTCGAATTTTTTTGGAATTCCAAATCATTTTAATGTTTTGGAGTCGGAATTATTCGATTCGGGCCGAGATATTTAAAATTTCGACTATTCGCTCATCCCCAGCAGAGGATCTATAGATCTACGGATGATGATCTATGGATCATGATCTATAGATCTATATGATATAAAACGAAAAAAAAATGAGATTCATCGTACCCAGCTTGCCTCGGGGCATGGCTGGAGAGGGTGTGGATGGCGCGTTGGAGTGTGCGTGGCTCCAGGACTAGAATAAGTGCTAGCAGGGCCACTAACACCGCGGCTGCTGTGCTCATCCAACAAACACAGTTTGCTCTACCGTTAGTCTTCGTCCTAGGCTCGGTCCCTATCGGACTTCTTTGAAGGGTGGATTGGGCCTTTCGTACCGAACTGCGCGCTGCTACCACGTATATAGAAAATTATGCTTGGAAACAATTACTATCAATTTTTTTTCTTTTTCAAGGGCACTGAGTCACCCAAAGAAACAGAAAATGATTTTTTTTCCCTATTCGTGACTGTACACAAAAATTGCATTCGACACTGAAAAAAATACAGATGTTGAACTATCACCCTGCATTTTTTTAGAGGCCTCGAATGAATTCTTTCCGAAATTACCTTTCACTTTTCACATGTTTCAGACTGAACGACTGCACCAATTTTGGTGTTTGCCGGCTCATTTCCTTCAAGGTCTGAAACCTGTTAGGAGTGAAAGTTTGACCGTGTCGGTTTCGGATAAAATGCACTGTGGGGCTCCAAAAAAATTCAGGCTGATAACATATGCATTTTTTCAGTGTAAAATGCAATTTGTATGTACAGCAATGGCCGGAAAAAATTATTTTCTGTTTTTTACGGTGATTCGGTCCTCTTAAACTGTAGTCAGTACAATGAAATAATTGCGCCGAAATTCGTGCGAGAAACATTTTAGAATTGCGTCGAAGTTAAAGATTCGTAATTAACTACTTCATTGTACTTCTGCAGCGTCGAGCAGTAATCAAATTACTCAAATGATTGATGATGGTACAGTGTTTCCCAGAAGCTCTTTAATCCGCATGACTATCCAAGCCCGTAATACAAAGAAGGGTAGATGGGAACGAAAGTTACCACGTTATGGGAATGTCTTGGAAACCGCGACGATAATCCCGATGAATTCCAACAAACCGTTATGCCGACATCGTCCGCGTGTTTTGTTATCGCGCCACGGAAGTTCGTCAATCGAACGTGGACCATTTCTTTTTTCTCGCTTTTTTTTTTTTTTTTGCGATTTTCAAGCGCAACAATGATACCTTATCCTCAACAAGCTTTGTTTTTCCGTGCGAATACACGCGTCGACATTGCGATAAACGCAATGTCGATGACCGATTTCGCCTCCTCGCAATCGACTACCGTATCGTCTAAAACGTGCACGTAATGCCAATTCACATTTTTCCCCAAGCTTCAATCGGGAGTCATGCGCACGTGGAGGATTCAGCGACTGATAAAAATGCATTGTCAAGAAAATCGGGAAGGAAAAATAGGCGAAAAACACTACGCTCTTTACATTTTGGGCGAATAAAAAAAAATTCTTTTTTTTGATATCTGAGTGGAACGAAAAATTGGTGAAACAGGAAACATCACTACCCAAAGCCCATGTAGAGAAAAGCGGGAAAAACGGGCGATCGCGACAAAACCGAGGCAACATATGTGAAATAAAATTTTAAAAAAATAAGTTCAAATTTTTCGATATCTAAATTTCAATGGAACGCAAATCCAATTAGATAAACATTTTTTTTATGTCGCTCGAATTGAGCTTCGAGAAAGAAAAGAAGTTTCTTTGGATCCGCCTCAAAGTGTCGACATTGCCCGGTTCTTCCCGCCAGTTAACACAAATGACGTGAGACCGACATCGATAAGTAACGAATTTAAAGAAAAAAATCAAGAGATACCGATTCAGCGGGATATTTACATCGCTTACTTAGAATGTTAGCTGTGAGTGAGGTACCTTGGTCGTCCTCCATCGGAGAGAGTTCGGCCCCCTCGTGCAGGGCAACATCTGAGCCGCTCGAGCTGCCCAGAGTTCGCCGTTTGCTAAGGGATCTCCGTCTCGGCCTCGATGAGCCCTCGCTATCGGTGTCGCTGTTCATTTCGTGCCTCGAGTCACCGTTCTTGGTGTAAGCGTCACCGTTACCGGAGCCGGGCGAGGTGTCCAGCGAGAATTGCGTTTCCCACTGTTCCTGCTCGTCTCTCGACCTCGCCATGCACTCCCAGGGCAAGGGTTTGCCGTACGACGATCGTTTCGTTACGATGGTCTCGCTCCAATCGCCGGATCCTTTGCCGGATCTGATCCTCTCGATCGTTTCTTTGGCTATCGTGCCGGACGCGGAGCTCTCGATCGTCGCGAATTCCTTGCCGACTTCCGGTTCCATCGCGCCGGTCAGCGCGAACGTTCTCGTCGAAGTTTCGCGCGACAGAGCCTCGAGATCTTCGGGCAACATTCCCTCGGTTATGACCGTCGTCGTGCGCTTGACCGTGTAGCCATCGCCGATCAAGCCTTTCAGCGCCTCGGGATCGATCTCCTCGCCGGAAACCGTATGGATCGTTCGAGTCGTCGTGGAGAAGCCGCTCTGGCCCAGCAGTTTCTCGAGCTCCAGAGGATCGAGCTCCTTGCTCGAGGTGGACGTTATCGTTGTAACAGTTTTCGTTATGCCGTCGATCGCCGAATCGGCCGATTGCGGATCGGCAATCGAGTATTTCACGACGGTCGATCGTTGCCTATCGTCCGACTTCTCTGACGCCTCCGCATGCATCGTCGATCCGATCGCCTCGATCGTGGGAACTTTCGACTCGACGACGTTCGTTACCGTTTTGGTGCTCGTCGCCAGATCGTTGGGAATCGTTTCTTTGATTATCGTCGTTCCCTTCGTTGTCTGAACTTTCACGGGAATTTTGCTCTTCGGGCTCGCCGGATCGGAGATGTCCTCGTTGGCGAACGTTTGCACGATCGTCGTTCGCGCCTTCTCGACTATCTTGCTCGACGCTAGCTCCGGTATCTTCGTCTTCGGTGGACTCTTGGAAAGTCTCGATGAGTTCTCTTCGAGCTCGAGATGAAAGCCCGCTTTGCTCGGCGACTTGGCAGTGTGACGCGGGGCGGGAACGGGTTGCTTTGTCGGAGCGGAAGTAACATGCCTCTCTAAAGTCCCATCAATCTCAGCCGAATCATGCCCTGACCCATCCAAAAAGGACACGGACAAGAACAGGAACAAGGGCAT
Organism: Ischnus inquisitorius; assembly: GCA_963924025.1. Lineage (NCBI taxonomy): Eukaryota > Metazoa > Arthropoda > Insecta > Hymenoptera > Ichneumonidae > Ischnus > Ischnus inquisitorius. The sequence goes on from OZ001251.1 coordinate 16,258,140, forward strand.
AAAGCACATTGATACATACTAATGATTTGTTCGATCGTTTCTCTTTCGTTTTCGACTCTTTGTCTAGCTCGGTTGCACCGAACGGGACGGAAAATTCGAGCGGGTCTTTGGCCTCACCACACGGCACGTATCAATGGATTTACAGAGTTAGGCTTTTCTTTTTTAGTTCGTATCAATATTGCATTAGTTCGTTTATGAAGAAAAAAAAAAAATAACACTCATGGACTGGTGTCTAAATGGGGGTTGCGTGCGTTTCATTGAAAGCCACTAAAACATCGTCATGGTATGTACACTTAGCAAAGATCTCGGAACTAGCGAATTCGTAACTCCTTGCGATGACGCAAATGACTCGGACAATCGTAAATATTCTACGAATGTCGAAACTCTATGATAGATAAATATATTCGGAGGTAACCCATACGTGGATATGAAGTATTAGCTTTCAATAAAAAGCATGCTTGGAGTATTAGTCAGTGTGAAAGCGTCAGCAAGTGCTAACTATGGAAGATAAAGCTAAATATAACTGAGGGTACCATTAAAAATACAACTCGTCTAACTCGATTGATATCCGTTCTCTTTATACATAATATGGGTCTGATTTTTTTTTTTTTTTTTTTTTTTCTTAATGAGATCAACTTTTTTTCACATGTTACCTGATTTTTCCGTCGCAAGTGCCTGATCGGCGAGGCTCTGCGCCCGCTTGACGGCCTCCTCGGTCACATCTGAAATGTACGGTACATCAATGAGTACGCAAATATTGACAGGCCAAACATTGAAAGCAGTGAATAAACGGTGATTAAGATGAATGATGATATTCCCTGCAAGACGCGGTTTCGGTTCATGCTTCGCTATAGACCTTCGGTTCTCCTGTTAATTTCAACGATGTAACATTACTCACTGCATCATATTGACTCGTCGTCTCTAGATATCTTTTTTTTTTCTCTTTTTATTATGCGCTATAAGAAAGAATACAATTACAACGGGAACAAATGAGGGGGAATCGAAAAAAAAAAAAAAAAAGAAAAACGAAGGATAAACAACGAATCATTGCGTTTCACAGACACCACAGCGGTGGCAAAAAATGTGTTAAAGCTGCGAAAGTAAACCTGAAACACATGCATTAAACTCAATTAAACACCGTTAAATCAATTATTAATGGCAAATTAGACTGTAACGATGTTATATACAGCAATAATAAAACGCATACTCTGGTACTTTGTCGCATATGCTTCCCCTGTTCGGACAAATGGTCGATAGTTAATTCGAGACTCATTCAAATCGTAAAGTGTTCAAATCTACGTTGATGCGTTTTTTTGGGAATCGAATGCAAATTACCAGTGTTCACCTAGAGGCTGGAATTACTGACAAGAATTTTCGTTATTGCGAATTCGAGGTACGATACGAGTCAATTCTACTTGTGGCGCGATATGATCACTTTATAAAGTCCGAATGATTTGTGCGGGCTCGTGAATTTGGGTCTAGGGAATTCAAATAGATGCTAATGCGCGTGGTTAGAGGATTACGTCAAATTATATGGTGTATGACATTGGTGCATGATTAATATCAGTTACCTTCGTGAGAAGGTATTACCGACTGAAGTTACGTAAAAGCATTGAATTAATAAATTAAGTCGAATTAAGAACTAAGGTAAATTAAATAAAGTAAATTAAATTATTTGTTACACACAGCTGGTATGTAATATCTATAACACAATCATTTCAAGATACCTTTAATGCTACTGTCACTGAACTCGGCGGGGCTGGGTGGTGGGGTCGATGCCGTCCGCACAGACTTAGCTATGACTGTGGTGACGGTCTGATGCGCGCGAGGCTCGAGGTGCTCTAACTCTCGCGAAACTCCGGCTACGAGCCTATCCGACTTCTCGTTCGAGCTACGCTTCGCCTCTTTCATCTCCCTGGTCGGACTGATTTTTTGCGGTATACGAGAAGTCGCTTTTGATTTCGCGTCGCTAACTGTCTGTTTAACATCGCTAGATGTTACCCTATCGAGCGGACCGAATGATTCTAGTCTAACGTCCGTTTTGGAATCGGCTAACTCGAGGTCCCTGACTACTTCGTTGTCTCTGAGGGGCGACGAGACTTCGTAACTACCGGAACTGCCGAAAGTCTCTTTCGACTCCTGCTTCGTCTCGTCCCAGAATTTCGCTGTGGAGCCCTTGATGTTGCCCGTCGCGTGATCGATCTCTTTGGCTATCTTGTGAGTGGCGCCTTTGGCGCCTTTGACGATGCTCGAAATGACGCCCTTCGATTTCTTCGACTTGTGCGGCTTCGACTTTTCCGGCGAACCGTCGCGCTCCAAAGAATCGCGAGGTGAACTCGACTCCGAGGCCGACGATTCGCTGACTCTGTCGTGTCTGCGCGCCGCCTCTTGTCTCGTGTCCTCCAAGAACGCCTGCGTCGCTCTCTTCGGATCTGCTTCCGCGCTCGATACTTTGAGATCCTCGGCAATTTGCACTCGCTTGTCGTCAGTGGGGTAACCACTGACATCGGAATATACTTGGGTCACCGGCGCTCCGTTTCCGTGTGTCGTCGTTACCCGAACTTCCGTTCTCGTTATCGTCGTCTTCTTCCCGTCTTGCTCGTCGTGAAAATCTGGAATGATTGTAGCCTCGCCATGTTGAACCGTCTTCGTAACGCGTTCGGCGGCGCGTCTCGACTTTTCGGTGACTTCATGTTTCGCGTCTTTGCCGCCTTCTTTGACATCACCGTGGACATCGTCCACCGAATGTTTCGCGCCTTTCATGATGCCAGAGAAGAAGCCGCCGGCCTTCGCCTTGGCTTTGTCGGTTTCTTGTTGGGCTTGATCTTTCGCACCCTTCGCTTTGTCGGCAACCGCATCAGCACTTGCGGTAATTTTTCGTTCAGCTGTCTTGATGTCTTCTTTAATTTCTTTTTTCGCGGTATCCTTCGCTTCAACAGCGTCTTTGCGCAGTTTGTCAGCGGCCGTCGTTGTTGTTGCAGCCGCTTTTTGTATTTGATCCGAAATTTTCGATTCGGTGGCTTTCGCTGTATCAACTACAGTGTCTTTAGCTGTCGTTAACTTTCTTCTCGCTTCTTCTTCCGCTTGCTTGGTGTATTCCGTTGCTTCCGCTACGATTTCGGCAGCCTGCCTTTTTAATTCATCCTCTGATGCGCGTACGTCCGATGCCACTTTATCCTTCGTTTGTTTGCCGGATTTTGCGACATCGTCGAGTGCATGTTGCACACGCTGTTCCTCCTTGGTTGCCTTTTGTTTCGTTTCGTCAACCAAATCTTTGACTTCTTCAGTAGCGTCGCCTACCGCGTGCTTTGCACCTTTGAAGATGCCGGACAGAAAGCCACCACTTTTGGCTTTTGCTTTTTTAGCTTCCTTAACTGCTGTATCCTTGGCGTGATCGACAGATTCGACGACTGTGGTTGCACCCGTGCTTATGGCGTCTTTGGCGTCCTTGATGTCTTCTTTGATTTCTTTGTTAACAGCATCTTTCGCCTTAGCCGTGTCGTCCATTAATTTTTTAGCGGCATCCTCGCTTGCTGTAACTGCCGCCGATGCTGTATCTGAGATCTTATCGCCCGTTGTTTTGACGGCATCTCCTACTGCGTGTGCGCCGGAAGCCAATTTATCCTGGGCTTGTTTCGTTGCTGCCTTGGTGTCGGCGACTACAGTTTCAGTTGCAGCTGTAGCTTTTTGCGTTACTTCACCCGCTTTTGCGTGTAAATCCGAAACTGTCTTATCTTTGGTCTCTTTGACCACTTTTGCAGCTTCCTCTGCAGCGCGCCGTGCATTCTCTTCTTCTTCAGCGGCTTCTTGCTTAGTCTCGTCCCAAAATTCTTTAACTTCTTCGGAAACGTCGTCTACTGCATGCTTGGCGCTCTTGATGATGCCCGAGAAAAATCCGCCGGTCTTTGCTTTAGCCATCTTGGCCTCTTTCTCCGCTGCATCAGCTGCATCGGCTACGGCTTCGGCTCCGGCAGTCGTCTTATCTTTTGTAGCTTCGATGCCAACTTTGACCTTGTCAGTCACTGCTTGTTTAGTTTTGTCAATATCTTCACCCAGTTTCTGGGCGGCGTCTTTCGTGGTCTTGCTTGCTTTCGATGCTGCGTCTGAGACTTCTTTTTCGGTCTTTTTCACCGCATCGGACAATGCGTTCTTGGCAGAAGCAGCTTTCTCTCCGATGTGTTGCTCCGCTGCTTTCGCATCATCGACTACTTTTTGCACGCCGGCTGCAGTTTCGGTTGATACTTTTTCTGTTGCCATCTGTAGATCCGAAGCGATTTTGTCTTTCGTCTGCTTCGCGGATTTCACTGTTTCTTCGGATGCTTGTTTTAACTCCTCTTCTTTTTTGGCGGCCTTGTGCTTCGTGTCTTCGACGACGTCTTTGACCTCTTCAACAGCTTCGTCCGCCGCGTGTTTTGCACCTTTGAAAATTCCAGATAAGAAGCCACCAGCTTTTCCCTTAGCCTTTTTGGCGTCCTTTGCTACTTTGTCTTTAGCTGCGTCGGCAGTTCCAGCGACAGACTCCACTCCAGCGACAATTTTGTCCTTAGCTGCTTTAGTGTCTTGATGAATTTCCTTGCTCACCGCTTCCTTAGCTTCTGCAGTGTCCTTTCCTAGTTTCTCGACTGCTTCACTTGTAGCTGCTGCTGCTTTCGACGTGGCATCGGAAGCTTTTTCTATCGTTGTTTTCGCAGCATCCGACACTGCGTCTTTCGCAGCAGTGAACTTTTCGTCCGCCTGTTTCTTGGTTGATTTAGTGTGGTCGATGACTCCCTGAACGCCAGCCGAAGTTGTGTCTTTAATTTTATCAACAGCCGCAGTTATTTCAGAAGCAGCTTTGTCCTCGGCTGTTTTCACCGATTTTGCAGCATCTTCGGCTGCTTGCAGTGCCAGTTTTTGCTCTTCAGCAGCTATCTGTTTGGTTTTATCCAAAAACTCTTGCACATTATCGGAAACGTCGTCAGTTGCATGTTTTGTACCTTTGATTATACCCGAGAAGAAGCCACCACTTTTTTCCTTAGCCTGCATTGCCGCTTTTTCCGCATTGTCTTTAGCCTCGTCTACGGTATAGGCCACTGTATCTTTTACTCTTTGTTCGCCGTCGCTCAATTTATGCAGCGCATCAGTAGTTGCCTTAGCTGCTTTGTCAGCCCCTTCGGACACTTTTTCTCCAGTCGTTTTTGCAATACTAGACATGGCATCGGTAGCGGAACCTTTAGCCACTTTCGCCTGTTCTTCCAAGGCCTTAGCTTGGTCGACAATTTTTTCCTCTGCAGTTGAAACACTTTTGTCTAATTCGTCTTTAACATCGCGAAGATCTGCTCCAATTTTGTCTTTTGAATCTTTCGCTACCTTTCCAATTTCCCCGGCCACATGCTTTGCTTTGTCTTCTGCTGCCTTAGCCGCTTGCTTAGTTTCATCAACGAACTCTTCAACGTCATCAGAAACTTCTTCAGTTGCATGTTTTGCTCCTTTGAAAATTCCGGATAAAAAGCCGCCAGCTTTTCCTTTGGCTTTCTTGGCTTCCTTCGCTGCTTTGTCCTTCGCAGCTTCAGCAGTTTCAGCAACAGCTTCTGCGCCTGTGACCATCTTATCTTTCACCAGTTGAGCATCATCTTTAATTTCCTTGCTCACGGCGTCTTTGGCCTTGGCCGCATCTTTGCTTAACTTTTCAGTAGCATCAGATGTTGCTTTGCTTGTTTTGGCTGCGACATCATGAATTCTTTCACCGGTAGCTTTTGCAGCATCTGTAACTGCGTCTTTGGCAGATGTTAATCCCTGTTCGACTTGCTGTTCAGTTGTTTTAGTGTGATCGATAACTTTCTGTACGCCAGTTGATGTGGTCTCCAACAATTTATCTTTGGCAGCACTTGCGTCCGACGCCGTTTTGTCTGCAGAATCTTTCAACATCTTTGCAGCATCTTCTTTTTCCTTCACGGCCTCCTTCTTAGTTTCTTCGAGGAAATCTTTGACATCGTCCGTAGCTTCGTCAATTGAGTGTTTTGAGCCTTTAAAAATGCCTGACAAAAATCCGCCGGCCTTTCCTTTAGCTTTTTTCGCATCCTTCACTACTTTGTCCTTAGTTGCGTCCGCGGTTTCCGCAACAGATTCCGCGCCCGCTACTAGTTTGTCTTTCACCGCTTTCGTATCTTGTTGAATTTCTTTAGTTACAGCATCTTTTACCTTTGCTGCGTCCTTGCCCAATTTTTCGGCTGCGTCAGTAGTTGCTTTGGCTGCCTTGTCCGTTGCTTCGATGACTTTTTCGCCAGTCGCTTTGGTTGCATCTGACACTGAATCTTTAGCAGATGCCACCGTTTCTTTTACTTGATCTTTAGCTGACTTCGTATGATCGACAACCGCTTGCGCCCCACTCGAAACGCCGTCGGCTAATTTGCTTTTTGTTTCTTGAAGATCTGCCACAACTTTGTCTTTGGATTCTTTTACAGCTTTTGCACCTTCATTAGCTGCATGTTTTGCCTTGTCTTCTTCTTTGGCGACCTTTTGCTTCGTGTTCTCGACGATTTCTTTGACATCCTCAGATACTTCATCGGTGGCATGCTTAGCACCTTTGAAAATGCCCGACAAGAAGCCCCCGGCTTTGGCTTTGGCCTTTTTCGTATCTTTCACAACTTTGTCTTTCGCAGAATCTGCTGTTTCCACGATAGCTTCGCTGCCTTCGATTATTTTTTCCTTTGCTGCCTTCGTGTCTTCTGTAATTTCTTTGCTAACTGCGTCTTTAGCCCTTGTAGCATCGCTTTCTAATTTTTTAACTGTTTCCGTCGTAGCTTTGGTAGCTTTAGCGGTAGCATCGGAAACTTTTTTCGCAGTTGCATTGGTGGCATCGGCAACCGTATCTTTCCCAGACACTAATTTCTCTTCAACGTATTTTTCAGCCGCTTTGGCATGGTCGATAGATCCTTGAACTGCAGCCGTTGTTGTATCTTTTATTGCGTCTTTCGCTTCATGGAGCTGGGACGCAGCTTTGTCTTCGGCGTCTTTAACAGCTTTTGCAGCTTCTTCAGCAGCTCGGCGTGCGCGTTCCTCTTCTTCGGCAGCTTCTTGTTTGGTCTCATCCCAAAATTCTCTAACTTCTCCGGAAACATCATCGACGGCATGTTTGGCACCTTGAATTATTCCAGAAAAGAATCCGCCCGTCTTTGTTTTAGCTTTTTTTGCCTCTTTCTCCGCTGCGTCAGCTGCGTCGACAATGGCATCTGTCCCGGCAGTTATTTGATCTTTCGATGCTGCAACACCACTTTTAACTTTTTCGTTAACGTCTTCACTAGTTTTACGAATGTCTTCACCAACTTTTTGACCCGCGTCTACCGCTGTTTTAACTGCTTTCGATGAAGCATCTGAGATATCACTCTCGGTCTTTTTGGCTGTATCGGACAAAGTATCTTTAGCAGAAGCAGCCTTAGTCACAATCTGTTGTTCCGTTGCCTTAACACCATCGACAATTTTTTGCACACCGGCAGCAGTTTTTTCCGACACTTTGTCTTTTGTTGCACGAACATCGGAAGCCATTTTGTCTTTCGCATGTGCCGCTGACTCGGCAGCTTCTTCAGCAGCCCGTTTTACCTTTTCTTCTTTTTTCGCAGCCGCTTGTTTGGATTCGTCGACGAATTCTTTGACTTCTTCCGAAACATCATCAGCTGCGTGTTTCGCACCTTTGAAAATGCCAGATAAAAAGCCGCTTGCTTTACCCTTCGCTTTTTTAGCATCCTTTACAACTTTATCTTTAGCAGCATCAGCAGTGTCGGCAACAGCTGTCGCCCCTGCAGAGACCTTGTCCTTCGCTGCTTTTGTGTCTTCTTTGCTTTCCTTGGTGATGGAATCCTTCGCTTTTTCTGCATCTTTGCTCAATTTATTTGCTGCGTCGCTTGTTACTTTGGCCGCTTTATCTGCAGCTTCGGCGATTTTTTCACCGGTCGCTTTCGCTGTATCCGTTACTGCATCTTTAGCAGAAGTCGCGGTTACCTTCACTTGTTCTTTTACTGTCACCGTTTGGTCAACTACTTTCTGCACTCCGGCTGAAGCTGCATCCTTGAGATTACTCTTCGCTGCACTAATTTCCAAAGCAGTTTTGTCCTCTGCATCTTTTATCGATTTCGCAGCATCTTCAGCTGCCTGACGGGCACGCTTTTCTTCGTCTGCAGCTTCTTGTTTAGTCTCGTCCCAAAATTCCTTGACATCCTCCGACACGTCATCAGTTGCGTTTTTCGCTCCTTTGATTATACCTGATAAAAAGCCGCCAGTCTTTGCTTTGGCTTTTTTGGCCTCTTTCTCGATCGTATCTTTTGTTGCGTCGACGGAATCTGCCACCGCTTTAGCTCCCGTAGTTACTTTATCTTTTGAACTATCAATACCAGCTTTAACATCGTCTGTGACGGCGTCTGTAGTTTTACGGACATCGTCACTAAGCTTTCCAGCAACCCCCGCGGTAGCATCTATTGCTTTGGAAGTAGAGTCTGATATTTTCTGACCAGTTTCTTCAGCGGCGTTCGAAACGGCATGTTTCGTTGAAATTACCGTCTCTGTTACTTTATCTTTGGCTGACCTGGTTTTGTCAGCGATTTTTTGCGTAGCGTCTGAAGTTTCTTTTGCCAATTTATCTTTTGCCGCACGAGCATCCCCAGTCACTTTTTCTTTGGAATCTTTAATTGCTTTAGCCGCGTCGTCGACAGCGTGTTTTGCCTGTTCTTTCTCTACTGAAGCCTCTCGTTTGGTTTCTTCTAGAAAGTCTTTGACATCTGCGGTAGTTTCATCAGCTGTATGCTTCGCGCCTTTGAAGATTCCAGATAAAAAGCCACCCGCCTTAGCTTTAGCCTTCTTGGCGTCCTTTGCCACCTTATCTTTGGTAGCTTCTGCAGTGTCAACTACAGCTTCAGCCCCTGAAGTGACTTTTCCCTTAGCCGCTTTCACGTCATCTTTAACTTCTTGACTGATAACACCTGCCAGCTTTGCGACGTCGCTACTCAACTTTTCAGCCGTATCTGATGTTGCCTTTGCTGTTTTAGATGTAACTTCCGAAACTTTTTCACCTGTTGCGGTTGCTGCATCCAACATTGAGTCTTTAGCAGAGGAAAGTTTTTGCCCCACTTGGTCTTTAGCGGCATGTAGGTCGGAGCTAGCCTTGTCCTCTGCTTCTTTGACTGTTTTTGCTGCTTCTTCAGCTGCCCGCCGTGCACGTTCTTCTTCCTCTGTAGCCTCTTGCTTAGTCTCGCCCCAGAACTCCTTCACTTCTTCTGAAACGTCATCGACTGTGTGTTTTGCACCCTTGATTATGCCAGAGAAAAAACCGCCGGCCTTCGCCTTAGTCTTTTTTGCTTCTTTCTCCGCTGCGCCAGCCGCATCGACAATGGCCTCTGCTCCGGTAACCGCCTTATCTTTTGTTGATTCGATACCACTCTTAATCTTGTCAGTCGTAGCATCCTTGGTTTTACAAATGTCGTCGCTCACCTTCTGGGCTGTATCTTCTGCAACCTTGGCTGCTTTCGACGCGGCATCTGAGACTCCTTCCTCGGTCTTTTTCACTGCATCGAACATCGCATCCTTAGTAGACGCAGCTTTCTCCACAATCTGTTTTTCTGCTGCTTTCGTGCCATCTACAACTTTTTGCGCACCTGCTGCAGTTTCTTTTGAAACTTTCTCTGTTACCGCTTGTATATCCGAAGTAACTTTTTCTTTGGCGTCTTTCGCAGCCTTCGCTGTTTCTTCGGCTGTACGTTTTAATTTTTCTTCATCTTTAGCGGCTCCTTGCTTCGTGTCTTCAACAAAGCCTTTGACATCTTCAGAAACTTCATCAGCTGTATGTTTTGCACCTTTGAAGATTCCAGATAAAAATCCTCCAGCTTTGCCCTTCGCCTTTTTAGCATCCTTTGCTGCTTTGTCTTTAGTAGCATCTGCCGTTTTGACGACTGCTTCTGCTCCTGCGCTAACTTTTTCCTTCACCGCTTTGGTGTCTTCCTTGATTTCTTTGCTCACGGCGTCCTTGACCTTCGCGGCATCTGTGCTTAATGTTTGCGTTGCATCGCTCGCACCTTTTACTGCTTTACCAGTAGCGTCGGAAATCTTGTCCCCGGCTACTTTTGCTGCATCGGATACTGCGTCTTTGGCGGCGACCAACCTTTCCTCTGCGTGTTTCCCTGCTGCTTCGGTGCGGTCGACAATTTCTTTAACTCCCGAAGAAGTTTTATCTTTTATTTTCTCCTCAGTTGCATGCAATTCTGACACTGCTTTTTCCTCGGCTTCTTTTAACGACTTCGCAGTTTCTTCGGCCGCCCGACGTGCGCGTTCTTCTTCCTCTGTCGCCTCTTGCTTGGTCTCATCCCAAAACTCTTTTACCTCTCCCGAAACGTCATCGACTGCGTGTTTAGCACCTTTGATTATGCCAGAGAAGAAGCCACCGGCCTTAGCTTTAGCCTTCTTAGCTTCTTTTTCCGCTGTGTCTTTTGCGGCCTCCGCACTTTCGGTGACAGCGTCGGCTCCGGCAACAACCTTTTCCTTTCCTGTATCAACTCCGGCCTGGACTTTTTCACGTACAATGTCCGTCGCTTTTTCAGCGTCATGACCTAATTTCTGCGCTGCATCCGTCACTGCTTCGGATGTCTTTGTAGTTGCTTTCGAGATCTTCTCGCTCTGGTCTTTTACGGCACCCGACAAAGTATCTTTAGTGGAAGTAAGCTTTTCCTCCACTTGCTGTTCCGCGGCCTTTGTACCATCGACTACTTTTTTTACTCCAGCCGACGTGTCCTTTGCCAATCTGTCCTTTGCGGCCTGTATATCTGAAGCAGCTTTTTCTTTAGCTTCTTTAGTCATTTTTGCCGCTTCGTCTATGGCGCGACGTGCCTCTTCTTCCTCTTTAGCTGCCTCTTTTTTCGTCTCTTCAAGGAAGGCAGAGACGTCGTCTGACACCTCATCAATAGAGTGTTTACTACCTTTGAAGATTCCGGACAAGAAACCACCGGCTTTTCCTTTAGCTTTTTTAGCGTCCTTGACAACTTTAGTTTTTGCCGCATCTGCGGTGTCGACGACAGATTCTGCGGCTCCGACTACTTTATCTTTTGCCACTTTCGTGTCTTCTTTAATTTCCTTAGCAACAGCGTCTTTTGCCTTCGCTGTGTCTTTTGCCAATTTTTCAGCTGCGTCACTAGTTGCTTTAGCAGCCTTGTCTGTGACTTCCACGACTTTTTCTCCGGTTGTTTTTGCTGCATCCGATACGCCTTGTTTAGCAGATGTGGCAGTTTCTTTTATTGTTTCTGTTGCCGCTTTAGTTTTATCGGCAACGTCATCTACTCTGGACGACACACCAGTAGTGAATTTATCCTTTGCGTCTCGAAGTTCGGCAGCAACTTTGTCCTTCGAATCCTTCGCCGCTTTTGCAGCTTCCTCGGCGGTATGCTTAGCTTTTTCTTCCTCTTTAGCAGCCTCTTCCTTGGTCTCCGCAACGAATTCTTTGACATCTTCGGTTACCTCATCCGCTGCATGTTTCGCACCTTTGAATATTCCGGACAGAAAGCCGCCGGCTTTGCCTTTCGCTTTTTTAGCATCCTTCGCTAATTTATCCTTAGCTGCGTCGGCAGTCTCGGCTACAGCTTCTGCGCCCGCAGCAATTTTTTCCTTCGCTGCTTTGGTATCTTCTTTAACTTCTTTGTTTATGGCATCCTTAGCCTTTGCGGCATCTTTGCTCAATTTTTCAGCCGCATCGGTCGTAGCTTTAGCTGTTGCGGCCTTAATCTCTGAAATCTTTTCTCCAGTTGTTTTTGCTGCATCGGATACTGCATCTTTCGCCGCGATTACCTTCTCCTCCGCACGTTTCTCTACTGTTTTTGTATGGACAATAACTTTCTGTATACCCGCTGAAGCTTTGTCTTCAGCCTGTTTGGCTACTCTGGCGGCATCGTCAGCTGTCTTTGCAAGAGCGACTTTTGTATCCGCGACGCCTACAGTAACTTCCTTTTTATAGGGTTCTACTAATCCTTCAGCAGCATTTCTTGTATCATCCAGGAATTTGCCGGTAGCGATTTTCAATTCTTCATGCTTGATTTTTTCTTGCTCCTTCATGGCTGCGATTTCTTTCTCGGTCTTCTTCGCTGCGTCGGACACCGCGTCCTTGGCAGATTCAATTTTATCTCCAACCTGTTTTTCTGTCGCTTTTGCACCGTCGACTACTTTTTGCACACCGGCTGCAGTTTCCTTCGATACTTTTTCCGTGGCTACTTGGATATCCGAAGTAACTTTGTCTTTGGCTTGTTTCGCAGCCGCTGCTGTTTCTTCGGCTGTACGTTTCAATTTTTCTTCACCTTTCGCGGCGTCTTGCTTCGTGTCTTCCACGAATTCTTTGATGTCTTCGGAAACTTCATCCGCCGCATGTTTGCCACCTTTGAATATTCCGGACAGAAAGCCGCCGGCTTTGCCTTTCGCTTTTTTAGCATCCTTTGCTAATTTGTCCTTAGCTGCGTCGGCAGTCTCGGCTACAGCTTCTGCGCCCGCAGCAATTTTTTCCTTCACTGCTTTGGTATCTTCTTTAACTTCTTTGCTTATGGCATCCTTAGCCTTTGCGGTATCTTTGCTCAGTTTTTCAGCCGCGTCGGCGGTAGCTTTCGTTGCGTTAGCCTTGGCATCTGCAACTTTCTCACCGGTTTCCTTTGCGGCATCTGAAACTGCATCTTTCGCAGCGGTCAATTTTTCTTCGGCATGTTTCTCCGCTGTCTTTGTATGGACGATGACTTTTTGTATGCCCGTCGAAGCCTTATCCTCGACTTGCTTGGCTATCCTGGCAGCTTCTTCGGCTTCTCGGCGCGCGCGTTCCTCCTCCTCGGCGGCTTCTTTTTTCGTGTCATCCCAGAATTCCTTGACATCTTCTGACACTTCCTCCACGGCATGCTTGGCCCCTTTCAAAATTCCAGATAAAAATCCTCCTTCCTTGTCCTTTGATTTGTGCTCCGATTTGCTTGCGTCGTCGATGTCTTTCCCCACCCGGGCAACTTTCGCATCCGATTCGCCGACTGACACATCCGGTTTATAGGGCTCTGCCAATGCATGGGCAGCATTTCTGGTGTCGTCCAAGAATTTACCGGTGGCGAGTCGCAATTCTTCGTCTCCACTGTCGAATGACACATCCGCGGACGTACTCTTCTCTCGCGACTTACTTCTCCTCTTAAGAGTGGATTTCGGACTCTTGAAAATGCCGAAGATACCGCCTTTTTCTTTAACATCACTCGCATCGAGCGGCTGACTGTCTGCCGTGGATTCTACAGCACTGGCATCCTTTGATTTGGTCTTTTCAACACCTGGCGCGGGACTGATACCGCGGGGAATCGGGCTAACACCGCGCACTTTATCATCACCGAAATATTTCGTTCCTTTCTCGGGCTTCACGGGAGAACTCTCCTCGATGACCGGGTGATGCAAAATATCTGCAGTTCGTCTCGTGTCATCCAAAAACTTGGTCGTAGCGTCGCGCAATTCCCGCTGTTGCTCTTCGTCGCCACTTTCGAACGACGGTTCCTTGGAGGTGCTTCGCTCCCGCGAGCGACTCTTCTTTCTGCTCTTCAACTTCGGACTTTTGAACATACCGAAGAAGCTTTTCTTGCCGTCGTCGGACGCTTGCGAATCCTCGAGATCGCTCTTCGCTGCGTCGTCCTTAGTCTCGGAAGATTTCAATGGACTGGCGCTCTTCGACGATACGCCGTTTTCCTTGTCGGCCTTGTCGTCGGGCTTGTCCAGAATCTTCGTATACGAATGGAACTTCGTGGCTGAAGTTTCGACTCCCTGCTTACCCTGTTCCGCGGGCTTTCCTTTGACGCGAACGTCGTACGACGTGCTGTCGACTTTGTCTTTCGGCGTGTCGAAAGAATGCTCGCCGATTGCGATGAATCGGTCAATTTTAACATCGAAGTCTTGCTGCGGTTGTACCGCGTATATGACTGGCTCGTGCATATTCTCGGAAGCCTTTCTCGTGTCGTCGAGGAAGGCCGCGGTGGCGATTCTGAGCTCCTCGTCACCGCTGTCGAAGGATTCCTGTTTCGACGAATCTTTGTCTTTCGAGCGGCTGCGTTTCTTGCCCTTCGGACTCTTGAAAATGCCGAAGAACCCACCGCTCTTGTCTTTGCCCTCGTCGCCGGAGTCTTTCGAACCATCCTTGACCAACGGGTGCTTTTCTTTCGCCTCTTTCTCGTGACCCAACGGACCTTCTATGTTCTTCAGGTCTGTTTTTATCGCTTTTTTCGCGTCATCGGCGATCTGTTTGACCTCATCCGCAGCGCTCTTCGCAGATTTCACGGGTGTCTCGACGGCGTGCTTTACCTTCTCGCCGTCGGCGCTGATGTCCTCGACGACACGCTGAGTCTTTTCTTCGATTACTTTGTCGCCGTCTTGAACAATCTTGGTTACAGTCACGGTTCTCGTTGTCAACGTTGTTTCCACGTCTTTTTTCGATTTGTCGACTAGTTCTTTCACTTTTTTGCCATCATCGACGATCTGCTTCGTTCCGTTTGTCACGGTCGTCTCGATGGTTTTCGTCGTGACGGTTACGTCCTTCTCGATTTTCTTCACATAACGCTTGACGCCGTCGACGATTTTTTGCTCGGACGCTTTCGCGGTATCCGCGACGTCCTTCGCATCCTTCTCGACTTTCTTCAAGTCAGCCTTCACATCCTTCTCGACTTCCTTGAAGTCGGTCTTCACACCATCGACGACTTTCTGTTCCGACGATTTAACGGAGTCCGCCACGTCCTTGGCTTCTTTCTTCGCATCCTTCGAAATTTTCTTGATTTTCTCATCGGCGGCCTCGGTGGCTTTTTTCGCCTCTTCCGCCGCAGCGTCTATGCTCTCTTCGATTTTGGGCTTCGAGCTTCTGAAGAAACTTGAGAAGAATCCGAGTTTCGATTTGCCCTCCTCGTCATCGTCGGTCTCGGCGTTTTTCTCCTCCGACTTCGCGTCGCTCGTTTCGCTGATCACCGGCTTTTCCGGCTCTCCGTGATGAAGAGCCGCGGCGCTGCGTTTCGCATCCTCGAGGAATTCGGCGTTCATGATTCTCACGTCGTCCGGCTCGGAAACTTGAATGATCGGCGGCGGTGGTTGCGCCGGTTGATGAGCCGTATCCGCGGACTTCCTCGTGTCTTCCAAAAATTTCATTGTCGCAGTTTTGGTCTCCTCGTCGCCGCTGTCGAAGGACGTGTCCTTCGAGTCCTTGGATCTGCCCTTCTTCAATTTCGGCGCTTTGAAGATCCCCGAGAATATGCCGCCGCTTTTGTCCTTCTGTTTCTTCGATTCGGCATCGATCTTGTCCTTTCCATCGGTGCCGGACTGTTGAACGTTGTAAACAACTTCGTAGGCAGACTGTTTTCCGTCTTCGGCCGGTTTCTCCTTCTCCGGACTCTTCTTGCTCTCGGACTTCAAAATGCCTTTGATATCCTTGGATTTCTGCTTGACGTCGTCGCGCGCAGTGTCCGCCGTTTTGTCGGCAACTTCCTTGTCCTCCTTGGACAATTTTTCTTTCGCGCTCTCGTGACTCTTGCCCTTGTCGGCCAACATCGTGGCAGAGTCTGGATAGACTTTGGCGATGCTCTTGGCCGGGTCGTCCTTGGACCGATCGGTTGTAACGTTTGTGTCAAACGAAACCGTTTGTCCGTGCAACTTGACACTGTCGCCGAGAACTTCGGCGCTCTGCGCCGGCTTGCCGGATCTGCTGTCCACGATCGTGACGATCTTCTCCTCGGTGACCGGACCGGTGGTGATTACCGTTTTCGTTATCACCCGCCCGACGGTATCGGATGGGCCACCGGTTGATATGACGAGTTTGCTGTCGATGGGCTCGCCGTGGCTCTGACCGATCACTGGATCGTCGACACCGAAGTAATGCATTCGTTGCGCCGGATCGGCTTCCATCATCACCGATTCCGTCGTGACCGGATGATCGTACTCGCGCACCGTTGTCGTTTTAGTGATGACCGACTGGCCCGATTTCGGATCACCCTGAGTCGTTACGATCGTTTTCGTCGACACTACGCCACCCTTGGGCTCGTCTTTTTTACCCCCGGGAAGCCTACGCTCCTTAACGCAAACCGGCTCGATATCGTCGATTAGCTTTCGAACCGAGGTTCTCTGAACTGAATCGGGCTCGTCGATTACAATAAGATCGTCCACGCGAGCTAAACGCTGACCTACAGCACCTTCCGCCTCACTACTCGCCCGCGCATCATCATGATAAACCCCCGACCACCCTTCCTTCGCTAACTTCTCCTTCTCTTTTTCTGCGTCTTGTATAACACCTGTTAATTAAGTATTAAACATTTTAGGCATCGAAAAACGTGAATAAACTGTAATATCGTCACATTTTTATTTCAAATTTTTTTTTTTCGTTTATTTGTATAAATCATCTCGTCATCATTAGTGTAAGCTGCGGCTGGCTGAATAATTTGGCTCATTGATCGAGCAGCAGTTAGACTTCGCCGTGGTATATTTGTGCTTAGTGTTCGTGCTGTGGAGCAGCTATCTTTTACAAGACGATAATCTAGAATGGAGCTTTCGAACGTCTTCAGCTAAACCCGTTAATCGTTTGTGAGATTTTCTTTTAATGAGAAGTATTGGAGGCGCGCTAAGTCGCGGTTTTTAAATTATTCAATCGAATATTCGAAATTGACGTTCACAAAAATTGTATCAATTTGAAACAGTTTGAATAAAAAATTTTTTATCGAATCCAGTTTTTCAATTGGAACATTTTCAAAAAATTCCCAGGTAATTCGATATTCGAAAAAACGAAAAAAAAAATGAGTGATCGATTATTCGATTCAATCCGAGCGCAATCCGCGCGCCCCCAAAACGATAAAGCGCTCGAGTAAGCGAAGAGTCGATAAGTCGTATACTTCGGTCGCACATAAATCACACATCGGTCCGTCGTTTTCTCGTTTATTAATAAGAATTAAGTGGCACGTCGAATATGCCTCTGAATGATTTATTAGAGAAACGCAACAAGAATTTCATTGCTCTGTAAAATGCTCGCGAGTTAATGAATTTCAAATAAACAGACACACATACGAACGTTATGTCTTCCGAATGAAATAAAAAGTTTTAAAAAATCCGCGCTTGCGGTATCGTCAAAGAAAATCAACGGACAGTATTAGTGCGGTGATTTAGTTGTTTTAAATTTGAATCGCACAAGTATAAAGTTTATCGTTGCGCAAATAATCAGCGACAAGGCTAGGCTCATCGATGAAAAAAAAAATATATATATATATATAGATATATATTATGTATCGTAAAAATCGACCCAAACGACAGCTGCTCCGTGCGCCCACACAGCCAGTTCATGCAACACCAAACAATTGCAGATTTACCTTGCTGAAACAAATTCTCTTTTTTCTTTTTTACGAGGAAATACGAAAGAGCAGAAAGAGAGTATTAGTGAGATCGACAAAAATGGATGTTTATCGCTTATTTATTATTATACTTTTTTTTTTATTTGTTCGCGTTCTTTTCCGAACGATGCGACTCTCGTGACAGAGTCCCGTATCCCGGTGACGCGGCATGCGAAAATAATAATGTGAGTCACGTTGTTTTTATCAATGAAGAAAAAAAAGAAAACCAAAAAAGCAAAAGCTTTTCGAATCGGCGAAATCTGCACCGGGTGTCAGAGAACCTGCTAGTGGAAAATAATACAACGAGGAGATATAAAAATATATAAATATTTTATATATATAAAGTGATCATGAGAGTCGTAAGCCTCGAGTGCCGAATGACATTGCGATCAAACTGATCATTGTACTTCAACGTGGCACACAGGAAAGCCGTAAACTTCGACATTCGGCGGTAAAATCGTGCCTGGAATAATCGTTCGATTGTCGCGATGAAACCCGTCGGTTTCGTCCACGGATGCGCCTCGTAAACGAGTTTGCACTACAAAGTTGAAGCTCACTCGTCGACACGATTTTGCGCGATCCAAATGCCCGCGGAGGCCTCGACGATGGAATGCTCAACAATTTTTTCCTCTTTATTTTTTCGTCGATAAACGCGATGAAGAAAGAAAAGCGATTCGAGAATCCCATCGCCGTGCTGTTTTCACCTGCGCGATTGTCGTTCATGCTACAAAGTTTTTAAAAAACGATAGAGAAATAGGGAAGACAGAGAGAAAGATAGATTGAAGAAATATAGAAGAGAGAGAGAGAGAGAGATTGAAATCGGGAAACGATGCTCGCCGTTCGTTTGTATCTGCAATTAAATCCCGCTGCTAAGGCAAAGCACGGCCCCTCAACCCATCGATCGCTTATTTCCTTATTCGTTTCGACTTCGATTGTTTCACTTACCGGTAACGAGCTTGTTCGCGTCCTCGTAAATCCTCTGCCGCTTTTTATTATTGTCGTCGTCCGGCTCGTCGTGCGACTTTTTCGTCATTGTGTCCGTTGCGTGACACTTTTGTTCGAGAAATTCCGCCATATCGTCAACGAGCTCTTTCTCCTCGCTGGCGTATTTGTCTTTTATCGGGGTCGAGGTACCGTTGAATACAGTGCCATTGGTGATTGTGACGTGCTGCTTAGCTGTGGAGTGCGAGAAGAACAAAACGGCTAAATAATAATGCGTCTCGAGATGGGAAGATCGCGATGAAGAGGCCGCGAAGCGCGACAGCGATGAGGGCTAACGAAGGACAGTTTTACGTTGATTTCCCAGCCAGAAATAGAGATTCGGACAAAATTTGAAACACTTTCCAATGGGATGAAAAATTGAAAAAAATTGAACTTATGGAAGACGCTAAGATTATTGATCTAACATAGCAGTAATGCGAAATTAATATTAGTTGGTACGACAAAACTATTTGTCGGATCAACTAATATATTTGTTCGCCTAAGAAATTTATTGGTTCCGGCACCTAATTATTTTTTTCCCCGTGCATGAAAAGCTCGGATTATTTTTTTAATATCAATATTCTTTGTCACTTTCCGTACGGTAAACATTTTTCAGATTTTTATCCCATTGTTGAAGAACATTCGAAGTTTTCTCTAAATCTCACTTCTCGCTGGGAATTCAGCGACACACTCTCCTCGGAGAAGAAAAAGAAAATCTCGTTATCGAAGCGGCGAATTACATCGCCGTCGGCATTGATCCCAATGGTCGGAGAATTCATTCTCAAGAAGGAAAGTAACACTCGTTGGTATTTATTACGAGAGCGCGTAACTGAGGAATGCCGCCCGTAGCGACGTTGAACGTCCCAGTTCTATCTTTTTTTTTTTTTTTTTTCTCGTACAGTATCGTCCCAGTGACCTGCAGCTTTCGAAGTAACGCGGCGACAATTGAGAGTTCTCACAACAGGTGAAATGCAGCGTGAAACATGTATGAACGCGGCGATTCACTGCATTCGCACGAACAGTGACTAAAGCCTCTCGTGAGTGCTGTGATTCAGTGCAAGTCTGCTGCTTAGCAATGGCAAAATTTAACTTGGATTACGGATCCACAACTGGCTTAGCGCGAGAAGTGACATCACGGACACTTCCTCTCGTTCGCGGGCAAAGTTATGCCGCGAACAAGATTGCCCCATGGGAGTCTCGTCGATGCGTCAGACGGACGCTCGCTAAAACTCGCGGCTCGTCCGTGCCCGAGTCGTAAATAACCGATAGTGCGTTATTACAGATGAGAGAGGAAATATAAAATATTCGACGAGAATAAGAGGAGAAAGAGAAAAACAAAATTGACTCACTCTGTTTGCGCGTCACGTTGCCCATGTTGCTGAGATCCTCGACGGACTCGGAATCCTGCAAACGTCGAAACTCGCGTCAGACAATTAACCAGAGATTCTCGAACGATGAGGTAATATCTCCCGTTCGCACAGCCAACAATGGCCAGGAATTGGATAATGGGAGGGCACGAGAGAATCGCAGCCGATGCGACGCTTGATAATGGAATTTTATGGCGCCTCTGAGAAATTCACGACTATTCCGCAATGTCGCGGATTCGCTCGTCGAGAAAAACGCATCGTTGCATTGCCAGCTCAAAGTGAGATTCAGACATCATTTCGAATACTTCACAACGAGATAAAAATTTGTAATAAATCAATCATAATTAAATTTTTCTGAATTTCTATAAATTTTGTGAAAGAACTTCTTCCAATTTTCGAAAGTCCTGTTTTTTTTGAGTATTTACGAATTCGCATACAAAATTCGCGACTTTTCGTCAGTAAAAAGGATATACATTTTTTTTCAAAATTAAAATAATATTTAAATATAATCAGATACATTAACGGATCAATTTATAAAAAAAAAAAGAACAAAATCAAATTGCCCGGACGATCCGTCAAACAACATTTTTTTCTCGATTTCTGATAACTTTTTGACACTATTATTATGTGAAATTAATGTCTCCGTATCTTTTACGTTACGGATTCTGGCGATTTCTTATCCCGTTGGGAAACATTCAATTTTCTCTCTGAACTTCACTTAGGCTGGGAATGTAAAATGAAAATAATAGATTTTACAAAAATCATCGATCGTACCCTCATTCGATCGGGTTCTTCGTAGTCGGTATCCAATTTTCCAATGTGTGATTGATCCAATGTGCCATCGCGACGTAGCGACGAGTCTCTGGACGGTCCCAATTCTTCCTTCAACGAATCGAAGCCCGGTTGATCGAGTCTCACTCGCGCCACAGCTTTTTCGACATCGTCGGTCACGAGTTCAACGTTGAATATACACGTCTTGACGATATCTTCGCGGCCGATTTTGTTCAGCGCCTTTTCCAACGTATTTCCTGCAAAGAAGATATATTGTCTTTTGCTCGATTAAATTCGACAAAACGAAAAATAGAAAAAAGCTAAAGTCACTCGATAACGCGGGTGCTTGCGCGCGATTGCGAGAAACTTTTATCCGGCATAACTCGGACGAACGAACCTCGATTCTGAACGATATTCACTCGCGAAGGTGGCGTTCTGTTGAAGAATAATAAAAGCTCGCTGGTGTAACCGGCCACTGAAGTATTCTCGTATTCTTGATACAGAGATATAAACATCTTCACTATTCGGGTTGCGCAAATCGTTGCCTATTTTCGTCGTCTCACTTATCGCTATCCGTTCATATTATCTCACTGATACTCCGTATAAAATAGTAAAAAAATAATATAAAAAAATAACAGGCCGGTTTCTCAATTCACACGAGTGACAAATTTTATTTCCTCCTTGAAAAATATAAAAAAATATATTCTACAGTACGAAGAGCCGCAGCATTGTGCACCACCTTCGCATAGCTGCGAGCACTGAACTGACTGTTGTTGTTGCTTCTTTCCGATAATAGTAATGATGTTATGTGCGCGCCAATCGTCCGTACAAGCAATTTGATTAGCATGAAACTCACAAGTGGGGAGATATGGCTTGCGCCACGAGAGGGTCCACGTGTTTATGCCAAGCATAATAATGCCGCGGTGAGATCATAAACTACGCTTCTGCAGAGATTCCAGACGCCTGACTCAACCGTCTGACGCTCTCGCGGTTCTTTCTTGTTTCACCTTGATTCGAGGAACTGGTTTCTCTCTTATTTCGTTTAAATCCGCTCCCATACGGCTGTGATCTAACATTTTGCTAAACCAAACGCCACTGTGACGCGTAAGCTGGACTTTATTAATGAGCCGACAATTCACAATTTCCTGCGTCGCGTCGTGGAAGGGTGGCACCGAGCATCGGGGCCAAGGTCGCCGTACGAGCGATCGCGTCACTCCGATGCATTCGATTTATTAATAAGCATTGAAGAACCGAATACTTTTATTCTGACACACATCATCGTTCGTCTCGACGATCGGCGCGCGGCGCGGCCAATTATCACATCCCCGACGAAGCCACTGTCGGGCTTTTACGACCGGCTAATAACGTTATTATTTTCAACTCTCGACATTCAAGTTTCCGACTGTACAAAGATCAAGGTCAGCAGCTCTTACGGAGCACACGAAAACATGATTCGCGACGCGAGACGGGCGATGAAAAATTTCGCATAATTCTCGATATTCGAGTGCGAGGTTCGTGTTTTTTTTTTCAATGTATTTTTTTTTTCCAAATGTTACTTACCCGTCGCTTTATTGCCGTTTCCTTGCCACAGCTTGAACATCGCCGCAGCCTGGAGCGCGGGCTTGCCCGGATGTTCGTTCTTTATTGTGTCGACTTCGTTCGGCGATATATTCAACTCTTCCGCTAATTTTTCCCAGTCACGATCCAACAAATTGGCGATGTCCGTCAGGCGGATCGTCGCTCTGTGTATCGTATCGGGTCGGCCTGTTGATCGAAAAAAAAAGTCCTCGGTTACCAGCGATTTCTTGTAAGACGAAAAATGCAAATAACGCGTCGATCGATTTTCTTTGGCAATTATTAATTTGCCAGAGACAAACTCAATGTGATTAATCAAACCGATTGCCGGTCAATTTTTAATAAATAAATATCAATAATCTCCAACGTTCAATTCTTTTTTTTAAAGTTCTTCTTTCGATTGATTTTTAAATCAATTTTACGATAACATTCTCTTTTAGATCGAACGAAAACGCACGAATTTACGTACTTATGCCGCCGTCCCTCAGGAAGCTGTAATTCTTCGAAAGTTCCAAAAGATCGAGCTCCGAGTGTGCGGCGTCCGGCGATATTTTTTCCGGCAGCAATATGTTCAACGTGCATATCGGCGTCTGGGGTGGCTCGCCCTTCGGTACTTTCGGCTCGCTCATGAACATTATACGGCCAACCATGTCGGCCGCGTCGGGATCCTTCACCCTCGCCGTGAACGGTACGCGATTCTCCTTGAAAGCGCGGAAGGGCAGTTGCAACTGTTCGCCGCTCTTCATCACGGGCACAAGATTGCCAGCGAATTCCATGTACTGAGTTTTACCCTCGAGCACCTTTAACGTAAAAAAAAACAGCGTTTATAAAGGC
This sequence comes from Ischnus inquisitorius, assembly GCA_963924025.1. Lineage (NCBI taxonomy): Eukaryota > Metazoa > Arthropoda > Insecta > Hymenoptera > Ichneumonidae > Ischnus > Ischnus inquisitorius. The sequence goes on from OZ001251.1 coordinate 16,281,028, forward strand.
ATTGCATCCATGAGCGAGCGAAACACTAAAACGAAATGAAAATTCGGTCGTGGTTTCGGTGCAAAATAAGCTCATTTTGGCCCACCTCGACATCGCGGCTCTTGGCCACTTCCGTGAAGTGTTCTTGGTGCTCCAATGTCTTGTCCTCCTTGTCGTCGGTCATGCAGAAGACGCGGAGTCGCGCCTCGAGTGGATCGACGCGTTTCGCGAACACGACGAATCTGCAAAGACATCAAACGAATTTCTGCTGAAAGTTCTCATACCGGGGCTTCGATATCGATACTTTTAAGATGAAACGTCATTCGACGACTCGTATGGAATATGGATTTGTCTCTTTTTCCGTTTTTTTGTCAGTATTCTTCTTTTTTTTCACTTACTTAGCCATGAACGGCACATGCGTCGCGTGTGTGTAAAGTTCCGTCGCCATTCTCGTAGCTTCGGTGATGTTTCGACAGTCCATTAGCCAAAATCGTGCGGACACGGTGGTCGTGAAAGACACGCAGTCCTTGACGAATGTGAGCGGCGTCGACCCGGTCACGTCCTCCCAGACCGCCCGAGACTGACCCCCTGAACGACATACATGCCAAGTCCAATAACATTATTAAAATATGTCCGTGCAGCGAATGCGCCAACGACGATAGAGAAGAAAGGATTTGTGATTCGTGTGAAGAAGTTTGATGTCGCAATTTTTCTTGGATTTTCGATCCTAAATACAGCCGTCGATCTTGCCAAATTTTTTCGTTTCTTCGATCGTTAACAGTGCTCTTTTAACGTTACTAATCATTTTGATAAATTATTTTTCACTTTCGAAGTAAGGTCACTTCATTGTAACGAAAAAATTTGGCGATTTCGCGCTGTACTTGAACTCTCGTGTTGGTCGTTCGTGCAATTATTGCCACGTGCTTGATATATTTATGGTCAAATCAACGATAAAGTGTCATCCGTATGATAATGCTTGCGAGAATGATGAGAGCGATTGAAAAAACCGGCTCACGAAGCAACGTGTGTTATGCAATTTGAAGCGTTATTTTTATACAAATAAACGATAAATCGGTGTGACGAAGTACGGAAGCAATAATTCGTATCGGACAGTTGCTTGTATCTTCGAACTCTTGCGCGATTTCGGCACAAACTTCGTTTTCTTTTTCAAACAAACTCTGAATAAAATGCAATTCATTGACTGAACAATATTACAAATCGATATCATGACTGTATGATATGTATATATGTTTATGAATGTCGGATAGGAACGAGATGATTCCCCGTTTGAAAGCAAGATCGAACATTGCGTCCTCGCGAAAGGCGAGAAAAATCGAATCGAGATATCGAAAATCGTAACGAAGAGTCGACAGATAAGTGGATTGCAAAAAATCTCTATCCTCTAAGCAATAACCAGTCAAAAACGAATGTGCTGAAACAAAAACTATCGATTTAAAGGTAAACAATGAGCTAGAAATAGTAAAAAAGTTTTGTATCTACGTTAATTAATGATCCATACCTAAATGACTCAATCCTAACAATACGCAAGCATTAACAATGAATCACAACAAGATATGTATACAACAATGGTACTTGAATAACATGTTTCTATGGAACATGCAGCTACCATCTGCCTTGCGTATCTCTGACCGATTGATCAATTCGAACTTTGCTCAGTTTTTTTTTCTCAACGTGTTACATCGATCGGGCGCTATTGTCATGTTCTGATAATAATCATTTAATTTTATTCTTTAATCTCTTATATATATGTTTATTTTATCCGAGACGAGTTACGTATATTTGGTTATTAGAGTGTTTCGTAGTTTACGGAAAGAGATCTTTCAGTAAGCTGGTCGCCGCTCTACAGTGTTACGCGCAAGCATATATTACCAGTTATACTGCACAGAAGCCTCAGCGTCGGTGCGTCTCCGGAGTACTGATTTATCATTCCCTTGTTCGCCGCCTGGGGCACCGGTATCGTCAGTGTGATCGGCTTGTGGAACTTTCTTCGACGGGGCTCGACCGTCACGATCGGCGATACGGCGACTCGATTGCCCAGGAGCTTTGCCACCAGTTCGGCGGGTATCGGATGGGCCTGGAGTGAGAAAAATTCAATATTTGACAATCATTGTCTCGATAAACTTTGATTTATACAATTTTTATCAGAATCATCAATTTTTCCCATTTTTTTGGAGTTTCGATTTTTTTCGAATATCTAAATTTTGCATGTTGTACCCGCGGTAAGTGAAAAAAGTTAGACCGTCCCGGTTTCGATCAAAATGCTCTATAGGGCTCCAAAAAAATTTAACATATGCATTTTTCACTTAATAATGAGATAATAAGGTGGAAAGCCAGTTATTACCTGTAGGCCGACTCTGATTTTTTTAGTAAGCGCCGCTGGCGGAAACACGGCTTGAACCTGAGGAACGGCGGACGAAGAAACGGTACCACCCTCCGGTCCAACGGCGTGAACTTCTTGCCTGATGCGCGAAACTACCGCGAAATAATGGGGAAAGTCGACAGTGAGAATTCTCACGATTCGCGACGTTTGGAGATCCTCCAGCTGGCTTAGTTCTGCAACGATCGATTACCCGTTCATTAGCTCTCGTGGTGTCTTCCGAAGAATTTCTTCCTCAGTATTTTTGTCTTTTTACCTTCTCCCTCAAAGCTCTCGTTTAACACGTCTTGGACAGCCTCCTCGCTGGCTTCCAGTGTGTGCTCTCGCCAGGTCTCTCCGTTGTCGGATCGCAGAATAACGATTTCCCTTTCCTTCCCTCGAAGGGAGGCAAAGTGTGGTACCTCTATGATTACTGGCCTGAAACAGTCATTTGAATTATTTCTCTAAGTAACACACGAAAAATAAAAATAAATCAAGAAAAATAAATAAATAAAAAATAAAAATAATCGTAGTCAATAATAATATTTTATTTATGTCTTACCCTAAGAATTTTGCAGCAACCGGACCAAGTTCGAGAATCCTACTGGCCAACGCCTCGCCTTCCATAAGAGGCGGTGGATTCGTCAATTTGTCCCTCTTGAGATATCTGCAAGTTATTCGCATCGGCATCGCCGCTTTCCTCGGTGGTACGATAACGCGCACGCCGCTGTGTCGACAGCCGCGCATTGCTCCGCCGCGGGCATCGACCAGGAACGATACCAGAAAGCTATCACGAGAAACGCAATTAGTGAAATTCGCACATTCCTCAAATTATTCGAATCGACGTGCCTTCTAATGCTTGAAAAGACCTTTGAAAATAAGTGAAAAAAAATTGTATATAAAACACAAGTACGTGACGTGAGAATTTCAATCGTTTGGCTGATTCACTCGAAAATCGTTCAAAGATTCAGAAAACAAAATGGATATATATTTATAGAAAAAAAATTGATTTACAAATTGTGCGCATATCCGTTTAAGAGGCCAAATTGTAGCTTAAAAAAAATACTTAAAAAAAAGCCATTTCAGAGTATTGGACGCTCGTACGGAATTGAAAAATAATTTGCATATGCTTCAGTTCAACACAATTCTGCGTGTCGAAGATTCATAAACCACCGATCGATCGGCCGAGAGTACTTGAGTTGATAAACTGTTTTTTTTTAATGACAAATCTATAAGCAGTAGGATGATTCAAATACTTAATTTTTTTATTCAGTTTCTAGTCCACATTATTGTACTTTTTTGCGGAAAAGTCATGTTTGCAATAGCAGAGCCCAGAAAGATTTATAAATTTGCAATGAAAAAAAAAGCAATTTTCCACATTGTCAAAATGCTGACATCCGCACGTCGTCATTCGCGTTGCTTCATCGAGAAAAAAAGCAACACCAACTTTAATTACCAGTCGGATATCCGAATTTTTTATACGTCGAAAATTGTATTTTTTTGAAATTCAAAATCGATTAGGCAGTAGTAAATATTTTTTTACGAGAAAATGCTTGTGCGAAAATTAGATCTTCGCCGGAGAGTAGAATAATGTCTATGAACCACTTGAGGCAGTCCTTACGCATAGTCTTCATTTCGCATAAGTTTGCGAAAATTGGGATAGAAATGCGGACACTTCTCGATAAAAATCTGAAAAAAATCGTGCATATTAAAATTACTGCGATTAATCTTGCATAATAATAATTCCAATATGTTAACAATAAATTGATGAAAAAGAAAAATTGGTCAACGAACTTTCCGGCGAACCAACCTTCTTTTCATGAAAATGATTCGTTCATTTTCTGAATAGGTATGAACTTTTTTTAGATTTCTAAATTCACTTTGAATTTAAACGTATTAAGAAAAATGAACGAATCATTTTCATGGAACGAAGGTTGGTTTGCTGGAAAGTTCGTTGAACAAATTTTTTTTTTCATCAGATTGTTAATAACTTTTTGAAATTATTATCATGCAAAGCTAACTTTTCAGTACCTTTCATGTGCATAATTTTTTGCAAATTTTTATACATTTTATAAAAAATTGTTCGCAATTCTCCCGCAATTTACGCAAACATCCAAAAAGAACACTGTGCAAGGACTACCTCAATAAAAAAATAATTAAGTTTTTTTTGAACCACCCTAAAAAGCAGTATGTTGTAGACGTGACGTTGTAAAAAAAAAATCATCGATCGACATAGCGTTACACTGTGCATCGTTTGAGATATTTGAGTCTGCAGTGCGCACCAAAGTTGAGTGTTGGTCCCAAACCGCATAGATTACGAACCGTATTTATAAATATATATTATCGACAAATATGTGAGAAAAAAATCAAATAAACGTCGTTGCATGAGAGTACTTTTGCGATGAAATGATTTATAATGAATTTGATGAATGTCGATGATGTGCCGCAACATTGAGCTAAATCAAAGTTGAAGCATTAAAAGGCTTGACCGTTCATTATCCGAGACTGCGTATCGTTCGTGTCGCGAATAATGCAGTTTCGATAATACGGTCAAGATAAAATAACAACATAGCTGTACCTAATTAATAATAGCTTCTAACTAATACTACGTAACCATTTTCTACGAACAAATCGTGAATACACATACGTTCTCCAATCGCAATTTCGACGAAGATCTTTTTTTTTGTTTAACAAAAATCGTGCCAATGAAAATATGTATATTCAGTTTTTTTTTTTCCAGTTCGATCGGCGCTCTACTTTTTACTAAATTGAGCAGCGTATTTATCAGCCTCTACGATTCATATATATCGTATATATAATATTTATATAATAAGGGTGCGAGCGAGCAAAGAAATAATGGTGACGGCTTCCACAAAGTTAAATTCGACACAGAACAGTAAATGTGAAAAAAAAAAAAATTTATCAGAAAATGTAGGCAGCGTGTAAATTGAGACGACAAGTTGTCCACTTACTTTCTCCACGATGGAATTCTGCGAGTAGCGCAAATAAAAAAACAGAAAGAATCGGAAACAAAATAAAGTACGCGTTAGTATTGTTTGTTATTATTCGTAAATATGAGAAAATAATAATAATTGTGTCGGATGTTGCGATAGATGAGAGATCACCGCGATTAGCTACTTCGCCGTTTGGATTCGAGCGCACGAATTTTTCGGAGTACGTTTTTCGTTTGTTTTTTTTTCGTTATTTTTACAGTAACTTAATTCCACGCAAAGAATTACCGTAATCGATATCTCCGCCGATGGTTTCCGAAAGTTTTCGTATCGTAAAGGACCTACTTCGTTTTTTTTTTCTATACAACGATGCAGACAAAACAATAATAATCATGTATTATAGTAGAGATTTTTGTGGTGCAGCGCACTCCACTCACACTTTACGATCGAGGGTGTAATAGGGGTGATAGGTAGGTTTATCGATCCCTCACGTACGGGAGAATCTTTTTTCTTTTAGAACTTTTAGAACGCCTACGACGCTGGCGTTTTTTGCTCACAACAATAATACAGTCCCGCCAAACGCGAGTTACCGTAAGTTTAAGAGAGAATTTGGCATACTTTTCGATGGGATAAAAGTCTGAAAAAAAATCAAGCATGTAGAAGGTATCAAAAATATTAATTTCGCATAATAATAAATTCAAAATGTTGATAACAAATTGACGAAAAAAAGAAATTGTATTAAAAGTCACTCGTCAACCTCACTTTTTTTCTTAATAAAAATAATTCGTTTCTCTAAGTGCGGATATTTCCAAAATTTTGTCTAATTGTGTAAGATTACATTTTTCAGATGGAATAAACAAATGAAAACGCAATTTTTTCAATGATTAGACAGAATTCTGAAAACAATTCATACGTATTCAGAAAAATGTATAGTTAATTTTCTGAATATTAAAAAAAATTATTATTATTTTAAAAAAACGTTAGATTGACCAGTGATTTGTTAGACAAAAAAAATTTTCATCAATTTGTTACTAACATTTTGGAATTATTATTATGCAAAATAAATCTTTTCCAAAACGTCGACATACTTGATTTTTTACAGATTTTGATCCCATCGATAAGTATCCCAAATTCTCACTGAAACTCGCGTTTGGCGGGACTGTGCCATAAATTCCTTAAATCATCGAAGAGCCAACACATCATAGAATCCCACAATTTTTTTCCAATTTTTTACCGCGATATTTCAAAGCCAAATAGAACATTCGAATGTAATGACCGGCCAAAAATGTCGAACGCCGTCCGTGCCACCTGTACGTGAGGTGCCGAAGCCTAAATATAATGCAAATGTGAATCAACCTTAATATAATCGCAGAAATATATATATAGTCACATTGGCAGCCACTAGAAGCGTATACTATGCGATAGTAATGCTTCACGACAATACACAAGGGCGTAACATCATTTCGAAAGATCTTAACGCTGTATCGATGAAACTCGACGAGGTCTCCTCTTCCCTTTTTTTTATGTATATATTTTACATCGCACTAAGCTGACAAAAGTGATTCTTCTCTTCGTCTTTTTTCTTCTTCACTCACACGATGAGAAACGAAATCGTATGTATAAATTAAAGCTACGCAGAGACAATGTTTGGCGTAAAATTCACAGCACAATTTTGGGCGATGAGCCGAAAGTTAAAGAATAAATAAAAAACCCAATAACAGATTAGAAGAGACAAATAGAGAGATAAAGGGTATTATAGTGTACCTGTCCCTCCACATTCCTTGTCCTTTTGGTACGATACCAAGGGCAGCCAGCGACGAATTTAAGGACTCTAGTGACGGTCTAATTTCGGAACAGAACTGCGTTTAATTATCAGGAACAGTTCTAAACCGTGCTCATGCTTTGTGTAATTTCCTTATTTTCGTTCTCTTCGTTTTTCAAAAAATCAAAAATAAAAAAAAAACTTTCTTTCGTAACGTGCAATTATCACAGGCCTCCGTGGATTCAAATCAGTCAATCTAACAACTACAGCGCTACTACTCGTAAATCGTATAGCGGTGAAGGCGAATGAAGTGATATAATCGGAGGATGAATGAATATCGGTGTGATAAACGATGGAAGTGCGGTCGTGCCTGTGATGGCGAGAGATTCAAAAAAAAGAACGAGGTAAGAGATTTTTTGAATGAACACTTATTCGTCGCTCGTCCAATAAGTATTGAACTTTCTTGTAGACCTCGAGCCTTTGAATTCTCGTTACAAATCCTTCTATCGATCTTTTTATCGCTTTTAGATCCCACAAAAAATCGGAAAAAAAATTGAACAATGATCTATTGTTTCGTTGAATTGAATTGTCCGCGGCGCAAAGATAAAAACGACAAACCGATTAGCGAGCGCGGTACTTTCACTGATCGTACAACTTCGCGCACTCCAAAGTACCATGCTATAGCGTTTGCGTTGTGAATGAACTGAACTGAATGAATGGCCGAGAGACGCACAGTAGCGGTCAACGCATCCTGCGCAATCCGCTCATTTGTATTCGCAACGAACGGTACCGCTCGAAACGCCTGGTTGATATTCATCCCGTATGCATTATTTTACCGGTAGATGCGTTACACTTATGGCTCTCGAGGCCGATGGGAAATGAGATTGCGGACAACAATATGTTTGTTGCAAAACCCGTTAATCGTCGACCGCGTCCTCTTCGCGGAGAAAATAATTCTTTTGATTTCATTCGATCGATTACTCGGGCGTTTGAGGCACAAAAAAAATATTGGTCCGATGCGAATGGTGCTGTACACACAGGTTTTAGTTTTTTTTTTTTTTTTTTTTTCGTTTTTCTTCAACTAAACAAATAAATTAACCGATCATCTGATTCATGCCAGGTTCTATGCAACACCCATTCGATGACGGATAATCAAATCAACTTTACAAAAAAAATCTTTTTTCTTCAATCGATACGAAAACGATTAAATAAAAAAAATTAAAGGAATTTAATAGGAAAGAAGCGTATTTCTTTTTTTTATTAGTGAGAAAAAAAATGTACAAAATACGATTATTCGTGTCGGCGCTCCGTTGAAAAATTCCAATATCCGAATATCGCAACTTGCGGATCGATCTCCGGTTTTTAGAAACAATTTTTGGAAAATTCTCTTAAAAAAAATTTGGCCACTCCTACAAAATTAAAAATTCGAACCCGATATTTTTCAGCACGATCGAAAGACAACGATAATCGCATTCTGAAAGACTCGTTTTTTTCTACTACATGAAATATATAAAAATAAGACAATTTTTGACAACGCGAAAGAAGAAAATTTGATTTTTTTTTTTTCGATTAGTTGGAAAACGCATTAAATCATAGTCTCGTAATAAATAATAGTAACGCTAAAACATAACTAAAAAATAAAAATAAAGGTGGTTAAAGTTAGTACGAATTCTACGACCAAGCCACCCACACATTCACACGCACGCCATATCACTCTATAATACACAACATTATTGTTTCAAAGTTAGCTATCCCAGTAGTATATAATATTTACATTACAGACTTCGAGAATAATTATAATTTCTAGCGATCGAATCGTTCGCTAATCGCGTGCTTGTTGACGACTGTCGTAGACCGGACTGTCGACGGACAATTGGAAGGTTCGATTCGTTAGAGACAAAACGCTTTTTCTTTAATAGACGAACTTTGTCCGACATGGCTCGTTGCCATTGTACGCGAATGAATCGCATATAGCGTTCTCAAGGAGTACAGTGGTAGTGGTGAATCGAATGATTTTGTGCGTAAAAATACAGTAACGATACATACCCGACGTGTACGGGATGCCGGTTGATGTCGACGTTGTCTGGCTTCAGATTCGCCGCGTTCGATCGGTGATAATTCTCCTTCGTTATCATTTCTGTAACGGTAGATGCTGCAATCGATTAACAATTATCATCGCGCCCTTGAATTTGTTTTACTTCGTTTCTGGACTCGACAAAAAATTTTTTGCAACAATAAATAATAAATTAATAATAATAATTTTTTTGGAAATTCTATTGGAACAACAAAAATTAGGTTTGGTGAACAAAAATTTTTTTTGGGTTCCAATACAACTTTTATTGTTCCACTACAATTTTCATTGTTTCAATCAAATTTTTGTTGGGACAACAAAAAAAATTGTTTAACTAAAATGCTTACCGGAGTGTCGATTGTCTCTCTCGTCGTCCGTCACGTTGACTCGCATCGAATCATCACCCATGGATTTCATGTCGTCAACAGTCATGTAACGATACTGCTGTTGGTCGCTGAGCATCGGATCTTCGCCTGTGAAAGATCGCGAAACGTTGAAAGCACAAACTGACGATCATTATTCTCCCTGTGACTTCTGTGCGCACGCAAATACGGAAATACATTAGTGTCGTTTTTTTTAATGTGAAATATTCAAGACGTGCATACACACATATTGAATAATTGTAGGAGGTAAAATGGACTCGCGGGAAAAATATAAAAATTGCGAAGAAATCATTTTTTCCATTGAATGAGAATTTCGAGGATGTTTAAAAAATATTTATTTGATGCTAAGTTCCTTTTTTTAAAGATAAATCTTATTTTTTAAAAATTTTATCCGATTTTTTAAAAATTACGTCTTGATTGCCCATGTTTTTCGTCTACTTTGCCTCGGATACTTATTTTGCTTTTTTATCCTTCAACGTGAGGAAAATGAAAATCGTCGGGTGTCTACAGATTAATTAATTCCGGCACGTTTGTAATTTATCGTCCATGCAGAGCAAGGACACGAATAAAGTTTCCTTTTTTATACTTATTATACGCGCATATTATGATATAATATCATAATAGTATATTAATATATTATTAATATTAATATTGTAATATACTATTATATATTAATATACACATGTCTGCTCAAATTATAAATTCACGAAAATTTTCTTCATCACAATTTGCGTACGCAGAGTCAAGGGTTTGTCTTTCTTTTCTTTTTTCTTCATTTTTTTTTTACAGTGAGCACAGTGTAATAGAGGACACATGAGAGCTGATCGATTTTTAATCAGTGATAGATAGATCGGTGCGATACTGCGAAATAAAGACACTACCGACTATTCGTCTAAAATTTCTTCTAAAATAAAGCTGAAAACAAAAACGAAGCGTAAAATGATCCGCATGTTTTGCAGTGAATTGCCGAACGAAAGCGACTGCCGTCGTGAAAATGTTTAAACGTTTCGATTGAAATGAAAAGAATAAAAATGGATGCGAATTGTTTGTGAATTTTGTGAATATGTTTTCTTTTCGTAATTTTTTTTTTTTTTCAGAACGTCTCCCTAAAGTCTCCCTCATTTTATTTTGAACCGTCCCTTCGAGATTTACCGCCAATTACTTCCGGTCTTTCGGCAGTTCGGTGAGAAAACAAACAAAGTTTCTCCTTCAGCGAAAGAGGCGCGCGAGGTATCCGATAAATTTTGCGAAGAGAATTTCGCGTCACTGGAATTCCGTTTTCAATAAAATTCGCGCGATAAAGTTATTTTTTTTTTATCGCGGCAAAAATGTGAAAATTCTGTCGGTAACGAAAAATTTGGCGAATGAAATTTAGGATTTCATTCAAGGCCCGGCGGGAGCTTGCACGAGACTGAATGAAAGCTCGTCATATCGTCCGATTCTACTACTAAAGGCGCAACAGTCGACGGCAACGTAAAGGCCGGGAATGACCAATTGACCCACGAATTCATGCCCACACGTACCCCGGCGCAAATTCTTGAAATGATAACTTTACGAGAAGGTAAATTCCAGTGGTCGAGTCACGTTTCAATAATTCAATAATCAAACGCCCTCGCCGCAGCGGTATGCGCGGCGTTGCAAATATTGCCGATTACACGCCCATGCAATTCGGGGTATTTAAGGGGAGACCCTCAAATAAGTTTTTAAATAAGGCTTAAGATCTGTCCAACGATTCGAAATCCGAGGGTTCTTTTTTTCTATTTAACTCTCTATTTTTTTCCGGTATTTTATCATAATATCATTAATAATTAATAATTAATACAATAATAATAGTTATATATTATTATTTTTTTTATATAATGTATAGTGATATATCGATATATTTGTGTGAATTGAAAAGAAATTTTTACTTCCTGTAAAACGCCGAGAAAAAAAAGATACATCAGACTTGGCCTTCGCCCGATAGATTTTTTGCTGCCCTTGAACGTTCTATTTTTTCTCATCGGTAAAAAAAATCTCATCGAACAATCCATGTCATTGGGGTCATGTGCCAAAATTGCCCGGTCCTAATAACACGATATATGGAAAAAGTCCATTTTGCTTGTTTTTTTTACTACGAAAAAAAAATTGTGCCAGAAATTCCGCGAATGTTTCGCTCGCGCAGCGTGGCTAGAGAAGCCTCTCCGAGGCCCAATTATAATGCATACATCATCGTCGAAGCTTGGCACGCGTTTCTTCGTGACAATTCTCCGGCATATTTTCCGACTTCGAAACACAAGCTAGTCAGTGTCTCGCGTTGCGCAGTAACGCTCACTTCCTCGACAACAAAAAGCTTCTAACAATTCTCGTAATCCGCGTCGCCGCGCGTTAATGAAAATTCGAGCGCCGCGAGAGGCGGCCTCAACAGTCAACAGAGAGAGAGTCTGTTATTTCAAGCGCTCACTACGTCTGCGAACGTTTGACCTCATCGGCATTGAACTATATATATATTCATTCGATGCTTGGAAAATATAAAAAAGAGGAGAAAAAAAAAAGATATATATCGATCGAATAGAATCGAGCTAAATCGAGTTATCCCCCCGAGTTAAGATGAGGAGAGAGTCATAGACGAGAATAGTTCATGACTGTAGTAAAATTGATGTGGCCTGGTGTGTGCCGCATGACCTATAAACAGCGAAGACCCGTCTATACGAATTCACCATATCGTTGTTAGATTGTAATTTCGAGTCTGACGCAGCGGTTTATCTTATTCTATTTGAGTAACGAAGCTTTCGCCTCGGAAACGCCGAAACTAACGCGCAAATTATATATATCCTGGCGCCGGTTAATCTTTGAAAATTCCTGTTCGAAAAAAAAAAAAAAAAAAAAGATAACGATCACAATCGCTCGGGGAGGGGGCGAATTGTCCTTCCATCGAGTCAAACAGCGAAAACTACAAGTTATTTGTAATTCCAATTTTTTTCGTATTTACAAAAAAAACTCCTTTTAAAAAACAACAAGATTTTTATTGCACGGATAGAAATTCTTCAAAAATTCCTATTGAAAAGAATCGAGTTAAATGGTCGTAATTGCTTGGGGTAAATTCGTCCTTCCTTCTATAAGGTCAAACCGCGATAATCACACGCTTTCATCAACTTCAATTTTTTGATCAATATTTTGAAAATTCTTTTTCGAAAAAAAAAAAAAAAAGATTTAAAAATCAAGGCAAACGATTGTAATTTCTCGATGTAAATTCGTCCTTCGTTCCGTCGAGTCAAACCGCGAAAACTACGAGTTATTTTTAGTTACATTTTTTTTCCTTCAAAAAAGAATTTATATTTAAAAAAATATACGATTTTAATCGCTCAGAAAAATTCGTCTTCCGTTCTGTCACATGAAATCGCGATAATTTCACGGATAGCGATTCTTCAAAAAGTCCCATTCAAGAGAATCGCGTTAAATGGTCGTAATTGCCCGGAGTAAATTCGTCCTTCCATCGAGTCAAACCGCGGTAATTACACGCTTCTCTCTATAGCAATTTCACCGGTTAATATTTAAAAAGCCCTTTTTTGAAGAAAAAAACAATTCCAAACGATTGTAATTGCTCTCGATAATTCCCCCAGTCATTATTTCAAGTCCAAAAAAAAAAAAAAAAAAACGAAAATCAAGACAAACGATTGTAATTGCTCGGGGTAAATTCGTCCTTCGTTCCCGTCGGGTTAAGCCGCGGTAATTTCACGACGGTTACATTGTGTCGGTTTTTGTGCGGGCTCGGCCGTACACAAGCGCGGTGCGTTAAATGGACCATTCACATGTACGCGAGCGGTTCGCAAGCTCGTCTACCTGACCCAGTTATACGATATGAATACCAATCACTTCCTTCATGCGTTTCAACGATGACGCTATGTATCTCCCGAAGTATACATGATGTAATCGAATTAAAGATGCGTTGCGAAACCCGCGGTGCAGGAAGTGCCATTGTGTTTATCTATCGAGTTACGTTATTAAACAATTTTTTTTCTCTCCATTCCTCTCTCTCGTCCCCGTTCTATCGATATTGAGTTATCGAGTATCGAGGCTGGATCGCGTTTCTATTGCGTTGCAATTTTTTTTTTTTTCTATATATTATTTTTTTCATTTTTATAAATACAATATTTACAGAATATGTCGCTGTTCCTGTTACGAGCGCATCCGCAGCACGCCATCCTCTTGGTCGGCTTCTTCTTCTCCTTTGCCTTGTCCTTCGCCATTCTGTTTGCCACTCGCGAATCGTGTGCAATTGCCTCGGTGCCGAAGAGATGTGCCGAACGAGATTAATAGTCGAGTATCGTTCGTCAACGCTAAATGTTTACACTGTCTCGTCAAGGCCACATGTGTCTCGCATTTGAGCGTTGCGCACTGTTGATTCTGCCACTCAAAGTCTTCCGAGCTAATCTTGTTTTTCTATTCCTTTTTATCGTTTCAATATTTTTCAAAGCGCTCGGCCTATCAATTTTTCGTCACACCGACCCGAAAGTCATCGACACCAAATTGCGCTTTCGAAACTTTGCGACGCGTTATTTTACGCGAACTCGTCAATGTTTGTGTTTATTTTTAATAAAAAAAAATTCTCCTCATTTCACTCGGCGCGTTGATTATTTAAAAAAAAATGTTTTTCTTATCGAACTGCGATGCGCAGGAACAGCGACGATTCTCCACGAGATCGATGCGCGATCGGCGCGAGTCAAGAAATGTGACTCAGCCCGCGACGAAGCACCAATTTTATAATAGAAAATCCGTTCGTGTCTGCCCCACCATCGTTTTTGCAAGTTTTCCACGCGCGTATCGCGTCGCAAACGTTGTATATTGTTTTTCGCTCGAAACCGCAAAATCGCTCGGGTAGTGGTGGCCGAGAGTCGGTGCGTTCAGCACGAAGCTTCGCGTCTCTCGGACTCGTCGCAATTTGCATGAGACTCGCGCTTCGATCGATTCATCGAAAAGTCGTAAATCTATTTGAGAATAAATGAAAAAAAAAAATATAGCAACTTTTTTTCTTCGGCAAAAAAAAACAGTGTAAAATTGGATTTTCGAAAAAAATATTTTTCGTCCTTCCAGCGATTTTGCCGCGCAATCGACGCTGTCCATGCGGGAACTTTGAAATAACTGCTACAACCTAACGTTACATAAATTAGTGTATTTCGGGTCGGGAGATCGAATTTGGCTGTTTGCCAACGCGCGCGTCGAACTGACTACACCAGAAAATAAGAACCATGGAACACACAAGGCTGCACGCCGCCCAGCTCCGTTGCGTAACAGGTAGCTGGTGGGAAAAACGGCGAGTCGATGATGTTACGGAACGTGCCATGCGTAAGTGCACTCGTTGCCAGAGTTGCAACGAGTACAGAGAAAAAAAAAAAAGACGAAAAAAAAGAGCATATTCGTAAGATCGCATCTTTGACGCATGTAAATTAATCGAAATGACGTTCTAAAACCGAGACAGTCCCGTTGGGAAGTGAACACGTGCGAGATTTCAACGTGAACTGGATTTTCCCTCGTCCTAGAGAGTTTGCTCCAAATTGTCGCGCGACTATCTTGGCATGCCGCGCCGTATGCACTCGAGATTCCCAGAGAAACGGAAACCAAGGTCGCGGGGTAGAGCTATAAGTGAAACTAAGCGTTTCCGGCATATTACGATGGGAAATTATCGACAATAGTAATAATAAATAATAATAAAATCTATAAAAAAATTTAAAAAATAAACAATGAAAATTATATATTATACAATCATTATATTATTATAAATATCAGAACTTGTGCGGAAAGCACTCGAAAAGAATCGAATTTTTCTGAAATCATTATTGCAATATCTCGAATATTCGAACACTTCTGAATATGATAAATTTATAATAATAAACTGTATAATAACTGTATAAGTTCAAATTATTATTATCATTATTATTATCAATATTAGAATTAGAAGTGTGCGAATAATATTTGAAAAAAAAAATCAAATTTTTCTCAAAATATCATTTCGATATCTCGAATATTCAAAGAGTTCTGAACACAGTAAATTTATAATAGTATATAATGTACTAATTGTATAAAGTATATTTATCTTTACTATTTATAAAAATTATTATTATTACTATTATTATTGTTATTGACAATTAATACTAATGTTAATTAATCCATCTAAGGGACTACGGCTATTGAATTCGAGGCACTTGCTGTTGCGGATGAAATACTTGCCAGCTATAGCTACTGTCTTTCGTTAGTTTCTCTCGTACCGTTTTTTTCTCACATAGCGTTACGATGATTCGTTTTTTTTTTTCTAAGTGTATACAATCAATGTCGGATATAATAATACCTCAACTCAACAATATCGTGACAGCGAACATGACAGACCAAAAATACAATGAACAGAGGGGGGTATTCGGGATAATACACAGGCGATTTGGATTGGGGATCAACGACGGGGAACATTGACAGAGAGACAATGATTAGAGTGAAGTGACACAGTGAGACAAGAACTTACGAGTGTAGGTCATTTGGCCCTGGTAGTAGGAAGGGAGATACACGTGTTGCGCGTGTGGCGGTTGTCCATAAACATTCATGGTCGCCATGCCGATCTCATCACCACCTACGTACGTGATACCACCCATCGAGTAAAGATAATTTTTCACGAGACAACAATTCACAACCCTAAACAACGTCGTCTCAGAGAAAAAAAAGAGAGAATAACGAAAACGAAAACAAAGAGAAATCTCATTACTATCCGACACGCCGAGTCGTTGCGAGATCGGCGGTGTTCGATCGGAGAGAAAAGAAAACGAAAAAAAAAGTCCGAAAACCGAGACGCTCGAGAGCCAACGAAACTTGTGAAAGCTTTCGCTAATTTCATGCTTCGACCGAACAAACTTAAGGAAATAATAATCGATGCGACAAACGAGGTAAGCTAGTCGAAAGAAATCCGGAGGTATTTACAAGTCGAGGGAAACGCAATTTTTTTCTGCGGAGTCAAGAACTAATCTTCTATTCAATCGACAATTCGTTGTACCGATTTTTGGCCACAGTTTCGTTGATTTTTTCAGGAACCGATTTTTCGAGAATCCGCTGATTCGCTGAGCCCGCAAGGGAAGACGGAACCGTCGGATTGGGGTACTTTTGATTCAATTTGATAATAGAATTCAAGACGATCTGGAAGATTTACTTGGTGCACGTGGTTTCACTCTACCGTGAGAGCGATTGGAGGCACACCCGTGGATGTTTCGCATCATTTTGTGGGGGAAAAAAAAGTTTCTTTTTTTTTTTCATGCGATTAGCAAATTTGGCATGCGGTAGATAAAACTCGGGGATTCGAGAGATTCGGGACAAAAATTGAAGAATTTCCGGCGAAAGAACGAAAAGAAAAAAAATCTCTATCATATTTTACCGTGGTCTACATCGGTGCAGAGCCGCGATGGAATTCTTTTTTGCCGAGAGGAAAAACAAACGAAAAGTTCACTCTTACGACGCGAAAACGAAGCGCACTTTGGCTCTTCGTGAACGTTCGATCGCGACTGTGCACCGATTATTTTCATAAATTCGTAATAAACAATTGAATCTTCACATCTAGAAAAATGTCGAGAATTATTAATAAAAAATTGAGTCTTTGCGCGAACGGGCGCGAATGCGAAAACTTACCACCTTCGTCCTCGCTGTCGCTCATGAATGTTTCCTGCATAGATTCGGGAGCCTGGACTCTGTATTTCTCTTCGATCGTCACTGTGTGCGTCGTCGTTATTATCGTCTCGGTAACGACTTTCAATGTTTCGACGACACTTATGTAGCCCAACTTTTGTGCGATGGCCAGAGCCGTTTGTCCGTTCTGTGAAGTGAATGAAGGAATTTAGAAATAACTAGAAATCGTAGTGAAAATGAGTAAACGAAATTGGAGAATAATTGCTTTTTCGAAAACGGAGATTCACGAAGTCGAAATTAGAAAATTTACATCTCGAATATGTTCCCCTGATTCTGGTATACTTGAACGATAAAAAATTTCGGTTTTGGCATTAGAAATCAAGCGTTTTTGCTAGAAACCTCATTTATCATTTATCATTTATCATTTATCATTTATCATTTATCATTTATCATTTATCATTTATCATTCATCATTTATCATTTATCATTTATCAAAGTCCGGACAAAATAATAGTTCGAAACGTAATGATCTCCGCGTGAATCGTATCGCCCGAGATCATGAAAAATTCCGTAAACGCGATCATTTGAAATTCACTCACGTTGGTGACCGCATTGGGTTTCGCTTTGCTCTCGAGAAGCAGATTTATAACCAGCGTGTGACCCTGCTGAGCTGCCTGATGGAGCGGCGTGTATCCCGCACCGGTGCTGCTGTCGACGGCTGCCCCAGCTCCCAGCAAGAAACGCACCATCGCGGCTTGTCCGAAGTGCGAAGCCACGTGGAGAGGTGTGTAACCGGCCTGTCGCAAGCAACGATCTCGATTAATCCATGGAAAATCTTGTATTTATCGACACGCCCGCTCTCGGGGTAACTGCGATGATCGTGAATTATTCTCGAGAGCAGAGACACAACTGAGAATCGAACCTTTTTTTTTTGCGACAGAAAGAAATAAGCGATACCGCAAGTAGAACGCACGAAGGACAATTAATATGAACCTCTTACGAGTCTCGTGTTAATTGTATTGTCCGAGCGATACGACTGTCGCCCGACCTTCTGCGGATTTTACTCGCGGGTTCGACGACCACGAACGACTGGACAGACGAGGATTACCTTTGTCTTTGCGTCAACGTGAGCCCCGTTCTTCACCAATATCGCGGCAACGTTGTACTTGTCCTCTTGTGCGCACAGATGAAGCGGCGTAAGTCCATTCTAAGCGAAACAATTTGGTCCGATCAATAAAAATGCAATCCATTAGACGAAGGAGTATCCGCGCGTCGGCCTCGTCGTTTACCTTAGCCTTGTGGTTCGTGTCGGCTTTGTGCTCGATAAGCAGCGTCGACATATCGGTGTGACCCTCCTGGGCGCTGAGATGAAGCGGCGTGAAACCCGCCTTCGATTCGGCATTCGCCTTTGCTCCGTACTCCAACAACGTCGTCGCTATATCCATCTGACGAAAACAATGGGTAAATTGAAAAAAAAGTAAAAAACATTATTCCTTTGATACGTTCTTATATTCGGATGTGGTCATTTTTTTCTATGATCGAAAAATCGCCACAAGCAATCAATCGCGTAGGGTACCTTATAAGAATTTTTTTTCATCGAAAAAAAATAAGTAATAGGAATTTCTCGATCTAAAATTGCCATTAATTGGATCTACGCTAATTTGGGATCGAGAAACTCACCTGATTCTTCCGTGCGGCGATATGAAGAGGCGTGTGACCGTTCTTGGCCATTGCGTGGGGCGAAGCACCCTTGTCGAGGAGAAGCAACGCGACGTTTTGATGGTCGTAATGCGATGCTACGTGAAGTGGGGTAACTCCGTTCTGGAAATAGATTATCGTTTTATAATGCATGAAAATCAAAATTTATTTATGAAAACAAAAGGATCACAATTTTGTCGTCCAAAGAGTCAGAGGAGAGCGACTAAGTTCTCGATTGATGAGCGGACGACTATTTGACCGTCATTTAATTTCTTTAAAAAAAACCATCGATACGTCTGTTTATACAGATATTTTTCATAATGCGTGAAAAGCTCTTTAACGTATGTTCGAGGGTTTTTCTAACAGAAATACCATCAAGTAGATAAGTGCATTGAACCAAATCGAATGTATACCTTTCCTTGAGCATCGACCGGAGCGTTTTTCTGTAACAAAAGCCTCGCGACGTTCATGTTTCCGTACTTAGCCGCGAGATGCAACGGAGTGAAGCCCTTCTTAGTCGTTGCGGTAAGCGAAGCGCCGTTTTCTAACAAAACGGATGCGACCTGTGAAAGCGAAAGGTTCGAACGGTCAAGTGTACGATAGATCGTCGCGAAACGAGGAGATTCAGTTCAAATCGTACCTCTTCTTGTCCCTCCTTCGCTGCTATGTGAAGGGGAGTGTACAAGTCTTTCGTTGTAGCATCGACATCGGCACCGTGCTGTAGCAACAACATTACGATGTCGACATTGCCCAGACGCGATGCCACGTGAAGCGGCGTCTGTTCTTCCTGAAAATTCAAGGGCCAAAACACTCCGTTATCGACGAGCAATGCAGATCCATAATGCAAGCCTCGAATGATCGCACGATCTTCGAACAGACGTCGAGGGATCGAGTTTTTAAAATGAATGCGTACCCTCGCTCTGGCATCGACCTGCGCACCGTTCCTCAAGAGTATTCTGATTATGTCCGTCTGGTTTGCTCTCGCCGCGAGATGAAGTGGCGTCTCACCTCGGACCGTCGGTATATCCGGACTAGCTTCGTTTTGCAGTAAATAAATCACGATATTCATGCATCCCATGAAACTTGCCACGTGCAGAGGCGTCAATCCGGACTGTTCGATACAACAGAGAGAAGATAAATTAACGTCAGTTTCTCCGAATTCATTTGCGCTCGTCGGCAATTACAAGTCTCAAACGGTGCACTATTTTTTCTTATGCCAGGTTCGAATGAAAGAAAGAAAGGAAGTCCCATTTTTTTCTACAAAATTTCTGTAGCGCTTCCATTGAAAAAAAAAAGACACCTTCTAGAATCTTAAATATTTTGAAGGGCAATTTTTTTCACATTTTCGAAGCGCTGTTATCAACAAACAGTCTCATGGAATTCGTGATAAAATTCCTTTTTAGATATAAACATCAATTTTTTGCTTGGAACCGCACGCGAGGCAGTGGATTTACAGAGAAACTTGTGGAGAACGATTGAAAAAAGTGTAATCTTGTCGAAGCCTCACCTCTGTCGTAGCCTCGATGCTGGCCTTGTGCTTCAGCAACAATTCAACAACCTTTATACGATTCTTTTTACATGCTATGTGCAACGGTGTAAAACCATTCAACGCCCTGGCGTTCGGATCCGCCGAGCGATCGAGCAAGAGCTTCGCGACGCGAACGTGACCGCAATGAGCGGCTACGTGCAGAGCCGTAAGATAGTCGACCGTCACTTCGTCGACCGGTGCGCGATGATAGAGCAAAATTCTCGCGGCGTCTACGTGATCTCCCTGAGATGCCATGTGCAAGGGAGCCAGACCGTTCTGAAAGATAAATAATTCGTTAAGATCGAAGGCCTCGCTTCAACATCGTCGGTGAGACGAGAACATTCAACTTACTTTAGTTTTCGAACCAATCGGCGCTCCCTTTTCGATTAATATATCCACTACTTCGTGGTGACCGGCCCTCGCCGCGCAGTGAAGCGGCGTAAGTCCGTCTCTCGTTTTCGCTGCTATGTTAGCGCCCTTGCTCATGAGAAGATTCACCATCTTGATCTTTCCCCATTTCGCGGCCACGTGCATAGGTGTTATGTTGTGCTGCGGAAAGAAATTTCGCAATAATTGTTCATCATCGAGAAATAATTGATAAGATTTTTCGCAGATGCGACGGATGGTCGAGCTGCCGATAAATGAAACGGAAATTCACCTTTGCTGCAAAATTGACATCGGCGCCTTTGTCATAGAGCAAGGAAGCTATTCGATCGTTGCCGTAATGGGCTGCGATGTGTAGCGGAGTAAATCCGCTCTTCGATGTTACGTCGGGATTGTGGTCGTTCTGTAATGAAATAAAAATAAATTCCAAAAAAACAACGTTTAGCAACATCGCGCCAAGGCGATTTTAGAAATCAATCGATCCTCGATCTCACTTGTAGGAGCAAAGCGGCAGCTTTGCAATCGTCTTTCTTAGCCGCGATGTGAAGCGCGGGCAAGCGCACTTTGCCGCGCGTGTCGTTCTCCAAAAGAACCGCAACGACTTTGTCGTGGCCCTGCTGCATCGCGACTGCCAGCGGTGTGAAACCATCCTGAAGCATTTTAACAAATCATTAAAGCGACTTACATGATTGATTATATTTTTGAGAATTATTGGAATAAATGTTCGATTTAAATGTTCAAAGAATTCGAAGAATTAATTTAAAAATGAATAAAATACAATAAAAATCGAATAACCCAAAAAAATGTACGTAATTTTTTAAAAATTAATAAATCATGACCCTTTACTGGAATATCGAACTAAGAATAATCTATCGATTATGTAGCCTTTCGAGACGATTTCTTAAAATCTGTTAAACAGTTTTTTTATTTATTATCCTATAAATTTTATTAAGTGTTCGATTCGGATGATCAGAAATTCAGAAAATTAATTCTATAAAGAAAAAATACAAAAGAAAAATCGAATAATGCAAAGTATATCATTTTCCAAAAATTGACAAATCATGACCCTTTAGTGGAATATCGAATTAGGAATAATCAATTGATTCTGTAGCTTTTTTAAGGCGGTTTCTAAAAATCTTTCAAACGGTTTTTTTCTCATTACTATAAATTATTTTATATTTGAAATCAATAGATTTTCTCCATTGAAGAAAACAAAGGAAAAAATAGTCTTTGTTTTCGATACTTTTCGAGTCGTCGATTAAAACGAAATCGGATATTAACCTCGGTAGCGAGAGTTTGATTGGCTCCTTTGCTGAGCAAAAACTTGACGACGGAGTCGTGATTTTCTTGAGCGGCCATGTACAATGGTGTGAAGCCATTTTGCGACTGTGCGTTCACCGACGCTCCTCTCTGTACCAACAACTGTACGACCTCCTCTTGTCCAGCTGCAATTCAGACCAGAGAAGCATGTTTTTTTTTTATCACATAATTTTCTGTTCGGCTCCAAACGAAGCGTCTGGCGAAATATTCGACGCTTCGATAATTACCAAGAGACGCGATGTGTAACGCGGTGTTTCCCTTTTTCGTGGCGGCGTCGACTATTGCACCGCGCGTCAACAGCTCTCTGACGATCTCCAAATGACCGTCCTTCGCGGCGAGATGCAAAGCGTTCAAACCATTCTGCAACGAACGAAGAAACAACTGTTAACAAAAACTATCGCGCGTCGACATGCGCGTAGATGAAAAAAATTATAAAGCCGCCGCTGCTATTTTTTAAATATTTTTTTATTTATGTTTATGGTAAATATTAATTATTTATAATAATTTGTATTTTTTTTTATTTAATTGAAAGAAAAAAAATCGTTCTTTAGTCGTTTGGCAATTTACCGGAGCGTGAAGGATTAGAAATCTTACCGCGTTCGAAGCATTTATATCGACACCGGATTCCAGATACTCCAAAACTTTTTCCAATTGTCCCGCCCTCGCTGCTCTGAGAAAAGCTGTGCTGGGATCGCTCTGAAACATCAAGAATATTTCGTATTGTAGTACACGTTTATTTCTGTTTTATTTTCTTTTGCTTTTTCGTGAAGGAAGCTTTTTGCAAAAAATACATTTTCCAGATTTTTATGCCAGGATGATCGAAGTGCTTTGAAACGTCGAAAAAAGTGATTTTTACATGTAATTTTTGGATTAAAGGTCTATCAATAAATCCGTTAAAAGATTCAAATTTTATGGCATTTTGAGGTTTTTGAAAAAAGTTTGTTTTCGCTCCAACTTCCACAATTTTCGAGATAACTGGTTAAATCTTGCATTTTTTTTTAACGCTTGTTTTCTTTATAACTCTCACAGTTTTTAAAATATTGAGCTCAAATTTGGCTCACTGTCAAATTATTGTCACATTCTCGATCTAAGTAAACATAACTGTCTACCAATTCTTATAATTTGCTCTTTAAATCTCAAAATTTACCTATTTGAATGTTGCATTGTGAACAAAGAACACTACGAAGCTTCCTTTATAAGGATGCAAAAAAAGAAATAACGTGGTAAACACAAAGCGACCGTGATGAGGAAGCAATGTTTCTATTTCATTTGCCGGGATTTATTTTTACGAATAGGATTATCGTTAGTATGAAAAACGCGAGCGAGTCGCCCGAGGGCACGTCGAGCTCGGTCTAATCGTTCGTGATTGCTTGAAGCGGCGGCATACCGACTAGCGTAATATCTATTTTTGAACCTATAAAGCGGATAAGGATGATAAAGATACCAATGAAGAACACGGCTGAGCTGTTCGAAAAGAAAAAAAACAACAACACATAAGCGAGTCCGAGAATCGTCGATGAGCGACAACGAGGAGACTGATCGCGAAAGAAGGAGCCCCGAGCACGTATATTCGTCGCGTCGGCTGCGATGTCGTAAACCGGTCAGTGTAATGCCGTAATGGTTAAGTGGTTCAAGGAGAAAGCCCGATGCGATAACTCACGCTCAGATAGGGTCGAAGGGAACACGTTTTGCCCGTACAGAGCTTTATACAGAATAAAAAATAAAATGAAATAAAAAAAAAGAAAAACGGAATTCAAAAATGCGAGTCCGAATGATAGCCTTCGAAATGATTCTACGTCAATTAAGGCAGTTTAATTCAACCGCCCGAATTCGAATCAAATATTGATATTTTTTCTCAAAAGCTATCGAAAAAAATTAAATACGTACAAATTTTTTTTTTTTTTATATTTATATTTTATACAAATTATTTTCAATTTTTTTTTTATTTATATTTAAAAAAAATTATTTTCAATCGCTGTTTGGTTACAAAAAAATTGTTTAGAAATATTATCATTATTTTCATTATACAAAATACAAAAAAAAGTTTTAGTTTCGACCAAAATTTGATAAAAATTCGAATAAAAAAGACTTATCAAAGAAATATTTCCACACAACTTTTTCATGGCATTGTAATTTTGTAAATCGTACTTCGATGGCACAATTTCGTGTGAGATCCGAAAGTGCCACAGTTTGTGGCTCAACGATTGACGAGTGCAACTGTTCAATCAAATCCGCTTGACGCGCGTCTGAGAGGCTTTCAGATAAGAGAAGAAAATATTTGTCAAGTTGTACGATATCGTGAGAGGAATTCCGGAAGTTGAGCGAACGTTCATTCATGGATTTGTGCCAATGAACCAGACCGATTGCAGACGAACGATTACGCGTTGCTCTCGCGCCCACGCATCTCTCTTATCAGCCGCGATACGAGCGAGAATAAAACGATCTGCGGATGACCAGACTCATCGCAACCGTACGCAGCGTTACGCTAATTTCACTATCTTTTACGGAATTCTCGTGAGTACGATTATTACTTTTTTTTTAATTATTTTTTTCGGGCAATGAGCTCATTGATAATTAGCGTTTCGTCACGCGTTTCAAAACACAACGACTCGCAATGATGTCATTGACGCGAGAACGTTTGTTTTTCGGACGTAGCGAGATAACAATGTTTTTCTGTCGACTGTTATAGGTGGATTTTGTTTTTCAGGACCGTTCATGGGAACACTCGACGATTTTGGACGTGAAAGTGGTTTTTTTTATAGTTGAAAAAAATAGTGTCACCAATGAAATGCGATTGTTCATTCGTATTGATATTTTGACAGTGTGAAAAAATTCTTTGTTCTACATATAAACATTTGTGAGAGAATTTTTTTTTTCCGAGTAAATTTTTTTTATTTCGTAGCCATGAAAATGATGCCAGTTACATCGGCATATTCCTTCCTTACTTTTTTTTATCACGATCTACCAAACTCTGTTTGTAATAAAGTACGTTTATCATTTTTCGTTTCTTCAAGAAGATTTGTTTTGTGAAAATTTACTTTAATTGTTATTCTTTACATAAATATCTATTCATTTATTATTATTTATTGAATATATTATAGTTATATAATTTTTTCATTACTACTGGTAGTAGTTTATTTGTAGAGGAATTTTTTTCAAAAAATTGAAAATGGCGCGAAAACTAAACGACTGCGTGGATTTTGCTCAAATTCAATACCGATCGTTGGTTTATAACAGTAAAACTTTATGCCAAATTTTGACCCAAAATCATAAAAAACGTTCGAGCGCCACCAGAAATTTTTCAAAAAAATGAAAAATTGCGTGACCGTGAAAACTGAACAATAGATTTTGCTAAAAATTGGATCGAAAAAGATGATTTGATCCCCCAATATGTGACTTGAATTTTCCTTTAGGTTCTCCATCCAGACATATTTTTTAAATATGATTTTCCGACGTTTTGGAACTTTCTGAGGACGTTTCCATGAAAACATCGAAAAAAAAAGTGTTCACCAATACAAATCCTCTTCAGGAAGCAAAGGTAAATTAAACTCGACGGAATTGATAACAAACTGCGCTATTTTTGTGGGACAAGTGTGACGATAGGTTTTATAGATTTTTTTTTCCTTCCGTCTCGCGTGAAGTATTATATAGCTGCTCGGTCGACCTATTCGTGTCACCCGCCTGTCTCGCGTAAAGCCACGAAGGTAGGTGGATCGAAAGGGGGCGGCCGGTCACACTGTGGTTACAGTGGCGCGTTTAACGTAGGCACAGGGCGCCGCGCGGTCTGGCACAATGTCAAGGGGTGAGAGAACTCTGTCTACGGCGCTTCGCGCAGTGGCCTGACGAGTCTTGGCGTGGCCGAGTAAAAAATTGAAAATATTTCGATTATAAGCTCCCCCGTTGTCTGTATCGATAAAAAAAAAAAACATTGTACAAAAAAAACCACGAACGATATTCGAAGCTCGACGCTTTTTGCAAAAAATATATTATTAACGAAATACTTTTATTTTATTATTATTATTATATTATTATATTTTATTTTATTACATTGTTATATTTTATTTTATTATATTATTATATTTTATTTTATTACATTATATATTATATTGTATTTTATTTACTTTCGTCTCTTGCAGACGAGTTTGCGAGATCGAGTTTTTTCTTCCGCGATTCGACGCTGCGGCGGACATTTCATTAATCCACGTCAAGTCGACAGTTTATCATTAATTTATGCTCGAATAACCCTTCGACAGCGGAAATTGAAGGCTCGAACAATCCGGAACGAACATTTGTTTATAGGATGCTCGAAGTGGAGCGAAACCAGACGAATGAATTCCCCCTCCCCGACGTGGCACCGCTGTAGTCGCGCGTAATCGATACCATATAGCGCTCCGCTTGTGTTGCTCGCCAGTGACGCAGTGCAAGGCCTCTGCACCTCTATCGGTTTCTGTTTTCGCGAATGGCACGCAGAGCTTGGAACTCGTAACGGCACGAATTTCCAGCTAACAGTTCTTGTTAAATTACTGACGATGCGATTTCGTAGAAAAACCAAAAAAAATCGACTCGTAAAAAAAAAAAACGATTATTCGAGCGAATAACAAAAATCGAATGATTTTAAAAATGCAAAAAAAAAGTAATTGATCGAAATGAGAAAAAAAAATCTAATGATAAAAAAAAAAAACCAAAAAAAAAAAAGGTTAATCGAAAAGAGAAAAAAGATAGAATAATTATTAAAAATATGAAACAAAAAAAAAGTTAATGGAAGAGAGAAACAAAAATCGAATAAACGAATATTATTCGATTAAATTCTTTTTCTTGCTTCCAATCACCGTTATATATTTTTTTGTTTCTCTCGAATCGTTTCGCGAACGGCCGAAATCAGCTTCGATTTTATTGCCAGAGATACCGCTCCGGCTTTCACCGCGAGCGGTGAATGAAAAAAAGGAAGTGTATTGCGCCTCTCTTTGACGTTGATTCGTCGATCGGTGATTCCTCAGCGACGATTTACCGAGCACAGCTTTTTTTGCTGTCCAGCGGGCGCTGGTGGGATTTGGCGAGTGGCTCGAGGATGAAGAAGAAGAATAAGACGATGATCGATCGGCGGAGAACGCCGATCGTAAAAGTTTCTCGGGGCGCGCGTCAGGCCCGCGCCCACATGCTCGCTAAGAACGCAGAGGCACTACCAAAAACTATTATTAGACGAATGGCTTCTATTTCGATTCGTTCCTCGGGTGCGCAGTGATATACGTTCGTAGTATGCGTGGAGCAACGGAATTTATCGAGCTACGCGCCACACGTCTGGTATCTGCTCTATGCGCCTCGTTTGGGTTGCCAGAGACAATAGTTAAGGTCGTTCGCACACGGCAGTAACAATGTAAAATATATAACTCGCGGGGCCCTCCCCCCTGCGCGCTGCGCGCACCAACGCCCTGTTATTTTTGCCAGTTTTTCTGCTTAACAAATTTTTTATAGAAGATTTTTATCTATAATCTATATTGTAAAAATACCTCGCCGCCGCCGCTGTGTAGGAAACGGTAGTTTAGACAATATGCTAAAGTCACGGAGTGACTAAACTCACAGAGGGGCTAAAGTCACGGAGTGACTAAACTCACGGAGGGGCTAAAGTCACGGAGCGACTAAACTCACGGATGGGCTAAAGTCACGGAGGGACTATACTCACGGAGTGGCTAAAGTCACGGAGTGACTAAACTCACGGAGTGGCTAAAGTCACGGAGTGACTAAACTCACGGATTGGCTAAAGTCACGGAGTGACTAAACTCGAGGAGGGGTTAAAGTCACGGAGTTACCAAAGTCTTCGAGTGGCTTAAGTCCCGGAGGTTCTAACGTCTCGGAGTGGCTCAAATACCGGAGAGAATATATTATAAAGCGCAGTGCTAATGTTTCATAGAAGTTCTAAAAATCGTAATCGCGAAGCCCGATGAAATATTTCCAAAAGTTTTTCTGAATATCAGTATAAAACTTGTATCGTAAAAGAATGAAACATCCGATACCATTGTGAGGAAACACGAAGAGAAATTACACTACGAAGTATACTTTTCCGAGGGCTCGTCTAAAAATAGATGCAAATGAAATTATACTAGCTTCAATTGCATAAAATTAATACGCTCGCGCCGTGAAATGTGCATAGACTCAACCCCCCTGGGAAATACACGGTAGAAAGTCCCAACGATTCCAATTCAATTAACCAGAACGGCAGAGCCGTATTTTCCGTTCTCGAAACTCATTGAGAAAAGAAGAAATTTAAAAAATGCAATTACGGCGAGTAATGGAACGCAAATTGCTGCTTGCATTTTACCCTTTTAGATGGATTAATGCGTCGAAGAAAAAACTAGACATTGTGCTCGACAGGTGAGAAAAAAAAATCTATTGACATTCGATCGACCGACTTGTCAATGTCGAACACAGTCCGGGATTTGTTTTTGCACTGTCGACGTAAATTCAATACAAGTCCGGCACGAACAACGACGGAATAATTCTCCGACGATTCATCCGTGAAAGCACATGCGAAGCTTCCTTTTTTTTTTTTTCGATAATTCCCACGCAAAACATGAATACATCTGACGCGTTTTATCGCTCTGGAGTACCGTGAATGTCAAAATACAAACGCGAGGCTGGAAAAAAGAATGTTTTAACGCTCATTCCGGCCCAAGGAAATTCTCGATTTCTCCGTGGGTGGTTCCAGATGCTTGAAAGCGACCTTGATTGAAACAAAAAAAAAAGAAAATGTGCTCTCTAGAGCATAGAGCAGACCGTCGCTATGCCCGGAAAGATATCTTGTTTCTACCCTAATGACTTGCAATCTCCGAATTCGCATCAGCGCTCTCTTATCGGGTTTGCAATGAAATCAACGAGGCACGAATCTCTTTCGGGAACGCTTAGAGAATGCTTACGTGGAAAGAATGGGGCAAAATGGACACACGAGGCGAAATGAGCGAAATGAAAAACGAAAACAGTCGAAAATATCGAAATAAAATAGTAAAAAACATTAGAACAATAGAAAGGAAACTAACATTGAAAAATAAAAAATTTGAAAAAAAATTCGGAAAATTTGCAGAATATGAAATAATAATAATAATGATTGCGATTAATTTTAACAAAAATTGAGTATTACATTAACAAGAATTAAGATAATATTGAGAAAATAAAATTTGCAAGGAGCAATTTTTTTAATTAACCAAATTTTGCGTCAAGGTTTGTGTATTTGGTTTAAAAAATTTCCCCGTCTCATCCACACCGACCATTCCGTCACGCTCATTCCTGCAGCTTATATGCGCGAAACGAGGGAGTCGTTTGTGCTCGCTCGAAGGAGCGCGTAAATACACGCCGTTTCCACACTAATAAACGCTCCTTGCGTCGAGTCTGTGATTCGGGAAAGGATTCAATGCCAATCTCGCGGAGTACGGTCGTCGAGATTTTCCGAGCGATGGAACACGAAGAATGGAAGAGATGCGAGGTTTGCTCGTCGGTAAATTTCTCTTCGATCGGAAAGGCCGCTGTTGCGCCTCGCGAACGAGGCGAAATCGAAGAATACGAGACGGCCGAGCCAATCTCTGCGAGCGAAGGTTGAATATCCGTTTACGATGGAAACCATTTCGCCCGTTTGCGCCGAACATGTCGAAGCGACGACGCCGAGGAGCGCGTTGTTGTGCGCGGACGAGAAAAGGCGTGGGCAGAGCCAATACAGCGCGCGAGATCGTCCTCGAGGGCGTACACAGTCGGAACGTTTGCGTCACTACGACCGATCGCAGCCTTTTTATTCTTCCGAGACGCGATATCGATAAAGCGGCGACTGACGGCGCGAAGGCTCTGTTTCGAATGGTATCGAGGCAGAAGGAAAAGAAAAAAAAATTGCGAAAACCGCGAGAGATATCGAAAGCAAATTTATGCCGCGATCGCGGCGACTTAATCTCCTCGCGTCGATACGAAAACTCCCTTCGAGGTTTCTTCACTTTTGTATTTTACGATGCAAAAGATTCGTTCTCGTATGTCTCGCGCACCGATGGACTCCGGATCGTTACGTATAGGGGAAAGCGGGGCAAAATGGCATAGCGGGGCAAAATGGTACGAAATGGTCAAATAAAGTCCCCCGTATGGAAAAATTTGGGCAAAATGGGACAAAAGAGAGTCCCATCGAAGTAGATTTTTTTGCTGTGCCATTTTGCCCCAATACCATTCTGCCCTGGTCCCATCGTGCGTGAATACCGTTTTGCCCCGGTATGCCGTTTTGCCCCGCTCTCCCCTACACCGAACGGGCACGAATTTCACTGGTTTTTATGCTAATCGGTGCGCAACGACGATTCCACCGATGACGAGCACCGCGTGATCTCACACTCGTTTATTTTTATCTTCCGCGCGAATGATATTATGAGGTAAGCGTGTGCGCTTTTTTTTTTTTCTTTCATTCCTTTCAGGTGTACGCAATCGAAGCGCGCGAGACAAGCAAATCGTGTTTTGAATAAATACATATTCAAAACCAGAAGCATCGCTGTCATTTATCTATTTCGGAAAAAAGTAAATAAATGGCATCACATGATAATAATAATAATAACTCATTGTTTTTATTGATAATCCAAATTTTTTCAAGATTCATTTTTCAAAAAATTTGAAAATTCGTTTAAATTAATTTTTTATTTTTTTAATTTAGAATTAAAAATCTCTGATGATTAAAAATAACAATACAGTCGCGGTGGTTATCTATTTTTTTTAATCTTTTTGTTCTATATTTATATTTTTGAGATTTTTCTATTTTTACGATTTTTGTGAATAACATTAATTCACAAAAATGGCTACTAAGAAAATGAATAAAATAAATCTGTTTTCTTAGGAGCCATTTTTTTTCAATTTATTACAGCAAAACTTATAAATGAAATAATGCTAATAAATGATGTTTTTTCACAAAATTTCATTTCTCAGACTTTTTGAAAGAATAAGTTACCACGACAAACCGGACTCGAAGGAAACGTCGCATCTTTTATGGAGCTTCTACTTTTCATATCGTCCTGTGCGAGGTCGACAAAACGTTATTGTGTCGGCAAACATTTGTCATATCCGTCGTGAAATGCGACTGGGGATAAAACAAAAAAAAAATGCAAGTGCCACACATTGTGTCTCTCGGATCCTCTTGGGATTTGTGTAATGGAGTACGCCCTGGTGGGCGCTCGGCGAGCATAACGGAAGCTCCGGAGAACCGATGTGTACTTCCTTTCGTTCCATTCACGCAAAGTCTCGGCGCCCTCTTTTTTCACGTCTGAAACGTTCCCCTAAATAATTTAGCGATTGCACGGCTCTCTCATTCAAAGTAACGTGTATAGCGTCGTAGATACCGGGCGCGATGCATCGCTGCGTTTAAGCTCACTCGACGGACATCAACCTCGATTTTTTTTCTACCAAACCATCTTAGTCTATATCCGCGAGAAAAAATGCGTCTTTCATTTTCACAATTATTATTTATGTACCAATCAATTGAGAGCTATCGATTGTTAAAAAAAAAACAAGATCTTTGCCATATTTCATGTTAAAGTTATTCTTGAAAATAATTGGCGAGAGAGCAAAAAAATTTGATAAATGGTAAAAAAGAATTATTCTGATTAGATTCGGAAACCTAATTAACACAATTTTTCATGGCTCAATTTTATTCTTAATA
Organism: Ischnus inquisitorius; assembly: GCA_963924025.1. Taxonomy (NCBI): domain Eukaryota; kingdom Metazoa; phylum Arthropoda; class Insecta; order Hymenoptera; family Ichneumonidae; genus Ischnus; species Ischnus inquisitorius. The sequence continues at coordinate 16,312,783 of OZ001251.1, forward strand.
AAACTCAAAAAAAGCATTGATCAAAGAGCGATTACAAGATGTAAAAAAAACCCTCCGTCTTTTAAGATATAAAAGTTTCGATCGATTCTTGTTAATTATCTCGAAACTTTGGTATCAGAAAAAATCCGAGATTGTGATCGAAAATTTAAAAAAACCGACAATTTTATGAAAAATAAGCAATTTCATCGCTTTCGAATTCAACACCGATCATCGGATGAAAATAGTAAATTTGTGAAATCGTTTTCAATGAAATCTCGAAAAAAAAAGGACAATTAAAAAAAACCGAATAGTCTCCGCGAGGAGGCGATAAATAAGAAAAATAACGAGCGGAATCGAAGGGGGGACACGTTGTGTACGATATGACGTGATAAATTCGAGAAGGCGTGAACCGAAGGTCCTCCGGACGACACGAAGGTCGTCGGTAACATAATGATCTAATAAAATATTATTCGGAGTGCGAGTATTGGATGCGCGTGCACACGCATGCGGTGCACGTGTGTGGGCCGAGCGTCCAATTGTTTGATGGAATCAGTGCCTCTATCCGTGACCCCTGAGCCGAGAGAGCGTCGAGCACCACTTCGGTGCTCGTCGTCATCGTCAGCATCATCATCGTCGCCGTTGCGGGGCCTGCGACAGCCGGAAGAATCGTTTAAATGCGTTCACTATCGCTCTCGCCACGGCGACAAGACGAACAATCATGACGCTTCAACGCTCATCCGTTGAAATAGCTGAGCATTAAAATCGTTTAAAAGCGTTAAGAAAGCAAGGGCTCGAAGAGAGAGAAAAAAATCGCTGCTACATAAACGTCTCACGGGGGTTTATGTCGCGGTCATCGCGACTTCTTCGCATACAGTCAAATTGTGGCGAGCCATGAGTCAGTGCGCGAGTTTCGCGCGCGGCCGGATGACGACATTCGCGTATAATGCCGTAAACAAGGGACAATTGTGAAAAAGTATGCCAATTGTCCTTGACCGCGATAGCCTCTGAGACAGCCCGGAATTTTCGAAACACTGTGGAAGCTTATGTAGGACGTTCGTACGGTCACCGCTTAATGCAACACAATTAATCCAGGACGCGAGCATTCGCGCCGCACTGACCCGTCTCGTACTTCACCTTTTTGGCCCTCGCGTTTCCATCGTTACGCACCCGCGCGCAATGAGCGTGAAAATGGTTTTTGCTCGGTGAACGAGTCAATTCAGCTGACTCCAAAATCCGAGGTTAATTCGAAGATAGAAGCGCGTTACCAAATTATTGAAGTTGTTATAAATTTTTTTTTTTCGATATTTATTTCGATGACTTGAAAACGGTTTCAGTTTTCACGCCATTTTGAATTAAAAAAAAAATGTCTGGCGACGTTCTAATTGATTTTTTTCTAATCAATAATGATTGTCAATTTTTGAGATATCTGATTAGAAGTTGGTACCAAGTTGGACTATCGCAAACCAATGAATCGGTATTGAATTTGGGCAAAATTTGCGCGGACGTTCAGCTTTCAAGCCATTTCGGATTTCGTTTGAAAAAATTCTTTGCGAATAAACTATTATGAGTAGTGTCAAATAAATCAAATAACTATTATATATTCAATAAATAACTAAAAATAAATGAATAGATATGTACGTAAAAAATAAAAATTAAAGTAACTTTTTGCAAAACAAATCTTCTTGAAGAAGCCAAAAATGATGAATGCACTTCCTTACGAAAGTGATTGAAAAAAAGAGCCGAAGCCGTCTGCGAATGTAATTGGCACTATTTCATGTATTTATTGAAGGAGGGAATATCAATTCATTTTTGGGCCGAATATTCGGGAAGAGTTTCGAAAGGATGGAGCGCCGGAGTGCTGAATTTTATTCCACGATTTCGTGACGAATCCGACTGCTCAATATGGATGAGTTCCGACCACAGTGTTAAAATCCTCAGTGAGTAATCCGAGTAGGGGAGATTCGCAGGAATCTTCGCTCGAAAGAGTGCTTTATGCGCCGCTGTATAGAAACGTGTCGCGCTTCAGATCTGGTTCGTTGCACGTCGGCTCGGTCACGCTTCGCGGCCGACCTCACTTCTTCTTTCGTCTTTCTCCCTCGTCGTACAACCTAACGCTCGTGCATGCCTCGCGCAGTCAACGAACCCGACTCCGTGTATCCGGGAAGCTTCGGGATTCAGGATCTCGCCGACTCTCGCCGCGAACACATCGATCGGAGTGTCGTGAAACACGACCAGACGACGATGATTATGATTTAATGAGGACGCAAAAGTAATTGAAATAATTCCCTGTCAATCGTGATTTTCGAATCGCGCCAATACGTATATCTGGAATCAAGTGCATCATTAAAAAAAATCGCTACGCAATTGAATTACAAAAATATTCGAGCGGAATTACGAACACTTTCAAATTCGGGTACGAAACAAATTCAAACAGTTAAAAAAAAAATAAAAGCTAGATATATTGAGAATATTACACTGCGAAAAGGATGTATTCATAGTTAACAAACGTATAGTTGGATATAGCAAAATAAACCTTTAAATTGAATTTTTTAGTTGAAATTAACGAATAAAAACGCAATTTTTCCGGTGATCGGACAAAATTCTGAAAAATTTGTATTCAGAAAAAGAAATTATTTTCATTAAAAAAAAGTTCGGATGACCAGTGATTTGTTAAATAAACGTTTTTTTTTCAAATTTGTTCATAAAATTTTCAAATTATAACTATACAAAATCAATCTTTTTAGCACCTTCCACATGTTCGATTTTTTTAGAAATTTCTATCCCATCGAGAAGTATTGAAAATCCTCTCTGAAACTCACGTTAACTCACGTTTGGCGGGACTGTATCTATCATAAATCCTTAAAATCAATTATCAATAAAAGAACAAAATCGAAATAGAGATATGAATTTGCTTCGTTTTTCCGGTTTTTTTTGGATTGGTCCATTTTGCCCCAAAATTCGATCGATTCATCGATTCATTTCGATTCGAGTTTATTTTTCTCCGTTGGCCTATTTCGCGCAACTTTCGCCCTACATCGGTGCAAGCCGGTGCTGAAACACGCGAACCGCGCGCGGCGGTTGATTGAATCGCGAGGTGACGATTGACGAGTGATGGAACATCGTTGTTAGTTACCGGAGGGGAGGGGGCTTTGTCGCCCGGAGGCGAGAGTGTCTCGACAGCTTCCCTTTTAGCGCACGCATCGTTCCTACCGAATGCTATGCTTCTTCATTGAATAAAGTGCGTTTCAATGAATGGAGATGACGAGAGAGTTGAGCGTGTGCTGTTGCGTCGAAAGACACACGAGATCCTAACTCGAATGCCTCGCTCAATGTCTTTCTTTTCTTTTTTCAATCTTTCCATTCCTGCGATGCGCAAATAGCCATTGTCGCGAGTGGCGAGGACGATGATTATCGCTTCCCCCTGCACTTGACCCCCTGAGCGAAACAACGACTTCGATTCTTCGACAGGGTTCGAGGCCTCTCGTCAATGAGAACTAAACGCTCGTAGTTCGCAGTTGCAATACGCTCTGTGTGCGCTCTGCGCCGCGAGAAGTCGGAACTCACGGTTAACTCCGGTCAAGGTCGAGGCAGCGACGACGCTATCGTCGCAACGATAATGCGAGCGAAATAAGGACCTTGGCTCTCGTTAACGACGCGGACCAGGTTAACGCACGATCGCGATAAGATAATTCACGATTGCGCCTTATCGGATTGATAATCGCTTACGCAATCCGGCGAGTCTTCGGAGTCGGATGAATCGTGAATGGCGAAGCGTTGAGAACATCATCGAGAGAATGCAACAAAATCAATATTTTTCTATACGTCAAAGCAGTCATTTCGGAAAGAATAAAAAAGGCGATTTCGTTGCCGACTGAGTCAATGTCTTATCCCTTTGAATATCGTTTTTCACTTTCGTGCCAAAAAAAGTCCAAAATTTGAGCCGAAATTGAAATCATCGGGGTTTGCTCCCCATAATTAAAATAGTTCTTCCCAATATAAGAACCATCGCGATTACATTCGCCTCTCGTAACTCGCAAGCTCGTCTCTATCACGACGATAGGAAAATCGAGCAGTTACAAAGTCACGTTGATACGAACTAATTGACAAATTATGTCATATTCATTCTCCGCCAATTAGTCACGAGAATACACGCGCTGATGTCGTATGTATCGCCGTCGCAGAGCAACAATGTTCGTCGGAGCGTTCTCATAGGCCTGCGGCTCCTCCCATTGGTTCTCCGCTCTCCCCTCTGCTATCTCTATGTATTCCGATTAAGCGTAACGCTGCACTCGGGGACTACGAGAACGCGGTAATCGTGGGAGTGTTTCGCGTTTGCTCGTTACGAGCGATACGCGGACAACGCCGTGAATCGTCGCGGCTGCGGATCCAACGCGCGGCCAGAGCCGGAGAGAATGATCGCGGCGAAACGCCGGTTTCTCCGAGGCAGCCGAGAGCTTCGAGTCCCCAACGGAGAGTGCGAGACTCTCCGTGGCGGCCGAGGAGTCGGATGGAGCATTGACCCATCGCGCGCGCGTTCCTCTCGGCGAGTGCAAGTTACGACGAAACCGACGACGACGACGACGACGACAGACCGGGACGAGTGCAAGCGCGCTCCAACGCTTACACAATCGTCGACGTTGTGTCACTTGCGCTTACGGCTCCTACAACCGGCCTCTGATATATTTACTTATGCAGTCCGCGCGACGGTGTTATTGCCCGACTGTCTCTCACTCCATTCTCACACCCCGGCCGTCTCCGACCGCTCTCGCCTCTCCCGTGGCTTTCTATTTCTTCGTCTTTCGCTGAAAACCTCTTCGTATAATCCCCCGCGTCGGAGAGACGAGCGAAACCCGTTACAGCGCGAGGAGAGCACTCCGAGAGTGGCGGAGCGAAGACTCCGGACTCGGAGAGTGCTCACGCGGCTGCTTTCGTAGCCGAGAGGCAACGTCGACCAGTTTTATTCCCGGTCTCGAGCGAAAATTCATTTTAATTTGAATTTTTTTTTTTTATGTTGAGAAACGAAATTCTGGAGTTTGGAACAAGCCACTGGATAGGGGGCAAAACGGCATACCGGGGCAAAATGGTATTCACGCACAATGGGACCGGGGCAGAATGGTATTGGGGCAAAATGGGACAGCAGAAAAATCTACTTCGATGGGACTTTCTCTTGTCCCATTTTACACTAATTCTATCAGACGGGGGACTTCATTCGACCATTTCGTACCATTTTGCCCCGGTATGCCATTTTGCCCCGCTCTACGCTACTTCAGTGTCTTGTCGCGAGGACACGTGACACCAGGCGCCAGGACTGCTATCCATCGAGCGGTTTTAACGCCTCGAGCCTTGTTACGAGGCGATCGGTAAGGCGCAATCCGATCGTTCGCTTCGCCGAGGAACGACGGGCTTCGATACAGGTGCACGGATTGCGATAGCTCGTTGAAGCATCGGTAAAACCCGCGATATCTTATCCTCTCGTGTCGTTCGATAGAGGTTTTTCCAAAATGTTAAAATTGATTCAAAAAATTATTAATAAAAGAGACGATATTGAAAAAATGGTGCCGATTACGTGACATGCCTAATTGCTTTCTCTATTTTTTTATCACCGTCTACTAAACTCTGTTTGCAAGTACGTTTATCATTTCTCGCTTCCTCAGTTATGTAATTTATTACAACTGATATTTATTTTGTAAAGAAAATTTTTTCAGGATTTTCGAAATGGCGCGAAAACTGAACTCCTACATAGATTTTGCCCAAATTAAATACCGATCATTAGGGGAGAGCGGGGCAAAACGGCATACCGGGGCGAAATGGTATTCACGCACAATGGGACCAGGGCAGAATGGTATTGGGGCAAAATGAGACAGCAAAAAAATCTACTTCGATGGGACTTTCTCTTGTCCCATTGTGCCCTAATTCTATCATACGGGGGACTTTATTTGACCATTTCGTACCATTTTACCCCGGTATGTTATTTTGCCCCGCTCTCCCCTAGTTAATAATCGTCTAGTTTTGCACCGAATTTCAGCCCATCTCGAAAAATGTGGCGGTTGAAGCGCCACCAGAAATTTTATTTTAAATTTCGAATTGGTTCGAAAACTGAACACATATTCATTTCAACGTGCGATCTTATTTTTCTTTCCATCACGAACGCGTACCGAAATGATTCTCAACTCGACGAATCAGGATTTATCATCGTTTCATGAGAAGCAATGTCGTTACAGTGGACAAAGCGTTATCGCCGCGTTTCTCCGGGCCACCGTGGACGTAAATCGCGTTGTTAGCGGCGATTCTTCATCGCGACTACAAAAACGACGATCAAGATGAAAGAGCAATCGAGCGAGAAAGGAAAGAAGTGGATGTATTGTCGTGCGAGCGTACACGCGGTGTCCGCGTATCTCTCTAATGGACGAACCTAATGACCTAATAGCGCTTTCAATCCGTCGAGCCGGAGAGATGCACGAAACGTGGGCTGCGTACGAAACGATAGAGGCGAGATAGAGGGAACGAAGGAACGCGAAGGCGTAAGTGCGTAACGCGCTAATACGCCTCGGACTCTCTCGAAGCGAGTCGGCGACTAGACGGGTTATAAAGCGGATACGGGCAGTCCGGCCCGGCCGGGCAGTCACTATTTCTAGGCTCTCCGCTATCATCGTCGCATTGAATAGGACCCGACCAATCTATGAGGGGCACTCTCTTAGGCCACTGACATTCACAGATGCTCCGATGGTTTTCATGCTTTCACACGCACCAAAACGGTCAAAAGCGAAATATCATTGCAATCGTTCCGGAGGCCAAAACTGAGATTCCGAGCTACTTTCGAATAATTCCCAATGAAATAATATTCTAAAAATCAACTATGGACAAGGTCTCAAGAAAATGAATTTTTCATAATAATTCAATTTTTCTATTATTTTATACCGTTTCAATAATGTTCTATGTAGGGGAGAGCGGGGCAAAATGGCATACCGGGGCAAAATGGTACGAAATGGTCAAATAAAGCCCCTCGTATGATAGAATTGGGGCAAAACGGGACAAGAGGAAGTCCCATCGAAGTAGATTCTTTTGCTGTCCCATTGTGCCCTGATACCATTTTGCCCCGGTATGCCGTTTTGCGACGCTCTCCCCTATTGTCTCAAAAATGGAGCCAAGATTGATGAGCTATTTTTTTTCCGAATGTCTTTGAGTGGAAATTAATTTTATTGTCTCCTACAAATGTTGGGCATTCAATTCTTTTAATGAGAGAAAAATTAATCTTCTTCGGGAAGGATTATCCGTGCGGATCTCTGTGCGAGTTTTCACTTCTATTTGGAGCGTGAACTCCCGAGGAGAACTGAAAATTCGTGGTCCACGGTGGAAGCCAGAAGGCGAAAGATTGTTATCGTATCGTCGTACGGCGTTTTAGTCTGTTGGCTCGGCCCGTTCCGAGTACAAGTCGAGTACTACACGAGGCAGTGCGCGCTCGCAAGGAGGACGAGGAACGAGGCGAAGGCTAGTGAAAGGCTTGTAGTTCACGGTCAACGTCGAAGTCGCCTCGATGCGGCAATACTTTTATATCTCCGAGTGGACCTTATGCATGTCTGCCGATGTCCATACATAAGCATATACACATACGCACAGTATATATGCACCCCGTCGTCCGTTCAAACAAACGGCCGATGATGAGGCAAGCGAGAATATCTCCAATCGAATTCATTACACGTGCAGTGTCCGACGCTAATCGACGAACGTGACGGGAAAAATAATAAAAGAAATCGTACCGAATTTATTATATTTCCGACTGCCGTTCATACAACGCGAAAGCAAAGAAAGAAGAAGAAACCGGAAATTCGACGAGCGCCGGGTGTGTCAACGATTTTGGATCGTTCGACTCCGGAATTAGGGTACTTTGAAAAGTTTTTGTGTGACCAAAGCTCGAGTTTCTCGAACAATGCAGATCAGACCGGAATTTTTTAAGTGAAAAAAACTAGATAGACTATAATTTTATCGTTGATGGAATATGAAGAAAATGCATTACCAAACTTGTAGTCTCATTGAGAGAAAAATATAGTTTATCGCTATACTGAATAATTACCTAAGGGCACGTCTATGTACATGTTGCTATTCAAAGAGACCCAATTAGTGGAACAATAATTATATTCATCATTATTATTGAACGGTATTAGCATAATTATAGAATAATTAAAAAAAAACATATAAAGTTAAGAATATTTTTTATAGCAAAAAGAACTGTATTTCTTTTTGCTATGTAATTTTTTTTCAGTTCTCTGTCCGAAAGTGCCGAAGGAAGCAAAAAAAAACGAGAAGAAAAAATATAAAATGGAAAATATTTTTTATATTAACAATAAATAGAATTTTATATAAAAAATAAATAGAATTGGCGCAAAATGGGACAAGAAAAAGTCCCATCGAAGTAGATTTTTTTGCTGTCCCATTTTGCCCCAATACCATTCTGCCCTGGTCCCATTGTGCGTGAATACCATTTTGCCCCGGTATGCCGTTTTGCCCCGCTCTTCCCTACTTCTTTTATGACGTAATTTTTTGGATCTGGCCAAAAGTGTCGATAGAAGCAGAAAAAAAGAAACGAGCGGAGGATCGTGTAAAAAAAAATACTGGAAACAAATCGCAGGTAGAGAGGATCGGCTCCATCGGCGATTAATTCGCGAGCGACTCGCGTGATCATCGATACACGTACAAGCTCACGAGTCGGAGTATCTCGCGCGCAGCGCTGAAACGTGCTTACCCCGATGTATTCGAGGTTTCGCATACGACCAACTGACTATTGCATAATTCCGTCGACGCTCTCGTGAATGACATCACGCCTGGATCGTGAAACGCGTGCGCGGCTCGTAAACACAGAACGGATCTCGTCATTGCCGAGGGACTCTGCGCGTTTCGTCGGTGAATTCATCCGGGATATTGCGAGCGCTTGTCCCCGTGGCGCTTCAAACTATACCGGAATATTCTGACTAATTGGCTCTGTGATTGCCTCGGGGACGGCGTTGTCGCTCGCTCGCGATCGCAATGAAATAAAAAAATAATAAAATTTGGTCCAAAAATAAAAAAAAGCTGCAAACTAAATCACATCGCTTCCGCGCTTTCGTTTTAACGTCGTTTGCAAAGATCTTCCATGAAAGTGTTGCTTAATTTTGGATTCCTTATAGAAGAAGTCTTGTGAATGACGACGAGAAGGAAATGAGGAAGCGATGTACAAGTTTAATTTGGACCATTTTGCATGTCTCAATTTCATTCTATGACCCAAAAGAAATGCGGATAAAAAAGAACTTGCATTCGAATCGACACATTCGTATTCTCCGAAAATTAAAAAGCCAATCGGTTCCAATTGAAATCAACGACAATCGTCGGATAGGAATCGTCATTTCGCGCACGGTATTGTTTTCAGCTACATACGCAAAAAAAAATCATTAGTTTACAACCAACTAAAAAAAAAGTAGTTCATTTGTGGCGACCAATGAAGGCTCCGAATCCTCTCACGCCAGTGTTATCAATTCGAGGGACAACGAAAAACAAAAGGAACGAATTCCCGTTGCTGAAATCGATATGGCAAAGGGCGGTGGCTTGAATAATATCACGGCTGGCGTCGTCATCGATTCGAGACGTGATGAAAAAAGGAAGAAAAAAAAAAACCGTAAATTCCAGAGAAAAAAATCGACTCGTGGCAAATGGTGGGAGCTTAGAATGCCGTGAGTTGGAGCTCCCCGGGGATAAATTCATGCTCCGTAGAACCTCCGGAGCTCGCTCTTATACGTTTCCTATAGTTGCGTCGATATAGGACATACGCTGTAAAGTATGTAGGTCACTCTTAGGTGTGTCGAACGCCGGAGAGCTCGGCAGGAGTTCTCGGACACAAAGCTCGCTCGCCGCCCAGGGTGAAGCGTATATAAAATTGATATTGACCTTATTTCGCCCAGTTTTCCACGACAAATCGGAACGTCTGCCCGTGAATCGCCGAGCGAACGAGTCAATTTCATCGCGAAAAATCGCAACTCTTTCCGTTGCTCGGCCGCAGGTTCGCAAATCCATCTGACGAAGGCCGCGCGAGCTTGCCAGAGCTCGACGATGCGGAGTCTCGCGCTGTCTGGCGCACACGAGCGGCAACCGATCGATCCTTCGTCGCCGACGATTCCCCGCGAGAGAGGAAAAGAAAGCGGCAGGCGTAAAGCATCGGGAGAAACTTTCGTCGGAAAACTTTGTTATCTGGTCCGTCGTTCGCGAGTACGGCTCTGGGAAGTGGTTCGAAAGAATCCTTTATCCTTCGACGATTCGGCCGCTCGTTCGCAAGGAAAAAGACGACAAAAAACGATGAAAATATAAAATTCATTGGAGAAGATAAAATTATTTTATTTTTTTTGTTTTTTTTAGCGAGCCAGGCGAGGGAGAAAAACTCGCGGAGGAAGGCTAATTGAATAACGATGAGGCGCAATAGAGGATAGGTAATTAATTAAATCGGCTCTTGGAACGCATGGGTTGCGAAGCCGGAAGGGTCTTTTGTAATTGAAACCCTCGGGGTACTTCGGACCCCTTTGTGTTGAGCCATGAGAAAAATGCAATAAATTAAAATACATTTGAATAAACGGCAAGTGGGACTGTAAACTGTTCTCGGTTCGCGAGGGACGAGAGAGCGAGGAAAATTGAAGTATGAAAATACTGGAGAGCCATCGATCGAAGTACGTTTCGAGGTCTTCCAACTGCTGTATGCAGAATTTTCCTGGGACTTTTCCCGTTTCAACTGCGAGCCGAGAAGTCGATGACGAAAAACAACGCGAATAAAAAAAGCATGCATCGAATGCGCTGCTCGGGAAATATCGATAGCGCCACTTATGGAAAAGAATCGAGAATAGAATTCCGGGGCGGTTCTGGAACGCGAAGACGCACTTGCGCCCGAAGCGGAGCTCAAGCTCCGCTGAATTCTTATATGGGTGAAGGACGGGTCGCGGAAAACCGAGGATTCTCGTGTCCGACGTGTTAGCCGACGAGCCAACCAGCTCTTTCCTTCGGACGGCGATATCGTTTTTTCTTAGATCCTTTCTCGGGGGTTTCTTTATTATTTTTTTTATGTACACAACCTCGCCGAGTATTATGTTCCTTCGACGAAGCTCCAGTTGCCTTCTATTTGCGCAGAATCTATCTTCGTTTCTCGGCATTTTGTTTTGTCTCGGCAGATATTTGTCTCTTATATTCTGTGATCTCTGGTTGTCCGGGATTTAATTACATAATTTTGTTGGACAACATGGAATGATTTATGAAGCGCTTAATATCGACGTAGCGATAATTAATAAAAAAGGTGCCAATTATATTGGGATATTGCTTCGTCTTATTCTTTTATGACGGTCTACAAGCTATGTTTAGTAGAAAGTACATTTCCTTTTTTTTGCTTTCTCAAGAAGATTCGTTTTGGAAAAGTGACTTTAACTGCTATTTTTTACGCATGTATGTATTCATTCATTTTCACTTTTTTATTGAATACATAATAGTTATTTTCGGTATTTATGACTACTGATGGTAGTTTTTTGTAGAAATTTTTTTTCAGAGAATTTAAAATGGCTCAAAAACTGGACTCTGAGTAGATTTAACCCAAACTCTATGCCGATCATTGGATTATAATAGTTTAGCTTTGTACCAAACTTTAGTCCAATATTTAAAAAATTGTCGCAGGTAGAGCGGCACCAACCAATTTTTCTTTTTATTTTTTTAAAACCGCATGAATTCTGATGAAAATTGGGCCAAAGAAAGACACTTAAACCCCTAACATATGTTACAATTTTCTACTTGGTGTCTGAACCTATTTTTAAATTATGGGGTCAAACAATGCGCAAATACACACAGATCCAGCCATGTTTTCTAAATGTGATTTTTCGATATTTTGGAACATTTTGAACACGTTTCCATGAAAATTTCTAAATAAGGTTTTCTTCCCTAATTCAAAATTTCGTGAGGAAGCAAAATGAGGAATACAATTCACTGAAACAACATTTCTTGTATCAGTTATTTGACCAGAGAGAGAGAGAGAGAGAGAGTAAACTTTCTACAAAATCCTTTTTTCGAAAGTCCAATAGAATTTTTCGAAATTGTCGAAAACCGAGTCGATAGTCGTGGGAATTTCTGGCCCATCGGAATGTAGGTCGTTCGGTACATACGTCGTTGTCGTTTGTGCGGCGTATACAAGAGCGAACCCCTCCCTCTCGTTCGTATTGTCAGGCGACACGTCCATTTCATTAGCGCTTAATTAAATCCACGACACCGGGGCGTCGGTGCGAAAAGGATGAAACAGCGAAAACGAGAAGAGGACGGGAAAACAGCTTCGCGACTAAAGCCGAGAAAATACAATGCCAGAGGGAGAATCTCGTTGAATTCTACCTCTATCCTCATCTACGCGCCTTGATGTATATATATATATATATAGATACATTTGTGTGCATTACGTTCTGCTGGTAGCGTTGCATCGATGCACTACTCACCAGCTTTTCCACTTCTCCATTCGCTTCCCCTATTCGATGCCCTCCGCAGCGTCGATTCAACGAACGGTAGAATAAATAAAAAAAGAACCCGAGTACTTTTGCAGACAATGTGGCGTTGTTTACCATTTTATCGACTATATTTTTCTATCCCTGTCTCGTATCTCGCACGATATTTTATGTACTACCTGGCTCGTTGCGATATTCTTATGTCATCTATTTTTTCATTCCGTTAACGCATCGCATCGGCTTCCTTCATTCGAGGGAAACAATACAATAAGGCGCGCATTTGTGAATGGCAAGAATTCGTTAGTTTCAATTTTTTTTTCATCATGCATTTAGTGCACTTTTTTTTTCAATATCACTCCGAGTTTCATGCATTGTCCGTGGCTTATCGGTGGGAAAGTCGCCGACAATGAGGGATGGTACTCGCGACTGCCCAACGGAAAAGAGATATGTTAATAATGGTCGTAAACAATGATAACTTTGGGTATCCGGCAATACACAGTCGCACATGTATAAAAAATGTTTTTGAAAAAATGACCGAGTAACTAGAAAAAAATTGAAAAATGAAGGGAAAAAAATTATCTAGAGTTATTAGAAGGAATACTCGGAGCGAAATGAGTGGAAAACTGTGTCGCCAATTTGTAACAGTATTTTTCGACCAGTTTTGCCCGAATTATTACCTGGCTTATTTTTTTGATTTTCGTGAAAATCTTTTTATTTTTATGCATTTTCAGACCATATTATCCGAGTACCTTAAAACGGCTTGTCGATCTTTTTCTTTGTACGCTTTTTTCCGAAAAGTGTATTTCTTATTAATTTTTTTTTGAGTGCAAAATAATCCTAAACAAAATAGTCCTTCCATTTCAATGAAAAAAATTTCTACACGACAGCATGTGTGTAAAGACTGTATTGAAAGGATTGCCACAAAACTAAAAAAAAGATTGAAAAATGAAACGAAAAGAATTATTCAGAGTCATTAGAATGGATAATGCGAGCTAAGTTAGTGTGAAACTGGGTCGCTAACTGCTAACAGAATTTTTCGAATAATTTTGCTCCAATTATTACCTGGTTTTTTTTTATTTTCGTGAAAATCTTTCACACCATTTCTTTCTATTACCTTAAAACTATTTTTTGAGCTTTCTTTTTGTTAGATTTTTTGCTGAAAAATGTAGTTTTCACTTTTTTTTTAGCGCGAAATAATTTTAAATCAAATGTTCCTTTTTTTTAAAATACAACTTTCGTGAAACATTTGTTCATAATAATATGGAACGTATGTGTGCCGTCGTAAGGGTATAGATGGGGAAGGGGGGGGGGGGGGGGGGGGGGCGATTCCGCCCAGAACGATATGGTGTGCCGTAAGTGGGGCAAGCAAGATGGAGGCCCGAGCTTGCTCTCTCCTTTTCTCTGTGGGTCGATATGAACGCGGCAGTGGCGCGCTATTGCCGCAAACTGTTCCTCGCCCTCTCCCCATTTCATCCCTCTCGGCACTCTCATCCCCCCCGGACTCTCGCTCGATTGCCTATATAAATGATATATATACATACGCGCCCGCACTAAGGAGATATTCGTTTTCCTACCTCCGCGCGTTTCGTCTCCTCACAGTGGTAAATTACTTCTGGTACTTTCGCTTCAGCGCAAATGCTATCCGAGAGATTACGACTCGGCGCGATGCGAAGCTCCGACCTAATTATCCCCGATCTCGCGAATCTATGATTAATCTGCGGTAATCCCCTCGAATGAGATCGGATTAAAGACAATTTTTTCCTTTGATTGAACTCAACGAATCGGAAATAATTATGGAAAAAAGAATTATCGAAAAAGACAGTACAAAAATGTATTATTAATATAATTAACGATATTGTTATTAAAAAATTTTAAATGGCAAAAAAATGTCATTGACCCGACAATCGTTTAAGTCGGACATTGCACTTATATTGATGAAAATTCACTGAGCCGAATACCGCGCGTTTTGATGCGGACTCGGCCGGCGTAAAATTTCCCGGATGGTGCAAAACGAAATGTCGTCGGCGATAAGGCCCCGGTTGGCAATTAGCGCGAGAACCCTTCGTTCCGAGAGGGCCCTTCAACGCACCGTCACTCGTCGGTCGGGTTCGTCACGTTAATAAGTCCCCTCCTCTACTCTCGATAAACTGTGCCCTCCGGCGCGCGGCGAGAGATTAAAGAGCGGCGTGCCCTCAACTGTACTCCGACAAAGAGGAATGTGTTTCCCTTGCCTACCCGTGGCGGATGGCGAACGCTCGGTCGAGCGTGACACCGGGTTCAAGACCAATGAAATCATGACGAACACTGCAGCTCCAACTTGGGCTCCCTACATTCTCATGAGCCCTACAACGATTCTATCCTTCCATTTGAGCATTGTCAAGGGTAAATAAATAATCTTCCATCGTATAAAAAAAATGATAAATTAATCATGAATTTGTCTGATACTTAATATTTTAATATCAATATTATTATATAATAATTAGACAATATACTGCGAATAGAGAATAATAAAATAAGAATAAATATCATCAATCAATTATTATTGTTCTTAATTTATTATTGTTATTATTATTATTAATTATTATTATGTTTTTCTTATTTTTTGGTGGATATCAAATTCTGAAAGGTTGTGAGCTGAAAACAGTTATAGAATCGTGAATGAATGATGAATTATAGATTTTTCGGGCGTGAATCCGAACCGCGACCTTTGTCTGTCGCATCGTGGCAGAGTCTGAGAACTCGAACCCTTTCGAAACCATCAATTACGGCATAGGACGAGGAAATTGGTTAGATCGAAAAAACTCGCTTACTCATGATTCGAGTATACTTCATTCTTTCGTCTCTCCTCACTCCCTTCCGTCCTTCGTATCGTAGGTGAAAGATTAAAGAGCTTTTCTTTCCTTTATCGTCGAGCACAAAGGATGATAGCACTTTCACGTGCATGCAGGTTCACGGCAGTCGCAACGCGAGTCAAGCTACGACACTCGTGTCCTACAGCCCGCGGTAATGCTCAAAGCGCATCGGCGAAGAGGTGAGGTATTTCGAGCCTCGACCTCACGTACCGAACGATGCTCTTCTCGATACCTGCTCGACCCACGTTAAAAAAAGCATAGCCGATAAATATATTTGAAATGTATGGAATTCGAGGATTTTATGGCATATTAATAATTCGATTTGATTTAATATGTTTTCTCAGAATATATTGTTTATACAGATTCTCATAGGGGCGAGCGGGGCAAAATGGCATACCGGGGCAAAATGGTACGAAACGGTCAAATAAAGTCCCGTATGATAGAATTAGGGCAAAATGGGACAAGAGGAAGTCCCATCGAAGATTTTTTTGCTGTCCCATTTTGCCCCAATACCATTCCGCCCTGGTCCCATTGCGCGTGAATACCATTTTGCCCCACGCGCCCCTATAGTTTATACAGTTAAACGACGAGAACGTAGCTCTCCGCAAAACAACTCTGAAGAGCTACGTTCTCGTCTTTAATCCGTAAGACCAAACTTGACCCTGAATTTGAGGATCTCCCAAGTAGCTCTGCCTCTCTTGCATAGGAGTTTCACATCACCTTAACGTGATGCGAAACATATTCTCGAAACGTCTTTCTCCCTCCGCCGAGAGCACATCACCTTAAGCAGATCGATCTCCGAGCCGAAGCGAGATATTCAGGTTGGACTCTGCAACAAAGTTTCGCTCCCGCCGTTCGCGACACGACAAATGTGTCGAGCTCGCCAGCGTACGGGATCGATCACGCAATCTCAATGTCGCTGACGATTCTGCATTCTATAAATGTGCGGATACAGCGCAGACGCGAGGGGGAAGTACGTAATGCGTATGTTATAAACCGTTTACGGTACATAGGATGTTAACGGTGCATATGGGCGGTGAGATGAGTATAGACGATACGATATGCTCACCTCATCGCCTCTACGGACACGCGAGCTTCGATCATTCGCGACTATTCGCAGTGCTGTCGAATTAATCATGCGGATAACTCAGGTGGCGACACAACGTAGGAAACGGTGAATGAAGCTGTGCAACTGATGCAAAGACAAAATCGACGGGGCACAAAATAAACAGTATTCGCGAGTTTCAGAGAGCATTTTCAATACTTCTCGATGGGATAAAAATCTGAGAAAAATCAAGCAAGTAGAGTGTGCTACAAAGATCGATTTTGCATAATAATTTCAAAGTGTTATTTATTAATGATCGACAGAAAAAAAATTATTCTTCTGAAGTATGAATTTTTTTAGAATTGTATTCAATTGTTGCAAATTGCGTTTTTAGATTGAATGGAGGAATGAAAGAGCAATTTTTTTAATGATCAACCAAAGTTCTGGAAAAATCCTTGAATGGACAAGGACTTTGTTCCTTATCAAAATATTTACTGAATCAATCGATTGATTACGGAGGAATGAAACCGGTATTCGCCAAAATCTCAACGAATGAAGAAGACTGATGGTAATGAATAATTTTGAAGTAACGATTCGGCGATTTCAGGCAGAACCGTATTGTATTTTTCATCCTTCTAAAAGCTGATGCTATGTTTTATCGATGATATCGAAATTTGAGAATTTTATCGGAACACGAGATTACACTTATCGTATACGTAGTTCGACTAATGAATGTGCCTTATGAAGAGGCGCGGTAGAGCTTCGACGCTTCGAAGTAGGCGAAAGCGGGGCAAAACGGCACACCGGGGCAGAATGGTATGAAATGGTAAAATATACTGCCCTGGATGATAGAATTTGGGCGAAACGGGCCAAAGAAAAGTTCCATCGAAGTCGATTTTTTTGGTGGTCCATTTTGCCCCTATCTTTCATGTTAACGCATTTTCATAATTAACATAGTTACATATATTATCCCATCATAAAAAAAAACAAAACAGCTGTTATTCTTAGACAACAAACACGTGTGGATGAATTTTTATCAATGTTTTTTCTCACAAAAAGGCAAACATTCGCATGTGTCGTTTAAGCGTGTTTCCCCATCAAAGAATCCCGACGGTCGGTCCAGCTCGATCATTAAAAACCATGACTCCGGATCCTTTGATAGATTATTATACCGGAAAAAAGAGGGGACGGGGGACGGGAACGAGAGTACGAGAGACGAAAGTCGACATCAAAAGCCCGAGTCATTCGGACTCTTATATTTTTTTGCTCCGCCGTTCGCGGTACGTGCGGGCTCCCCGAGTGGGAAGTGTATTCGAAGGGTGTATAAACACGCGGGCATTCCAGAAATAGACGAAGGCCTCATAATGGTGGATTAAAGTTCGTGGGTTTGTGAATACACACCGTCGCGGTCGGCGGTGCTCCGACGCGGCGCTGAGCAAGGGAAGCACTAACTCGGCCCGATGAATTTACGCACGGAAGGTATTTTTTTTTTTTTTTTTTACGATCGGATAGTCCGAAGCGCAATAGAAGAGCTACGAAGCTTCGGACACCGAAGAGACTCGTTCACAACGGTATGTACGAGTATAATACGCACGCACGGAACAAGTGAGGCCTGACCGGCCTAACGGATCTCCACCGTGCGGAGAGGAGGTTGGCTTGTCGATATTTTTAGTCGCCCGGAGGCGTTCTGGAGCGGAAGCGGAAAATACATAGTGTCGATTTAGTTAATGCGCGCTCGCGTCCGTGTGTGCGCGCGCGACGAAATGACCGAGGAATGTTGCGTGCTGTAATAATGAGGTAAACTCGGTGTACCCGGAGAGCGATGAGGAGACGAAGCGAGAGGAACCAGCGGTGGATATAAATACATATATCTATATATATATTCCGTACCGAGCAAAGAGGAACAGACTCGTTGAGGAAACAAGTGTAAGTAATTGCCGCTCGAGCGTCCGAGAATTTCGCGTAATCGGATGACGAGCACGTAACAACACGGGATTGTGTAATCGGGCGCGCTCCGAGGGAGACCGCAGGACACGCGCCAACGCACGAGGAAGACGCGAAAACCCTTCCTCGGTTCTGTTTGTTTCCGTCCCACAATTACACTTCGGGGCGACTCGGGGCCGTTGAATGAGACAAAAATAAGCCCGAACTCGCGTGCCGGGTTTTTTTCATTTTCATTTTTAATTATACGGGACGAAAAAAAGAGAATGAGATCTTTTTGTTATTAATTAAAATTTAAGGCTCGCGGACTCGGCGACTGCGGGCGGGGCTTTTAATCATTCATTTTTTGGTTCGCGAGATACGAGGAAAGTGGAACGCTAGAAATCCGTGCAGAGATTTTTGCGTTATTAATTTTAAAAGACGTCTCAAATATAGTAAAACTGGCGACTGTTCGTTGTTGTTAACTCGATAAACGACTGAAAAATAATGCAAATGATAAAAAATTCATTTAAAAAGTAATAGCTCACGAGAGAGTGTTTATTTTGAGATTAACAAATTCTCTTTCAAGGTAGTCCTTGCGTACCTGCCGGCGGAAAATTAATTTCACGTGAAATCCAGTGAGAATTTCGAACGCAATGGGATAAATTCTCGATGGGACAAAAATGGGCCAAAAATGTAATTAACAAATTGATGAAAAGAAAAAATGTTCGACAAATCATCCGTTAAACTAACGTTATTTCCGAATGAAAATAAAGGGGGTGGGGTTGTTGGCTTTTTGTTATTTGCCGTTTTCTCCCATTTTTCTCGAACTTATGCGAAATGAAGACCAATCGACAGAACAACCTTAAGTCCGGGTCATCGTTGTTTGCCTTTCGCGACAACCCCGCCGCGATCCAATCATTTTATTGACGACCAAACAATGGCTAATCCGAGGATAAACAAACAATCATAGAGCCGCAGTTTGGTGTTCGCGGGCGTCAAACTGAAGGGTTTCTTGGTCAATGAACGGCACCCTTGAAAAAAGAAGCTGTCGTATCGAGTTTCGCAATCGAGCACAGGATCGATTACGTCGCGAGGGTGACGAGTGTTACAACGATATCGGCACCGGCGAGTGGCGAAAGAAGAAGGCCCCTTTTTTTTCGCACTGTCTCGTTTCTCGTTACGGAGGGTGTCCTCGTCGCGTCGGGTCTAATGTTCAAAACCCCAAAAGCTTCGAGGGGTTCCGCCCCCTCCCGAAGCGAACCCTCCGAACCCTCGTTGGGGTGTAAGTGCGCATTATTCGGGTACGCGGCACGTGCGTGCGAACGAGGGAAGAGGGGAACGGAAGAACGTCGTGAGCCGCCCTCGCGACTGGGGCGGACTGAGAGGGAACGCGCGACTGAAACGCGAAAGCCAACGGGGATGGGGGGAGGAAAAGTGCCGTGGCGAGAAAGCACGCACCCGCAGAAACGCGCCGTCGAAGTGCACAAAAGCCTTCGATGCGCGAGAGAATTCAGCGACACGAGAGCTTTGCCGTGCAATCGACACAAAAGCGAAGCGATTCGCACTCGCGTTGGCAATGAAAGTTACTCGCCAAGGTAAGGAGCGCTCGCTCGAATGGACTGTGTTAAAAATGCCTCAGAATCTCACTTTGCGAATCGCGTATGCTTCAGAGATTTCTCGCCGACGATGAGAGAGGCAAAGCGACGATGCCGCTTGGAAATATAGTCGTTCGAGCGAAAACAACGGTCGTGCTTGGCTTTGTTGTATCGGCAATGTGGATAGGGCGCGTGTGGGTGTACGTAAGAGCGAAGGTCAACGAACCCCGCGGTGTGGACGGCCTTTGTATAATCATATAGGAACGTAGATGCAACGGGGGTTGGAAGCACCGGTCACCCTCGCTTATCTAAAAAAACCCGAAGGGCCAATCGACGTTATTGCGCGTGGAAATTAAAATGCTCGGATGGCAGATGTCGGTTCTTTTTTTTCATTCGAGTGTGATACGGGCATTTAGATAGATTAGTGTCTGCGGAGTCGTGCCCTTTAGCGTGCACGGTCAATGATCTCGGGATCCAAGAACCCGGTAGATAAATAGTTATTTTATTGAGATACGAATTATTCTGTTGATTTATTCATTCAACGGGGTAAATCTTTACAAATGGCAACAATAATTAGTTATTGACGGACACGAAATTGGGATAACTGACTAAGACACTAAAAAGAACGTTGCTTAAATTTAGTATTGTTTATTTATTTACGCGGCGAGACCTTTTACGATTTACAAAGTGACCGAGAAAAGATTGTTATTAAAAAACGATTGGGACTGAATGACAAATACATCTGTTCAGGGGTTCGAATTTTATGGCATGTTGAGTTTTTTGAAAAACGTTTGCTTTTTCGTAATTCGTAACTAAGAACTCAACAAAGCTTCCTTTATAAAGAAGTCAAAAAAAATGTCATAGATTGATATGTAAAACATTGTATCGAAGAATAAATAACTATCACTGATTGATTACCGCCGAGTGGATGAATCGAATTCCACAAAAGAGAGCGAACTCGCAACGAGCATTGAGAGTCGAAAAAACCAACTTATCGGAATGATCAGCAAAGTACTTTGGACGAAGGTACACGCCGCGATTACGACCGCGAACGGTGATAATTGCCATTGAAATTCAAGCCAATAACAACGTATAAAACTCGATCTTAAGAATGGAAAATGAAGGAAAAGCTTCGTAATAGATGAAGGTAGACCTGGAAAAATATGGGCTGTGGCGCTTTGCGGATATAACGCGCTAATCGAATCGAATGGAATTATTTCCTTGAATCTCATGTTAGAAGCTTCGGCAACGCTTTCAATTTTTCATTTATGTTCATTACTTTCGTTGCCGATTGTGCCCCAATCGGGGCTTTCACGAAATAAAAATGAAAACAGGTCCTTCGTTCCGTAACTTTCGTTTTTCGTTCAATTTTTTCTTTTCGTTACGCTTATAAATGCGAGAGATTGACGATATCGTCGATTATCTTGTTAAGGTGTAATTTATCGAAGATTTAATGAGGCCGACTTGATCAACTCGTCCGGGCGAATGAGCATAAACGACGAAATGAATGCCGGCGCGTTCCGGTTTTGGAATTATTTGCCGTGTACGGTCTCGTAGATACGCTCTTCTCGGCTCGGTCACGCAATATTATACCGTGGAAGCGGCAAAGGCTAAATGTAATCAAATATAGCATGCAGCCGAGTTGTTGTAACGCGGCTGCTCCGTTCGAGCAATGGTAGCCCATCAGAAACGAGCCTCAACTACGCCTTCCCTCTTTCTCTCTCCTTCGCCGGTCATTCAGCTCGTGGTAATTACTTTCGTACAAAAATTATTAACGCGCCCGTGAATAATCTTACGCATCGCTTAATCGTTCCTCCGACCGTGAACGAGCAAACATTTGTCTTTGTAGCGACGTCTCTCTTCACTCGGAAATTACGCTGGAATTTCTTTTCGTTTTTCTTTCAACGGTCATGTATTTTTTTTGTAACAGTGGGAGAGGCCATTAATTCGGAGCTATTATCAAGATAAAATGCAGTGCTCGCGAGAGCACGATTTTCGACGCTATCATCAATTACTTTATATCTTGAGAAACTATCGAAACGACGTTTTTTTCAATTTAGTAATTAACGAGAGTTGTAACTGAAGATAATACAATTCTCAATAGGAATAAAAATGATAAAAACTAATAATAATAATTTAAACTCCGCATCTCATTAATTGATTGATTGATCAATTTAATTTCCATTTCTCATTTTGACTTCGAAGCTTCTTTCACGAAAACTAAGCTTCTTGTACGAGAAGAAAAATCATACAATTCGAAAAAATTGCAGAACTTTGAATTTTTGATTCGATAGTTCCGGAAAAAAAAATCGGGTAAATGGCAATAAAAAGTCTGGTTAACGCGGAGTTGAGTGCAAAATTATCATCGATCAGTTTCGAGCGAGGTCTACGAAGCGCGACGTATAAATTCGGAACGGAACAGATATATCGGATGTTTCCTCGGTTCGAGGCGAATATCGAGGATATCCGCAAAATTGTAATGACCGGCTGGCGAAGGTCCAAAACAAGAGACGAGAACATCGAAACTTTTAGCATCAAGGACGCGGTGCCCACGCACCGATCATCGTTATTTCGATGTCAAGGTAGAAAAATGTTTGAATTCTATCGAAAACATCGTAATCGGCAATAAAGACAAATTGTGAGAAAGAAAATGCTGGATAATTGAGCGATTGGAGAATTTTTCGAACGAGAGAACCTTCGAGCTGGAATGGAATTCGATAAAAATTTTCGAAACGCGCGTGTTCGGGAGATCGAGAGAGGAGGATTTTTCTCACCCAGGACCTAGGCCAACGGGCAGCTGTGCGTGCGAGAAGAGACGAGAAAGATCGTGAGAGCGACAGCTGCCGTTTCCCTGACGCGGTCGAACCCGAACGCACGATCGCGGGCCTCGTCCCCGTCTCGCCGTGCCTCGTGGCGAATACGGTACACGATATATGGCGCTATAGTCAGTGCCATACAGCTGTGTATTCCAGGCCACTGATATTTAAAACACGACCGTATACCTGGAATATTACGTCATTCGCCACTGCGGGCGATGATCGCATTGAATTTCAAATAAAAAGAATTTTTTTCGTTTTTTCAGGTCTCACAAATGTGTGCTAATCGCAGGCGCGCTATGAAAATAAGATGCGGTAAACACGCTCGGACTTTTACTGCGAACTCGAATTTTCATAAATTTTACTATGCGAATGCGAACGCGCGTAAAAAAGCCGTCGCGCGAGAGATCGACGGATATTCGATAAGGGAAAACAATGCGTGTCTTCGAGTCGAAATAATAATATTAGTTTAGCAAAAATAGACTCGAAACAGATTCTTTTAATTGACGAATATCTTTACACGAATTTAGTGAAGAGGATGACAAATATCGTGTTTTTCACGATCTCCTTGAAATTTGAATCTGCATAATGTTTTTTTGATTTATTCTGGAGAGCTTGTGTATTCTGACTAAAGGAAAACAACATTTTGAGACTATTAGCATTCAGATCAGGTATTCCTATAGCAATTGATAAACACGTAATCACGATTCGAAGCATTTAAGCCACAGGCAAATCGGGTACTGAGATATGACCAGGAGGAATAAAAGCGTAGTCATTACTAGGGCCGAATTTATGCCTAATCTAGTTCGGAACACTGCATATTATATTCACCGAAGTTAAATTATATAGATTGTGAATAATTTATTCTTAAGTCACGGAAAAGTTTATTATACTAGTATTAAAAAAAAACGATATATGCCTCGTGCTTTCGATTCACTTAATGTAAAATTTCGTATAAAGAAGTTATTACGATAAATTGAATTACAAAAATGACAAAAAAAAATCGAGGGTTCAATAATCACGTGCATGGCGTGTGAAAGAGTAAACGTGTGTACAGCCTGCAAATTGTCGATGTAAAACGAAAAAAGAAAAAAAAAAATGGCCTTTTGTTTTCTCGCGAGAGCTACAAGCGAGAGCTACACTTATGTACAGGAAAAAAAAAAAATTAATTGTGAATGGATGGGATGGGTAAAATAATAATAATAAGTATACGAAAAGATGACGATTCTCACCTGTTTGCCGGGACGCGGAAGTGTCTCCATGTTGGTTCCGGTGACAACGGGAGCTTTTTCCGGTCCACCGTTCTGCTGGTTGACATTATCGGTGGCGCTAACGTCGGCACCGCCGCCGCCGCCGCCGCCCTTGCCGTCCTCGACGCCCGTCATCCTCGTATTTTCGACCTTATTTTTCCGCCACTACCGACCCTTCGGGTCCTCCGCCCCCGCACCCGGAGCACTCCGTCCCCTCGACCGCTCCCCGTTACTCTCCGTACTTCTGTCACTTGGTACTCCTTCACTTACGAGGGCTCCGCTACGAAACTTACTCGCACTGTTCGCTCCTTGCTCTCTTATCCTCCTCGCGTAATCCTCCGCTCGCACCCGTTCAACTAAGATCGCATCAACCCGTACGAACTCTTCTGCGTTTCCCTCGTTTCTTTCGATATTTATCTCTCTTATTCTCTCAAATTCCTCTCGAGATCAAATGGCCTCCTGAATCAAACATAACACGAGACTCGATTAACTCTCCGTCGTGCCCGGATTCTTCCTCTTCCGCGACGTAGAATCCCCCGAGCTTCGTTAACCCAATAAATCGAACGAGCGAGAAGGTCATGCGTGACGAAACGCGGTAACCAATAAAACGAGATTACTGTGTTGTTAAAAAAAACGGTTTTGGTATGCGGCAAAGAGTTTATTCGTGTTTCGATACTTTTGCGGAAATTGGAAAAAAAATTAAAATTTATAAGACAGAAAATAAGATCGAATGGGAATAGTTTTTTTTTTTTTTTTTCCGGAATAATATTAAAGGCTTGTTATGACCCACAATGCTCATTTTGATCGGAACTTCGAAAGCTCGAGGAGCCGCTTCAATGCAGTACCGAAATAAATCGGAGCCTTGAGAATGCCGACAATTCCCCACAACCCTTCTCACACTGCGCCACTCGTATCTCGGCTACGACTTTACTCGGATGACCCCCCTCCCCTGCCCCTCAATCCGTGGATTTTTTTTCCTCCCGATGTATTTTGGTTGAGAATCGATATTTTTGCGGAAAGTCGATCAACGCTACTTTCGCCGCGATTCAATTTTCGCGCAACATTTTTTTCTCTCGAGCTGAATGAAACCATCGTTAACCGAACGTGTCGAAGTTTTCTTAAAATTTTACTCCCGATAGGACGATCCGACTATACGGCGAAGCATTGTTTTGACAAGCATACAAATGTGGAGCGAAAAATAATTCATCGCGTAATCGATGAGCCGCGCGACTCGCTCTTTTTTTCGTCCCTTTCCGACAATGTTTCATTTTACCGCGGAAATAAATATTAAGGATTAATTAACGTTGTTTTTTCGTACTATCAATCGAAGAGATCGAAAAACCGCGAAATAGGAGGATTCGCAAACGCCCAAGCGATTTATCGACGCGTCCGCGCGCAGCCCTACACTCCGGAGAGCCACAGAGCCGAACGTAAAGCGCGCCCGGCGAAGCGACAGGCGTACGAAGGAAAAAAGAAAAGGTCGCGGGATTCTTACGTCGCGGTGAGAACGAACTAATTCACTGATCCGTCCGCATCACTGTTCGATCACACGGCCCGACGTCCCGTTACACTCTCGTGTCACCCCGACATCGATGTTCTTTCATCGATAAACCGAGCGCGTACGATAATAAACTTTCTTTCTCTCCTGTATTCACCTCGTATTCAATTTCGCCGACCGTGCAACGACCGCTCTCCCGGAGACTCCGTACCGTTTTGATCGGATTTCGATGGTGGCTGCCCGCTCGCAACGCTCGCCGCGGCCGCTCGCGCAATGAAACTATCCCCACCACTTTCCTTTTTTTTCTCTCTGTTTCTCTTTTCTATCAACGATGCACCAAAGTCAATCGAGGTGGGGATCCCGATGTAACGGGTGGGATACCACAATTTTTCGATTCGATAAACATGCGTCGAAAAAAAAGGGCTCCGAATTATTTTTAGGGTTTTATTTGCTCGGGAAGAGAAAATCGTCGCGGCCAGAGGCCAAATTTAGCTTGAAACTGCATTTGTTTATTATTTTTGAAAATTTTTAATTATTGCGCTATTCATAGTTGTTAAAAAAATGCTCGTATACTTTCGGCACGTTGTTTGCCTCGTAACTAATTGTTGTTTGCTATCCTTTTATCGATTTTACTGATTTGCTGATTTGACTCTTCCCACACTCGAAACTATAGACAATATTGATGTTCTACGCGAGTTTCGATTCATCGAAAAAAGGGTCAAGCATGGTCGGTAAAAGCGGATCGAAGATAACATTCTGTTAAAATATCAACGGAGGCGAACGCGAAATCTTTAAGGGATTCACCGCGTAGTTTCCGAGATATCAAATGACAAAGACTGTTTACATCCAAACAAAAGAAAAATGACCGCGATATTCAACTTTTCACGCTTTTGCGAGCGCCGGATCAAAGACAGAATTATCAAAAAAATATGTTTATGTGCGCAAAAGTCTTCCGAGAGACATTAAAGGTCAAAATTTGAAGGTCACCGCGAATTTGACAAAAAATCGTTAATCTTTGGAACGAATGCTCGATGCGGCTCGCATGCTTTCTCGCTCGCACGGCCTCGGCCCCTCACCGCGCAGCGCAACAGCGCGAATCCCCACCCTGCCGCGGCCGCCGAACCTCCTTAAGGTGTAGTGAAATATCGCGGTCGGTAACGAAAACTGTAACAAATTTTTGTCAATGCTCCTCATTTTTTTGATAAAAAAAACTAATTTGCGTCGGATGCTCACCGTAATTTCGCGTCCAGCTCAAATTTTGTTATTTCTCAAAAAAATTAACGCTATCGGAAAGAGTCCGTTTGAAAATCGCAGCTGTCTCTCTCGCACTCCCAGTCGCTCCACTTCCCCTCGAGCTAAGATTTTGTTTTCATCGGACAAATTTTATTCGTGCCCAACTGTTCTGAGTCGATAAAGAGATTTATTCTTGTTGTTACCGGGACGGTGAAAATTAAGCTTTTGAACTGAAAGGGTCGCGCGGACTCACGAGCGCATTTCCCACTCTGACTCGCCACGGGTCAGGTGTGAAACGCACCGAAAGAGTTGGAAAACCGCCGTTTAGCCACATATCCTAAGGCGTTCGATCCACTGGCCGCATCGAGCCCGGTTGTATATTCTGTACGAGTTCTCCGCTGCTTCCGAAACAATATACACCGTGTGTATATATATATATATTTTTTAGAAACACCTTACGTACCGTTCACAGATAGCAGCACGCTAAAGATACGTCAATTCCGTGCTGACTTTCACCCGTGTATCCCGTATCTCCTCGACGTCACTGTAACTTGTGGCGGTATTCGTTCCACACGACGACTATGATAAAAAATTGTATAATTCCGGAGCGCATTGGTACACAAAAAAATAATATCGCCATAATCAGCGCGCGGACGCGCGAGTGCTCGTTACGATTCGCGAAGCGACCGAGTGAATAATACGAAAACAATATCATTCGCGTCTGAAATGATCTTTACGATCGATGGATCAGGTGTCGAGGCTCAACACTATTTAAAGTGCTCACGTCAGTTTGGAGCATACACACATAAAGGAACGAGAGTTCCGACGTTTTAACGATAATACGAGATACATGACATTTATTGAATGCTCTGACGAAGGATCCGCTGTCTTTCTTTTCTTCGTTCGAACGACAAATATTCGTGTATATAGGGCATATTATATACAACAGCGGAAATGGGATTCTCCGCAACGCTGCAGGGACAATCCTCGCACGAGGCCCTCCTCGGCAGGCAAGACGCCGAGATAAAACTCCTGGAAACCATGAGAAGATGCCTCACGACGAAAGTCAAGTCGGACAGAGAGTACGCTTCGACAATCTGTTCCCTGACGCTTCAGGGAAAGAAGGTCGAACGCTACGACGATTTGGTCGGCAGTCTCATAGCGCAGGTAACGCAAGCGTCAATGACGATGACTTTGACGGCAAAAAGGTTTGTGTCGTCAAATTTTTTTTTTTAAATTTAAACATTTTTTTTTTATAGAATTGGCGAGAAATTATGGAATCGCTAGATCAGATAGCGAAGCTCATCAAGCAACAGGCGGACTCGATGGAAAATATCGTTGTGGAGCATATAAGCAGTCTCTACGTCGAGAGACGGCGAGCAAAAAAATTGTATCAGGAAGAACAAGCCTGGCTGACGGCTCAATTCCAACAGGTAGACTTTTTTTTTTAATGGAAATTTCGTTTTTCTCTTTTTTGGTACAGCGTCAAATTTTTGTGCACAGTTGACGGATGACGTGGCGAGGAAGAAGACGGAGTATCAGAAGAATCTCGAAGTTTATAAACTCGCGAGGTCCAGGTTTGAGGAGCATTACGTCAAGTGTAAGTGCGCAGAGAAGAACTTTTTGGAGAAAAAGATTTGTCTCATTAGATAGTCTCTAACTTCCTTTCTGTAAATATTAATAGTAATGATAACAATAATAATAATTACAGAATATAATGTTTTTCTCGCTTTTATATTACCGGAGAAAATGCTGTAATGAATTTTTTTCAATTCTCTGACGCGAAAAGTATGATCGCTTTTTGATGACTTTTTTTTCTCCACCTTCTGTCTTGTTTGAAAAAATACCGAGATTATTGCGCTCCACAAAAATGTCGAAAAAAAAGGAACAATATTTTTTGCGCGATATCGCAAAAATTACAAGAATTATCGTGCATTTTTGAACAAATTTGAAAACGTCGTAAAACGTTAACGACTGCAATGATTTTTGCAAAACCCGCAGTGAACATTGAGAGTTCACCCCTCAATATATCCTGTGAATTTCTCTTTAAATATGATTTTCCGACGTTTTGGAACATTTTAAACACGTTTTTTTTTAATCCCAATTTTTTTTCAATCAAAACAAAGCTTCCTCTATGAGAAAGCAAAACAGATCGAAGCTCCGAAACGAACGTCGTTGCCTTATCGTATTTCATTGTTTTTTTAGCTGGTCGCGGAGGCAGAAAATTGGACGACGTCAGAGAGAAGTATCAGAAAGCTTGCAGAAAGCTTCATTTAACGCATAACGAGTACGTTCTCCTGCTCGGCGCCGTCGCCGAGTGCGAGCAAGATCTGAGAACTTGTTATCTGCCGAGTCTTCTTCACAGGCAGCAAGCCATTCATCAGGAATTCATTGTATCATGGTGAGTTCGCATGCCTCCCGCACTTTCGACGCGATAACGATGAATTATTTTGTCTCCGGTACCTTTCATCTCATTTTTATTCAACTCTCCCGTCAGGAAGAACCGCCAATTCATTCGTCTCATTTTTCCCGACTAACAATACTAACAACATTCTATTTGTTACGCGAAGCAGGATTTGCCATGACGAAAGAGGTAAAATTTCGTTTCTTTAGGAATAAATTATCGAACGCACGATTCTTCGTGTATCTTTGAAGAAAATAGAATAATAATAATATAATGAACAAAATGAACGATCATTTGATAGCACTAATCGTGGCGGATTTTTCAGGAAAGGTATTTTGCAAGATACCGTTAAGTATTCGGATTTCACGAACGAAAAGTTTCTTGAGATTCACACGCGCATGCAAACCGCCGTCGATTCGATAAAACCGGTCGAGGAGTACAGAGACTTTATTGGAAAGCACAGGTACGAGTGGCGTTTCGTTTTGGTTCTTTGATAAACGCATATTTATTTAAACGCTCCCTCGATGCAGTTGCAAATTTGTTGAAATCCGCAGGACTCGGCCGGCCTCGCCGTTGCGTTTTACCTTCGACGACAATCTCGTTGACGACACGTCGGGAAAATTGTTGCCGAACAAATTGACCGTCGACAACTTGACGATAGATTGGCTACGCAGCCGATTGAACGAGCTCGAGACATTGCTGAAGACTACACAGTTGAACCGGCAGACACCCCAATCGCCGCAGGAAAATAATTGTGACTCCAAGTGAGTTGCAACTGTTTTTTTCCCTTCTAATTATTTGTGCATCGAGGAGGAAGAAATTTATAGTTACATTCTCATTAAGATTCGGAAGGGATTTGGAAGAGTTAAAATTCTGGAAAAATCTAGCAATCAAGTTACTAAAAAATCAGTTTAATATGTGATTTTGCATTTTCCAAAATTTATATTGTAAAATTCGCTCGGAATCTTTTTTTTCGATGGGATTGTAACAATACATACTCCTTTTCGAATACGACACATTTTCTTCTTTCATCATCGATGCTGACTATTTTTTTCGACGATTAAAACGACGATTTCTCGCGCAGGATGAGTACGCTGGACTACTCGCGAGAGAGGGAAGAATTAAGATTGCGTTGCCAGGAAAAAAAATTGCAAAGGCAGGCGGAAGTGATTCGCGGTGCTTTGAACGAGCTGGGATGCGAGGAATTGCCGTCGGGATGTGACCTTTCCATGGAAGGCTCGTTCACGGAACCACCGACTACTATAAAGGTGACTCAGACTCACAGTTATGTTTCGCTGAGCCGAAACGTTTTCCCACCGATATTGCCGAGCCGATAAATCGCTGAGCGCGATCGAAACGTCGTTGAGTCGTTCTTTATCCCGAAGAACATTGAAAAATAGCTCAGTAGCGACGATTACGTTGAATTTTCAGAGGAATACGATTCCGGATACGGGCCTATTCACGCTGAGAAAAAATCAACGTTTCATGACTATATTAAGATCCCCTTTCAAATCTTTGCCGTCGATAAACGACGGTAAGAACGGCGTTATTAGGGCTAATAGCGTAGGATCTACGCCGAAGCCTCTTCGCGATCCTCCAGCAGTACGTTCTGTGTATTACGGATTGCGCTTTTCGTTATCGATGTTGTGTGATAACATTCGTATTTTTTTCCAATTTTTATATCCATTCGATATCTTTAACAGCGTGACGATATTGTGAATACTCATCGGCCAAAATAACTCGAGTAAGATCGTAGATTTGAAGAGTGAAAAGTATTTCTCAGCTAACGGATGAAATTTGTGTGCACTGCAATTTTCTTTTTCGTATTCGTTATTTTTCTCGCACCTCTAACTTTACTCGATTAACTTGTATTTTCGTGAAATTCAGGTTCCACTGCGCGGAATAACGAATTCCAACAGCAGTCCCAAAGGAAGCGGAGCTCTGATCGACGAGGAATGGTTTCACGGCGTTCTGCCGCGCGAAGAGGTCGTCAGACTTTTGGTGACCGAGGGCGATTTTTTGGTGCGCGAAACGACGAGAAACGACGAGTGTCAGATCGTCCTCTCGGTCTGCTGGGACGGACACAAACACTTTATCGTTCAAACTACGCCCGAGGTAAGTAAAGACAACATTTGTTCGAATGAAATTTCCATGATTGTATCTGATCGATGTGCGTATATTCGACAGGGACATTATCGATTTGAGGGACCCACGTTTCCGTCGATTCAAGAATTGATAATGCACCAATGGAAATCTGGCCTGCCGGTGACTAGTCGGTCCGGTGCTATATTGAAGACACCGATATTGCGCGAACGATGGGAATTGAACAACGACGATGTTATTCTCTTGGAAAAAATTGGACGCGTTAGTACTCAAAATCTAGCAATTGCTTCTCGATTAAAGGAGTCGAATCATGTGAAAAAACTACCTTGGCGAGTAGCAACAGAATTTAGCTGACACGAAGCCCAAATCAAAAACACGAAACAGTCGATAGTTTCACATATGCATTTTTTGAGTGTGAAATGCAATTTTTATGCGCAGTAATGGAGAGGGAAAAAAACGTATTGTCTGTATTTCACGTGACTCGGTCTTCTTGATAAAATTGTTTCGATAGTTTAAAACATTAACTGTGTTTTTCATTTCAGGGTAACTTCGGCGATGTATATAAAGCGCAGCTGAGAAGCTGCAAGACCGAGGTTGCAGTGAAGACTTGCAAGGTCACACTTCCGGACGAGCAGAAGAGGAAATTTTTGCAAGAGGGACGAATCTTGAAACAGTACGATCATCCGAATATCGTCAAACTCATCGGTATTTGCGTGCAGAAACAGCCGATTATGATAGTGATGGAATTGGTTCCTGGTAAGATTTGTACATTAATTTTTTAGCTACAAAGTTTCTTCGATGCTTTTTTGTAAATGATTTTTTTTATGGTTCATTGCAAGGTGGATCGTTGCTGACGTATTTGAGAAAAAATTCCAGTATGATAACGCAGAGAGAACAGCTTCGCATGTGCAAGGACGCCGCCGCTGGCATGTGTTATTTAGAATCTAAGTATTGTATTCACAGAGACTTGGCAGCTCGTAATTGTCTCGTAGGTAAGTCGATTCAGTCGAA
Organism: Ischnus inquisitorius; assembly: GCA_963924025.1. Classification (NCBI taxonomy): domain Eukaryota; kingdom Metazoa; phylum Arthropoda; class Insecta; order Hymenoptera; family Ichneumonidae; genus Ischnus; species Ischnus inquisitorius. Next base: position 16,344,974 of record OZ001251.1, read on the forward strand.
CGCGATAAGCATCGTCGACGCTGTTGTAACGAGATTGCAATTATTTTTCGGATTCTTCTCTTCTGTCGATATAGGTTACGAATCGATCGTTAAGATTTCGGACTTTGGAATGTCCAGGGAAGAGGAGGAATACATCGTGTCCGATGGAATGAAACAAATTCCCATCAAATGGACAGCCCCGGAAGCTCTAAATTTTGGTAATCATCCGATCGAGAAAGTATATAATTTGATAACAGAGGCCTGCGGATTTTTGAAAACTATACAGCTTTTTTTTTCTTTGGAATTATTGCAATTTATTTGTACCCGAGACGAGCCGAATTATTAGCGCGCCTCTAGTTGACAAGATAAAATATGCTTTTCTCGCGCTGTTCTCAGGTAAATACACATCGCTCTGCGACGTGTGGAGTTACGGAGTTCTGATGTGGGAGATATTCTCCAAAGGCGGAAATCCGTACAGCGGAATGTCGAATTCTCAAGCGCGTGAAAAAATAGATGCAGGTGTGTACAAACTAATTTCTCTCAAGCTTCTTCAGGATGTACGTGGGCTTCGGTCCCGCAAAACGTAAATCAACGTGATTTTCAGAGAAAATTTTAAATACTTCTCAATGGGATAAAAATCGGAGAAAAATCAACCATGTTCTAAGTCCTGAAAAGATCAATTTTGCGTAATAGTAAAAATGTCATTAACAAATTGATGAAAAGAAAAAATGTGTAACGAATTACCCGTCAACATAATTTTTTTGTTAGGTGAAAATAATTTGTTTGTCATTATGAATACGTATGAATTCTTTTAGAATCTTTTTTAGTTGTTTACAAATTCGTTTTTTTTACGACGAAATCAACGACTAAACACGCAACTTGAGCTAATTAGACAAATTCTGAAAAAACGTATTCAAAAAAATGAGAAAATTATTTTCATCGAAAAAAGGTTCGGTTGACGAGTGATTCATGAAACAAATTTCTTTTTCATCAAATTGTTGACAACATTTTATAATTACTGTTATGCAAAATCAATCATTTCAGTCTCTTCGACATGCCCGATTTTTCTCAGATTTTTATCGCATCCAGAAGTATAAAAATTTCCTCCGAAACTCATGTTAACTCACGTTTTACGGGAGCCCATGCATTCTTAAGCAACATTCGGTTTTTTTTCTTTTTTTCTCGTCCCAGCGGAAACTGCATCTCCCCGATTGTTTCAGGATACCGAATGCCAGCGCCGGACGGAACGCCCGACGAGGTGCATCGATTAATGTTGCGTTGCTGGGAATACGAGCCGGAGAAACGTCCCCATTTCGAGCAGATATATTCCATCGTCGAGACACTGTCTCAAGCTTACATGTAATTAAATTAACCCATTCGTCGAGACATCCCCGCGAATTACGAATCTTGTATTATAAACGTCGAATACTTTTTTTTTTGTTTGTTTTTTTTCGACAATAGCACGTCCACTGCTTGCCTCGCGCAAAGCAAAATAATCCGTACCAATTTGCAAATTGCATATCTTACATTCGAAATTATTCGCCGAATACTGCGTCAAATCCTATGCATTTTATAAGCAAGAAATTATTAACGTCCCTTTTTTTTCTTCCTCGTTTAACATCACGTTTGCATAATCGGCATAGCGTGAATCCGTCATGAGATCGCTACTCTTAATTGTATAAATACATATTTATCATTTTTTTTTGTTTGTTTTATTGTCGTATTCGTGAACTGTCTTTTCTTTTTAATACCTGCCGCGAAGGATCGTTGCCTTCGTTGTCTCTCTATCTCTTCTTTGTCATTAGGCATCGTCCGAATTCGTATCTCCGTGGAAAAAAAGAGAAAAAAAAAACAAAACAATCTGGAGATACGATTTCTCGTCGCGCGGGAGTGTGCGTCTTATCAACGTGTGTATGCGTTTATATTCACGAAAAAACAATCGAACGTTCTACTCGGAAGTTATGCATTTTTATTAAAATTTGTAAATATACGAATGAGAAAAATTACGCCAGATTCGCGACGACACGTGCGCGTCGTTAATCGAATAATTGTTTTTTTTTTTCGCCAAAAATTTTAACATTATTCCGCCAGTGTGTACGCAACGTTTACTAATGTTTAAATACATTTTGAACATTTTTTTTTGCTTTTTTTTTTCGGGACATTCATGAAACATATACTTGTTATTCGAATAACTTTTGCAACTCGCATAATCGAGTAGGAACGCTCGATGAAAAAGAAAAAAACAGAAAAAAAAAGAACAGCCAATAATCACTCGTCACACGAGAGTTTCGTCAGTTTCTTTTTTTTTTTACAAAGTGAATATATAACGTTGTTGTACATTCGATTCAACCTACCAATTGCTAAGCACACTGAACGAGAAACAAAACAAATTATTCACCAAGCGGACGTTCGGGGGTGTGTGTGTTTATCACGGTGTATGGCTGTAAAATATAAATAATAAATAAAAACAATTATTTTAATATTCACTTTTTTTCTTTCTCCATATCGACGAGTTCCTTCTTAATCGGAACTTTGGTGTCACATTTTTTCTCTCTATCGGCATCGTTCGGCTCTCTCTTCATCGACGACGACGACGACGACTTGTTGTCGCTCCATCGCGTGTCCGTTTTCCCTTTGCAGTCCGACTGCGAACCGTTCACCTCGCTCGAGATTTTCTCGTCCTGTATTTCCACTATTTCGACCTTCTTCGTATCGTTTTGCAATACCTTCGATGCTATGTGATACACGTTCTTCAAGGTGCTCAGGTACGTGTGAGATTCGCTCTGAAAATTCAATTATTACGTTATTAAGGCAGGCCTTGAACTATGCGCAAGAGCCAGCTTAAATTGATAGAAATTGAAATTATAGATTTTTTTATGGGTAGTAGCAATGAACATTTAAAAAAATGTAAATAATTTTTTAAAAGTTTACATTTCTAAGTTTTGTGGATAACTTACCGAAACTTTTTTGAGCTTGTCGTCGGTACTTCTAAGTTTGTCTTTGTATCCCCGCAAGTCTTCGGAGAGGTCTTTTATGGTGCTGGATTGTTTGCCGGATTTGTCGCTGACAGCGGCGAGCTCGTGTTGTATGTCCATCATTCGCGCCTCGGTGTCCAGTCGCGCTTTCTCCGATCTCTTGAGTTGACTGACCAATTTTTCGACGTCGAGTAGAGAGCCCTTGTACATGACGAAACCGTCGGAGATCGTTTCGCCCTCGCCTTGCTCGCCCGCGCTGTCCTCGCGACGGGCGCGCTTCGACGGTGGCCCACTTCCGACGAAGACCGGCAGCAATTTTTTGTTTCCCATTGCGAGTGACTTCAAGAACTCTTCCTCTCCGTCGATCCTTCCGGAACCGTCGCTCCTGTCCCCGTCCTTGTCGTCTCTCTTCTCGTCCTTGCTCTCGTCGTCCTTCGATTTGTCGGTCAATTTCCGATAGTGCAAGGAATCTCGGGTCACGACCTTTTGCACGAGTTTCCGAACCTGAGCGCGCGAGAGATTCAAACCGAGCGTGTAAATCAACTCCTCGATGTCCTTGTCGAATATGTAACCGCAGTGGGTCTGATCGAAGTAAACGAATGACAGCAAAAGATAAGGATCGTGAGTGAACAATTTTATCTTCTTCTTCTTTCCGTCCTTGTCCTTGTCTTTCTTGCCATCCTTCACGGAATCGTCGTCCTGGAAAATTTCAAGGAAAAAAATAAAAAATAAATAGGCGCGTTTCACGACAATTTACAAATTAGAAATTAGAATATTCTATTCAAAACTCAAATCGAATACTTCGATGTTTTCCTCCGAATAATTCGAATATTTCAAAGAAAATGCACACCCGACCTTTTTAAATTACCCAATTAATTCAAGGCGGCCCAGATAAAAAAGAAGACGTACCTCTGACTCCTCCTCGTCGTCGTCCTCCTCATCGTCATTCTTGTCTTTGTCCTTGTCCTTGTCATCAGTCTTGCTCTTGACCTCTTTGTCGTCTTTCTTGTCTTTGCCAATTTCTCTCTTCTTCTCGTCCTTTTTGCTGCACTTCTTGTCGTCGTCCTTCCGCTTGTCGTCCTTCTTATCGTCCCGTCGCTCGTCCTTCTTGTCCTTTTTCTTGTCCTCCTCCTTCTCCTTCGGCTTCTCGGGCAAGATGCACAGCGAGCGATATATTCGGAAGCCAAAGTCGCGCATCAACATCTCGTTGAACAGTTCGGCGAAGAGAGACACTTCGAACGAATGTTCCTGAATAACACACAAAAAACGTTACAGCTCCTTTACAATCGGTGTCCTTTTTTCGTCACATCGAATCTCGCGACTACCTTCGTGTCCTCCGGTCTGTAATCCAACAAAACACTGAGCGACATCACAGTGCAATCGAATTTTCCACTTTTCGCCACCCTCGAGGGATGCACGATAATGTGCGAAGATTCCGGCAAGGTGTAGCGTTTTTCCAGCAGCACGCGTTCGCGTTCAAGAATTTTCTTCTTGTCGTCGTCGTGCTGAAATTAATGAGATTAGAAAATAGATTAATTAATTTAATTTTCTATTATTTCACACATATTGTCAACTTGAACTTCGTGTTGTCGATTTTTTATCGAAGATTCCAACGAATCGTCGAAAATATTTACCTCTTTGCTGTCCTTGGATTTTTTCTCATCCTTGATCTCGTCCTTCGGCGGCGGTGAGATTTCTTTCTCGTTCTCGTCGATCTCGTCCTGGCGTCCCTCTTCCTTGGCCTGCTCGGTCTTCATGGCTTTGGTGAGACGCGCGAGTAACTGAGACTTGAGGCCCTTCGAGCTGAGATTTCGCGCGGCGAGTTCTTGCCGCAGATCGTTCACCTGCGCGACAAAATAGCCAATGTTAATTATCCACCGACAGTGACGACGGTGTCGCGTAAACGACGAGGCGACAACTAACATTCATCGTTTTGGGATCGAGCTCGGAGTAATGCGTCGGATCTTTCTTCTCCGGCGGCGCGTCGTCCTGAAAACAAGAAATACGGATCGTCAGTCGCGATTGTCGTCGAAGATGTTTACGAAAAAAAAAAAATGAAAAAACAAAAAAAAAGACACTACAAACAGAAGCAGCCCCTATAACCAAACGAAACCAATCCTTCTCTCCATTCTTTCGCCAATCTCTCTCTCTCTCTCTCACGCGCCATTATTATAGACATATGTTTCTTCATTCACGTTGGGCCCTCGTCAAGTATGACTCGAGATAACTCCATAGATTCTCTTAGTGTCCTGGCTCTGGTGTCGGTGTGGTTGGTAGGTGATGGATAAGTTACAATTCAGTTATATGTAGAAGAATATAAAAGATGACGGTGAGAATGAAACTTATTTTGATCTTTTTCTCGCTCTCTTATCTCTTTGTCTCGGCTAGGCAATGGAATTCTTTCAACGGGAACGACAAAGACATTGAAATTCTCTAATCGAGCTCGACCATTTCGATTGTTAGTGAGGTTGCCAGAGGCTACGGGGACATTCGCATGTACAGTATCCGTAGATTTTTCATTTCAAGCACATCTCGAACGTATGGTGAAACATGTCTCTTTTTTTTAATCAACGGACAAGGTACTGCCTACTGAAAAATCAATTTTTAGTAACGTGGGGCAGTGGGAGTGAAAAACAGCGTGACGATAGTAAATTCTAAATATATATGAAATATATATGATATATATATGTATGTATAATAAAAAGGTAGAATAGTATGGGATGGTTGTGGGCAGTGCCTTTTGATCAGCGGCGGCAGCCTCATCAGTGTCATTCGCCGGATCCGAGTCGTCCGAGTTAGATACAGCGCGCGCCAACTTTCGTTCCAGTTGTTTCTTATAGTTGAGATGCAAGCCATCCCACTCCAGTCTGGTGGGCACACAGCTCCAAACATCTGGGAGAAATAGTATGACGGTTTCAACGCGCGAAGGCACCACACGCCCGGACTTGTGGGTAGTTTCTGCTCGTCTGTAGTAGAGTTCCAGGAAGCGGTACCTGTGCCGCAAGGAAAAGAAAACAATATCGAAACGTCAACTCAATTTAATGGCGGATTTAATGGGCCTCGCCTTAAGTTCTACGAAAAAAACGTAAATAAACAATAAACGTTTCGTACGATCTCGGCTAAGCCCCCGAAAGACCCAATTCTCTGCATACAAAGCGAACTCCCCGAAGAGCCCGGGAAGTCGGGGCACGTTGAGCTCTCAACGATTTCTGTTTCTTTGTTTCTCTTTTGTCGTAACGAAAATAAAAATTGAAAAAAAAAAAAAAAAAAAAAAAGAAAAGACATTCAAATGTTCACGTTCAGATTCTCAAACACAGACAGGCCGATGGATTGACAACGTTGGATTCAGCGGGTCCAGTATCAGCGATCTCGCCCAATCGTCGATCGAGTGCACACACGATGCATACTTTGTCGAGTACACGGGCATATCTCACTCTCTCTCTGTGCTCTCTTCTGCAATAGCGTAGCTACAAAACTAATCCTGAATGACAATCTGTACAAGCGAGTCTCGCACGCAACGGACTCGAGAAAGAGCTCGAACGAATTATAATATCGAACGAAACACGATACAAGAAACGTAATTGTTGGTTGGCGCATCTTGGTCGCATTGGTGGATGTGTGTGTTTGTGCGAAGCAATGACTATACTTTTCTTCGCGATGTCTGTCTCGTTGTGTGTTTGCAAGTGTGAGATAAAATATGAATAATAAAAGAAAACATAAATACAAAAAATACCGGAATAATAATGAGATAACGCGGGAGGATAATAGTTGGTTAACGAGAGGTATCAACGTGGAAGCCTTACCACTGTGTACAATGGGACAGATCGATGCCGGTCAACGCTTTGCAAGTTCTCACGGCCGTTCTTATCAACACGGACGGATCCTTCTCCGGATTCGCGCCATCCAATGACGGGCTCCATGGACCGCCGATCGCCATTGTCTCGTTCTTCCCGCGCAAACCCACCAAGAAATTGATCAGTCGCGTCGGATGCACGTAATCACGATCCGGATCTCGATCCTCGCTCACGCCGCAGCAACGCTTGTAAATCTCTTCCATGGCAGGCATCGACATGAGCATGACCTTAAAAAATGCAATATTCATTTTTTCCCATTTATCTTGTACTAACTTTGCTCGAAAAAAATCTAAAAACATCTACAGGGAACCCACAAGAATTTCGAATGAATAAAGAAATCTTTGAATTTTCTTTGCAATCTGCAGAAATTCGAAAAAAATGTTATAGGTTCAAAATAAAAAAATAAAACTTTCGAGAAGTGATTGATTACTTTGGCGGAAAAGAGATAGTCCGCGTCCGGTGGTTCCAGCACCGCGTTATTTTCGATGTAAGGATCAACGTCCTTGTGCATGACATGAAAGGAACATGGCTTGTTGAGGGTAAATGGCATATGCGGCGGAAAGGCGTCGACCCATCTGAAGTTCGTAGAAAAGAAGTCACTAGGAATGTACATATTTTGATAACGTCTCCTAACTTCTAATACGTCTGCCTCGGGCCTGAAAAAGAAAAAAAACACGTTTCACTATCAAATTCCAAGAAAGGTTTAATAAATTGTGTGTATCAATGTAAATATTGCGAACTCACAGATCGAGTGCTATCTTTGGTATTTGGACCATGTATCGGGGCACTACTCTGGTGCGCCGACGTGGCCTTGGAGATTTACTTCTCCGGGTTCGCGACGGACTGCGCTCTTCTTTTTTCTCACGTTCGCGTATACGATCCTCGCGGCGTCGCTTGCGCTCGATCTCCTCGTCCTCGTTTCTACGCTCGCGCGGCGATCGTTCGCGAACCCTTCCGGCTTTGTTGCGATTACTGACGGACATTGTTCGTTTTATTATTCCCGAGGAATGAGAATTTCGTCGTTAAATAGTAATCCTCAAATATTTATATTAAATAGGCGAAAGAATCAGAGAAACAATTAAAAATCAAAGGAAAATTGAGGTAATACTAAAAGTAATGATCGAAAAATCGCTTCAGTTTCGCTGTTTTTTGTTTTTTGTTTTTGCGCTCTCTTACCCATTGTTGGCATTCTCATTGGGCGGAGGAACGGCGTTATAAGTACTGGATGGTCTGCTACTCTGTTGCTGACGATTGGTCTGCTGTTGGCTAGATTGTTGCTGAGCATTTGCACTATTGTTGTTACTCCCCATGGGCAGTACTTGAATCCTCGTCGCGTTCCACTTGAACGGCATGGAGGGATTGAACGAAGCTTCGACTAGTACGCGATCTCCGACTATTGGATTGGATCCTTTGACGCACGCGCTGCAATGCGAAAAATTCGTTGACAAAAACTGCTTCAACGCAATCCAACGAACGAATAAATCTAAAAATTGTATCACATCGACTTGCCTCGTTTGAAAAAACACATCTTCGTCGACGAAGCCAAAATTGTCGTGAACCTTGGTGACAGTCCCGGTGAAAACTCGCTGCTTGGTGGACGACGATTGCACGTTCTGTTGTACTTGCTGCGGAACGCCCGTTACGGATTGTTGAAAGGCGTTGGTGTTCAAAGTTCTCGGAGTCGGATAAGAGACCGTGGCGACTTGGGGATACAGCTGGCCGGCTATTCCGGACGGAAGGTTCGAGCCGAGCGTCGCCATCGAAGCCATTGTTATGTTCGGCTGAAAATTCCGAAAAATAAATAGAAGTATAAAAAAACATGATGACAACAAAAATAGAAGGAGAAGATAAAAATGGTACAAACTAAATTTTTCCATTGCTTCGTCATATTCTTTCTCAACGTCGTTTACAAAGCACTTCCATGAAAAAGTTGCTTAACCAATTTTGGCTTCCTCGTAGAGAAGGCTTTGTGAACGACTTTAAGAAATAAATGAGGAAGCGATGTGCAAATTTACTTTGTACCGTTTTACTTTACACAGTTTCATTCTGTGAGCCAAAAAAATGCGTATAAAAAACACTTGCATTCGAGTCAAAATATTCATATTTTTGTCCATTGGTAGAGAAATTTGTAGCAATATATAAAAAATTGGAAGAGTTATCGCGTTAACAAATATCAGTCGAGCTAAGTAATATTTCATTAGGTTGAAACAATCTCAGCAGCACTTTTTAATAGTCAACAAATCTTATTTAGTTCAACTAATATTTGTTAACTACAAATAAATCCTTGTCTCAGTTTACTTAACTTGTTATTATTATCATTATTATTATTATTTACATTAAATTATCATTTATATTGAACTTCAAGAAACTATAACTTTTTATAATCTATATTACATTATTTCGGTTTACACAAACTTTATGAGAAATTCTTTTTTTTTTCTCTTGTCATTGTGAAATTCGTGAACGGGTTCGGCCCGTAAAAAAATAAATAAATAAATAAATAAATAAATAAATAAACAGATTTAAAAATTATTATTATTATTGTTTACTACTCTCCAAAAAATGGATATTCAATCTTCGTTAGAATCGTCAAAAAGTTTGACGGTTTCATTCCATTATCGCACTGCGCCAAAAGAGGACGCTAAATCAGGACCGTATTATTAAAAAGTAAAAGAGCTTGTTCGATAAATAAATAAAATTTGTCGTTAGTTTAGGTTGGGCAATCTCACCTGTTGTAGGCCCAAATTCTGCTGGTAAACTTGCTGCGTCTGTTGTTGATACTGAACCATGGGCTGTCCTCCGATTCCTCCCATCGCTTGTCCCAGCATTTGAATATTCTGAATTCCTTGCCCTGGCAAAAAACCGATAAAAAATTGTCAATCGCAACAACTCAGCGCCCGGACCTAATCGTTGAATTTATTTGGCAGGAAAGATTGGAGCGCGCTTCGCTATTGACGTCTCGTTTTCATCGCTCATCGTGGATCCTCGATATTTTTGTGTTTCTTTATGTTGTGACTCTCGCACACACACACACGCGCGCGTCGCGAGGTTTTATGAAACAGTTTATAAATACACGCTAATCCAATCGCCACTTTGAGTGATTTTTTTCCAATCCGCCCCATCATCAACGACGATTAACGAGCGAGTTTTGTCATTTCATTTCTCGCGAGGAAAAAACACGAGGCTGAAAGACGAGCGACTCCGGCGATGGGGACAAAATCATTTTTTTCTCCATTCGCACGGAAATCGAGCATCGGTCGCGATCTCGCGAGAGAACAGACGTATCGCGTGAGATACAAAGTTTTGGCAGGGGGATCGTCCAAATTATTTTACCTGCGTTACGAACCCACGGTGGATTCTTTCCGCCGCCGAACGGCGACATGTTACTCATTTTCACGATCTTTCCTCCCTCTTCTGTTCGTCCGCAGGCTCGTTTCCGATCGGTGAACAACAAATTCAACACAAATTTTTTCACGGATATTCGTCTATTCAGCGTCCTTCACTGGGCCGCCATATTTTTGGACTCTACTGCGCGAGTCAGTCACCACATTGCCTTCTCCCCTCTCCGTGTGCGACGCACACGCGAAACGGAGACTCCCACGTTGATGAAAAACAAAAAATGTTGCCTAAAGATCCGATATTTCGCAAATTTATCGCAGCGCATAAAGATTCAACGATGTCGATTCCTTTTTCGGTACTCGCGTCTTTTACGCGACTCGTAGAATTGAATTCTTCAGCGATGCTTGAAACGCGTGTAATGAACTTGTAATTCTTCTATTGAAATTTCGTTGAATGAACTCTGAGTTTTGTTTTCGTAGTGATGGGGATTTGGTAATTGGATTATGATTCACATGAGGATTCGCATTTGCCGGGTCCGCGGCGTGGTTGTTCATTCATTCGCGAAGAGCCAATGACGAGCCGGGCAATTGCGACGTCACATCCCGGGATACCGAATGGAAATCATGTTAACCTCAAAACCGGAAGCAACGAGTCGCGTTGTCGGCTCGAATTGCAACTTCATTGGCCGAGGTGCGCCATGAGCTCGTTTAATTTGTTGCGACGCGATTCATCAAATTTGAACGGAAGTTAAAACTCCGACGGGTCGCGTTACGCAATAAACTAAGAAAATTCATTCAGCACGATTGAAAGAAGCACGTGGTGCTCCGTGTACTCGCAACGCAACGAGAGCGCTCTAATTGAAGAATCCCGTCGCTCGTCGACTCGCCGTACGAGAGCCGAGTGTACGATTATTAAGCTCGCCGTTGGTGCTGCAAACGAAAAATGGCGTTGGCATCGATCTGCCGGCTGTCAATTGATTCGACCTTCAGCCATTTGAACCATTTGGGAGCCACCGCCCGCCGAAGCAGACCGTCCTTCGCATCGTTCGTGAAGAATTTCACCGCCAACGCCGAGAAGATGGGTTTGCCCCGTGTTTTCTTCGACATGACCGCCGAAGGCAAGCCTGTCGGTCGTATCGTTATGGAGGTAAGCGATATTTGACGCTTTATTCGAGCGCGGTTTCGATTTTCCGGGCGTCGGAACGAGGGGTTCCGCTGTCTCTCGCGGCGTTTGTCGACGCTCTGGCCATCTTGACTCGTCGAAATTCTTCACGACCGGCATTCGACGATCAATCCCGTCGGTCGATTCGCGCGATATCGACGAAACAACGCGAACGATCTCGCGATCCTTTGCGATTCGCCGGCGAAACTTTTTTCGGAGTTACCTTCGCTCGTGACCGATCATCGTCGCGGCGTGCTCGCGTGCGGCTTCGATGTCGAATTTCGTATAGGATTTTGGAACTTTCGATAATAATAATAATAAGGACAAAAATTAATAACAATTTTATTTTTTAAAAATTGAAAAATAGTAATAATAAATAATAATAATTTCTAATTTTAAAAAATGCGTTTTACGAAAATATTTTTTTTGCTAGCTAAGAAACGACGTCGTTCCGAAAACGGCGGAGAACTTCAGAGCTCTGTGCACCGGAGAGAAGGGTTTCGGCTACAAGGGCAGCAGCTTCCACAGGGTCATTCCCAATTTCATGTGTCAAGGGGGCGACTTCACGAATCACAACGGCACCGGTGGCAAGTCAATCTACGGCAGCAAATTCGAGGATGAGAATTTCCAACTGAGGCACACGGAGCCGGGTCTTCTTTCAATGGCGAACGCCGGACCGGGAACGAACGGAAGCCAATTCTTCATAACGTGCGCCAAAACCAGCTGGCTCGACGGCAAACACGTAGTTTTTGGCAAGGTCGTCGAGGGAATGGACGTAGTTAGAAAGGTAACTACAATTTTTTTTTGTCAGTGCATCTTTCATTGGTAAAACCAATTTTGTTGCACTTATTTTTATAACCTTGAAGTTTGTACCGTCCATACTGACTCTTTTTAAAACTATTTTTGTCGAAATTAAAATTGTTTAGATTCTTTAATTATGGGTATAAAAATTATTATTGAAAATTATTTTTGTAAAAAATAGTGATCAATGAAAAACCAAGAAAAATTGAAACTCAAATCTATTTATTCATATTTTTATTCGTTTATTTATTCATGGGAAAAGCTTGATCGAAAAACGATTTTTCTCGAATACAGTCCAACGGAATTTCTTCACATCGTCGAGTAAAAATTAAAAAAAAATGAATATGAAATCCTCTGTTCGATTCAATTATTCATGGTGTAAATCCTTTCGCAATATAATATTTGATATCCGTTAATTGAACGTTACTATGCACAAAACATATAAAAAATTCAACTCGTCAATGAATACATTTTTCATAAAATGAAGTCCGATGAAAATCTTTCTGCCTTCCGGCGAAGGGCAAAGAAGGATCGAATGTAATATACATGCAAACGAGAACGAAAGATAGAACGAAAGGGAAGATAAGCCTGACGCGAGCGCGACACGCTCGTTTAACCCGTAATAACAACGATAACAATTTATTTTTCAGCTCGAAGCCTTCGGTTCGCAGAGCGGCAAGACATCCAAGAAGATAATCGTCAACGACTGCGGCCAATTGGCCTAAACTGGCGCCCCGACGGGCGACACGGTCGAAAAATGCATTTCCTTTGTTTAGCTGTTCGCGTAACTTTGTCCTCCTTTAAGCTCGGAAGAAAAAGAGAAAAAATTAACGGACATCCGACGTAGCGACACACGTGTTACCTTCAATTGTATTTTTCTTTCTCGATTGAAAGAATCGAGCGACCTCACGAACACGTATTCATGCGAGAGATAAGCGTTATTGTACCTCGGCGAGGTTCGGGGCCGGCAGACCGGCGATGTTGTCACGATTTGTTCCGACGCCAAGATCGTCAGATAGCGAAAGAATTTTTTGGATCAATAATTGTTGTCGCCGAGGTGTAAAAACTTAGCCTTACCTTGAATGTTTTTTTTCAAACGCACAGCCAGAGAGAGAGAGAAAGAGAGAGAGAAAGATCGCAGCCGATGTGTATCTTCCTTTTGAACGCAACATCTTTCTATTAAAATTGTTAACTAGATCTCGGTGAGATAGTTTCGCCGGGCTTCCATGAATCATAGATCGTTTTTGCTTCCATCATTTTTGAGTTCGTTTTTCTTCGTAACTCCTTTCTTTTTTTTCACGAATTTCAACGACTCGTTCATTTTCGATAATTGTAATCTAATCGCATCTTTGTACCCCGCACGTTCGATCTGTCGGTTACACTCTTCATGTAAATTTCTATACATTCTTCTTTTCCGTCAATTGTACATGTAGACTTAGAACGTTTCGCTAATCGCTAACTGCCAGACTCTGAAGCTTCGCTTTCATGACACGACAAAAGGAAAACAAGGTTGAAACACGGTAGATAATTGGTATTTAGGTTTGAAATTTATTCAGCGTTAACGCGTCCGAAGAGTGTAGTTGCGACGATCCGCGCGACGTCAATTTCTACGTAATAAAAAGATTGTTTTCAGAATGAATTTCAACGCAATTCTCATTCGAATCCTGTCCCGATGCGTTTTTTTCTAAGCACGTATTTTTAAGAGTTTTTCAAAGGAGCTAGAGTAAGAACGGAGAGAACAGCACGAATTAAACATTTAAGATTTATTGTGGATAACATTTGTAGTACGCTCGGGCTTGGAAGGGTCACATCGCGGGCATACACGAAAATTCCATTGGGCTCAACGGGACAAGTGACGTTGATCGCCGTTATTCTTACGTAGACCGATATTTTCATTATATTTCTCGTCGAATCGTTAATATTAAGGTGCAACGACAGGGCGAAATGTTGTTTGCTCTTTGTCGTTCGAAATGTTCCCTCGAGCATCGGACATTTTCGGATCTCCGTTCGCTCTCTCGTTTTTCATTTAATGGTTTTTTTCTCTTCTACATTTTCTATTTAGAATCATGATATAGGCAAATTCCATGAGTTGTGCCCTCATAGATCAATGAGATTTTCAATTCGCGATCAATCGTTGCGGTTTTTAACGAGCACCTCGCGCGGCTCTTCCGTTCGAACGATGGAGAAAAACGCTCGACGAGTATGCAAATCGGGAACGGCGCTTTCCGGGCATTCGCGTTGCGACAAAATACTCGATTCTAACGTTTCGCAGCCCCGCTGTCGTTATCTCATCAAAGTATTAAGGCACATCTCACTCGGTTATTGCGACACATGACATAGAAATACATTAGATAATAGCCATTCCAATTACATTACATATGCTGTAACATTCAGAGCACACACAGTGTCATATCTATTTACATTTTTTTCTTTTTTAACGTAACGGCGAGTCTAGTCAATTTTACGGCTGCGTCGTCGCGTGTATCACTTCGCCTGTTCAATCCGGCTCGCATGGGATCGGCGCGCGTTTCGATTAATATTTAATTATACGCGGGAATTATTGGTACTGTATAGTCGATGGAATGACCCAATATCAATTGTCGCTCGACCGATTATTATCGCCCCGATAATTAACCATTCAGTTTCAACTGTTCGAGAGGGCCGTCCGAAGTGTTCCAATGCGATAATTCGATTTTTGTCGGATTACCTCATTTTCATCGAATTTTTAAATTGGTATTATTCCATTTTTTTTTCAAGCTATTTGGTTTCATTGGGATTTGTCGATCTAATTTCCTTTTTTCCAAATCTTTTTTTTTTTTTCGAATCAATTTTTCTTTCAAATGATTTACTTTCGTCGATTCTTAAAAATACACAAACTTCGGGGTCATTCGAGTTTTACGAATTTTTTGAAATTGCACGATTTTTTGAAACGCATTCGAATTGAGTCGAATTATTTGAAATTTCGAATATCAGCACAGTCCTGGTATCGGACTTTGATAGTGTTTTGGTCACTTGATTGATATTGTTTTTCTCTGTTTTTCATGGATCTATACAGCATTATATTGAAACATACGATAGATCGAAGGATCAATGACTTTTGTAAGTAATTCTCAGTGAGTTCCCCACAATTTTTTTTTTTTTTCGTCGATTGTCTATACATTTATAACGTGGTCCTTTAGTAATTTGTCGAGTTGGGCGCCTCTATACTATACTGTTTTTGTTATTATTTCTTTTTTCTTTTATTTATTTTTATTTTTTTTCAGTTAACATACCTTGAATAATTATAGTCGACAAAGACACATAGATTTAATTCTGTGCTCGAGACTTGCGTCAGTTTCGCACGATCCTGAGTGGGAGTTCGAAAAAAAACTTTTCTCCTATTCATTGCCCTCCATATATATGTTTCGAGAATACAACGATATTCGAAAGCTCGAAGCTTATTTTCGTGTGTGCTTATCTGTTTTCTCTATCTTGCCATATCTAAGTAACTCAACATTTTTTTTACAAATAACAAAAAGGGCCGCCGAATACTCAAATTTTTTTCGAAAAAAAGTCAAATCGATGCGAGTAAAGTATTACACTTTTTTTATTAACAATTGTGTTAAATAACA
Organism: Ischnus inquisitorius; assembly: GCA_963924025.1. Classification (NCBI taxonomy): domain Eukaryota; kingdom Metazoa; phylum Arthropoda; class Insecta; order Hymenoptera; family Ichneumonidae; genus Ischnus; species Ischnus inquisitorius. The sequence continues at coordinate 16,360,694 of OZ001251.1, forward strand.
AAAAATAAAATGCATAATTGGCGTCCCAGTACTTTTGCATTGCGTCAGACTAATTATTCCTCGAACACCAATTATGCATTTCGGTGCTTTTTGTTTTTAATTATTTTACACAATTTCCAACTAAACAAATGTATAATAAACCCATTTTGATTTTACTTTTTTCAGAAAATGTTTCAAGCTTGCGTCCCTTAATTTTCTTGTATTTTCTCTATCTCGCTATAAATCTAATTCTAAAAAATCGTTATAAACGAAACCGACCTAACTGACCGAAGATTTCAAGGTGCGACATGAATTCTCATTGATCCTCATTGTTTCTTGATTGTTTGACGACTTGCCTCTGGGTTGCACGGATTAGGTACACGTAACATTAAAAAGGTACAGCCTTATATTTACATATACATGACACTTGTTACGCTATCTCGGTGGATACGCGTAAAATAACGATGATATATAACATTGAGAACGTTCGAAAGATCGACGAGACGGCTCGATTCGTCGTCGTATCGCCGACAAAGGTCCTAACGAATAAAAATCTGTTCGATGCTCCAAAAGACTTTGCGAACTCGATCTGCGAATCTCCGAGTTTTCAACGATATTTTCATGAAACATCGATTGGATATATATATATTTATTTTTTTTGGGCGTTCGTCCTCGCGCATCAACGTCGCGTTGCGTCAACTCTGCTCTACGCAAAAGTATTGTTTCACACAAGTCACGTCCGATAAAATAATATACTTACGATAATATATATATAATAATCTTACCACTCAAAGTAAGCCGTAACAACGTTCATACTGCAGTCGTTTGAATGTACAATACACAGTCGTTTGATAAATAATCGTCCTTCGTCCAGCGAAGAATGAATCAATAATCGATTAAAATTTCGTACGTTGCGAAAATTAATGAATTTCCCTTTTTTTCGCTTCACGCGCAATCGCGACGCATCGTTTCAGGATCTTTCGCTCAATCACGCTTCATACGTTTCTCGATTAACTCGCTGATCTCGTTTGGGAAACAATTCGCACCGCGTCAAAGACCCGACAGAAAAAGAAAAAATGTATAGAACACAAGCTCATTTCGTTTGTATTTTATAGTTTTTCAAGAATCTATTGGCCTTTTGAAGCAATGCCATCGTGGATCGTTTTTTTTTATTTTTTAAAAATTACCGTCAATAATCCGCCTTTTGGCCGATCTACTTGACGAAGAGATCTTTCAAGGACGGGCATATTGACTGCTCGCAAGCATCCGTCTGTTCTTCCTCTTTGTTGCCGGTGGCGAACCAATTGGCGGCCTTGCCGGAGCCGCCGGTTTTCTTGCCCGGCGAAACGGCCGGTTTGGCGGCCGATGCGCCGGCCGCGTTTCCCTCGGTCTCGGCTCCCCGTTGAGAGGTCAGGAAGCCTTCGATCGCGCTGCCGATCACTTGAGCGTCGACCTTCGTGCCTCTGGTGTCGTCCCAGACGACTTTGTGTCTCGTTCCCGTGGTCGATTCCCTCGGCGGCGATGTGGTTCCCGTCAGGCTCTCCTTCACCGCCTTCATGACCTTCAATTTCTCGAATTTGAAGCTCAGCGTCGGCAGCGCGGAGTCTTGGCTCCTCTGCTTCTTGCGCATCGGTTGATGACGATTGGCGAACCAATTGGCCGGCGCCGGACTCGCCGTATCGGACAGGTTCTTAGCGCTGTTGCCGATGCCGCTCTGCAGCGTCGTCTTGATTCCGGTGCCGTGGAGAATCGAGACGTCGAAACTGTTGGATCTGAAGTCCTTCAATCGGCCGCGCTTTTGATCGAGGCTTTTCGATACTTTTGCCTCGTCCCGATTCGCCGGGCAGCTCTCCTCGCCACATCGGTTGATCTCCGTCGCCGAGGAGGTCAGCGAGCTCAGGATTGATATCAGATCGGTGTTCGAACAAACGATTCCCGCCGTCGGCGTCACGCTCGGCGGCGGCCTCGGCAGATCGGAAGCTCGTCTCCTCATCGACGAGGACGATGTACTAGCCGTTGGCAAGGTTGGCGCGAAGTCCGAGAAACGTCTCTGTTGCTGCTGCACGTAACGCTGAGCCGAACTGTTACCCTCCAGAGGCTGAACCTCGCAGACGCGCTCCCTCGACGGCGTCTTCCACATCTTCAGACGCACCTGAAGCCAGAAACGTCGTTTCAATTCGTTCGAACGAGATACGAATAGTGCTATGCGAGTGTTGGAAAAAATTTGAATAATGGGGAGAAAAATCGGACAATATCTAATAGTTCGTCGAGAAATCGGAACTTAAGGGTATGTGAAATGCCGCGGTCGGTAACAAAAACGGTAAACAACTTTTTTCAGGCATACTCGCATTAACAACTCAAAAAAAGAGTCTCACAGTCGGCTATGGTGATATCCGAATTCCGTAAGACTTTTGTTAAGCTGTAAATGCCAATACGGCTGAAAAAAGTTGTTTACAGTTTTTGATACCGATTGAGCCTGGAATTTTCATTTCTACGCCATTCTCGCGCGCCAGCATTCGAGTATCGGTGAAAATCGTTGTCGTTAACCTTTCTCGTCTTTATCTCGGCGATGTCGTCCATAATGTCCAACTGCAAGTTGTGCGAACTTCCGGTGTTGCTCGGTGGTCCGGACAAGCCGGATGCGGATTCACGACGTATCGGCAGTATTCTCGTGGCGCCCATGGGAACCTCGGCGATGGATTCTCGTCGCGTGTTGCGCCCGAAGAATGCAGGAGGGACCTTCGATATCGTCACAACCGAATGACGACGTCCACCCGGTTGGGGCGCCGGCGATTGCGATAGAGTCGCGAGAAACGCCGCTTCTCGAGGCGACGGTCCCGAACCTTCGCCACCCCTTTCGCTCAAACGTCGCACCTGAAACGAAAGTTTCATTTAAATTGGGTTTTTGCTGCGTTATCACACTGAGAAAAGGATTCATGTGTAGTTAGCAAACATCTAGTTGAAGATGGAGAAATAAATATTTAGTTAATGTTACCAAATTCCAGTTGAACCGAGTAATTTTTAATTAGATCAACGGAATCGCAACAACATTCGTTAATAGTCAACAAATCTTATTTGGCTCAACTAATATTTGTTATGATTAAATAAACATTCATCCACGCATATCCAACTATATGGTTGTTAACTATAAATGAATCCTTCACTCAGTGCAGTATCAAATTCTTTGTTTTTTTTAGTGGTGTTAATTTTTCAAAAAAAAAAAAGACAATTCGACTTGCTTTGCTGAGTTCGAATTTGCTTTCTTCTTAAAAAAAATTAGCACCATTAAAAAAAGATTTTTGTAAATGACGCTGAAGAATTGCGTTTGGTAAATCTCAGTGAAGCTCAGAACGGGGACGGTTAATTATTATTCATTATTACGACGAGTTCGAAAAGCTCGGCTACTTTGCTCACTTGAGATGCGGTGATACCGGAAGTGCACTGCGGCGTCGGTAACGAGTGCTTCCGCGTCTCTCGCCACGGCGACAGTAGATAAGGATTCAAGGACGGCGAGTCCGGATCGAGACAACGAGGCGGAGACTCGTTTCTTCGGCGCTCGGCCTCCTCCTCGCCGAGGGTACTTTCCTCGACGATAATCTGCGGCTCGCCCCCGCCAATGCTCAGACTCGTCGAGTACGAGTGTCCGCTCAACATGCTGAATCTATTTCTGCAACAAATAATTCGAGCCTCGTGTTAAATACCGATCGAATTAATTGGTTAACGAAAGATACGATAATAATAATACATTCGAGAAGATAATAATTCATTATATAGAGAAGCGTTCTCAGCAGCTGGAACGGAAAATGAACTTAATACAAGAATAGCTTCGTCAAATGTTTTTCAAATATTTCAATATAATTTTTTTTTTTTTCAGAATTGTATGAAGTTACGTCATTGGTATGATAACTTTGATTATTGAAAATGATTAGAAAAATGAAAAAACTTTGATGATAAAAAAAAAATAGAAACATTATAACTAGATTTTTTATTATATCTTAATAATAGTCCTTTTTTTATAACATTTTTAATCTTTTATACATAAAAAATGCAATCAATGTAGAACATTTGAAAAGTAATGTTTAAATTTACTTTTTAAAAACAACATTCAAAAAGTTCAAAAATAATTTTTCCCCTGTTAAGGGCATGTGAAATACCGCGGGCTGGTAATAAAAACTGTAATGCCGTTTTTTCAAGGGTGTGCGAACTTTAGCCCCGAAGGAAGTTGAATGCCACTGCAGAGCTAAAAAAAGCGGAGTTTTCTATTTTTGTTAAACGTTAAAGTTTCGAGCGAAGGTGTTTCACGCCGCCTCAAAGCTCGGGGATAACTGACGCTATCGGTGAATCGACGACACTCGCAATTGACCGGAAACGAATAAAGGAAGGTCCCGGAAACGTCCGAGAAGCGAGGCCTCGCGCAGTTTTGCCGTTCCTATCCTTCGCACGTCCGTGAATACGAAAAATCGGATTTTAATTTCGTTCGCTTCGCAGGATTTATCGCCGTTCGCCCCTCCGTTTTCGAGGCTCCCCTTCGCAGAGATGTATCGTAGAGCGAATCGCGCCGGGCACCGAATCGGCCGACGCTATCAGCAACGAAATTGCCTGACTGATGTCAGAAGCGTAAACAAGCAATTTCGCCTCTATCGTTGACTAGAATCTTGTTTCATTCCTTCGATAAGTTTGACGGATTGATAACAAGAAACGTAGCAGCGGATGCCAAGGACGCAAAAAAAAAAAAAAATTTCAAGGTCATCGAATAATCGGTTCTGAATTCAGCGAGAATCGGTCGCACCGCTTAAATTTTATGAGAATTTGAATTTTTTCGAAAATCTTTGATGACACGATAACTCTTTCAATTATTGAGAAGCGCTTCAAATTTCTACACGAACGGACGATTCGCATCCGATGATTGCTGTCGATTTCAATTGCGATCGATCGAAGCGCTAATATTCTGCAATATTGAGTGTTTTTTTCAATTTACAAAAACATTCATATTTTCACACAAATGTTTTTTATCCGCATTTGCTTGGGTCATAAAATGAAATAGAGTTGTGAAAAGTGGTTCCTAATTTTCTCCTCAGAGTCGTTCGCAAAGCTTCCTTTATGAGGACGCGAAAGTTGCGTTGAGCAACTTTCTCATGCTGGAGCTTTGTAAACGACATGAAAAAGAAAATGAAGAAGCGATGTGCAAATTTAGTTTGCGCCGTTCTTTTGTTCATCAAAGCAAAGCTTAGTCTATGAGTGAGTCGAAACAGAAATAATATTTTTGCAAAAAAGTAAAAAATCGGGCAAAATGAAAAAAGCATCTGCAAAAAGTAATGAAAAGTCAGTCAAATCGATATGAGCCAAGTGGTTGTGTTACGCGTGCATATTTTTTTATCGTATAGGCTATATCACTCGGGAATAGGATTTCGTTGTATAGTTAATGTACAGAGAACGCCGAAAGTAATTTATTTTTCGTTGCATCAAAAAGCAGGGTAGAACAGTGGAACGCGCGACGAGTAAGTGACACGTGCGCAATGGTAAAATTTATTTTATTAAAAATCGTGGAAACACAAAAATATATTCCGGAACACGCGTTTTGCGGGCAAGAAATAATTATTCATTTCAACAAAGTTAGAGAATTAAAAAAAAAAAAAAAAAAAAAAAACGCACGCGTGCACAGCCGCGTATGTGGAGCGGACGGAGAAACTAACGGAGTGGTCGGTGTTTGCGATCGGACCGCTTTTTACCTTTTGAATTTTTCTCGACGGCGAAGTGAACGTAGGAGAGAGCGGGGCAGAATGGCATACCGGGGCAAAATGGTACGAAACGGTTAAATAAAGTCCCCCGTATGACAGAATTAGGGCAAAATGGGACAAGAGAAAGTCCCATCGCCGTAGATTTTTTTGCCGTCCCATTTTGCCCCAATACCATTCTGCCCATGGTCCCATTGTGCGTGAATACCATTTTGCCCCGGTGTGCCGTGTTGCCCCGCTCTTCCCTGTACGCGAGCGCGGAGGGATCTCCGCAGGCGGAAAAAAAAAGAGGATCTCTCGAAATTCGCCGCGCGAGAAGGAATTATTATTCAGTCGCACGTACAACGCTCCCGGGGCGGAGCGACGAACTCGATTTATATTTCTGCGACGGGAATAATCGAGCCACCGAGTCCGCTCGTGGTATTCGCGAGGTCCGCAGGGCGCACGACCGAGCCTTTTTTCCTTTCGTATTTTCTTCCATGATCTTTTTTTTCCGCCCGTCGATCCTCGCGGCGAAGCGCCGGTATAATCTCCGGCGAAAGAATGCGAATTTCGCTCGACAAAGTATCGACATTATGCGACAAGGGTGCCGAATATGCAAATGCGAAATCGACGCCTCGGTCGAGTGGTTCATTTCACTTTCAAATTATTCTCTTCCTCCCAAGCGGAATACATTATTTATACGATTTATTACAAAATAATTACCATTCTTAAGTACATAATAAATTATTGTGTCACATCCAATAATATAATTATTAATAACAATAATAATTGTAATTAACAAATTTGTTTATTATCATGAAATAAATAAATTTACATACACGTGAAAAATGTACAAATGAAAATAAAATTCGGAATAATTGAATCCAGTACAAATGCCGTAAAAAGCAATTACGAATTTGCGCATTGTCTCGATTCAGACGTGATCCGGTGACTGCTTCGCGCGAATCACCATTTTTTTGAGACGCATTTGCATTCGGCACCGTCGCAATGTCCCCCGAAGTGGCGCTGAGCTAAACACTTGGCGGCGCAAGCGGCGTGATTGAAACCGCTGACACCCTTGGCACTGAACGACAGCAGATCGCATGTGAAACGCTTTTGTCTGACGTGCGGCTCGTCCGTCCGGTGTACCGTCCCATGGTGTACCGTCCCACGGCGTACCGACCCACGGCGTACCGACCCACGGCGTACCGACCCACGGCGTACCGACCCACGGCGTACCGACCCACGGCGTACCGTCCCACGGTGTACTGTCGCACGGGGTACCGTCCCACGGTGTGCTGTAATGTGGGATGGCAACACAATTCTTTACATGCCGTGGAACACTACATACCGTGCACGTCATTCACGGTATATTTGCGCTGAAGTACACTCATACCGTGTACCGTGTGACGGTATAGGGGAGAGCGGGGCAGAATGGCATACCGGGGCAAAATGGTACGAAGTGGTCAAATAAAGTCCCCCGCATGATAGGACAAAAAAATAGGTTATGGCAAAATGGGACAAGAGAAAGTCCCATCGCCGTGGATTTTTTTGCCGTCCCATTTTGCCCCAATACCATTCTGCCCATGGTCCCATTGTGCGTGAATACCATTTTGCCCCGCTCTCCCCTATACCGCTCCACGGGATGGTGTCGATAGACACGTCAAAAAAATTAATTGATAAACAACAACAAAAATATTTGCAACAATAATAATAATTTTTCATTGTTATTTATATAATAGTAATATAAACACTAACAATAATAATAATAATAACATTCTTACGCGAAAGAGTTGGAGCCACTGGATCGTGCGCAGCGGCGGCACAAGCGACAAAAGCCACAACAGCCAATATGACGAGACTGAGCTTCATTGTAGTATAAAGATCGAGTATTACACTCGATGGATGTCTGATCGGTTCTGTCTGAAAATCGCGTTAATTGCAGCTTTTATACGAGTCGGATAACCGCGGTTTGTTTTGTCAGCATTCCAGTTACCAGTTTCGTCACAGCACGAACGAGCAACAAGGAAACATCATCCACCGGATCGAGGAAAAGTCCGTGAAATTAAGATGAATTCCCCGGCGTGCCGGTGCCGAGTGATAATGGTCAGAGATCGGCGGTTTTTCCGCATCAGCGACTCTTGATCGAAGAAGCGTTCGCGTGGGAGCTTTAAAATGTGCACTGAATGTGTGAAGGACGGGGTCGAAAGTTCGGAGAAGGAAGATTCAAGCGTAGGCTAATTGACAAAGAATGTCGGCCGATTTATCGGCACAGGTGGATTGGTGTTTGAGAGCAATTTAATTATGGGTCAATGACCCCGTGAATAAGATTGGAAATCTCGAAATGAAAGTTTTTATATCGCTTTGATATATTTTCGTTTACATTCCGGGTAACGGGTTTAAGAATAAAAAAATTCTACAAATACACTACTAACAGTAGTCATAAATAAATTAAATAACTATTATACTATATAAAAAAATGTTGATTTTTGGATTTTTATTATATCGTCAGAAAATAATTAAAAAAGAATTTATACATATTTTACATTAAAAAATAAAGCAATTAACGGAACTTTTCACAAAGCAAAGGTTCTTGAAAAAGCCAAAAATGATAAACGTACTTTCTTACAGAGCTCGGTGAAGCGTCATAAAACAAAGAGAGGAAGCAATATTTCGACGGCATGATTTTTCTTTAACACGTAAAAAAAGGAAAATTCGGAGTCGTTTAGTTCGGCGATCGAGTATTCGTGCGGTTAGTCCTGATGCGATTGTGTATATCCATGTCGGCAGCCGTGCGGACGGTATGCGCGCCGAGTGGTCGAGCTCCGGGAGTGTTTTCGCTAACTGCGAACAATTATACGTCTGTAGATTGCACTCGCGATCGATTCGGCGAAGTTGTATCGGCGACAGAACGTCGAAACTGCGGCTGGGCAAAGTTGGACATTCGCGGAATCGTCGCCGATAATGAATCGACGAGAGTCCTTACCTCGGTCGTAGTGGCGAATAGTTTTCGAGACCATTGAAACGCCCAGACGCGGAGTCGCGCCATTGATACCGATTGCCAGAACGACGATAAGAACAAATACGAATCTCATGATCATTAAATTAATTAACGTCGACCCTTTCACTCGACTCGAATGAATTGGAGAGTTGCGAGACGAGACGACTGAAGCTGCGATGGACCAATGGTCGCATTTATACGAATCGCGAGCTCGTATCGCTCGCTCTCTCCCTTCTTCGACATCAGCGTTTTTGTGTATTCAATTTTTTTTGTGGCGCAATTTTCGTCGAAATGCATCGATGAGCTACAATTTGCTTTACTGACGACCCGGCTTATTTTGCGTTGCGTCGATTGAAATTCATTCGACGAGGAAGTCATCAAGGACCGGGGCGGAAAAGTGATATTTGCTATAATGAATATCACTTTTCATTTATAATATTGAATATGCCCGAAGCAACGAAAACATCGACGGTCGGGCGAACCTCGCGACTAATTCAGTCGCGATTAATTTATTCGATCGCGAACCGCGTATCTGGCATGCAATGATCATTGAAGCGCTGCGCTCCACTGCTTGCATTTCGAAGCGTGTAACTCCGTTGGTTTATCTGAAGCCGGACGATGGACATGGAAATTGCGGTGACTGCTCGTCGTCGGTATAACAAGCGAGCGCAGCATAAACGTGACGTACACATCGAACTTCGCCGTGTCGACGATTTCGCGGTTCGCGGTCTCGCGAATTCACGAGATATCGCACGCGGAAAGTCTTCTCGGGAGATCACGCCGTCGCAGATAACTCGCGAGATCATTGAATGAACTCGACCCTCTTACCCCAATGGAGATTCGAGGATAAAACACAATCGCTTACTCAATAATCGTTTATTCGTCACTTTAATCACTGATTTTTTTAGTTGACCTTGAATTCTTTTTTATACGGGAAAATGTGTGCAAAATCATAAAATTGATGGAAAAAAATCTTTTTTTTTATCAATATGTTAATAACATTTTGGAATTATTATTGCGCGAAATTAATATTTTCCGTACCTTCCGAATACTTGATTTTTTTCACAGATTTTCATGTCATCGAGAAGCGTTCGCAATTCTCTCTCAATTTCCGCGTGTCGTGCTCTCTCCAGCCGCGTGTCGTTCGTCGGTACATCGCTTATTCGCAAAGTGATTGCGGCTACAAAAATCTACGACGCCATGAATTCCTTCCGAGATGCTTTATCAGCGCGCAAAGTTGTTCCAAATATAGAATCAATTTCTTTTTCCTCGAGGAAATCCCTTGCGGTGCATGCGGCCCTCGCAGGAAACCCTCCGGACGATCGGAGCCCCTCCAATACGAAAGATAAGATTCTCATCCTGCCAGGTCTTTGTCATATAAACTCGCATTCCCCGTGGAGGGTCATCACTTCTGTGCGTCTCGTTCGGAAGAGAAAAATCGTCTCGAAAACCCATCATGAAGATCTTCGTCGCGATTCTCGCCGTTGCTGCATTCGTCGCCGCTGCCTCCGCCGCGGCGGTGCCCGAGGCCGGAAGTTACGACGGGCCCATTTACGAAATGGGTAAGTAACGAATAACCCGAGCAATTGACCTTGAATTTACCCCGGTTAATTTTGTGTTTTTCTTTGTACCAAAACCCAGCGCCCATCGAGGAACCAGCAGCGAGCGAAGACTCGAACACCCTCGAGCCTCATGCCAGAGATCGTCGACTCACTTGCGACTTTTTCTCGTTTTCCTCCAAGTGGTTCACACCCAATAACTCGGCTTGCGCTATGAAGTGCATTGGCATGCGTCGCCGCGGTGGAACCTGCCGCAACGGCATGTGCGTCTGCAGAAATGATCGTTGGTGAAAAAAAAAAAATCAACCCTGAACTCTGCACCAGCTTCGATTTAAGGATCAAAGTCGTATCTGAACGATTTGGTTTTTGCGCTTTTCTGTATTCAACTTATGGATGAAAAACGTGGACTGTAATTAGCACGTAAAGTGATTGCGACGGTACCAAATCGTATTATAGGAGAAAATATTCCACATGGAAGAAAATTACCGTGGTAAAAATGTATAGAGTAGATGTCCCGGTTGTGGTCATTTTCACGCAAAATTTCTATAGAATTCTTATTTGTATACATTTCGATATCAACACCTTGGAAATATTCATATAAATACGAAAATTTATCAAACCGTCATCACCTCAATTTGAATTTTTTAAAAGTTTTTTAATTCTGAGCTTGGTGGCCGAAAGTGGACCAAAGGTGGCCAAAACCGGTACTTTCGCCCCATTCGAAACGTTATGTTATTCCATGATTTTGTATAATCACACGATCGAAGTAATGACTAAATAAGTAATACTCGAATTGTTAGAACGCAATATTTTTGACCACGTTTGCTCCACTTCTACGGTTCATGGATCGTATTTAATAGTACATCATAGTATATAATATAGTATATAAATAACCCATCAAAATTTAAAAAAATGTATATGTATCAGTGGATGATTATTAAAACATATCTTTTTTGTAAATCTTCCTTCAGTTTTTATACGTAAAACTTACAGTGTAAGTCGATAATAAAAATAAAAAATACTTAACGCAAATAAAAACGACATTTGTTCATTACTCAAGTATTTGGATCTTGCTATTCGATAGCAATCCTTCGTGAAAATTGGCGATCCCCCAAAACAAAGCTTCTCTCTGAATTAATATGGTATGTGTGGATCCAACAATTTCATTAATGGATCATTACAAAAATATGAATTTTCGAATTATTAAATTTTTTTTGAAATCTGTATTGTTCAATCATTACCGGTAAATTTAACTGTTCACTTCCACGTCCGATTGGCGATGAATACTTCGTTCCCCTTTAAGACTAGTGCAGTTTATTACATGGATCGCGTTGCCGGACGCATCGAAAGCTTTACCGAGCGTTAAGGGTCGCCGATTGACGTCGCGGAAACCGCAGGATCGCATTGGCTTCTCCTTTCCATATTATCGAATAGACTCGGGATTTCGCATGCCCAAAATTACCAATAAGATAAGAAGCTTCGCGATCCAATTTAATTATTTCCGCGAGATAACCACAACCGTAGCTTATCCTATTATGGATCTACCCACGCGCGGAGCGTGGATCTATTTTTCCTCGTGGAAAGTCCCGGCATCCTCGGATGGCAGGAAACCACTTCAATATCTTCCGCCGGTCGACGAGAGACCCCGATCTCCGTCGGTTTTAATGAAGATGATCATTTTCATAACATTTCGCAACATCGTGATCTTCGCCACTTGAGCTTTCGCAGAAGCGAAACCAATTTGCGACTAACGGATCGGAAAATTGATGGAAAATTTCTCTTTGTTCGAAAGAAAGTATTGATTCCACGCTACACCTGGCATACTCGCGTAATTTCGGCGACTTAGCGAACGAGCGATTCCCGACGAGGAGCCTGAGCAGTGTGAGATTGATGAGAAACATTTGGAAATAAAAAAGGCTTCTACGATGAGCCGATGAAATTGATGAGGAAGAATTCGACGATGAAACCAATGAATTTAGCGAGAAAAAATTCAATGATGAGAACGATGAAATTGGGTAAGACTAAATCGGCTGATGATGCCGATGAATCAGTCGAGAAAAAAGAAATTATATCTTCTTAAAGGAATTCTTGCGCATAGTTTATATTTTGCATAAGTTTGCGGAAATTGAGAGGGAATTGCGAATACTTCTTGATGGCATACAAATCTAAAAAAAACGATGTATATTTAAGGTACTGACATGTTTAATTGTGCATAATAATAATAATTCTGAAATGTCATTAGCAAATTGATCAAAAAACAAATTTTCCGACACATTTCCCGAAAACCCAACGTTTTTTTCATGAAAATGTTTCGACACATTTCCCGAAAACCCAACGTTTTTTTCATGAAAATGTTTCGTTCATTTTGCTGAAAACGTATACATTTTTTCATATTTCTGAATTAACTTTGATTTTTTTTTAATATGTATAGAAAAAATGCGTGGAAAATCATGAGATTCAAAGTGAATTTTTAAATATGAAAAGATTTCGTACATGGTCAGAAAAATCAACGAATCCTTTTACGAAAAAACTGGATTTCCAGGAAATTTGCAGAACAATTTATTTTCGTCGATTTGTTAATAACATTTTGAAATTGTTATTTTGCAAAATTACCGTTATCAGTACCTTTAATATGCATGATTTTTTTTCAAATTTTCATACTATCGTGAATTGTTCGCAATTCTTTTCCAATTTCCGCAAACTGATGCGAAACAAACACTATGCGCAAGGACTACCTTAAACCTCGTTGAAGAAAGCGACGAATCACCGTGAACGTATTTACTTTTGCCCCAAATGGATGACAAGGGTGGCGACTGCGAGGCACGGAATTGCCGATGCTGAGACGATGGTATTCGTTCGCATGAAGATGTTTCGACAACGTCGCCCTCAGCCATTGGGGCTCCTCGTTTGACGTCATCGTGACCACTAAATCGAATTTACCGTCGAGCTTCTCCGACCTGTGCACCAATTATCGTACTCCGGTTGTGCGCATCTGAAATTCTCGATAAGATATGTTACCTCTCGCCGTCCCAATTGAATTACTTCACAATAGTGCCGACCCGGTGGATGCGCAAATTGACGAGGACGTCGCTGACGCGCGAATCCCCGCGCGCCGACAAATGTAATTTTAGCGTTACCCCAAAACCGCGAAAAATCGCCTATCTCGTCGAGCCGCAAGGATCCTTCCGATGTTTTATCAGTCCAACGTCAGTTCGGATTCAGAAGCCGGGGTTGAGCCGGCGGAAACTCTTAGTGGTTAGCCCTGCAACCGCGGGAAACTGTGCGAAAAATTGGCCCCGCCAGGAGCAAAAACGGATGAACATCCTATCAGCCAATGATATATAAGGAGCGGGTCCCCGACGAAGGATCATTAATTCACCGAGTCTCGTTGGTGAAGTACGAAGAAAAAAAGTCTCCGAAAAACCTCATCATGAAGTTCTTCGTCGCAGTCCTCGCCGCAGCGGCAGTCGTTGCCTTTGCTTCTGCCGGAACCTCCCCGGACGCCGGACGATACGACGGACCAATTTACGAAATGAGTACGTATCGAGTAATTCATTCAATCGTTAAGTTTCTCGAGTTTCATTGGAAATTTTCTCTCGTTCGCAAATGTACAGCGGCCATCGAGGAGCCGACCGGAAGCGAAGACGCTAACGCCCTCGAACCCCACGCCAGAGAACGTCGCTTCACCTGCGACGTCTTCTCATTCTCGTCCCAGTGGTTCACGCCCAATCACTCGGCTTGCGCTATGAAGTGCATCGGAATGCGTCGCAGGGGCGGAAGTTGCAGAAACGGAATTTGCGTATGCCGAAACAGCCGTTGGTAGATAAAAAAATCGTTCCGAAGAAACTCCGCATCGAGTTGGAAGATCCATAATCATGTCTAAGTGGTTTGATGACCGCGCTTGCAATCTTCATTAAATGCACGCAGTGCAACTTAAATAAAGAGGTGGATTTTAATGAGCATGCCAAGTTGATAGTCGTATTTTACGCGAGGTCATCCTACTTAAAGGAAAAGTACAAGCTAAATAGTACTTTGTCATACAAGTGTGGAAAAGCGGACTTTCAGCGAAGGTTGTGAAGCGCCCAGATTTTGTTGCTTGTTTTCCAATCGCCTTCGGGAGTCGACTTTTGCGCATGTGTAATTCGGTGCTTTTGTATAATTTTAATATATCAACCATATAATTTGTCAAACGTTTGATCACAGATAATCACAAATTTGATGATGGCCAGAAAATAAAATACTGGAATTGACAATGTTTTCGGAAATATTCGTTCCATTTAGCGATTTTTACAGTAGCGAAAACTATGTTTAGATTAAAAAACATTAATACAAATATTTTGATGTATGCAATTTGATTTTCACGCTTGTAATTCTCAATAAACATATCTACTGCATTAGAGATGCTTGTATTATTCCCGTCATCAAAGTACGTGGCAGACTTCATCGACAGTTAGACCGATTTCAATTGACAAGTATTGTGGCGTTACTCGAGCTCTGTAATAGACGACGGCTCGAGTCGTTACACCGATGCTATTCGCGCATCAGGATCGCTGAAGCGTCACTAATATCCATCGAAGCCATACGGGCGCGAAAACTTAGTGGGATTCGATTAAAACCGATTTAATTGATCGGACCGTTTTACACGGTAATTTTCCATTGCAAAAACTTAATTTATTTAAAAATTTCGGATAGACGACAATTCGTTTACAGATTTTTAAAATACAGTCAGGAATAGAAAAATTTGGCATCCAAAGCATAAAAATGCCTCGAGATGTTCCAAGTTCTTGTACGACGCGCTTCTGAAGGTTCCACGAAAGATCGCATTGCGCAACTTGATCAAATTTCAATCATCGACATGTGCGAATCTCCAGAGCGTGCCAGAGCTCTTCGATACACAGCGCGTATGCATAGCAAATTGAAGACAAGGACGAGAGAATGACGCGCTGATTGTGAGCGTCGACAAGCTTCATTTCCGGTTGTGACTGTCTCGCACAGTCGCGGAATAGGGGGATTGATGAGTCGCATACGCGCAGCCTGAAATTGGAATTCTCGCTCCGGTTCACGCTGCTAGTTAAGTCCCATTTCCCGGAATACGAACGGACACTAAATGCCTCTATATCTATACGAATGTATTGGAGAAGAGCCCGGATTTTCTCGCCGACCCGCCGTATCGCGACTCCCCCCTTTTCTCCTTTATCGGGAAAGTTTTGCTCTTAGGTGCGAATACAAATTTCAGAGGTCATCAATTCGCTTCCACGCGATTCACCGTCGATTGTTCTTCGTTTCTCTCGCGCCAATCTTTCTCTATATTTAGGGGAGAGCGGGGCAGAACGGCATACCGGGGCAAAATGCTATTCACGCACAATCGGACCTGGGCAGAATGGTATTGGGGCAAAATGGGACAGCAAAAGAATCCACTTCGATGCGACTTTCTCTTGTCCCATTTTGCCCCCAATTCTATCGTACGGGGGACTTTATTTGACCATTCGTACCATTTTGCCCCGGTGTGCCATTCTGCCCCGCTCTCCCCTATACCCAATCTAGCGAATGACCCTCTCCCGAAAGTTGAAACGGCAAATTCGTCCCGTTTTCCACTTTTATCAGAGCTTCGCAGCGTCAACATTTTTTTCGTCGCTCGTTCGATGAAAAAAAAAGCCGCGGAAAGAGTTGTTTTATCGATCGTTCCGATCGAGAACGCTTTCGGCGCGGTTGGTTCGTGTCGCGGCTCAAATAAGCGGTCAATCGAAAAGGCCGCGAACGCTCGTTGAAATTTGCGGTCTCGGTGCGAGAACACCGGATCGACACGATTGTTCGCTCGCCCTCGGCGACGCAATTATAATTTGACGTGCTCGAATCACGGTACTACATACATTCGTTAGGTACGGCCCTTTCGACTATATAAATGTGGACTAGCGTGATGTAGATTGTTGATATATGCGCCAAAATTAAACGATAAGACAATCGATGTAAACTGCATAATTTATCGGCGAACCAGCGGCGTACAAGCCGATCACATGGATGTAGTCGAAGTTGATGCGACGGAAGGTGATGATTCAATGTCGCAATATGGTACACTATGTTGATTATTATTATTATTCTGAACCATGATGGAAATTCGGAATTTTCGTGACCCAGCGCAACAACGTTGGTGGCAAAAGCCCAGAATACGATTAGTCGATTGAAGTCGACTCGAATCGGTTGTTCGAAATTTCTGGATGCGCGTCCTCCAAACCAAACGACTAAATAATAAAATCTTCAAGGTCACTCGGTCGCTTGGTGTTCAATTCGCAGAAGTTCGAGAAAAATGAGAGAAAATTGCAAATTACTTCTCGTCGCTATAAAAATCTGAAAAAATTCGTGCACATTAAAGGTACTGGAAAGATTACTTATCTTCCAAAAAAATCTTTCCAAAAAAATGCCCTGTCCACGTCCTGTAATAGGGTGTCTAACGAATACAATGAGACCTCATAAGCGAAGATTCATCATTTCTTACGTCCTGAAACCGTGACAAGTGGAAAAGTTTGACTATGCCGGTTTCGGATAAAATGGCCTGGAGGAATCCAAAAAAATTGCGGCTGATAGTTTAACATTTTTTGAGTGAAATGCAATTATTGTGTACAGTAATGGATAGGAAAAAAACAATCATCTTCAGTTCTTTAGGTGACTCAGTCGCCTTAAGATCGCGATGAAGAAATTCAGTTCCATCTACCGAATACGAATTTCAATCTTTCCATTGAATTATTCGGGTACATTATTACTTTGTCAATGATAGTCTATGATCGTCAAGTCGTAGCCGCAGATACTGTTGAACCTATGTCGTTTATTAGGGTAGGGTAGGGTTATTAGTGTATAAAGGTAGGGGAGAGCGGGGCAAAATGGTATTCACGCACAATGGGACCAGGGCAGAATGGTATTGGCGCAAAATGGGACAACAAAAAAATCTACTTCGATGGGACTTTCTCTTGTCCATTTTGTCCATTTCGTACCATTTTGCCCCGGTATGCCATTTTGCCCCGCTCTCCCCCTATCCGGAGTGGAGCAGATGTAGCTAAATCGGCCTATGTGAGCGTGCAACAAGTGGAGCAAAGATGCAAATGGAAATAGTTTGTGGCTTCTCCGGGGAGGAAGCAACGGAGTTAGCGCAACGTAATCAAAGCTCTGTTTCCTTCAAAGAATCCGCCCTAAAATAAAGCATGCCCAGATCATGTTTTCATACGTAGTATCAAACGCTCGACGAGAAAACGGCTACTCAAAGAGTGAGAAAAGGAAATGGGAAAAGAAGTTTCCCTTAGATGCTCGTTAAATCGCAGACAAATTCTTTCCACGCTTCTGGGGACAGAATTGACCTTGAGAGTTTGAAGATTCGACTTACCGTCCCAGACTGCTCTTGGCGGAACGTTATTGTCAGCCAACAGAGTGAACTTCTCATTCCACCGAGTCGAACTACACGATATTCCCAACTTCTCCGTGGATTTCCAGTCGAAATAGTTTCGCTCCAGGTGTAAAGCACGAATAGTTGGATACCAAACACCAAGTCGTCTCCCAACGGCACGAGCGATAAAACGAGATATGGCAAGTGAAATCACTCAAGACTGGTCCGAAATTCCATACCCCAACGAAACCGAGAAAACTCGTCGGAATTTTCCGTATACAAGAACAAAAAATATCCGAGCTAATTTTATCCACCAAAGCAAAGCTTTCCTCTACGACGCAGCGAAGTGCCGACTTGAAAGACCAGGAATCACGAAAACATTCGTTTAACCACGTTGTACAGCGGGTTGTAGCGTGCATCTACGGAGAATTTCGTCGGGAACTCATCCGGGCACTGTCGGTCGGTCGGAAATTGTCCGGAAATAAAGGAAGCATAAAGGATCGCCTTCCCGAAGAGAAGACACAGAGACGCTTTTTTTTCCAGCGTGACTCTCGTCTCGGGCTGCGGAAAGAGCGAATGAAACTCCCCCCAGACGACAAAAGGACTCCACTCTCGAGAACGAGAGGGTTCCGGTCAGAGCCGACTGCGCTAAAGTGGGTCAGCTTCACGCCGGTTTCACCTTGTGAATCTTTGCTATTCTTGGACGATCGTGGCTCGAAACGCGTGTATCGATTACCGCGCGAAGCTGAAGGGGGTGGCGTCGTCGTCATTATCAACGGCATCATCGTCGTAATCGGCGTTGTCGTTGTCACGGCCGGTCCAAGCTCGAGTAGCCAATTACCGTCCGCTAAACGGTTAATTACTGGGCTGACTGGCCAGAGGCGAAGAATCGATAACCCTCGTTGATACCTTCTTTATTTTCTCGTCGTGCAAATTTCCGCTCGTTATCCGTCGAACTATTATTGCAAATTGCATGACACCATGAACGGGAAGATAAACGATCGAAGGGCGAAGGAATTCCTTTCGGATCTCTAACACGCGACCCGAAGGACACAATGATTTATAGATCAAGCTTATCAACCCCCTTCTTTTCTACTTTCTCATCCCATGCGATGTACGGAAAAAGGGAAGGTATTGTGATCGCGAGAAAAAATGGAGCTGAATTTATATAATTATTTATTATTTATTTTATTTATTTATATTTTTTTTATTTATTTATTTTTCGAGTTACTTTTCAAACTTTTTGTGTCAAAGAATAATTAGACAAAAATGTTTTACGAGCAAAAGCATTTACGGCCAGAAACCCGAGGTAGCGCGGATTAGGACAGCGGAAAAATGGGGCGGATTAAAAACGGCATGAAGAATGCATTAAATGAAGTTCCCAACGCGTAATATAATGTTTAGCACGATAATGAGGGTAATACCTGGACCGTGTGATACGGCACAATACCGAAGCGGCAACAACCAGAGAGGAAGTTCAGTTTTAACGCTGGCGATGTGTAAGCGCGTCACAATGAAGCCGCTTTTCGTTTGATCTTCGCGTTCGACACAATGGTGCATCGCTGCGCGATGACGTTGTACTTGCGACGCCGCGTCCCGGATAAACCCGATGTTGTGTATCTCGCATCGACGACGTCACTGCAACGCCTCGCTCTTCCTGGCGTTGTCGCTTTATTATTCAGGTGTATTATATAGCGAGTCGCGACGATGTACCCGTGTCGCGTCGCAACTTTATGCGCCGGAGAGGGAATCTATTATAGTCGGGTGTTTCCGTCGCCACTGCTAATAATTTCTCAGACTCGAGGACTCTGACCTGGAAAAAAAAAACAACGATCCCTCTCGGAGGACCCGGCGTGACGTCGCGAAACGTTTAGCTGCCGCGACGATGCCAACGATGGGCTATTCATCGGTTGAATTTATTATTTATTATTTATTATTTATTATTTATTATTTATTATTTATTATTTATTATTTATTATTTATTATTTATTATTTACTATTTACTATTTATTATTTATTATTTATTATTTATTATTTATTATTTATTATTGATTATTTATTATTTATTATTTATTATTTATTATTTATTATTTATTATTTATTATTTATTATTTACTATTTATTATTTATTATTTACTATTTATTATTTATTATTTATTATTTATTATTTATTATTTATTATTTATTATTTATTATTTATTATTTATTATTTATTATTTACTATTTATTATTTATTATTTATTATTTATTTTCCAAATCTCATCCGTACCCAAAAAACAAATGTTCATTGTAAAGGGTTTTTTGTTGTTGTTATAACTATGTTTCGTTCTGTTAACAATTCGCTCGTGCCGCTAGCCTCGTCGCTGCGACAATACAACGTTATTACTGTCATATATTTTTCATTGTCTCGGGCGGGTGAACTCGCCGTGAACAACGGGAGAACAACAACGGCGAAGAAAGTGTGGGGGCCAGAGTAGAGCAGGGTTGATTAAGTGCCGAGTGTCGTCTCTTTCATAGCGAGAAACTTTTGTGCTCGCCAAGATACACGGAAACTCAGCGCTCCACCCTGCTGTTCCACCGTCTGGCATCTATAAATGGGTCCATAACGTTCGTTACTGAAAGTTCGCCGTATTTTCTTTGCTCCAAATAAAATATCTTCTCCGTCATCGGGAAACTTGTATTTTTCTTTTTCCTTTTTTTTTTTTTTTCGTGTACATATAATTAGTGAGAAAAAGAAACCCTCCCGAGAAGGAAGAGATTTATACTTGCGTCGTGTTTGCCGTCAGCAATCCGCCGAGTAGCGGACTTCGTGCCAGAACTCACGAATATTGGATTTCTCCGCTGGATATGCGTATACGTTACATTGAGACGGCAAAGATTTCACATTCGGGCGGAATAATTCTCCCGGGGAGGCGAGGATACCGTGTCGACTCCTTTCTTCCGTTGATTCCGAGCCCTTTGAGGGGACTCCGACGGATCCGATATACGATTCGACTCTCGAATCGACCCACCACACTGTTTTCCATACCCCGACAAGAGTAAGCAAGGTCTGCCGTATCCGGCTCAATCGAGAAATACCCTAAATAATGGACAATAATTTATTCCCCCACGGCGATACAAATAAAATTATGCAAGGTCCAAAACCGACGTTTCGCAAAAACGTATAGACGTGGAAAAAATTTATATGCGAAAAAATATTTTTTCAAACTTTTCATATACTTTTCATGTTAATTGTATTATTTTTAATATATTTCTGCACTTTATTATTGTAAAATATTCGTTTTACAGATTTGTTTGTGAATTTTTCCGTTTCAAAAACGAGTTTTTGTGCTGCGCGACATTATTGCGAAGGTCGATGTGACATATTTCTCGTACTATTTTTAGTCCCTGAAAAGTCTTTCATACGAGGTTGAAAGCGTCGGGATAATGACGAGAACAGTGACTCTTTTTTTCGAATGAGTACCAGCATCTCAATACTGTGCAGAGAGGGCGTTCTTTCAACTGGAACACACAAACTTAAGTTTCCTTGACAATGCAGAAGTAGGCGGAATTGCGCTTCCCGTTTTTCTTTCGCGAACGATTTATTCGGGGATGCAACTATGAGATCTGGAAAAACTACCCTCCGATGGACGTTTCGGAGATTTCTTGCCACTTGAAGAACGTTTATCTTCGAGAAACTCGTTCCGAAACATTTCGCGTCTATCTCTCGAAATGCACGTTTTGCTGACCCCGCTTCCGAACTTCTTACTGATCATTATTGATCATTAAAGTCAGTGCACTTGTTCACGCATAAAAATTTCACTTTTTTTACAATGGTGCAGAAAACTGTTGTCTCCAATTTGTACCGAAACACGCTCATTTGCCGCACGACTTATGTACCTGCATTAAGGTTCTGTGACACAGCAATGCGAGTTGCTCAGATGGTAACAAATTGCCTTTCCTATTTTCTCCGAAACTGTCGATCTGACGTCGGAAAGCACATTGGATTTTCATACGTCTATGTAATGACTATAAAATCTAAGTTGATTTTGGTCATTATGGAAAAAATAAGGAAGGCGATTTTTTTACCGACCCAGTCACGAAAAAACAGAAAATCCATTTTTTGCCCGATCAATTACTGTAATTAAAATTTTTTAAAAGCAACAACAAAAGTGCAGAAGTGCTTACTGCAGTGCCTGCCGATTTTTATATCACCGAGAAGTGTTCGCAATTCTCTCTCATTTTTGTCGAACTCATGCGAAATGGAAATGAAAACCATGCGCAACGACTGACTCAACATATTTTTGGGTGTGAATGCAATTTTTATTTACAGCAATGCATGGGGGAAAAATAATCATTTTCTGTTTTTTAGTTCCGTCTCCCTACCCAAAAAGGTGCCCATGGAAGGATTGGGCGCATCAGCTGCGGCAAAATAGGAGACATTGTGTAGCAACTTATGGTGCACCGGATGAGTTTCCAGTGTATTGGGCTTCGATGATGGCCCGCAGAGTCAAATTCGTTAAAGAGGCTCATTATAAGAAGGGTTAAAAAGGTTTCGCGGTCGGGTCGATCGACCGTATCGAAAAGTTTGCGCCGGTCGCGGTTTGCCGGAAACTTGCCGGAGGTACAGCCCGCCCCCTCGTTCCTCTAACTCTGTCCCCATTTTCTCCCAATTAAATTATTCGATCGATAACCTTCGCGACCGGCTGAAGGAGGGACGAAGGAGACGTAAGATCCGTCGTCCTCTCTCGGCGTTATCAGGACGTGACGTCAGTTACAAGTCGGATCGGAAGAAAAAAAGTCGAGGATGAAGAAACGTGCGCTTTCGCGGACCGCGACGCTTTCGCTGCGCTTCGTTCCAATTCTCATCCACTTCGTGCTTCACGTCGGATTTATCGGGTTGCAGATGAAACGGTGTCTACACGGCGTTCCAGAGATCACTCGGGAGGCTCTTGAGAAACGACCGTTGAAACGTTCGTTCGCATCCCGGCTTCGGGGATGGCGAGGGAGCGAAATGCTGAAACATTCGCACGAGGCGCGGCGTCGTCGTGCTCGTTGTTGTGACTCTTCGATGCCGTCTATTTCCGGCGTCGTCTCGTTACGACGATTACGGACAAGGCTGATTCGCCACCTTCCTACCGAGTCGCGCAAGGCCGCAGGCAAATGCTCGCTTTTCCGCTCAGTTTTCTTCCTTTTTGTTTCATCTTCCTTTCATCCATCCTACGTTTCGCGAATGCTTTGCTTTCTTTCATTTTCCACTTTCGCGGAAAGCCCGTTTCTCCAGACTTCTATATGGCGCGGCGAGTATGGAAGCTTTTCCTCGTGGAAGGGGTGGCAAAGATCGCTCGAGCGAGATACAAAGACCGGAGGGATCGAGGTAAAGTTCTTAATTGAAAAGCCGGCGAAAGAAACGAGCAGGAAACTCGCTCGCCATTAAGAACTTGCTCGTCTTCCTCGTCTCTTCCAAGTGCTTTATTTCAAACGCGGAAAGATAATATTGCGAACGGTGAAGGACACTCGGGTGGAAAAGAGTCGCGTGAAAAATAGAGCCCCCCCCGTTAGCAAACGGCTCTGCCGCTTCATTGTTTTGGGATTATCGAATACCTTCGGCGAAACCCTCAAACATTAAGCTGAAGAGAATTAGCTTCGGAACTTTCCGCAAAGTCAAAGTTCCAAGGGGATTGACGGAGGTGGAGGAATATTTAAAAAGTTATGGTTCGCGATCTGCGGGACGAGGTGGAAGCGCTTTCGGAAGTAAATAATGTTGTGTTTGAACGAGCTGGCGCGCGGTATATGAACTTAGAGGGAAGAAATATGGCTCACGACGAAAGAAGACCATCTACGGAAGGTCATGAGAAAGCTAAGAAGATTTCGTCCCAAAGGAGACTTTTGTCGATGATGTGGACAATACAGATCGAGAGGCGATTTTATAGCTTTCGAGATATTTTCAGCTATCGAACGAAATGACGCTGTGCAAGAACATGGTATTTCAACATAGCCGTATAGGGCGGAGACTGTTGGCATTTATTTTTGTTCACTTTGGACCACGCGAAGAGAGTCGATAACTCTTCATTATTATATGTTTGTAACCCATTTCGTTATATTTTTCGAAATGTATTCTTTCGACTGAAAAGAGTTCATCGCCAAACAGAAAAAAATCACTCGGCCGGCCAAGAATATTGTTTTTGTGTAATTTCAGAAGATATGTACATTTCACTGTAGAAAATATGATTTTATTATGCTCCATATTTGTTCAAAGAAAAACCCACCATTTGACTCTTGGAAATGCGAATGAAATGTGAAATTCTGATGAAAGTTGTATCTATTCAAAGTCTTCTCGTGAAAAGAGTCGAGCACAAGTACCAATGAAAGCGAGGCTTCGACGATTCTTCGAATTTCAAGGTGCAAGTAACTTTAATTAAAAACTTCGAAGCTCATTCTGTTACACCGTCAATGCTTCTATGAAGCTACGTATAAATCATGGCATGGAAACCGTTCTGACAATTGATGACGCCGAGCTGGAACTTTCTTAACGAGCATTCCCAGAAGCGATTCTACTTAACACAGAAATTCTTCGAGCAAGTTATTGCCTTGAAGTGCGCGAGGTTGAAATGACGGCACGCGTAGAGCGATCTTGCATAAAGCAACGCCGTAAATCAGGCTTGGCTTTGGCTATTCAACCACTTCTCGAGAGGGTTGTGTATGCGACTACATGGCGGATTGAACCTCTCGCGGAAGAAGAGCTGTCGAAAGAAGTCGGGAGTCTGAAAAAGCCGACATAGACAAAGTCGTTCTGCAATTCGAAACTCCTCCAACTTCAGCGTAGGCTTGCGCAACCCTCAATAACTCTGTACCCAATGAGCATTTTTAGGTCTTCTTATTCCTCTTTGTCGGAGCTTGAAGCTATTATCGTAGCCCTAAGAAAGCGTCTGCACTGCATTCCCACAGACCTTTATTCAAAACTTACGGGTGAAGATTTAGAGAAAATAGAAAAAAGAACACGACTTTAAATGGTTGTGGCGAAATTCCATTTTTTCTCATCATTCTATATCTTGGCAGAAGTCGGGAGCCTCCGAGAGAGTCGACATAGACAAAGTCGTTCTGCAACTTCAAATTCCTCCAACTTCAGCGTCGGGTCGCGCAACCCTCGATAACTTCGGACCTAATGAGAATTTTTAAGTCTTCCTACTCTTCTTTGCCGGAATTGAAGCTGTTATTGTAGCTCCAAGAAAGCTTCTGAACTTCATTCCCATCGCCCTCTATTCAAAAGTTACAATTGGAGATTTAAAAAAATAGAGGAAAAACGCAAGGCTTTGAATGGTTGTGTCGAATTCTGTTTTTCTTTCATCGTTCCGTACCTAAAAACCGCCCATCGCGTTATCTCATCGACGTCGGCAATTAGCGCACCGAAGTTCCAGGTTGAAGTTCGTGAAGAAAAAGCATGCCTACCGGCCATTATTTTCGTCAGTCGAGCGAGAAAAAGTTCCATGCGGGGATCGAGGATCGGGGAAAGGACGATAAAGAAGGAGAGGAGTTCGCACCCCTCGGGCGCGGTGGAAATGTTCCATTCGAACAGCGGTGAGACGTCCCCGGTCTGAGGCTCGAGGGCTCGAAAGGAGGGTGATCTTCGGAGGTAAGAGCGTCGGGTAAGAGGGTAAAGTAATAGCTCAGCCACGCTCGGGTGCGCGAGAGGTTGGGAAGCGAAGAGAAGCACAAGGGAATTCGAGTCACCGCCGGTGGAGCTTCGCATTCTATACGTGTATGTACACCACACTTATATAAACATATACATACAGTAATGTGGGTGTTCCGACTTGGCACCTTCGTGGATTTCCACTCTCCGTTGCCGAAGTGGTTTCAACGGAAGGAAAATCTCCCTGGCGCTTCTGAGCTTTCTCCGCTCGCGAAATCCCGGAGAAAGAAAAAAGCGCTCGACTCGAGAAGCTTCAGATAGGGCGCGCCAAGAGTGATCGCCGAATCACAATTTTTTAAAACCGCATCGACCCCTTAATTCTCATCAATTTCAGTTTCATCTCCGTACCGCGCCGGCATAGTTCGACGCAATTTTTCATCTAACGGGCCTTAATTGCCACCCCAGGAATTCGATATTCTCCGCGATCGGGAGTTTCGGCCCACGAGGTATCCGCGCGACATTCGTTCGGCAAACGATTCCTGTGCATCGGATATTTGCGCCCGGATATTGCGTTTCCATGCGACGAACAAATGCGCGGAGCTTTTGTCGAGCGCGTACGCGGCCACAATCGAGCAGTGGCCTTGGCTGAAAGACCGAGAGAATCGTTCGTCGCTTGAAACGTATCGATTGGCTCTGCGCAAGCTCTCCGTCTTCAATTAGACGAGGATTTTTTTCGGATGAAAGTGCTAATCGACGCGAGAGAATCGGACGTTAATAAATTAATCATCGTGAAACGATGATGCGAAACGCGAAACCGTGAGGCCCAAAGATAGCGCAACTGGTTCGCGAACGAGAGCGGAACTTTGCGAGCGGCTGTTCGAAACTTTCGAAACCGAAAGCGAGATAGAGAACGAAGTGAGCTGAATGCGGGCGAAAAGGCATTGTCGCGGACACGGATACAGGGAGCATGTTGCAATCGCAATTACATCCTGTTTCCCAACTCGAGCGACGCGAAAGAGCCGACTCGTGTTTCGTTGTTCAAAGGTAAAAGCCCACGGCAACGCACCGCACGGATTATATCACGCAGCTACTCTCCCAATGTTGCGTTTTCGTTATCGCATTAAATCCAATACGACGAACCATACTTTCGCGAGTGAGAAGAAAAAGAACGGATTTTCCAAAAATGGAAATAACGTCCGAAAAAAATAAAAATCATATTGTTCGAAAAGATTTTTCCCCATAAATTTTCTCGAGGAAGAAAAGTCAATATTACAAAAAAAATTTCGCGCTATATAACAGCGTGTTTTTTTTTTAATTCATTGATCGCAACTATCACAGAATCAAATTAATCGTGAAGGAAAGAAGAGAAACATTCCGAGTTAATACGCAATCACGTTGACCGGCGAATCAGTTGTTGCATCAATAAATCGATGTATCTATAATTTGAAGAATTCTCAGTGATCCGCGATGTGCCAGCGATCCGTTGATAACCAGAATTCATGTCCAATTATTCCAATTATCGGAAAAACGGCAAAAAGATAATTGAACATCGTTGAATAACGATAGGAGAAACGGATGATCAATAAATCATAATGCAAATGGTTTATCATTATAAAAAATATTGATCAATCAAGTGATGTCAATGATAATTGACGCGCCAATTAATTATTGTTTCTGTATGCGTCGCGATATAGAAACGTCGCAATGTATCTCAGAAAGCTACATATAGGCGCATGCTTCGGGTCTTCGAGGCCTTCAGTAATTTCTCGGCCACTCGGAAGCTAATTAAGCGCAAGCTCTTTTGATCTCCCGGAATGCTGCAAGTTTCGAGAAGCCCGTAGATCTCATCGTGCCGCTTCAGCATTCGGAGAGTTATTCCGAGCGCGATATTACGGCTCTTTCGCTGCGAATCGGTTTGTGATAGTTCTCTCGGCTTTCTTCGTGAATCACACTTTCCATAGTAACATAATCCGCGAGGACGCCAAGATTGATGAAATGGAGTAGCTTTTTAACCGATATTAAAAACAAATGAGAAAGCGATCTCCAAATCTAATTTGCCTCATTTGGAATATATGATATAAAATATATTATAAATATAATATACATAATATAAATATACAAATATATTATATGAAATAAATATAATATACAATGTATTATATATTATATAGTGTATTCAATTCAATGAACCGATAATCAATGCGATACGGTCAGTGGCGGTGATTTCGCAGAAGTTACGCATACAAATTTGGCTTCGGCGATGTTACCGCCAAACGAGAAGCTACCCGGAAGGCTTAGGGAGTTTACGCTTGCGGTGCACGTTCTCATATTTGCACAGGCTCGGATTGTTTGTTTGCCGCCAACTGGTGCCCCCGCTGACGGGGTCTCGGACTTGGAGCTCTTGCGCGCGAACATGCGGAGAGGACAGGAGAAGAGGGCAAAAAGAGATACAGGATAAGATGGAAGGAGGAGCGTATCCCACACCGGAAAGAGCTTTTTGTATCCGTCGTCACAGTCGCTGGCCCGGAAAGTCTATCCGTGCAACAGCTCGTCGAGAATATACGACACGGTCCCTATTGCATCCGAGACTTTGAAACGAAAATAACGAAAAGTCCAACAACCGAGAGGCAGAAACCTTCGTTGAATACACGCGGGCTAGGCAACAACTTTTAATACAACGTCCCCAGCACTTTTCTCCGTTTGTTTGCGATCGGGCGAATAAAACGACAAAACCGAGAGCAGCGTAGATTGAACTTTTGTTTAGAACAGTTGGCAATTATTAGAAAATTCCGAGCGTCGGAACGAATCAAATTTTCGCGCCTATCACACTGAGAAAACAAATTAGTACGTTTATTAGTAAAATTTTCGTTTAGTTGCTAAATATTTGCTTGAACGTATTCAACCGAGCTTTCAGTTAATCTTACTCAATTTTTCTTCCCAGTGAATCGGCGTCGAAACAAACGAGCTCGAAAGGTCAATATTGTTTGTAAAAGTTTCGGTATGATAATAAATCGATAATGGTAATATTATTAAAGCTCGAGATCGAGAAATTGTATTCGGGGCAACCCGGAAATTCGAGCGACAGTTCGGTCTTGATAGACCGCTTTTTCGGGCTGTTGGACTCGAAGTTGATATTTTTTCTTATTCCAGATAGTTTTAACGTTGTCGAAAAAGAAGAGAGAGACGTGGATTTTTATTACGCTCCTACGGTTATTGCCTTTTCGCGGAGCAGAGAAGGGCACAGCTACCGTATATTTGCCCGGCATAGGGCCGCAGAATCCTCTGAAAAATACCGTGGAGATAAGAAAAGAGTGACTGTGGGGGGGCATATAAGCAGCCATAGCCATGGCAAAGCCAATATCCTCGGGGAGCGCTCAATTTGTTTGACTGGTTTGATTATCCGTTCGTGTCTCTCCGGAAAAAGAGTAGATAGACTCCAGGACTAAGATCGATCGAGCTTCTCGCCCGAGGGATAGACGGTTCGTAATATTGAAAAGAAAAGAAGAAGAAGAAGAAGAAGGAAAAAAATAGGAATGCCGCAAGAAGAGAAAAACATAAAGAAAAAACGACGAATAATCGATATCTGATGGAAGTAATTTTCTTCACGGAACTATTCCCCGAGGATTTGATTCAATTTGTGACATTTTCGAGCATTCGCCTCTCCGCGTCGATGGCGATTGGACACACGAAAAGAAAATATATATTTTCATGACTAAAGGAGAATTAAAATTGTCTCAAAGATTTCAAATCTTTCCTTGAATATCGAAACTGAACCTCTCCTCTCCGTCATCAGTTGGACAATGTTTTACAAGCTCGGCCGAAACCGTCCAGGAACGTGATAATTAATTATGGACCCTAAAAAAATTGCTATAATAAATAATAAATAATAAATAATAAATAATAAATAATAAATAATAAATAATAAATAATAAATAATAAATAATAAATAATAAATAATAAATAATAAATAATAAATAATAAATAATAAATAATAAATAATAAATAATAAATAATAAATAATAAATAATAAATAATAAATAATAAATAATAAATAATAAATAATAAATAATACGCTATTTATTTTTTCAACTCAATTTAGCGGATGTCTCGTGTTATTTGCGTTCGCGAGCAGCAAAATAGTTCGAGTACTGTACTGAGATACAATGCAACACGAACGAAGAGTAGGATGGCTTCGTTTGCGCTGGTAATACTCGAACCAGCGTCGATACTTGTCGCGTAATCCATTCTCGATTAAGGATGATCCTTCCGAAGGAGAGCCCGACCAGCGGATTCGATCGGAAAAAGGTAGCAAAGATCCTGTTACATCAAGAGTCCTCGTGGATCAATAGCGTGATATTGCTTTCCATTCGCGGGGAGCAAAGCTCGAGAATAATGACGAGACCCTTTCGAGGATCTGTTACAAAAAATATTCTTCTTATCATGTTCTCATCCCCGTTTTCAGGCTTCCGCATCGAAAATCACGACCGTTTGGAAAGGTACATTGCTCTATCGGGACTAATAGCCGAAATCCTGATTGTAAAAAAAACTGCGCAGTTTTATTCAAATGACATTAAACTTTTTTGCGCGATAGCGACATTGTCAAGTACACTTCTAAATTCTTGTAAACATTTTCTTTTTCCCATTTTCGAAGAAAAATACTTTGAATATTTCATTCAAAAGATAATTTTTTCTTCTTCAATTAAAAATCTATCATAACATGTAAATTTATTGAGACATGTAGAAAAAATGTAGAAAAATTATTTACAATTTCTCGACCTTTCTTTGGATAATTAAAACCTCTCATGCATTGTTTCCCGCGCATATACAAGGTAGAAAATAACTTCGTTATAGGGTGTTAAATAGAAGCAGTGAAGGAGTGCGCAACGCTGAAGGAGGACGTTCGTAGGTTGCGAAGGAGCTGAGGTTGTAAACTTTTCAACCACAGCCGGGAGGTAAGAAAATCGCAATAACGAGTAAGTGGCTGCCGGTTCGTTGCACGCGTCAAATACTCAAGTACACATTACGGCTCTCTCTCTCTCTCTTTCTCTTCTGAAAGAAGCGGCGCGCGAGATGCGAGAGACGGAGAAAGAGCTCTTCGACCATGACGCGAGCTTTCCACCCCGGAGAAACGCTGGCCTTGAAGCGCGATACCACCCATAAAAGTGACACGTGTACCCTCACACATGGGTATAAATAAAGTAGGAAATTCGATAGCGTTATGGTTTCCTATACGCGTTTGATAAGATACAGCAACACGTCGGGCTTAACAAAAGGACGTCTTGTATTCGCGTGTATTCGACTTTCTCCTTTCGCCGATGTTGAAAAATGGATTCTCTTTCCCGCGATATTCCTTCGACGTGTATCTCGAAATAGCCATATTTTGATTTCAATCCTATTTAGACGAAAATATATCGAGGCATTTTAAGATCATTTTTATTTTGCTATAATCTTGCAATTTTTTAAATTAATATCGAAGAATTGCATTAAAAAAATTCTGACTATGTAATTCCATGAATTTTTTCGCGCGGAACGCGAATCCAATGCCAATTGTTGCCCAACGTTAAGAGAACTGAATCGCCTGAAATTAATTTACTTTTGGCTGGGAACGCAACGATGCATCGTCCTTAACTGCGATGCCCATCCCGTCGCTCCTCGCTGCTCCGATCTTCGAACAATACGGGATAAATCGACTTCGCTAAGTTGTCGAATGTGTATTCCGAGAGGCAGGAGCTGGGTAAGCTTCGCGTCTCAGGTAATCGGATCCGGAATGCGACCAATTTCGAATATTTCGTCGTCGTCTTCGTCGAGTAGTTCGCGATGAGGGAACGGTAGACGAAGGAGCCTTTGTGCAACCCCCGCCACGCGCATTACTACACCGCGGTGGATAATGGCAAATTCCATGAGAAGATTTCGACCGAAGAGGCTTTACGAAATTCTGGGCTCCGCATCTCGAGATTAGAATCGGTGGTGTATTCTTACGCACGGAGCTACCCGACGAAATTTGCGCATCGACTGTTTTACGCGAAATTTCAATTAGGGGAGAGCGGGGCAAAACGGCATACCGGGGCTAAATGGTATTCACGCACAATGGGACCAGGGCAGAATGGTATTAGGGCAAAATGGGACAGCAAAAAATCTATTTCGATGGGACTTTCTCTTGTCCCATTCTCCCTAATTCTATCATACGGGGGACTTTATTTGACCATTTTGTACCATTTTGCCCCGGTTTGCCACTTTGCCCCGCTCTCCCCTACTTCACTTTTTGCTTCTTTTTGCTTTTTACAAATTTGCTTTTTGCAAATTTTATGAAGATTTCGAGCGAAGAGGCTTTACGAAATTCTGGGCTCCGCATCTCGAGATTAGAAGCGGTGTTGTATTCTTACGTACGGAGCTACCCGACGAAATTTGCTCATCGACCGTTTTACGCGAAATTCCAATCGATGCACTTTTTGCTTCCCGAAGAAGCTTTGTGGTGGGGAAATTTGTTTTTTTTTCGAGATTCTTCTGAAAACGTCTTTAGAACGTTTCAAAACATCGAAAAATCACATTTAGAAAAAATGTCCGGATGTATGTGTGTGGGCCGAAAGTGATGAACGTAGATTCTCACGAACGAAACTCGGTAGACCGTGAAAAAGGAAAAGCGGAAGCAATATGCGATTGCAACATTTTTTTTTCGTAAGAAAAAAAATTGAATCCCAAGAAAAAATTGACGGAAAATAGTATACTATGTTACCCGGAAGGGTAGTGAGAATTTTCATGGATTGCGAAATGAAAATGCACTCCTTCCCGAGTGGTATACGCTATTTTTGTCCCTGACTATGCTAAAGTCGACCACATTTTCGTGTCTCCAACGACCCAACGGTTGGCCGACTATGTTTCTTCCTTAGGGAGTAAAAGTCCTACTTTTCACGCTCTTCACGTTCACGCATTTCCACTGCAATCTACCGGATAAATTCCTGATAGTGTCAATTAGAGACTTTTCTTGCCAAGAATCTCGCGAATACGAATTTTCCTCATCTCATGCCTCGACGAGCAAGACGGCAGCCTATCTCGCGGGCCTTTCTCCGCCGATCTCAAATTGTTCAGGTATTTTAACATTCCCACGAGAGAAAAGCTCATCAGCCTCCGCCACGAATGAACGGTCGTGAATTTTTTTTTTTTCTTCTTTATTTTTTTTTTATTACTCTGTATTCACGGCTGAATGCTTCTTCGCGGCGTAACCATCTAGACTCGGCGGGCCTTTATATTAATCCGATTCTGCGGGTGAGATTTGAAGGAGCAATTATATAGCTATACCGGGAATGAAATATTTTTTTATTTCTGACATTCGGATTTTACTGTTCGCGGCCAACTCGTCCGTGATTCCCGCGAGGCATTGGCGAGAGAGGCGAGCAATTTCGTTTTTATTTCATTTTTTCTTCGATCCAATTACCGTCTCTGTAAAGCAATATCTGTATACGACGCAAGTCCGACCATTCGTCGTTCCGTGGAGGTTAATGGTCTTTTTTTTTGTCTAATGACATAGGTTTCGAAAACTTGCTGCTCGGCTCGATCAAAGGAAAAAATGGTGCCAATTACATCGCTTCCTCTCTTTCTTTCACGGTCTACCAAGCTCTGTTTGTAAAAAAGTATGTTCACCATTTTTGACTTCGAGAAGATTTGTTTTGAGGAAAGTTGCTTCAATTATTATTTTTAACGTAAATATCTATTAATCTATTTCTACTTATTTATTGAACATGTGATAGTCATTTAATTTATTCGTTACTATTAATAGCAGTTTATGTGTAAAGAATTTTTTTTTTTTAAATAAAAAATGGCACGAAAACTGAACGCCTGGGCAAATTTTAGCCCCGACCTTTACGAAAGTGGCAGTCAAAGCGTTCCTTCCAAATTCATTTTTATATTATCTGATATTAACCATTATAATATTAATTAATATTGATATAACTCTACATATTAAATTATATATGAAGTAATTTTCATTTTTATAATGACGCTCCTTTTTGTTCTCGTTTCGCAAAGTTTCGCACGATAATTTCAATATCTGTCCAATCATCTGTTTTCTCGTTCGGTATGAATTAGTTCGGAAACAAGGGACGATACAGCCCCTGCTTCATTGGATCATAATTCATGGAAGGATGCAAATGAAGATTGATCTCGCGGACACGCGAGGACCGCGCGGATCTCGAGGGCGACAAGAGCGAAGCAATTACAGGGGGCTACAGTGCGGAGTCGGTAATTTCTTCCTTATCGCGCACACTATATATATTCTCGAGTTATCTTAACTTTCGCTTCGTCTGGGCGATAGCGATCCTCTATGCTATCCGAGCTTTATACACTGGCAATCGAAGTCTTCCTCATCAGTCGAAAAATTTCACGCCTTTCGAGAGCAATACTTTTTTGTGCATCTTATTTAATTTAAGGGCGGGGTAAAGTTAATTCGGCGAAAAAAAGGCATGTTTTTAAGATTTTTTTTTGGCGTAACGGATAGTGTTCGATTATTGAAAAATTTACATATAATGAAATAACATTTGAACAACATTCTCCTAAATTTTCATTGCAAAATATTCAAAATTGAGCGAGTGAAAATTAAACCCCGGAGGCGCCTCGAAAAAAAGTTGGTTTGCCGTGTGCACCATAACTCGCAACAGAATCACCAGAATCAAAAAAATCAAAATGCATTTGGTAAAGGAGATGTTTCTCGAGGTAATGACGGGAGGATTTTTTTTTTCGATTTTTCGTACCACTTGGGAGCCAAAAACCCGATTTTCGCTAAAAAAAATCGGCTAATTTGTTGTTGAAAAATTAGTAATTATAAAAAAAAAACAAAAAAGTTCTCGACAATACCTGGTGAATTATGTGAAGAAGTACTGTGCAAAATTTCAAAGCGATTGATCCAGTAGATTTTGAGTTATCGTGCACACGGACTTCAAATATGACAAGTCTCAGAAAAACGGTTTGAAAAACGCAGAAGAGTTTGGTCGCTTAGCGCTCATTGCACATAAGTTTGAGAACACTTCTCGATTGCATAAAAATCTGAGAAAATTCATGCATATTAAAGGTACTCAAAAGATTAATTTTGCATAATAATAATTCCGAAATGTTATTAACAAAATGATGAAAAAAAAAAATTAGTCAACACATTTCCCCGCAACCCAATCCCCCCCCCCCCCCCCGCAATAGACGCTCAAATACCCATAACTTCGTCAATTTTACTCCGATCGACTTGAAATTTTAACACAATATTCTTGAGATATTATGCATTCATTTAAAAAAATTTTAAAAGTGGAATTTTTTTTTTTTTATACTTTACCCCACCCTTAATTGTGCATTTTATTTATGTGCAATGCTTTTGACGAATTCAAAATTACAATAGAAAGATAAGTTATTATTATTATAATATTTATAGGGAATTCGTGACCCAGATATGGTTGGGAAAAAAGGTGGTAACGTACGTAGTCGCAAAAAGTTGGCGAATTAGCCGTAGATTATTCTAGCGAGACCCGCGCGAGTGACCCTTCCGTTTACCTTTGTCCCTTATCGGTTCACCCTTTGAGCACGAAGGCCGAGGAGTTTGCGCGCGGCTATACGTTCGATCGGGGTAGACAATAGGTTTATTCTAGGCGCTTCGGTATCCTTTCAATTTTCACGGAAAATCCTGCAAGCTCCGGTGCTTCTGAGCACACCTACTTAACAAAGGTTTCATCCAGAGTAAAATATCAGTGAAAATTTATGCACACGAGTTTATATTTCAACACATTGCCGTCCACCGGCACTAATTAATTTTTTAACCGATTTTTTATTGGTCTTTTCAAAAATGATTTTCCGGAATTTTCACGCCAGCACACTCAAAATCGTCTAAAGCGTTGAGAAAAGTGGTTTAAAGAAACGTGTATGCGTGCGTATGTATAGCCCGATTTTGTTAATACTTTTTATCATACCTTCATTCAGAACGCACAATGGAGTTACTCATCGTTTCTCTAAATGAGCTCAGCCAGGAAATAAGTAAATAAATGAATAAATTGCAGTCTGCGGACTCCAACTTTTAAAAGATCAAGCTCGAATTCAGGTAAAAACATATTTCAGTAAAGAACGATTCGAGATTAGCAATAAAAAAAATGTATTCCACTTCCTATAGTCATGGTTAAAAAAAAAATCCAAGATGTAGTGCAGTGTTCGAGCAAGCGCTCTACAGGTCGTATTGCCGTTTCACGGCATTTATGAACTCGTTTGATAATAGTACGAAGCCAGTTATAGTTTCGGACACGCCAGATATATGGGAAAACTCTATATTGACTATACACGGTATGTGCCGGTCAAACGTTAAGCAGTTTCTAAAATAGCCCCGGGTGAATCCATCGGCCGCGGGCTGTACGTCGCACTTCACAGGCGAACAGATCTCTCGAGTTATTGGATTCCATCCAAACGGAACAAGTAGTTATTGATTTTTTTTTTCGATACTCCTGCCCCGCTTGACTTTTTCTCACACATCGTCAGTCTCGGCTGCGGGAACTTCGAGCGGCCAGTAATATATGTACCGGTCCGGAGAGATTCGAGAATAATAAAGGGACAACACACCAGCCGGCTCTTTTCGTACGTACGAGGAAAGTCCGCAGCCCACTATATTGGATTTTCCTTGCAAAAAAAGGCTGCACGGACAACCACAGTCCGAAGAGAGGGGACGCCGAACTCGGCTAGGGGAGAGCGGGGCAAAATGGCATACCGGGGAAAAATGGTTCGAAATAGTCAAATAAAGTCCCCCGGATGATAGAATTAGGGCAAGAGAAAGTCCCATCGAAGTCGATTTTTTTGCTGTCCCATTCTGCCCCAATACCAATCTGCCCGGTCCTATTGTGCGTGAACACCATTTTGCCCCGGTATGCCGTTTTGCCCCGCTCTCCCCTATCTATATATCGAGTCACACCTACGTTTATTTCGTTCACTGCGCGCTATTTCACCAGCCCAGAAGTTTCGTCGCCTCCAGGGCATTGTCAAAGTCCTGACCCGAACACTCCGAAAAGCCCTTACGGCGACGGGGATAGAAAAGAAGATATAGTACAAGGCACTAAATCTATCGGCATATCACTCGTTTTTATTTCAATTGTCATTTCCTCCAATGTTCAAGATTGGACGCTTCACTCGCACGGGAACAATCCGGAATTTCGGAGAGGGTTGGAAACGTTCGAGCTTGGCGAGCGAATAAAGTTTGGCTCTCTGACCAAGATTTTTTTATCGAAGCGCGGTCAACGCCGCGGGCTATGGATACTCCGTAACGTCCTGCGACGCATATTACGGGAGTTTCAAAGTTCGATGTATTAGCAAACTTCAATTAAATTTATGAGTGACCCCCCTGCGAGTTATCCGCCGACTTTCCATCGACGATATATTGATGCTGTTACCGTTATAACTCGTGTATGACGCTATTATAATTCACTTTAGAATTCAACGCGAGGAATTCTATCCTCGGTAGAATACGAACGAGCAAATAAATAAATAATAGACTGAGAGAAATAGATAATTAAAATGTTACTATCTAGTATTGTCGACATATTGATGTGATTGTTTCGTATATAAATACTAATAGGGGAGAGCGGGGCAGAATGGCATACCGGGGCAAAATGGTACGAAATGGCCAAATAAACTCCCCCGTATGATAGAATTAGGGCAAAATGGGACAAGACAAAGTCCCATCGGAGTAGATTTTTTTGCCGTCCCATTTTGCCCCAATACCATTCTGCCCTGGTCCCATTGTGCGTAAATACCATTTTGCCCCGGTATGCCGTTCTGCCCCGCTCTCCCCTATGTCCAATCGCTTATTTATAGCATGCGTTTGTTACCGTGGAGGTTTATCATTATTGTAAAGCCGATTGTTGACCCAAAATCGCACATTTTGTTGACCCAACACAATTTTTTTCCTCAGTGTAGCACTGTCGCAAATATGCGTCGACTTTTGTCCTCACCCGGACAAAAGAGGGGCTTTCGAAACACTGAAAGTGGGCACTAAAGGTCAAACTTTACGGTGAGTCAGCGCGAGCAGAATATTTTATTATTTTCAAAGTTTTGAAAAAACAAGAATTATCAAACACGATTCAAATTCCGGTTCGCCCGGAAGCTTGGCAAAATATTTCCATTACCCGAGAGCTTTCGACGTTTGTACAAAGTTCTAATATTATTCTGCGAGCCCCGAGGTTGCGGGAGAATATTCGATTCGGCAAAAACGTTAACGTGAGCAAAAGTCCAAGAAGACTATACGAATAGCACACTGTAATAAAATTACGATACAATTTCCTAGAACTCAGGAGAGAGCGTTCGAGTTATAGTTAGATTTTCTAATCGTCTAGAATTCCGGGTTAAGGTAGTCCATGCGTAACGTGTTCATTTCGCACAAGTTCGATGAAATTGGGGGTGAATTGCAAACACTTCTCGACGGTTCAAAAATCTGAAAAAATTCATGCACATTAAAGGTACTGGAAAGATTAATTTTGCATAATAATAATTCCGAATTGTTATCAACAAATCGATGAAACAAAAAATTGTTCAAGAAATTCCCCGGCAACACAACTTTTTTTTCAATGAAAATAATTCTTATATTTTTCTGAATACGTACGAATTTTTAAAAAAAATTTAATAGACCTTCAATTTTATGAGTTTCCACACATTCTTTCCATTAAAAAACGAAAGTTTCAAAATCAATTGAAAAATCTGAAAAAATTCATACGTATTCAGAAAAATGGAAGAATTATTTTCATTAAAAAAAAAAGTTGTGTTACCGCGAAATTTCTTGAACATTTTTTTGTTTCATCAATTTGTTGATAACAATTTGGAATTATTATTGTGCAAAATTCATCGCTTCAGTACCTTTAGAGTGCGTGAATTTTTTCAGATTTATTAACCATCGAGAAGTGTTTGCAATTCAATTTCCAATGACTCTAAATTTCCTCGAACTTATGCGGAATGAACAACATACACTTGGACTACCTTAAGCTTCCAACGCCCGTTTTCTTCGCGAAGCTACCTTCTTGCGAGCTTGTGATAACCGTGATAAACGTCTTACTCAGCGCGGCGTTATTAATGATAATATGATTAATGATAAGCGCGGTTGTTAGCGCAACAGTATATGCGCGATATAGCGGTACCTCGGTAATGTACAACCGAAACGCGATGTGGGTCGTGGCAGTGATGCCGGCACTAACGCTCTCGCCTCTCCGAGCAGAGACTTACATTAACGAAGAGGGGACTACGTCGCATAGCGTTATCCTTCCCACCCTCGATAAGCGTACTGTAACTCCTTCGGATACCGTCAGGTTTCCGGCAACGATTGACAATTAGAGGAAAGTGAGGCAAAATGGACCAAACGCTCAAATTCACGCAATTTTAGAAAAGTTCGACTTCACAATTTCATGAAAATTATGCGTAGCAAGTATATTTGCTCATCGCTCTCGCATTTTGTTTTTAACTTAAATTAAAAAAACAACGGAGTTCATAACTTTTGAGCCACTATATTGATTGGGGCTAAATTCAAAACCAAACACCTTTAGAGTGTTTAACAATTGAATTGTCTAACAATAATAGTTTACCTATCGCTTGTTGTAAATTCTTTAAAGTCTAACTCTTTAAGGTTATTACTGCAGTTGAATCACAGTCTATTTTGCTCCACGCTCTCTTATATTGGCAAAAATCGTCCATAATGTTAATCTTGACAAATGCAACTAAAAGAATACGGTCCGTAAATATCAAATAAAATAAATAAACAAATGCCGTCTTGCGGCCCAATAGAATTTCGCAACTCGTGCGGTTCGTCCGATCACGCGCGATAGGGATTTTTAATATACTATTCCGTGCTTTGATGCAGCGCACAAATTGCGAAAAAATTCAACTACCATTTTTCCATTGCTTTATCGTGTCAAATGGAACTGACACATTCAATCATTTTTGCTCCGCATCGCCCGTGCAATTTCTCTCATAAGATACAGTTTGTTTTTTTCGCTTCGCGGTTTCGCTCCGGCCGTAGCGAGGGAAAATTTCGTTTCGCTCCGAAGCAAGCTCGATCGACCAAGTTCCATAATAATCTTTTTAATCGAAGCTCCGCTGGGATTCCCGCGCTCTGATTTGAAGCTATTTTCTCCGCTGTATTGCTCGCAAATATTCCCAACGAAAATCCCAAGAATGTATACGTTAACCCAGTTTCGATGAGTCAGAAGCAGCAGAAAGAGATTTTGCCGTCTGCATGAATAAATTTCAATCATTCGGAGTTTCGCCAGAACCTTTGCTCTATCCCTGCGCGGTCGGATCTTCGCGCCCGCGCAGAGACCATGTGTGTGAAGTTGGCATATCAAAAGTCAGCATATCAAAAATAAAGTGGTGTTCCCTTCGCATGCAACCGAGTTCTATAGTTCTAGACAGTTTTTAACAATAGTTCTCCCGATTTGACCCCTTAAACCGGGTATAGACATATGATATGCTAACTTCCTGTAGCATATCATTTTCACAAAAAAGTGTAATCTTACAGATTTTAACGAGCCCGATAGTTCTGTACATAGCACAATAATAGTTCTACCCTTAAACATTTAAAAAAATATTTAATTATATCAAACGAACATGTATCAGCACCTCGCTACAACGATCCAATACCGTCCGAGGGTTTTCTTAATAAATCCAGTAGGTGAGAGGTCTAGCAGATATTCGAGTTCTACTACTCAATGTGAAAAACATATAAAAAATGATTCCGCGCATATCAAATATACAATTGGGATATGCTGGCTCGAAGAGGCGAGTTCTCGCTATACTCATGATTCTGAATGATAGTTCTATTCTTTATCGATAATCTTGAACAAAGTTCTAGCCGCTGAGACTCGCGAAATTAAAAAAAAATATTTTCGAGCATATCGAGCATGGAACTGTGATATGCTGGCTCGCAGACGCGCGTTCTTGCCTTACTCGCGATTCTAAACGATCGTTCTAGCCTTTATCGATGATCTTGAACAGAGTTCTAGCCGCTGAGACTTGTGAAATTTTTTGAAAAAATATTTTCGAGCATATCAAGCGTGCGATTGGGATGTGCTGGTTCGGAGAGGCGAGTTCTCGCCATACTCGTGATTCTAAATGATAGTTCTAACGTTCATCGAAAATCTTGAACAGAGTTCTAGCCGCTGAGAGTCGCGAACATTAAAAAAAAATATTTCGGAGCATACCAAACATACAATTGTGATATGCTGGCTCGAAAAGGCGAGTTTCTCGCCTTACTTGTGATTCTAAACGATAGTTCTAGCCTTCATCGATAATCTTGAACAGAGTTCTAGCCGCTGAGAGTCGCGAACACTAAAAAAAAATATTTCGGAGCATACCAAACATACAATTGTGATATGCTGGCTCGGAGAGGCGAGTTCTCGCCATACTCGCGATTCTAAACGATAGTTCTAGCTATCGTCGACAATTTTGAACAGAGTTCTAGCCGCTGAGAGTCGCGAACATTAAAAAAAAATATTTCGGAGCATACCAAACATACAATTGTGATATGCTGGCTCGCAGACGCGAGTTCTCGACTTACTCGCGATTCTAAACGATAGTTCTAGCCTTTATCGATAATTTTGAACAGAGTTCTAGCCGCTGAGACTCGCGAAATTGAGAAATAAAAATATTTCCGGGCATACCAAACATACAATTGTGATATGCTGGCTCGCAGACGCGAGTTCTCGACTTACTCGCGATTCTAAACGATAGTTCTAGCCTTTATCGATAATTTTGAACAGAGTTCTAGCCGCTTAGAGTTGCGAACATTAAAAAAAAAATATTTCGGGGCATACCAAACATACAATTGTGATATGCTGGCTCGAAAAGGCGAGTTCTCGCCTTACTTGTGATTCTTAATGATAGTTCTAGCCTTCATCGATAATCTTGAACAGAGTTCTAGTCGTTGAGACTCGTGAAATAGAAAAAAAAAATATTTTCGAGCATATCAAGCGGGCGATTGTGATATGCTGGCTCGCAGACGCAAGTTCTCGCCTTACTTGTGATTCTTGATGATAGTTCTAACCTTCATCGATAATCTTGAACAGAGTTCTAACCGCTGAGAGCCGCGAATATTAAAAAAAAAATATTTCGGAGCATACCAAACATACAATTGTGATATGCTGGCTCGGAGAGGCGAGTTCTCGTCATACTCGCGATTCTAAACGATAGTTCTAGCTATCGTCGACAATTTTGAACAGAGTTCTAGCCGCTGAGAGTCGCGAACATTAAAAAAAAATATTTCGGAGCATACCAAACATACAATTGTGATATGCTGGCTCGGAGAGGCGAGTTCTCGCCATACTCGCGATTCTAAACGATAGTTCTAGCTATCGTCGATAAGTTTGAACAGAGTTCTAGCCGCTGAGAGTCGGGAACATTTTTTAAAAAATATTGCCGAGCATACCAAACATACAATTGTGATATGCTGGCGCGCAGACGCGAGTTCTCGCCTTACTTGTGACTCTAAATGATAGTTCTAACCTTCATCGATAATCTTGAACGGAGTTCTAGCCGCTTAGAGTTGCGAACATTAAAAAAAAATATTTCGGAGCATACCAAACATACAATTGTCATATGCTGGCTCGAAAAGGCGAGTTCTCGCCGTACTTGTTATTCCAAATGATAGTTCTAGCCTTCATCGATAATCTTGAACAGAGTTCTAGTCGTTGAGACTCGTGAAATAGAAAAAAAAATATTTTCGGGCATATCAAGCGGGCGATTGTGATATGCTGGCTCGCAGACGCGAGTTCTCGCCTTACTTGTGATTCTAAATGATAGTTCTAACCTTCATCGATAATCTTGAACAGAGTTCTAGCCGCTGAGAGCCGCGAATATTTTTAAAAAAATATTTCGGGGCATACCGAACATACAATTGTGATATGCTGGCTCGGAGAGGCGAGTTCTCGCCATACTCGTGATTCTGAAT
The DNA here is from genome assembly GCA_963924025.1 of Ischnus inquisitorius. Classification (NCBI taxonomy): domain Eukaryota; kingdom Metazoa; phylum Arthropoda; class Insecta; order Hymenoptera; family Ichneumonidae; genus Ischnus; species Ischnus inquisitorius. The sequence goes on from OZ001251.1 coordinate 16,402,870, forward strand.
AATAGTTCTAGCCTTCATCGATAATCTTGAACAGAGTTCTAGCCGCTGAGAGTCGCGAACATTTTTAAAAAAATATTTCGGCGCACATCAAACATACAATTGTGATATGCTGGCTCGAAAAGGCGAGTTTCTCGCCTTACTTGTGATTCTAAACGATAGTTCTAGCCTTCATCGATAATCTTGAACAGAGTTCTAGCCGCTGAGAGTCGGGAACATTTTTTAAAAAATATTGCCGAGCATACCAAACATACAATTGTGATATGCTGGCGCGCAGACGCGAGTTCTCGCCTTACTTGTGACTCTAAATGATAGTTCTAACCTTCATCGATAATCTTGAACGGAGTTCTAGCCGCTTAGAGTTGCGAACATTAAAAAAAAAATATTTCGGAGCATACCAAACATACAATTGTGATATGCTGGCTCGGAGAGGCGAGTTCTCGCCATACTCGCGATTCTAAACGATAGTTCTAGCTATCGTCGATAATTTTGAACAGAGTTCTAGCCGCTGAGACTCGCGAAATTGAGAAATAAAAATATTTCCGAGCATACCAAACATACAATTGTGATATGCTGGCTCGAAAAGGCGAGTTCTCGCCGTACTTGTTATTCCAAATGATAGTTCTAGCCTCCATCGATAATCTTGAACAGAGTTCTAGTCGTTGAGACTCGTGAAATAGAAAAAAAAATATTTTCGAGCATATCAAGCGGGCGATTGTGATATGCTGGCTCGCAGACGCGAGTTCTCGCCTTACTTGTGATTCTAAATGATAGTTCTAACCTTCATCGATAATCTTGAACAGAGTTCTAGCCGCTGAGAGCCGCGAATATTTTTAAAAAAATATTTCGGAGCATACCAAACATACAATTGTGATATGCTGGCTCGCAGACGCGAGTTCTCGACTTACTCGCGATTCTAAACGATAGTTCTAGCTATCGTCGATAATTTTGAACAGAGTTCTAGCCGCTGTCACTCGCGAAATTGAGAAATAAAAATATTTCCGGGCATACCAAACATACAATTGTGATATGCTGGCTTGCAGACGCGAGTTCTCGACTTACTCGCGATTCTAAACGATAGTTCTAGCCTTTATCGATAATTTTGAACAGAGTTCTAGCCGCTGACACTCGCGAAATTGAGAAATAAAAATATTTCCGGGCATACCAAACATACAATTGTGATATGCTGGCTTGCAGACGCGAGTTCTCGACTTACTCGCGATTCTAAACGATAGTTCTAGCCTTTATCGATAATTTTGAACAGAGTTCTAGCCGCTTAGAGTTGTGAAGATTAAAAAAAAAATATTTCGGAGCATACCAAACATACAATTGTGATATGCTGGCTCGAAAAGGCGAGTTCTCGCCTTACTTGTGATTCTTAATGATAGTTCTAGCCTTCATCGATAATCTTGAACAGAGTTCTAGTCGTTGAGACTCGTGAAATAGAAAAAAAAAATATTTTCGAGCATATCAAGCGGGCGATTGTGATATGCTGGCTCGCAGACGCAAGTTCTCGCCTTACTTGTGATTCTTGATGATAGTTCTAACCTTCATCGATAATCTTGAACAGAGTTCTAGCCGCTGAGAGCCGCGAATATTTTTAACAAAATATTTCGGAGCATACCAAACATACAATTGTGATATGCTGGCTCGGAGAGGCGAGTTCTCGTCATACTCGCGATTCTAAACGATAGTTCTAGCTATCGTCGACAATTTTGAACAGAGTTCTAGCCGCTGAGAGTCGCGAACATTAAAAAAAAATATTTCGGAGCATACCAAACATACAATTGTGATATGCTGGCTCGGAGAGGCGAGTTCTCGCCATACTCGCGATTCTAAACGATAGTTCTAGCTATCGTCGATAAGTTTGAACAGAGTTCTAGCCGCTGAGACTCGCGAAATTAAGAAATAAAAATATTTCCGAGCATACCAAACATACAATTGTGATATGCTGGCTCGCAGACGCGAGTTCTCGACTTACTCGCGATTCTAAACGATAGTTCTAGCCTTTATCGATAATTTTGAACAGAGTTCTAGCCGCTGAGACTCGCGAAATTGAGAAATAAAATTATTTCCGAGCATACCAAACATACAATTGTGATATGCTGGCTCGCAGACGCGAGTTCTCGACTTACTCGCGATTCTAAACGATAGTTCTAGCCTTTATCGATAATTTTGAACAGAGTTCTAGCCGCTTAGAGTTGCGAACATAAAAAAAAAAATATTTCGGCGCACATCAAACATACAATTGTGATATGCTGGCTCGAAAAGGCGAGTTTCTCGCCTTACTTGTGATTGTAAACGATAGTTCTAGCCTTCATCGATAATCTTGAACAGAGTTCTAGCCGCTGAGAGTCGGGGACATTTTTTAAAAAATATTGCCGAGCATACCAAACATACAATTGTGATATGCTGGCGCGCAGACGCGAGTTCTCGCCGTACTTGTGACTCTAAATGATAGTTCTAACCTTCATCGATAATCTTGAACGGAGTTCTAGCCGCTTAGAGTTGCGAACATAAAAAAAAAAATATTTCGGAGCATACCAAACATACAATTGTGATATGCTGGCTCGGAGAGGCGAGTTCTCGCCATACTCGCGATTCTAAACGATAGTTCTAGCTATCGTCGATAATTTTGAACAGAGTTCTAGCCGCTGAGACTCGCGAAATTGAGAAATAAAAATATTTCCGAGCATACCAAACATACAATTGTGATATGCTGGCTCGAAAAGGCGAGTTCTCGCCGTACTTGTTATTCCAAATGATAGTTCTAGCCTCCATCGATAATCTTGAACAGAGTTCTAGTCGTTGAGACTCGTGAAATAGAAAAAAAAATATTTTCGAGCATATCAAGCGGGCGATTGTGATATGCTGGCTCGCAGACGCGAGTTCTCGCCTTACTTGTGATTCTAAATGATAGTTCTAACCTTCATCGATAATCTTGAACAGAGTTCTAGCCGCTGAGAGCCGCGAATATTTTTAAAAAAATATTTCGGAGCATACCAAACATACAATTGTGATATGCTGGCTCGGAGAGGCGAGTTCTCGCCATACTCGCGATTCTAAACGATAGTTCTAGCTATCGTCGACAATTTTGAACAGAGTTCTAGCCGCTGAGAGTCGCGAACATTTAAAAAAAAATATTTCGGAGCACATCAAACATACAATTGTGATATGCTGGCTCGCAGACGCGAGTTCTCGGCTTACTCGCGATTCTAAACGATAGTTCTAGCCTTTATCGATAATTTTGAACAGAGTTCTAGCCGCTGACACTCGCGAAATTGAGAAATAAAAATATTTCCGGGCATACCAAACATACAATTGTGATATGCTGGCTTGCAGACGCGAGTTCTCGACTTACTCGCGATTCTAAACGATAGTTCTAGCCTTTATCGATAATTTTGAACAGAGTTCTAGCCGCTGACACTCGCGAAATTGAGAAATAAAAATATTTCCCGGCATACCAAACATACAATTGTGATATGCTGGCTTGCAGACGCGAGTTCTCGACTTACTCGCGATTCTAAACGATAGTTCTAGCCTTTATCGATAATTTTGAACAGAGTTCTAGCCGCTTAGAGTTGTGAAGATTAAAAAAAAAATATTTCGGAGCATACCAAACATACAATTGTGATATGCTGGCTCGAAAAGGCGAGTTCTCGCCTTACTTGTGATTCTTAATGATAGTTCTAGCCTTCATCGATAATCTTGAACAGAGTTCTAGTCGTTGAGACTCGTGAAATAGAAAAAAAAAATATTTTCGAGCATATCAAGCGGGCGATTGTGATATGCTGGCTCGCAGACGCAAGTTCTCGCCTTACTTGTGATTCTTGATGATAGTTCTAACCTTCATCGATAATCTTGAACAGAATTCTAGCCGCTGAGAGCCGCGAATATTTTTAAAAAAATATTTCGGAGCATACCAAACATACAATTGTGATATGCTGGCTCGGAGAGGCGAGTTCTCGTCATACTCGCGATTCTAAACGATAGTTCTAGCTATCGTCGACAATTTTGAACAGAGTTCTAGCCGCTGAGAGTCGCGAACATTTAAAAAAAATATTTCGGAGCATACCAAACATACAATTGTGATATGCTGGCTCGGAGAGGCGAGTTCTCGCCATACTCGCGATTCTAAACGATAGTTCTAGCTATCGTCGATAAGTTTGAACAGAGTTCTAGCCGCTGAGACTCGCGAAATTAAGAAATAAAAATATTTCCGAGCATACCAAACATACAATTGTGATATGCTGGCTCGCAGACGCGAGTTCTCGACTTACTCGCGATTCTAAACGATAGTTCTAGCCTTTATCGATAATTTTGAACAGAGTTCTAGCCGCTGAGACTCGCGAAATTGAGAAATAAAATTATTTCCGAGCATACCAAACATACAATTGTGATATGCTGGCTCGCAGACGCGAGTTCTCGACTTACTCGCGATTCTAAACGATAGTTCTAGCCTTTATCGATAATTTTGAACAGAGTTCTAGCCGCTTAGAGTTGCGAACATTAAAAAAAAAATATTTCGGAGCATACCAAACATACAATTGTGATATGCTGGCTCGAAAAAGCGAGTTCTCGCCATACTTGTGATTCTTAATGATAGTTCTAGCCTTCATCGATAATCTTGAACAGAGTTCTAGCCGCTGAGAGTCGGGAACATTTTTTAAAAAATATTGCCGAGCATACCAAACATACAAGTGTGATATGCTGGCGCGCAGACGCGAGTTCTCGCCTTACTTGTGACTCTAAATGATAGTTCTAACCTTCATCGATAATCTTGAACGGAGTTCTAGCCGCTTAGAGTTGCGAACATTAAAAAAAAAATATTTCGGAGCATACCAAACATACAATTGTCATATGCTGGCTCGAAAAGGCGAGTTCTCGCCGTACTTGTTATTCCAAATGATAGTTCTAGCCTTCATCGATAATCTTAAACAGAGTTCTAGTCGTTGAGACTCGTGAAATAGAAAAAAAAATATTTTCGAGCATATCAAGCGGGCGATTGTGATATGCTGGCTCGCAGACGCGAGTTCTCGCCTTACTTGCGATTCTAAATGATAGTTCTAACCTTCATCGATAATCTTGAACAGAGTTCTAGCCGCTGAGAGCCGCGAATATTTTTAAAAAAATATTTCGGAGCATACCAAACATACAATTGTGATATGCTGGCTCGGAGAGGCGAGTTCTCGTCATACTCGCGATTCTAAACGATAGTTCTAGCTATCGTCGACAATTTTGAACAGAGTTCTAGCCGCTGAGAGTCGCGAACATAAAAAAAAAATATTTCGGAGCATACCAAACATACAATTGTGATATGCTGGCTCGGAGACGTCACGAGTAAGGCGAGAACTCGCCTTTTCGAGCCAGCATATCACAATTGTATGTTTGGTATGCTCGGAAATATTTTTATTTCTCAATTTCGCGAGTCTCAGCGGCTAGAACTCTGTTCAAAATTATCGACGATAGCTAGAACTATCGTTTAGAATCGCGAGTATGGTCTAGAACTCTGTTCAAGATTATCGATGAACGTTAGAACTATCATTTAGAATCACGAGTATGGCGAGAGCTCGCCTCTCCGAGCCAGCACATCACAATCGCACGCTTGATATGCTCGAAAATATTTTTTCAAAAAATTTCACGAGTCTCAGCGGCTAGAACTCTGTTCAAGATCATCGATAAAGTCTAGAACTATCATTTAGAATCGAAAGTAAGGCGAGAACTCGCCTTTGCGAGCCAGCATATCACAATTGTATGTTTGGTATGCTCCGAAATATTTTTTTTTCTAATTTCGCGAGTCTCAGCGGCTAGAACTCTGGTTAAAATTATCGATAAAGGCTAGAACTATCATTTAGAATCGCGAGTAAGGCAAGAACGCGCGTCTGCGAGCCAGCATATCACAGTTCCATGCTCGATATGCTCGAAAATATTTTTTTTTAATTTCGCGAGTCTCAGCGGCTAGAACTTTGTTCAAGATTATCGATAAAGAATAGAACTATCATTCAGAATCATGAGTGTAGCGAGAACTCGCCTCTCCGAGCCAGCATATCACAATTGTATGTTTGGTATGCTTCGAAATATTTTTCTAAAAATGTTCGCTACTCTCAGCGGCTAGAACTCTGTTCAAGATTATCGATGAAGGCTAGAACTATCGTTAAGAATCGCGAGTAAGGCGAGAACTCGCCTCTTCGAGCCAGCATATCCCAATTGTATATTTGATATGCGCGGAATCATTTTTTATATGTTTTTCACATTGAGTAGTAGAACTCGAATATCTGCTAGACCTCTCACCTACTGGATTTATTAAGAAAACCCTCGGACGGTATTGGATCGTTGTAGCGAGGTGCTTAATTAAATATTTTTTTCAATGTTTATGGGTAGAACTATTATTGTGCTATGAACAGAACTATCGGGCTCGTTAAAATCTGTAAGATTACAGTTTTTTGTGAAAATGATATGCTACAGGACGTTAGCATATCATATGTCTATACCCGGTTTAAAGGGTCAAATTGGGAGAACTATTGTTAAAAACTGTCTAGAACTATAGAACTCGGTTGCATGCGAAGGGAACTCCACTTTATTTTTGATATGCTGACTTTTGATATGCCAACTTCACACACATGCAGAGACCGTGGCGAACGTGGGCTGCGTTTATTCGGCACACAGCACGCGTAGCGAGTCGAGCTTCGTAAATCTCATCTTCGTCGTAGCGCGAACGAGATATCCATTTTATAGCTTCACTCGTTTCTATTTTTCCAACTTCCACGCGCTTGGACGATTTCGCATTCGCGCTATCAGCGGATTATTTAGTTGAATTAAAATTGCAATCTCAAAAGTTATTTCGCGAGATGGCACTCACCATTTCGGTACCTCTTTCTTTTTTTTCCGTCCATTTTCATCACGCGGCCCCGAACACGATGAGGTCTCTCGCGATTAAACCCTACGTGGACATTTTAACGCCATCGCTGCATGACAGTCGAATTCCACCAGCTTTGCGCTTCGGACAAAACCCTTCGTTTCTTCTTCGTCGTCGCAATGCAAACGGCGCATTTTCTCTGACGGTTTCTTTTTTTTTTATTCTGTTACTGGACGCCAGCGCAAGCTTTACAATACCCTTGTTTTATATAGTGAAACAAGAAAAAATCGTCGATTTGACTGGTTTTTCACATTGTCAGATCGCCCCTCGAAAACACGATGCGATCTCATTGACGATAAATGTTGTTCTTCGCCGACGTTCTCGCGAGATCACCGGATGAGATGGTGACGAATTGGCCGGTCTGTTGTTCGAACAGCGAGGGTCGAAGATACACCGGAGATGAATGGTGCTCCGCCGCGTAGGTAGTAGGCGTTAACATTTTCACGCTACAATAAACCCCGGGTACGATACATATAACCCACACCACTCGTTGTGTATTTTTCTCCTTTTCTCATTGCACGTTTTTCTTTTTTTCCTTTTTCGATGCCTTTGAGGTCGAAGAGGTTTAGAGATCCGAATCGTCGTATTTTCAACGACCGCGATCGAAGCGGCGGACATTTTTATCCGACACAACGGCATCGACTTTGTTCGCTTCTACGAGCGTTGCGAGAGCGGATCCTTGCTTGGTGTCGCCGCGGTACGGAATACTTCTATTTTCATATCCATCCGTAGGACGGATAAAAGGATCGCATAAAGCGACGATACCGATTGGAACATAACAAGGATCCAAAAGAAACGTACTCGATGGAAATCGAAATAAAAAATTCTCTGTGGAAAATCAATCTGCTCTACATATACCAAAGGCAACGAAATCGCGAACTCGGGCGGAAACGATACTCGATCCAATATCCATAGAATGCCATTTATTCCCGAGTTAAACTCCGCATGGAATTTTGACGACGAATTCGGGAATGGTGCTACAATTTCGACGAAAATGTGAGGCATTATTTATTATTTATTATTTATTATTTATTATTTATTATTTATTATTTATTATTTATTATTTATTATTTATTATTTATTATTTATTATTTATTATTTATTATTTATTATTTATTATTTATTATTTATTATTTATTATTTATTATTTATTATTTATTATTTATTATTTATTATTTATTATTTATTATTTATTATTTATTATTTATTATTTATTATTTATTATTTATTATTTATTATTTATTATTTATTATTTATTATTTATTATTTATTATTTATTATTTATTATTTATTATTTATTATTTATTATTTATTATTTATTATTTATTATTTATTATTTATTATTTATTATTTATTATTTATTATTTATCCACCACTCATTCTCTCTAATTCCTAAAATGTCTGCCTTTGATCTCAAATTCTCGCACTTTACATCGTTCTTCTGTCTTCAGCACCGAAACAAAGTCAATTTGTTTCAGCGGTCTGGTAACTGCACTGTAAGCGCAGAAAAATGGTTAATCCTTTGAAGCTTAGCGTGGGTCCACAGTCGTGCCGTTTAACCTTTGCTTCGGGGCACGCGCCCGGTCGCCTCGGGTATAAAACCGAATAGCACGAGTGGAGTATTTCTCTCTCTCAGCGCCATTACCTCTCTGTTCTCTGGGTTTTCATTTTCTCGTCCCTTTTTTCATTCCAATTTTCCTCTTTACTCTCTCGTTGTTTCGTCCAATCGGTACTAGAAGTCAAATTTTTTCTAAGCATAAAAAAAATTTCATCTTTCGCGTGCTGCACCGAAATAAGGGGACGATGGAACACGGAGCGCCGTTCGGGCCCATTGCACCGATGATTTTCCGCTCTCTTCCGTTCCGATAAGAGGGTAAAAAAGCGCTCCGACAAAAAGCACCCCTCTTCGGTAACGGTAAATCGGCTCGACGTCAAATTCGCGCGCGACGTGCGGCATTCCGAGTATCCCAAACGATCAGTTTCTTTTCCCGTCCTTCCTTCCCTCTCGATTGTTAGCCGCCGGCAATTTTTCCGATCTCTCCGTTCGCTCGCGCCTCTCTTTTCGAACTTTCCCTCGCGATCACCCTCGAGCTCTTTCGCCATCGTTCAAACACACACACGCACGCACAGCCTCCCCATCTCGTCTCGTCTCATCCTCGCACTTCACTTTCAGCATCCCTCCGCGCGGAATTCCAATTCACTCGGCAATCGGCGCTAATTCCAAGCCAATCATGAAACTACGGGTGGCTGTGTGTCTGCTGCAATTCTCTCGAGTTTCGACTACGTACACCGCGCCGTGTATGCGCGATCATAATACCGACTCGCAAAGGGACGCGAGAATCCGCCTCGCCGCCGGATAATTCGATTGCACCCTTCGAAAAAGTTTCAACCGGGCGTTAATTACTCCCGAACGGATGACGAGGGCGGCGAAAAAGCTTCACGCTCCGCATCGAATCGCAATATCATTTTCGATTTACAATTCGGGAACTCTGACTTTTTTACACTGCCGAAAAGCCTCGAGTGCAACGAGAATTGGCAATGAGTGCTTCGAAGTGGAAAGCTTTTTGTAATTAGTCACCATTTGGTCACGCACTAGTCACAAGGCAATTTATCTATTCAAGTGTTCAAAAAGAATATCGTGTTAAATTTTTTTTTTTCAAAGGTTCTTTTGAAGGAAGGTTTTTTACTGCGATTCGGAGCTTCCGTCGGAAGCAAAGATCGAAATCAACATTTTTTTTTTTTGAAGGTCGCTCAAATAAATAAAATAATCATTTCATGAAACCTTTTTTTCTTATCGTCTACTCTGGCAACGGTCATTTTTTATATTGAATGTGCCATCAGTTCGTAATTTTTATTAATTACCTTGGGACATTTTGTTTGACGGGCTATTTGTTTCGTGTTTTTCTTTTTTTCGTTTTGTTTTTTTCTTTCGGTGAAGACTGCGAACGACCAATCATCGATTAAGTCTCTGTCATGGTTCAAGCCATGAATTCGCGAGAGAACGACGCAGTTGTCCACTCCATCGTTGTACACACTCGTCCATCGTATTAATGGCTATCCCGATGTCCAGCGTCATCGATCACGTTTTTCTCGTGCGGGGGCATCTGTCGCGACGACTTCGTTTCTACGGATCTGCGTCGAGCTTTCCGAGGTCTCGTTAATATAAAAAGTATACAAACACTTTTGTTTAAAAAAATCGAAATAAATATCGTCTCGTTCCGCAAAATGATTTTTTCACATCGGTTTTGACATCAAAGTGTTATCGATATTGCTGAATTAAGAGGAGCGAGTCATCCAAAAAAAGGAAAAAAAAATTCTTTCTGCATTACCGTACACAAAAAATGCATTTTAGACGCTCAATTTTGAACAGTGGAAAAAAAAATGAAAATCAAAAATACTTCTTTGCGGGAGCGTTCAATAACAATCTATTGTATCCCCTCCGTTTCTCGGTAACCCGTTTATTTTAATTTTTCCTCTGAACTGTGAAAATTGGGTAATCATTTTTCTCACAAACGACATTTTCCAATAGGAAAAAGAAAAAAATACCTTCCATCCACGCACCGCCCGGACAACATCAAAAGTCGTCTCATTGCGGAGGCAACCGTAGATTCCGTAAGCAAAAAAAACGCCTTTTCTTCTTTACGACGTTTCGCTAACGCTGATTTATGCGCTCATGGAAAATGTACGGCTCTAAAAATTCAAGGGTTTCCCGAGTCGAAGCATCGAGTTTCTACGTTTCCTTCGGGAGGGCGTGCCGTATATCTTTGCGGACGAGAATACGGGCTCGTCTCTGAGAGAGGAGCGTTATGCTTCTCGTATTTCTTCGAGATCTCCGCCTCCATAACGAGTGACAGTGGTTACGAATATTTTCGCGAATACGCTTACCGCGGATATGAAAACTCGGTGAATATTGGAACATCTCCGGAGACTATCTCGTCGTACCCACTCGTGGATAATGCATACGTAACGTTCAGGCAAATTCACACACTTCATCGATTGCGCGTATATTTTCATCTCGGAGTATCTACTGCGACCAGTCGCGTATACCAGCATTAAAAAAAAAAAAAAAAAAAAAAAAAAAAAAAAAAAAAATCCAATGCCCACATAAACTACGCAGCGTCCCCGGAGAATCGGCAGTATATTTTTTTATTACCGCAGAGCGCAATGGACGGTGAGTTTCACGAGCTCGCGAGGGAATACCCATAACGCTGTTTGCATTTGCGCCGCGGAATGTTCACTCGAGGGACGAAGAATTTTCTGCATCTCCGAAGTATGAATTTGCTCGGAAGGGCCGTAACTAATCGTCCGAGTCGCCGGACGGTCCGCCGTGTGTCTTTCCCCTTTCGCTCGCGAGAGAAGATGGGAGCTTTGCTGGAGGATCCACGAGCATCGGCGATAGCGGCTGGGCCGGGTCAGCCTAATTGGATCCGTCCTTTCTCGTCCCCCGGCGGATTTTCCGTCCCTTCGCTGGAGCCGAAATACGAGATCTCTTTCGTGCCGCCCGCCGAAGGAACGCAACGCCAGTGAATGTCGTCACACACGAGCTCGGTATCTCGCGAGCTCGAGCTGCGGTCTCTAACGTTTCGTCGGATAGACGTATCAAAAAACGTGTATGAGAAATCCATTCATGCGTTTATCGAATGTTACACGATACGTCACAGAGAGAGACTGCTAGTCGCGAATATTGATCCGATGTTGGGAAAGCGCCGGGGACGATATGAATACCAATGGGAAAAACGCGATACATGACTGATGCCTCGTCGCGTTTTCTACTTACGGCCGGTTCGCATGGCGAATAATGCATCTTTCTTATGGAGGACTTTATGGAAAATTGAGGATCGTTTACTATCTTCGAGATATTCCCGCGAAGGAATTTGAGGGTCGTTTACCGACTGATTCGAAGAAATGAGCCTTGACGAGTTCGACACCTCTTGAAGCCGCATACGAGAAAAACGCCGAATAAAACTCTGGAAAAAGGGTCCCGACGAAAAAGAAAGAAGAGCTTGTGTCATGACAACAAATCTACGTTTGTTGAACCGTGGGTTGCTGTGCCAGCAACAGAAATTTGCTTAATCACCGAGAGATTTGGTGTGGCAAAAGAGTTTGTTGATGTGCCAAATTTACATTTGCCAGCGTTGCAAATTCAGTTTAATGACGTCCGTTCACTGGTGTCGCAAACATCTTTGTTGGCAAAACAAAAAAGTTTGTTGGCGCGGCAAAAATGTTTTTCGAGGGCGCAAAAGAAAGTTTTCTAGCGTTGGTAATTGAGACTAACGCTTACGTCAAATCATTTTTTTTTCTCATCCTCATGTGACATTGTAATTTTCGGAAATTTATGGTCACATTCTTCATCCTTCCCCCATCTGTTTACACGCCCCCGCACACACAAACCCTACAACGTTCAAATAACAGCTTCAAATTTATACGTCGACAAGGAAACATGTTGCTTTAAAGTGTTAACAATTAATTCCTATCTTATTCATTATCAATGATCAATTATCCATTTTTTAGAGAAAAAATGAAGACAATGCTTCATGTAATATGATGAAGACATACATGATCATCCGCGATAATCGACAAGAATGATAGCAACATTAACCGTAACACAAAAACCGAAATCCCATAAAAGCCACAATGTAATCGGTAGCGTTTTAGGTCGTTGATAGGTAAAAACGTTAGACGGGTAGGTCGACTGCCCTTCCAGGCACTTCTCGACTCTAATAGTAATCTCAAATACAATAGAACCTACCTGACGTCTTTCAGAAGAACAAAATGCTAGTACTTTTCCGGTTTTTGGTAAATCTCCCTACAATACGAGTAGCCTTCTTTTCTAGCTTTGTTCCTACATCGCCAGCAAAAAACCTTGTGAACGAAACCCACGGAACAAAATCCTTATTTTATGATTTCCCTATTTTTCGGGAATTTTCTTCTAGGTGTTTTTTCCCCGGGGGTATTTTTTTCAATGGTTGTTGTTCGGGTTTCACTGAAACCAGATACGAAAAATCGGGTGGAGGCGCAAACGTGCGACGTGCCGACACATAGCGGGATTGCTTGGAACAAAAAGGTCTCTGCCGTGACGAAAATGATGAGTTCAAACATTTTTCGCCGCGGTAATTAATATTTCTTATATTCTACATCAACACCGCAACAATACTGGGTGCTTTATGGATCATTCTGCGTTGTTTAAGTAAAATGATCGATCACTGAGGAGATCAGGTACGAGTGCCCATTCGCTCGAGATTGTCGCGGTAGTGCGACCTCAAAGTCTCATCGCATTTCGTCCTATATTCCGAATGAATCGCCCTATCGCGCATGAATATTCATTGCCAACGCCGTTCACGTTGGAAGACAAAAGGAAGCGTGAACCAGCGATATGTATTTACCCTTTGACTGTCGATGTTTGCTAGCGCCGATGCAGTAGGAGCAGCTATTAGAGTTTATTGCAATCGCGCGGTCGCGAATTAATATCAATATTCGTGGGATGCCGACAGAATAGCAACACGTGCAATATATATCATCACCAGCAAACAGGATGCAAGAATAATAAAATAACTCAAATCGACTCCACAGATGATAACGCGCGGAGAAAAATAATTGAATGCCAGAATCAACTTCAGCGCTAGAAAACTGATATTGGAAGAACCGATAAATTTCGTAGGCGAACAAATAATTTGGTTGAGCCAACAAATACATTAGTCGCAGCAACTAATATTAATTTCCAGCGCCAAAGTTGGTTTTGGCACATTTCATCGTCAGTCTGACGAAATTTGCCTCGTTTTGCCCTTCGTTTTGCGCTCACTCCGGCGAAACGCGGCATCGATTAATCCATGATAATTAAAACGTTAAATTCCGATATGGCAGACCACGCATTTGGCAAATATTTTTCGTACGACGCTGCGACAACGCAAGATATCGAATATCGATGTATATCGGAGTACGTAATTTCTGTTTTTTTTTTTTATTTATAATAAAAACATTACCCCGGAAATTCAGTCAACTTTTCATCGAAACGAGAGATTGGAGAATTTCGATATTCGGGTGACTTGCGAATATTCGCGCAGGGCCGAGCGCAAATGAAACTGTTCAATTGGCGATTGCGACACGTAGACACGTTTGGCGAAATCGATGTGTCGCATACAATGCCTCGGTTAACGGAAACGAGAAAGCGCAACATCGTGCAGCACCGCCGATTAAGGGCGCTCGTCGAATCTTTCCGCGAGGGTTCAGTGCATCGCGGAGTGTACGTGTGACCCACATATTGCTCGTGTGTTGTCATTCGTTTCTGGTCAGAGGCTTTTTTTTTCTTGTTTTAATGGATTTGGAGATTGTTTCTGGAATTGATAGGAACCCCTTTCGGATCGATCGACTCTCCGTCGACGAATGATGCAATTATGTTTTTCCATTTGGTTCTTGAATTTTTCTTTCCTCTGCCTTTTCACGCAATTTCGCGGCATTACATTTTTTTTATTCACCTTTTAGTTACATTTTATTTTATGTTTATTTTAAGAGAAAAAAATATAGCGTTTTGCCGATTCTCACAATTTTGCTTGGTCATAGGAAAAGCCGTGTTTCGATGGAAAAAATAAATTTGAGATTTCAATAAAAACGTGTTCAGAATGGTCCAAAACGTCGGAAAATCATAATAAAAAAAAATGTCTGGCTAAATGACTCCAAGGGCAAATTTGAGTCAAAATTACTAAAAATTGTTGCGAGCCAAGGCGACCGGCCTCCCTTCCATCTCAACCTATTTTTTATAATAAAGCCTCCATTTTTCGTGATTATCGTACTTTATTTCACTCTGGAATGAACCCTCTTCAGATACCCTCTACAGATAAATGCCTTTTTTGACAGGCCCATTATGGAGCTATTTTTTCCCCTAAACTATCATATCTCAAGAGTGTCACCCTAAAATTTAGTGAACATTTTTTTAAAAAGCAGAAGTTATGACTTTTTACAGTAAAACATGGTTTTTTTAATTGATTGCTACCTTGCTTTTTTCCGCATTTTGGAAATTCGACGAAAATTTATCACCGAAAACTTCACATTCCAAAATGTTCACACTAATATCCTGAATTTGTACGAGTCATTCGGAACAAAACGTGGCAAATGTTTAAACATGGCTGAGGTCATTGCGACCCTCTTTGACCCGCGGGTTATAGCCAGAACGTGAAATCGTGGATTTTAGGAAAATATGAATATTTCGACACGAATTCACGTTTCTTTTATCTGCAGTTGTTTGGCTCATAGACAGAATGAGACTGAGTCATGAAAAATGGTGTAAACTAAACTCGCACATCGCCTTCTTATTTTGCGTTCTTCACATCGTTCACAAAGCTTTCTCTATGAAGCCAAAATTGGTTATCAACTTTCTCATGGAGTAGTTTTTCAAACGAGATTAAAAAGAAAGTAAGGAATCCATGTGCAAATTCAGTTTACCCTTTTTTTTCACTTCATTCCAGTTACAAATAACCGCAAAGTTATCAACAAAATTTGTTCGAAATCGTCCGGAATCGTCCGAAATCCTCACCTTTAACTGGGATTGTGGCGATAAACCTTCTAAAACGATTGTCTCGTCTTCCATGACAATGAAAAAAAAAATCGCTATGAGATCTAAGTGGAATTTTTTGCTAATTTCTTCCATAACATTCTGTCCGTTTGTTGCTATTGCATCATTCCGATACGTATTATCCATCGATAACGCGAGTACCGTATCCCGGCTCGCGAATTGCGTAAACTCCCAAAGCCCGACAGCAAACACCGGGATCATCCACTCGGGAAGCTCTCTCGGCTTTCTGTGCGTTCCATCCGCGAGAAAATTGTTTATTTTCCCGTCGTTGTGACGCGTAACAACAAACTTACGCTGAAACGTTGAAAAATCCATTACACCAGCGCAAGCTCGTATTGGCTGCCGGCGCTTGCAGAGTTATGCTCGCGTAAGCAAGCGAATGAAAAAAAATTACTTATCGAGTCGAGCCACAAAAGCTCGGGCTTTGAGCGCACGAGGACCGGACGTTATCGCGACTACACACCGTGCGTGTTCCAGCATCCACTTCCATTTCCCTTGTGAAAAAAACTCGGCTTTTTCTTTTCGTTCCCGGTGAGTTAATTGTTTTTTTTTTTTTCAAGGGAACATTCTATTGGGCGCGTCACGCCACGAAAGCATTACGAGCGAACATCACGAGAATAGTCTCGCAAATATAGCCTCGTCCGTTAATAACATTTTTTGTGCTCAAACTGCGCCTGCAACTTCATACATTTTCCCAATGAATTATTTTTCACTGAAGGAAAAATTGTTAATATCGAATTGAATTAAAAAATGATGCCAATTACTTTGGCAAGTTATTTCCTTTCTTTCTTCTATCGCAATCTCCCAAGTTCTGTTTGGAGGAAACTGCGTTTATCATATTTTCTTCCTCGACAAGCTTTCGTTCGTGTTATTTTAATTGGTAGTTTTTCCGTAAATTCTATTTATTTATTATCTATTTTTATTCATTGAGTATACTATAATAATCATTAAATTCAGTTGTTCCTACTGATAGTAGTCTAAAACCGTTTATAAGTTATGAGGTCAAACGAGGCGTGATTTTTCGAAGTTTTGGAACATTCTGAACAAATTTCTGTGAAAATATCGAAAACAATTTTTTTCACCAAACAAAAGCTTCTCGAAGAAGCCATATAATGAAAATCGGAGTATAAACTGCCGCTCTTCTTACTCATATTTTCTGTTATTTCGTCGATTGAAACTATCAATTGTTCGGTGAATTCTCCGAAGAGTCGACGCTGGTTCGGCCTTGGCTTTCTATTGGTATCGAATAAGAATAAAGGAGCCGATAATCAACTTGGGCGCGATGTTATTGTCGCGAGTGCACGACGAAGGTGGAAAAAGGATTCGATAGAGAAAAAAAGTGTCGTTGTCGCAGCGAAAAAAAAAAAGAAAGAAAGTGTATTCTGGGGACGCAACAACGGTCGAAGGGTCAAGGCCAACGCGAAAGGTCGGGGGAATATTTTGTTCATGGTCGATTGCACTCGAGTCGAGGGTGAAATGGCACAGCATCACTAAACTCTTCCGATCGTGCTCATCCAATAATGGCACGTCCCTTCGACGGATAGGACATGCCGGATAAACTTTATCTATATCTATAGGAATATCACTGCGCTATAATGCGTTACGTCGACGAAATATGGCGGAAATTGCGTTGGTTGACTCGTGAAAATTCTTTGGACAGATCTGAAAATTTGCCCAAATTTTTCTTTTCCCAGATATTTTTCCAAAACCTGCAGCATGTTCACATCGAAACTGCCAGTTAAAAATAGAATAATCCCAAAATGAAGCTTCTCGAGAAAGCCAAATGTGATAAACGTACTTCCATGCAAGCAGAGATTTTTTTCGACAAAAAACTAACATTTCACCGGTGCGCGCTGACTTTACTGAACTCACCTTTCGACCGACTGCGAATACTGCTATATTTTCCTAAAGATCCTTCGGCCTTCTATTCCCTCCTGTCTCGCGTATATGTTTCCTTCTGCTACTGTCCATTCACCGATCACTCACATCTCTTCGCTTCGCACAGTCGCGCCCCGACAATAACAATCAAGCGAATAACAGAGGCTTAGCCGTTTATCGAATTGTCGATTAGCCGATTGTTGTCTTTGAAACGAGAAACGAAAATTATTAGTTTCGTCCGATTACGTCGAGGAATCGCGATTGGGAGATCGAGACGGATGTTAGGGATTTCGTGACTCAAGTACGTGGATCAGCGCAAATTCGGAGGGATGGAAAATACGCTCGACTGACTTCCACGCTTCCCGACTATCGTCGTATTCCCGACCCTCTAATCAACCCACGTATCTACGGCAGATCTTTAATTCATCACAGACAACCGGCGAGCATCATTGCCAATGACGAGCTTCGACGGAGCCCCGAGCACATCGTAAAACGAATCTCGAATAAAGAAACCGCAAATTACATCATCGTGATTGGAATACATTTTGAGGGATTGATCCGTCCGTGTCGTCGAAGTCACGGCAAAGTGGATTAGAATTGCGGGACCGAACGGGAATCGGGGATGAAACATGATCCTCGGGATTGCCGATTCTCTTCAATCGCTTCTCATATTTCTCGTCGCTTCGGCGAATTTTTAATCAGCGATCGCGAGGCCCGTTTGTTTCGTATTTTAATTAAATTGTTCGCGATCCCGAAGGGTGGGTGCAGCGGGCGCCGCGAAACGATCGGCGAACGCCACAACTACCTCGCAGGCTTTGATGAGATGCGTTAGTCTGCTCGGGGGCGTGAAAATTTTATTAAACGCATACCAACGAGACGATCGACGCGCGGCCGCTAACAATTCATTCTCTTAAAGAGCTTTTATCGCTACATTCTCAGCCGGAAGTGCGGTCCAAAGAGGACTTTCGAGACTTTTCAATGAGATAAAAATGCCAATTTTTTAATTGATTTTGCACAATAACAATTTTCATGTATAGATATAAATTTCTCATTTGTTTGAAACAACATCAGGATTTTTTCGAATTTTCGACATTTTATCATTTTTTTTCAGAATCCTTTCGGAAAGTAATCGAAATTCTCTCGAAACGTCACTTTCGGCGAATAATGTAAGGAAAGTTCAATATTAAGGGTCTTCTCAAAGAATTCTCGTTTAGGATTCCATAACACGGTCTCTTCGAAGGATATCGTTTGTTAGCGATATGCATATGTAAATTTAAAGAAATTTGTGTAAATTCGTTAAATCAATCGCGTCGCGTGTACACGAAAACAATATCGAATTCCCGACTCGCGACAGTGCCAAAACGGTAGGAAAAAGGTCTTAGCAGCAACAGTGTACCGGTGTTCTCCACCTGTTGATTATACCAAATGATTTTTCTCCGGCGCGGACCGCAACAACGAGAGCTTATTTGTACCCAAAAAACTCATCAACTCAACATTGTTCATAGGACGCAATTAACTCAAAGAAAATTTAATAAAAAATCGCTTTGTTATTCAACCCCGAAAAAACAAAAATCTTTAGAAACGCGAAATCTTAAACTAATACGTGACTCACTGGATTATAATTTCCCTCACCGATGGAATTACGTATTGTGCGCGTAGATTTTTAGTTTTCAGGATTTTCGTTGATATTTTTTTGAAGATTGAGATGAATTTTTTTCCGTTTTGTTTCTTCAAGTTTGTCGCGATAAAGTGTCGTTACTGTTATTATCGAGTTTCATTATCGCGTAGACTCGCGCGTAGTGTCTCGAAGTAGTTTAAAAGCGTACCACGGGCACGCGGCGAAAGACGCTACGCGACGCTCGTACGACGTCGGTGGTCGGGTCGGTACTGCGAGCCTCGCGTTACGTATCCCGACGTCCCTTTACCGCCATTGACCGACTCCCCCGCGGCCAATGCGCTCGCTCCGTTTCCCCTCGCTCGTCGGATTTCCGTTGGATTATCAAGAGACGCGAATGCATTTAGCCAGGACTCGCAGCGGCGTTATATACAATTTCCCCATCCTCGGCCCTCGACCAATGAGCCCTTGAATCTTTGACGTCACCGCCTGGAGTCATCCTTACTCGCTCGGGGGCTCACTTTGCGGCCGTAATAGAAAAAAAAAACGGCCGGAATGTGAAGTACACGCGATTATGAATGTGTTCCATCCATTAATACGCCACTTTCTCTTTTCTCCGCTCTTTTCGCGTCCGCGCGCCGGATGAACATAAAAATTCAGCCCTCGCGTCGTTTGTTAATAATTGAAATACCAAACTCCCGGACTATTTAAATTCTGCACATTTTTTTGTGCAACGATATTCATGCGTTTCATTCGGATTTTTCAAATCGAGTGCGCGTTTTCAACGCAGCACTCGTTTGAACTTCGTTAGGGCTTTTAAACAAACTTTCTCCGCTCTTTCGCGTGTCTAAGAAAAATATCTGCATTCCATTTTAGCACAATTTTTCTCCTAAATTTTTTAATAAACAAAAAAAATTATTGCTGTATCTTTTTTCTGGAAAGTAATGTTTCTTCGACGTGCGCTTTTGCGCGTCGTGCGCGCCGCGGCTCGCCGAGAGCGTACGACAAAAAAGTTGCCAATGATTTTTTTCAAGCAAAAATCGTCTTCATTATTTTTAGAAGACGATGACAATTTTTCATTCGTACGAAATGCTCGTAGGTGAAAAATAGATTTGGTGCATCGCAAGGTTCATTGCGCTCCGAGATCGATATCCGTACGCGGCACGAAAGGAATCGCGTTTTAGGACACTTTTTACTGTGTCAAGCATCGACTCGACTATGGAGCAATTGTGTCAAAAACCTACTTACTATAAAAAGTGTGATTTTTGTAAAAAAAAAAAAAAATTATAATAATTGATAACAAAAATTACTTACCCCCGGTGAAACAACGGGGAGTGAGGCGTTTCGATCCCATCGCGGAGATCCTCTTCAACCTGCGTATATGTTTATATTATTTATATAATTTTTTCACTCTTTACTTCGGCATTAAATTGTTGCAACAGAGAAATGCGCGGTTTCGTTAGCGATATATTTCTTTTCGCACGAGTTTCTCGGACGCAAGTGCGCCGCCGGCGTTGCAGACTCGTCGGCAGCGAAAATAACAATACCTGGTCGCCGGTTCTCGCATCGTCAGCGCGCGACCTGGAATCGATTTTTACTCGTCGGCTGTTCACCCCTGCGGTACCTGCAACCGCTCGTGCTGTGTCGAATGATTGTTCTCGGCGTATATCAGCCCTTACTCTCGTCTTGCCGCTCTCCTTCGCCGCTATCATTCATTTCAATAGTTCGCCGACGAAGCCGAGGGGCGGGAAACCGAGATAGATAGTTGAGAACGGAGAGCGAAGCCCGACTATAAAGCTCCGCCGAGAGAGGATTATATCCCGAGGATCTACCGGTTAATTAAAAATAACGAGAGGTTCGAGAAGCTCTAAGACAAACTTCGTTACACTTCGAGCGCGCGGCAACCGATCCCTCCGCGAGATGACGACCAATGAAGTTTTCGTGTAAGGTCATTAAAATTAATTGCGCGAGACTATTACCGGTGTTCGCCGTCGGAGCCATTGGCGACTTTTATGTCCAATTAATGACGGTGTAAATACCTTTGTGGAAGAAAACCTTCCGCGCGGTAGTGAAGATCGATTATGTTCGCTAATTGATTTCCATTCCTTTCTCGGGACATACCAAATTTTTTTTACCGAAAAAAAATGATTGATCGAGTTACTGATGATGTAGAAAATGTATACATTCGGTAGTCAATTAGTTTCCAAAAAATCGGTTAGCTCGTTTGCGGATAACGTTTAGTCCGTACATACCCAGATCTACCGCTTTATCACATTTCGAGGATTACTTTCCCCCATCACTTCTAGTTACGTTTTCCTGTGTCCAGAGAATTCTAACATCTAAAGAAAACGCAATTTCCAAACAGATTTGATTCTAAAAGCATTCACGCGTAGTCAGAAAAATGGATAAATCATTTTCGTAACAAAAAAAAGTTTGTCTGCAGGGCAATCCGTTGAGCAATTAATTCTTTTATTAATTCGTTAAGAACATTTTGGAACAAGTTTGATGCACAAACAATCTTTTTAGCACCGACCGTGACCTTGATTTTTTTCAGATTTCTATCCCACCGGAAAGTGTTTGTAATTCTCTTCTATTCCTCTCTCAAACTTGGGCGGCGGACCTAACGAAAGGGCTACCTTAAATCGTAATGCGCGGATGGTTCGGCCGGTTATCTCGCGCAAACTACGTATACAACTGCGAAGCGGCTTTCATTTGGATCCCCGATGAGGCACGATATTACTGGGTAAAATGCTATTTCGCCGGTGGACCTTCGATGTGCGAGCGGTCCCGCAACGCTCGACAATACTCCCACGAGACAGTATCTTCTAATTACAAGTTTACTATCCACTCTCGCGTTTCTCGTTCACCTGGGACCCCTCGGGCGTATGTTGTGTGTCGCCACGGGCACTATCGCGGTGGCATCTTCGCGTATAGTCACGTAAGCCTCATACGTACGGGGTATTAATAAATTTTCGAATAAGAACATATTTATTTCCTCATTATTTTCAGCTTGGAACTTTCAGCGTATATCCACGTTAACCAAACGAACGCCTCTTTTTCGTAGTTTCTTAAGCACGTCACAAAAATAACGGCCTTTTCGTTCGAAGAAATTTTCGTAATAAAGTTTCATTCCACGACCGAAGAAGGTAATCTTGTTATTTGCGCCCAGAACTTGGAGACACCCAAAATGATCCAATGCGAATCGAAATCGAATCGAAGTAACGCTATTCAACAGCAGAGATCTTTGAATATGCTTCTTTACTTTCTAATGAGTTTTTGCCAATTTTTTAACTGAATAATGAATTAAAATAGCATCTGCGATGATAGATATAGGCAGGAAAACGTACGACAATTGTAATTAAAATTTTATGAACGCGAATGTAATAAACTTCTTTTTCCTGCTGTCCATCGCCAATGACATCGCCGAGGAAAACCCCAAAGGGAGTGGACTATCGAATCCAGGACGAATTCCCGAGCGGGTAGCCCCGAATCCTCGGACACTTCGATGAAGTATCACTTTAGACTGAATAAAAAATAAGAACTATTGCGAACGCGCCGCGGCCGCGTGCGACAGGTCAGGGTTCGATTCCAGACTCTCGCTCCTTGACAAAACGTGACCCGCGTTATTAAAAGAGAGGCCCGCGAGACGCGGAGATACACGCGAGAGTTTCGTAAGCAAAGAGAGTGGAATACAGCTTTTTCGGGCTCGCCAACCCGGCATCTCGTCGACGTCGTCGACTCCTCCGGTCGTCGGCTCGTTCGACTCGCCGACGATTCTTTTTCTTTACTTTTCGTCCCTCGCACCCTCTCGTGTCCTGTCATCCAATTACCAAGTTGGCGAGAAGTCCAGGCCGAAGAAGTTCAGCCGCCCGCCGCATGCCAAACGAAAACCACCTCGTCACGTCGTCTCGCGCGAACTTTATTATCTTCCTGCCGGTCCCGGAAGAATTCGATTCGTCTATATCGTTCGAGGGTTCGCTTTGCCGTCGAATAGGCGGGCGTAACGTCGACGTCCCGGTGTCGCCCAATGCCGGGAATGAAATCTATTCTATCGATGAAAAATCGAAGCTCCCAACGCCATTTAACTTCATCGTACAATTCTTCGAAGTACTATTTCACATCGACGAGAGTGCGATCCGGAGACGCTTTTTCAATCCATTCCGCGGCTTTATCTCGTAGAACGGAGCGTAAGCGAATCGCTCCGGCGCATCTCGCTCATCTGCATTCTGCTTCCGTTCCGGTTGAATGGGTTATTTCAGTTCGCTTGGTTTTTTTCTCCCTTTTTTCGGATGTCAAGAACCCTCGGGAATAAAATAAACGGGCATTCCCGTTTCCGCTGAATAATGTAGCGAAACGGTCAATGAGCTTTCTATCCGCGATTCCGCTTTTTTCTTATGAACTCCGGATATTTGATAACACGTTGTATTGGCTTTTATGATATTTCGAAAATTTGCGCAATTCCAGCCATAACTAATACAGAAACTTGAAATACTTTATTCCAATTTCGATTTCGTTTGAATCGAAATCATACCGAATTCTGAAAATAAACTAAATTTGCACCCCATTTACTGATCTTCTTCTTAACGTCCTTTGCAAAGTTTCCTCTATGAGGAAGCCCATTCGGTTAAGCAACTTTATCATGCAAGATCTTTGTGAACGAGATTAAAAAGAAAATGAGAAAGGAATGTACAAATATAGTTTGGACCTTTTTTGCCACTTTCGCAGATCCAATCCAAACAGATCCATCAAACTCAAGATCGGAGTTAATTCGCCCAAAAATGTCGATGATCTCGTCCGACGGAACGAAATCCATCCGAGAAATAGAGCGCACCTCGCCGCGACGGCGAGAGTCGCGAAGTCGCCACGGTGCGATCACGGGTTATCGAGGTTATCGCTCCCTTAAATTTCGTATAATATCGATTTGCCTCGGACCCCTTGACGGAACCTCGGCGAGGCTTCCGGCGCAGGCGCCGTTCTCGCAGCATGGCGTCGCCCTTCGTCGGTGTTTCTGGCGGGTCGAAAGTCGTCTCATCGTCTCGGCCCTCGACGTCGTATCTCTGAGCTCCTATCGCAGTGTTATGCTTTGACGTGACGTTGAAACATGCGTCGATGGATTCGACCGGGTCCAGCGTGAATTGGCGAAAGAAAAGACGGAAAACATGTCGACCGGAAGCGCTCGCGTTGTCGCAGTGCTCCTCATCATCGCAGCCTCTTTCTCCGTGTCCGGTGGTAAAGTTTCAATCTTCATTCGTTATTTTCTTGTCGTATTTTCAATCCGCGTAGAAACGTCGGAAAAGCTTGTGGCGACGAGACACTTCGCTATTCGTACCGTATGAAATTTTTTATTATTATTTTTCTGATGGTTTTTTTTAAAGATCGTGGGAATATCATGATTTCCATTTTTATCATCACACGCGTTTGACCTTCAATATAAATTCATCTCGCCTTGAATAATGCTCGGGATTGAGTCGCAACAAGGCATCGACATTCGGTTTTTTTCTGTTTTATCAATTACGCGCATGGCCTAGTTCTATTGGATACATGCTTTTCGACTTCGTAGAATTTTTTGATGATTAATCATTGTTATTTTATCAATTTAGGTACTATATTATTTTTTACTGATTTATGTGCTATATTATTTTTTACTGATTTATTATCGTATTATATTTATTATTTTAAATTATTCTTGAGAATTCTTTTTTTATCGAGTCTCATCTTCGAAACTCGAGTTTACTATCATTCGAATTGAGGTAGTTTTGTCGTTTGGTGTTTATTTCGCGTAAGTTCGAGACCAATGGGAAAAAATTGAAAATACTTCTCGATGGTATAAAAATCTTAAAAAATGCATGCATATCAAAGCTAATGAAAAGATTAATGCATAATAATATTTCCAAAATTTTTATCACAAATCGATCAAAAAAAGAGTTGTTCAACAAATTATCCGGCAAACGAATTTTTTATTGTTACGAAAATGATCAGTTCATTTTTTTGAATACGTATGAAATTTTTCAGAATTTCGTACCATCGAGAAGTATTTGCGACTTTCTCTCATTTCTCTCGAACTCGTGCGAAATGAACGCCGAGCAACAGAACTGCCTTGTTAAAAAATGAAAAATTGTGGGTGTGATCGCAGGTCAGCTGTTGTCGAAGGAGCATCGAACGCACGCGGCATCGGAGCGCGTTAACGATCTATGGTGTTATCAATGCAACACGATGGAGGACGAGGAGCGTTGCGTCGATCTGGCAGGAAATCACAGTTCGCTGAAGACCAAATGCAAGGACGACAAGCGTATTTGTATAGTAAGTAAATTCCGCGATGCTCGGTCAAAGCGCTAACTCGCAAGTTGAAGTAGGGGAGAGCGGGGCAAAATGGCATACCGGGGCAAAATGGTACGAAATGGTCAAATAAAGTCCCCCGTATGATAGAATTAGGGCAAAATGGGACAAGAGGAAGTCCCATCGGAGTAGATATTTTTGCTATCCCATTTTGCCCTAATACGATTCTACCCTGGTCCCATTGTGCGGGAATACCATTTTGCCCCGCTCTCCCCTATCCTCGAATAATCGCGATATTAATTATTTTGCACGCAGGTAAAGAGATTTTCGTTCACGACGAGTACGGAGAATTCGACATCGGAGCCGAGGATGTGGGCCCTCGAGCGAAATTGCACCAACAAATGCGAGCCCGGTTGCATCGTGATCGGCGAACGTACGAAGCTTTACGCGTGCACAGCCTGCTGCGAGGACTCGTTCTGCAACACCGGCAAAGGCACGGCGACCGATCTTAACGGCAGAGAAATCGGCTTCGTTCTGGCTCTCATACTTCAAGCTGTTCTCACCATTACTCTGTATCCCGCGTGACATCGTTAATAAAGTTCAATTATATATGTATGCATATCGCACACTAAGATTGTGTCTATTGAATCGACTCTGTCCCACAAATTCATTAGATCCCTTATGTAAAAAATTTAAGTTCTATGAAAAAAAAAAAATATATATATATAGGGATTCTTGCAGTATAAAAAATAATCCCTCTAACAGTATAAATTTAGACAAAAAATATTGTCAATTTACTGGTGAATTTTCCATTCTTCGTTGAATACTGATAAGTTGTCGATTTTTTTTTCTCAAGAAGTGTTTCAGCCCAAAACAGTTTTTTTGATAAATTTGGAAAACTGAAATGCTTATAATTTTTCGATCTCTCTATCGACTTTCACCGAATTCAATACTAAACAACCTTGGGATCATCTGGACTTGTACACCAAATTTCGGCTCGATCGTTCATAATTATTGACCACTATCGCGTTTACGTCCGTTTTGCCCCACACCGAAATTTGTTTAAAATGTGATTTCTGGATATTTTGGATCATTCTGAACACATCGAAACGAAAACGAAATTTTTTCACCTAAACAAAGTTTTCTCTATGTTGAAGCAAAAAAATCATCCGGCGATGATAATTCTTCATTGTGCTCGGGCAAGCAATGGAAAACAATCGGGCCACGGTCGTGTTTCTCTTAATAGTTATTTAAACGTCCGTGCTTCTCGAGGCGCGGAGGAAAGACAGAAAAGCCTTGAATATAGTCGTTCAAGTCCGTGTACGTCTTCGCCGGGCGTGTTTACGAGTTCTCGGAGGCCCCTACTGGTGCACCAAACCTCAGCGGGTTTTCTGTACTATCTATAGCAGTCTACAAACTACTTGAACTCTCAGTCAAACGCTCGCTGGAAGCTCCGAAGCGTTTGCACGCTCGGCGCTGCTATATATGCGACGAAGCGAGTTGATCGGTGCGTGCCAGTGGCCTACCGTATAATAGTCGCCGAGGCGATGCACTCGAGAGCTTCGAGACATTCCGTGTATTACGTGGGTGCCTTCATCGGCCTGCAACTCACTCCGACACAAAGCGAGCGTTATTCCAGAAGCTCCGCCGTACATTACAAACCCCCCGCGACACAGTGTCTCGGTGTCTCATTCGTCATAATGTACGCTTTTTTAAAAATTTTATTTCTTCCTCTCGTCATCGCGCGGACAACGCTTGCCGAGGTCTGCGGGCCGCGCATTGCACAGTGTACAAACGAGAGAGGAGAGCACTCGATCTCTCGTCTCTCCATGTGGCTGCCAGTTACATTTGGTATGGCCGTCCCGACGCGTGCGGCGTCGGCTCAATTAAACCATGCAACGTAATTCAGTGTACGAACAACGCGAGGCCCGCCGAGACAAAACTTTTCCGTACAACGCGAATCGCTCCTTACCCCGTCTCTCGCGATCTCGAGGGTCAGTGATTTTCCGATTTGATCCTTCGTTTTGAAAGAATACTTCTAATTAAAAAAATTATTCTCGAAAAAACGAAGATAAATAAAATACATAAAAATATGATAAAAATCTTAAACTCACAAAATTATGCTTGAGTTGAAACATTTGAATGAAAACTAAGTTTGTAAATATTTATCTCAAGATTAATATATTTGAAATTAGAGTATCGAATTGATTCTAAAAATGATCGAATTGAATCGAAGGGTAATTATGAAAAATTTAACTGTATAAATTGCAGCATCGAAGAAAAACGTGAAAAATGATTTTTTTCGAACTCGTCGCCCTGTTGGCGATGATTCCGAGTTTCCTCGGCGAGAGATTCGCGAACGATGAAACTCGCTGGACCGTAGCGCGCGGTTACGTCGAGCCTTTGATCTTGTCGCGTTACGAGGAGCGCAACAAGAGATCGACGAGTTTGCCGCCGAAACACGACGATGGCTTGTACGTTTCGATCGGCAATTGGACCGTAAAGACCGCGCGAAACGATCGTCTCGTCGTGTCGCCGAATTTCGAAGTTCAGTGGATAAACTCGTCGAAAATGACGAGAAAACACGTTTCCATGCTGAAACATTATTCCGAGTGTGACGTTCGACAAGGCCACATTGTGAATGACGATCGCTCCTTCGTCGTTCTCACCATATGCGCCGACGAGTTTTACGTCATGCTCGGTGTCGACGACCGCGTATTCTACGTTAGTCCGACGACGAACGGTCGTCACGTTCTCGAGGAGGCGAGAACGCTTTCGTTCCTGAAAAGCACCGATACGGAAACTCGAGTGGAGCCCGACGACGAGAGGAAGATCAACGCTGATCCGAGAGCCGAGGCGATTCGACGGATAAACAAAACACTCGAGACGAGTGCCGAGTACGCGATTCTATCGTCGAATCACGGAAATACGAGCGACTACCTTAAATCGAGATATTTTTCATCCGCTCGCTCGCCGACCGAACAACAAGAATTGTCGAGACAGAAACGAAAAGCAAGAAAAATATGCCCGCCCAAAGGTTTTTACAATCTCACCGGCGATACGTTCGATCTCGAGAACGACACGAGACCGATCAACGTCGAGGACACGAAGGACGAGTCCGAGGAAAGCAACGACGAAGTTACGGAAAAGCCGGACGAGGGAGAACTCGCCGTCGATGAGGACTCCGAAAACGTCGGCTATTTCTACGATCGCACGTGGGAAAAGGCCAAACTGCCGAGTGAGAAATTGAAATATACCATTTAACGAATGATTCGAGATTTTTTTTTCAAAAGTGAAAATCAATGTATTGGAAATACACTTGTTTGCGCAGAGAGAAGAAACGGCGGCAAAGCGCTCCAACCGAGATGGCTCGAACTCGGCATAGCGATCGATTACTCGGTTATAAATTTTCATGGAAAAAGAGTTCAGCAGTACGTTCTGGCGCTTTTAAATATCGTAAGTTGAAATCTTTAAAAACTTGTAATATTCCTTTAAATTTAATCTATTGCAATTGTCTGATTTTCTTTCATTATCAGAATATTAATGATAATAATAATAATAATTGGTATATCTAAAGAACTCAGTTTTTTACTTCAACGATGCAATTAAACCAAACATTTTTTCTACGAAAAAAAAGCCGACGCCAAGAGCTTACATTTTTTTCTAAAAGAAGTCGAATAATCATGACCCAAATGATCACACTACAGATGCATTTTTTATTACCGCGGCTCTTCATAACTCAGTTTTTTATTTGAGTTGTATACAATTTAAAAAAATGACTACTGTTTCTATGTGCCCATTTTGCCCCACAATCGCCAATAACTTTGAGTTCATTCGAGACTGAATTAACTCGTTAGTCTGTAATTTTGTTTTCTGCAACGCAGGTGAGCGCGATCTACAAGGATCCGTCGTTGGATTCGAATCTGCAGCTCGTGATCGTGCGAATGATTTTCTACGCGGAGCAGAGCGACGGAATGGTCCAGCAGGGAAACGCGAGAAAGTCGTTGGAGAACGTGAACAAGTGGAATCGTCAATTGTTGTCGTCGGACGACGAGAATCACGACGTGGCCGTGTGGCTAACGAGACTGGACATCGGCGGACCGTCGGGATACGCGCCGGTTTCCGGTGCTTGCGATCCAGCGCGCTCGTGCGCCCTCAATCGCGACGAGGGATTGACGAGCGCCTTTATCATAGCCCACGAAGTCGCGCACATGTTCGTACAACGAATTCTCCTCGTTATTAGTCGCAATTGGTTTTGTACCATTTCCATTTAGTAAAGAAGAATTTATCGCCGCAGTCTCGGCCTGAC
This sequence comes from Ischnus inquisitorius, assembly GCA_963924025.1. NCBI lineage: Eukaryota > Metazoa > Arthropoda > Insecta > Hymenoptera > Ichneumonidae > Ischnus > Ischnus inquisitorius. The sequence goes on from OZ001251.1 coordinate 16,432,427, forward strand.
GCACGACGGCGACGAAACGGCGGGCAACACTTGCGGCGAGGAGGGCTCGATGGGCAGCGTAATGGCACCGATGGTCGCCGCAACCTTTCATCGGTTTCATTGGTCCACTTGCTCCAGAAAAGAGTTTCATCGCAGAGCCAAGTGAGGTCATAGTTTTGCAATACAAAATTATCATTTCAGGACGAATCGAAAAAAATTCATCCAAAGTTTGATAATGATTGATATTATTTGTCTTGCTGCGAAATTAGAGAGAATGCAAATTGGATGTGAAATCTGCGATTTGCAATATCGTTTTTCAATCCATCAATTTTCTCAAATTCAATGTCAATTTGGAAAAAAATTCTCACGCGACCATTTTGCCTCGAGCGAAAAGTTCGAGCTTCTCACGTTGGTTTAAGCGATCGCCTTTACAATTCGGCGTTGAATTGCAGGCATTTTCGGTGTCTCGACAACAAGCCGACCTCTCGTAACTCGACGCAACTGCGCCCGACGGAGAGAGAAGCCTTTACGATGGATGAACAGTGCCGAATGGAATTTGGCGAGGGGTAAACGAATTTGCTCAGTCGATTCTTAGTCCCGAACGTCGCGCTAACGGAGGTTCTCTATTCGACTGTGGCTAAATCTACATTTCAATCGTTTTCTTCAAGATACGCCCTGTGTCGAAGTTTCGATCTGCCGGGACCCTGTTCTCATCTCTGGTGCGGTCATGCCGGTGCAACGCAAATTTGCAAGACGAAGAAGGGACCCCCTTTGGAGGGAACCGCTTGCGGAGAGGACAAGGTCTTTGTTCGAGAAAACAAAAATCCCTCTCGGAAACGACAATTCGACGCGTTTAGGCGACGGAGTCACCTAAAAAAATTGAAAATAAATTTGTTCTTTCCGTATCCATGACTGTACATAAAAATTCTATTTTCCACTGAAAAATGCATATTTTGAACTATCGCCCTTAATTTTTTTAGGACCCTATAATGCATTTTATTTAAAATCAGGATGGTAAGACTTTTTTTCATTCGCAAGGTTTCAGACCGAATGAAATGATGAATCTTCGCTTACGAGGTCTCATTTTGTTCGTTAGAGAGTTTATTGCACGAGTGCGGGGAAACCTGAGACGAGTGAAAAGAGTTTGACCGTGCCGGTTTCGGATAAAATGCACTATGAGGCACCAAGAAAAAAGTTCAGGCTGATGGTATTTGAGTGTGAAATGCAATTTTTTGTTCAGAAATGGAAACGGAAGAAAAAAGATTTTCTGTTATTTTAGGTGACTCAGGCCGATTAATATCATTGATGAACTTTCAGTGGTGCATAAATGGATACTGCGACACCGTGGACCGAAAGCGATTCGGGCTCGATCCGGTGATCAACAATCCGCGGGACGGTGGTTGGAGCACGTGGAGCCCTTGGGGAAAATGTTCGAGATCCTGTGGCATCGGCGTTCAGTTTCGTTTCCGCCAATGCAACGAACCCATGTAAGTTATCATTTAATCAATAACAAAAGAAACAATTTTCTTTCTCTTACGAGGTGAAAAAAAACAGGTATCGAAGTAAATTGCAATTGCAGTCCAGCGTACGGTGGAAAATACTGTCAGGGTAGCAGCGAGGATTTCAGAGCTTGCGAAATGGCCAATTGCTCCGTCAATGTGGATCTCCGACAATTGCAGTGCCAGCGACTTCCCGGCCTCGTCGGCTTCGACGAGACATCGCCGAATTTCGTGATGACCTGGCTGCCGCACGAGGCCGACGAGGATCATCTCAAATGTCGTCTTTCTTGCAGAGCCGCTGAGACCGACGAGATATTTCTTAGTCAGGAGAATCTTCTCGACGGCACACCGTGCTCCTACGGTGCCACGGATATATGCGTTCAGGTTTATATGAAGTTATTTTCATTTTTTTAATCCAATCAATTACTTACTATTTCGGGCCATAGGGAGCCTTAGAATATTTTTGGCCGTGTAGGAACTCAGAATATTTCAGGCCATTGGGCTATTTCAAATATTTCGGGTCATGGGGTCTCACAGACCCCCATGGCTCTCCGATCTCCGATCTCAGATCGAAATGGTAAAATAGAGTCCCGTATATGATAGAATTAGGTCAAAATGGGACGAGAGAAAGTCCCATCGAAGTCGATTTTTTTGATGTCCCATTTTGCCCCGGTATGTCGTTCTGCCCCACTCTCCCCTATTCCGTTATAGTCTATCATTATTGTAATCATTTCTTAATACTATTTAATACTATTTTCATAAATTAACAGTACTTAATTCAACGAATTAACGACACTTCGAACTGCATTCGTAGGGCACGTGTCGCCAGATGGGATGCGACAAGATTCTTAATTCCGAGAAAAAAATGGATTCCTGCGGCATATGCGGCGGTGACGATTCCGCGTGTTCGAGGATCGTCAACAAATTTCATCGGAAAATTCGTCGCGGTACGTTTGCAACGATGATAGAGCAGTTAATAATCGAGTCACGGAGCAATAGTGGTTTCGCGATGCACCGAAAGTTTCCCCGTGTGTACATCCTCGCCGCGTACACGCGGAGTTCGAAGTTCCCCGGTGATATCAACTCGCCGAGCATGAGCCGCTATGAATATCGGAAACTTGGCTCGAGCGAGCCAAGTTTTCAGATTGCGAAGGAGAACGCGGCCTACCGAAGTTCGACATCGAACCGCCGAGAGTGTCGCGCTCGCGGGGAACAAGATTGAACTTTGTCAATCGAGGAATTTGCAAACGAGGAATGCACGAAATTGCGCGCTCGAAAATCGAGCCCATCGGAAAAAGCGTTAAGCCGATATTTTCTTTTTTCGAAGTATATGAAAGGATAAAATAAAAAGATTTCATCTCATATAATAAAACATAATGTTACGTGAAAAACGTAATATCATTATTCAATTATTTAAATAATAAATATAATAAATAAATAAATAAACATCATTATGATCTTATATGAGTAATATCACTTTTCTATATATATTGAATTTATTATAATTATTCTTTTTATATGCTTCTTTTGTTTTTTTTTGTTTATAATTTTCTTTTCTTTTGTTCGCAGGCATGACGAGAGTCTCGATAGTTCCTCGAGCCTCCTACAACGTGAGCGTCGAGGTGACGATACTCCGAAGATCATGGCTTCGGGGTAACGTGACCTTGACGATACGGGACGCGCGAAGACGCCGAAACGATCTAACGGGTTTCGATACGTCGGGTCGCGGCCAGACCATTATCGTGGAGGGCGCGGCGTTCAGATCGCAAAAGATCGGCGACACTTACGAAATATGGTCGAGAGGGCCGACGCGGTCGGAGGTCATCGTGTCGGTAAAAAAACAAACACAGCAAACCAATACCGTCGAATCGACCCTTTCGATCTGTCTATTATTGTTTTTGTTTCGCATAATTCGCTTCAGCTCGCCGTTGAAGAGACGGCAATTAAACGCGGCGTAACGATCACCGGACAATCGCGATATATCGTCAATCGCAACGAGTCGAGCGCGAAGGCGAGTCGGTACTCGTGGATATCCGGGGGCTGGAGCCCGTGCTCGGCGAGTTGCGGCGGTGGAACGCGCCACAAGACAGTCGCCTGCCGCGACAACGAGACCGGCAGGATCGCGAATCGAAAGAAATGTTCCCTGTTCTCGAAACCGTCCCAGCACACGGAGAAGTGCAATATTTTCAGGTGGGGGCCCGAAATATTATTCTTTACAAATCACAAATACAATTCATTCGCTACATTTAATTTGCGTTAAATTTTCTTCGGCTTTGACTTTTTGTAACACGAAAATAAAATGGAAAAAAATCACTATTTTTTTGATAAAAATCGTCTAGAAATCGAATCGTGACATTGTTTCTTTTGTTTTTTTCAAGCTGTCAATTCAAGTGGCTGCCAGGTCTGTGGGAGGGTTGCTCGTCGACTTGTGGAAACGACGGGATCCAGCATCGACAGGTGTACTGCGTACATTCGTCGTTCGCCGACGACAACGTGACGAAGGAAAACGAGCTCGACGTTTACCGAAGCATGGTATCGCCGATTCGTTGCAAACGCGATCGTCCACCGGACAACAAACGCGAGTGCAATCGTTATCCCTGTCCGGGCAATTGGATATTCACGAACTGGTCGGCGGTAAGATTTAATGAGTAAGAATACAGTGAACTCTCGCGCGAAGCCGCGTCGTCAGAACGAAATAAGCGGGCCGGCGGCCCGTCCGAAGGCGCCCCCACCACTGACCGTGAAACGGCCCCGGCGGTGCCTCGCCGCGCTAGCCGTGCGTGGTGGGGGCTACCGCACGTGCCCGGCGAGCAACGCGCATGCGCGAACCGGCCGCGCTCGGGAATTCTTTGTCATCGAAACTTTAGATATAAAATAACTAGCGAACAGAAAGCTTCATCTTTAAGGAAGCTTTGGCGAATTGATCATTAGAATATAGTATATAGTTTTTTTTTCTTATCTTATAATTTTAAGTTCGTTTTTTCTCTGCTTCGCTCGCACGTTCCTTACCCGACATCGTGCGTCGTACGGCTTATCGCCGCTATGCGGCGCGCTGAAGCTTCCTTAACGATATTTCAAAACAAAAGAATTTATTATATAATCTTTGACGGTATATGCGAATCGATAAATTTTGATATAATAAGTTTGCAAAATAGTTGTATTTATACTAAAATTATGACTCGAACAGTGTTCACGCAGTTGCGGAAGGGGAATTCAATCGAGAATGGCGCGTTGCGTCTCATTGGGTGAAAACGATCAGGAGCAACAACGGAATCACGAGTGCGCGGGCGCGACGCCGGATCAGCTGCGCGCTTGTCGCGGTCACGGACGAAGAAACACCGGTTGCGATTACTTTTGCCGGCGTGACAAGAGCAAATATTGCGCGCTTATGATTCTGAAACGATACTGTCGTGTTCCGGGCTTCAGAAGGCAATGCTGCCGTTCTTGTCTAGAGGACTCTTAGAATAATTATTATTTATTCATTGTTAAATAATCATTAATCCTCGATTATAAATAATAATAATAATTGTTATTATTAGTTATCGATTAATAATAATTACGATATCGCGTAAATCGTTTTCTCATCGTACCGACTAGCAACATGCGCGACGAAACTTTGCCAATTTATATTGTAATAAAAAACCAAAAACAAAAACTAAAAAATATCCTATAAAATTGATACATACATTTTAAAGTCTGACAAAAATTATGCATATGAAAAGTACGGAAACGATTAATTTTGCTGATAGAAATTCCAGAATATTATTAACATTATTAACAAATCTATAAAAAAAAATTCTTGAATTATTTGTGTAAAAAAAAGTCGGGTTGCCTGATACTTTGTTGAACTATTTTTTTTTTCTCAATTTGTCAATAACATTTTGGAATAAGTGATACTGATGTTTTTACACGCTCGTGCCCAAGCGCTCGTTTCGTTTATCGATCCGCACGAGCGCGTGCGCCGCAACTGTTTTCGGGGTAGACACGGAGAAGATTGTAATAGACTAGGTTTTTATTTGTATCTGAAGTGTACAATGCATAGTGACAACGTTAGTGCTAATTTAACGCGATACATGATAATAATAATAATAATAACAATAATAATATAATGGTACGAGTAAAACAATACGATACAGCGTCGTGAGGCTGTTTTTCTTCTTCTTTTCTTTTTTTCATTTTTTAAACGCCGACTCGCTGGAAGCGCACGATTTACCCGAGAAGCTCGAGTCCGGTTGAATTGATAAACTAGCGAAGAACTCGAACAAAAAAAATACAAATGTCTTCGTTATTCATGTATGTGACACACGAACGATATCGCTCGGGACGTGTTTTGATATCTTTCGGATATGTTTACACTGCGTTAGGTCCTTTACCGTTAATACACAATTATCATATGTATCGCTCGTTGCAATTTTTTTATTTTTTTTTCAAAGAGATTTTAAACATTTACGAATGATTTCGTTCGATTGAATATTTCTTTTATTTTCTTTATCTAGCTGCCATATAATTTTGCGTACCGTAATTATTTTACACGATATAGCAATTTCTCTGTTTGCTCATTAGTATTGTCTGGTTTTAAACTAACGACCGCGCGACGTTAGGGAGAGTATTAGTCGGAGCGTTCGGGGAAGAAAAATAAAAAGTAAAGTTGCGCGAATCGCAATGAAAATTGATCGTTCCGCCAGAATTTTTTTCTCCACGACGAGCGAAGTTCCCCGGACGACCGCGATCGAATCTTCCCGCGATTCGAGCACTGCCATAATTTCTACATTTACATCTCATTATCGTTTACATTATAACCTTCGGTGTATACATAATATATATATTTCTCTTTATGTTACGATAGTGGATTATCCGATATTTCTATAATATGCTTGTACATAATACAATAATGTCGTTAAAATTCGATCCTAGGTATAAATAATGTTTACAAAAATACGAATTTGGAACGCGGCATTGAACGTTCAAGCGTGTATAACTGATAATCGCAACGACGAATGATGATCAGGATTTTTCATTGCAAACGCACAGTCGCCGAATGAAGTTCTATTATAATCGTTCGGAGAATCGTTCGAAAATTCGTTAAAAATCGTTAGAAACGAAAAGAACGTCGATTAGAAATGAAAAACGAACATCGCTAGAATTTTGAGCTTCCCGGAATATTGCGTAAATTATATTCGACGTGTGATGACGGCGTTAAAGTAGTTTTGGTTTATGCTGGGTAACGAGAAGTTCGGTTTTTATCTTTCGCGACGCGATGCGCACACAGTGCCGTTATTTCTGTATCGTTTCGAGAGATCGAAACCATCGTCGATATCGGCGCAACATACGCTTCGTGGATAAATTTATTCTACAAACAATAATAAATTATTAAACGCTATTGTACACTACTCGCGCGTTTAGCCTTAAATGGCTTGCGGCGTTATTTTTGGTGGTTGCTACGATTGCTGGATCGAGGAGACTCGATCGACGAAATCTAGTTGCGGGACGCCGCGATTGCGAAATTCAAAGGTAAAAGCTATGACTTACGTCGTATTTCAAAAACAAAAATAAAGTAATTCATTAAAATTGGACAAAAAAAAATCATGAAGATACATTTTTTTTTGTTCAATATGATTTTTCATGAATTTCTAAGCATTCGTTTATCTAGACCCGATCTCTCGAGGCTCCTCGGGCGCGTTCGCTTTTTCGATAATCAAAGCAAATGACGATTAGCATCCGACTGCGCTATCTCGGGAAGACGCGGGTTACCTTAAAAAATGTGCTCGAATAATCGAAGCTTCGTTATCGAGGCATGGCCGTTTTGCATTATTGTCGACACCCATAACGTTTTTTCTTTCGCTCGCCGCCCTCGTGTCCCGCGATTGATTCTCGTTTGTCTCAACGATTCTTACTGTGTGGTTGCTCGAAAGTAAGAAGAATAAAGAAACACAAATCAACGGAACGATATGCCCGATACGGCGAGACGATTGGAACGTCGCAACGATCTCTTTATCAATTATATTCAATATGTATCGACGATACTTTGGTAAAACGGGGAGAAGTCGTCGATACGACACAGTCTCGCAACGACTCAACCAGTGTAATCCGACTGTTTATTCACGTTTCTTGAAACTCTGCCTCACAAGCGTTCGACGTAGTTGCCGGGAAAAGTGCCGAAATACGCGGTCCTTTGGCTGGATCCGACGAACCAGCCGTCGTCGCATTTTTCCATAACGTAAACCGTGTCGCCTTCCCTCAGCTCGAGCTCGTCCTCGTTCTGCGGCCTATAGTTGTAGAGAGCTCGATACGGTATCGTCTCCGAGTGCGTGTCGATGTGCAGGGTCTCGTTTACGGGTGCAACGTGCAATTTGTTGCCTCCCATGCGTGGCTGTAATGAGATAAGGAGACAAAAAGGAATTATTTTTCGTCTTTGGTTCACACATTTTTTCGGTTTTTTTTTTTTTTTTTTTTTTTTTTTTTTCAAGTTAAAAGTCTCGGATTTCTCGTCGATCGTAGAATAAATGTCGCCCCCGTCTCGAAGAGGCACGAGATCGCGTGTTGCCGATAGTACGTACCAGTGAATTATAGTGGGGCTGGGTTGTGCTCGTGTTTACCGGTATCGATGGCGTGTAATGATGGGCTCCCATGCTCATTTTTCCACCTGCGGTCCCATTAGACAGAAGACTGTGGGCTGCCGGCGATGCGACCGGTTTGCTTTGCACCGGAGTCTCTGAAACGAGGAAGCGACTTTTTCAAATATTTTTCTCCTCGTCGAGCCTCGTCACGGGATCGCAACATTAGCGAAACACATCCGCGAATCCTGCGTTCTCAAAGATTATAGTCGTTAAATCGCGAAATCCGTAGAATACATTTTTTTACAGGAATGACCATTAATTGTCTAATCCTGTATAAAAAATCTTCTGAATCGAATTGCGATTTATCGCAATACTCTATTAGTAATACTTTATTAGTATTTCCGGTAGTAAAATTATTTACCGGATCTGTGGCCCGGTTCGGCGAGAACCTCGACGTAAGAGATCGGGAAGATTCCCTTCCGGTTACCGATCCGGCCCTCGTACCAGTTCTCGTCGACTCTTCTCGTTATAACGACCAGCTCGCCTGTACGGAAGAAAAATTGATAATCAAAGAACAATTTTATATTCTATAAAAAATTATCGTAATCTCGGAAACGAGACTCACCTTTCGCCAGAGATAATTCGAGGTTCGTCTGGGCGACGAAGTTAAATTTCGCTCGTGCTTGGCCCTCGTAAGGTTTCTTCGGGGTTGTTCTTGTTCCGTCGAAAGGTAAAATCTACGAGACGAGACGCGAACGAATTAGCGACTACACATCTTTTTCCGCGTAAGAACGCGAAGAATAACAGTAATTTTTTTGTGTTTTTTTTTTCATCGTGTCGACTCTTACCTCGACGTAGTTGAATGGGAAAAGTCCGATCATTGCGTTGTGTTCGCCCTCGTACCAGTTCTTGTCGACCTGACGACGAACGAAAATTATGTCTCCGCGCCGGAAGGTCAATTCCCTGGAGGACTGACCGACAAAGTTGTACAGCGCTCGGGCCACGAGGCGAGGCTCCGGTGTTTGCTCCTGGGATCTACTCCTGTAGCTGAGATCGTCAACGAAGTCGTCATACCGGTTGAGCGATATCGGCGACTTCTGCGACGCTCTGTTAAATCATTCCGATCAATGACGATACCGAAAGAACAATCTTCGCTATGGTTACTCGAGACTTCCGTCGATTCATTAAATATTTTCGATATCTCGAGTCTTTGATGAAAAATATCGATTTTTAAAATAGAATTATGAACATCGACAAAGTGGTCTCCCCAAAAAAAAACCCGAAAAGCGAAGATTAACTTTAAATTCATCAAAATGGTATTGCAATAATAATAATAATTTTTTTGCTTTTAATTATTCTATACAATTTCCAATAGATAAATTCATGTGTAATACGACCACTTAGCTCATATTGATTTGACATTTTTTAGACAAAAAATTCAGTACTTGGTGTGCTCTTTTTTTTTGTAAAAAAAAATTTTCGATCAAAAAATAAAAAAATAAAAATGAAAAATGAAATATAGGATTTTTTATTCTTACACAAAATTGTCCGTGTGACGACGGGAATCGATGTCGTGAAGCTCCTGGAGATACTTGCGACGTCGTTCTTCCTGATAGACGCGCCGCATGTTTTCGGCGCTGCGGCGTGCGAGCTCCTCCTCGCTAAGAATCTCCTTGGCCTCTTGACGAACCGGAGAACGATAGTGTATCGTCACCTCGCCTTCCACATAGCGTCTCGGCGATTCTGTTCAATAAAATAAAATTAGTCCAGATACTTCTTCAGCGTTGCTTTACGTCTCAACTATAGTGATTTCGCGGCTCATTTAAATCGTCGCAGAACAACGTACAGAAACGCAATGTTTTATAATCAGGAGAGAACTATCGTAAATGTGTTGCGAAGAATCGTGAATGCGATATATTCTTATTGAACGTTCGTTAAATTCACGAAGAGCGTAGCCGCGACGCGATATGTGGGACAACAGCTGGCGCGAATCGCCACGCAGACTGCCCGCGCGAATTAGTATTAATTAAGCGAACGCCCCGCTCGGGCTGTTCAAACTATTCGCCGTGACGTAAGTGTCCATTGACACGTTGCGAAATAATCGACTTATCGTTGCGACAAACCTTAATATCAATGACGATAACATTTATTTTTATAATTTTTTCTACTCTCAAGACTACAGATTATTTTTTAAATTTCAGTTCAATGACTGAAATGATTACATATTCATTTTTATGATAATAATAAATTAATAATTATACAATAATAAACAATAATAATTGATAATTTTTCAATTTTTTTGTATTCACAAGTATACAGAAGATTTTTTTATTACAGTCGAATTGAATTCATTGATTATCGATGAGCGATGAACAGAGAGTCTTTTTGTTCCTTTACGGAAAAAGGTCGGATGAAAATAAGCGAACGCCTCGGGTCAAGTGCTCGTGCAAGGCCAATGTCTAGGCCATTCTCCTCGTACAAGAGAATGCATTTTTTTTTCATAATAGAGTCGAGGCCCGATATAGAACGACACTGGATAACGGAGGAGTTTTCCGAATAGAAAGAAGGTCGGATCGATCGAGAGGTTGTCGGTAAATCGTCGAGGGCTTTCGCTCGAAGTACGGAAACGCGAAAAAAAGGGAATCCCTCGACGACCGCCTAATGAGAAAAAATTGGATCGCGCTCCTCGGCGTAACCTACTTTACGACTCGTCGTCATCCCTCTTTCCACCGTTCGGAGTCCGCGCCGTTAACGTACTTAGCGGCAAGAGTACGGATTCCCGTGCAACGAGCAACTCTCACGATTCGCGCAAAAAACATAATTGCGTTTGCGTAGCGAGCCGCGCGCGCGGGCGCTGCGTTCGTTCACTCCGGAATAATTTCCGCGATGAACATACGCGTAACGCGACTATCCAAGAGGCGCCTCCGCATGGATATAGTCTCGAGTCAGTGAATCTTGGCTCATTTCACTTCTTCGACCTTACGCAATATAATTGATCTTGCGTGGAAAAAAAAATTGTGCTGAATTTGTACATCGTTTCCTCATTTTCGTTTTTAACGCCGATTACGAAGATTCTTCATGAGAAAGTTGATTAACCAATTGGGGCTTCCTCGTAGACGAAGCTTTGTGAAGGACGTTAATAACAAAATGAGAAAGCGATATGCACATTCATTTTGCATCGTTTTGTGTGATTCAGTTCATTCCAACTATGACCCTAGAATGTGGATTTAAAAAACTTGCAGTCGGGTCGAAATATTTATATTTTTTTTAAATTAAAAAATACTCGATATTGTGAAATGTCAATGCTTCAAACGAATCTAATTGGAAACAACGGCAAGCATGAGATAGGAATCTTGCATTTATGTAGATATTTGCGCCGCCATATATCAAAAATTGGGAATGTTATCGTGTCATCAGACATTATCGGAAAAATTTGAAAATTGCTGAATTTCAACGGTTTCCGCGATTTGCGCTAAATTCAATACTTATTATCAGATACCGATAGTCCATATATGAACCCATTTTTAGATGAATTTATGGAAAATTGCAAGTTTTCGTGTCATTGGACATTTTCGAAAAAATGCATAATATTCATTGAATTTAAACGGTTTCACTGATATTCGCTAAATTCAAAAATGCATAAAAAATTCGTCGAAAATTTTTGAAAAAATTCAAAAATGCATAAAATCCAAACGGTTGGACCGATTATCGCTAAATTCAATACCAACTATCATATAATAATATTCCACGTACGTACAAATTTTCAGCGCGATATTTTTATTAACACATTTTTATTGAAATATCAATTTTTTTTTTCGTAAAAAAAAAAGTTTTTCTTCTGAGAAAGCAAGAAGCGTTCGCCAACGAGACCAGGGCTATTTGACAGACGAGTTCGCAAACGTTTCGGATTCTTCTTGGCTAAGAATGGAATTGGCCAGAGCTATCGGATTCAACGAAAAGTATTTACGCGCAAAACCGGGGCTATTCAACTGAAGATATTGCAGGCCTTTGAGGCACTCGGTAAAGCATACGATTATTATTCTTTTTATTCTCTCTAACTCGGACGAAACGTATCTTATTAATGCCGAACACGATATCGATTCGTATAACGTAATTATAGCGAACGAAATTTTTTTCTAATTAGATGTCATCAGAAATTTACCCAAAAATTTTTTTTACAAAAAAAAAGGGAACTCCAAAAAGTTTATTTTTTTTCTAAATAAAGTCAAATCAATATGAGCCAAGCGGTCGTATTACTCACGCATTTTTTTATTAGACATTCTGTAAAATAATCAAAACGGAACAAAATGCAATGCACTATTAGCGTCTCAGTACATATTGTAGAACGTGAGAACGAGACTAATGTTTTCTGGGACGCCCATTATGTATTTCAATTTCGTTCGTTTTCGATTATTTTTTACACAACATCTAATTAAAAAACGCGTATCACGGCTTATATTGATTTGACTGTTTTTAGAAGAAGCTATACGTACCTGACGTTCCCTTTTCTTCGTAAAAAAAGACTTTTGTGTTAATTCAATTTATTGAAAATTATTTATAATTATTTTATTATTCGCTTCGCATTTTATCATATTTTTAACGTAGCGAATAAAGAAAGAGAAAACCGACAAAAAATGTTTTAAAACTTTGTCACATGACAGCGGTCCTCTGTACATACATTTACACACGCATACATGTATACATGCATATACATCGGTATTTTTAGATACCCGCGCGTACATATTCATAGGTAAGACGTGATTCACGCGCAAATACGTTGCATAATGTACATTACATTGCACAATTATACATCGGTTTCGTATTACGAACGAGTTGCGTAATTATGCAAGCTGCATCGAGTCGGGAAGAGGAAACGATGTTTTTTCTCAGTACCTATCCCCGAGAACACGTCGACCCCGAAGCGGATACTTTTACCTGTTTGTTTCGCGAAAATTCACTGTTTTTCTCGCTAGTAAACTAAACTTGCTTGTGTTTCTTGCTTGTGTAAAAAAAAACTGTTTAGAAATGATCTTCAAGTTTTGGGGCGTTTGTTAAATTTTTCAAACCGGAAGCTTATTTATTTTATTTATTTCCGAACGAAAAGAACGCAAACTCGTAGAAAAGAAAAATGCGCGCAATATTCATAACCAGTGAAAGTACCGATCTATCGCGTGGTCACGACGTAACTGAAGCGACAGTGAAACTTGACGTCCAGACGAGCGGGGAAGCCGCGAGAGGAAAAAGTGTCTATTTGCGCGGGCGCGACAGACCCGCATCACGATCACGAGGGCCCGTTACTTCGTCGCACAGAATGAAACGAGACAGTCGCGACTATCGACGGAGATGCGACGAGTCTACGCGTACGCATCGTCCGCGCTAGCGCCGAGTGTTTATCCGCGTAAACAAAAGCTCGCCGAAAGGCGCGGTTGAGTACCTTCGGTACGGATAACGATCGGGCGTCGGTCGCGGTACCGTAGCATTTTTTTTTTTCTTCATAAAGAGCCTTAACGGTGCCTCGGATGAGCACGGTAAACATCGAGTACCGAAATTAACGTAAATTATACATGGATGTTCGTGAAAAATAGTAAAAAAAAAAAGAAAAAAAAAAAAAACACAATGAAAGAAAAGAAGAGAATATTTTACTGACTGTACGGGATCGGCCCGTAGACCAGAGGAAGCGTGGTTCCGGTTCCGGGAGTCGCCGAGCCGATCGACTTCCGCCGAGCGGCGTCTGGACTCGAGTAAGCTTCCTGCTTCGGCTCGGCCTCCTCGGCTACTTCTTCGACCGCGAAATCATCGCGCCGAGACGATCGTTGAAACTCCTCGTGCTCGCTCGAGTGAACAAGATCGATCATGGAATTGCTGAAGTTGCTGACGAGCTGGGGCGATCGTAGATCCTCCACGGTCGCCGAAAGACCGGTATTCAAACGGCTCCTGACCACCTTCGACGACGGAGTCTTCGAGAGATTCGCCGATAGTTCGAGCAAGCTTTTGCTGCCGCTCAGCACAGAGTTATTAACGTTCGTCCGCGAGTCGGCCGATTTTTTCGAACGATCGTCGCTTCGCAGCACCGTCAAAACACCCTTCGCCGGCCTCTCGTAGTCCCGAAGCGGCGTCACTTCGACCGTGTAGTTATTCAAGAATTGTCTCTCTCCCTCGTAACGATCGTCGTAGCGTTGCTCGATCGTCGAGAGATCCAACGGCGGTGGAATCGGCCGATTTTTCCGTCGCGTCGGCGACGAGGCTTTCGAACTGTCGCCCGACGAGTTCTCGACGCGCACGTACGTCGCGAAGAACTTTTGGTCCGAATCGAGGGAATCGGTTCTCTCGCGGGGCGATCGTGAGCTGTTCGTCGTGTCGAAATCGGCGGTCGTGTCGATCGGTGACTCTTTGAGTCTGTCGTTTCGTTCCACGAAGATTCTTCGAGCACTCTCGTCCAGGCAAACGAGACTGTCGCAATCGTCCTCTCGGCTGTCGAGCCGATCGATCGTTACCGATTTCGACGGAAGCGGCAAGTGCGTGTACGAGAACGCGGCTTGCTCCGATAGTTTTGGCGAATTGGCGCTCTTCGACGTTTCAAAGCTATTCGAGTGGTGCGAATCGATCTTTCCGGCCGCGAAGATTCTCGATTCGTCGAGCGGTTCCGGTGAGTTGCCAAAGTCCACTCTCGACTTCCGGCCGTTCGTGCTGCTCGCGCCCGATTGGTTGCTCTGACTCGTCAGCGTTTCCGTGCTACCGAAGCCGGTGCCCGTGTTCTTTGGGAAATCCAGACGATTCCTCATCGACGGTATCTCGCTCGCGATACCGCGAAGAGGATCTCTCGAATCGGCAGCGTCCTCGACCGGGTGACCGGTATCGCTACCGCCCGGCATACTAGCGAAGAATTGTCTTCTCAGCAATCTGTTGTGTTCGAATATCTCGTGGAGTCTTTCGCGACTTCCGCGATACTCGGAATCGTCGTCGTTGCTCGCGTAACGTCGCGCCACTGCGTCGATCGGTTTCTTGTAGCTCGAATCGCGAGGATCTCGCGCGATCGGCAAAGGCGGCTCAGGCAGGTGAGGTGGAAGAAACGATCTATCGACTTCCGGCGCGAATTCGATCTTTTTCGGTACTTCGTGCGAATGTTCGTAGTAAAAAGAAGACCCCGTGCAAGTTCTTCTTCGCTCACTCTTACCGATTTCCGGAAGATCGTTCGAGAGTCGATTGAAACCGGAACTTCCCGGTCTTTCGTATTTCACGCGGCTTTCAGGGATTTCGCGGCCGGTGAAGCTTTTATCGTTACCGATAGTTACCGATCTCGACGAGTTTTTCGTTTCATCCACGCGATTCGAGCCGTTCGTCAAAATTCCCTGCGTTGGCGAATAATTCGTTGAACTTTTCGGTGTTTCTTCGTCGCTGAATGGCGTTTCAAGGCCGCTGCCGAAGTAATTTCTCTCGAACTCCGTTCGTGGCTTCCAACTCCATCGGTCGATGACCCCCGCCATTTGTATGGAATTCGCGGGGAGACTCGTCCTTGGATCATTCGCTATCTGTTGATGAGGCATCGATCGAAGATCCTCGCGGTTCGTTATACGAACGTAGACGAGATCGGGTTTCGGCGCTTCCGGCAGCGATCGTCTGTCCAATGAGCGCGCCCTCATCGAATTTTCCAATTTCACCGGCGATCGACGAGCTCTCGAGTGGAGGATCGACGATCTCTCGAGGTTACCGATCTCGCAGGCCAAGCCGGTCCACTGTTTACTGCGCTCGAGATCCTCCACTCGCGGAAGAACCGGCACGTTCTGGCGAATTCTCGTTGAGCACATCATTTTTATTCCTTATTCTTATAATCAAACACCTGGTAAACACATTGATCGAGGATAAGAAATTTTCTCTGCTGCACACAACTCAAACGATCTCAACCTATCGCGAAAATTATTCATTATTTTTCTCGTCAGTAGAATCGATACTCCGATTTTCAATATTAATATTCATACACCGATATTTTTTTTTTTTGCTATAAATTGAAACTCTGACGCACGTGACTCCGAAATCGATAAAAAAAAGAAGATGATTTTATTTTTAGCCTCCAATTATCGATAATCAATAGTCGACCAGAGAAGGAATTGTGAAACTGATTCTAAATATTAATTATGATTTTTTGTTCCCAAGCAAGGATCGACGCCTGGGAAACGAAAGTCAAAAAGCGCGACGATCGAAGAACGCTGCCGATCGCGAGTGTTTCCGAGGAAGATGCCCGAAGTACTGGAGGAGCGCAAGAAGTCAGCGAAGACAGAAACCGCGTGGCTCGGCGCATCCGAGCCGGACAACACGACCGCTGGTCAAGATCCTCGCGAATCTCGGCCTCGGGCGAGAGACAATGGCCCCTGTTGCTCTGACCGGCGGAGATCGCCACGCCGGTTACGTTCGAGAGTTCGAAACTACCCACCGGGAGAGGCTTTAAAGGCCCCCCTCGGTCTCCCGCGCGCGTACACGAAGAGGGCACCGACTCATTCGCGACGGCCGGAGGTTCTCATCGCCGCGTCACGCTCTCCGGGACACGGAGATTGCTTATCGGGAAACGAGAAAGGCTACCGGAAGAGTCGCAGCCGGTATCGCGCCGATTTCGCCGATTTTTTTCTCGTATTACGAATTATCTTAGCGATTCGTCGAACTATTTTCCGATATTTTGGCCACGATCGACGCGCAAAAAAAAAAAAATTTTAATTGAAATTGCAATATTGATTCCTCATAATGGTCGCTTTTTGTTATCCAAGCCAACTTTACACAAATATAATAAATTTTTTTTCGAGATATGAGGATCAAATTATTATAATTGGCAGACAATTGTGTTTATTTAGATAATAATGTAATAATTATTTAACGACAGGGATAATTTGAGCCCGATATCTTAAAATCTTTGGGAGTTGGAGCGAAAACAAGCGTTTTTCGAAAAACTCGAAATGCAATAAGATTTAAATTCCTCAGACATTTACGCAAAATTCGATCGCAAATCTTGTCTCGACGTTTCAGAGCATTTTGAATAGCCTGGCATAAAAATCTGGAATTTTTTTTTTTTCGTGAAAACAAAGCTTCTTTCACGAGGAAGCAAAAATGATTGATTGGGTGATTATGAATATCAACGTTATACTCTCGAATGTATAATCGCGGGTAACATGCAAGTACAGCGAACGTTTTGCCGCACAAGATTGGCTTTCGTTTCAACGTCCCGGCAGAGCCAAACCTCTGATTAGCGCCAAGGCTCTCGAATGAACGAGTGAAACGTCCCGCGGGATTTTGTTTTCTTTGTATTCTTATTTCTTCTTTTCATTTTCAACCAGAAATTATATTCCCCCCCCCCCCCCCCCCCCCCCCCCCCCCCTTCGGTCGAGATGATAGTTATTTTCGCGAGAGTAACGAAGGTCGGAACGATTTGACGAGAGCGCGGCGCGGCGGACGATTCTTCGAGGGCCTCAAACCCTGCGGGCACCGCGATAATAGTAGCCTCGGCATTATGTACCTTCGCTAAAATTATATGAATTTTTTATCACCCGACGATCTCTTCGTTCGTTTGTTTTTCATTTTTTTACTCTCTCTCTGTGGATTCTTTCGCGCGATGTTCAATCGTCGATCTTTCGAACGATAGTCGATACTCTTTTCGGAAAATAACGTCGGCGATTCGCGCAATCGAAATGGAAATTAATTACGCGCCGACACGCGAGGGAAATAGAAAGCGAGAGGCCCCGCGCGCCGCGGTTGCGGCCACGTTTTGCCGTGCACATATACGCGGAGCGAACGCTAATTAATACCGCTCGGCCTAATTGCACGCTAATGGCGAACCGGAAAATGAAACTCCCTCTTGTTAACGTCGCGGACGCTAATCCGTTGTCTTGCAGCTTCGAAAGTCGCAGTGATTAGAAACACCGTTGTAATTGGGTTAGTTGGCGGCGACCCCGCGGCTTCGCCGGTCGTCGTGTCATGTGAAAGATACGAATTAAAGGATGCGCGTGACGATTCGTATCGAAAGTTTCGACAGCCCCGTCGATGCGCGCGTCGAAAACTCCGATTTCACCGCGTATAATATAAACAATAGCGAATCCATCATTTGCATTACCATCGACGTCGAGTATTCGGTTACATGATTAAAAAAAAAAAATTATATTTACGTTACTGTGAAGAATTAGAAAAAATGATTTCTAGAAAGTTACTTTGCAATAAAAATTTTGCAACGATAAAAGAAAACAAATCGTAGTCAGTCACGCAAAATTAATTTAATTTTTATAAAAAGTTTTGACATTAATTAATTATTGTCAACTAATTGATATTTAT
The DNA here is from genome assembly GCA_963924025.1 of Ischnus inquisitorius. Lineage (NCBI taxonomy): Eukaryota > Metazoa > Arthropoda > Insecta > Hymenoptera > Ichneumonidae > Ischnus > Ischnus inquisitorius. The sequence continues at coordinate 16,450,770 of OZ001251.1, forward strand.
CGACCCTTCAATTGTCACGAATTTATTTCTAGCGTACAACAGCGATATTTTTGTAACAATATTTCGATTCAGTATTTATTGTCGTACTGACGGATTCCTAAAATTCACTTATAGTTTTTGTTTGGCAATTGTTTTTCGGCCGCTAACGGAAATTCTCAATGAACAATGTAATATTAAGAAATATTGAGTACTACTTATAATTAATAATAATAAGTACTATTCGTTTTATTGTTATTAATTTTACAATAATAATAATAATAATAAAAATAATAATAATTATTATTATTACATTAATTAATATTATTTAATAAAGAAACAAAAAAAATGATGGTGGCCGAAAGATATTCATAAACAAGAATAAACAAATAAATTTCAGAAATTCGACAGAGCGACAATAAATATTGAAATGAAAGTTTATTGATCTTATACGGTCGAGTTGAGTTCGTGATAGGGGAAGTGTCAAAATGCATTTCTACTGCCAGAGCGTGTTTCACTGTGCCGGGATTTCCGTCCGTCAGAGAGAGACCGCTCGAGTACGATAACGATGCTCTTAAAAGCAGACTCCACTGTTCCTCGCTAAGAGGCCTGAGAACGGTGTTACTTGCACTCTCTCACTCTGTCACACTTCGTGACGCCGTTGCTAATAATTCTATTCCGATGAGGAGAACGGTAGCGCGAGGGTACGCGCGCGTGTGTGTGTTTTATGTGAAACAGTTTCCACATAGCCAGGTGGACTGAATTATTCACGCGGCGATGAAGAATTCTGCACAGCTCGCCGGGCTTTACTGCGCAGTTAACGTGTATTTCGAAAAAAAGAAAATCCACGATTACCGATTGCCACAGTCTCGACTTTCGTTTCCATTCATATTAATTGACGCGACTCACGCGCGATTAATTTTCGTTGCAAAAATAAAAATCTCTCGGCAGTACGATAAATACTAAGAAGTTTCAGCGATTTCGGGCTGAAAATTGTGTTTTCTCTCGTCTTGCGGGCTGAACAAAAATCTTACCAAAAGTTCTAGACAAAAATGTCCAAATAAAAATATACCTGTGAAAGAAGTACTATTTTTCGAGTAACATTTTTCAATTTTGTTCTAAAAAAAAAAACACTGTTTTTTCAAAAATTAATTTTCGTACCCACAAAAAAAAAACATTTTTCTCCAGCCAAAATCGTCGAATCGCCCGAAAGCAAAGTACAAAAGTATACCCTTGAAAACTCTACGCGTATCTAATCGACGCGCCAAAGCGACAGCAGAGAAAATTCCTCGCGACTCGTCGACATGCCAAAGTTATTCGATTCGGTGAATAATCGTCGTTTACAACGTCGACTATCTTGATTAATGTATCGTCGATAGCACTGCGCCAACATTGCGAAAGATCACGATCAATGTCGCGAAGCGAAAAAACATGCGCGCGACATACGAGCGCCCGGTTTCACACGCGCTCACAAGTTCAGCCGGGCACTTTATTCACGACGATGATGCGAACCTCGCCGAGCGTTGAATAAAACACACCAGACTCGGCGACGCAATTATTAATTTCCGGAACTTGCGTAACACTTTGGCACTTCACCGTTTGACAATCCTCGCATTCCTCTCATTGTTCCCAATTCGACGCGTTAGCCGCCGCTCAACCGGCATCGAATTTCCCGCAATCGCCGTGGAAAATCGCGGTTTTTTTTTTTTTTTTTTCCTTTCCGCGAAACTTTCGCGCTAACGCGGAATTTCGGTAACGCGCGCGTGCGAAGACGTTCGCGCGGCGTCTGACGGCCGAGTTGCCGAAGACGAAGCGGAAGAAGAGGAAGAAGCGTGGCACAGAAGAAGACGAGAGCCCCCCTCGGTACTCGCCGGTTAGTTCGCCCCACTTTTAGCCTCGAATCTCCCCCCCTCGAGACGACGAATATCGCTGTGCGAAGTGCGCGAGTCCTTATCTCATTTTCACAAGGCTCATTGTTTTCTTTCGACAACGATAATGTAACAGAATTGGAAAAAATAAAAGCGACGAATGGCTCTTTTCACGATTCTGTTTCGATGATTCAACGAAAGAAGCGACGTATTTACGGTTCCTTTGAGTTTGACGCACTGAGCCTTGGCGCTCTACTTCGCTCTATACGCGTGCCGTCATCGTCGTAATTGACGTACGGATATCGAGAAACGTCGCGGCGAATTTCTCTCCGTTACCTCATCGCTCGCGACAGCGCGTAAATTTTTTTTTTTTTTTTTTACAGGGAGAAAGACGACTTAAAAAAATTGTTTTCAAGATTTACGCGCCAGTCTCGGGCTTTTCTTATTTCTTGTTTTTTTTTGTTGCCAGAGAGACGACTTTCTTTGAAATTTTGTTTTGAGATTATCGCGCTGATCCTCGCGATTTTTTTTTAAGCGATAGGACTATTTAAAAAAAATTAGTTTTCGAGATTAACGCGCCGATCGTCACAGTTCTTTTTTTCAATTAAAAGAAAGAGGACTTTTTAAAAAAAATTGTTTTCGAGTTTAACGCACCGATCGTCTCGTTACTTTTTTTTTCTATGGAAAAAAAAATTGACTATTTTTAAAAAATTTATTTTCAAGATTATCTTGTCGATGGTCTCAGTTCTTTTTTTGGTTCTATCAGAAGAAAGACAATTTTTTTCTAATTTTTGTTTTCGAGATTACCGCGCCGATCGTTTCGGTGCCCGGCGTTACACTGAATCGAGAAATTCATACGGCGTGCCTCAATTATCGCGTGAGATTAGATAAGAGAACGAGCGCCGAGGCTCGATCGATGTTTTCGTGCGCTCGCTTCGTCGCTGCCGAGCGAATTCCTCGAGCGAATTATACATACGGGGCGTAATCGCGAGAGAAAAGCCGAGGCCAAAATACTCGTCGTCGTTGATGTAGATCGCGTGCGATAGCGATTTCATAAGTCGGACGTGTTTTCATCTGGGTTCATGTATTATTAGAGAATCATATCGCGACGATACAGAAGCCGCGAGGGACTTCTTCTATATCTATATCCGCGACGCTTCGACGTCAAGGTCGCGTCTGGATCAACTCCGAAGTTTCACTACCCGATGGGACACCCGCGAACCGTACTACGGCCTGCTATACGCATGACGACGTTGATTTTCGCGCGCGAAATAGCCCGACGAAACGCGAGTCTCGCGCGGAGCCCCGTAAAGAATCCGAGCGAGATATTCAAGGTCGTGCTTGAATCGCGCACCGAGTCGCAGTCGCCGCGTGCAAGCTTCAACGCAATAATGTTTATATCGCGTTAAGGTGGTCCTCGCGCATTGTACTCGTTTCGCATGAGTTTGAGAAAATTGAGTTATCAACAAGTTGACGAAAAAAATAATTGTTCAACAAATTTTTTATTTTTCCGAGCATGATTTTTTTCAGATTTTTAACTTAACGTTGAATTTCTTTTTACGTAAAAAATGTGTGAAAAATGTCAACTCAAAGTAAATTGAAAAATCAAAAGAAATTCATAAGTTGCATAATTACCACTGTTATTATTATTGGTGGTGGGATTGAGTGGCACAATTCACGGATTTACTTTTTATCGGCAATCGAAACGCGATAATGATTGCGGCAAGAATTTCCAGGCGATATGATTTCGAGTGATAATAACAATATTCTGTCTGTCGTTTAAATTTAGCAACATTTTGGCCGCGATCTTGCGTTGATAATGGAAATTGGATTATTTACTGTAACTTATGCCAGGACAAATCACACTAAGACTGGGATTTTTAATACTCCGGCCAATTGTTATAAAAAAATGTCCTAATAATATTATGGTCATCAATTTTTGCGTTCAAATGAAAATAATAATTTCCGTTGCGCTTGACCTGCCTGTAATTAATTTGCGCTTGCTACGAGTACCTTGAGCAATCAAATCTGATGGGGATAGAAGCCGATATTTCATCGCGTGACTGCAAAGTCAGAAGGCCTTAGCCCACATGCGAATAGGCACGGAAAATTTGAACTTCGACTGTGGCGTAGGTTTAACATTTTTATTTTTTGTTTTCTCAAAAAAATTGAGTTCACAAAAAATTCAAACATTTTTTTCATCGGCAACATTGTGTCGAAGATAGCACCGCATAATGGAAAGTTCAAGGTTGAAATTGACCCGACTTCAACGGACCTTTGCCGACGAGGATTCCAAGCATGAAAACGAGATAAAATCAAGATTAGTCGATAGCCGACTTCAATTCCGTAGTTAGATGACGCGGCGAACCGGCAGTTTTTCGTTTGAACAATGTCACTCGCGTGACTAACATCTTCTACAGACATTCTAATCTGCATTATTCTCTCTGTTAAGGAGAGGGTATCGGTACAATATTTAGAAAAATATCAACATTTCCACGCGAGTGCAAGTTTTTTAATGAAAAAAATGTTTATGATAAAATTTGTATGAAAAAATTTGTATGAAAAAAATTTTTATGCAAAATTTTCATTAAAAAAGTTCATGAAAAATGGTGCGAACGAAATTTCTACACACCTTCGTCATTTCGTTCTTAACGTCGTTCACAAAGCTTCCTCCTATGAGGAAGCCAAAATCGGTTAAGCAACTTTCTCATACAGGAACTCTTTGAATGACGTTATAAAGAAAATTAGGAAGCGATGTGCAAATTTAGTATGCACTATTTTTTTCCAGGTTTTTATCCCATCGGCAAATTATCAAAATTCTGAATCTCACTCTGTACAGTGAATGTGGTTGAACAGTACATAATTTTTTTTGATTTTTTTTATCATCAGTTCGAAGGCAATATTCGTTTCGTTAGTTCCATCTATCGCGATACGATTGTTGCTCCGTACCGAACGTGTGTCGCCGCCGCGGCATTCGCACGCTTTCTAATATGTACGCGGGGTCCCAACAACTACTATAATACGACGGTACAGCAGTGTGTACCATAACTTAGCTCGGCTTCGTATTCTTCTTCGCGCCTTTCAGGCGCGTGATTATTCTCCTCACAGGTGGATAATAAAGTATACCTGTATATACGCGTACATAGTAATGTAATGTCGGCTTATCGCGTCAGAGCGGAAGCTACCGGGACCGCTTGTTCGCCGCATGGAGAGGAAGAGTAAACCTCTCCCGCGCTAAGCCTCGTGGAACTCCATTAGGGGGTCCCTCTTTCTCCTCTTTCTCTCTCGATCTCCATAGCCGTGGCGTACACACCGTAGCGCAACCGGAAATTGTTGTATAAATCATTTAAAAATAGCATGTCATTCTCGTACTACACCGTCACATCTCGATATTTCGCTTTTTGTGCCTCTCTCGATTCTGCACCGGCTTCGAATCGCCGAAGTGGGGCAAAATGGATCGCAAAAACAGGAATAATGGAAAAAATAAAATTTGGACCAAAATTTTCGAATCAACAATAATTAGACCAAAATAATAATAATAAATGACCTAATATTTATTTTATTTAATTAGTTGTTCATTTTTCGATAGCGGTTTTTAGTTCGAACGACTTTCGATTTTCGACGAAAAAAAAATGAAAAAAAATTTCGTTAATTTTCTCGTTTTGCCGCGGGTGCTCATTTTGCCTCTGTCCTTTGAGCACGTTGGTGTGCACGGGTACTGGGAAAAGAATCAGGTCGTGGCGAGGTACGTCACGGGTCAACAGACGGGAATTGACCTCGCCGTACGTTCATTGTTTGACCCCGATGAATGGGGTACAATTCACGATTCAACTGCCGATGCTTTAAGACACTGCCGACTATTTCTCGTAGTTCGAGAAAATATCCTCGCGAAAAACTGCACGAACAAAAATCGTGAATTCTCTCCTGATTATATGTTCACGCTCTCTTCGTTGTTATTGTCCTAATTGAAAAACTCAAAAATTTCTTTATAAAAAAAAGGCGCCAAATACTTAACATTTGAAAAAGAAAAAACAAATCAATAAGAACCAAGTGGTCAAATTGCACATGCATTTTTGTATTGAAAATTGTGTGAAAAAGTCAAAACTCAAAAAGAATTGAATTGCATAATTGGCGTCGCAGAAATAATAAGTCTCACGTCATACAATAAGTATTGGAAGGCCAATTATGCAGTTCTATTTTTTTTAATTTCGATTTTTTCAATACCATTTCCAATAAAGAAAATACGACCGTTCGGCTCATATATAAATGTTTAAACATTTTTGAAGTACTTGGCTTTCGCTTTTTTTGTTGTAAAAAAATGTTTGGTTTATTTCCATTTCTTTTGCAAATTCGATCGTTGTAATTAAATATTGTTTGTACAATAGTTGCGAATTTATATCGGATATGAAAGTTAATGAGAAATAACGCTCTGCATTGGAGCGTTGACCTTTCGAGCTCCGATCGAGATTCGCAACTGCACCGTGCAACGAGTATGCACTCGCATTATTGTCGCTACACGAATTTCGCCGGCACATATTTTAATATTTAATTAAATTTAAGCGGTAGAGAGAGAGAGAGAAGTTTCGACGACAATCGCATTCACGAGGGGACTGTCGCGTGCAACATGCGACATGCCACTCACATGCGGCAATTATCTCGATATTATAACGAGAAAAAGGTACGACGAAAAGGGCTGTAATCGCAATGCTTGTACAACGAACGAATTGTTGTTAAACCATTCTCTCGAACGGTTCAACATTTATTCGTTCGATTCCGATAAATTTGCGCAAATATAACGATAACGGAGCGGAAACGAAAAACAACACGCGGACATCGCAAATTGCAAGAGCAAACATGGTGGGACATTAAAACGTTGGCACAATTAACCGTTGCCAATGGTAACGACAAATATTACCTTGTCGGTCGCTCCTGTTGTGCTGAGCTTTTGGCGGTGGCGGGGGTGCATTCGCGTACTCTATGGATGAGCGAGAAGAACAAAAAAAAATGATAAAAATAATAATGACGAGTTCAAAAAAAAATTAAGCCGACGGGATAACGGTAGCGTTGAATCCGTTGATAGGGGGCAAAATGGACTGTGATACGAAAACTGTTGAGAGCCAATTGAAAAAAATCATCGTACAATTTAACAAATTTCGAGGCGAAATGTTAGAAAAATTTCGAACAAACAAAAAAAAAATTCTTTTCTAAATTGACTTTAATTTTTTTTTTTTCATAATTTCCGTTTCGATATGTCCATTTTGCTGCGGGCGTTTGCCCGTTTATCCCCTATAAAGTTATCGATATTCTACGGAAACGATTTTGGGATTCGGCGATGCGTGAAATTGAGAAACTACTCGACTTTGTCTCCCCCCTTTTGATCGTCGACATTACAGGTGGGCATGACGAATTGTTTTTTCTAAACAAAATTACCGTTATCAATGGAATTTCTTTTAAACCAATTTTTCCGTTTCAAGATCTCGAAGCTATTTATGCCAGAATTTTTTTTAAACTAAAAACAATGTGTAATCGACTGATATTTCATAGAGTTTCATGAATCGTTATCGATTATCCAAACGAGAGCGGACCTTCGAAGGTGACACTGGGCTTGGCGGTGTACGTGGGAATCGGCGGCCACCAGGTTCTCGTTTCCCGTCGAAAAATCGGCGCCGGCGGCAGCGGAGGCGGTGGCGGTGGTTGATATCGGTATCGCGGACGATGCTTGCTCGGATCGAAATTTTGATTGGCAAACGGATCAGCCTGCGAGTGTTTCAAGATAGAAGTTGGTGTTCTCGGTCGTACGGGTGACGATGAAACGGCTCGATTGTCTCTCGTTTGCTTGTTGCGATCCGTGCATTTGGCATGACCGTTCGTGCGACCCAATCGAGTCTGAACGACCTCGGGCTTCGTTGTAGCTTCGGCGCCGGAATTTTCCAAATCGGGTGGCAGCGAAAGCGATCGCGAGTTGTCCCGACGGCTGGGATACTTGTGGGCGACCCACCGTCCCGCGAGATACGGCGCGATGTCGCGGAGCTCGTGAACGTTCGGCGCCGACGTGAACATCTCACCGAGCAACGAGGGTTCGCCGTCCGGTCGCGATTTCCCATCGAATCTCTCGAATTTCTCGCGTATCCTGCCGACCGGTCTCTTCGCCTCGAGCTCCTCGGTTTCGGCCTTCCTCGCCAGCGAATCGGTCGAGCCGGAGCGCGCGAGATTGTCCTTGAGTTCGGCGGTTTTGCTGATGACGTTGATCCTCGGCATCGAGAGATCCTCGAGTCTGAGCGGTATCCTCGGTATCGGTGGCGATCTCGCGCCTCTTCGTCGCGCTCTTCCCCTCGTCGTCGGTTCGTACTTTCGTCGAAGCCACGCGACGTCCGAAACCTCCTGCGCCTTCAGATACGTTCGTCTGTCGTCAGTGACGCGTTTCAAAAGATTCCTCGTCAATTCCGGATCGCTCTGAAATCTCTTCGGCGTCGGCACGAGCTTGATCCTTCCGCCGGTCAGCTCCTCCAGGCTCTCGAATTTGGCGCGCAACTTTCTCACCGAGCCGTTCTTCGCGAGATTCAAATAAGCCCGCCAGTAGCGCTCGGGATCCGGCGAGACGCTACGATTCCGCAGGCTCTCGAGGCTGCAAGTGGAATCGGACACCGGGAACGGACTGACGCTTCTCGCCCGATGCCTGTCCCCGCTCTTCGAGCCCGGTGAGCGATGCCATGTCGGTGATCGACCGTTCGGAACGTCCGGCGAGGCGGAAGCGCTTCTTCCGCTTCGTCCACTTCCGTCCATCGGTCGATCGCTACCCGGCGAGATCGAGCGAGCCCGACTGCTACCGCGATAGGGCAAGGTCGCGCCGTATCGCGCCGACTCGATTTCGCCGAAGAGCTCCTTGAGATCGGCGAAACTTTGGGACGACGACAATCTCGCGATCTTTCGCGTTTTGCTTCCCTCCTTTGCGTTCGCTTCCGAATCGTCGCCTTGAATCGTCTTTTCGTCCGGGGCATTTCCGGTTCTTTTGATGCTCTCGAAAAATTCTACCCTGCGCGGTACTTCGGCCTCGCTTTCGCGTCTCACGACCGTGCGGACCGAGGTCTCCGAACTCTCCGTAGCGCTGTCGAATTCGCTTCCCGAAGTGAAGGCGCTCGGTTTAACGGAGTTCTCCGTAGGGACGGACATGGCGAGAAGCGGAGGCTTTCGCGACCATTCATCGAGAACGTTTTCCACTCTACGCTTGTTAGAAGGACTGTCGTCGTTGGGCGTCAGAACGAGAAGAAAATCGCTTTTCTCACGCGTCCGGCATGTGTTATCGTCGTCGTCGTACGAAGCCTCGAGAGAGTAGCACGTTCGAGGCGAGGTGTTCGTCGCACTGCCCACACCGGAGGACGACGAAGATTTCGGCTTGGCGAAGGATGCGGCAATGGCTCCGCGAGTTTCGCGCGGCGCTACTGGCGTCGTGGATGATCTTCGCTGGATGACCTTGTCCAGAATCTCCTTGCCGAGAGTCAAGGACAGTCGCTTCTTCTCCATCTCGCTCAGCGGCGGCGGCGTCGGCGCTGGTTTTTCGGTTTTCGAAGGCTCCAAGCTTCTTCCGTTGCCGATCGAACCTCTTCGCTTGAAAATCGGCGAGGGACCGCAAACTATGATCTTGCTGGGCTCTTCGATTCTCGCACCATTAGCGGGCGCCAGCATCGAATGACAACGGACGTGAAGGCCCTTCGACTCTTCGACGCCTTCGCCAAACTCTTCTTCCGGCGGTACGACGATTTCGTAGGAGTCGGTCGAATCAGCAGGCACTTTGGGAGCTTGTTGCTTAGATACCTCGCTAGACTTTTCGGGAGCGACCGATGTTTGTTCAACTTCCGGCTTTACCGTGGACGTAGTCGTCTTTGGCTTCCCGTTTATGTCGGTTCCATAAATTTCGTTCAACTGATTCTTCAGGGCAGTAACTTGCTCGGTCGACAAACTGCTCCAGAACTTTTTACTACCCCCCAAACGCTTCTGCAGCGCAGGTTGAACAGTGGATCTTTCGCTTTCCTCTTCCATGGTAGCGGCTCTCTTGGTAATATTGCTGGCAACATTAGCCACTGAATTGCCTCTCCACAGCGGTTTGTAAACGTCTTTCTTCGATGCGATCTCTCTGCGTCTAGTTGACTCCAATTCACTCTCCTCGTTCTCCAATCTGCGGAAACTCTCGCGTATGTTCTCAACCGAACGCTCCTTGCATCTCAGGCCGCAATCACCGCGCCATCGGTATTTCTCCACGTCTCTCGTGCTGAACAAAAAATCTTTGTCTCTCTGTACGTTCTTTAATTTACCGTAGAGCGCTTTGAGCTCTTGCTCGGCTCGCTCTCGCGATCTGATCTCCTTCCAACGATCGTAATCGATTATCTCCTCGTCCTTGAGCCTCGGTCTCAGATCTCCCGAGGACGTGGTCGTTCGCTCCAGTTCTCCCATTCTCTCGAGGCTCGCGTAAAAATCGTGAAGATCCCTGTAACGTTCCGACTTTCGCCTTCGCTGAAGCGTCTCCAGCAGGTAACGCTGATAGTCGTCGCGATTCGGCGGCGAAGATTCCAGGGAGCCGGTGCTCTTGGCCAGCGAGAGATTCGATCCGAATGTGGCTCTTCGACGATCCGAATCTTCGACCTCGCTCGCGCTTCTTGTACGCGTTTTCAGCGGTACTTCGTGACGTTCCTGCTGTCGCAGACTCCGTATTCGTCGGCAAGCCGCCGATCTCGTCGGCGACGGGGACGCCGTGCGAGTCGATGGACTCGCGGCCCTCGAGACTGCCGGCGTTTCGCGCGAACAGACGGTCTTCAACGGTGGCTCGCTGAGGCTCCGCTCCTTCAAATATTCGCGCGTCATCGGACTCGGGCTTCTTCCTCTCAACGACGCCGACGAACCGAACTCGTCCATTCCGACGAGACTGTCGAATTTGCTGATTTTTTGAAAAACCGATCTTCCCGGCCAACTCACGCCGTAGGGGCTCGAACTTCTCGAAGAGAGACTCTCCCTCTCCCAATTCTTGAACCTCGAGTTCGACACGGGACGCTTGTTGGCGAGATAAACGCCCAACGATCTCAGCGACGGCTCGGACTTAAAGCGATCGGTGGAGAAATCTTGAAACATTCTCGCGCGCTCCATCACCGAGGAGCGCCTTACTGTGCTGGTCTGCGACGGTGCCGGCGATGGTATGTTTCGCAGGAAGAGATTCTGGAAGAACGTATCCGTTCTCGTGGCTTCCTGATGCTTCTTTATGCGCTCCATCGTCAATGTCGGCGTCTCGATCTCTCTGGGCGCGATCTTTTTCGACTGTTTCTCTTTGCAATTGGCGGATTTCGATGATTTCTTGCCTTTTCTTCTGTCCGAGTCACTGTCTCGATCGCCGGCGACTCTCTTGGGCTTTGCAGTCTCTCTGAATTTGTCTCTAACGAGCGGCGCGCGCTTCTTCGTTTCGGGTTTTTTCTCCTGCGGTTTAATTTCGATCGTCTCGGGTCTCTTTGCCGGATGCTTGACGATCGTCTGAGGCCTCTCACGGGGACGTTTCCTGCTCGCGAGATCGCTCGCCAGGCCGAACGACGGATTCGACGAAGCGTGAATCTCACTGATGGAAGATTTTTTTTCTTTCGCGCGTCCCGGTACAGGTTGCCGCGATATTTCGCTGGGTACGCGTCGACTCGGTGATGTCGGAGAGGTCAGATTGCTTCTCGATGTCGTTAAGATATCCTTCGGCGAAGCGCTCTTTGGCGTCGTGCGAATTTTCGAGGCGCTTGTCGCTGGACTTTTGGTTGATTTAGGCTCGACGGTTCTTTGCCTCGCACCGGGCGGCGAGACTTTTTGGATTATTGCGGAGCCCGTGGGAGATCGCGGGGTGCAATCTCTGTCGCACTGTTTCAGAAGTTCCCTCTTCACTTCCACCGGCGAGACCGGATCCGCGGAAGAAGCTGAAAGCCTGGCTGTACTCTCGCTCGTTTCCTTCTTGGTTTTTCGAACTTTGGCTTGATCCTTCTTAGGGCTGCACGTCGATGGAAGCTTCGATCGCACGTTCTGTCTCGATGTTCTTTCCGTCGTCGCTAATCCGTTAATACCGGCGGCGCGGGCTCCGACGAAGCTCGGGCTTTTCGAGCCGCTCCTGCCTATCGGTGGTTTCTCCTCGCCCGATAGCTTACACTCGCTAGTCTTCCTCGGACTCGGCAGTTCCGTTGCGCTTCTCCACACTGGACTCGAAGATTTCGACGCGCGACTCGGTCCGACCGGAGATTTCGCCGACGAAACGTGACTTCGTCCCGGTGAAATCGAGCTCTCGCGAACTCGCTTGGCCAGACAAGGCTCCGACTTCCTCTTCGGCAATTCGGAATGCGCGCTTCTCGCCGCTGCGAGCTTCGTCCTCGCGACGGACGAGGTGCTCGGCGAACACGTGCGAATTATTCCTATATTCTTCTTCGACGCCTCTCGATCGCGGACTTGATCGTACAATTTGCTGCTCAATCTCTCCCGCAGGAATCTTATGTTCGAGGCGCTTTCGGCGGCGAAACACTGCTCGTGACGGCGACTCGCGAGACAGACGCGATTGCGGTCGGGACAGCTCGACGAGCGCGTTATAGTGTTGCCGTTCGTGAACAGCCGAAGAGTCGCATTGTTTCGCGACGATCTTCGACGGGGCGGAGACGGAGGCCTCGGGCACGGCGAGGTCGAGCGAGTCGGTGGTCTTCCGGGCGGTGGAGAACACGCCGTTTTTCTCGCAGTCGCCGTTGTCGTCGTCGCCGAACTCGCTCGTCCCACGATCGAACGAGCTCCGTTTCTTATCGTCGCGACTCTGCCGATCGGCTGAATCGTCGTTGTCGTTGCGGACGGTGCCGTACGCTTGTAACGCGCGAAGGTCATCGACGACGATGACATCGAGGTCGCCTCGGCCGTCGTCACCGCGCCGTTTCGCCGTCGCACGCGTATCCGCGTCAGCGTCGGCGAGATCGGAAAGTACTCGATCTCCGTGTCGTCTGTGGACAGATTGTTTTTTTTTTTTTGCGAATATTCATCGCGGTTAGCGAGACTGTTTTTTTTAGCGGATTTTTCAGAGATTCCCAGCTTTCCTTCCACCAAGGCCGAGCGGCGGGTCTTTTTGCTTCGCGGCGAGAGAGTGCCGTAAGATATAATCCTCTTCGTGGACGCAGCGGTGGTGGTAGTTGTGCACGAAGTTGCGTGATAGACAGTGATTATGAGTATATAGTTTTTCGAAATAAAACGCAAGAACGGCGCACATTATATATGCATTGTAATAATAAGAAAAAAAAAAGAATTGAACAAAATCCATCTGCCCACCTGTTATCGATAGATCCTGAAGAGAGTGCCGCGTGTGTTCATTATTATAGTAATTCTCTGCTTTGTTTTTTCGTTATTGTTTATAAAAAATATTCTTTGCAGATTCTCGAGCCAATTTGCGATTATATGCGGTGCGATTGGGACAAAAAAGTGAGATAATAAAATCTGGCTGGCGCTTCGCGCTGAAAGTTAAGCTCCTGCCAAGCTATTTGCGTGAATAAAAATCCCCAATTTATAGTCAAGCGAAGTAAAAATAATCGACCGAGGAGAGAGAAAAATAAAAAGTACAAAAATCATTCGTGAGCGATGAAAGTCGCGCAAAATCGTGCATCGATTTCTCGATGAGTCCCGGTTTCACAATCATGCTTCGTAACTATGAAATAAATTTAAAAATCTACGCGAGTGTCATTCTCAGGACAATCGTAGCGTTTTCTATCGGCATCGACTACAAAACATCATTCGCGAAATCTACCAGCTACGAGCGTACAAACACTACCTCAGCGATGGGAAAGAAAAAGAAAAACGCACAGAATAAAGTATTTATTTTTAGTTGAAGAAATTTATGATCGGAAATGGCAAAGTAAACGTTCAATTGTTGTTGAAAAATATCAGTTTGATTCTGATTATTACTATTATTAATTAATAATATGACTTTATTTTTATCGTCGAATATTTGACCTCAATTTTTCAAGCTGTGCAAACGTCAACTATAAATAAAGTCTTTTCTCGGTGCGAATGATAGTTCAAGATACAATAGCAACAAAAGATACGCGACTGGCGTATTTGCGTGTGGTGACTCACCTTTCGGTCGTTCGGGCGCCGGTTTTCGCAGACCATGAAGCGGCACGTCGCCACCCTTCTGTACAGTTTTATACGCCAGTCTCTGTTCCAACGGGCTCAGAGGACTTGCGTCATCTCGTCGACGGAAAATCAGTGTCGAATCGCTCTCGTAACCGGACTCTTTCAACGCGCTGCAAAACACGAAAAAAAGAAGAAAATAGAAACATGTTGTAGAACCGAACTTGCGTATGCATGAAAAAAAAATCATCGTATTGGGCGATAAAAGAAAAAATTCCTTACTGGCTCATGTACGGTTTGGCGGTGTGTGGATTGCGCTGATCGAATGGCTGCAAAACGTCAGAGAAAATTAAATTAATAAATCACACTCGCGCGTCAATTGATTTCGCATCAAGCAAAGACGACTTTGCTTATGTTTCGAAAAAACGAAAGAAGTGATAGGCACTTCGTGATATACGTGCAAAACGCATGTTTTAGCGATTAAGAACTAGATGCGATTCGCTCCACCGTGTAAAGTTGCGCTCTCCAAATGCACGGATGAATTACTGCGATTTTAGCATCGAACTCGTTTCGCAACGATATTCGCAAAAGCCCCTATAGAGACAGACACGAGTACAATATGAGTGAGAAAACATGCTGCGCATTCACGATTCGAGCTTTCGATACAAATGTGAGAAGACGAAAGACGCCTAAGCGTCGAAAGAGCGCGCGTCGATTATCGACCTTGTCGACGGATGTGATGAACGTGAGAGAAAATTATAACGATGATAGGTATGCGATGAATGACGACAGACAGAAGAGTCGGAGTAAAATATCATTTCACATACATTCCCATACGAAACAGACTTAAAGTAGATGATTCGGAAGAAAATATATTGTACGAGCGACAGCGAAGATGCTAAACATCCACGAAAACGTCCAAAGATAAATCAAAGGTCGTCGAAAGGGGGCGACGCGACAAACAACGGAAAAAAAAGTCACCCACGCGATTCCCGAAGAGAAAATTCTATTCGACGACCGATTGGAGTCGTCGGGAGTGCCATTTCCAGAAGATCATTCGCTGAATGATTTCCATTCTTTTATTTCTCGCAGTTGGGATCGGAAGAAATTTTTGAGCGGATTAATTTTTACCTTCTGGAATGGCTGTTTTCTGTAGAGATTTTTTAGATTTCTATTTACAATATACTTGTGATGAAAATTCATTCTACGTTATGTATTTTTTTTCTATACGATTTTTTTTACGATTTTTTTTCTCATCGATATCTTCGCGAATCGGTGACTTTTTTGTTCCGGCTATCGGTACCTTGGGTAAAGAAAAGGAAAGGAAACGGCAAAAGCCACCAGGACACCGATATACTCGTAAGCGAAGCTACGAAAACTCGATTCAACCAACGTCCATTAAATCGTGCTTTAACGCTACCAAAAAGGCGCGGACCGGACAAAACGGGCACCCGGAAAAAATGCGCTGTTCAAAAAAATGTTCATTTCGGAATTTTCCGTTTTTTGTTCATTCAGCTAGAAGCGCCGGATTAGTTCCACGTGCCCGGAATGTCCCGCTCTCGCCTCTGCATGTAAACAATCTCGTAACAATTAATTTCACGGATAAGAGATTGTCGCCCTCTAACCCGTGAAGAAGCCGTGGTCTGAGGATTCTGGGCGGTGACAGTATTGGTGATCGTTGACAGTGACGATGGTAAGGTGATATTATTATGATTTGTGCTGGAAGTACAAGAAGAAGAAGTTGAGGTAGAAGAGGAGGTAGTCGGTTGAAGGCGACGCTGGCGTTGGTGGTGATGATGATGATGATGATGATGATGATGGTGGTGTTGGTTGTTGTGGCGATGGTGACCGTGGTACTGATGAAGCTCGTCGTGGTGGTGATGATTGTTACGGGGGCTGGGCGTCGGGGCGAAAGACGGACGATCCTTCGTCGTTGCGGCGTTCGCGAGATTCGTTTGACTGCCGCTTGGCGCCCGAAGAATCTTTTGTCCGGTCACCGGGCCGCGATCCGGAAGCACGAAACTCTTCGACTTTCCTTCCAGCATCGGAGGATGCCGAGAATTGTCCGGATGCGCCAGAGGCCGAATTATTCTGTCGTCGTCGCAGCGAATCCGATTGGTCAGCGTCGACGGGATGTCTTCGCGACTGCCGATCGTCTTTCGGTCGATGCTCGTCTCCTTGCGCGATTGCCGTCCGTTGAAGGTCATCGCCTGCAGGCGTCGATCCTTCATCGGTGAATTAGCGACGTAACGCGACTGATCCGTCGTCGACGATCCGGTGGATTTGGAACGCTCGAGAATCAGACTCGCCGGCACGGGATTCGTTCGCGAGAGTTTCGCGTTGGCCAATGAGATCGACGACGACGTCAACGGTGTTTGGTTGACGCGACGAGCGTCCGTCGGCGCTTGTTGCGCGCTCAAGCGCGGCACCGTCGACGAATTGCTCTCGGAATTCTTCATGGGACGCGACGTCAGCGGCGACGCGAGCCTCGCACCGTTCGCCACATCCGGTCTGTACGAGAGACTCAGTACTCGTGACGATTGCTCGATGCGACGAGGTTCGAGGCCCAAACGCGAATCGCGAACTTGACGATCGTCACGGGAACGCCCACCGTCCTCCAACCACTGCGATAACGTCGTTGAGGTCGTCGTCGTCCGTCGTTCGGGTCAGCGGGTCAAAGTGGTGTGCGGAACAACGGATACGAAACACACACGATCACCAAGGACACAGACACACAGAGCCACTCACATTTATATGTTCACGATACCGAAAGTTTCCCAACAGATTTTAACTACTACTACGGATAGTGTGAGTGTATTCTTCAAATCGCAAAAGGACTCTCTCTTATATTGGGGCATTTTTTTTTTTTAGTATTTACTCGAATATTCACGCATTCCCGCGCTCTCGACAGTGGCAGATTACGTGGAAGGAATTGTGCAATACTCATCAGTCGATTAAAGTCGCAAAGTGATTTACAGTGAGAGGAAGGTGAGATGCTAAAAGTTACTGTGCCAGATCAAGTGTTCGATATTAGGAAAGAAATTTTGTCGCACGGCAAAAAAGAAATAGCGGCATTCTCCAATTTTGCAACGGTAATGTTGTACGACCAAAAAATGTATAGCGATAGAAATAGTTCAAGATAGTTTTTGCAGTATTCGATCTCTTCGCGATTAACGTTCCGCAAAATCGGCTATTTCTTTTTCCCCGCGCTGCGTGAAGACGAATCGTCAAATTTTTTGATGAAGAAATTCGTTATAGGCTCGCAAAAAACACGAAAGCTCGAGTGATAATGTTCTTTTGGTCTCTTTTCTTTTTAGTAATAGCATGAGGAAGAAACACGATTGTGTAAATCAAACGGTTAAGCATGAAGTATAAAAATGTCGTACCCCGTCAAATATGTCCATGACCTCGTCCCACCACTAGAAAAATAGAATCAAACACTGCGTTAAAACTATGCGTCGGTGACTATCGGGAAAGATACACACTAGCGTAACGAAATCAGTGTTTCAGTAAATTAATAGAGAAACAACAAAATGAGAAAAAAAAACATTAAAATCAACTTAGTAAGATTTTCGTTGGTCATTTTCTACGTAAAATATCTACGAAAAAGGATTAACTACAAGCGGAGCTACGAAAGCTTAACGAAACCTAAAGAAGATATCGAAATGCCTTCATGTGTTCGATAATGACACTGGATTTTTTTTTTTTTTTCGTTTTTGTCGAAAAAAAAAAAATTATACACGAATGGACGATTTTACTGAAAATAATAATGAGTCTCGCTGTTGATCTTGAAACTCGACGCTAAAAAGCAACAATGAATGGATCATTCTTTTCTTTTTGTTTTTTTTTTTGCGTTTTCGTCGTTACCTTCCTTCTCGTCCAAGTAAGAGACGTTGGCTGGAAGCAAACCCGTTTCACACAGTCATGGTCGTGCGAATTATCGCGATGGTTCTTTCTTTTTGTCATACAGACGTTAAAGTTTCGGAGTTACCGACATTTTTTCTTGTAATTGCCGACAGCAAGAATGATCGGTTACGCACCTCTTTGGTTTCTTTGTCCGCGATCGAGGATCGACCAGGCACGTAGTCTTCGATGCGTCCAGGTTGGTTCCGATATACTTCCTCTGTGTGCTTCAGAGACGTGGTTCTGCAGAGGCATTGAACAATTTCGTTAAATTAACATGGAAGCAGCATGAAATGGGAATAATAATTAGACATTATAATAATAATAATAATAATATTATAATAATTATAATATTATAATAATAATAATCATAATTATAATATTATTAAAAATTAATAAATTTAACTTAACCTAACTTAATTTTTCGTTCAAACTCACTTTCTGGGCATAGTCGAAGTAGAAAAGTCATTTTCCTTGTTTCTCTGCCGTCGGCGAGTGTCCAATGTAACCGATCGCTCGGAGTATCCGCGTGGTTCGGGCTCGCTGAGGTAGCCGCTCGCACTTCCGTATCCGTGTCGAGCTCCTGGAAACAATTTCCACACCCAACATGAAATCCAATTTATCTTTAAATCGGGGCTCAATAAATTGCCCCTCAAAACTTCCGGAAAAACGACAACCACCACTCGCGGTTGAGCATATTTTGATTATCGAGCCGATTAATTGCTCACGCTACGCTTCCCGCATGCCCAATTATAGCGATTAATCACGCAGATTTGTCGATTCGGGTCGGTTCATTGCACAAGCACAAAATCAATGCATTCGCACGCATTCGGCGAAAGACAAATAAAACTATTTCATTCGTTCACGGATTAGTAAAATGATTAGATTAATTAATCGATGAGCATAGATAAATTCGACAAGACAACGGATCATTGCGAATAAATTTTATTCTTGTTACGATTCACACTATCGAAATATATTCATAAATAATCGCGATTATTAATATTATTGGGTTGTTTTTTTTTTTTTTTTTTTTCTTGTCGAAGAAAGTTTTAGATTGCGCATAGGCAGCGGTAAGTTAATACTACAACCACGTAACCATATATATATATATATACAAGTATGTAAACACGGCTTATAATCTACCATATGCGTAATGGATATGTACATCGTCCTAGAGATTATAATACGTACAAGCGAACGTTCGCAACTCGCTGTTAATGCTAAAATGCTAATCGTACCAGCGATAATGCCATTTTGCGTTTTTTATTTGTTTTTAGTATCTCGTTAACGCGCGCTGTATTAGTCGTGTGCAGAGGCTATACGTTCGCGATAATATGCGCAGAGCCGTTGGTCGCGTCAAGAAGATATTCACCTCGTCGGGGCTTGTACCGTACCGTGATGTAGTCATCTGCAAACGTTATAACGAATTTAGAGCTTCGGAAATTCCGCGAGGATATTCTTTGATTTTTTAAATTTTTCTCCAAGGGCTTAAGGACTGTGTGAAAAAAAACAGCGAATTTTTTTTTCCACATCCATTACTGTAGATAAACATTGCATTTTACATTAAAAAAATGTGTGTGTTAAACTATCACCCTGAATTTTTTTGGAGTTCAATAGTGCATTTTATCCGAAACCGAAAAAGGCTAACTTTTTTCACTTTTCACAGGTTTCGGGCCGAACGACTGTACCGATTTTGGTGTTTGACGACTCATTTTCTTCGTAACAGTCTGTGTTATGGAACGAGTGTGGGGATTTTTTTGTGTGAGGTCAAATGGATTTATAGCGAACCATTTTATAACCGGTAACGAAACAAAGAGTAGAAAAAGTAGATTTTTCGTGACATTTTACTCACTAGCTCCGCCGGGGGTGCTTACAAAAAAATGACCTGCACTCGTTAAACAATTTAAACGGCTAAAACGTGTAACAAGTGAACAAAGTTTGACCGCGGCGGTTCCGGCTAAAATGCACTATCGCACTCCAAAAAAAATTCAGGGCCATAGTTCAACATATGCATTTTTAAAATGTGAAATGCAATTTTGCTGTACAGCATTGAACAGGGAAATAAAAATGATTTTCCTTTTTTTCAGGTGACTTAGCCCTTTTAATTTTTTGATTGTGACAAAACTGACCATCCTTATCCGCGCGATGCAACGAGTCATACATCTTCTTGTACCATCTCGCCTGATTGCTATCTTTCACTTCCTGAAAGTCAAATTTTCACTCTGATTTCGCAATTTGAGATTCTTTTTGTCGATTCTTCTTCGTCCTTTTGGAAATTTTCATATTTTTTTTTTACGCGACTTACCGATCGAAGAGCAACGGGCATGCCGTCCTTGGTAGTCGGGCCGATACCTTCGATTTTACGGGGGCCCAAATCAGCCATTTTTTTCGGCTTTTCCCTCTCGGTTTCCGGCTCGCTCTCGTACTCTCTCTTCACCGTGTATACTGACGATCGAATTCGTACAATTTTTTTTTTTCCATATCTTCGAACTCATTATCGATCACACAACGAACGCGATCACTCTCACAAATTTTATTTACATTGTATTTGTGTAAATTGTTTTAAAAAAAAGCGCATTGCTCTGGTCATGCGCGATGCCTGCGCGAAATCGCAGCAGTCTCCGAAAGTCACGAAAACTCAGAGAGTTATCATTATCGAGATTGGAAATTATTTCTTTCGTGAAGGAATTTGCGACTTACTTATTTCTCCGGGATCGATACGAGCCCCTTCTTGGCGCCCGATTCGTTGAACGCTCGACTCGCTGTCTTCGAGATAAGCGGCGCCCTTCGGCAATTGGCCCTCTGATGAGCGAATCGTCAGTGTTACAAAAATGTTGTACAATTTACTTAAATTTAGATAGCGAAACGAAATTTTAACGATTAATAAAATTTACGATTTTAGTTTTAGCGAAATACTTTTTTTCAAACAAATTATTTTATTTGTTGATCAATATTTAATGGATTCTAGATTAAAAAAAAATTAAAGTGTTAAAACTTGCCTCGCGCCTTTTGCAACAAAGTTATCGTAGGATTTTGCGCCCGCGGCAGTCGGGGTGCATCGGCGAGGGTGTTCAACCCCTGGGACGGCGCTGAGTGTGAGTTGACGATCCGCGTCGTAATATTATGAGTTACGGTCTGGCAGGCGTCTCTCTTGTTATCTTCCTCCTCCTTCCAAGGCGGAGAAGGCTCACCCGAGGAAATCTGGACGATGAGAAATCGTGAACGATCTTTGCAACAATTTTTTCTTCCTTGCAGAGGAAGCTTTGTTGTGACGAAAAAAAAGTTATTTCAAGAAAAACGTGTTCAGAATGTTCTAAAATGGTTAGAACGAAACTGAGTCGCGAAAAATGGTGCAAACCAAATTTGGGCACCGCTCCCGGATTTTATCCTTAACGTCATTCACAAAGCTTCCACAGATGTTGAACAAAAAATGAATGGAAAAAAAAAAAAAAAAATCCAGAATAATTTTTTTTTTGTGGATAAAGATCGATTTTACCTGTGACGATAATTTCTTTCGGCTCAGAACCGGACTCTCGAAAGCGACAGGACGAAATTCCTTTCGTTCGGCGACGGGACTTGGCCCAGCGCTCGACGGTGTCCAGACCGGTGGGATGCCGGCATCCTTATCCGTATTTTTGCCACGTTCGGGACTGGGCTGTTTCGGCGGTGGCGGCGGTTCGCTTCCCGGTGACCAAACACCTGTCGACACGGCGAATTCCGAACGATAAATATATCAAGCGACTTTTTACCGAGCGACGGGGCCGCGCCCCTTCCGGCACTTGCTCATCGTCGACAAAAATCAATGTCGCAAACAGCGCGTACTTGTTAAATATTGCATAAATATTCATTCGGGCAATTTTGTTAAACGAGCTTCGCGGCATTGAAGAGAAATCACGTGCGGGACTTGTCGTCTCGGGACAAATCTTTGAGTTCGGCAACACTCGTTACGCCTCGACTGAGAAAAGGATTTATTTATAGTTATCAAACGTGTCGCACGCAAGAAAACAATTGGCAAATCGAGCAACAATTGCAGTAGTTTTTACTACAAATGCTGGTGAATATATGGACAGTGATGTTCTGTAGTAAAAAAAAAAAATTTATTATTGTAAAACTATTTGACGTATTTCAGTTTCTCTTACGATTGCCCACTCGTAAAATTTACAGTAATTATACCCCAATGACAATAACCGCGACAATATTTCTTTCATAATCGAAGTAATTTTGCGTAATCATTGATATAGTTTTGATATCGACAGCTATTTTATCCTTCCACGTGTATATGGCGAAATAAGCGTTTAATTAATGTTAAAAAATATAATTTAAATGAAAAAATATTTAATAATATTAAGTATTAATATTAATATTATTTATATCCTTTTCTCAGTTTAGTAAAATCGACAGTCATTTTTAGTCGTCCCAATGCCAATGACTCACGATTCCATTACGCTTATTATTAGGATCGCAAAAACAAATGCTTGCCAGATCGAAAATAAAACAAAAACAAATAAAAAATGGGGTTGGCCTGTTTATCGATGAAAAAATAGAAAACGCTGATTTCTTTCTATTTAAAAAACGCGAGCTTTCTGATTGCCCATTAGAGACTCATTTTCGCGGACGCTTCGCGAAAACACGAGAGCAAAGAAGCGAGGTAATGGAAACACATCCGAAGATTCGTAAAATTCGCGAGCGGCGGATCGTCGACGGCCAAGGAGCTAATCTTGGCGCGTGTGCGGAGGCGTTATTACATAAAGGGCTTGCGATGATAATTCGTAGTATTTTCCACGCTCTCGGTTATGCTGGCGCGGCCCCTCACGTGCGGCCGACGGTACGAGACTACGCGCGGGAATAAATCCGTCAGCGTCCCGCCAAATTGGAACGATTCGTTTTCTCCCTCGGCTTTTACGCTCAATGAAACATCTTTCTCGTAATGACTCATAATATTACATAGTCGTGGCGAATACGCGATTCATAAATGAGCCGAAAAAAGAATCTTGAGATCCGCGAGATCTTTTTTTTTTTTTTTTTTTTTTTTTTACGGACTCGCTACACGGTAAGCCACGACACTAATTGACAAGTGACCGGAGAGACACTGATGTAAAGGTCTACAGCGCTGGTGGCCCGTAACGCGTTACAGGCCTCGAGAGACGTGCACAAAGTTTCTTCCAGAAGCTTTTAGCATTCCGCTGGGCGAACTATGGCCAATGGCCATTACGGTTGCAACGATAGAGTTCGATTATTTATACCGTCGAGAAGTTCGAGCCATCTACCAACGTAGTTGGGTACTCCCGAATATAATCCGAATCACCCGGGTCGATGACTCGCGACTGTTCCTTGTTTTTTTTTTTTTCAAAGGTAATCCTTTCGTTATGTCCGGCGCCAACTAAGCTCTAGAGAGGAACGAGAGAAATTACGAACACTTTTCGATGAAATAAAAATCTGAAAAAATGGAGTATATTAAAGGTGCTGAAAATATTGGTTTGCATGATAATAATTCCAAAATGTTATTAACAAATTAATGAAAAAATTAATTCTTCAACAAATTACTCGGCGTTCTAATGTTTTTTTGACCTAAGTTAGGTCACCTGATAATTTGATGAACAATTAATTTTTCTATTAATTTGTTAATAACATTTTGGAATCATCGTGATGCTGAAATAATCTTTTTAGACCTTCCCCATTTCGTATTGTTTTCAGATTTTCATCCGATCGGGAACTGTTTGTAATTCTCTTATTCCTCTCTCATACTCAGGCGACATCAGATATAACGAAAGGACTACCTTAAGGCGATGTGAAACACCCTCCTTGAGTCCCGACTCATGCTCGGTCGATAATTAAAACTGTAATACAATTTTTTTTCTAGGGCGCGTAAACTTTAGTGTCGGACGGAGATAAAATACCACTCCATTAATTTTGCAGTGGCAATCTATTTCCTTTAAGGCGATATGGTACAGCCATAAGAAAAGCTCCGATGGTAACAACTTGCTTTCCCTATTTTCTCCGAATGGTTGCTCTAACGTCCAAAAGCAAATTAGGTTTGCATACATCTATGAAAGGACTACAAAAACCTAATTTCCTTTTAATGACCAGAGCAAACATTTCGGAGAAAACAGAGAAGGCGATTTTTTTACCGACCGAGACTGTACCACATAGCCTTAAGGGTCAAATTTTACGCACCCTGGGGAAAAAAAAGCATTCCAGTTTTTATTACCGACTGCGGCATTCCAACTTGCCTTAAAGAGAGCCTATCACTACAGTCCCTACTAAAAGTAAGATTACGAGTGAATATAAAATGTTTCTCAATGGACCAAAAAATTGAATGAAATCTGCCAGAAGCAGAGAATAATTTTGCATAGTGCCAAAAAGTTATTAACACATTATTCAAAAAAAAATGTACAACAAAAGAAATTTTCTCGGCTATCTGTTACATTTTCCGAATAATTTTATTCCCGAGAGAAAAAATTCTAATGGACGATGAATACAAATTCTTCAAAGGGAACACTCGAGTTCCGCACTTCGTTTAGTACGGATGGTCGAGTAATTCGATCGGCGAAAATTACCATATTCTACAAGAGCTTCCGCGTGAAGCGAATGTTAAGCTCTCGTTGCGCGCACATCACTCGCGGCGGGCCAGGCCAAGGTAAATCGTACGTAAACGGGAACGATGCACGTACGCGAAATACTATGAACTACCGGACTCGAGTCTCGCGCCAATATGCACCTTCGTTGAGGCCAGAGATGTGTGCGAGTAAACGCGAGGCATTAAACCGACGATATTGCAGAGACTTTCTGGAGCGTAACTCTCGCTCTTACCCTCGTCTCGCTACTATTCGCCGGACAAGAGAGAGATGTATTTATGTGCAAGCTCTACATGAAACCTCCCTCGCCTTCCCCCCTACCCTGGAATGGACAGGTCAATTTATTCCCCGGATTATTAATCACTTTCGGCGATAACGTCGAAGAACTTTGTTATCGAGAGGCCGACCAACTCTTCAATTCAGTCATTCATACGATTTTTTTTTCCGAGACGTGTCGATGGACCCCGCAAGGGCGATTCGCATGGAACCCGCATGCGTCAACGTGTACGGGAAATTATGATTAATTATCATGTGTACATTGAGGCACGTGGACCCGCGGATAAATATAAACGAGAGAAGACGTCAGTCCTGACGGACGTTGGCTCCGAGTTTCTCGCTCGTTAATGTACACGTATCTCGAGATTCATGACAATTACGACAGACAAAAAAATAACAAAATCGACCAGTTGTTTTTTTTTTTTTTTTTTTTTACACAGCATCCAGTTAGTGAGGCACATAGACACGCGTGATTTCTTTTTACCTGGTTTCGCCGACGAGGCCTTAAAGGTCGGTGCGAACATAACGCTCTCTGCAAAGATCGAAAATATTTTCAACTTTTTTTTTTTTTTTTATTAAAATTTACACCAAGTTTTTCACTTTTTTACCGACAAATCACTGACGGTCGAATTATTTTTGTCGCCGAGGAGATTTGTTTCGCGAATATTTTTATTACTGTTGCTCGAGAAGCGGCGAGCGAATTCAACGCGCTGCCAGCAGTTTAGCAGAGCTTCTCCGTAGCTGCGAGATCAATGGCTCCGAATTGCCAGCGAAATTCGATCACGCCCGACAACGACCAATGCCGCGACTCTCGGCCCACACGGGCCCCTGAATCATCGCGGTCGTTAGGAAACTTTTGAACTTTCGGATGAACTTCGACCGCGGCGCTATCGGAAGTTTCGGGCCGATGCGGAGTTTACCGGACGAGGCGTCGAAGGACCATCGACACCCTTTGCCCGGGCCCGATGACTAATTGTCGATGCGAACTATTCGTACAAATACTACAGTTCGAGCCGCGAAGAAAGATAAATTCGCCGTTGTTCAAACAAAGCTTATTGCACGCCTCGAGATCGTTTGACGATGGGAAACGACTGGCAAAAATGCTGCAACACCTTTTTATTATTTTTCAAAAGTCATCGCGAATTTAAGAGAATTTTTATCTAAAGGCTGGACCCATAAAAAAGTTAGTGAAAAAAGTGAAGAATTAATGGAAAAAAATTATAAATGAAATCTCGAAACGATTCGATTCGTACCAACGAGTTTGATTGTCAATGTAAACAAATAAGTAACAAAAGCCGCGAAGAAGTTTCGATACAAAACTTTTTGGCAACGGTGCTGGAACACTTTTGCCGATTACCGCACGGAGGCTGCGGTAAAACAAGACATGCCCCCTCGACAATATTTATCGATCCTCATTTCGCGACGTGGATTGTGTCGTTGCCAAAAGACGGATTACACGAATGAATGAGCCGCGGCAAAAGCATTCGAGAAGAAAGTAACGCCAGTCGCAAGATTGCATTGGCCGCGAGTGTGCCAAAGCTTCTTTCTTTTTTTTTTTTTTCTTTTTTTCCTTTTCAGATTTTCATCAGAACTACCCTTGAGACATTTCAAAGAGAGCGAAAGGCGCGTATTTTACAACGTCGGCGTATGCGAGAGGCGTAAACGCGAGAGCGCGCGCGCCACTCATTAATATTAGAAACGCTCTTGATGAGCTCGGACGACGAGCGAGCGACTCGCGTCTGGCAAGTTCGCGGGGAAACGCGGCAAGAATTCTTTCGCCTTTTCCGTTCCTTCCTCGCTTCTCAACCTCGCGCACAAAGAGGCTTTTCCTTCAAAGTTTCCTTCAGCCCGAACCAGCTCATCGTACGTACCCCCATTAAACATCGTAATTTCCTTTCTATCCGATACGAATTCGCTTTTCCTCAATTACCGTCGTTCTTTTATCATTTCCCGTTTTCTATTTTCATTTCTTTTTTCCTCGCTATCGCTACGAACTCTCTCGCGCGTCGATGCGGTGACTTTCGCATCGGCCTCAGGTGTACACGCGCGTTTAATGATTCTCGTTCGCGTTCTCGCTCAAACGCACCGAGAGATGCGGATGATCTCTAAATAGAATCTCGGCGAGGCCTCGCGCCGTTGCACACGCGGCCACGTTCGCTAGAGCGTCCGCAGAAAAATCTTCCATCGGCAACGACCGGCGTCGCTTTGCAATGGAAACTTTTCGCTCTCGACGCCCATCGAGAAATTTCATTTCCACGAATCGGCGAGAATACTGAAAACGAAAAGATAAGGAAAAAAAAAAAAATGCATGAGGGTTCGGATGCTGAACGGTCGCGGTTTTGAGAGGCTGCATTGTCAATATATAGGTATATACGTGTATATATGCAAGCGCACCGAACGTCACACGTTAGTCACGTTCGGTCCAATTCCGTTTTTTTTTTCGCGTGCCGTCGTCACCATTAAATTTCGGGTAACACGATCCCCCTCCCGCGCTTACGTAACGAGAAAATTAGGAAACGGACGATGATGGCAGCTTCTCCGCTCTCTCCCCGCTCGTGTTATGCTCGGGCGGGTCGAGCGTTACACAATTTTTGGGCGCGATATGCTCGTTTGAAACCGAAATAAGTTCCACATCGCGCGAAGTTCCACGCGCGACTCTGACGTGGATTGTTAAAGCTTTTTTCTCAAGAGATTCTCATCGACGAATTCTAGACCTCGAATTTCATTGATAAAACGCTCTCGTTCAACGCTTCGCGTGACGCACTCGCGAACGAGCTCATCTTTCGCGCGCACTTTCCCAATGAGCTCGAACCACCTGTTATGAAATCAATTTTTTTTATTTTCTATTCTTTTTTTTTCGACACAAATATTCGCGGAATATCTGAGATTTTTTTTTGAATGTCTTTTTTATTCTAGATTTTTTCTTTCACTCACTTTTTTCCACCATGCTCACTATCACTTTTGGAGCGGATTGCGATAAATCAACGATTCGTCGTTTTTGGGTCAATGAATTGTTGGGAAGTTTTTTTTTTTTATTTTACTCGTATGGGAATGCGATTAATTCGAGTGTCGAAGGCTTTTCGAGAGCGAGCTTTCTAGGCTCGTCCGAGGGGCCGAATAGTAGCCACGGAAAGGTGGAGGATGACTGAGGCGTCGAGACGCCGCGAGCTCGTGGCCGCTTACGCCGCCAGAAACAGCCCGGAGTATATAGACCGACGTCGAGAGAGGTTCAGGCGACTCCGACGGGATGGGTTCCCGGCCTACGTTCGCACGTAAATTCGAACGGCGGTGCTGGGTAATATCCATCGTTATTGCCAGAAAAATACGTCGCTCGCTCGACGGCAAACCGAGCTCTGCCATATACCAAAGCTTTTTTTTTTTTTTTTTTTTTTTTTTTTTTTTTTGAGCCTACAGTTATAAGTCACTATTGCATCGCGTTCGAGTCTTACCCTCGGTCAACTTTCGCCCTTCGGCGCGGAGACGCGAGAGGCCGTCGAAGACGAAAGCCCAACCGCTGGAAAGCTCCGGAGAGCACTTTGCCTCGAACGAAAAGCTTCTTAATCTTCGGGAGTGCCATGGAAAACGTCAGAGACTCGACTTGCGAAGTGCAATTTCGCGTCAACATTAAGACGGGACGAAGGTCTTGACTCCGGGGACATTTTTCACAATTATTGTTAATGGGTTTTACTTTTTGTGGCTTATTTTTTTTTCAAATGTTTTTAAGAGCGTTCGACGATTACGGGAAAAAAGTGAATTTTTTTGCAGGTGAAGAAAAATTGTATCATTTATCCTCGCAGTTTGTTGGTAGGTTTTCGCATTAGGCAAAAAAATTCCCAGGTTCATATAAAGAAGATTGTAGAAAAACTATAATTATTTTCAGATAAGAATTATTTTAAAGAAATTATATTTGGACCTGTGTATTTTTCACGTTGTCAGGACCCCGGAACGAATAAACAATCATATAGAATTTTTGATAGGGTATTTTTTTTTAAATATAGAAAAAAATAAGAAATAACTTTTTTTTAACTGCATCTGTCGAATGCTCCGTAAGAAATCAATTATTTTTTTTGCTATTGTTAATATTGTTTTTCTGGTAACTTCGGAATAAAGTTGCAATTCCGCTTCTTCAAAAACTTGAAGTTATCGAGCAATAAGTCCAGTGCAAAAAAAAATGATTTTTTGGAAAAAAAAAAAAAAAACTGGTCCATGTTTATCGAGTCGTCATTAGGCGCCTCAAAAAGCGTACTCGAGTAATGGAATTTTCAACGGGCCTCCAATTATCTCGAGATCTCCAGTCAAAACTAGGATAGTGCAAGACTCCATGCGGCGCTATTCATATATACAAATAGTGTATGAAGGACGAACACGTATATTTTCGTCGACGCTTCGGTAACGAGCGACGGGACGCGGAAGGTAACGCGTGTAACGAGTGACAAATGGGCGGAAGTTTCTCCGCGGCCCGATGACTCGTTGACGTCGCCGCGACACGGAGCCTCGTTCACTCGGGACCTTTCGCGGTCCGTGGAAAATCATCGATTTTCCCTTTCATAATTTCGTGAATTGAAAAAAAAAAAAAAAAAAAAAAAAAAAAAAAAATCTGCAAAAATTTACCAACTTCACGAATAAATTCAATAATTGGCAATACATATTAATTTTGTAAAAAAAACATGAAAACTGGTAATTTCGAATTTGTTAAAACCAATGTCTCGAAAAGTCGGAGATCGAGATTGACTCAAACAACATTATCTTCGTGACGCACCTTCGCCAAGCAGAAATCCTTTGCCAACGTTCAAAGCCATGTCAATCTCGTGCAGCAGATCGGTCGCATTCGTTTTTCCACCAGCTGCAATGCCAGAGCCAAACCCTTCAACGGAAAAGCGTGCTCAAGTGCGGGAAGTTAAAATAAAAAAAAGAACCAACCAATTCAAATAATAAACGAGCGTTGCTACGATGTACAGACGAGCAAAATAAAAGCTTCACGGGTAAGGGGATTTGTTAGCAGGGAAGATTGCAAATTTGTATAATTGTATTAAACGAGCCTGGCCATTTCATAGTCGGTAAGAACGCTACGATGCATTATTTTCAAATGTTTCATTTGAAGAAAAATTGAAAATTCATTTCGAAAAAATGTATTCGTTTTCTTTATTTTATTTTTTCTATTCATTTATTTTTCAAAGTAAAAAGCTGCAAACTGTATTTGTTTTCTACAAATTTATTTTTCCATTCATTTTTTTCGAGGGAAAAAGACGCTGCAATGGCCTTGAATTGTATTGAAACATTCACAGTTGTTCTAGCAGCAATAAAATTGAAATTCAATTTTTAAAAATTCTTTATAAACGGTTTGCCTTTATAATGAATAATCCATTATCCAAATCTGTTTTTATCAAATACCGACAATTTTTTAGTAACATTTATTCGTGTACCACCAAAAATGTCAAAAGCCTTGTCTTGTTAATCATGCCATGCAACTATATCGAAATTAGTCAATTAAAGATAGAAAAAAAAAAATCGAGTGAATGTGATCGATTTTTTCATAAAACGCAACCATATCGATCGTGCAAGATCGTCACAGCTTATCGCGAACGGAAAAGCAATAGGGGGAAAAAAAAGGAAATTTTGTTTCCGTATAGTTTCGAATATTCGTCGTCAAAAGCGGCGTCCGAAAGGGAACGAATGCGTTTCCGCTCGCAAATTGCGTGTTCCCCTCTCTCTTTCGGCGTGCCGGCAGGTTTTGTGTATACGAGAGCTCGCGGGCGACAACACTCGGAAATAGATGAAAAGCGAAACGGTGGTTCCGTAAAGCCGTACCCGCGCTAACCGGGATACGCGCCGTAGTGACGTCCAGTCAGTGGCCTATTTTCTTCCAACGGGCTTCCTAAATATAGCGGACGTGTGCTCTATACATGAATCAGCACATGGGGGCTTCGCGTACGCAACGCTCGTACCCCCGCAGCTAGCGGTAACGCACTTTGCCAACGTCGGCTGATATTTCGATTCGTAAAAAAAAAAAAAAAAAAAATCACTTGAAGATGAATGGTATCGACGATGCAACGATTTACGATTCGTCACGAGCGCTTCCTATAACACGCTGGTTCATTCTTTCAGATTTGCTTCCTACCCATTCGCGCGACCGGAATTCTCGTCTCTAATATATCAGTTGACAACATGACAACGGACAAGCGTTCGGTTTCAACTTTGTTACGAAAAGTTCTGTATCTCTTTTTTTATTAGTATCAACAAAAAAAAAAAATGACAAACCCAACAGATCCATAGATACAAAAGAAAAAGATACTTTATAAAGTTTGAAAAATTGTCTACTAACGAAATTTCGTTTTTCAAGTGTTTCACGATTGGTTTTTTTTCTATGTTAATTTACCAATAATACTGCATATCTCGTTATTTTATGGTTGAAATTTTTTTAATTACCATATTTTTTTGATTTGGATTTATGATATTTGTCGGGCGTGGGTCAACGATGAAAATTTTATAATGCACTCTTCAAACAGGCGTTAGTCACGATTAGCAATTCAAACAATCGGAGCGAAAGTGAGAGTGAGCGCGAGATAATAACAGAGAGGTGACGGTAATGTCTTTTTTTGTTTCAGCGAAGTTTCAAAGAAAATCGTCAAATACAAGACCAAATCGTTGTGTAAAATCGCATACATATCTATGTGAACAACATTACGGATATGAGATAATTGATCAATTTTTTTTTGTTTTCTGTCGAGCACTCGAACGCCAGCAATCGAAACACGAGACGAGCACAAAGCCAATCCTCTTAAGGAGGGTGCATCGTTAGAACTGGATTTTAAAGTCAGGTTCCGAGCGAATTTCAAATAAATCCCAATGAAATAAAAATCTGAAAAAAATCAACTACGACGGGGATCTTAAGATAGTACTAGCGTAAAATCTGACTTGAAGAGAATTTACGAACGCTTCTCAATGGGAAAAAAATCAGGCATCAACTGCTGCAGTGACTGATTTTGCATAATAATAATAATATCAAAATGTTACCAACAAATAAATAAAAAAATGAATAGTTTAACAAATTACCCGGCAACTGAACTTTCTTGTGAATGAAAATGATTCGTAAATTTGTCCGAACATGTATGAATTTTTTAAAGAATTTTGTCAAATTTTTGAAACTTCCGTTTTCATTTTACATTTTGTCCGACGAAAAAACGAAAATTAAAACAATTAGCAAAAATGTTGAAAAAGTTGATACGAATTGGGATAAATTAACGAATCATTTTCATAAAAAAAAAAGTTTAGTTGCCGGGTAATTTATAAGTGCTCTCTGAATCTCACGCGAACGTGATCAAAGTCAGACTACGCTAGTACTATCTTAAGAATTCTAATTTTACATACTAACAATGCCAAAAAATTGTTCAACGAATCTCGCGGTAACTGAACGTTTTTCTCGCAAAAAATGATTTATTTGAAAAAAAACAGGATATCCCAAAAATTAAAACAAATCCGAAAGAAAATTAATATGAATTCCAAAATTTTATAACAAATCCATTTCCGCTAAAAAAAAGTATAGTTTACTGGACGGTCTCTCAATTGTTTTTTAACTAATTTGTTAATAACTCTGGCATCATTATTATGTAAAATTAATATTCTCAGCAGCTTCTGTAAAGTTGTTTTTTTTTAACGATTTTCATCCGTTTGGAACGTCTTGGAATTTTTCTCTGAATCTCACTTTTGTTTACCAATGTAGCGATACACGATCCTTGAACACGCAATGGGTGTCGAGGGAAGTGTGCAGGCGTCATAGACTCACCGTCTTCGCCCTTCCCGTTGCTCGTAGCGAGCTCCAGAAATTCCTGCAGATGCTTCGGTAGGCACTTCGCGTCCTTGATCTCGCGTCCGTCAATGAGACACTTCGCGGCCTCGTGCGCCGTCTCACCGACATTCGTTTTCTCCACTCTTTCGTTGGACGTTTCGACGCTTTTCTCAAAACTCATCGTTGTCTCTTCGCTCTTTTTAATCACTCCGTTCTCGTTGTTGATCGTCTCGGATTCGCTGCTGTCGTCGAGATTTATGCCGAAACGGCTCATGCGATTGCGAGCTCTCTCGATGAATTCCTTCTCCATCTTGGTCATTCCCGAATTAGCTTCGCTCTTCGAGGCTCCCGAGCGCTTCGGTACCTTGTCGAGATCCGCGTGCGAGCTTATCTTTATTACTTTGTGCTGCTTTCGTTCCTCCCTCTCGAGAACCTTGTGCACGTACTCGTCGTACATCTTGCGGCGAAATATTTCGCCATTGACCGGCAAAGCGTTCGCGCGTTTGGCTTCGGTCGAGCTCGATGGCTTTTCGTTCGCGAAACTCGCGGATTTCGCATCGTCACGTCCACCCCCGCTTCTCGATCCGGTGAAACAATCGGGAATCTTCTCGTCGTCGAAGAATCTTTTCCATTGTGAATCGAGCTCCGCGGGATCATCGATACTCTTCATACCGGAACTGGAGCTTCTTTCCTCGACGTTCTCGAAGCTGGTCGACGAATTTTCCACACGGACGTTGCCCCGATCTATCACGGATTTCGTCGCTTCGCGATGGCCTTCTTTTTTCGTGAATTCCGAATGTCCATCGTCCTCGGTTCTGGACTCTTCGCGCCAAGATTCCCGTTTATCAACTTCACCTTCCGGAAGATTCTTCAATTTGCAATCGTTTGCCCAATCGCCCGTTCCAAGTTTGTCCCATTCTCGATCGTCATCAAGATCTATCATGCTCCGAATTCTCTCGAGGTTATCAGCGTCGATCTGACCCTGAAATTCCTCGTAAGCGCGTCTCTCCTCCTCCTCGGCGATGATGACTTCCTTCAGTTGATTCTCCAACTGTTCGATGTAGTCCAATTGCCGTTCGAACAGTTCCTGCGGCAGCGAGTATCTCCGACGATTGTCGACGATCAACTTTCGTTGATACTGATTCTTCGCCCCTCCCTGCAAACGCTTGAGATTCTCGATTATCTCCGTCGCCGTGTTTTGCTTCAACGCCTCGTGGTCCTGATACTTTCGCGGCTCTAGACGACACCGCGGTGGTGTCTTGTCGAAGATGCTCGTCGTGTCGATGCAAGATCTGTCGACGACGATCGGCCGTCGCGACGACTTGGCTTTCGTCGCTTCGCGATTGTCTCTGTCGTCGATGAGAGCCGGATTCACGTGACGCGAATCGATCGTGCCTCTGACGACGCTAGGCGGTGTCCATTTTCTCTCGCCGGCGTCGTTGGCCGACTTGTCGATGATCGCGCTCTTCAGCGAAATCGGACTCTTGTCGAAGTGCGAAGGCGTCGCGGAGCGCGCGACTCCGGCTTGCTGTTTCTCATCCGACCCCGGTGCAGAGCGCACTATCAGCGCCGAATTGACACGATGACCCGCGCTCTCGCCGAATCTCTTCCCAATTAGTTGACTACTGTTCTCCATTTCTGTTATGACTTTGTCGTACATTCTCTCGTAACAGCTGCTCGACGTATTTCTCGTCTTGCCAGATTCATTCTGGTTCTGGTAACGAGCCCGTTCTTCTTCGCGATTCGGAGCTTCGTTATCAACGGCGCTATTTCGAGTCTTCGCGTTGTCGTTGACACTCTCTTCCGGAATCGTTCGTACCGACGAGCCGCGCGTCGCGCCAGTGCTTCTCTCGGAGCCTTGTGTCTTCGTGACGAAATCTTGAGTCTCGGATTTTTCCGAAAACGCGTAATCGAGATTATCGCGTCGGGCGAGGCACAGCCAATCCGAGAGGCGCGTCGCTCTCAAACGATCTTGCCTGAAGTCTCTCGAATCTTCCGATTTTTTGTCACTGCACTTGGCGTCGTTATCACCGCTTATCGCGTTCATGGATTTCGCTGGGTCGACCGAAGGCTTCCGATTGGACGAGGTTATTGGATTCTCTTTGATAATTTCCAGGAGTCGATTAGCCGGACCGGAAGCCCGACGATCTTGAATCTGCTGATTGCCTTGACCCGCTTCCTTGACACGCCCAATCGAATCGTCGCGAGATTTGATTTCCGGTCGCAAGTCGACCCGATAACGCGGCACCTTGACCTCCTCGCCTCCTCGTCTGTCCTCGTGATAGCTGCGACGGTTCAGATACTTTTTGTGAAGATCGAGCAGATTGTCGGCGCTCGTTCTCACCGTGTTCTCTTGCTGCGACGGCGACAGGCACACCAAGAGTCTCGGATCTCCGATCGTTGGCACTCCCATCCAGGTTCTCGGTCTCTGCTTTTGTTTGCTCATCTCATCGGCGGTCACCTCCGAATCCGAATAGCAGCCACGATTTTCGGCAATCACGTTCGCGCACTCTTGGATAGTTTGCAGATTATTTAATATATTGAATTTCGACAGAGTTATCTCGTTTATTATCTGAAGACCGTAGGGCAACGAGAGGATCTTTCTTATGCAGAGATCCTTCAGTAGATCCGGACGAGGGTCTTCGAGCTTTCTTGCGTCCTCGACGTTCTCATCGCCCAAGGGAACGTAATAGAGATCTTCCTGC
Organism: Ischnus inquisitorius; assembly: GCA_963924025.1. Classification (NCBI taxonomy): domain Eukaryota; kingdom Metazoa; phylum Arthropoda; class Insecta; order Hymenoptera; family Ichneumonidae; genus Ischnus; species Ischnus inquisitorius. The sequence continues at coordinate 16,485,970 of OZ001251.1, forward strand.
GTTTCGTCGGTCTCTCGAGTATCCGAGATCGAAGAATTTTCTATTTTTACCCGCGACTCGTGTCTCGTGTCTTTCTCGTGTTCCTCGCGAATCTCCAAAGACGCGAGATCCGTGAACGAGGACGAAGGATTGAAGCGCACTGTGTTCGGCGAGGCAGCGCCGCTGCTCGACGATTCCTGATCATCGACGTCGTCCGCTTGTTCGGGACTCGCCGCACCACAACACGGATCAAATTCTTTCCTCGATTCCTTGGGGAGTATCAACGCGGGCAGGTCGCTCGGGCCGTCGACGGAATTTTTATTCGCCACGACTGTCCCCGAATTAGTTTGACCGTGGGAAGAGGACGTCACGGCGTTGTTCGACGCTTCGAATAATCTCGACGAAGTCGGATGATACGACGGCTTTTGCTGCCGTCGGGGCGGCCTCGCGGGCCTCTCGGCTTGGTTATTCTCGACCGAGACTCCACAGCCCGATCGACTGTTCGAAAGAATTTTCGATTCGTCGATCGAAGTACTCGCCGCTTCTGGCACGATATTCGCCGCACTCGAGCCACCGGTTTTTATTAATTTCTCAACGCTGCTTCGTCCTCCAAATGACGATATTTCCTCGTAAAAATCTTCGGTCCGGTGAAATTCAGTTTCTTCCGAATGCTCGACGTGTTCAACGAATTTTTTTATTTTTGGAGTCGAAAATTCGGAGGATAATTCGATTGGAACGATTCTTTCCTTGCTTGGATTCTTCTTATTCTCATCGGTCAAAGTTTCGTTCTCGACCTTGCAATTCGATAGATTGTTTCTCGCGTCACTCAACTTCACGAAATTATCGCCGCTATCCGAGGTGATGTTTTCGATCCCGGCATTGGGATCTTTAACGTCGGGATTTTGTTTATTTATCTCGATGATGTCAGCGCACCGCTCGTCCGACACTTGCCGTGATACCTTAGGCCGCCGGCGCGCCAAACTAGAGTGCCCGAAATTCGGCGTAGCGGTGTCTCGATGATGCCGCTTCTGCTGCTCCTCTGCTCGGAGCAGCATCACCGCCGCGTTCTCGTCGTCAACGTGGTTACCAGCACTCGGCGCTATTTCAAGTTTCGCGTCATTGCCAGTGGATGAACGACCGATGTCCGCCTCGTCAACGACGACGTTATTGCGCAACGGCTGATCGCCTGGTCGATGATCGTCGAAAATCTCCGACCTTGTGATCATCCGCGAATTATCGCTTCGATAGTAGAACCGATGAAAATCGTCATGTTTGTCGGTAAGCTCGAAGGAATTTTCCATCAGATCATTATCGTTCCAAAAGGCTTCAAAATCCAGAGGCAAGGGTGGCAAAGCTGGCGGAACATCGTCCAGACGCGAGTTTACGACTCTCTTTGCGTAATCGACGTTTTCGTAAATTCGCTCGCTCGTCGTTCGATCGTTGACGGCGTACAGTTCGTCCGGCAATGGTGGGCGTTGCGGTGATTCGTTGCAATTTTTGTTTTTCGATAAACGCGAATTTTTTCGTCGCATCGGAGGAACCGGAGGCCGCTGAGGTGCGAGCAAAACTTCGTCAGGCAGAGCCGGCACTTCCGGCAATTCGGGGAGAAAATCTATGTCCGGTGGTGTCGGGGGTCGAAGGGGTTCGTTTTCGGCGACGGGAGTCGAGAATCTCGCCGGTGGGGCTGGTGGTTCACTCTCGTTGGTCGAACAATCGTCTTTTCTCGCGATTCCATTCGAAGCTTCGTTCGTGGACATTTTTTCTTCAGCATTCGGAATCGCGTTCGATTTTATTCCATTTTTTTCCTCGCAACCGATCGATACCTTTTTTTCCTCGCTTCTCGAAATTTTCGTAATTTCTCGGCGTGTCTCCTCGGTCGACAGCACTTTTTTCTGATTTTTCACCGTTCCGAGGGCGCCGATCCCGACTTCCGTTTTTGTCGAGCTTTCACTTTTTTCTTCGAACACTTTTTCCCTGATTGAAGATCCCTTTGTCGCGGATTCGTTCGCAGAAAAATCGTGCTCACCGAATTCAGCTTCAAAATCGACTTTGCGATCTTCCTTTTGAAGATTACCGATTTCTCTTGCCGCACTTTCGTTATCGTCTTCCTGCACTTTTTTAGACATCGAAGACTCTTGATTCGGATTAACGTTCGTGGAAAAGTTGCTTTCGCAGAATTCCGCAGCTTTGCCGTTCGAATCGCGTTTTTCTCTTCTGAACTTGCCGATCTCTCCGTTAATGAAATCGCGTATGTGCCGCTCGTCGCTTTCGGAAAATTTGTTGTCGCCTTCCTCCTGTATTATGTCCAAGAATCTGTCGGCGTTCTTCGCCTCGGCGTAATAAGACTCCAACAAAGCGCGTTTCTTGGCTCTTCTTTGGGACGAACTTTCATTCGATTCGCGCTCGATCTCGACGATCTGCGCGTCTTCGCGCAGCGACGGCAACTCGAGACTCTCGATGAAGAGTTTCAGTTTGTTTGCCACTTCGGTCGTCACCGAGGAATCCGAAGTTTCCACGGATTTTTCAACGTCGATCGGAATGACGCGGATCGTCGGTGATTTCGAACTTAGCGAAGCTTGGCTGGTCTCCGGCGACATTTCCTTCGGCACTTCCATGTCTGGCTCGGATTTGTCGACTTCCGTTGCTCCTTTTGCCTCGAGATGTTTTTCCGGTGCAACGAGAGGTGACGCGTCGCTGTCGCGGACTTTCACACATCCTTCATCCTTTATCGTTGCCGTTTTCTCGTTATTCACTTCTGACTCGTTGGCTCTCACAACCAGGTCGAATTTCTCTTCCAAACTGTCGTCTTCAACGGAAGAGCTTTCTTCCTGAAGATCTTCGTCATCTGGGACTCCTTTCTCGTCGAATTTCTCCTCGCTATCCTCTTTCGGAAGACTCTCAACGTCGACGGATTCAGGATTTTCTTCGTTCAAGTCCGTAGAAAAATTGTCTCCATCATGATCGTTGGTGTCTACCGATTTTTCTTCCGTTTCGTTCGTTGATTCGTCTTCGTTCTTCGCTGAACCACCGATCTCAGGAATCTCGATGTCTTCGAGGCGACAATTCTCCTCGAGATCCGTCTCGTCGTCGACTTCCTCCGCGATACTCTCGTGACAGCGTCGATCGGGAACAGAGTCCCTCTCGACGTCGGATTCGGCTTCGACGACGAAAGCCGCGGCTGTTGTTGGCCTGTTGGAGCTATTGTCGGTGTCGGCGTCACTGTCGCTGACCTCGTGAATCTCCGGACCGTCCCTCTTGTTGTTGGGCGCTCTTGCCAACAGTGCCATCGCGAAATCGTGTTGGCCAAGCAGTGTGTCGACCTTGGACGCGACGCCGCACGGCAGCGGCTCGACGGGTTCGATAGGCTCGGATATCGTGACGATTGTTCCGCCGGCGTCGTCGCTCGTCGTCATTCCGGTCTCGAGAATACCGACACCGGCGACGTGACCGATACTCGCCGCTAACGGCAAACCGCTCACGCTCGTGATCTCGAAGATCTTCGTCTCGGTGTTCATGGCTCTTCTCTCGACTCTGAGCCTGCGTCTCTTCGCGGCAGCGAACGAGGCCGACGACGAGCCGCGGTTCGCGTCTATCGATCCTTTTCCACGACGACCCTGAAACTCAACGGCGACGCCGGTACCAATGCAACCCTCGCCGACGCGGCTCGTCGTCTCCTCGGTAGTCACCCTGACCGGGTGCCCGTTGACCTTTGCCTCCGTCAGACTCGCGTTTACATTCTCGTTCGCGCTTTTGTCGACAATTTTTTTCGAATCAACGTCGTTGGCTTCTTTGAATTCATTCGATATTTCGTCGACGATCTCGCGAATCATCGGTGTGTATCGATCTTTTTCGCATTTTTCGGCGAGCTCGAGATCGGTATCGGTATCTTCGCCTCTCGACTCGCGATCGAGAGTATCGTTGTGTTTGACGGGATCATCGTTCGCTACGCTCTCGAGATCCGAGAGTTGCTCGTCGTTGTCGCCGGTCGCGGCCGATCGTGTCTGCCGATCTCCGGGCCGTTGCTGATTGTTGCCGGTCCTCTTGTTGTTGCGATTGCGGCGTTTTTGTCGCGTGCGCGAGCCCTTCGGCATCTTGATGCCGTTCCAACGACCCTCGCTGTCCTCGGTAACGTAACCCGATGTATCGACGATCGGACGACTCCTCGATCCTGCCGGACGGCGACACAGTGCTTTCTCGTGGATGCTATATCGTACGAGTTGTACTCAACATTGACGCGGGAAGATTTGAAAATATTCGAGCGAAAATCTGCGAACTGTTCGGCTCTTTCGTGTGTCAAAGGGTGTTCCGATGAAATCAGGAGAGAGCGGGACAAAAAGATGCAAATACAAGTTTACCGATCCTGTAGATTAAATTTTGGACTTTTGTAAGTTAAATTTGCAATTTGCAATAAATTTCAAAAAAATTGTATTTGCTTATTTTTGCCCGCTCTTGCCCGCTAGATCTGATTTTAATTGTTCCTCCGATATTTCAGCTGCGATCGCCGATCATCGCGGACGATCGGCTGCAATGAAAGACCTACCAGATTTTTTCCCTTTTCAAACTGACATAATCCAAGACCGAATCTCGGAATCGGTATCACGACGGATGTTGAAGATTCGACAATATCGTTATGACCAATCCATATCGGTCCCGTTATCGCCGATTATCGCGAACGATCTGCTGTGACGTCGCGAACGATCGATGCGCGAACGTGTCGAGAAATTGGATCAAACCGATCGAGGATTCAGAAATGATTTTGCGACCAAGTGCAGTAGAGATATGTGTGCGTGATGCTTGCTATTCCATGATTCTCTTACGCGATGTGCGCACCGCATGCAGACGTGTGAATTAAAAAGCTGATATTCCAACGGTAGAAGTGAATATTTACCGAATGCGTTCGATCCGCTCGATCGCGAACAACATTTCTTTGCGATTTAATGAGATTTTCATGTTTTTTTTTTTTTTTTTTTTTTTCGTACTCACTCTTATTCTCTCCGTCGGTCCTTCCGCGTTCCGTCGCGATCGGCGATTTCTTCAAGCCACCGTTCTGACTGACGAGTATTCCGCGCTCCGTCCTCGTGTCATCTGAAATTCAATACAATACTCGTTCTTCACTCAGAATTACGCCGATAATCCCCCTTTTTTTTTCATCTGGTTTTCAACAAAATGCTCTTTTCTTATTTTAGATTTCACCGATAACCAAAACGTTTTTTTTTTTTTTTTTGGAATTCGATAAAATGCTCTTTCCTAACACAAAATTTTACCCACGATCCCGAAACTTTTTTTTTTCATTCGAAATTCGATAAAATGCTTTTTTCTCACACAAAATTTTACCTACGATCCCGAATTTTTTTTTTCATTCGTAATTCAATATAATGCCCTGTCCTCACTGAAAATTTTACCGCCAGTTCCCGAAACTTTTTTTTTAATCTGAAATTCAATGAAATGCTCTGTTCTCAGTAAAAATTTAATGAGCAATCCCGGATTTTTTTTTTCTATCAAACAGAAAAAATGTATCAATCTGATTAATTTTATTGAAATAAAAAAAATCTAAAACTGCCTCTTCGTCGCGTGAATGAGTGTCGAACCTACTTGATACGAGAGAAATCGGCAATCGCGTTCGCGAGCGGGGCAATCGGATCGTCGCTCAAGCACAATCTTGGACAAAGTCCATGAGAGCTTCGTGCGAGCGTAACACGAAGACACGGTCGGTATCGATTCTCGATGGGGACACACGGCGCGGTGTGCCTTCGAACGAGCAACTGGAATCGCGCGTACGTACCGAGTGCGAACGAGAGAGTTCCAGCCACCCGCGATACCCGCGCCCTGGACCCCCACCCACACGCCGAGCGCAGAAATCGTCGAGTGTCCACAGGCGCGTACGCGGACGTGTGCGAGGTAAGCGCGAGCTAAACACCGACGAATGTGGAACTATCGGGCAGTCAGTCATATTGTATCGAAGCTTACGTGTGCAGAGGCGCATTCGGAGCGGGAGAAGATACGAACACACCCTCGAAGCCGCGGGGAAGGGATTCCGATGTGTTTGCGAGCGATTCTTTTCGACGCTTCCGCGTGCACGCTCGCTAGAATCGCGTTTGTGTGCCCTTTAAGCGCGCGAGTGTTGGGAAAAAAAAAAAAAAAAAATTACGGCGCTGTGTACACACCCTCGAGTCTCCCACTTTCGGTAGTCGGGAATGACAAGCGCAGAGTAACACGTACGCGAGCCCTATGGGCAAAGAGCGCGGGAGAGAAGGAGAGAAGAGATTCCCCTCTTCGTCGGCGTTCCGGAGTCGTAGGCATAGTGCCACTTCCGAGGGACTCACTTCCTTCCGCGTACAGAGGCATTGTATACCTGGTAGAAAATACTGCACGTGGCTCTTTGGGCTCTCGCGCTTTTTTCCGTACTCGCACTGTCCCTGCGCTTGCATATATTTATGGTTATTCTTACTATCGTTGTTCTAGGTTTTTTCTTTTTCTTTTTTTTGCGAGATACGCCAAGTAATACCCACTCCCATCGTCCCATTCCCATCGCGGACCGGTACACACCCCTCGCGATTCACACGCGCTAGTCAAAGCTCTCTTCTAACGTTATGTCATTGCATTTTTTTTTTGCTAACGTGGAACGGGAAATCTCTGTTGGAACTTTCCGGCGAGAGGTGAAGAAGAAATGTGGGAGATAAGTGATAAGTGTTGCATGAAGCGTTTTTTGTGCGTTGAGAAATTATTCTCGAACGTCGATTGTTGAAGAATAATATTTAAACCTTTCATTCCCGAGGAGTCGTTTACGAAAGAAAAGTACCAATTAAGGAAACCGAGGCGCCTTAAAAAAACAAAACAATTTTTTTTTCCTTATCTATTGCTGTAGATAAAAATTGCATTACGGACTCAAAAAATGCATATGTGGAACTATCAACCTGGATTTTCTGGAGCCATATCGTGCATTTTATTCGAATCCGGCGCGGTCAAAGTTTTTTCATTTGTCACAGGTTTCGGACCGAACGGCATGATGAATTTTCGCTTATGAGGTTTTTGTGCATTGGACAGTTTTCCACAATAAATGCAAAATCACCCGAAATCGATGATGTGGGCAAATGCATTTTGAGACACGCGGGACGAACAAATGGGTTATTGGCGATCGAGAAGGAGATAAATAATTCGGAGATGCGTGAAGGGATAAGCGACAGAAACGCCGGAAGAGCGATAGCATTGGGTTCGATCGTTGTTGCGTAATTTTTTGTACGAGAGTAATACGATAGATAGACGAGGCTGAAGTGGGACGACCGTTTCTGATCGGGCACGGCAACGATGGATGTCGAAGGGTGAAGGACGGCAGGACGGAAGATGCGGGGCCTGCGGAAACTCTCGTGGGCACGGCTCCTTCGGCCCATGACGCCCACCGCACCCACATTATCGGCGTACACGTTTTACGGCGTTGACGCATTTCTATTGGGGCCGACGGGGCTCCAAAGCCGATGCCATTATCGAGCGATTAATTAAATTTAGACTCTTCGATTCATTCCAACGAATTTGTATGCTCTTATTTACCAATTCGGTGAATAATTTATTTTTTTCGTTTCAAGATCTACTGATTTTTTGTTTATGGGACGTAGATAAAAAAAAAAATTAATTATTAACTATTAATAATAATATTATAAAAATAGTAATATTGTAATGATATAAGTAGTAATATTAACATTATTATTACCTATCAATTTAGAACAAATTTTAACAAGTGAGAAATAAAAAGAAATCATTTTATACCATTCGATTCCATGACATCCGGTGATCGATTTTCCGTCGAACTCTCCCGCGACTCTTTCGTTCGACAAATCGTCACAATTGTACTCGACTTGCCGATCGTGGGGCTTTTGTCGTTGTTCGCAACGTTCTCTCCACCGGCGACAATTGAACTCGATTCGTCACTCGTTTTGCCATCAGCTTCGATTTTTATTTTCACCGTCAGCGAGTCAGTGCTTTCAATCAGTGAATTCTTTTTCTCACTGCTCGCCGATGACTCGTTAACGATTATTTCACCCCTTCGATCGATCTCGATCTCCGGTTTCGAAATTCTTTCCACGCTTGACTCTTCGATGATGACATTTTCCGCATTTTTCGTCTTCCCGAGGGGATTTTTCGTCGTTTCGTCGCTATCGGCATCCTCGACTTTGAATCTCACCGTCTTCGACTCCTTTCTACTGGCCGGCGAACCTTCGCGACTGAGGCACGATTTGGTTTTCTTCAATATCGGCTCGCGCCCCAAAAGACTCATCATCGCTTCTTCGATCTTTCGATTTTCCTGGATAACGCGATCGACGCTGTCCCTGAACAATTTCGCTCGCTCTTCCGTAGTGTCCTCGACAGGAAACGCGTCGAGCATCTTCCCCGTCGATCGGTCGATCGGTTCCTCGAAATTTTCTCGAAAATCGAGAACGTCCCAGACGTAATCCGGCACAGAATCGGCGCTCAAGGCGATTGTGTTCATTCTTCGAAAATCGAGAGTGTCGAGGGCGTTTCGAGAATCGCGTCGTTCGTCGCTGTTCTCAAAAGGGCTCTCGCACTCGAGAAGAAACTTGAGAGCCTCGAGATGCTCGCTGTAGTCACGCTCGAGATCGAGAGGACCGTTCGGCGTCGCGTATCCGTTCTTCTCGTCACCGATTCGTATGTCGATCCTTCGCGGTTCTCTCGCGAGAATCTCGAGACTTCGCGAGCGCAACGAGTCCTCGGCGGGACTTCGAGCGTCCCCGATATTCTTGGCGACCGGATTTTTTGCCGATTCTCCCGATTCAACCGGTGGCGGGTCGACGATTTGTTTGTCTCTCAGAAGATCGCGCTTCTTCACTTTCCTACGCGTCTCCAGACGGGGCTTTGGCCTGCTGGATCGTCTCTTTCGCCGCCATGGAGCGCCGATCGCTCGCAACATGCCCGGAAGTCTCGCGGCCGGAACGATGGAAATTTTGCGCGAGCCGGCGCTCTTCCTTCCGGGTCTCTTCGTGATGAGCAACGGATCGCAGGTTTCCGTGATCTTTTCATTCTTTCTCGACGAACCGGTCGATTTCTCGTCGACGCTCGAGAAACACTGCGAGCAACCGAGAAACTTCATTTTTTTCTTATTTCTTTCACCGAATTTTCATACCGATTTCCGCCGATTTCTTAACGATTTGTCGCATTCATCGGATCTTTCGATGCAGAAACTAAGCGGAAGACACCCGATGCCAACGACTTCCGGTTGGTCCGAGATCTTTGCCGATTTCATATCTCCGACTGGCCCATTAATCGGGTTTCGCATCACCGAGCTCGATTCCTCGCCGACCAAATCGTCCACAGCGGCCCGACGAGCCGCTCGCTTCGTTCTCCCGGCATCTTCGTCGTCGCAGTCGCAAAATCACTAATTCTGTCGATGAAATTTTCTTTTTTCGAACTAAAAAGAACTTTTTAAAGCACAGTGTGTTCCAGGCCGCGATGACTTTTCGCCGAAGACGTCGTCGCCTTACTGAGGATACCGTTCGGAATGAATGAAGCGCCCGAGAGGCGGAGAGTGTTGTCGCTCCCCGCGGAACAAGACGACGCGGAGGGTCTCAAGTGGAAGGGTGTGTCACGACGGAGGCCTCGACGTTCGGCCCCGAAGACGGCACAGGCTGATCACTTGAGTGATTACGTTTTTTTTTTCCGATACCTTCCCTGTCCTCCGTTTAACCGCGGAAAATGTCGTTTTATCTTCAATAATTCCGAACCGTAGCCGCCCGTCGATCCATCAAGGGCACCGTTGCATTGCAATTGCACTCAGTCGAATATCTTGAATTGTACTCCACTGTCGAAGCACCGGTATTCGATGTATATCTCGTAGACCCATTAATTTCATTTACGCACTAACACTACTTTTTTCATCTATCGATAACGCGATACGCAGATTTGAAATTCTGTCTTAACAATTTAATTTTTATAATATTGTTACCCGATAATTAATTTATTTATATTGCATATTTTTATACTTTAAGTTGCCTTAAATTTAATTTTGCGAATTCGTGGAACGAAATCTTCTCCCGTTTCGTACTTTTGCTCGTTTTTTTTTTAAATTGTATGAGTAATTAGTAAAAGTTATTATTATAATTACTATTTATGTTATTTAATTTTTTGAACGATGATTATCTCATTGTGGAACTTTGGTTAGATTCTACAAAACGTAACGCAAGAGCACTAAAGTACTTCGATTCAAGGTCAGCCCGGCCGAACTTATTTTTGTTCATCCACTCGACCTCAAGACTACCGTGTTTCACTCGTTTTTGTTCGTTTAGCGAAAAGAGCGGCGCAAGAGCGAGCCCATCGTAGGCACGCGTGGCAAGGTGCATCCGCGAACTGTGGACAGTTGGCCATCGGGAAGCCACAAGAAGACCGCCGCCGTCGTCGTTCGTAGCCCAGAAAGTTTAACGAAGAGAGTCGGGGAGACCCCGCCGTTGTGTAGTTCTCGATTATTCTCGGTTTTTTTCTCTCTCATTCTCGTCCGAAGCCGACCGGAAGACTTAGGGCCTCGCGAAAGAGTTAAGTGGAAAAAGGGTGCGCCGTAGCGCGAAGAGTGGAGCGGGACGCGCCGAGAAACGGAGTAGGTTGACGCGTGGCCGTGAAGACGCACGGATATGCGTAGTAGTAATATAGTAGAACGTCTCGTTTGCCGCTGGGCCATCATTTGCTCGATTTCCTTGTTGGGCTCCCCGGTTAATGGAGCGTTTAGGTCGACTCCGCTCGTACACTTCGAGCCCTCCCTTCGCCTCGACTCCTTTCTTATACCGCTATATTCTCGTTTACTCTCGTATCTTACAATACAGTTCCCTTGCAGTGAATGCCGTTTCACAGACAATTGGTACGATTAGTTCGTTCTGTGGAGTGGCTCGGATAATGATGATGAATATCGGTATTTGTTCTCTCGAGACAATTGGCAAAACTCACGGAAGTTAGCCAATGCAGTTTGGACTTCCGAGATAAGCAAGATAAGGAAATAAAAATAAAATAATATACAATATATGATATATAATATATAATATATAATATAATAAAATATATGATATATAATATACATTTATATATTAATGTAATACATAATTATATAATAAAATAAAATAATGAACATTTCAAAAAAGTGCAAATAAGTAAAAAGAGCGAGAAAACAAAAAAAGACATTACTCACCGATTCCGTTGCTTCTGTTGGCCTCCGAGGATAGAATCTGGGTGCTCGACGTCGTCGTTGTTTTCGTCGTTGTTTCTGCCGAGAACAAATTTTTGTTTACTTATTTCTCCATCGGAATACATTGCTCAGCATTGATAATGAGGAAAAAGAAATTGTAATTACTTTTCAAAGTTTCGATCGACGTGTTTTCCTGTAGACTGCTCTTGTATATCCGTCTTTTCGGCGAGCCGCCGGTGTCCCTGTGACAAACGGAAATGGAAGCATCGTACGATTAATTAACGAGCAAGGAAATGCAACGGACTATGTATACAAATTGGAAGAGGCTTCGAGGCGTTCCACGTTGAATAAACGTTAGGGATTAGGTGCGTTCGCATTGGCGGGCTTCAAAGCGACAACTTTTAATTGGTCCTCGAACTGGTTGTCGAGAAGTTCGAAATTCAGTAACGCGATTCGCCGGAGGTTCGAAGAGAGTCGCCCGCGGCGGCTTGCGCTCAACGGATATTTTTTTGCGAAAGAAACAATAATTCTACCGTTTGATATGCACGGTACATTAACGCGTTCCTGTGCCATTCGTCACGGATGCTTAGAGAGAACCGATGCGATCACTGAACCGTTCCGATTCGGAACGCAGATACGTTAGTCTCCCACTCTGGCGCGGAGAATGGGGCAAAACGGACCGGCTGAAGAATACAGACCGTTGTCATCGTTCCCGAGGCAATTGACTGATAGTTAACAAATTTTATTCATCGCAAATACATTTAATCTTCGCAAATTCGATACAGTTGTTTGTGGTAACAATATGGACCAACGGGGCAAAATGGAATAGTTGCAAAATTTCAGCTTTGGGCCGTAAAGACTTATGATAATTTTAAGAAAATGTCTATTTTCTGACAATCGTAGTTTACGCACCGCTTACGACTACATTGTTTAACAAACTATTTTTTCAAAAAAACGACGCGTCTTAACGTGTCATGCCGCGTGCTTCACGACTCGGTGTTTCACAAAATTTGACGATAGTCCGTTTTGCCCCAAATTGACTTGGCGTTTGCCTGGTCCATTTTACCCCGGTGTCCCAATTTGCCCCCGTCTCTTCTATATTAGCCCAGCCGTGGAGAATCCACGTCCGGACAAAAGTGTGCGTGAGTTTAATACGAGCGAACGAAATATCCGTACTGATAGACGATAATTGATCCGGGGACTGGCGGAAAATACGAATGCGGAGGACGCCGCTCCCTGCGTGCACGGTTCACGTGAATCTCCCGCGCCAAGTGACCGACCCCGCTTCAACGGCGTGGTACATACGCATCGGTACGGCCTATACTTCCTGTTCCAATCAAGTGGACTCTGCATCTCGTTCTATCGCGGGCCCGAAACATCCTCTCTCTCTCGTTTTACCATCGAAACATTTTCGCATTGTAGAAACGACGGGGCAATCTGCTCGTTCGATTAATCTCGTTCCCATGTCCCGGTTAATGACAATTTTTCTCTCCGTTTGTCTCCATTCGTTTTCAGACTTTAATCGGCGCCATTGGATACACGGACAATCGATATTGTTCCTCTCACGGAAGTGTGCGAGCCCGAGACGAGAATACGGAGAATGAACGACCGACGGATTGCATGTGATAAATCGACTTTTCTTTGTTTGTCTTTCCTTTCTGTTACTCGTGTGAAATGAAATAAAAAAACACCGAGTATTTTTCTTATCGGCGTTACGGTATTTTTTGGTCCAACGCCATTGTGAAGTAATCTTTGTGAAAGAAAAATCTCCGTGACGGAACGGCACAAGCGGAACAAAGACCGAGGTTCACCCCTGACCCAGTTAATCCGCTCGCCTAATTAACCCCGAGGCTCGATGGTTCCCCGACGTCGGGTTAATCGATTTCAAACGGCAAGAGATTGGGCCGCGGACGGGGATGGGAATCTTGTTATGAACGCGTGGAGCGCGTCGAGCGTATCGATGATGACTCACTGATTAAGGCCGAGCTTTAGATGATCTCCAGCGTTTCGTAACAGCGCGTGAGATTCACCGTTCGTTAGATCTCGCGTGCTCTTGTCGTTGATACTGCTTATAAGGTCACCCTCTCGCACCCCTTGCTGCGCTGCCTTGCTGCCGGGATTCACCTGCGAACAATTACGAGCACGACATAATTCATTTGTTTTTCAAGAGCACATGCGATTCGGGACAATGTTTGTAAAAATCATATACAAATCGAGGTAAGGTAGGACTTGCACCAGATCCGAAGCCGGCCAAGTTCGAGAGAGGAACAAGAGAGCATTACACGTTTTTTTTAACCACTTGATCAAATTATTCAGTTATTAATCATTTCAAATTATTGTCATTATTGCATAATATTAATAATGATAATATTTTTTAAAACTTCTCATAATTGAAAATGAAAAAAAAGTATTGTTATTTTTTTTAATGCCGATTCTGTCCCGCGGGTCCGTTTTGCCCCACGTTCCTCTGCGACACCGTTAGAGGCTCTGTGGCGAGATTTGACTCGCCGGGCTGCCGTTCGACAGGCGTTGTCTGTCTCGTGTCCGAGCAATTTTTTTATAATTAAGCAATAATTATTAAAAAATATGTCTAGGATTACTCATTACAGTGAATAATCTATAAAAATCTAATATTTCGGTAATGAATTTTTGTTATCGGGTTCTTGCAAAAAAAACCATTTTTCGAAACGAAAAATTTTGAAGTTGTTTTGACTTCAAGCATGAACATAGCGATATCAAAAATTATTTTTATAACAAATATATATTTTTTCATGCACGATTCGAAAGAGTTGAAAAAGAAAAATGTATTTCTTTACTCTCGTGTATGTCTCACCATTGTAAGTCGTCGTCTCTGACCGGGCGAACAAAACTTCAGCATTTTTCGAGCTCGAATTCACCGATAGGAATCGTCGTATATCGCGATTGCGGATGTGGCGTATGGAAAAATGATATTCTGAAGCAGCATAAAATCGTGCGTTCGCTTGAGAGAACTCCGTATCGCAGCGGAGTCGAGGGAATTCGAATAGAAACGGAAAAAAGAGAAAGGAACAGAACGGAATACGACGAGAGTGCCGCGAAGTGTAGCTCCTACAGAAGCCGCGCGGGTAGCTCTTCAGCATAGACCCGAGCTTCGTTATCTCTGCACGGAGTCGGGAAGTGCGGCACGGGTAGACCGCGAGTGCGAAGAAGACGGGGAGAGCACAGCGTTGGGTGCTGCCCTTCCGCTAACTAAGGAACACCTTTCCTATCCCTCGCGTGTATGACTGTATATCCGCGAAAGAGAGATATCGAACGAGCGCGCGATCGCGGAAGCTACTTCGACCACTCCGAAGGCTTTGGCATTAGCTGTGTAAGCTCCACAGCCAACTAAAAGCCAGCCTATGCGCGAACCTCGGCACTTATCGGATTATCGTTACGCGCTGGCCGTCGAACGACCCAATTTTCGTACCGCGCCATTCGGGATCATAATATTATGCGAAACTCCGCCACTCGCGCGCGTGCAACCGGCGCGAGGAAAATTATTAATCATGAACAAAGTTTAGCTCGGCTCAGCGACGACCAAGTTCTCGCCGACTAATTGTTTTAATTGGCAATTAATATTAGCGCGGAGCGAAGTTTGATTCGATGATGCGGAGCTTTGAACTTGGCGAATGCGACGGTGGAAATATAACGGAACTGCGGGTTTCGTGGATCTTGGATGGAACGAGACTGCGGGGTGCATCCCGGCAACGCGGACCAAGAAGTGCCAGAAGCACCCAGCGCAAGTAGTATAGAAGCAGTAGCATCGGACCGGCGCCGAGGCGCCGGCAACCAGACTCGACCCACCCGACTGTAGTGTTTCACTACACTACTATACCTCGCTTACACATTCGTATTTTCTTTACTTTTTCTTTTTTCTTCCTCTCCTTCACCTTCGGCGACGCGTCGCCCATTTTTCTTTGCCACCGTTCCGGCTAACTTTCCTACCTGCGGTTGATTCTATCAGATCTGACCGGAAGAACGCTGCCGAAGTGTTGCAGCGTTTTTCTGTTCGATGTTCATTAGAAATTCGACTTTAAGGCTCTTCGACTGGATTACCAAAAAAATATTGAAAATAACATGTTTTCAACACTCGCACAAAAAGTACCACTTTTCGAGCCTGAAACACGTGCGAAAAAATCGCTTTTTTGCAAGGCACAATTTTGTATCTTTCACGCACTCGTAATAACGATTTTCGGACAACAATCGAAATAAAAAATGCTCCGAAGGGACAAGATTTAGAAAAAACAATTTTTATAGCATAATTTTTCGAAAATGTTTTTAACGATCATTGGTGTGAAATTGTTCACGAAAATAGTGATGAGCGTACATAGTAAGCCAGATTGAATGAGCCATCGAGAGAATTGCGCAATCCGGCATCGACCGCCAATCCCGAAACCCCGGGCCAAAAATCACGCCGAATCGTCGACGCGTAGGTACGCCGCTATATAGTCTGCTCGGCGTCTCGAAGTCGCCCCGATCCCGTTTTTATCCTCTGCGTCCCCCGTTCGCCCAATTCACTCGTGTATTCGCGTGTTGCTTCTTCGTCCCCGGAGATGCGAAAACTCGGTCACGAGTTTAAGGTCACTGTTGTACTGTATTTGGTGTGTATCTCCGAATTCGTACAGAAAAACGAAATCGAGAAAATCTATCGAAAACTTAACCGAGTTATAAGTCAAAGTGCTTCGTGTCCTATCTACATCTTTCGCGAGTCCTCGCATTTCTATTAAGGTGGTCTTTTCGTTACGTCTGACTGCACCTAAATTCGAGAGAAGAATGAGAAAGATTACAAACACTTCTCGATCGAACAAAAAATCGGAAAGAAATCGAGCATTTGGAAGGCGTTGAAAAAGGTGTTTTTGCATTATATATCCAGAATGTTATTGAAAAATTGATGAAAAAATGTGTGGCTCAACAAATTACCCGGCAACCTATTTCCTAATTCTATTTCGTTCCGAAAATGATTCGTCAATTTTTTTGGACACATGAATTTTTTCAGAATCTTATGTAATGTTTGGAAATTGCAATTTTGAACAAATTGTAACGTAAAGAAAACGCAATTTTGAACAAATTGTAACGTAAAGAAAACGCAATTTTCAAACATTAGATGAAATTCTGAAAAAAAACTGACTAGTGTCAAATTGTAACCTTTCATCAAGGTTCTTTACCGAAGTTACACGTGTTTGAAGTTCTGAAACTCGGATTCGAAGCGGAAACGATTCCCGATCGCTTAGGGAAACGAAGTGCGATGAGTAGAAAAAGAAAAAAAAAAACCCGATGAACGAGTAGACTGAGAGCCGGGTAGACGAACTAGCGGCGGACCTCTCATTCGAGTTTCAGATAAAAATCACGTCCCGAACGAGCGAGAGAGGCGAGAATGAACGACGTTGCGAATCGTCGAGTCACGTAGAGGCGCACCGGCTGCGAGGGACATCCAATGTCGTTGGCCGAAGTCCGCGCGGCCCTTTATGCACGAAGGCTCGAACTGCATTTTCCTACCTTCGGCAATAGAACGATCAACGACCGTTGCTGTCCGGAAAAAAAAAAAAAAAAACTCCCGAGAGCAGGAAAAAAAAGGAAACGCACACGTAGCAACACTCTCGTCTGAAATGTTCGAATTTCTCATCGGGAGCATCAACGAGAACGAGAATCGAATTTATTCCATCTCGATATTCGGCCGCGACGCCGAACGTACAGGCGTATTCCGAGTATTTGGCAAATTTACTACACCGCATAACCGAGGGATTTTGGTATAGATATGTAGCATCCACTGCAATGTGGCACCGGTGGTGGACGAGCTGCTCGATATTCCTGACTGTATATCTCTTCATCCTGGCCTATACACACGCAGCCGCTGCATTTTATTTCGCGTATTTCGCAAAGAGCCGCATAATAACGCGTAGGAATTGACTTTCGGAGCAGTTCGAGCTCGACGAGTCGCCGATATATCGCCGACCATGGCAATGCTCGGCGACTTTACGCGAAATAGGGGAGAGCGGGGCAAAACGGCATACCGGGGCAAAATGGTATTCACGCCCAATGGAACCAGGGCTTTCTTTTCCCATTTTACACAAATTCTATCATACGAGGGACTTCATTTCACCATTTCGTACCATTTTGCCCCGGTATGCCATTTTGCCCCGCTCTCCCCTAGCGAAGAGCAGTCTCGCGCGATCCTGCTTCCAAGGGGTACATCGACCTCGCGATGCAAAAACCAATTTTTTTTTCGTACACAATACTAAGAAATAAAATTGATGGAATCGCTCAAATATACCTTATCCAGTGTCGAAATTTTTTTTTGAAAAATATTGTAAAACAACTGTTTTTTGCGCGGTTTTTCGCAAAATTGAAAAAAATTTATTGAAAAACAACAATTGTTTCTCTCATCGTTAAAAAGCCTATTACTATGTATATTTCAGTAATGCTCTTTGAAATTAACATCGTTAAAGCTACAGCAAATTTACTTTGCACCATCTAAAAAAAATTTTGTTTTGTCTCTTAGAACGCATTTTCCTTCCAGTAAACACTGTGGATACGATGTTTTGAGTTCCTGGAGGAGAAAGAAATGGCCAATACCTTTTCTCGATTGAATTCGTTTCCCACAGAGCCCGCATAGGTCGCGACCTAATTCTCATTCTCCCTCGCTTCCATCGAACGATGGAAACGTTCAAAGAAATTTCGAAAACCGCGACGCAATCGCAAAATGAAATTTCACAAGGACGCAACTTATGCCGAGTCTCGCTTACAGACGACTGTTACTTTATGTACAGAGAACGTTTTGCTCTCTGGTCGAGGACATAATTGACATCATTGCGACTATTATTACCGCATTCCAAGGTGCAGCCCGTTCTCGTAGCTCTCGGCTCAACGTTAGAAGGCATCGGACTTAGGTTTTTTCGTCCACTAAGCACACCGAAGTCGAGTGCGTGTTCGTTTTGCTGTGGATCTCGACCGCCCAGACGGAGATCTCGAGGCTCGTCGTCGAGTGGCGAGTTTAATTGACCCAACGATTTTGTCCAATCAAGCTATCAACGTGCATCGAGCGAACGGAGACGCCAGACTGTCCGGCGTATCACGGATAAGGTACTCGAGAACGCGATGTTGCGTTTGCGTTTCAGTTTTCAGCTTGGAGGAGCATCGTACAATGTTACGGAAGAAGCAACCAGAGAGATACGCGCTCGGAGTGAGAAAAGGCATTGCGGAGCTTGAAACAGTCGGCGAGCGTATTCAGAATCAAGCGAGACGAGTTTTGAATTTCTCGCGGAGAAGCCCGCTGGAGAACGAACGAAGAGAGCAAAGAAACTGCTGAGGCCTACACACCCCGTTGTCACGAGGGAATGCTTCCAGTATCCGGCACTCTTCAACTACGTGACCGGAATCCGTCGCGCGCTCGTACGAGAGACTCCCGACGAGGATTACCTCGAAGCGTATAATATACACGACGTCGTGAGATCATTGCTTCGTCACTGTATAATATATACTTTCCTATATGTCAGCGGATCAATGTCAACAACCATCTCACGTGTCGCTTTACTCTCCGCGAAGAAACGATACTGTTACAACTTCATCGGCGCGCCGACGACCGATTGCGAATTTAACGACGGACCGATAATTGGATCGAGAAATTATTCAGCGCACGGTGGAACTATGAAGAGTGTTGTGAGTTTTAGGAGAATTCGCAACAAAATATGGAAAAATCGATGCATTTTTGAATCTTTTTTTGTGTGATATATGAAAAAAGATACTTAAAAATCGCGGCAATTGAAATTGCAACATTGCAAATGGTAGATAATTGTATTTATTCAATAACAATTCAATACTGGGCCAAATTTAAGCTCGACATTTCAAAAACTCTGAAATATCAAAAACAAGGGTTTTTCAAAAAAATCGAAATGCGGTGAAATTTTATCTTCTCAACGGAATTAGGATAAATTCAACCACAAACCTTGCCTGATGATAAACTACTTGTAAACAAATTTCAGCCAAAACTTCCTTTAAAGCAAAATGAATAATAATTTGAGGAAACATAAAAAAAAAGTTAATCTTGACTTAATTTTTCAATAATTTCATTGAATTTTTCATTGAATTAAATTTAAATTTTTCTAAATCTTGTCTCAATTTTTTCTAATAATCGATTCTATTAAGCGAAAATGTATCATTCAGCGATTGCGACAATGGGGCGCGACAAATACGTCTCGGTTTCTCATTGAGGATGAAAACGAGCCGCGGATGAAGAGGATTAATGGAAAACGTTGAATTTTCCGCAAAAGAAATAAACTCGAGAGCTTCCATTAAATATTTTAAACCGCGAGGAGATTCGCTCAATCTGCGGCGAATATATCGGGTGTTGTGAATCGTATTGATTTTTTTTTTCTATTTTTCATTGTGAAAGCGAGATTCCACGATCGAAGAGGAAAACAACGAGCTTCCACGAGAATTGCGGAGGACAAGCTCGAGAACGGTCTCGTCGCGAGCGTTCCATTCGAGGAAGAAAACGAGAGGCAAAGCGGAGAGGTTTTCTCGACCCGGGGTTTGCCGGCCCGGTCGTTGATGAGACACGACGAGCGGCGGAAGAAAAGATGCACCACCAGCAACGTGAAATGCATTATGCATTCACTGTGGTGCAAGCTACTTCCTCTCTATCGCTTCGTTTCTACCCTCGTCATCTTTCTCGGCCCTCTTTATCTTCGCCTCGTCCTCTGTGTACCGCACGTCGCCTATACAACGAGCCACAACGAGAGGACTTTAATTAGCCAGCGAAAGAGAGAAGCAATTATTTCTACCGTGTGATTTCAGGCTATTCGCCTCGCGGAAAACCGCGTGGACACTTGCGCAATATTTCACAAGTGGCGACTGCTAATCGACGAGAAAATACTCACGAATAATCGATTAACCCTTCAACAATCTCGTTGGAAATTTATAGATCGTCGTTTCAATTTTTTATGAATTTGTAGATTAATCTATTTTTTCGTCGATTTGGTTTACATGAGTTTAGTAAAAATCATTTTTCGTGCGATTCATTCGAATGATATAAAATAGAATAATTCCTATTCAAGTGAGCGACGATAAAAGTAACGATAGAAATAATTTCGTTTAATGGAAATTTCAATAATTTGAATCAAACTGTCGAGTACCGAAATATTTGAAAACTCGACAAAGTTGACTGCGATAAAACCTCGGAGAAATTAAAAAACAATATTATATTCCTGATTCAATGTATTTTCGATTCATATTGTTAATTTATTGTTTTAGTGATATTTTTCGAAAGACCGTTAAAAAGAATCGAACGTTTGAACGCTATGACACGAATTTCGGCGATTGAAATGCATTTGTTTTGAATCGATATATGCCCACGTTTCGAATCGATGAGAGAAAAAAAATGTGAGGACGCACTTGAAACGAATAGGAGTAAATGCGGAGCACGCGATGAAACTCGGTATTGAATTTTTTTTCCTCTGTGGAGGATACTTCGCGCACTTCGTTTCCGGGCCGGGACCTCGAACTTGATCCGCGAAACTGAACAATATTTGTCCCGTGTCGCGACGAAACGAGAGAAAAACAACGAAATCACTGTGCGCGCTCTGACGTTCACTGTTTGTCTGGTGCCTGCGTGCAAGCGCTCGTAGATTGGAAGGCTCTGGAGCTTCGATTAGGCCGAATGCTGGGCGCTTTGCTGGTACGAAATTCGACGCTCGTACGCCCACCGATGTATCGATAAAAATATATTCGTTCGTAACGCGCGCTATAATCCAATCGTTACCGGCCTATTTCATTTATCTTCAGTTTCTTACTCTTTTTTTTCGTTTTAATTTTTTCTTAATTTAATATTGGGAGCAATTTTGTTATACGACTCTTGTTTGAGTTTGCTCTTCGTCCCAGTTTACTCAACTTTTTTTTTTTTTTCGAGACGACGTTGTCGAAAACTTATAGATGGACCACTGAGCGAAGTAACTTCGCAAATTTAACACTCGAGAATTCCAGAGGCTTTCGAGTTCTTCCCTACGAGTGTACGTTTCGCCTCCGGGGCGCTCGCTCAGTTTCCAAGTTCATTTATTAAGGCGACTACTCGGAGTTTCGACGACAGAAATGGTCGGAGATACGAAATGACGAATAACTCTTGAATCACGCATTTCGCTCCGGAAAACTGGACTTCAAGGATGGTGCATTGTCAAAGTCTCAGGTTAGATTCAGAACGAATTTCGAATACTTTCCAATGAAATGAAAAATCGCGTAAAAAATGAGCTTTAGAGAAAATCCTGAAATGATTAATTTTGCATAATAATGATTCGAAAAAGACGCGCAACTTCTATAAAAAAAAAATTTGAAAATTTATATCCGGAAAAAGTTTTCAAAAAAATGTTTTGTTGTGTCAGTAAAATGAACAGATCAATTTTTGAGAAATAAGTTGACTTTTCGATGGACGCGTTGAAATATTTTTTCGTCAAAAAATTTGTTGACATGTTCACTTTCATTTATTTGTTTTCTTAATGAATATAGAAAAACTTTGCTTTTTTTTTCGAATTTAATTGAGAGTCGTCATTCTCTTTGCGACACAAGAATTTTC
This sequence comes from Ischnus inquisitorius, assembly GCA_963924025.1. Classification (NCBI taxonomy): domain Eukaryota; kingdom Metazoa; phylum Arthropoda; class Insecta; order Hymenoptera; family Ichneumonidae; genus Ischnus; species Ischnus inquisitorius. Next base: position 16,507,707 of record OZ001251.1, read on the forward strand.
AATACGGAAAACAATATCTTGGCAAAGAAATCGATTTAGCTCGTAAATCAGTGTATCCCATTCCGGGGAATTGGAAGAGGCGTTTTCCAATGAAACGGCAAAGTCGCACACTGCGCGAAACGTGTGCACTCTGTATGTCTATATACGTTTCTCCTAAATCCGTACGAATGTGCCCGTTGGCCGAGCGAACTATCGATTTCTCATGGTTTCACGGCGGTGCAGTCACATACAGTAGTCTACAACGAGTTTTCCTCGAGCCATTTGCTTTGATATTCGTTCACCGTGATCTACGACAACGACGATCAACGATGTATCGCGCATTGTTTTTTTTATCCCGTTGCATTCTTTCGAATGAAATCCCAGCCGAGGCCAGACTGGAGCAAGAAATTGCACTGGATCTCATCGAAGGAAACCGTTTGGTGGATTCAACCCCATTTGTTTAAAACAATGAAAATCTATGTAGACAAAAGTCAGTCAAAATGGCCATGTAAAAACAACAACTTTTGAAAATAAAAAATCTATAATTATAATTCATTTATTTATTTATTAATCCGAAAAAAAAAATTTTGCTATATAAATTTTAAAAAAAATTGCAGATACTATTATTATCGGTTCCATAGCCGTTCGCGACGATTCATCAATACGCATTTTCGAAGCGGTATTAATTATAAAAAAATAAATGATTGAATAAATGAAAAAAAAAAAGTTTTAGATTCATTGCATAAAGAGTCGACTGAGAGTCAATTAAATCGCGCAGTAGCGCGAGAGGGCGTCGCACCGAGGCGATAATGATCGAAGACGGCTTAATACGTTTCCTGCGCCGATGCGTGAAAGATGCGGTCAAGCCAGAAGCTCTCTCTGCGTACGAGCGACGGCTCTGGTACACTACAGGCTGTGTTACGCGAGTGGCGATTCAGCGAGCGATGGACTCGGTTCCTCGAGCACGCACGCACACACACGCGGGCGCGCAAGAACGGGGATCACGACCAGACACGACAGTGGCACCGCATCCAGTGGGTTGTAGCGTCAAACGATGTTGGATGCCACGGGTCGAGAATAACGCACGAAAATAGCCCTTCGCCCTCGCGGAAGCCGCGAGACGCCCGCTCGATCGCACCGACGACCATCGTCCGTTTTCTCTCGCGAGAGCTTCGCGCAACTTCTTGAACCGCGCTCCTCGCCGAGAACGGACACTCGCGAGAGCGCGACCGCCACTTCCGTTGCCGCGCGAGGCGTGCGAGCAACGCGCCAAGTTCAACGATTTTTCGCCGAGCGAAAGTCGAACCCGGAGACGCGACCCTGGCAAACCGTACGAGCTCCGATATCGCCCCGATAGACGAGCACAGCTATTGCAGCGCGAACTTCGTGGAAGAGTGGAAAAATAAAAGAGAAGCGGAGAAACGAGAAAAAGAGCGAAGACGCGAGAGGATGCGAAGAGGCGAGCGAGATTAAAAATAACCGAGTGCTCCTGTCCATTCCGCGTTGCTTCGACGCTACTCTCGCTCACTTCCTCGTCGGCGTTTCTTATTCCGCGACACTTTATTACGGCATTCGGTGAAATAAGATTTTTCAGTTTTTTCCTCGAGCGCTCCGGAAATGAGGCAATTTAATCTAATTTAATGTTAACGATGCAATCGTGGAAATGTCGAATTAGTAAATCGTACGAATCAATGGATTCATTATTGCGATACGAGAACCGCGATAATCCCAGTAATTTTATTCATCTCTCTCGACTCGCATGGCGAAGAGGCTTTCTCGTAAACATTCGTTACAGCGCATCGCGCACACGTGCCGCACCGCACGAATATAATAGATCCGTAGGTGCGCACACACGCGCGACGTGCCACAGTCGAAGTCCCCGTTCGCCGGAGGAATTCGAACCGAACCCGACGACGCACGTGGTTCACCCACCGAGAGCTGCATACCGCGGGCAATGCCGTAACGAAAATGCATCGCGCCGCAATAGCTCCCACTCTGCGCGCTTCCGAGAATCAATGGAAACGCGAAAAATTATACATTAAACAAAAATATTATCTTTATCGGGTTAAAAAAAATCTGGCGAAATTTTAAATACATTGTTTTTGTTAATTTTTTGCTTTTCAGGGTCAAACGATTTCTTCATGACTTACCGAAGAGAATTCGGCGAAGTCTCCGTCGCGCCAGCAACAAGGATTTACAAATTTCCACGATTTTCGATTTGTTTAAATTTTTTTTTTTTTTTTTTTTTTTTTTTTTTCAATTTAGGAGAATTCGTCGATCGGCGAATTGACGTTTGTCGAATATTATAATTTCGGCATCTTGCGTCAAACGAAGTTATAACGCGTTGCGAATTGCGCGAGACGCAGGGGCGTCAACGGTTTCCACTCGGACTGTCGGAAATTCCGTTCTCGCTGGCACCGAGACGGCCGATTCACTGCGGGCCGGTGCTGATGCGATGCTTCGACTCTGCCACCGCCGCCACTCATGCTGCCAGCAGTGGCCAATACTGCCTAGGACAATATTAGAATCCGCCGTGTCCGTGCGTGTGGGCTCTCCTCGATCGTGGATGTATTTATCGCAATGGATATCGGGGCGCTGCGGGTCAGTGGGCAACGCGGGTCACTCGACGTCGCGCGAACGATCGAGAATCGACATCTCATGCGAATGCATTTACAGTTATGTCTTTTTGCAATGTAAATGCGGGAAAACGATATGGAATTTTTTTTTTTTTTTTAAATAAATAATTTGCTATCGGCCCTCAAAAGATCATTACAAACGATTTATAAGAGTTCTAGAGCCGAAAAATCAAAGTCCGAACCATAGACTTTAAATAATTTTGAATAAACAAAATAGTGTTTGCGATTTTAAACAAATTTTAACACAAAGAAAACGCAATTTTCAAACAATAGAGAAAATTCTGATAAAATGCATAGGGGAGAGCGGGGCAAAACGGCATACCGGGGCAAAATGGTATTCACGTACAATGGGACCAAGGCAGAATGGTATTGGGGCAAAATGGGACAGCGAAAAAATCTACTTCGATGGAACTTTCTCTTGTCCCATTTTGTCCTGATTCTATCATACCAGGGACTTTATTTGACCATTTTGTACAATTTTGCCCCGGTATGCCATTTTGCCCCGCTCTCCCCTACGTATTTAGGAAAACCGAAAAATCATTTTCGAACAAATAGAAAATTGGCGCCGGGTGCGATGGAACAATTAACGTTTTCATTGAATTTTTAAAAACATTAAAAAATTATTATTATGCACAAACAATGTTTTCAGCACTTTTCACATCCTCGATTTTCTCTCGTAATTCTCTCTTATTCTCAAACTTTGACGGCCACACTCATAACCAAAAGCTTAAAAATAAAAGCCGATACTTCAAAGACACCGCAGAAACGCTCGAATACGATGTCTTTAATTTTTATCGTCCGATTTCCGTCTGGAGTGATCGGTAATTATTTTTGGCAGTAAACGAGCGGGCATTGCGTCGATAATTCGATAACGCGCAAAGCACGGTTCTTCGATCAGCGGTGGATCTCAAGTGTGATCTTACAGATCGTGATAAACCGATTGCGATCGAAATCACGATAGATCGATCTATCGCGCGAGGCTCTCCCTGGCCTATTCGACTCCTTCGAGTAATGGAAATCCCATTGCCGTAGGGAGATGAGCTTTGTGGATGGGTTTGATATTACAATGTACACAGTTGTGGGTCAAGAACCCATTAGCCACAGTGGATGGTATAGCAAACTACGACTGGATTGGTTCGAAATCAATATCGAGCGCTCGAAACGTTCGCCAAACTCATCGGTCGAGATCGACATCGATGGGACATGGATTTCACGCAGTCCAGGCCGCAGTACGCATCGGCAAACGGTGCGCCAGGCCAAAGTGATCCGCGGCACGCGTTAGAACGGTGAGAGAAATTCGTGATGGGATTTCCATCGAGTGTTAGATCGGCCGCGAGTACACGATGGGATCGAACGCGACGTGAATAGGTCCGGTAACTCGTTTCGTCGCATATATACACGTGTACATAAATATAATAGTTTTCCGTTCCGTTTGAGCCTCGAAAAAAAAAGAGAACGCAAAGACGAACTTCCGTAGAACGCGATCTATTGATTATGATTGCGATAAATTATCGGTGACAAGTAATAACGGGATAAAGGAAGGCAATAAAATAATCGATGTAGGTTCTGGAGCGGAACACATCCAATGGGGAACTGCATAACCGATTCTATGTACACAGGTCGCCCGCATCCGCATCTCTCCGATGAATCTCGGAGCATTCAACCTAAAAAAATTGATCTTCCAGATCCGAGATAGATGATCCGTGAAATTGTATTCGAACCGTCGGAACTTCGGGCATTTGTCGCCGCGAAATGAAGACCATCGGTTGAAGAATTATCGGTGGAAAGGATTGCGATAATTCATCTGGAAGTTCGATTGGACGAGAAGTAACGGGAATAACCGAAGGTAATGACAGAAGAATCGACTTTTCTGATCTCGTTAATTCCGGAGAATGTGGCGTATGTATAGCAATACGACGAGTGGCGCAGTTATTATCGTATGCATAGAGTTCGACCTCTTTTCACGCTGTATCTACATAGGCGGAGCACACAGAGGCAATCGTAATACTTTGATATCGCCTACTGGAGATTATCGACTGTGCTCATGTATAACGGTAAGCGTACATATACACATTATATGTTATACGAACGGGCACACAGGTGAACTTGATGTACGGGGCGAGTATGTGGGTGCAGCGAGCACGCGCTCGATCCGCTCATGGGGAGGTTGGGCGCGGTTCGTCAGTCCTACATTAGCTCAATCGGGTCGCTCGTGTAAAGAGCCGGAATCGACAATAAGAGATGGACACACAAGTACCCTCCGAATTGTACGATTCGTCTTCAAACTGCAATTGTCCAATTTCGGGGCTTTGAATTCTACCAGAGCTCGAATGTCGGGCAAAAGTACAGAGTATCACCATTAACTGTATGCCAAACTGTAAAGGCGTAGATTAATTTAAAATCTGAAATTAGTCCGGATTGTTTGTTTTTTTGCCGAAGTAAGAGGATAATTCAATACTTAAGGTAAAAGGCCAAATGCTCGGACGATTAAGAGTATAATCAGATTGCAATATTTTTGTCAATTAATGGAGAACACATTTTTTGTGAGAATATCTGATGCCAATGTTGAGTTTAGAGCTTTCAAAAAATATCGATTAATTGCTGAAGGACGGATATTTTTTTTAAGCACGCAAGAAAATAACAAGCCAGTCCAAATGTACGAACCTGGACACTGCATGTCCCAATGTTTCGGACAATTGTAGATTTCGAGTATTCCGATGTGCAACTCAATTAGTTTATAATAAGTGAATGAATTTCTTTGCCACTTATTGATTGAGTCAATAAAAAAAGAAATTCCGCGAATACTGCAGACAAGCTACGTAGAAAGCTGGCTATGTTCGCTTCTACGAACTGTCCGATCGATTGGGTCGCACATATCTTGACAATTGTGCTAGTTTCCAGATCATGAGTCTTGAAACAAAATGCAAAAATAGGAAATAATTTAGGCTCGAGCCTTGCAAAACTTTTTCCTGCAGATCAAATAATGTTTTTATATACGATTGCAAGGGTAATAAAAATTGCCTAAAAATTGCATTTCACACTAAAGAAATGCACATGTTAAACTATCAGCCTGAATTCTTTTAGAGCCCTACAGTGCATTTCAAGTGAAAAAAGTCTGAACGTGCCGGTTTCGGATAAAGCGCACAATAAGGCTTCAAAAACATTCAGGGGTGATAGTTTGAAATTTGCATTCTTCAAGTGTGAAATTCAATTATTATGTACAGCAATAGGCAGGGAAAACAAGAATCATTTTTTATTTTTTTAGGTGACTAAGTCCCCTTAACAGAATGGATTTCACAAATTTCTTGAAACTGCGCACAACAAATGTTTCCCAAAAAAATATATATATATTCATCGTGTCCAAAGTCGTGAATCCGAACAACTCGCGTGTCCCGAGCGTGTGTTATGAATTCCGTTTGTCAGCCCCGTTTCGCTTATCGTGCTCGAAGTGTATCAAAGTCGTCCAGCAGGTTAAACAGCCTCGGTAGCGGCTATGCAGCTAATATTATCTGCGCGTACACAAAGTGCCTCTGTGACATTATATACGCGAGGATTATAATAATTGTAATCTCGGTACGCGCTCCGCGCCGCTTGTCTGTACGGTAAACGTCGCGGCTGGAATTAATTAGCAATGATTGCGGCTCGCCGGTTCGCCATACGACGACGCGGACGAGACAAGCGCGGCTGTAGTGTAGTACGCGCGCTGCGGCTCGTAACGTCGTACAAACGTGCCGAGCTCACCGAGGTCCGCCGGAACACGTGGTGCTGTCACGATGAATGCCCGGCGAACGCAGACACGCGCGTTGTGTACGCGCTCTTGTCGTTCCCTCAGCCTTCATATTCTCGCTCTATGGCGCTTATTCGCGCTCGCACAGAGGCGTGTACGCGCCATCTCTTCAACGCTCGCCACCACAACGGACGTACCTATGTGTATAACGTCCAGTCGACGTACGGCACAGTGTACCAGTCGCGAAACTGTGCGACGCGGAGTTTCGTGAGGAATTTACAACGCAGAACGAAAATCCCCACGGACGGGCGGCATACGTGACCTCATGAGAGCGTGACCCCTTACTCGGCCACTACAGAACACTCGTTGCCTTGTCGATTTATAACTCGACTTTTACCATTGTTATTGCCAGAAATTCTTCTCTAGTTTTAATTATATTATTATTACTATGATAATAATAATGGTGATAATAACTAATAATAATAATAATACTTCTATAACAATTACAATTATTTGCTATTGTTAATAATTATTATTGTCATTATTATTATGATAATAATAATAACGATTGTTATTATTATTGAATAAAAAATATGAAAGTTGGATTTTTTTATTTATTAAGTTGATTATGACATTGTTTTTTTTTTTTTCTTTTTTTTTTTTTTTTTATGTATCGCGGCTTGCCAGATGTGCCCGGGAGGGTCGCAGAGCGCGATTAGTTTGCTATCCGACGTTATCGCGTAATCGCAGAGTGTTTGCCGGGCTACAAGCCTGTTAACGATAACGCCATACGGTGTTTCGTTACACCCTCGAACGGAATAGTTTCGTTCAACTCTTTCGAACGCGGTGTTTTGAATCCATTGACGAATCTACTCGAATGACCGTCTCATAGAGCGACCGGTGTGAGACTCGAGATACTTCGTCCGCGGCAGTGGGGAGAGAGAGAGAAGGAGAGAGAGCTATGAAACAGCACTGATCCAATTGCCAAGAGGCAACGAGAGAGCTCTCAGTTTCGTCGTTGGCTCCCACTTTGCTCCTTCGTAATTAGATCGCAGCGTAGCGGCGTTACAGCTTCAGTAGGAATTCATCGAGGAAGCGAACAGCCCGCGGCTATGGCGAACCGAGCACTTTCGGCGTCGATATTGCTCGGCCAACGTTCAAATTAGCTTTATCCAACCGAGATTTTTCGAAGGACAGACGAACAACGCAAAAAAATCGTCTACAAATACCGAATTATCGAACTGATTGATCTACTTAATTTTCGATCAAAACTTTTCGATTTTATCAAATTCCATTGACCGTATCTTCCTGTAGTTCATATAATTGTTAAAATGGACGATTGTGCGATGGACCTCAAAAAAACAGGTCGAAAACAAAAATTGGGATTGGTGGTGAAACATTTTTGCGCCCTAAAGTTGCTGAGGGATCGAGAAAATAGTGAAATAACCAACAGTCCTCAGCGTCGTGAAAGAGTAACTTCTGCCTTGAAGAATTTATATTTCTTTTCGTCTGCCGGACATGGCTATTACGTGGACGTTACGGTCGTGTAGTCAATCACCCTCCCCTCTCTCGTTGGTCGATGTAATGAAACAGGGCAGCGCGCCAATAGCGAAACGGCATTTTCTCGTTCACTTTCGCCCTCGATTATTGCACGATTTCTTCGCCGTCAAAACAATAAAGCGTGCTCCGTATATCGTGCTTAATGCATACCTTCCCGAGAGCGATAGTTGCTTTTCGCTTACCAGCGGAACGATTAAACGCAAAGTACACTCGGCAATGCGTTATGCACCGTACATGTATACCCGGGCGTGTGGAAAAAGCAAGAAACGGATGTAGAATGAGAGAAACCGAAATGAATGTGTCCACACAGGGTTCTTGCGCACACAGTCGTCCGTTAGCGCAGAAAGCAGCCGTGGGTATGAAAACGCTTCGTAGCCGAAAAAAAAAGAGGAAAGTCTGCGGCGCGCACACGGAGCTCGCTCGTAATTGCATAGAGATCGCGCGCTTTGACATTATAATACATGGTCTATGAACTCTTGCTCCGTCTCCGTCCCCGAGCGAATTATCGAGACGGAATTCGTCGCAAAATTCGCGGGCTGCGTCGCTCGGCTTGCAGTACGATAAATCTCGAGATAATCACGAATTAAGGGGCTCGAGTCGTCTGAAAAACAGAAAATATACTTTTTTCCCTATTCATTGCTGTACATAAAAACTGCATTTCGCACTCAAAAAATGCATATTTTAAGGCGATGTGGCATAGCAATAAGAATCGCTCCGATTGTAGCAATTCGCGTTCTCTGTCTATTCCGAAACGGCTGCTCCGAAGACGGAAAGCAAATTAGGTTTTCATACTTCTATGTAATGACTACAAATACCTAATTTGATTTTCGGGGCCAGAGCAACCAGTTCGGGAAAAATACGGAAGGCGTTTTTGTTGCCGACTGAGTCTATGCCTCATCCCCTCAAACTATCACTCATTTTTTTGGGGCCCCGGGAATTCCTAAGTTTTTACATTTTTATAAAAAAAAATTCGTTGACTTTCGAGTCAAGATTCCGCCGGTGGAGCGAAACGGAGAAAGATCGGGCGTTAATACGAGGAAACCATAGGAGCTGCATATACAGAAGGTACATATATACATACAGATTGCGAGACGCCTGTGGTGTTTCAATGACTGAGCCGCGACTATAAAAGCCCCGCAGAGGGGGGGGGGGGGGTACAGCGTCTCTCGTCGGATCGGCGGCGGCGGCTGCACCGATCCTAGTTGCACTGCACTCGGCGTAATCACTGTGGAATCGTGCGGCTGGGTACCGAAGCCGCGCGGCCGCTTCGGCTCTGTGTGTTCCATTGCCTGCGGATTATCGAGAACTCTCACGGTGAGAAAATCACCGGCGGCTTCACTACTATGCGCCATGTGGAAGTGCGGCTCTCTGTCGTTCCGCTCGCTCGTCTGTGCGCGATTGTACGCGAGAGCCAACAGACGATAGGGAGAGGGCGACTGTTCGCGCGCGACTTACACTACGCTACCCGAAGATTTCTCGGCTCTCTCGCATGCAACGGAGATGCCGAGCCTCGCCGAGACGTTATATCGCGGCAGCGCCTATCCGTCGTAACGCTCGCGTGAATACGGTGAAAACGCCGAATGCCGGAAGCGTCGCGACGCCTTAAAAGCTCGTTCGCCGCAGCTGCGCTCGGAACATGTACATTTACCTACGAGAAAAATTAGCGGCTAATACGAGTCGCGGAAGAGAATGTCTTCATGGAAAAATCTTCGGTACTCTCGATGTTACCTGGGTCGTTAAACCTATCCACGTATCCTGGGTATTGAATGAGAAGTTGTCAAATTGAAATGTTTCTAAATACCGAAGATTTTTTTTGAAAATTGCATTTTGAATGCAATTTTTTCCCCCCCAATGATATCTTGCATAAAATTTTATTACTATAAATGGCTCTTAAACAAACCATATATCATACAAAATATTGTTGCACAGACCATTAAGTATTACTTAATAAGTCCATAGAAACAAGATTTAAGCGATATTAATTTGGAAAAAAAAATCGAGAGATACGATAGGCAAATTAGATTAATTTTACAAGCGAGATAAAATCGCGAGCCATCGTTGCCCGTATCTCGAACTAATGTACAATTTCGCTTTCAGCTGGCAATTGCAATTTATCTCGGTGCACCTCCGCGATTATACTGCGCCATTCAGTGCCGCATAGATACGTATATATCCGTGGCGTAAAAATCCATCGTGTACGCGTTTACGAACCTTTTTCCGGTAAGTGCTGGGCAGGCATGCCCACTGCGCGTAACTCGTGTGAACCATTTTTCGCAGTTCCCGCACGGATTATTTCCTCCACGCTTCGGCGCACAAAATTCCAAATTCCGTTCTCGCTTTATAGATCGAAGTATATACTGCTCCGGTGTCGACAACACCACGGTCACTTCGGGGTCAATTCCGGATTTGCGCGAAAACCTTTTAAAGGATCATTTCGCTCGTGACGCTCGACGCGCCCAACACTTTTTGCACTCGTCGCACTCGGATCCCGGTATTTAGTGCTTGCCAATAAATTCTAATAATTTTGAATGATTTTTAATAATAGTTAATATTTTTTTATAATTAATATTTTTTATGATAATTAATATTTTTTAATAATAGTACAGTTTTTTAATAATTGTAAATATTGTTTAATAACAATAAATATTTTTTTAATAATTTGGTAAATCGTCGCACTCGCTGCACTCGTATTCGGTTATTTGTCATCGAAACAAAAAGAACTTTCACTGTTTCGTGTCAAGACGTATACATTTTTTCCACAATAGTGATCGATAAATTGTCGTAAATTGTGGAGATCGTCGATAGAAATCCACGAAAAAGCACGCGCGTTCACAGGAGGGCTGAGAAATGCGCGCTTCTTGATAGATCAATCAATGAGAAAACCCTGCGAGTGAGTTTTACGCTCAACGACCGTCACGCGCCAGCGCCGAACGTTATCTGACTGCATGAAGACCACGCTGTTTTCCTGTACGTGATGTGTATACGCGGGGTGTTCGTTTCTTCTACGACTCACTTCGTATACAATCCTCCGCGCCCCCCTTCTCGTCGCCGCGTCGCGCGGGCCGGCTCGCCGAAGAAACGACGTAAAGTTTGTCAATCCGAGACGCTCGAGTGTGCCTCCTCGACCGATTGCCTCGGTGTCGTTCCGTCCCACCGGACAATAACACTTCGGTAACTTCCGACGATACTTTTTTTTTTCTACGAAATATTATTTCTTTCCGTCGACTCAACGATTTTTTCGAATCGTAATCAAAACTGAGCCGAAGTCGCAGTCATGCGAATCGAATGAGGAAGTGCGAGAAATGAAAGGAAAAAATATCGAATAGATTCTTGTCCGTTTCGCGCCGCGTCCGGAACTTCCAGGGCGATCGTACTTGAGCGAACGATCGTTGCCACTGAGTCGAGAAACGACAACACAGTTCGTTCCATGCGGCCAAGGCGCGTATGGGACTCCACCAGGGCCGTACGAAGTCGACTTTGCCATTGAATCGTCGTTCGATTCTTCGATTTCGGTAGATATGCATTTTCTCGAGAAAATAAAACGCTAGACCTTTTACTTGACATTAAAAACACAAACCGAAATACCTCGGGTTCGATGAAGAATTTAAAGAGAAGAAAATTTGGACGTTCAATTCGTCATTGAAACTCTAGAAAAATCGTGTTCGACTTCGATTTTTTCCGCGAAAACAAAGCTTTTTTTATGAGGAAGCAAAAACTAAAAAAAATAAAATATTTCGATATCTTGAGTGCGTGTCGATGGTCAGTGAACTTCGATTGACGATCGAGCATTCCCGGTTTGCGAGCCGTTCGAGAAACGGCGCTCTTATACGCGCCTGAGAAAGGTTTTTTCGCGATCGTTAAAAACCCATTTGCCACACAGCGACACGGCGTTAACTTCGCCGGGTTAGTTACTTTTCCCGCGGTGTAATTACATAGCCAGCTAATTGCGACGAAACGCTTCGGGCATTTGATTTAAAAGCCCCCGGCGCGGAGCGTGACGTTGCTCGAATTCGTCATAGATCATCGATAACGACGAACGCGACAAGTGTGCCGCTTCCATGATAGATAAAAATCCACGAAAACACAGTGTTTTCCGCACTACGAGTACGATTTTCAACCATAAAAAAAGAAACGATTAATCAGTTTCGGACGGTTTCGCCGGCTGTCGCGATATTGTTAGAGACGAAAGCGGATAACGCGAACGCGTCTCGGCAAATATTTTCCAGAGACCCGAATCGCTGATTAAAATCGTGAAATAATGTTATCGATATGGGTATCGATTTGCGCGATAACGAACGAGCGCCGGTGTGCTTCATTGCCTACGGAAAAGCGGCGCGTAGAAATTATCAGAAGAAATCGAAAAAGATGTAATATAAATAATAATATTGTATTAATAATAATAATTATTATTATTATCGTATTAATTTTATTCGTGATTCTATTCGTAGATTTTTTTTTACTTTTACTATATTCTACAGCGTTTCACTGTTCATAATGGTCATCGTTATTATTTATGAAAAAAAAAAATATATCGTTAATATGAGATCGGTAACGCGTGGGTACGCGATAGTTCGCTACCGGCCTGGTGAGCGCGCTCCCGGTCTGTACGTGGTGCATAGACGGTCGCTCCGTGTCGCCAAGTAATAGCACGTAAGACTTTCGCGTGAAGAACGGCCCCAAGTCCGCGCGAGTCGGGCGTGCACCTTTCCTATGCGGGCGTGCAAGCCATCGCGTAGTAGGACGAGCCTGAAAGCCAACAGGGAACCCTCTCTTTCCTGTTGTATTCTCTTTCATTCGATCTTTTCCACCTCCACCGGGCCTCTTTTTCTTTCACTAACGATACTAATGCGAGGAGAACGAGTGCCGGGGCTGGCGGCCCCTCCGCCGCGGTTGCTGCTGCTGGAGTTTCGCTCCCGCTGGAGTCTCGATGACTCATCGACTCACCGAATGACCAATGAACCGCAGAGTGCCTCGTACAGTCGTTCGCCTCTGACCCCCCCAAGGAATGCTTACACTCCACACGTAACGTGAATGGAGAAGCAACTATGCGACGATCGGGGGTCCGCACGATGACGAACACGTCCGTGATAGTGCCATTATTTCGTAACGAATTTTTCCAACGTTTCCTCGAGGAAATCGAAAGCATTCACGTTTAATAGGGTTCGACTGGACGAACAAAGATACTGGAGTCATCGCGACAAAAATAGATCTACTAGTTATCGGTTCTTGAACAAAGAACATACGATGGGGGTCAACTTTTTTTAGGAAGGAGAAAAATACCCCATGAAAAAAATCGAAGTCTTTTTTGCGGTTCAACTCTGCGCCTATCCCAGCATGCCCCAATACCATTTTGCCCCGGTATGCCGTTCTGCCCCACTCTCCTCCATATTTTTCAGGGATTCTTTTTCTGAAGGGCACTTTTCGAAGGTGTTTTTCCTAGAGGTATTCCTCACGGGAAACCTCCCTTCCTTTCTGTTTCCTTTTCTGGGTCTCCTTTTTTGAAGGTATTCTTGAAACGCTCATTTGAGTGCCGAAGGATAAGGAATAAATAACAGAAGTACACGAGATCTATGGCATCTCGCGTGTATCTGAGATTCTGCTGCTGCTGCTGCTTCGCTTCATCGCTTGCGGCATGTATAGACCTCCGAGTCTCGTTACTCGCTGGCTCTCCTTTGCTTTGAAGCTTTCCCGTAGCAGAGCGCACAGAGAGGGTTAGTAGGTAGAAAAAGAGGTAAAGCTTTTATTAAATTCCGTCTGCGTTCGGTTAGCTCCTCTACGATAGAAGGAAAAACGACATAGGACGGTACGAGAGGGCGAGCGAGAGTCGCGAATTCGTTTTGCAGAAGGTACCCTCTCCACCGTTGGACGAGAGCCAGTAACGCTTCGAGAGAAACTGCCCCTGTGCACCAGGCAACCAGACTAGCAACGGTGCAAGCTGGCGAGCTCTCGCAAGGCCATTCGGGGAGGGGCTCGACCCAACGTTGGCGGCTCTCGGCCCGACCAAGCGCATTTAATATCGCCTACGACTGACTTAGTATCGCGCACTGCCCCCTTTCTTTATCCCTCGGTCACGTGGGCACTTTAACCACCTGCCGTTCTTCTCCCAAGCTATTGCAACTTTATACGATCCGTTGCCGGCAATGAAATACTTTGTTTGATATTTTTCGTGATTTTACAGCTCGCAATTCACCTACGTTGAAGAAATACGTAGTTGATATGAATCAAGCGGATAAAACCGAGTAGTTTTTCTTCGGATCTTCGAAATGAAGGATTCACTATATGATAGAAATTGCAATTAATCACAATAAAAACGATGGCAACGTCTACTCGTGAGATTTTTAATAGTATTGCTTGTTTTTTGCCACCTCATAAACGAAGCTTCATCACTCCATCCTTCAACGCTTATCATTCAAAAGATCTGTTCCATTTCATTAAGAATTCGCACCTCGTTTTTCAACAGATTTTTAGTAATATTTCAAAGTCATAAATCGTTTAGTGGAAAGACGCGGGCGATGTTTACCCGTGAATTGTCTTTCATTCGTGAAGGTAAAGAACAGGCGTCAGCGGTGAAACCCGTGCTATACCTTTGGGATCAAGAATTACTACAAAACAGCCTGAACGGGTTGATCTCGCGCGGAGCACGGGAGCGTTGCCGAGAAATTCGTGGAGGGATTTAGCTCCGATCGAATGGAGCGCGATCTGCGCCCGTACATCCATACCGAAGACCAAACCCAGCGGGAAAAGCACAGACTCGCGAAGCTCGGCCGCTTCGGCTTCCGCAGATCTAGGTCGCAGGAGACCCCAGTTGCGTTTATTGTTCTACCGCTGCCAAGCTAGCTAGGCAAACCCCCGGTATACGTATTGGAATTCCCGTGGGCGTGTAAAGCCGAATGAAAAATATTTTTACAACCCCCCGCGATACACGTGCAGCGAAAAGAATAGGCACATTGTACGAATGCTCGATAGAAATCGAGCTGGAAGAATTTCAATTTAACTCCTAACGTTACAAGGAAAACAATACACAGAAATCTCGATTCAACCGAAGTGGGAAATAATCGTATCTTTTGCCTGGAACGTACCAATATTTGGAAAGCATCGAATTTATTGAAAATTATTGAATACACCGCTTATTTTGATAAGCGGATTTGCAATAGCGCTTCAAAACCGGACGGTCGGATCAGAAATCTCACGGAAAAGAGCGGATCGAGTCTACATAACCGCTCGGCTGCGACGCTTCGCTTTCGCGAAAGTTTTCACCGCTACGCCATCTGTCGGCGGACAACGAAACATAGGAGGGACGCAACGGCGCCGTTACAATATATCCCGATAATTCATAAATTTCCCACGACCAAGGGTGCACTTCGACGTCTTCAAGCTCGTGTGTCATGCCCGAGGGTAAGTGCGGGAGGACGAGTGCAGCATAATTAACTACGTTATATGTCTCATTAACCGTAATGGAGCGAGTTGCGATGTTCCGTTTTCCCGAGTCGCTTAAAACCTCTCACAGCCAACCCTCTAGAATGTACGTAAATTATGTTTGGTCGGTGAACACGTTCCGTCGCTATCGGAGCTTTGTCCTTCCTCTCGCGACGCGCACATGACGGGAATTATCAAGACGAAATTTTGGACTTTCCGGATTACGGACAGTGGCATCAACGTTTCAGTAGCCAACGGAATTTCCGGCAACGGCGGAGTTTGCTCTTGCTGCAACGATTGTATAAACTTCGTTTCAAACGGAGATGTGGTTCAATTAAGGGGGGTTATATCTATTGGCAGACATTCTCGGGTTTCGGGCCAGAATGGATGAATAACGTCATGCATAGCGGATGGATAATGGAGCCTCATACGCCACTGGATCTCGAGACTGACGATCGAGCCAACGGGAGCTGATTTCTATCACAATAATCCAGCGGCAGCGACCGATGAGGGGAGCAGCATTGTTCCGAGGAGTCAACGTACGAGGAGCTCCTCCATCGTAATCTCCCGAAATCCTCGAGAGCTTTGGCGCGGTAAACGCGGTCCTGGAAATGCCCGTTGGGCACGACGGGTATTCGAGGCGCGGAATCCGTTGGGTGTATCGAAGATCGGGCGAGAATCAACCACTGCTAAAACCCGTCAGGGATTAGGCTCTCAATGACGGAGATTGAAATTAAGTGCTACGCGTCGCTGGAAACTGATAGATCGATAGCGGTCCAATTGGTATTTACTGTAATACATTTTTCCAATAAAACAAACAATTGCGGTCCTTAAAAATCCTTAACAGTCCTTAAAGATATTGTTCTTAAGAGGAAGTAAAACACATCGGAGTGCCTTTCTCTCCGCCGTAAACACCGATCACGCTATCTCTCTCACATTCGATAGGGTTTCACCCTAATTATTGCAAAAATTAATTGAATTAGCAAAGGAAAATCATAACGAGAGAAGAAATTGCTATACATAATTGACGGTCCTTACAGTGCTCTCGTACATTTTTTTTATCTACGGTATCGTTAGTGTTGGTATTACTACTGAAAGCGAAAGGTTGCAAACTTCATGGATTACGACGAAATGACAATTTTGAAGGATCCAAAAAGTCAGATAAAAAATTAGAAGTTATTCACGTGACAAGCTTTTATTTGCATCGAATAGTTCAAGTCCGATTCGTGTTTTTTTCTTTTTTTTTCGCAAAATGACGATGATCGGACCGCGTAAAGAACGAAAGCGATTGGCACGAATAGTCGGTCTCGTTATATCGGCCATGAAGAATTTGGGAAACGGTGATGGTTGCACGATCGGCAAGATCGTCGATTATGTGACGGACGTTGGACAGCAAGTTGCGCCAAAGCGAGAGGTTAACGTTTATTAGTTGAAAGAAAAATCATAAAATAAAAAACTCAAATTTATTTTTGGAAATTGAATAAAGAAGATAATGAATTATTTATTTTTCAATAAAAATCTGCCTTTTTCCACGACGATTATTTCAGATTGTATCAGCACTGAAGCGAGGTGTGGAATTCGGTTTGATGAATAAACGTCGCGGTCGATACTTCTTGAGATACAACGTAAACGATGAATTTGGAAAAATAGTCGTCGATCGCCGACCTGTCGAAAAGGCGACGAAGACTCGCGCGATCGAACGAAAGCTACGACGGAAGAAACGTCGTAGCACGAAACCGCGGTACAGCAATGGTCTCAGAAGATCGCCGAGAAAACCGGCGATCAAACGACTGCGAAAGACTCGCCGTCCGTCGACACCGAACTCTTGCAAATTTTTCGATCTCTACATCAATCCGAGTTGCAGAGTTTCGGCGAAGTCGTCGGTCGCATCGACGCAGATGCTCGAGCACGAAGAATCGGAGAATTGCGCAGCGTAAATTTTTTAATCCAATAAGAAAAATTGGCGAGACTCGTGAAATTAATTTGATTATCCAGAAGCCTTTCGGTCTGATTTTTAAATCAAATTTCAACAAGATCCATTACTTTTTTTCCGAATTATCGCACGAAACTGAAATCGCGATGGGATCATTTTTAAATAAAAAAAATTACTATTTTCCGGCGGATGGGGCTGATTTTTTTTTTACGGGTCTTTTTGTTGGGAAGAAATTTCGTTCGATGTTCCTGGGAACAATAGACATTCTTCGAGATGCTTAGTGTCGTCTAACGTTTTCTCGAGACCTTCGTCATTCGAGTCCGGGGTCACGAGTCTTGTGGGTCATTGTCCTCGAGAGCCGCGAGGCGGTTAAGCCGCAAGGACGTACGTCACGCCCGAGTGCCAATGTCGCGGGTTGTCGTAGATCGTGGACGGAAGCAAGTGGGCGAGCTCGCGCGAGCGAAGGAGAACAGCGGAGGAAACAGGAAGTTGCCTCCGGGCTCTCTTAACCGAGTTCTCATTGCGTTATGTAATTACTACCATGTGCGTTTCCTTCTCGGACGATCCGACATGGAATATCGAATGTATTTTTTCAGTTTTCAATTTTCAGAAAAAAAAAAATGTACTCGTTTTTCCAGTCGCTGGATAAATATGCCGCCTCGGAGAATCTAATATTTATCTTCAGCGCTACTGAATTTTTTATTTGCAATATTTTTACCGGAACCCGAAGTCAATTTTTCCACGTTTTGTGAAAAACGACCAAAAAAGCTGTCTAGCAATGCTATAAAAATTGTAAGTTTCTCGTAAAACCTCCCAAACGATTCGTTTCATTCGTCAAGATGACTGGTTACACGAGAGTCTCTTGTATAATTCCGCCACCGCCGGTGGGTCGGTTGACTAACGACGAAAATTCGTCTTCCGTGACGCGGAAGGCGGAAGTTCGCCTGTCGCGAGAGGCTCGTTCCCCGATCGATGATAATTACACCGAGAGACGTCGCCGGCGACTTTCCAGTTGCGGGCAATAATGAAAGCCGTGCCAGCGGCGCACACGCGCGGCCGTTCAACGTGTTCGTCGCTCGTCGTTACAAAGCCACGACAAGCGAATAGTCGAGTGCCTCTCCGGGCGCTCCACCGTCAGGCAAAGCGCGGAATGAAGCCTACGCGAGCCGAATGACAGAACCATCGCGAGCTTCTTTGTCTACTACGTTTTTTTAATCGATTTTATTTCCACCGAAGAATTGAAAAATGAATTAAATAAAACGTAATATTAAATAATCGATTTTATTTCCACCAAAGAATTGAAAGTAAATTAAATAAAACGTCATATTAAATAATCGATTTTACTTCCACCGAAGAATAGAAAAATAAATTAAATAAAACGTAATATGAAATAATCGATTTTAGGTCCACCGAAGAATTGAAAAATAAATTAAATAAAACGGACTATTAAATAATCGATTTTAGTTCCACCGAAGAATTGAAAAATCAATTAAATGAAACGTAATATTAAATAATCGATTTTATTTCCACCGAAGAATTGAAAAATAAATTAAATAAAACGTAATATTGTATAATCGATTTTATTTCCACCAAAGAATTGAAAGTAAATTAAATAAAACGTCATATTAAATAATCGATTTTACTTCCACCGAAGAATAGAAAAATAAATTAAATAAAACGTAATATGAAATAATCGATTTTAGGTCCACCGAAGAATTGAAAAATAAATGAAATAAAACGGACTATTAAATAATCGATTTTAGTTCCACTGAAGAATTGAAAAATCAATTAAATGAAACGTAATATGAAATAATCGATTTTATTTCAACCAAAGAATTGAAAAATAAATTAAATAGAACGTAATATTAAATTATCTATCGCGAGCTTCGACGCTTTGAATTTCATGTCATTCTTCTCTGTCCGCATCGGCAAGCGCATGGTCATTCGCTAATTGCCATAATCCACATTTCTTACGGTCGAAAGACTCGAAACTTTATATGCACGCACGGAGCTCGCGCTTGTGTAACACTTTATAGCCTCGTGAGTGTGCTGTTATAGCGACATTGGTGTAACTTTCGTGAAACGAGTCCAAGCGGCTGCATTTAAATACCAGAGTAGACGTAGAGCAGCTCAGCTTCGCGTGGCGAGCGTAAAAAAAAAAGCATCAAGTACCGCGGGGGCCTGTTTCCTCGTCCGTGGATCATCGAGCGCCTTCGGACATTCGAGCCGATCTCAGGCGACTTCGCTTTCAGCGAAACCTGTTATTAAAGCTCGCCGGTAAAATTAAACTATACGAGAATGAGAGGTTCTGAATATTCCGTCCGGAAAGCTTGTTATTACGTCGAGAAAAATCGCAAATATACAACATAATCGTCGCGCGCTCGCCTGCATCGTGAATTATTCCATTAACTCGTTTTGTTATCGCCACATTTTCGTTTACTCATAGTTTTTACTGACGTGCTATAAAAAAAAAACCTGTAAATTTCAACTTGATATCTGAACACATTTTCAAGTCATGAAGGTCTTAATTTTTGAAATGTGTCGCTCACAAAAAAACTTATTCTAAATACGCTTTTATGAAAATCTCAATTTTTTTCAATCAAATTAAAGGTTCCTCTACGAGAAAGCAATAATAATAATAACAATAAGTTTTATTATTATTCTCAGTAATATCGTAGTTTATTGATTACTTTAATTTCAACGATTGAATTCTTGTATTATTCAATAATTTTAATAATTTTCGCCGACAATCGTGGTAATCAAGTGCACTTGTTATCCAGTCCCGCACCTATCCTGTTTCGCAATCGCGGCTTCGAATTATCGTCGGTACTAAGTAGCGAGGCTAATAATATGAATGCACGAGCGTACGCCGAGCGTAGAATCGGCCGAAGCGGAATTGGCTTTGCGGGATGTGCGGCGTCGCGTATGGTACGCGTTCACGGCTCATCGAGGGTGTTAATGTAGGTCGCGTCACGAAGATGCGGGCAGTTATGTAAGCCGCGTGATGGAAGGCCATTTTGATGCGCATTAATTGCGGTCACGAGCCCTCGGCGCATATTAGCCATCCCGTGTCCTCTGGAACGTTGCCATTTCGGACATACGCGAGCGTTGGAAACGCGCCCTTCCGCGAAGGTCGCGGCTGCTATTCTCGTGGCGCGAGAAAAGTTAAGTTTTCACGACGGTCTTTCGAACCGAAAGTGCCGAATTATCCTACAAATGTTGGATGTTCGCGCGTTCGACTGTTTATTTTATGAGAAATTATGGTTATATCGGTGGTTGGTTCGTCGTCGAAGGAGAGATCGATAGCTCAATAATCGTGGCAATGAATCATGGAAAGCAACCACGTTGACCGCTGGTCAGATCGAAGCTCCCGAACGATAGCGGTGATCGATAGCTGAATAATTGATACTAATCGCCACTGTACAGGTAACGTTTTTTCTTTTTTTCAAAGCCGCAGAACTACGTTCAACGCTACGCTACACCACGTCAATTCCTATAACTCCTCTGGACCATCAATTATCCTATCACGTATAATTCGAGACGGGCAGGTCACTGAATTTAAATTGCCTCTCCGCCGAAGAGTGCGCTCGCCGCGCGATCGACTCGTTTCGAGAGTCATACCGAGGGTTTTATGCGAAATCACGTCACCACTTCAACGAACGCGTAAACCTGCGCGATCAATTGCTCCATGGATGTCTTTCGGTTTAATACACTTACCTATTTCCGTGCCAAAACGCTTATGTTCGCCGAGGGTTAATTTTGTTTACGTGGAAAATCGTCCGCGGTGAGTTATTCCGGTAGAAACTAGAACTTCGCTCGTCATCGCTCTTTCGAGTGCGCTCGATATATGTTTCTGGGACGCGATTCCGCAGACGATAAGCTCCGCGGTTGGTAAAATCCATTGTGTTCCATACAACCGTTTCGTTGACGATCTTACTTTCATTCAATAGATCTTTACTTTTTTTTTGTATACCGATTTGTTAAAATGAGATACTGAAAAATCGGCGATCGAATTTACGCGCGCAGAAAAACGCGAGTTTACATGGCAAGTTGGAATCGCCAAAAAACCAGATCTTTCATGTTTCAACAAATGTAATAAACAATTGCACCAACATTTTTCGAGGCACCCAAGTTAATTTGATTTCCAACATCGATCGAAAGCGTTTGCAAAAGAAATTTTTCATCGACTTCATTTGGACACCGCTGGCGTTTGGACTAAAAATACCCGAATGCATTGCAGTTTTTCGTTGTCGTGCAGTTGGACGACTCCATTACGGTTTTACATGCGCTCCGCGCATCGATTTCACTCTCGACAGATTCCTCGCTTAGTCGCATAGCTCGCGTCGTCTATTTCGGCGAAATTATTTCGCGTATAGTCATAGCTCGGCTGTACAGCGCGACGAGGGCGTCGGCTCTGTGAGCTTCGAGAAATTCAACTTCCTCAACGATTTGCGTTTACGGCCCGTCGTTCACTACGGACACGTGCAGTAAACGAATTTCGCGAATGTTCTATATAAACATAGCATCCTTCCATCGTTCCTCGCGTACCAACATGCCCCCCCCCCCCCTCTCCTTCAAAAGAGAATTCCTCGAGGAAATGGAGAAAATCTCATTTTCACGGATAAATATTGTCGGGACGCGTGCGAGTGGACGATGCTGAGAAAATTTTTCAGATCCCTCAAATATCGTTCCGTCAATGCGAAATATGATTGCAATACGAGATGATCGACGTTTTGCATAATAACGATGCTAAAAAAGTGATAAAAATTGGTTTTAGAAATATTGTTCCTTGCGGGGAACAATAAAAAAAAATAATAATAATAATAATAATAATGGGGGGGTGGGGGTTTTGAAATATTGTTTCCTTGAGGGAAAAGTTCCCTCTCGAACTTAGTTATTGAACATAACGAAAGGACTACCCGAACACATATTATAATTTACCAAATTTTCATTTTTTCTTTATTTCACGTTCAAAAAAGTCACTAATGCTGCAAACTTCTGTCCTAAATTTTCCGATGGTTCTTTATGGGTAAAAATTCGAGACTCGGCGGAGAAGAAACGCGAGCGGACAGTGATTTACCTTTGCCCCTTGTGCCAGTTCCAGTGTGGCAAGGTAGGCTCAAGGATGCAAATGTATCATAGATACACGCGATATATATCTATACGTGTACAGAGAACCGCGAGAATTACGAGACGTGGGAGGAGTTCCTCTCGTAATTCACCGGGACAGGAGGGTAGAAAAAGATACGCTGTGCGCGCCCTACACGTATATATGTATATATACAATATTCCAGGCTACATATATCCCGAGTGCTTGCATGCTGAATGAAGGGGAGCAGTGGGTGCGACGTCCTTCCGCCTCTGGGTATAGTGACCCATCTCCACCTGCTGCGTACCCGTAGCGCCGCGGCAAATGCAGCGAAATTTATTCTCGAGATGCTCAATCTTCGTTGTATGTCCCCCCCACTCGCCCTTCGTATTTTTTGTTCTCGTTCACCTGCCGCCTCCGCGAAATCCTATTCAACTTTCCAGTTCATACCAATACGACTGCGCGCAGACGTAGGGGAGAGCGGGGCAAAACGGCATACCGGGGCAAAATGGTATTCACGCACAATGGGACCAGAGCAGAACGGTATTAGGGCAAAATGGTACAGCAAAAAAATCTAATTCGTTGGGACTTTCTCTTGTCCCATTTTGCACTAATTCTATCATACGGGGATCCTTATTTGACCATTTCGTGCCATTTTGCCCCGGTATGCCATTTTGCCCCGCTCTCCCCTATTATTTATGTGCAGTAATCCGACAACTGCGCGAATCACGGCTCTCCGCATTAAATTATTATTTCCCGACGGATATTTTGAACTTTTTTTCGCGATTCCTTCGGACGCGAGTGCGAGGGGAGCCAAAAAATACTGTCTGCATTGTGGGGAAAAAAACAGTCGGGTTCCAGAAGAACCGTGTAGTTGGCATCATTTTACACTGCGGATATTCGGAGATCTCGCTCGATTCACATCCTCGTTTCTGCCGTCTCGCCGGCTGGTTATTACCGACCCGGAGACCCAACGATGTGACAATGGCTTTACGTAACGTTCGTTACTTTTTCTACCGCGCGCCACGGCAACCCGGAGCGATCGTAAAAAAAAAAGGATCGTTAAGATCGACGCAATAAAGTTCTTGATAAAACTACGGTTTATTGTTGTAGTGGCCTCTCCGTCATTGCATCGCGAGTGGAAGCTCGATACACAATGTTCCTATTTTTCTTTTATCCGAGGATCGTTGAATTTAATTCATTCACCGATAACGCGGTTTACGACGGAAAAATCGGGAACAAAAATACTTGAATGACAAAAAACGAAATAGAGAACACGAAGTTCGCGACTGTCGATAAAATGTTTTTTCTACTCCTCCGTCCCAACTAATTAACAACGCAACAACATTTCTGAATAATTCTATTATAAACAAATGAATGAATGAATGTTGTTGAAAAAATATGAACCGTATGTACAAATTGCAGTTCGCATGATTTTTTTCTTTCTCCAGAAACAAAATTTATTAATATTTGTGACTTTTCATTTGGCTCATGCAACAACCGGCAACAATAGAAGAAAAAAGTATTCATAGGTAAAAAAAATGTATGAAGAATAATTAAACTTTTTCCTTTAGCGTTTACGATAGCAGAGATTGCTCGGGTATTCGTGAAATCTATTTTTCACGATATTCGTCGATGCAGGCGAATAGGACGAAATATTGCTGTGCAACGGATAGGAATAGGTACTCTGTGAGGCGCGGAGAATTTTTTTTTTTCCTACGATTCCAGAGTGTCATAAGGGGACGAGAGAGAGAGAGAGAGAGAGCGGATCGTGTGCGGTCGGAGAGCGATATTGTTGGTGCTTCGGTCTACTCGCACGATTATACATATTTGCGTTTCCACAGCGATGATATTCGCGTTCTGAGCGTTATACCGATGGCATCGTATATGCGAGAGTAACGAGAAACCATAACCGATGCGGCGAGAGAGTCGACATACTGCGCGTCGACTACGTACTATATACATATATATGTGTCGTCTGTACCATCGATACGTTTGTCCATCCGTCGACGAAAACACGGACGGCCTAGCGAACCCTCTCGAACCGTCGCACAATGCAAGAATTTTTTTCATAGAAATAGCAACAAAGTATCAACATTGAGCATTACGAACACTTCGCAATCGGATGAAAATCTGGAGAAAAATCGAAAATATGGAAAGTGCTGAAAATATTGTTTGTGCGTCAAAATAATTCCAAAATCAATAAAAAAAATTAATTATTCAACGCATTACCCGGCAAACTAATTCTTTCTTGTTGCGAAACATTTTTCAGAAATATTGGCAGATCATTTCCGTAACGAAAAAAAAAAAAAGTTGCTCTCAAAATTGTAAAACATAACATTTTTCATCAATTCGTTAATAACATTTTGCAACCATTATTATGCAAAATAACCTTTCAGAACCTTCCATGCGCTTGATCTTTTTTCGGATCTTTAATTCGTCGATTCATTATTATCGACGTTCGAAAGGTCGATGTTTATCTTCGTGAAACAATTCTTTTCTCCTTTTTTTTACGCAAGAAGAAATAATGAGGCAGAAGACTTTGAATGGGGGAAAGTGGAAAATGGGAACGTCCGGGGATGTTCGACCGGAGACAACGGATTCGCGATGAAATGTATCTTTTCCGCGAGTCCCGGCTGGAGAAGGCTTTAACAACAGTGACCTGCATTCACAGCCGGTGATAAATTGTGTGCGTGAAAGGCAGTCATTGTGACACACACGCGGCACTTAGCCGTGGCCAAGAGAGGTCCGCAACGATTACCGTTGGCCTCATCGAGCCGAACGGACTGGACGTGTATATCGTGCGTCGAGGGAACTAAACGAAAGAATTTCGCGTGCTGCGACGTTGTCGTGGCTCGACCGCAAATGGGTATAGGTGTCGGTGATAAATCGCGTCGGCGGCAAACGTAAGTAGGGAAAACACTACTCGGTAGTAAATAAAACTCGAAAAAAAAAAAAAAAAAAAAAAAAAAAAATTCTTCGTCCGTCTTTGACCGTGTGAGACAAATTTATGAATTTTCTCTGCATTCCGTATCACGAAAAAAAAAAAAAAAAAAAAGTTAATCTGCAACGTTCATTCAGAAAACTGATTTATTATTCGCGAATACTTTTTACAATAAGCCGGCTATTCGAAGAACCAGCCGCCTTAATCTCAGCATATCTCTCGATTCGCTCGCGGCAACGAATCTTCGTACGAATCGTTTAATTTCTTTGATGCATTGCAGATGAACCAATTAGCTCGAGTGCTGTTATCTATTATCCCATTGACCCCGGCGTATCGACGCCCAGCGATAAACGACGATACGGCCGAGCCAAGAAACGCCGCTCGAAGGTCCGTGAGGAAGTCCCGGTCATAAAGATCGCCGTTACCGATCGGTGGGGAATGAGATAAACGAACGAGAACGAAGACCTCTCGAAAATCAAGAAAATATAACTCTGCCCCTTAGCGAATGGATAAGCTCGTTAATAATTGTGTTTTTCTCTCCACACAAATGATACATGAAATTCCAATTCATTAAATGAAATATTTCCTTCGAGAATTTTTCTACCAGGCGCACATAATGCGACGTAACATTGAATTTTTTTCCACACGGATGATATAACGCGCTACATCGCAATTTGCGAATTAGAATCTCACAATGTTACAAGACGAAGAATAAGACGATTGTTTCCTGCAGGGTGTGCGCGAGGGTGCAGTCCCGCGCGCGTCTTCGTCGTTGGATCGACAATGCAAGGATTGTTTGACAAGTAAAACGCGTCGAATAATTAGAACGAACGCACCTAGATTAGCGAGGAAGATGCGATGCGTGTGCGCGCGCCTAACGACGACCCGGGCGAAGGTGACGAAAAACTCGCGCGGCGTAACGGCCGAGCACGGAGGAAAATAAACGTAAAAAAAACATTGTAGCGAGACCGGTAAGTTTGCCAGTGAGACGCGCACCGCTCGCCGGTCTATCCGCAGCGTTACGCCATCGTTGGGAGGGGGACGTGACCTTGGTACGTGAAAACTACACGTTACGAATCTCCGCTCCCCCTCCGCGCCCGTGAGTTGTATCGCGTTTACCTCTATGCTTCCCGCGCGACGAGCTGCCTGCGAGTCTCTTTATAAAGTTTATACGGGCGAGCCGTTTCGCCATCCGTGTGGGGAGTGGGACACGTGCCGCGCGATATCTTCTTTAAGTTTCCCATTTGCATAAAATGTTTATGCGCTCTAGGTAACAGCGGCTGCGTGGATAACCGGGCGAATCTATAAGACGGCACGTACCGCTCGTACGAAGAGACGTGAACGCTCACGGGGAAAACGTCATCGCAACGATCGGGCGCGATAGCGTAACGCTCGCGTAAACCTACGCTCCCAATGCCCGCTAGCATTATCGTACAAT
Organism: Ischnus inquisitorius; assembly: GCA_963924025.1. Classification (NCBI taxonomy): domain Eukaryota; kingdom Metazoa; phylum Arthropoda; class Insecta; order Hymenoptera; family Ichneumonidae; genus Ischnus; species Ischnus inquisitorius. The sequence continues at coordinate 16,534,429 of OZ001251.1, forward strand.
GTAACAACCGTGTACTAGGACTACGGCTCAAAGAATTCCAACGACGCAATTAGTACCTCTCGATCTTTCGAGCATAGTCCGTGGATGTGAGAAAAAAATTATTTCTTTTTGAGGATAACTCGTCTAAACGATCAGTCGAAAATGATGGATACATTTTCGAAAAAAATAAATCGATTTTTCGGAAATAATAAATACATGTTCTATCGATAACGCAGACCCTGTCGCAGTTATCTCGTATCTCTAATCGTGACCGATTACGATAGAAAATCATTTCCTCTATTTACGAAAGATGGCGCTTACGAAATTTGTAAAAAAATGCATTGTTCAATTTTATTCTCGGTTCTCGTTTTCTTAGGGATTATCGATTGTAGAAGCTGATTAAAAAACACGAATGAGAAGATCAGAAAGTGTTCGTGTTGATTAATTAATTCTTTTTTTTTATCTATGTTTTTCATTGTTAATATCGCGAAGATGATCGCTTTGAGAACAATAATCAAAAACATTGATAAAGAATGCAATGAAGATATGTGAGTCGATGGAACGAACGATATTGATTGCAGAGCGAGTGTTAAAATTTCGGTTTGATCGCGCGTTTGAGAAATGCCGTTGGTCCACATACCCTAGAGATGCGAAGGGGTTGATGCAGGTCGTGACCGCCGTGCATGCGGAAGCCCCAGGGAGAGCCGCCGACGAGTGTAACCTCCCTCGCGCTCATCCTCGCTGTGTGTTTACTTCTTGCACTCGAGAACTCACTACCACTAACGCAAACGACACACTTTTCTCGCTCTCTCTCGTCCCCCTCGTTCTATCCGCTTCCTCGTTTTTCTTTAACATCGAGAAGCAATTTTTCTTTCGAGTCCGAAGACATATTTACGATTGCGATAAGTCGGCGTTTCCGAGACGAATCGACAAGAAGAATTGTCCGAGAGTCACGAGGACCGCACTCCGCAGCGGCTCGCGCCACACTAAACTATAATTTCCCCCGCCGCCTCCGCCCCCCGCGCGCAACTGCCGCAGACGGCCGCCGATAGCACTGCCGAGGCGGCCGGCGACGACGCGACGTTCTCACCCGCTCGCCGCCAATGACGCGTGGCTGCCCTCGCGATCCGATAGAGAGCCTCCGTCTTCGCGATTAATCTTTTGTTTTCCTTCTTTACAGCCCCCGCCAAAGTATTTTGCGATAAGTAACACCCGAAATATGATTATCGACCAATTGTAATGGATCGTGGACGAAATCAAACGCGCGCGATATTCAAAACGGATTATCCTGTTAAGGATCGGATCTTCGCGTTTCGCTCCAGCTAAAAGCAATATCGACGACTCTTGTCGAGTCGCGATAATGCTCGAACTGCCGGTACTGATAAATCTCGAGAGTTTTATCGACTTTCTTCTTTTTCTCCGTGCTACCGATGAAACCTGCGATACAGCGATGTACGCAATTTTCACTATATATTTTCTTTCGACTTTTTGCCTCCGCACAACCAAAGCTTTGTTTTCGCGAGAAAAATGCTTTTTCAGATTTTTCTGCCAGAATGTTTAAAATGCTTTCAAATATATTTCGGTAAAGACCAACATCCAATTTTAAAAACGTTGACAAAACGACCAGATATTTCGTTTTGAGCGGCCAGAGTTTTCCAATTTGATTATAATTGCATAAAGTTGGATGGCAACAAAACGAAGTTGCCTTTGTGAGGAAGCCTAAAAGAAATTACGCAGCGAACAAAAAGCGACCGTTACGAGGAAGCAATTTTTGCAATTTCAATTGCCGCGATTTTTTTCACTTTGTCGAGTGATTATCGTCCGCGCAACTACGGAAGTCGGTCGACACGGATTGCGGAGTAGATGGGTCTCTCGATTAATAATACTTCTGCATCCTCGACGTATGTCACGCCAATTATTATTCGAGCGAAGCTCTCGACGGACAGTTCTGTGCCGTACAGTGGTAGAGACGAGTGGTCGGTGTCACAGAACGAATACCCTCCACTATTGCACGCGAGATAGAATTTTTACAGCGTTGCGAGATTAGAAGACTCGTGCACGGGTAGCGCGGCCGCGCGCGCGCCGTTCCGCAGCGAAGACCCGCAAAATGTAAACATAAACAGACGGTAAAACGTCGAATAAAAATATCCTTCGCCGAATCCTCGAGTTTTTTGTACCGTTTTTCATACCATTTTTCCAAGTCCAAATGGACGATTATGTTTGTGGGAAAAATATTTAGCTGCTTTTTTTCGGGAGAAAAACGATTGTCCGCGCGGTCGCACACGTATAATCCTTTGTAAAGCCTCGGGCCGAATGGGGTTGAAGCGCCAAGCGGCTTCAAATGAATTTAAACCTTTAACCCGGCGCAGTCATCGCGGAGGTTGGAATAAAGAGAGCCGCCGACGAGCGCAGTGCCGTACCAAAAGAGGGTCGAAATTTCGTTTCTTTTATATTTCTTTCTGCGGTACCGGAACGAATTGAGCCTTCGCTCTCGTTGAACAAGCGGTTGAATACCCACGCACGTCCCCATCAGACGGATAACTCTATATCTTCTCGTTCGCTATAGTTCGGACTCGTCTCGCGTTGATTGCCACTTCAATTACGTAATTAGTCGCGAAGGGACTGGTCAGTCGAGAGTTAAGGAGAGCGGAAAAAGGTCCTCTCGATTGAATAGCAGACAATGCCCCCACCCCCTCGTTATGTCGAACTCGACGAATAAAGACGAGAGAATCTCCGGGCTTTGACTCGCACGAAAAGGACGAAAAACCAACAGAAAATCTTTCTCTTTGAAACTTCGATCGCGGACAAGCGAAAGCTTGATTAATTGAAAATTCATTCGGCCCATTATGAAATTCACGAGAACTCGCGCTGTGCGACGGAGAACAATGCACGTATATAGGCCAAACCATGTAAATTATTATCGGAAATTAAAACGCTACCAAGCGGAGAGTCTGGAGAAGGGGGGGGGGGCTTCGAGGCTGATTTATGTTGCCGCGATAAGTCTCTCCTTACGGTCGTGGATGGTCGTTAATTCCGTTCGATGGAAGTGCAGAGGACGCACACAGAGAGCAGCCGAGCATTGGGTATCAGCGGCGTGCACTCGCGGCGGGAGGGAGGCAATCATATCGAGCGAAGCTATAGAGAAATTTCGAGAGGCAGGCCATAAACTCGACGCTGTCTCTAGCCACTATAATACTATCGTTTATTAACACCTGATGGAACATTTCAAGTGTCACGGACTTTGTTGCGAAGCTATTCCGTATGGCCTGTGGCGGTGATCGCGGTTTTCGTTGCCTCTAAATTATTCGATAAAAAAATGCAACCACGATATGTGTGCAATGTATATACTATAAACATATTATATACTTTAAAATGGTGCAAATAAATTTGCAGGTCGCTTTCTATTTTTTTTTAGTCTTTTTTTTAAAGAAATTTTTTCTGAATACGATTTTCCGACGTTTTGGAACATTTGCACATAAATTTATAAAGATCGAGAGAGAAGAGAACAGATTTATGAAGATTTTTTTTTTTTTATAATGGCTATCGGCTCATAAAACAGTGAATGAACATGAATTTTATTTCAACGTACATAAGAAAATAAATATTATAATATTCATATATTTTGATTTCTTTATCTGCCGATTTTTTTGTTCACTTGACTTCGTTACTTCGTTTGAAGAAGAACTGAGGCGTCGCGATGTTTCGGTGGAGCGTGTCGGCGCGCGGTTCGAGGAAAATGTAAAGGTCACCGGCGGTGGTAAACAGCTCGTTCGCTCGGCCTAGCTCGATTCACACCAAAACAAAGAAAGCTACAAGCGCGCAGTCAACAACATCGTAAAATAACGCTCTCCTCGCGCAGTAAGCCGAGTATATCCCGCGGCGATCGGGGCGCGAGGCGCGTGAATTGTGGTTATGTAGCCCTAGCGAATGTTTCCATTTCACACAAGCTATCGAGTGAGACAAAGTACTGTGCAGATCGATATTTATTCCGGCGGCGCGTCGAGGCTAATGATAAAATCGAAACAAAAAAACTAATAAACACATTTAGACAAATCGACCAGAAATAAAGATGAACAATTCTTCGACGAGCTAAAAACACTATTTTTAAAACCTTATTTGCAATTCGCGATCATAACGACGCTTTGTCTACGAAGAAATTATTGTTGCGTGAGGAGACAAACTTCCCGGTGGCTTCTAATTACTTAACTGCTGCTCGTTCGTGAGTGGTCAAGGCCTCGATGGTTAGTCACGCTTCTTTAATCGTCTAAATATTCGTTCAATGACAAAGGTGAGCATATATTTTTTTTTAACCGCGATGCGAAGAAACTGCCGACTAACGAGCCTGAACTTGTCCTCCCTTCTCTGCTTTTTGCTATTTGCTAAGATTAGAACAGTTTCTAATAATCGCTAATAAGAACTGACCATCGAATCTTCTACATTTATCCTCGCAATTTTCTTTTAATTTTAGACCAAATGACCATGTTCGCAAAGAAATATCCCACATTCGTTTGATTGAACGATCCGGCGTATATTAATAATATGTTGTTTATAATTATTATTATATGTTATTCTTTTGACGCACGTCTCGATAAAACCTTCGGTTCCAGGATCAAATCAACTTAGAATGTAATTAATTCGATCGCCGAACTCCTCGTTAATTCGAAGAGAAGGTTCAGTGCTGCTCGAACACTGATTTCATAAATTACAGGCCAAGTTTTTTCTTTCACATTTTTTTTTTTCAAGGCTCCCCGTCGACTGGCGATTAATTTTTTTTATATTCAAGATACGATTTGTAATAAAAAAAAGACTCTTCGCTGAATTTTATATCGTCGCGGCGCGATTTCGTGATTCTCGCGCGGCCTTGTTGCGTGATCGCGATCCCGAAGAATTCTAAGCGAATCGCGGGATTAGGTAAGCGAGTCGCGGTGGTCTCATCGGCTCGTATCGCTGACGGGAGTTCGGGAGCGCGACGGCGCGGCGAACGGAGATGAGTCTGTGACTCTCGTCGAAACCGGATACCCGCTTACCGGTTTCGCTGACACGCTGAACTTTGCGGCACGCGTTCGCGCGCGGGCGCGCTCCTACCGACTCGTTATTGTGGTTACCGCGCGTCTTACTGCCAACCGCGGAGAACAGTCATTCGGCTCCCTTCCACTCTCGCGTGAGCCATCGGGGAAGGTTTATTTGCAACATTCGCGCGCGCGCCAGAAAAGAGTCAATGCGAAGCAGCCGAGGCTCGCGGGCCTTCGAAGGTCTAGGCGAGTCCGGGACACGGAGAGACAACCCGACTGTCTCGCCTATCCGTAACGCTCGCGAAGGCTTTGCCAATGGAATTACAAATTTTTCTCAACGATTAGCCGTTTATAGTTCATACCAGCCGGGCAAAAGCTATAAGTACCTGCTTGGTGTACGCAACTACAGCAGGCAAACAAGTTGCGTAAATAATTAGTAAGCTAGGACCGGAGCTTTCTACGAATAGCGCATACATCCAGCAGTCCAGATACTTATGTACTCGAGGACATCGAGTAGGTACTTATAGCTTTTGCCCAGCTTCGGTTCATACGGCCTGGCTTTTCACGTCGTACGTGACAAAAGTCACGTTCATACGTGACTTTTTTTTCGGTAAAAGCCAAATTTCATGAAGAAAGATTTTTTGCATTTTTCTCCATCGATTTACCATATTAAGCTTTTTTATAAACAATTTAACGTGACCGCTTTTTTCGTCCAGCATACCATCCTGATCTTCTAATCATTTTGTCCACTCCCTCGACAAAAACATCTTAAACACAAAAAAAAAAATTTTTCTTTTTTTTCGCAACGGAAAGTGCAATAATTATAAATTTCCAAACCTGATGACGACGCCTCGACAGATGCGCATTTTCTTTTTCGGGTATCGTCCATTGCCGCGAGCCAGGAAAACCTCTCGCTTGCGCGATTGCGACGTCACGTGTCACAACATTCGACGAGTATCGTAGTCCGAACACGACGTTATCGGAGGCTCAGCATCGCAAGACACTCCGTTTCATTCATACCGCACAATCGCGCGACGCTCTTCCCCAAGCAGACCCTTCGCAACGTGTTATTTTTTTTTTTTTTTCGACCACTCGATCGTAGTAATAATGTCAACTGTGGGTGACGCAAGCGCCGTGTTATTCGGAAAATCAGTGGAATCTCTTGAGCTTTGATGGAAGCGATGGGAATTCGCGAGCGGACCGAAAAGATCGTTGACCGTCGGCGGTGGAATTTTCTACCCTCCCGGCGCACGGTCAACCGTTGGCTCCCATGTCGAAAAACCCTTGACCCTTGGAAGTCGCTTACCTTCGGCGGAGATGAGCCGAAAGGCCGGATTCGCTGCAATCGCAGCCGCGGGTAAGATACCGTCGACTCGTCGCTCGAGGGATGAAAATCTATCGAGCGAGGATAAAGTATCGGCAGGGATGAAAAAAAAATCGGAGCATTTTTTTTTATTTTTTTTTTATTCGTTTTTTTTTTTTTTCAATTTACATGTTAAGAACACTCGATATTTGTAAAATAGCATGTCTATCCTATCATCTTATTTTACTGTTATCCTAAAATTATAGTAGAATTACAAAGGCAAGTGGGGAGTTTACGAGTATCGCAGAACCCGTCGTGGAAAGTATCATAAAGCTTACTCTAAAAGGCACTTGCGGTGAAGCCATTCTTTTTCTTTTTTTTTTTTTTAAACAAATAAAAATAAAATATAATATCGAACTTTTCGAGAGATGGTCAATGGTAGCGGATATCAATAATTCGCATCGGTGAAATAACAATAACTCTTCACGCGATGCTCACGATTGATTCTCAAGATTCAACGCGAATGCCAAGATTAGTCGGTAGTTCGTTGATTGTCACCGAAAAATTTCAGTTATTCGGGGTTTTTAACGTTTTTTTTTTTTTTTTTTTCAATTACAGTCGATTTTGTCTTTGCAATTAACAATTAACATTGATGCTCGTGACAAATTCGGGCTGGTGTGAATTTCATGCGTGCGTTCGGTAGGTGGAGTTGAATTTCGTGCTCTCTGCGAAGAGGAATTAACGATAATACATGCGATAACATCGGCGATCGTGCAACTCAACGATAAACAAACGTTGCCGTAACAGGTCGGACGCGCTTTAATAGTCCGAATAACAATAACGCTCGAAGGGGTGGAGATTTACATCGTTTTTTTTTGTAAATCGTCAATACCTGTTTTGCGGGAAACCTGACAAACATTGGATCCACATGAACATTACTGTTTTGTATTCTGTTTAACTGTTCTCGTAATTTTCGTACTTTTGTACATCGTGCGCGCGTTCGGGGCTTTTGGAGAAATTCAATTATTGTGTACAATCCAGTTTCAAACAAAACAATCTCAAATAACGATTTAAAAAGATAAAAACGAAGATAATAACGTTTTGGGCTGCGATCCATCAAAGCACGAGAAATGCGGTTTAGCGCTCGAATGGAGATTGAAAATGGTTTTGAATTTTTTTTTTTTAGTAACGTATCAAATTGTTTTTCAACGCGATTTTTTTCGATGATTCAGAATTCGTGATTTGTCGGTTCGCAGTTTTTTTTTTTTTTTTTTTTTAACAAACGAATGTTTAACACATAAAACAGACAACGTCGGAACTATCGGAGAACATGAAACTTAATGATTTTTTAAAAACCTACAACAGACAAACGGTAAAACGTAATGAGGATGTCGAAATCGATGGGGAGGCGATTAAAACGAGAAACTTCAACTAACAGAAACAACTGATAGCGACGCGCCGAAAGATAGAGGTTTGGCGCAATCGTAACGATTCAACAAGTAACAACGCTCAACGTTAACTGCTATAGATTTGGGATTCAAACGTGAACTGTAACTTCGATATAACCGATTTGTAAAACCGCGCGAAAAACCATGAACGATAACATTCTCCTTTTTTTTTAACAATCTCCGTAACGAAACAAGAAAACGGTCAACTCTCGTAAAACATATCAACAGAAACGGTAATGAAAGGGCGCAAAACAAAATACAATGCCACTTCAGAATGCTGTGCTACGAGATTTGAATTTCGAACGAATTTCATCGACTGATCGATGAAAGTCGACAACGAGTAAAAGTCTTCGATTGAATTTTCGATGAAATAATTGGGATAAAAAAAATGTGAACATTCACATCGGGAGTAATAATCAACGTAACGGTTTCTCAAACTTAATGGCGATGAAACTCAACGAATTCAACGGAACAACGCGTCGTGAAACGATCAAATGGAACAGAAACGATCGAATCAGCGAGAACAGAAACGGCGAGACGACGCCAACATCAAACAGTAACGAAGAAAAACCCACTCGACAGGTTTGCAACGGCGGAAAAACGCTAACGGCAACAGACCGTCAACGTTAATTGTGCAACAGTTATTGACGGTGTTAAAAGACAAAATCAACGATTCGTAACAAATTAACAACGACAGAGCCAACCAGAGAACGATCTGACGGTGTTGTCGACAAACAAAACATTTCGACGTAACTGAAGGCCTTATATACGCGAAGAGTTTCAAAATTTTTCATGTTTTTTAGGAAAATCATATTAGCCCGAATGGTTAAGAATTTTTTGAGCTTTTCGGAACTGAATTTTTTTAAAAATTGTCCAAGTTGCAGCTTTTGGAGGCGCTGTATGGAGGCAGGTGCGCGCTAGACCGGCAACGGCCGTTTTCTATTGTTCACATATCGTCCCTATCCCTTCTCGCGATCGTGTAACGGTAACGGTAACGATAACGGTTCTTCCCGGCTCGGTCCACGATCATTCAATAGATCATTTAGTCTCTATGGCACTTGGCGCGAGCATAAACCCAGAAGGTGGAAGATCATTTACTCCGAGTTGAGACACTGCAGAGGCACGGCAGAATTATGATCTGAGAGATTTGCATTTCGACATGAGTGATTGTGCAGAAAACCACAGTACTTTAAAAACACAAACGTGTTTTTCACGGTAACCAGCACGCGAAAACACCGGAAGCCGAAGTGAACCCAAGTGCGTCTGCGAAAAAACTAAAAGTGTCGACAGCACCCGATGTAAATGTTGACCGTGGACATGGCTATGTGACCTTGAATTTTCTTTCCGTGTTCAATGCAATTATTTCTTTTGTCAATTGCAAAATTTATAACAAAGGAAGAATTTAATTTTTTTCTATGTAACTAACCAACTGAATCAATGCGGCATGAAAACGTATTTCGTCACTTTTTTTTTTACCGCGTCTTCGGAAATCCTCGAAATCGCGTATATAAGGCCCGAACGAGAGCGAACAACTGAAACTTAACTGAAAAATCGGCTTTCGCGACAAGATAATAAAAACAATCAACATAGAGCGATAATTCAAAGAAAAATCGAGTAAAATAATGAAAATGAAGAAAAATAAAAAAAAAATGCGAACGAAAAAGAAATCGTATCGTAAGGCTTAAATGATAACTTTCCACGATGAGGGTCGAACCTATTCTACAGCTAAACTCTAGCGAAATAATTTTTCTAACCGAATGACGTCATAGACGATCGCGTATCCTAACGATTTATCGAATCTACCATCCGAAAAATCCTTTCAAATGAGAGTATCGTGTTAACGAGTTAACTGGAAAACAGCGGATTTTCTCGAAATATATATATATATATTCGATTGACAAAGAGATGGAACTCAATAATAAAAAAAACAAAATCGAACGAAAAGCACACGTAAGTAGTCGCGATTGTACTACACCTAACGCACTAAAGTTGTAATAATATAATTCGAGATTTATTTCCTTTCATTTTTTTTTTTTTACTTTTTTTCAAAATCGATAAGTTCAAAAAGACACACGAGAACACGAGAATAAAAGTCTGCAAACACGCGTAGCAACCTATTGAAATCCTAAACGGAACGCTAGTTTCTATAAACTAGATCCTACATGGTTAATCCTGAGATATGCTAATCTAAAGGCACGATGGTCCGCCGCTTCGATAAGCGGGCAAGGACGATCGGCGCGCTAATTCACCGGGGTCGTCATCCGCTAATTATTGTCGATGCGTCAGCATGAACGGAACTAACCTACGTCAAAGGTTCAACTATCGAGAGCCTTGTCGAAGGAAACTTTTTTTGTGAATCAACATTGATTTTTCAAATGCGAATTGGTGTGCACCTGTGCACCACAATTTAATTAAGATCCAGACGATTCGAGTCGGTTAAGCGCGATGAATAGGATCTGAGGACAATTTGCTGCCCGCAGCAAAAATCGTCGATTTCAAGGTTAATCGAATTTACATTTCTATTTCGAATCAAAGGCACGCCTCGACAAGGCTCTCTTGGATAACGAAAAAAGAAAAAAAAATAAGATGAGAAAGAAGAACAGGCCATTTTACAATTGAGTGATCGGAACGAATGGCAAATAAATAAATAAAATATGGGAGAAAAATAAAAAAATAATAATAATTCGGTGGTTTAAGATGGGCACGGGGACTTCTCGAAGGGTAGACGCGCGTACGCGCTCGAAAAGTTGGCACGGGGCGCGCGGATCCCGAGAACGGAGCCAGTCTCGCCAAATCGTACTGTTTTAAGCGTTTGCTTCCTCTCGGAAACGTGACATTTTTCGATAGTTTTTGAAAAATCACTATTTCGCGATCGAACGAAACTGTAACTCCGGAACGCGTTATCGAGACCCGCGCGCGATGCCGCGGTTTTTCTTTCTACTCAACTACATAACAATGATTTTCGTTAAAATTGATGCTCGACATAAACATTATAAATTTCTTTCAACAACCGGCATAATTTCGCGGCGCTGATATTTTTTTTCTCTTAATCGTAATAATGTACATGCGGATCGCGATCGCTCGCAATCCGCTACAGCGGGTTTTAAGCCCGCCGGCAGTTACCTTTTTGTTTTGTTTTTTTTTTTTAGTGTTTTTTTTTGTTTACGATTCGTATACTTGTTTTTTTTTTGACACAAACAAAAATAAAACAAAAGACGCGATAAAACGAAACGGAAAAAAACACATAAACGAACGTACATCTCGCATCGAAGCAATCTAGCACCGGTCTGAATTTATGAAATTCGAATTTATGGAATTACGATACCGCTTTGTGTTTTCAATGAATTTTTCAATGAATTTGATAAATACTATTAAAGATCCGTATTGAAAAAAAAAACCAGTGATTCTAGAGCAGTGTCGCAATATTCGATTGATAGTTGTGAGAGGCGTTCGAAAAAATGACGAAAAATATAATAAAAAAAATAAAAGAAAAGAACGAGAACTAAACGAAATGAACAAAAATAACAAATTAAAAGCGAAAAGAAATCTTATACAACTAATCGGGAGTACCCGTATTTTTGATGGACGATGAGACTCTACTGAGCGATATGCGAATTTTTCGATCACCGGATTTTGAATTCTTTAGTAATGGTAAAATGATTTTTGTTACCGGATGAAGATGACCGATGGTGATGGCGATGTTTCGTGCACATGTCGATGATGCGTGATCCACATCGTATTTCTCGACGACCGGAAATGACATTGAATAAATACTTCATCCAATTGCGTCGAAACTGCTTTCCGATGAATTTGTGCTCCCGCATTTGCGCGAGCGATATTTGATCCTGATGGCGATGTGGCTCAATATCTTCGATGCGGATAATCTTCCAGTTGTGTCGAAAGTTGCAGTCACGGTTTTTGCATCGATGACATCAACAGACGTCAAATCCGGTTGAATGGATGGAATGGACGTTTGCGGTCTTTGCAAACATTTTCACGAGTCTCATCGTCCTTATTTCATCGCGATACGCAAATCGAAACATCGATTCGCGTATTCGATGATTCCCGGAAGAATACAAAAGCTCGGAAATGTCTTCTGAGCGATGCTCCCATTTTTTTTTCAAATTCTCGACGTAATGTTATTGAAACAAAGAAGACATTACTTTTTATTTTTTGTGTCGCTGTGCGATCCCACGATGATGGCTGTCCACGATGATTGAACGATTTACGGTCCCACGTCGTATGAAAAATGCCCGTGCGATCGATCCTGATCGCCGAAGGTTGTCCCGCTGTTTGTCCTGCTGGATCCTTGATTTGAGCCTCGAGCGTCGTCTTGTACGACTTCAAACATACGTTTTGTTTCTTCAAAAGTTTGTTCTTTTTCTGCCAGCTTATCCTCGATGACCCGAATGGTTCTCATTTGCCGATGACTCCTCTCGATTGCAGGAGCTGAGAGTTCGGGTCTCGATTGCGACCAGACGCGTTGGTCTTTTGGTTTGTTGCCCAAAGCTTGAAATTTTCGTCGGCTCGTGTGCGACTTCGAACGGACGTTTTTGCTTGATTCGCGCTGAGTCCGCCTGGAATTCTCCCGAATTCTTGCGACTCCTCTCTGGATTGCAGGAGTGAGCGTTCGGGTCTCGACTGTGACCAAACGCGTTGCTCGGTCTTTCGGTTTGCTGCCCAAAGCTTGAAATTTTCGTCGACTTGTGTGCGACTTCGAACGGACGTTTTTGCTTGATTCACGTTGAGTCCGCCTGGAAACTCTCAAATTTTCGCGACTCCTCTCTTGATTGCAGGAGTTGAGAGCTCAGGTCTCGATTGCGACCAGACGCGTCGCTTGGTCTTTTGGTTTGTTGCCCAAAGCTTGAAATTTTCGTCGACTTGTGTGCGACTTCGAACGGACGTTTTTGCTTGATTCGCGCTGAGTCCGCCTGGAATTCTCTCGAATTTTCGCGACTCCTCTCGATTGTAGGAGCGAGAGTCAGGCTGAACTGTGCGAGGGTGCTGCGATGACCCTGTTTTGGTTCCTTGTAGCTTGAACTTTGCGCGGTCGACTTGTGTGCGACTTTTGCCGGAAGTTGCGTTTTTGCTCGATTGTCCTCGGTCTTCCTTCCGCCTCTCGATTTTTGATGCCTCCGCTTGGTTTCGGGAGTCGAGAGTGAGGTTGACTGTGCCGGACACGTTTGCTTGCCACGTTTTTGGTTACCAAAGCTTGAACTTCTTTGCGATAACGCTTCGGTTACCGATTAACGAAAAGCGTCGTTGTGATTTCATTGCGTGATTGGGTCGATCCAGCGGGACGTGTAATCGCGGGACGCGAGTTGCTTCCTTCTTCCGGGCTTCCTTGGTTCTTCGCCTCTTGACGGCGTGTCGAAATGTGGGCCTCCATGCTGAGACGGCGATTGTCCATTATCTTCTTCGTTGCTCCAATTATCTCCGGACTCGTGGAGATCCTCCTGAATCGAATGCTGCAGCCACTTCTTTTTTTTTCACTTTTTTCAAATTTTCTTTATTCGTACTCCGATCGATGGGGGACGATGTCGGGGCTTTTTTTCGCACGAAAATGCATTTCTGTAGAAGGCGCGATTGAATTTCGATCATCATTGCAGTCGGGCGTTTTGTTGTCGTTTGGATTTTGCTCGATCGTTGTTTTTGACGATCGACGGTCTACGGATCTGGGAGGATTGTGAAGTTGCTTGGCGCTTGATGAATGTGCTTGATCGGTTTTCCGGCGCGGAAACTCATTGGCTGACAGACCAACGATCTCGACGCCGAATTTCAGAAAAATTCGACTAAATGTGTTACATACTTGCTTTTTTTTCGGGTTTGCTCGTTTGCCGTGAGAGAGCTCGGTTTGCGTTTCTTGCGTTGCTTTTGTGTCTTGCCCGGTGCAGTGAGAATGGTTTCGAACTTCGCGTGTTTAACTAATAATGATTTTTTCATGTTGAATGCCCTTTTTTTGTATTTGGTTCGATAGCCGGCTCGGACTGTGAACGCGCGATTGGGCGTTCGGTCGAGCGGCGAGGTCTCGATACGCGATTGTTTTGCGGCGAGTACGCAATTCTTTTTGTTTTTTTTTTCTCGCGAAATCGTACACACCAGATGGATTGATTGTTTTTTGCGGTGGTTGATTCAGATTTGTTCCTGGCTTGCCCGCGGATGTCCGGGTTTTATTTTTGTCCCCCGGCTATTTTGGTGAACGAACTGCTGATTCAATCGATGGAAGTTCTCCGATTTTTCAACTCTGCGCGGTCGCCCTTCAATGTTTGTATTGAATGCGACATTTTTGCCTTTTTTTCCCGTGAACCCCGCTGGTTTCTCGAAAACAATAAAGTGTCTTTACCGTCTCGCGACCGAGGTGATTTGTGATTTGATGAATCAGACTCGCTCGCTTTTCTTTTTTGTTGCGCGACGCGTCTGAACGAAGGGGTAGTCGATTTTGATTCTTTCTTCGGACTCCTTCACTCGCGGAGTCACTGGTATCGCCGGACGAAATGGTCCTGAAGAGTGTCTTGAAAGGTGAGGGACTGCTTTTTGTGCTCCCGGTTCGAATGGTACTTTTGAGGGTGCCCGAGGGATTTTCTTCTTAGTTGTTTCCTCGTAGCCAGCTGCACACGTGGTTATTCATTCCTTTCTTCGTTGCGAAACTGCTTGGCCGATGGGGGGGTTTCTCGTTGTCGTTGTCGTCTCGGGGGCTGGCTGCTTTCCTCCGTTGCGGCTGCTTCTCCGGGATCGAGTCGATGATCCGTAAGTCGAACGGCCCATCCGGAACGTCAAGACCTGGAAGGTTGTGAGCGTTAGCTACGAAACACTACTAATGGGGGGGAGTGAAGAAAGGAGCAGAAGTATGCGAAATAATGAAATGCTAGTACTCTATATATACATATGTGTATAGGCGATTTGGTATAGTTGTGGCGGGTTGCACGACGAGGGGGAGGCTTGAGAGCGATAATCGAAACACGAGGCGTGCCATTGTGCCCGCTATGCGTCATCGTCGAGTTTCTTGTTCCTTTGCTTGTGCTTAAATTACTTGAGGGTCAACTTTACAACGGGTTTCATGTGTGTCGCCGTTCCTGAGAACCGACGTTCGTGAGGCAAAGGGCGGGGTCTTGTTCTTCGGCTGCTTAAATTACGTCGGGGTCAACTAAAACGGTTGGAGCCTTCGGCGTGCCGTTGTCGGTGTGCGCGCTTGAAAGAATAAGGGAGCCCCAGGAGCTACGAGAGCCCCGTGAAACGGGATGGACTCCCGCTGTACCCGGGAACTCCTTTGTCACGTTTTTTTTCTTTCCTTTTCCTTTTTTCGATTCTCGAGAACTCGAACGATTGCAGAATCTTCGGACCATTGTTGGACCGGTTCGAGAGTAATTGCTGAATCTTCGTGACGATGCTTGACTTCTTTTAGTGTTTTTTTTTTTACTTGACAACTTTGAATTTTTTAATACTTCTTCTGCAATGTGCTTTTGGATCGTGGAATTGAAATTTTACTGCGTCTGATTTCGATCGTTTGGAGGAGAGCATTTGAATTATTTTTGAACCGAAACAAAGTTTCTTTTTTAATTGTTTTTTTTTTTATTATTGAGGATATAGACTTGTTCTTTTGCTCGGTTTGATGTATTTTAATCCAACAATTTCAAATTCTCTAATGTGTCTTTTGGAATATGTATCGGGAAATTAACATTTTATTGAGACCGATTTCGATTGCTTAAACCAAAGTAATGCAAACCAAACTTGACAACTTTGAATGTTTTAATACTTCTTCTGCAATGTGCTTTTGTATCGTGGAATTGAAATTTTATTGCATCTGATTTCGATCGTTTGGAGGAGAGCATTTGAATTATTTTTTGAACCGAAACAACGTTTCTTTTTTTATTGTATTTTTTCTCTTTTTAAGGAAATATAGACTTGTTCTTTTGCTCGGTTTGGTTATTTTAATCCAACACTTTTAAATTCTCAAATGTGTGTTTTGGAATATGTATCGGGAAATTAACATTTTATGGAGACCGATTTCGATTGCTTGAACGAAATTAATGCAATTGTATGATTTTTGGAACCGAAAAATAATGGCTTTCTTGAATTTCCATTAAAGTTTTATTTATTTCCTTGAGGATTTGTATTTGTCGCTACTTTGCTTGATTTAGGTATTTTCATTGCTCGACTAGTTTGAATTTTTCAGTATTTCTTTTACAATATTATTTTGTGCCGCGTGAATGAAATTTCATTGATTCTGATTTTGATGAACGAGAATAATTCATGTGTTATATTCGTAATCGAAGAATAATGTTTTTGTTTAGTTTTTACTGTTTTTCAAAATATAGACTTTTGTTATAGATGTTTTTTCTTAGTGGATGTTATTAATTTTTTTTATTTCATGTTTTGTCCTGATCCGGTGTTTTTTTGTAACGATTTCTTTAAATGGTTTCGAAGCTTCCGTTTAATTTACAGTGAATTTTTCAATACTCTTTTATAATAATTTATAAAAATTTTGAAATATGTCCAGATCGGTTAATAACGTTTACCAATGTTTGTTTTGGAATTATGTGCGAAGGAATTTGAACTATGCAAGCTTTCGGCTCTGCATGGATTTCGTCCGGATGTGAATTTACGTTAATTCGGGTTTGAAACATTTTTGAAGCCCAAGTGTGAGAAAGATGGCTCTTTGGATAAGTATCCGAAGCCTTTTAGAGTTCGGTATATCTTTGACCCTCGAGGGACCGTGGCTAAAGGGGGTTTTGTTGCGCAAACGGTGGAGAGCGAGAGATTTATGGTGGAGCGTTCAAGAATCCTAGGCTGGGTCTTTCGAAGAGCTATTTCTTTGTTTTCTTCTTTGGCTCGGTTAAGCACGGTCCGATAGAGCTCACGGTTACTCACGGCGAGGCTATAGATTTTGAAGGCTGATATTTACAAATAATTTTTTTCGTTAAGCTTTGGTTACTCGCCGATGCTTCGAATGAGAGATTTTATGCGCCGATATTTCAGATGTATTTTTTAATTATTTCTCGATCTTTCGTAGATTTGGTAAAACCGTGACGATTGTATGTTGCAAATAGCGATATTTATTGACAAAAATGTTTCTCTTTTTTTATTTGAACATTGTTGAATTTTGGATTATTCTCATCATGTGCAATTGTATATAAAATGTATTTTTGTTTTTTTCGTACCGTTTAAACAAGTATCGGAATTTTGGATTTTATAGAAATCAGTTTACGAAAGAATTAGTGACCCCATTAATTGGTATTGGATAACCGGATGTAACGATTTTCAGAATGGGTGGCCCTTCGTTGCGAAATTTGAAGCGTGCTCGTTTGTAAATTTTGAAATACTCAAAGTTGAAAATTTGGGTTTGGAAGTTGCTTGAAAAATGATTGAAAAATGTAATTTGGAGGATAGCCGATTCTTACGGTGATGTTTCGGTATGAAGGGGGGCAGCTACTCATCGCGAGGTCGTCGAGGCTTTTGATGGCTGATTGCAGATTAGTCGAATCAGATTCAGAACTTGTTGCGCGGTGAATGACGGAGTGACTGGGTCGGTTTCGATGAAGGGTGCATAATATTGCCACCCCGCTTTCATGGGAGTGAATCTGGAGGGGTAGTCACTTCCGGTCTGGGGGTACTCGACGGGAACCGGCACTTGTTACACACTGCGAACTGATTATCTGACGGAAGCGGCTAGCGGAGTCAAGTTCACGGCAATTCCGGTCGGGTTTTGTGTACAATGAAGTCGCTGAGTTCGTTTGTTGGGATTATCGTTGTTAATGGGTCCTTCATTGTGTGCGATCGAATTGATATGACTCTTTCAATTTTGCAACCTCGCGGATGAGCGAATAATTTCATCGGCTTTTTTTTTTTTTTTTGTTTAGATGTTTATAATAATTCGAAATGGAAATGTATCAATAATTTTTATTTTTATCGAATACCGATTACGATTTGTATTGTCTGTAATTTAGATCTTTGCGGAATAGCTTGGAAGATCGATGTATCAACGAGTGGGGGGCGATTTTTTTTTATTCGTACTAACTACATCTCATCGAACGTCGGCTTTGAATCAGAAAAGTTCCGGAAATAACTGTGCAGCCATAATATTTTTTGTCTCTCGGTCCAAACAGGTGAAAGCGAGGATTTCGTGCAAATAACGAAGCAATTTTCGATTGAACATTCAGTTTTGAGATTTTCTCCATTTGTATGATTTGGTTGGAAAAAAAGTCGAAAGCGTTTAAATTGACTCAGATTTTATCGTGTTATGGTCGGATCTTTTCGAATTTGGAGCATCGGTTACGAGCGCGGCATGCACACACGAAAATCGTATCCTAGATACATTTTAACTACAACCAAAAACTGTAATTTTCAGTATGGTATTCAGTATTCTACTGTGTTAAGTTTCTATACGAGTGCATGGTTCAATTTAGATATTGTTAAAGTGATTTCATGAAATTTTGATTCTTATGGAATTTTCAAATAAAACTCAACGTAGTGGTATTGATTTTTATCGAAGCGTGTTTTGGTGGGATCTTTCCGGATTTGGATCACAAGTTGCGAGTATGACATGCACGCACAAAAATTGTTTTCTTGTTACTTCGGGCGAATAAAAACAAATGTAATTTTCAGTATGTTCGTACCGTTGCTATTTTGGATTGGTGTTTTCAAATTGTTTTCTTGTTACTTCGGGTTAACAAAAACGAATGTAATTTTCAGTACGTTTGCACCGTTGCCAGCTGATATTTTGATGCACAAATTTCAATATGAAGATTATTTTGAAGGGCTTATGCGATTCAAACGAAAGAAACCGGTTGTCGTATGAATTTTTTTGGACTGAAGTGCTTTTCCATAATATATTTGAAAATAGTGAACTTTTCAAAAATACAATCGGTGTTTTGATTTTGAAAGAACCAAATATTGCAATTTCGTTTTCACTTTTGTAAATGGAAATACGATGCGATGACTAAATGCAATTTGAAAATTTTCAGGCTTGTAGAATTTAGCGAAAAGAAACTTGTGGGCACGTGAATTGCTTTGGATTTGAGCGTGTTTTGATCGGATTTATTTGTTTATTTGGCTCGATGATTTAAACGTGTACACGGAAAATTGGAATCTTTGGTGAATTGATTTAAAGAAAGCCAAAACTAATTTTCGGTATAACTGACGTTTTGAAATTTCTATGGAACGTTATGAAATTTTTTATTCCATTTTGTTTTTCGTAAAGATTGATTCAGATGGCAGCCTGTTCTGTCCGATTTTTTTCAAATTTAGAACATCGAGTACAAGTGTGACGAACACATGTTAATTTCAGGGTCGCTGATTTGATCGAGACAAAAAACAGCAATTTTTCGAGTATGTGACTATTCTTTCTCAGCTTATGAATAAATCCATTACGCAATTTAATTCGGACCGTCGGTTGCGAGTATGACAAACACACGGGACAATTTTGCCGAGATATCCTGATTCAACCAAAAAGAAAAACAGTAATTTGCTCAACTTGTATGCGAGTGCAGAATTCAATTGAAAGATTTTTCGTAACCGGTCTGTATGATTTAGTCGAGAGAAACCCGTGATTGTGTAAATTTATTCAAATCGAAGGGTGTTCCGGTCGGACCTTTTTGAATTTGGCGCTTTTGAATTATAAGCAAAAAGTATCATTTTTGTCGTGACTCTGCGAAACGTGTATATAAATTTGTATATTGCGACTTTGACGTTTTTCGTGACCGTTTGTGCGATTTAGTCGAACTTTGTCGTCGTGTACATTTGTTTTGATCGTGGTTTGTTTCGGTCGGGTCTTTCTAAATTTGTATTCAAGATGAAGCAAGAGAAAAAAAAAAATTTACGTTTTTCAAATTTTGTCATTTGCTAGTATCTATATTAAGGCACAACTGTTTCGTGCCAATTTTACTACGAACACACAACTTCAACTACTATTGTGTTAGTGGCCAAACGGTGGTTAGTGACATCAGGCATTTTTCACACATTTACATCAATGTCGAAACAATGATTTCTTGAGCAGTCAGTTTCGTTTGTTTCGAGACAAATATATACAACGATGTGAAGAAAAAAAAGTGTACATTCGGAGTGCATATTTTATTTACATTGACTACGAGCACTACTGTTCAACGGGACGCTTTTTTTGCAACGCCTCTCAGCACTAATAGCACGAGTGTCAGTAATTTCGATACACAAATGAACATAACATTTTTGTGACAAACTAACAAAAGTTCAAACAAAAAACAGAATGTAAAAAGAAACAGGTATGAGTTTTAAAGAGTTGGTAGCACAACTTTTTTGACAATGAAATATTTTGAAAAATGAAAAAATAAAAGTTATATACATAATTAAGGCAACTTAAAAGAAACGAAAGACGATTAACAAACTAAACACAAC
This sequence comes from Ischnus inquisitorius, assembly GCA_963924025.1. NCBI lineage: Eukaryota > Metazoa > Arthropoda > Insecta > Hymenoptera > Ichneumonidae > Ischnus > Ischnus inquisitorius. The sequence goes on from OZ001251.1 coordinate 16,554,537, forward strand.
AAATTTTTGTTTAAATTTCAATTGGGTCTTAGTGCCTGGATAGAGTAGTGCCGAGGATTTTTGTGTTAATCGCGAAGTTATTTGCGAAAAAAATTATTTCGAGGGTCACGCGTCAATGCGGCCATATCGACGATTTTTTTTTTCATCAAATTTTACACGTGTTTCCATCAGGTGATTTTTTGTAATTTTCGATCGCACGACTGCGAAACTTTCGAGTTGAGAGACATATTTTATTCGAGATATGAGTCATAACATCGTTTTTTTTTTCCCGGGTGATTTGCAACATTTGAAAAATATTCCTTGTGAACGTTCTATAGGAAACATCGAACCGGATCTGATTTCTCACTGTTTTCTCAAATCTGTGGGCTATTTCAAACGAAAAAAGAAAAATGGTATTTCCTCGCGTAATCTTGATGCGGTCTTCTCGAATGTTTGTTGTCAAAACTTTAGGCTCTTTATCGAAATAAATTCACAATTTTGTATGCGCTTTTCGTTCGACGCCGGTATCGCTATTTGTTTGTTTATTTTTTCGCTTATTTTTATGGATATCATTGAAATGGTAATTTTCGTCGAATCTACAAAAGAATCGTTGTGCAACGCTGCAATCCCGATATAATCGAAATACAAAAAAGATCGTGATGTTAATGTGTCCAAAAGAAGAAAGTTCGGCGTGAGTTTCGTATTTCCAACATTGTACTCTTTCCGAAGAATAATCGCGACTCGTCGAGATGGCGCATGTGACGCGTTAAAAAAAAAAAAAAAAAAAAAAAAAAAAAAATATCACCAAATATTTTGAGTTACGAGTTTGCGTGTTTCGTGCGAATTCCGAGTAGTCTATCGAAGCACCAAGACCGTTCGCGTATGCCAAAAAACAAGCCGAAACTATACTCACGTGAGTGCCGAAATTCCCGCGTTGTTCCCGTTGATCTGCGACAGAAAAGTTGGAGCACCTTCGGTTAGATTAACACTGGCGTAGAATGCGCTGAACGTTGATCGTCGATGTCTTCGCGACAGAAGTGGGCCGAAGGCTCTGGGTCTCCTCCAGGCCTGACCAGGCCAAGGCCCGATGGCTCGCCGGAGCTCTGCGATGCTCACTGTGTCGCTGACTGCGCTGTTCTGTGCTTCAACTCGGTATCGCCTGGCCCTTATATACGAGACTGGCCCTGCCCGCGCGGGGCCTTCGGATTAGGGGAGGCCCTGGGAAAATATCCGGCACAATGAGGGTCTCGCTGGCGCGATCTTTACCCCCGGTTGGCCGTAGCGCAAGACGAGGAACGACTCTCTTACCGGTCCGTGTTATTCTTTTCCCTCGCGGAGACTCCCCTAGCCAAGATACGAAGGAGAGTCCCCCTCAACGACAAGACAACCCGGGCGCACGCAACTGGCATATTGCTCGTCGTTACCTGTTTCTCCCGTAACGTACATCCCTCGCCGCAACGGATCGCGAGGAACCGTCCACCGAATTCCCACACACTCGGAGTCCCGCGTAGTCGAATTCTCACCGGGATCGGCAGCATCCCTCGGAACTTTTCGCCAGGTGCGCCATACGCAAACGACGAATTCATCTGTTTCATACGCTTTTCAACCTTGTAGTGCAGACTACTTACGTGGTGATATGTGCCGTTTCTTCATGACTTTCCCGAGCAGAAAAGTTCACTGAGAGAAAAATATAGATATTTTCACTATACTGAATGGTGGCACGTTGATGAATATTGTTGCTATTTAAAGAGATTTAATTGGTTAAACTACAAGTATATTTACCATTATTATAGAATATTTCATGATGTATATTTCTTCCCTATTAAAAAAATATTATCATTATAATTGTGATTTTTTGCTGGAATGATTTGTAACATAATAAAACGATACATGCATTTTTTTATACATAATTTTTCGGCCCGGGTTGCTATCTTATGGAAGGTAAACTACAAAAACAACCCAAAAAATCTGCTTTTTCGTTAATCTCGGACGTGATACTCGATTCTTCTAATTAGAAGATTTGGATTTGGATTGATTTGGATGCATTTTGTTATTGCATTGCAATTGCAATGCAATAATAAAATCGAAAAAGTTGAAGCAAATAAATAAATGAAAGTATGACGCAATATTGCACCATAATAGCCGAGGCTGCCATATTTTGTTGAAGCTCTATTTTCTTTCAACGACCCAGCCTTCGAACCTTCGACTGTGTTGAACACGTCGTCAGGCTTGTTCCCTTCTCGGAATAAATTCATTCTCGGCATGCTTGGTCACCATTCGGAAGAGGTCCTTCACCTAACCGAGACTTCGTTGCGCTAAAACAGCGTGGTCGATTTGGCGGAGAAAAAGAAATGTAAAAAGAAAAAAAATTTGCTCCACTTTTGCGAGCGAGGTCCGTTTGATATTTGCGGCGGTCCGTTAGCCATTGTCGGCCAGCGTAACAGTTTCACGAGGAGCACTCGGGCGCTGAACCGACAGAAGTTTCAATGGATTTTCTCGAAGAATCGATGTCGAAGGAAAAGTTGCAGTTCTCGGGGCTGCAAGAAAAGTCTTTCATATCGCGTAACCTACGGTCTCAATTATTCGCGCACCGTCGAACGTACAGCTGTCTCCGAACTTTGGGCATTCGTGGCGATAATGCTCTTAAAATAGTTATTAAAGTTATCAATGTTATTATTGCTATCAGTTATTATTATTATTATTACTCAGTATTATTATTATTATTATTATTACTTGGAATTATTATTATTACTTATTACTTATTATTATTAGTTTTAATACAAATGATGTTTGGGGGACCGTTGAACCGACGACGAATCGGACGACCCTTTTCTCGAGCCTCGAACGCTTATACCCTTAATAATTCAGCTTGTCAGTTGACCGGGTAACAGGTACCCCCGGAATCTCGTATATAACGCGGTTTTTTTCTTCGAATCTCCTCCCACAAAACCCTTGAGATTCCCATAGGTCATTCGCCGTATAGTGAAAAAAAGGCCGTTATGTACGCTTCTTCAGGTGGGCGTTTACAGAACCGGTTTTTTTTTTATGGCGCGTAGAAAAAAAAACCCTTGAATCCCCTCGAATCTCATATAATTTTACGAGATGCCGGAACGCTGTGTAGATGCGGCGATAAAAATAACGAAGGGGCCAAAGTTTCAGTGAGCTTCGCACCATGAAAAAGCTACTGACTAATAAAAACGGCTCTCAACGATTCGCTAATGAGGTTTTATCATTTAATTGAACGGAAACCATGGTAATCAGGATTTTGTATAGCGATGCATAAAAACTTCGCTACGATGACGGTCAATATTAAAAGTGAGGATCGAACTACCCTAATTTTTTTTTTTATATTTCGGAACATTGTTCCACGTCTTCGGAATGATGAGGTGAAGAAAAACGGCAAGTTTATTTTCCATCTCGACAACATTCTAATGAGCAACGTTTCTTCCGAAGTATAACCGAAGATCGTGAATACCATACTTAAAAAAATTTCGTAAATTAACGACTTCCGAACGAGTTAACGAGTTATTTTGGAGTATTACTTATTTTTTTATGATCTTCATCATTGTAAAGTATTTAGAAAATTATTTTTGTTTGCACGAAGTACGAAGCATCTTTCGGTCACCAAAGGGCCGAGAAATTTGGATTAAAATCATGAAGTATTCTTATCGAAATCGAAAGAAAACCGTTTTTTATTCCCCGACGGATATTACAGTTTATATTCTCGACAAAAATTTCGATGCGCCGTATTTATTGTTATGCCGAACAAAAACCAAGGCCCTTTGTCTATTTTTTGTTTCTGCTTCGGTCGTAATATCTTGCAGCTAGGATGTGCGCGGGGTCGAGAGGTTCTTTACTATCCGGTCGCATTCGTCATGATTTACTGGGGCGCGCGGGTCAGCATCGCGGGAACAATCGTATTTTACAGCCAGTCGTAAAAAGACAGTGTTCCGCGTGTTCTGCATCCGCGGATCCTGAGCGTTTCGTCGATTCTAGCCCAGCCGCGCGAGTCGCACCCTGTACAAGCCGAAAGAAACGACCACAAGCAGAAAAATCCACAAAAGCCGAGAATTCTGTATCGACGAAGAATTTAATTCCGACGACGAAAATTCATCCCATGCACGAATGTCTGGAGTTCGTTGCACTCAGATCGATGGGACTAACCCGAAAGATCCGGTAACTCTAGTTTTTTTTTTTTTCTTAAGGAGCCAATGTCCTGCGACAATATGAAAAAAATAGGGGAGAGCGGGGCAGAACGGCATACCGGGGCAAAATGGTATTCACGCGCAAAGGGACCAGGGCGGAATGGTATTGGGGCAAAATGGGACGGCAAAAAAATCTACTTCGATGGGACTTTCTCTTGTCCCATTTTGCCCTAATTCTATCATACGGGGGACTTTAGTTGACCAGTTCGTACCGTTTTGCCCCGGTATGCCATTCTGCCCCGCTCTCCCCTATACTCGTCGCCGTCTCATTGCGAGAGGACGATATTTCTCAGTGGTCTTCGCGATGCGTATTTCGGTTAGGATTTATTTTCGGCAAGGAAACCGGTCCAACGGATAATACGACGAGCCCTCGTGTCTTACGGGTCTGCGCAGCTTTTTTTTTCGGCTCTGCAAGCTACACTCGCACCTGGGAGTCGCGGGATTAGCATTCACGGTTCTTCGCCGTCTTGGGCGACGAGCCAATCTCTGTGTATCTCTCAGAAGCGAAGAAAAAACAATGAACAAAAAAAAAATGAGAAAAAGAATGCCAGTCTATTCATTTTTTTCTGTTATTCTTCGACTATTTACGGAGGCAGAGTGTAACATGCAGGCGGTTCCGAAAGGAGAAAAAAATTTATTCGACGAATGCCTGCTGGTCCCGATGACGGCGTCACGTGGCGACTCGATGGAAATTGATTTTTCGATAAGACCATAGACAATTGGCGTGAATCACTAGCGGGCAACGGGAACGGCGCAACGGAGGCGAAACAACAGCAGCGTCGATGCAGGGTTGGAACGATCGAATTAACTGCGAAGTCGAGGCGCGCGCGATGCTTTCGCTTCATGCGGGTACCCATCAATCGGTTACTACACCCGTTGGGTAGATAATTCGTTAATGACTCTCATGCTGTGTCGTATTCGTCGTGCTTTTTGAATCTTTGTCGAGAAAACTGGTACGAAAAATGAGGGATACAATAAACATTTTTTCACCGTCATCAATTTATTTTAATTTCATTTGATCTCAATGACATTTTATCAGATGGAACTTTCAACGGATTTTTTCTCTCTTCAATAAACCGAGTCTTTCGCTTCCTCATAAAGGAAGCTTTGTTTTTAACTCTCTAACCCTCACAGGTTTGGAAATATTGGGTTCAAATTTGGCCCACCGTTGAAATATTATTACATTATTATCTGAATAATTGTAGGGGAGAGCGGGGCAAAACGGCATACCGGGGCAAAATGGTATTCACGCACAATGGGACCATGGGCAGAATGGTATTGGGGCAAAATGGGACGGCAAAAAAATCTACGTCGATGGGACTTTCTCTTGTCCCATTTTGCCCTAATTCTATCATACGGGGACTTTATTCGACCATTTCGGACCATTTTGCCCTGGTATGCCATTCTGCCCCGCTCTCCCTTAATTGTTAATTTCAATCATTTGTTCTTCACATCATGAAAAAAAAAATATCATTGCATTTGCAACTAAGAACTCAAGAAAGCTTCCTTTATGAAGAGTACAAAAAAAAAATTACGCGCAAAACAAAAAAGCGGCAATTATGAGGAAGAAATGTTGGAATATCATTTGACGCGATTTTTTCTTGTTTGCACGACAGGAACGAGATCATTCGATGCGAGAAAAGCGCACAGTTTGCACCGATACATTCAACCCTAGTTCCCACGGGAGATGAATGGACCCACACGTATTTTCGGTACACTACCTGATGCGTGGGCGTGTTCGATTCCTACCCTTCTGGGGGGGTCCGCGGGACGCCTTCCGCTACGGGCATTAGATTTTGCATTCGTTGCATCTTGGCGGTGTTCGGAGAAAAGAGAATTCAGTCGCAATGGCTCACCCATCGGAGAACAGAACCAATGTGACAAAGCGATCTCTTTACCGTAACTGGACTACCTGCAATCTCGTTTCTCGCACTAGTATGCAAATAAAACCTCGAGCGAAATTTGTCGCAAAGTAAATAAAAAAAATATTATTATTATTATAAATATTATATTAATAATAATAATTTTTTTATTATAAAAAATTATTATTATAATTATTATTTATTTTTTAATTATTATTATAAATATTATATTAATAACAATATAATATAATATATTAGTAATATTATTGTTATTATTATTTTGGATAATTATTATGATTATTATATTTACTATTTTGCGTTGCGTCAGTCTTTTTATGCTGAACAAAAGCGTGTCCAAAAAAAGCCATTGGTGTGAAGCACTTTGGAACAGAAATACCTCTCAATGGAGCTATCGAATGCGTCGAACAGCGCGATAGACGATATTCGCGTGGAAGATACGAGAGAAAACATTGTCCAAGAGTGCATTAGCTTCAATAACAGCGTCGTCAAAGAGTTCGCGTGCGGGTTCGAGTAAAGAGCCGTTCTTCAACGTGACTCTGAGAGTTCCGTGTTGAGCCCCATGCAAGGCAAAATGCCGGTGCTTCGTGGCCGACGTATACACGTATCTTCTTTCGGCTTTGCCCCCACGGTTGGCTCTTCTCTCGCGAGGGTACTCGCACCGGTTAGTTATAGGTAGAGAGTAGTCCGTTGGAACGAAAAGAGGCTCCCTCTCTCTCTCTCTCTCTCTCGCTCACCCTTGAATCGTCGACCACGGGCTCTTTTGCCTTCATCCCCCTTCGGAATAGACTGATTTCTACGGTGTTCTCTTGTATATAAGCACCCTCTTGGGCTACAGCCCGTTCTACGCCTTGCCTCGATTTCCGTACATGCATCTGCTCCTTGCCGCGTTCTCACGGTTCGCCTTGGCACCGGGCAACGACGTTGGTAAGGGTATGCCCAACGTACCGACGCGTACACACACACACCTGAGCCATCCATACGCGAAGATATTACTCGCGCACCGGATTCGCTTGTGTAGAAAACGATCGCACGCGAAACCCCACGTCGCACTTTTGGAGCACAGCATCCCTTGTTGCTTCCCTTTTACCGCGCGCTTGTCATATCCTCTGCCCTTTTTCGCACGAGGAATCTGTTATGGCTTACGAGCCACGAGACCCTCACGCACTCTCACGACGACGACAAGGAGACATATAACGAGAACGATTGTGAAATTATCCGTAGAAACTAGACCGGTCTGGATTTTTTCGTTTTTGAGATTTTGGATTTTTTTTTTTTTTTGATCGCAGAACAGATATGTTACCTGTACGCGTTTTAAGAACGCATTAATATTTTCATCGACTTATGATGAAGGACTGAGAAAAAAAATCTGTTCTAACAAGATGCTCGGCTAAATACGTGCAACTGAATATTTGGGTCGATCGTGAAGATAATTTATTCGGTCAACAGTTCTTTGCATTAAACAACCAATATTTGAGGTGACCAAATTTTTTTTAATTTCAATTCAATATTTGTTTCTAAAAAGTATTTATCAAGATATTTTTTTGATTATGATGGGAACTGATATTCTTAGTGGGAAATTTTATAGATCCAGAAAATTATGAAAATTACTTATAATCTTTGAGATATCGGGCTAAAAAATTCTAAGCAAATCGATTATTGCCATCCGGTATTGGTTTTTTAGGCTATTTCGAATTAAATTGAGCCATACAAAAATGTTACGAAGCCACAATTGGTCGAACAACTTTCTCAGAGGTTGTTCGACCAGTTTTTTTTTCGTTTCAGTTTCGACTAGAAGAGTTTTGGACACGATGATGATATGAAAATGAGGAAGCGATATGCAAATTTAGTTTGCCCATTTTCTTTTTTTTTTTATAAGTAATCATTCGTTTGACTGAAAGTATGCAGCGACGTAGATGTCACACGAGCGTTCTGCATTTCGTACAGAACGCAAGACACGGAAAAGGCTCTCCAATGTGACAACCAACGTTGAGGGCCTCTCGTAAAGAAAAGAAGCGTGGTACAAGAATACGTGACGTTTCTGGTTAGTCTCAAAAGGCATTTCTCGTTTACCGATCGGTGTGCACAGTCAAGAGCTCGGCGTCCACTTCTTTTCCTTCTCTCGCCCATCTCTTCGCCTATCTTCTTTCCGGAATCGATATATCGGGTGACGACGGAGTTCAAGTGAGAGGACGAAAAGAGAAAAAAGAAGAAACGTGAGATAACACACGTCTTTTTTGAGAGCCCGCCTTCGCCCGTCCCCGCGTCGCCTTTCGTAATCGCATGTTGGTTATTCGATCCGGGAAAGAAATTGAATCGCGCCTCTTCAGAGTCGCTTCGCGAGCCCTCCTCGCTCCTCGGCTCCGTCGGCAAAGAGGGCAGGACCTTTTTTCGTCGTCTTCTGAAAAATACGATCGAGCCACACGCATCGGGAAGAGTTAACATTTGCCCACGTGTACGCACACGCGTCGCTGTATGCGCGCCTCTACCCTCGGCACGGGAGAAGAAGAAGAAGAAGAAGAAGAAAGGAAGAAAAAAAAATCCTTATTCTTCTGCCTCTTCGTACAGGTACCACCGGTCTTTTCATGCAGCTCCCAGGCACTCAACTCTTTTAAGGGCGGAGTAAAGTATTAAAATTTTTTTCTTTCCATTTTTTAAAAAATTTTCAAATGAATGCATAATATCTCAAGAATATTGTGTTAAAATTTCAAGTCGATCGGAGTAAAATTGACGAAGTTATGAGTATTTGAGCGTCTATTGCGGGGGGGAATTGGGTTGCGGGGAAATTTGTTGACTAATTTTTTTTTTTCATCTTTTTGTTAATAACATTTTGGAATTATTATTATGCAAAATTAATCTTTCAATTACCTTTAATATGCATGAATTTTCTCAGATTTTTATGCAATCGAGAAGTGTTCTCAAACTTATGTGCAATGAGCGCTAAGCGACCAAACTCTTCTGCGTTTTTCAAACCGTTTTTCTGAGACTTGTCATATTTGAAGTCCGTGTGCACGATAACTCAAAATCTACTGGACCAATCGCTTTGAAATTTTGCACAGTACTTCTTCACATAAGTCACCAGGTATTGTCGAGAGCTTTTTTGTCTTTTTTAATCATTACTAATTTTTCAACAACAAATTAGCCGATTTTTTTTAGCGAAAATCGGGTTTTTGGCTCCCAAGTGGTACGAAAAATCGAAAAAAAAAAAAATCCTCCCGTCATTACCTCGAGAAACATCTCCTTTAACAAATGCATTTTGATTTTTTTGCTTCAGATGATTCTGTTGCGAGTTATGGTGCACACGGGAAACCAACTTTTTTTCGAGGCGCCTCCGGGGTTTAATTTTCACTCGCTCAATTTTGAATATTTTGCAATGAAAATTTAGGAGAATGTTGTTCAAATGTTACTTTATTATATGTAAATTTTTCAATAAACGAACACTATCCGTTACGCCAAAAAGAAATCTTAAAAACATGCCTTTTTTTCGCCGAATTAACTTTAACCCGCCCTTGATATAATCATTCGAAGAAAAGTCATCATGATATCGGATCGTCCCAATCGTGTTATCCATTATTAAATAACTAAAAATAATTAATCTTCATTTTTTCCGGAGATCGTCTTTTTTGTACTGTCGCGTGAAAATTTTGTCGAAATATAACATGTTGAATGCACATCGCGCGGATCATGAGAACCACTGTAACCATCGGAAATTGGTGTCCCATGTAACAAGTGCATCAACCCTCTTCGCTCGCCCCTCATCCCCTTCGCCCCTTCTCCCTTTCCTTGGCCCGGTAACCCCTGAGCTATTCACTAGCTCGGCAACGCGGCGTAACAGTCCTCGATCGAGGAAGCGAGCTACCTGCCTGCCGGATCCGTTCTCTCTCCCCTTCGGGCCTTATACCGAAAGCCGACGCGAGTGCGCGGACTTCAAAGGTCGTAAACTATCTCCGCGCTCTGCTGTAATATCGGATGCTGCAGCAGCGAGACCGCTGACCGCACAACGTTGAATGTGACACTCGGCATTTGACTTCTGAACTTAAAATTTTACTATCCGGGTCCTTTTTCGTCGCCTCATTCGAACCCTTTGTCGAATGAAATAAAAAAATATTTTTTCATCGTTATTTTAGCAGCATTGACAGAAAAGAATGGTAAAAAATAGTGCAAATAAAAAGTCACGTTGGTTTCTCTGAGAGGAATTCAGTGCGGAAATTTTGTTTCCATCATTCATTTGGCCCTGAATACGTTTTCACTAAAATTTCGATATATTTATTTAACGGAATAATCCCTTACCAAATAGTCCGAATATTTAGTTATTAATCGATCCGAAACAACGAACTCCGGTTCGGAGCATACATAAGAAATTATTAAAACTTGGTGTAAAATAATTCGGACAAATATATATATCAACGATTTACATATGATGAAATTTGTAATAAATATGAATTTTATTTATTTAAAAAAAAATATGTCGCATAATAATAATAATAATAGTAATAATAATATATAATGAATCAATATTTTAATGAATTTGTTTTGTCTATTTAAATCCAAGCCGTAAATAATACGATTAATTGTGTTTTATTATTTTTTTTTATGGTATAATTTTCGAACGAAAGTGCGAACTATAAATTCTTTTCATTCGAGTTCGAAGGGTTTCGACGGAATTTCGAAGTCAGAATGGAGAGCGGAGATATTTCAGGTTCGCCGGATTGTATTTGACACGGTTGCGATAAGATATCGCGAGATTTTGAATTTTTACGCCGGCATTCCCGACCCCAGCGGAATATCTCTGTGGGACACATTGATAAGGAGCTCCCGGTTCTCACGGCTGTTCAGCAGCATTGCTGCCGAATGTAATCTGTGCCGGGGCCGGAGCACCAGGTGATAGTCGCCGTTCAAGATTGAAAGCGTTTTTTTTCTTCGCCCCCTCGTTGCGATTCCATGCAGAGTGAGTGTGAGAGAGAGAGAGTTTGAACCCTCGTCATTCCACGTCCATAGGCAGGGATGAAACGTCGTCGCCCCATCGGAATTCTCACCGACGTTTTCCTTTATTTCCCCCCCTTTTGCCGCGTACGTTTCCTTGAACAACTTTGCCGCGCTACACACACGACTGTAGACGCAATAATGCAATAACTCTCACGGTGTTTCCCTTCACGGCGAGTTTGCAACCCCTGCGTACCTACGTGTTGCCCTACCCCCCGCTTTTGATCGGGCTTTCGGTATTCTTCGACGAAATTGGCGAGCTTCATCGTTCGCTGTATTTATTGTACTATTATTGTCCAATCTGTCCCGCGATGTATTAATTATGTCGACGAGAAAATAAGGACGGAGGGATCGATGGTGCACAATTGTAAGTATACATCTCTCGCGTTTCACCCCCTTCACGCTTGTTCGCGTATGAGACGCGATTTAAAGATGCATGGGCTGCAGTCCCGCCAAACGTGAGTTAACGAGATTCTTACGAGAGTTTTCAATACTCCTCGATGAGAAGAAAATCTGTAAAAAATCAAGCATGTAGTACTAAAAACATTGATTCTGCATAATCATTCAACATTTTTATTTTTTATTTTTATGCCATCGAGAATTATTCAAAATCATCTATGAAACTCACGTTTCGCGGGACTTAGCAGAACGATCAACGCATGTATCGTAAGAACGAGCTTTTTCAAATGGATTATCCTTCGATTTTTTTTTTTTTTCATAGAAACCTTCATGAAAATTTATAAGCGCGCACTTTTTATGATTCGCGGGGATGCTTTAAATGTTTTTACAAAATTTCGGCGAAAAAAAAAATATATTCTGCAACTTTAATAAGGTTTTATCCTCGGGTAGACGAATTGACGTAAACGGTGTAAACGAGATAAAGTACGAGTGTCGCGCGAGCATTAAGCTACGAAAATAAGAACGTCAAAAGGTACAAAGGATCGTAATTGCATGTTCCGCGCACTCCGGCAATGTCATCTTATTCCGCTCACGACGGGAGACGCAAAAGAGCCAAGAATGCGCGTTTCGCGCACAAACACGGAAATCCCGTTAGTCCGCGGCTACATTTAGACGTGAGAACGAAGTTCTAATGAAGATATGCTCGGTTCCTTCTCCTCGTACCTTTCTTGTCGAAGGAAAACTCTATTAGAATCAACGGCGACATCCACGAAATATTGAGTTTACCGTAAATACAGAAATCCTACGGAAATATGATGGACGAAAACGCGTTCATAAAATTTCCTTGCTCATTGCGCTCGGTTAAGAAGGTGTATCGCTACAGTCTCGGCAGAATGTGAGACATTGCATGTGCGAATATCAGAATGGCACAGTCCTGGTGTTGCATTCGTACCAAACTGTCGGTAGTGGCAGCCGCTCGAGGGCCAATACAAATATAATACAGCGTTAGGGGAGAGCGGGGCAAAACGGCATACCGGGGCAAAATGGTATTCACGCACGATGGGACCAAGACAGAATGGTCTTAGGGCGAAATGGGACGGCAAAAAAAACTACTTCGATGGGACTTTCTCTTGGCCCATTTTACACTAATTCTATCATATGCAGGACTTTATTTGACCATTTCGGACCATTTTGCCCCGGTATGCCATCTTGCCCCACTCTCGCCTAGTACTGGGTTGGTATTGAAAAGACCACACCTGCCCAATAGTGGTTGGCAGGATCGGCCCAGTGCATCATGCTTAAAAGCCATCGATCTATAAAAATATTAATACAGACTAAAAAAAGCTGACAATTAGGGGAGGCCGGGGCAAAATGGGGACGCTAAGCGAATAATGCCGCTAGAATGCTCGAACATGCGTATATTGACTGTTCGTACCCTAAAAAACAAAATATTCGCCGTTGTTTTTGCCCGTCCGAGCAAAAAAATTGTCTGGGTCAGAATGGGGTACCCTCACATTTTTTCTAATTTTTTGAATATGGATGGAATTACCTGTAGGGGCGTATATTGACTGTTTGTCAGGCAAACATACAGTTAACGTCTGTTTTCTCGCGATTGGAAAAAAAATGAGTTGACTGGGTCAGAACGGGGTACTCGTTCTGAACGGGGAAAATCGTTTCTGACATCCGCTTTTTACCCCGTGCCTAAAATTTTTCGATGTTCTCATTCTGCCTCGTACTTGCTATTTTTTCGATGTCCCCATTTTGCCCCGTGTCTGCAATTTTTTCGATGTCCCCATTTTGCCCCGGTCTCCCCTACGTTGTCATAGTGCTTCGTCTTTTCCACTCATCACGGTCTGCCCAGCTCCGCTTGTGGCTAATACGTTTATCATATTTGGCTTCCTCGAGAAGTTTTGTTTTGTGATTCGTCAATCTTAAACTGTTAGTTTCTACGTAAACACGGCGTCAGAGATGTGGCGGCACTTTTGTTCGAATAATCCTCGAAGAAACGAATTGAAATTCGATTCAGCCGAGGACCTCGCGAGCCATCGGGAAAATTAACCCGTTCACCGGCTCGTCGGTGATGCATCGTCAGGCTCGTTAATCGCATTGGGTGTGAATCCCGCGAATCTAATAGCCATCAAACTACTTCGGGGACCGGAGGGAAACGAATAATTGCGTAGATCTGTTAACGCCGATAACGAATAGGTCACGCGAGCCCCGATCGTCGCCGTAATCGAGGCTAATGGCCTGTGCGCCCGAGTCCAACGGGGGCTCGTCTGTGTACCGTAGAGTTTCCAACGGGTTCGATAAAACGCCGTGGCGATGAGAGACCGGAGGTTCGCTCCGTTTTGCGGGGGGGCCAGTCGAGCGCCGGTCACGCGGCTGGGAGCGACGATAGGGGCATGAGAAATTTACGGGAAGTCAGAGTTTACCGAGGCTCGGGGTGGCTCGCCCGGCTCTCGCTTACAAACGCCCCCGAGGCCGGACACTCGAAAACGCATTGCCGAAGAGCCCGTGAGGCCGCGGAGCTTCACGGAACTCAATACCGCGCCGACATGTGTCCTGCATGAGGGCGCATTATGTTTCCGTTTAGTCGCTGCTTCGGTCACGTGTCGAATCATGGCTATCTCACCGTTGCCGCCGCGGTACGAAGCACTCCGCGTAACATGCCGACAGGAACCAGCATGTGATTTTCCGCACTGATCCCCGAGCACGATAGTCGACAGGCCGGTTAACGCGGGTCGGTCGATTCTTGCGTGAGAATGTTATCGCAGTCACAAAATTCGACCACCCCCCCCTGAATAGGCGCTGGAAATTTGAATAATAAGATTTGCACGACAAACTCTCTTCTCTCCTCTCCACGCTGGAACCCATTGCGTCGGGGTAGTTCCGTCGCTCGGTACTCATTTCGCTCAAGTTCGAGAATAATGAGATAAAATTGCAAATTCTTCGGGATGATACAAACATTTTTTAAAATTCATGTTGAATTTAAAAGTTCATATTGAAGGTATCGAAAAGATGAAATTTGCATAATAATAATAATTATGAAAAGTTATTAACAAATTAATAAACACATTTAGATTACACGGCAACCTAATTTTTTATGACTATTAAAATGTTTCGCTGATTTATCTGGATACCGGGAAATGTATTGACCAGTTTTTTTTTTCGTTAATTTGTTAATAACATTTTGGAATGATTATCGCGCGAAATTAATGTCTTCAGAGCCTTACATTTTTACACATTTTTATACAATCGAGAACTATTTACAATTTTCTCTCATCTTTCTCGAGTTACGCGAAATGAACACCGAGCGACAGTTTTTTTTTCATTTAACGACTCGTCATTTTGCACATTTGAATTTCGTAAGCTTCGGTGCTCGCGTGCGGTAAAATCTCGCAGAGTCGTAAATTGTTATGAAACCGAGATAAAGTTGAAACGCACCGGGGTAGAAAAAAAAAACTGTGTTTGCCACAAACAGACAGTGTTTGTGGAATTATGACGATGTAAAAGATAGAATTTAATCCTTATTTCTCTTTTTTTTTCGCTTGCAATACAGTGCACAACGCGGTAAAAAAAATTGAAACGCTATACTGGTTTGTATCTTGACAAAAACCCTTCGGGTGAGAGCGATTAATTTATGTTTCGCGCTAATCAGCTACATTGAAATCGTCCTACGTCGCGTGTCCACAGCGGCAATTTATCTCTATCTCCACAAATGGCAGTCTGAAATTAGAGTGGAAGAGAAACAGGACAAACGAGAACGTATAGATGCGCAAAGAGGAAGAAATATGCAAATCAAATGTGAAAATATTTAAACAATTTATCAATTCGACCCAAACCAAAATCCGTTGTTTTCCCCATTATAATTTATTCGAATTTGATTTCACAAACGAAGAAAAATGGAAAAATCTAATTACTTAGTTCCGTGACGAATTTTTTATTTTATATCAATTTTAGACAAGATGTTGAAATCTATTGTTTTCTTGGAAAAAATGTAGATATCGAATAATCTCGTTCGTTTCGAGGACGGTGAGATTTTTTTCGGATTCGTCTCGTTAAGCCAAGCGAGACTCCCTCAGGTGCCGTAATTATGCGCGTTTATTAAGGACTCGCGTATATTCGAAAATATACGATTCGTCTCGTCGGTGCACGTGAGACAGAGAAAATTCCCCCGCGAATCGGAAACAATGCACCCCGTCAATCCCGTCCGGTGGGTCACCGCCGAGGGATTTCGTATCATGGGAAAAGCACGTCACTGGGAAACACAGAAACGCCTCGTGGACGGATATCAGCTCACGGCTCGTTGAATAATTCATTGAATCGCGCTGGTCTCACTGCTATGCGTACTGACCGTGGCGGCGACGAGATCCGCGTTCAACGTGACGCTTATTTACATACCCGCGCTCATGCGACTCTATTCGAAATCGTCACGGGAGGCTTGGCGAGAAGCTCTCCTCGCTGACGACCAATCGGGAATATACCCACCGGCCGTCTCACCCTCGGGGCCGGAAGCTGAACTCCCGAGTACACGAGCGAAGGGGGTTGCGTGCGATTTAACGCATTGCGTCGTCGTTCGACGAGCGGCCGCTCGCGTATGGGTGGAGAAATCCCGCGATACGAAACTCCGAGTGTTGATCGGCTCCGGACTCGGGTCACCGAACACCACTTGACGCTTATGCAGATCCAGGATCCACACGATTGGAGCTCGCCACGATACGCGGCGCTGGAAAAGAAAATTTCGTTTCAATAACGCCGATGCCCTTGAAATCGATTTCATGAAACTGATAACATGAATATCGAAACGTCGGCATAATTGATCTGATGTGCGATCTGGTGTGCACTGACAAAAAATTACATTGACAAAAGAAGTAGGGAAGAGAAGTTGATTTTTTTGCTGTTCCATCTTGCCCCTATCTCACTATGCCTTGGCCTCATTGTGCCCAATACCATTTTGCCCCGGTACGCCATTTTGCCCCGCTAGAGAACTGATATCAGTTGAAAGAACCATTAAATTTCTTAGTCGAACAAATAAATTGGTTGACCCTGAAAGTAAATTGATTGACCCAACAAATAGATTAGTCGTAACTAACATTAATTTCCAGCGCCGAAGTTGGTTCTGGCAACCCGTCAAAAATATTTACGTCCAATAAATACCTTCGATTTCGCTGTACAAAAGTATATCTTTCATCCCCAATTCTGCGTCAAATTCGCTGCTCTTGTTTATGCATAAGAACTTCCGATTTTTTTTTAGCAGTGCACGAACTCCGACGTCAATGGGGCGAAGTTATCCAATTCTTTATACTACTGGACGCTGTTCATATTTTTTGTTAGTTTTTTATTTATTTTTTTACGCCGGATGAAAAATATTGTGAATTATTTCGAGCCACCGGGTCGGGTGGACTTGAATTTTTAATGGTGCAGAAGCAGTCTGCGTTTTATTTTTGTCTATAAAAAAATACTTCCAACGATGAAAAGAGAAAAAAAAGTGTTTCGTTGCGACGCGCATTCGTGCATTCCGGTAAAACATCGAGTCGTGTACAAACTTCAGGAGTCTTTATACAATGGTGTAACACGATATGCTTCGTTTTCAGTTCGCTTCGTTTATGAATGATACATTTTTACGGTATTTCTCGTCGGGCGCGTTCCTTTCTTTCGCTCCGTTGGCCGAGGAGCTTATCGTCGATGCACCACGTCACTTGCATCGCAAAGACGCATTATCTACATCCAGTCCAGAGCCGCGTGACACTATATGGTTTCCGCCTGGTCGACTCGATACCTTAGTTGAGAGCTTCGCGACACCGAGTCGCCTCGGCCTATCCAGTCGAGCTTCGCTTCGATAGCCGCGCAGTGTTTTTTTTTTTTCATCATTCGGTTGTGCGTTGTTTTTTAATTAAAATTTCTTTTTTTATTTTTTAAATGGTCCAACTAATTCATATTCGGGATGATCGATGTGACTCGATTTTTTATAATTACCCTCAAATAATCAACTTACCATCGAACTTTTGTTTCGTGCGTTCGATCTCACTCGCATTATGAAATCATTCTCGTTCGAAACTCATCGAAATGTCGTCAATGCACGTATACCTGGCGTTAATCTTCGCCCTTGCGACCTACGGGACTTATCGCGCCTGCGAACTCGAAGTGAATCACCAAGATTTTCCGATCGAACATCGTCACCGGGTGGACGCCGATTCGGCTGAATTCTTTCGTTTTCTCACGCAGGAACACGTGCTCGAAAAGGTTTCTGAAATAGGGGAGAGCGGGGCAAAATGGAATACAAGGGCAAAATGGTACGAAATGGTCAAATAAAGTTCCCCGTATGATAGTATCAGGGCAAACAGGACAAGAGAAAGTCCCATCGATGTAGATTTTTTTGCTGTCCCATTTTGCCCCGGTATGCCGTTTTGCCCCGCTCTCCTCTAGGCTAAAAGTAATGCGAGATAGTTTTTAAAAAATGCGGTCGAATCCGAATAAGAGTAGACACCATTTCTTTTTTAGAGAAATGGAAAAATACGTCTAATAATTTTTTTTTTGTAATTTCAATTTTCATTAAAAAATCGGTAAACGTGACATTTTTTCGATCAATGATCCGAGAAGGATCGCAAACGTTTCCGTGTAAACAGCGCGACAGGAGCCACTGACGCATTACCGCATAATTTCGTGTCCGCGCGTTCGTGACAACGAGCGTGTAAATTCATTCAACCTGTGCCAATCGGCTGAATTCTTTCGTTTTCTCACGCAGGAACACGTGCTCGAGAAGGTTTCTGAAATAGGGGAGAGCGAGGCAAAATGGAATACAGGGGCAAAATGGTACGAAATGGTCAAATAAAGTCCCCCGTATGATAGTATCAGGGCAAAATAGGACAAGAGAAAGTCCCATCGAAGTAGATTTTTTGCTGTCCCATTTTGCCCCGGTATGCCGTTTTGCCCCGCTCTCCCCTAGGCTAAAAGTAATGCGAGATAGTTTTCAAAAAATGCGGTCGAATCCGAATAAAAATAGACACCATCTCTTTTTAGTAAAATGGAAAAATACGTCTAATAATTTTTTTTTTTGTAATTTCAATTTTCATAAAAAAATCGGTAAACGTGATATTTTTTCGATCAATGATCCGAGAAGGATCGCAAACATTTCCGTGTAAACAGCGCGACAGGAGCCACTGACGCATTACCGCATAATTTCGTGTCCGCTCGTTCGTGACAACGAGCGTGTAAATTCGTTCAACCTGTGCCAATCGGCCCGCGGGGCTTTAACGTTGTTATGGCAGCGCGAGAGGCGCGCCGGGGGATGAGACCGGAAGGGGACGGCGAACGGGGGATGCCGGAGACAAGACCGCGAGAGTATAAACAAATGACCGCAAACGGCTTCGAGGCAATTAAACGGTCGCTATCTCTCGCAAACGTTCGAACGGTCTAACGAATAGTCGACGAGAGCGGAAGTTCGTTCAGGCAACGCTCAATGTTAACATTAGCCGAGTTTGTTCTGTACCGTCGGCCGTAGCGCCGGCACGGATGGGGAAGATCTCGTCGAACGTTAATAACCAATTTTCAAATCGCGAATCGAGCCCGTTATTTTTTTTTTAATCTCTCGGTAAACGAAAACGCAACCACGATTTTCGGTCTCCTCGCAATATTCTCGGTCCTCGTCGTTCATTCATCAAATATTGTGTTATCCGTTTTTATTTTGTTTTCCGTCGCATGTTTCGAAGCGATAAAAAAAAAATAAAGGAGTCACAGAAGGAACGCGAGTCCCGGGGAAAAAAACCAGATATGCCGCGCGGTCGCATCGGAGCGCAAACTTTGTGCGTCTTCATGCAAGATGAAAATTCAATTTCGACCCCGAGGCTCTCGAAAAATCGCGTATCGCCGCACAAACTCGTATTGTCGACGTGGGACGCGAGTCGGTAAAAACTCATTGGCAGTTATTTCGGATATACAAAAAAATACCGGTTATTTTACCTGGCAAAAATCTGGTGTTTTTCGCGAGCGCTAATGAAAACATTGTTCTGTCAGTCGAACGAACGAGATGCGTGTATAGAAAAACGAAGATAGCGGGAGCGCGGACACGAGCGGCGAATAACGTTGAATACTCGACGAAGGGCATTGTGGATCGAACAACCAATGGCTTGGCTCGAAATTTAACGTAATACCAATTAGTTTGAGCCGGTGTAACATTGCGTTGTTGCCGCCGATTGTATGGCTGCCGCTCGCAATTGATTTCCACTCGTCGCGCCGGTGCAATCCGATGCGGATAATAATTCATAGCCGAGCAAACTTTTTCGTAATTTCGTCGCAGCGCATGACAGAATTTTTTTTATTGAATTACTTCATTTTTTATTTGCTTACTATTTTTTTTCATTGTTCAATTTATTTATCATAGCCGAGCAAATTTTTTCGTAATTTCGTCGCAGCGCATGACAGAATTTTTTTTATTGAATTACTGAATTTTTTTTTTCTTACTTTTTTTTTTTTTTTTTCATTGTTCAATTTATTTATCATAGCCGAGTAAATTTTTTCGTAATTTCGTTGCAGCGCGTAACGGAAATTTTATTATTGAATTAATTTTTTTTTATTTTACCATTTTTTTTTGTTTAATTTATTTTTAATTATTTTTATATGTTTGGTAAACCTTTCTTTCAATTATTTCAGTTTCTGTGTACAAATTTTGCCCCGCGATTCTGTTTGGCTTTCACCGCGGATATTCCAATATTTTGAAACAGCCGGGGCTGGACAATGTGTTCAACGAAATACCGTGACTTCGCTGTATTAATTAAAGCAAATGGAAATGTTTAGTCCAACGGAGAAAACAACGCATGATGAGTTCCATAGACGGTGAATTCATGATATTTGATAGTTATTTTAGGCGAAATCACAACGCGACGCGATACGCTCCGCGGAAATCAACAAAATTTGTTCCGGAAACTGATTTAATCGTGTTTAACTGAATATTTCAGCGTTGAAGAGAAGCTTGCGAGGAATTAAGGGGGCACATCCGCGCGCTGTTTCGAAAATCGAGACTAATTAAACAAATTTTCGGACTCGGAAACTATTGGTGCAAATAATATAATTTTTGTTGTATCGAAAGATACTTCTATTAAGGAAGTTCTGACGCTTCGTGTTCATTTCGCGTAAGTCCAAGAAAAATGAGAGGAAATTGCAAACACTTCTCGACAATATAAAAATCTGTAAAAATTGATCCGTATTAAAGTTACTGAAAAGAGGAATTTGGCATAATAATAATTCGAAAATGGTATTAACGAATTGATAAAAAAATTAATGGATCAACAAATTTTCCGGAAAACCACTTTTTTTTTTATGAAAATGGTTCATTCATTTTTCCGAATGCTTATGAATGTTTCCAGATTTTTCGATAGCCTTTGAATTCTTTTTTGTACGGCAAAAATGTGTTAAAAAGCACCAAATTGTTGTTGTTTGTTTTGTTATTGTTTCGGACAACAATAACGGCGTTTCCACGAAATGTGCCCCCTTAAAATACCGGAATTATCGAAAAGAATGAATACAATTCCAGGGGAGAGTGAGCGCAGTGCACGCGACGAGAGTGGAGTGTCAAAACCGATCAATTCTCACCGCAATTCGCATGCGTAATACGGGTATCGAATTTGAGCTTGCACGGTGCAAGGAATACGGGTGGGTCATCATTGCGTTCTCAAGCTCTGTGTTGCCGCCGAGACGAGGCGAGAAGGACTGAGGGTGGACGAATTTCTCGTTGGCAATTACAGGAGGGCGGGCGAGCGAGCAGGCAGGCGGGCATGACTGTAGTTTACCGAGTCGGCTCGAAATCACGTCTAACCGATTGTCGCGATCCCTTGGTTAGCTCATCAGCCGATTGTGCAACGCTTCGTTGATCCTCTCCTGTATCCTCCCCCGCCGCCGCGGCCCCCCCCTCCGTCCATCCGTTTCTCTCTGTGTTTCGCAATCAAGATATCCGCGTTCCCATGCCGTCGTCTGTCTAATCACTGTGGCCGGTATGTCTGATCGACTAATAGTGTCAATCAAGTGAATTATTCCACCCAACCCCTAATGAAACAGCCCCATCGTGGAACGTCCCAAGATCATTGCCTCTGCTCACTTCAATAATTATTATCGTCAAGGCGACCGAATTTTTTTGTCTCGTCCGAGGAAAAAGAAATAATCATATTCGGATGAACATCGGCACAACTTAAGGGCGGGGTAAAGTTAATTCGGCGAAAAAAAGGCATGTTTTCAAGATTTTTTTTTGGCGTAACGGATAGTGTGCGTTTATTGAAAAATTTACATATAATAAAGAAACATTTGAACAACATTCTCCTAAATTTTCATTGCAAAGTATTCAAAATTGAGCGAGTGAAAATTAAACCCCGGAGGCGCCTCGAGAAAAAGTTGGTTTCCCGTGTGCACCATAACTCGCAACAGAATCATCGGAATCAAACAAATCTAAATGCATTTGTTAAAGAAGATGTTTCTCGAGGTAATGACGGGAGGATTTTTTTTTTTTTCGATTTTTCGTACCACTTGGGAGCCAAAAACCCGATCTTCGCTAAAAAAAATCGGCTAATTTGTTGTTGAAAAATTAGTAATGATTAAAAAAGACAAAAAGCTCTCGACAATACCTGGTGACTTATGCGAAGAAGTACTGTGCAAAATTTCAAAGCGATTGGTCCAGTTGATTTTGAGTTATCGCGCACACGGACTTCAAATATGACAAGTCTCAGAAAAACGGTTTGAAAAACGCAGAAGAGTTTGGTCGCTTAGCGCTCATTGCACATAAGTTTGAGAATACTTCTCGATTGCATAAAAATCTGAGAAAATTCATGCATATTAAAGGTACTCAAAAGATTAATTTTGCATAATAATAATTCCAAAATGTTATTAACAAAATGATGAAAAAAAAATTACTCAACAAATCCCCCCCCCCCCCCCCCCCCCCCCCCCCAATAGACGCTCAAATACTCATAACTTCGTCAATTTTACTCCGATCGACTTGAAATTTTAACACAATATTCTTGAGATATTATGCATTCGTTTAAAATTCGTTTAAAATATACAAATATTAAAATTTTTTAAAAATGGAAATTTTTTTTTTTTATGCTTTACCCCGCCCTTAAAAAACTTCACCGCGTTAATAATACTTAGAGCCGAATTTATAGTCCCAGTTTAAACTCAAGTTGGCGCTCGGATTCGAACTCAAGTTGAAACTACATTTTGCGCATTCAGTTGGAACTTAATCACCAAATACAGGCCAAACTCAAGATCGAAGTCAAGTTTGAACTTAATGCACAAGATGAGGTTCTAACTTAAGTTTGAATTTGGGGAGGACTATAAATTTGTCTCTTAGAAAAACTTCGACTAAATTGTTACACATTTTTTCGCAGCTGTTGCCCTGGCTCACGAGATTCAAGCAAGCCGACGCTAAGATACTGTCTGTTGGAAAAATTTACAGAGCTTTCTTGAAACTTCCAATTTTGGGTAAGATCGTGTTTCTCTTTGAATCCTTCTGACTCATATTTTTTTTATCGTAAAAACAAACCGAGCCTTCCAGTGTTCAAATAAAAAATAAAGCAAAGTTATTTTCTCACTAAGAATGAAAATACGACTCTTCTGGTGTGTTAAACAAATTAATAATAACATTTTGTAGTAAGACTTGTTTTCCCGTTAAAAATAAAAAATTCTTCCCAGGAATCGGAAGAATTCATCTCTCGGTGACGGAGTACAGATCGCCGAAACTTCTGGTTCTCGAATCGAGTGACTCGATCACGAGGCAGCGCATAGAAATTCGTTCCGAGCGTTATCACGATCGCACGATTCTTCGGAGCACGGTTTATCTGCGTAAAACTTCGGCCCTTTATCACGTGAGTTCGGCAACGGTACACTCCCCGAGCTTTGTTTAGGGGGAGGGGAGCAGATGCGTTAGGGATGACGATTCAAAAGGCGCGCATTACGGCACACGTCTTGATCTTGCACGGCTCGATGGCTCCCTCCGGAGGATTTACTTGCCTATCGCTTGCGCGGCACAAAAGGAAGACGATGAAGAAGAAATCGAAAAAAAAAAAAAAAAAAAAAAAAAGGTTCTCGCCTCCGTTATTGCAGCCGACATTCGGCATGCTCGCTCGTCCTCGCGCTCTTCTTATAGAGTATTACAGAAGCTTCCGAGGCGGGACGATATCCCAACGGTCGTGGATCCAGTCTTTTGCGCACGTGCCCTCGACGGACAAACGACACAAAGCCGATCCCTTAGGCCGAGCTCGGTGTATCGTCAACGCGCGCAATACCCCGCCAAAGATCGAGGAGACCCGCGAGGAAGAGGAAACATAAGTGAGAGCGGGGCAAAACGGCATACCGGGGCAAAATGGTATTCACGCACAATGGGACCAGGGCAGAATGGTATTAGGGCAAAATGGGACAGCAATAGTATATTGTGCAACAAGGGTCGAAAGTTGGCGATTGCGACGAGTGTGAGGTTTGCTGCCCGAGCGAACCGAGGGCTGCAATCACACGAGTCGCAATCGCCAATTCGACCCTCGTTGCACATCATATTTTTCGTAACGAGTGCATGAATCTGCGGCACTTGGAATGGCAGTCGCGCGAGACGAACACTGAAAAGTGAGGTTATGACTCTAGGGGCGAAAGTAAACTCCCAAGGGCCGAAAGTGAACAAAATACGAACTGCGCATGCGCGACTTTATCATTTCACCACGGATTCGCGACTGGCATGCTATTGGCCACTTGCGGCTCGCAAGACTGCCATGGAAAGTGCCGCGATTCATGCACGAGTTACGAAAAAAATCTACTTCGATTGGACTTTCTCTTGTCCCATTTTACACTAATTCTATCATAGGGGGGACTTCATTTGACCATTTCGTACCATTTTGCCCCGGCATGCCATTTTGCCCCGCTCTCCCCTAATAGTTTCGGCCACCTGCGGCCGAATTTTCGCGGCAAACTTTCATGGGATTCGGCCCCTTTGCGCACAAATCTCGTCCTTATTGCGCTTCGCGGCGGATTCTCGCTAAAAAGGGCCACTTTCGCCACGCGCTGTAGGCACGAAAAGCGGGACTTTTTGCGTCGCGAAAAGTAATTTTAATAGTATCAAGGTGAGTTACCTAAAAAAACCGAAGTTACATTTTTTTTCGAGGATGAAAATAAATTGTTATTTCGAAACGCAAAAAGTCGAAGGATCGCGGACGATGTTTGTGCCGAATCGCCAAAATGGGCGATATCGCCGGGGTTAATATTGTCGGGGATGCGGAGAAGGTCGGTAGGGCGTTCGGGAGAGGATGCGTAGGGCCGATTGACCCCGAGACCTGCTGACCGCACAAAGAATCCCTGTGTCGCGACGCAACAGTGAAGAGCCGGTGACGAGCCTTTGAATACCGGCTTTATGACCGACAGCTGTGGCCGCCGATAACTGTCGCTGAAGGATCTCATTGTAACTCATTGACACGTGCCGACGACGTTGCGTTGCGATTCTCGCCCAGTCTGCAATTTTTTTTTTTTCTTTAGCAGTAGCGAGCGAGATTTTCAAGATTTTCTGTAAACGTCGTTCTCGATCGGATTCTTTTTGTTTCTGTCTCTAGTACACCGTCGGACTTGCTCTGAGGTATCACATAGCGGGACATCTCGAGAAATCAGCATTGGCCGTCGCCGAAATATACAAAGCCGTCGCAGAGAGCCGAAGGGGATTAGTCATTTATTAAGGAAAAAAATAAAAAACTGTTAAATGGTCGTTAAATAAAGTTGAAAAATAAATTTTTACATTATTCGTACACGAATGTGCGAGGGTTTCAAAAGACCCGAGGCTCGCGATATCGAAGTTTCCTACAGAGCCGACCGTAGTTATCGCAGTCGTTGAATTTGCCGGAAGCGAATACAAAACGATATCGTCGGAGCGGCAAAAGCTACCGATTGCAGATCTCTGTACTTCGCTTTTTTATAAATGTTGTCTCCTACCCACGGAAAAAACTCGAAAAAGCATTAGATATTTATCGAATATCGTAGAAAGCTTTAAATTGATTCGCGCGAGAAAATAACAATTTGTTATGTAATTTTACTGGTTTTTTTTTCCGAATTTTTTTTTTGCCCCGAACGAAAAAAAGAGCAAGATAACTACGAAAGATAAGTAATTTAGAATCGACGTATCGACGCGCGTTAAATTTTATTCTCTCGATGATACCCACCGCGAGGCCTAAGCGGAGACAAAGCATTCGTTGTCATTGGCCACGCACACCTGCGCGTGCTACGTCGGGGCGTCGAGCGGGAAGCGCGGTTTTGGTATTGTGCGATCCGAGACTCGGCCGCTGTCAGTGACATTGATTGATACTACCGGCAGCACTGGCGCGCGAAATGCCCACCAATTATCTGCCATGTACCGGCGAGTTATCGGTCGACCGTCCGCCGGAGAGTCTGGGATAACAAAAACAAAAAAAAAAAAAGGCAACAAAAAAATGTATGCGCGTCGAGGGACGCGACGGCGGCGAGATAGCAAAGCTAACTTTATCAGGACTACGCGACATGAAGTCAGAAGAATAACAACACGATATCGAAGTGATAATTCAGATAAAGCCCGAGCTCGCGCCATTTCCTCACGATTTTTTTCCCGGTATTTCGTCGAACTTCCCAAAATCGCTTTCGCGCCCAAAAATCCTTCGAAAATCGCTTTCGTGCCCAAATTTTTTTCGAAAATCGCTTTCGTGCCCAAATTTTTTTCGAAAATCGCTTTCGTGCCCAAAAATCCTTCGAAAATCGCTTTCGTGCCCAAATTTTTTTCGAAAATCGCTTTCGTGCCCAAAAATCTTTCGAAAATCGCTTTCTTGCCCAAAAATCTTTCGAAAATCGCTTTCTTGCCCAAAAATCTTTCGAAAATCGCTTTCGTGCCCGAAAATCTTTCGAAAATCGCTTTCGCGCCCAAAATCTTTCGAAAATCAGTTTCGTGCCCAAAAATCTTTCGAAAATCGCTTTCGTTTTTTTTTCCAAAAATTTTCGAGTCCAGGATATTTTCCATTAATAACGCAACACCTTAACCGCTCGTCGATGAATTCGTGCCGAATCGATCGAGGCGTCAATTACAAGTATAAATAGCCTAACGAATATCAGTGCGCGAGAAGCCTGGAATAAATAGCGCGAAATAGAGCAGTCGAGGCTGGCTCGATGGAAAACCGAGGGCCCGCCAACAGAGGCATTTCCCTCGTATTACCGGGCACGGTGTGAACGCGCGCTGGATCCTCAATTATGAATTATTGTCAATAGGCTGGCCCGCGAATACACGTAGATGCCCGGAATCCGATGCTTCCGTTTTCGCTGCTAGTGCCGAACTCTATGGACATTAACGATCGGCCACGCCGCGTCGGCAAATAGCTCAATAATTTATGCGAATTCTCTGTCTGCCTGCCCGTCCTTCCCCGACCCGTCCCCTCCGCCTCGGCCCTCCCATCGCCCCATCGCCCCGTCGCTCCTTCCTCCGGACGACGTATTCTATATTCGCCAGATTCGTAATTCGGGAAAACGCTATTAATGCGGATAATTAAAATTATCGTTGATATACACAGCGGTTACGTAGGGGAGAGCGGGGTAAAATGGCACACCGGGGCAAAATGGTACGAAATGGTCGAATAAAGTCCCCCGTATGATAGAATTGGGGCAAAATGGGACAAGAGAAAGTCCCATCGAAGTAGATTCTCTTGCCGTCCCATTTTGCCCCAATACCATTCTGCCCCGGTCCCTTTGTGCGCGAATACCATTTTGCCCGGGTATGCCGTTCTGCCCCACTCTCCCCTACGTACGAGGGTTCGTACCTTTGCTCGATATCCGGAGCGGCATCGCGCTCGGCGCTTCTGGTGGTTATTAATTTTATAACGAACGTTTTAATTATGGGAAATAGTCGGTTGATGTTGGCGCAACCGGGGATGGAAAATTAGATCGAACAGTCGGAATTACGTACCGCAATAGAATCGCGCCCTCTTTCCGCGCGACGTTGATAAATTTTCTCGATAATGACCGGGAAACGGAAATTATATCAATGCGGCGATCCAATACGAACGCGCGACCGTGTTGCGCGGATTCCATTGCCGTATGTCGGGGAAAAAATTATAAAAATCGCAACTCCAGCGCGTTGATGCGGAGGAGGAATTTCCTTTGCGAATTACTCGCACCCGTAAATACCGATTAATCGATCGCTGCGCGCGTACTATAATATATACAGGTCGATGGGGATTCGCTCGCAGCCTAGCGGCTGGTTATGCGTCGATTATTATCCTCGGTTTGACCGTTAATCGTCGGTCCAATGGCAATTAGCGATTTCGCATAAATTTCTTCCGTGAAATTCGGCGAAACGCGAGACGGACAGTTCTTCGACGATAGTTCAAACACTGTAGAAGAATCGCTCAATGGATAAAAAAAGTGTATTAATTTAAAAAAAAATAAAAAAAAATAAGTAAAAAAAGTAAATAATTATCCAATTTATTATTGACTTATTAATAATAAATTCTCGTAACTATTATCATTATTTATTATTTAACTTTTATCAGATTTTTATCCTATCGAAAAGTATTCAAAATTCTTTCGGAAATTCGTGCGGGCTCTTCCCGAATAAGGGAAATTCAAGGGCGATATCAATGAAATCGTGACAATTTCCCATTTTTTTACAGTTATTAACTCCAACTTTTTAATCGTGTTTTCTGAACGAATAAAAGCTTCGCGAACGCGGAAGGTACGAGCTTTCGACGCAACGTTAGAATTTTGCCTTCGAGAAATATAAAACGAGATTCGATTTATTTCACGAAGGGTTCCGCGCTCGTTTCGGCTTTGAGCCGAAGTGGAAACTTTACTTTTACGCTCTCCATATACACTGCGAAACGAAAAGCTTGCCGGGTAAAGGGCGCGAGAGCGGCGCACAATGAATAGGTACGTTTATCAATCTTTACGTTTATGCGCTTTCCACCTCACATAATTTTACCGGTCCGGTTGAATGCGAGCGAGCGAGAGAGGGGTGGGCTCTTTCAACTCGTGAAATCCGAGCATTTAATGGCCTTTCCATTCTCGCTTTAATTAAGGGATTTAACGGAGTACGAAGTCAAGATAACGGAGGGACAGATCGCCCGTTCGCCGAAGCTCGTTGAATTCTCCTCTCGCGGCGTGCGCTCGCCCCTCTTCCCGATCTACCCCCTCCCCGTGGCCTTCGGCTTTTCGCGCTTAATACTCGAACAGTCAGCACCCAACGCGGGCCGTTTTGCCCGCAAACTTTTAAACCGCGCGCGCCCCATCCGCCGATCTGGTAGCGATTAATATCGTCGTTTGGTTATTCCCTCGTCGCACGAGAACGACGAAAAAGGAAGCAACGAAAAATTCCTCATTTATAGCTCGTGTAATACTCGCATTAAGGTAGTCCTTGCGCATAGCGTTTATCTCGCATAAGTTTGCGAAAATTGTGAGAGAATCGCGAACACTTTTCGATGGGAGAAAAATCTGGAAAAACGAATGAATTATTCGATACTTCGTAACGATAAATAATTGAAGAGCTATGATCTAATGAATAATTAAATCATTGTCGATATCGGGTTCTACCCGGATTGCCGATGTGTACTCGTTTATTTTGTACATAAATTATTTTTATCGTTCCGGTAATGAAATAAATAATTGCATGAAGTACGTGCAGTGCCTCAATTAATTACACCTTCATTAAACATTTATATAACGAGAAATTATCAGAATATCGACATCATATTTATAAAAAAAAAAAATTATCATTGTTATTATTGTGTTTTGTTTATATTCGTATAATTTATATCTCTTTATAGATAATGTTAATGTTGTAAATTGTTTCTGATATCTATTTTTTTTTCATTTGAAAGACGCCAGACCCGGCGGTACGAGGGACCGGGTTCGCGCCCAGGTTTCCGTGATCTCGAATCAGAAAAAAAAAACATTTTTTTTCCGGTAATTAATTTTCTTTTTATTGGACAAAAGTGGACCTTCGGTAGCATGATTTTCGATAGTTTTGAAAACGACAGGGGATGATTTCGATAACTAGGTCGAGGTTACACTTTATGTAGACGATTCGAGTCGAGGCTCTCAGCTGGGAGTGTGGCGGCTCCTGTAATCCGGCTACTCGGAGGCTAGTTATCGTGGAGGATCTGAGGTCGGGGGTCACTGCTGGTGCGGGCTCCACGTCGACTGGGCGTCCGCACTAAGCTCGCCATCAATATGGGCACCCTGGAGGAGTCCGGGGTGGCCAGGTTAGCTAAGGAGAGGCGAACCGGGCCAGAGGGGAAACCCAGCAGCCAAAAGTCTCCGTGGCGGGCAGTAGTGGGATCGCGCCCGGGAGTGGGACCGCATCGGCAGCCTGGTCAATATGATTCGACCGATAACTTTTTTTTTTCATTTTAACGTCATAAGTTCTACATTACAAGAAGTTTGATACCATTTTTGTTCGTTTCTGACATTGTTTGTGTCGATTTTTTTTTTGTTTCATGCGCGCGCCACCGCGACGGCGGCGCGAGCGTCGGGTAGTCGAGACGAACTTGTTCAACACCAGCCAGCGGAACGTATAAGTTTCTCACTCGTTCTACGCAGTTCCTGCATAGCGCATACGCACAAATATAGACTATATTTTAACTATTAATAACCTAAACTATCGAGTAACTAACTAATATAGACTATTTCTCAATTCTGATTATACAACCAACGTAATTGAACTCGTTGTAAACGCGGATAGTATAATTTTTGGCCAATTTCGATATTATAGCTTATACGAAAATGATCACATGTGTCTCTTATTTAGAATCAAATGTATTTTTTTACCGGATATTATTATTATTGACTATGTACAATTATTTTTTTTTTGTCCATGAGATTTTCGAGCATAATCTTGCCACAGCGCTCGTGAGAATCACGACCATTAGAGACGGCCTGTTTTATTTTTGTTTCTTTTTCGTGTACAACATCATTAATGCAAAACACGATTCGAAAGCGCGAGTGGTGCTTTCTGTGACGATTCCGGGGCACTCGCGGGATATACATATATCCATTCTGGCCGCCGAGTCCGATGAGAGAAAATAGGAATGGCCGTGTAAAATGTACGTCGCTATTTTTATTACGTCGTAAAAGTCGTAAAAGCACCGGCGAACATTTTATCGCCGGACCGTGAACGAATACTCGCGATCCTTTCTCTCTCCCTGCGGGCGAAAAGCATCCCCGTTGCCGCTGGTGGTGAAAAATAATTACGAGAAATTCCTTCGCCGATACATCGCCCGATATAACTATATTATGTACGTACGTATATACATTTTCATATAACACATACTGTATGAACCTATTGACGATCGCAAACACCCCGGAAGGATGAAGTTTAATTGCTTTTTCGTGTTATCGAAAAGACTCTCGTCAGTCTCACTACCGATTTTCTATACTTTCTATATAAAAAATCGTTTTCACATCGCTTCCTCATCTTTTTTAACGTCCTTCACAGAGCTCCTGTATGAGAAAGTCGCTTAACCATAATTTATATACATAATTTAGGGGAGAGCGGGGCAAAATGGCATACCGGGGCAAAATGGTACGAAACGGTAAAATAAAGTCCCCCGTATGATAGAATTAGAGCAAAATGAGACAAGAGAAAGTCCCATCAAAGTAGATTTTTTGCCGTCCCATTTTGCCCCAATACCATTCTGCCCTGGTCCTATTGTGCGTGAATACCATTTTGCCCCGGTATGCCGTTTTGCCCCGCTCTCCCCTACCCCAATTTACGTGAAAAAAAGAAAAAAAACGCTGAATGTTCTGCGTATCGTCGGTTCTGCGTGAGATTTATATGTTTCGATTAAATCTTCGCCGCTGAATCGTCGGAGCACAGCCCGGGGAGGAGCGAGACGTGAGCCAAGGCTTTCGAAACTATCTCTTCTAGCACGTGCCCGTCAGAAGCTCGACGGCCGAGAAGCGTCGAGCAAGTTGCGGAGCGGTTGTATCGTGCACCAGAGGCGGTATAGAACGATATCAGCGAAACTCGGGGATCCTTAATTGGCAGGCCCTTCGCGAGTCACGTATCCCCAATGACGGTGTTCAAAAGGCCAGAAGGCAGGAAGTATGGTAACATCCGATCGTCGAGACCCGGAGTTCGGTGAAAGACAACGCGCGTTACGTGCAACCCCGATTCGGCGATATTCCCATTCGCGCAACTGCCGAAAGATGTACGCGTCACAACAGTTGTATCCTCTATCGCTCGCTGCCAAGATCCGAGTTCGCATTGCTTGTCGAACGAAACTTTCCAGTATCGCCCGACAACGGCTGGTCGGCTAATTACATTGTTACGTACAATCGAAGTTGAATTCACGCTACGGTCCGATAAACAGAGACGAAGTTAAGGACATTAGCCAC
The DNA here is from genome assembly GCA_963924025.1 of Ischnus inquisitorius. Taxonomy (NCBI): domain Eukaryota; kingdom Metazoa; phylum Arthropoda; class Insecta; order Hymenoptera; family Ichneumonidae; genus Ischnus; species Ischnus inquisitorius. The sequence goes on from OZ001251.1 coordinate 16,586,344, forward strand.
GGGCGAATCGATAGTCGGAGAATTACGCGATGGGAATTTCTCGCTCGAAACTTTGACTATTACTTTTTTTATCATTTTTTATCATCGCTTTTTTTTCCAATTACTTTTGTAATAATCTTTTTTTTTTTGTTAATTTCTCATCAATGACAAACGGGCAAAAAAATTGTTGAGGAAACGATTCCGTTGATTCAAACAAATGCCGTTGATCGGAAATTCCGTTGAACTACCAATTTTTCATCCAAGGGAAGTAACCCTCAGTGAAATTAACAAAAGGAGAAATGTTTGCAGACGGTACTGGTTGGGGATCGAGTTTAGGTCCACAGGAGACCGCAGCACCATTGACATGGTGACTGCCATTGATGTTCCGTTTTCCGACCATTATGAGAGCGCCTATCGTTCGATCAGCGTGTATATTCTCGCCACTCGCGCGATACTCGCAATTAACTCGGGTTAATTGACGTATCTAATGCAGTACTCGACAGAACCCGAGGATGCGCCCGACCCGTTACAGCGGCGCGATGATGTCGCGATGACGCGATAATGTGCGCGTCATTGAACGCGAATGAACGGAAATCCGTGCGGGGCTTCGAGTGCGCCGCGAAGGGCGCTATCGTCGTCATCGCTGGGTCGAGCGTAATCGAGATCTCTCACCTATAATCTCATTTATCTCGCAACGTTAGGCGGCGCCTCTACCCGTCGACGAAAATTCGTCGGTAAATATACTTGACAAAGGACCGACGGGTGTCGGAGAAATTGCGGACGGAGTCCCGTAGGCACGAGGCGTCATGAGCTTATGCAGGAGAGAATGCGATTCATCGATCGGATCGTCGGAGGACCCCATCGTCTCGCACGATTGCCACTCGCGGCGTGTGTCGGTTGTGTACCGAATTTCATCGAAACCTGTTGCCCATCATATCGCTCCGTTATCACTTCCGGCGGTGCTGCCTCTCACGCAACACTTGATCGACGAGCTGTTCCGACCAGATCTCTATCCCTTCCATTCACGATAACACCTACCGACTGTAGACACACGCACGCGGTTGTGTATATGTGTATATATATTTCGCGTGATAACACATAAGCAGCATTGTCGCTCGGAGACTATGAAGATATTAACTGCCCGCTTGCACATTTCTCATACTATTAATTTCCGAGCTTCTGCGACTGTGCTTTCGAGCGCAAATCAAAGAAATGTTGCAAATTCGCACATCGCTTCCTCGTTTTGTTTTTAGCGCTAAGAACATTAATACCCGAATCGAAATTTGGAGCCTCCTCAGGATGCTAACAGAGCCTATTTCCTTTGTGGTGCAAAAGCCGTCACCCTCTGCAGAACCTGGCACAGCCTCTTTGCCAATTTGACCACCACCATAGACCCTCCACGCGCCCTGCTCAAACCTCCGTTAGTCCTCACGCAATTCTTTTCGACCTACTATTCCCTACCATACTCTTCATCCAACCTCTCAAAATCCGTTTCGCCCTACTGTACCCTGCATTCATCCTGATAAAATTTATTTCGCTCCATTATACTCTATGGTGACCTCCCAGAGTTCCCTTTGCCCTAGTAAACCCTCCGTTGAATCTCCCAAGTTTGACCTCGATAATCAGGTTCCCAACAAAGCCTCCTGGATTCTCCGTTTAAACGCAAATAATTGCGATCTACCGCCAGGTGGCTTCGAGGATGAAGTGTTTCTCTTGCAAGCGGTCTGGTACCTAGCAAGTTACTATATAAGAGTCACTCTTTTGATTATCATACAAGTGAGTCTATGATAGGTTGAGTGGTTAGGCAGGATGGTTAGGTAGGATAGGTAGGCAGGCTGATTAGGTAGAATAAGTAGAATAGGTTGAAAATTGAGGCGTTGATGAATAAGTTTCTTAAACCCTGTCCAGTAGTTAAGTGCACAAAATATTTTTTTTTTTTGAGCCGACCGAATTTTTTTTTCGTTTCACAGATTTTTTTTTTCAGTGTGATTCATAATTATATTATAAGTTGCCGTTGATATCGTATAATAAGTGAATTACAAAAATAAATCGCAACGAGTCAATAGTATTTTCACGTTTATCAACCATTACGTATTCCTTCATACCCTCTCTGTAGTCTAAACAACCGCTTGGAGGGCCTGTGAGGTCCCCGGAGCAGCTCCAGAATAGGCTACAAGCAGAGTCTGGAGGTTTCACGGCGTGTCGAGAAGGGAGCAAAAGGAGGTTTCGTAGGCAAATGTTCACTTTCTGCCACATTGGAGGTTCTACGGAGGGTCTGATTTATACGTGCTGCGTACGCGTCACGCCCTCGCTGGAGCCTCCAAACTCCGTGATTGTTGCTGCGAGAAAATTTACTCGCAAGGGAGCTTGGAGGCCTTGCGGAGGCTGAGAAAATTTTGACTCGGGTAGCGTCATAATAATGAAGAATTATTTATAAGGCAATTAAAAAAAAAGAAAAGGTCAACGAATCATCCGGTCGCCTAAGGTTTTGCGACCGGAAGTTGACTCGTCCAATTTTCTGATTACATATGAATTTTTTTAGGATTTTTTTTTAACACTCAAAAAGTTCGATACTCGTCGTCGAGAACGGAGCGAAATGTTCGGTTGAGTTAGCGATTTTTATCTGTTTACCATCAATGCCGGTATCGCTTCGCACTGGCGAGCTTCTCCCGTTCGCTTTGACGTCGGTACACGCTAAAACGTTGCAACGTTGACCAATTTCGGCGGGTACCGATGCAGTCCACGGCCCGAGTAGCATCCAAAATGCGGGTATACCCTTTGGCAGTGGCGTTTCTGGAAATGTCCCGAATGTGAAGCAAACAGATGCCGCCGGGCGGGTCCTACTTGACGTCGAGAAGCTCATTACTCAAAACGGCGTACATATTAAACGTATGCGTCTCTCTCAATCTCTCTCTGCATCTCTCCCGTTTGCCATTAGTCTCTTTTGAGACTCGACGAGCCAAATCGCGCCTCGCACGTTTTCGTGCATACGCTGCGACGCGACTGGCTCTTCCGCAAATTTCTACGTACGACGAGAAGCGTCATCTCGAATCCATGAAAGCACCGGAGAATACCAAATTTCCGAGCTCGCTCCGACGACTAGCGGGATAAAATTACGGGAGTGCTAAATCTCTCCGTAACGCGGCTGACTAACTGTTCTATTCTACTTATTGTAACGAAATACAATCGACGTCGAGTGCGACGACAAATTTATCAATTGCTATAAAACCATACAAAGATAATGCTTGAAACGAACATTCGCTCGTTCAACATTTTTCGGGTTATTCAAATTTTTTCAAACTATTCGAACTGTTCAAAGCGATTACATTTAAAAAAATTGTCAGTTCAATTTTTTTTCAATTATCCAAACTTTCTGAATTGATCGATTTATAAAGAAATTATTCGAATTGAATATCGAAGCGAACGATTTGTATTCGATGCGGGTCGAGTTATTAAAAAATGTCCCGCATCCCTAATGTAGATAGGAAACAATGATTTTTTTTTTTTTTTTTTAATTCAAAGAGAAACTACGCGACAAAAAGAGGGAATGGAAGTACGAAGTGGTCGAGGCTCGTTTAGGTATGCGAACCGCCTCCATTTCTCCGGGGACGTACGGGATCTAACAGTTCGAATGGATAGTCGATCCGGTCGGAAAACCCCGGGGATTTCGATGATGATTGAGACCCCTCCGCCGCTTGTACAGCCGTCGTGCGGTATTAGGTACGTTTATGTACATACCGTGTCGACAGAGTTTCTCGCTGGACTCGAGTTTCCGAACGGTCCATCGCACAGCCATTCAAATAATTTGAAGCTCCACTCACCGTTTCGCCGAGCCAAGCTCCGGGGTACCGTAAAACGAGAACTATCCCATACATACACTCCACAGTATTTGACCCAGGTATTACGTGTGCTTTTGCGACCGGAGCGGTCATCGTTATTTCATGAAATCCCATCGGACATTTCTCTGACTTTATTTCACGTTCAATAAGGCGCGTTCATTCATTTCCCGAATCGGATCACGACAAGATTTTTTCTTTCCTCGATTTATCATTAATGGTGAAAAAAAAAAATTGGGTCTTGAGAGGAGGTGAAATCGGTCTCAGAGCGGTTCTCTCTCGCTCCGCCGTATGAACCGGTCGCGCTATTCGTTCATTTCGCACAAGTTCGAAAAAGATGAGAGAACATTGCAAACATTCCTCGATGGTATGAAAATCGGAAAATATTATTATTCTTTCGCTCAATAATAATTCCCAAATGATATTAACAAATTGATGAAAAAAAAATGTTCAACAAATTTCCCGGTCAGCTCAATGTTTTTCCAACAAAATGATTTGTTCATTTTTCTGAATACGTATGAATTTTCTAAGATTCTTCAATTGACTTTGCAATGTTTTTATATGGGAAAAATGTGTGGGACATCATGAAATTCAAAGTGAATTTAAGAATTTAGAAAAATTCCGTATTGTGATCTCAATGAAGAACTTGGCTCGATGAAGATGCCGAGAAATCATTCGGCGAGGTAAAATAACGTGCTCATCTAATTAACGAGGCACGGCTCTGCATAGCCGAAAGGAAATATATAGGGGAGAGCGGGGCAAAACGGCATACCGGGGGAAATTGGTATTCGCGCACAATGGGACCAGGGCGGAGTGGTATTGGGGCAAAATGGGACAGCAAAAAAATCTACTTCGATGGGACTTTCTCTTGTCCCATTTTCCCTTATTCTATCATACGGGGACCTTTATTTGACCATTTCGTACCATTTTGCCCGGGTATGCCATTTTGCCCCGCTCTGCCCTAGGTGCGCGGAGGAGTATTCCGAGTCGGATCGGTAACTTGATCCAACGAGCCGTCGGGATTCCGAGTGAGAACGAAGAGATTCTCACAGTGTTTCCCGGGAGTCGCTCGGCGGTCGATGATCTTCATTCTCAAGAGTTCTCTCCCGACGACGAACGACGACATCGCTCCGGTGCGACGTCTTTGTGTCGAGTGACATTCGTCGAGAACATATCCGCGGGTTTTCGCGGCTGTCCCCGTACAGATACCGACGCTTGAGGTACAGACGTCTTACACGCGCGACACCCGCAACGTAACGATAGTGTGAGACGAATCTGCGCTCGTCCTACCGTAGCGCCGGGGGGAGGTTTCGTCTTGTCTTCTCTAAGTGACACGTCTGCCTCGTGAAATCCTTTGGCCTGCCGTCGTAAATTCACTGAGAGACTCCGAGTGTACACACGAGCCGGGGCCTCCCGAGAGCACTCGGCGGATCCGACTACGGATGCTGTCTGTTCGCATTATCGCGCGCGCACAACGCACAAGGTGAAATCGACGACATCCGAGGCATTCGCGAAACGAAGTATCAACATTGCAAGTACTGCGGGTGGTCCGACCACCGGAATTCGCGCAGCCAACCAAATTTTTTTCATTTTCAAACACAAAAGAATCACGTTCCATTTTGCCCCATTTTTTTTCAAATGTCATCTTAACGCTCCAAAAGTAGGTATCGAAAATAATGTTTTTCGCCCAAAACTTGTGAAAAATCGGCCATATCGACGAAAGTCTCAGAATTACCAAATTGGTTCATTTTGCCCCACCATTATCTATATGCATCGTATGTAACGACGGTACGAAGTGCCGAAGCTCTGTGCATACACGCGGTGTATGAACAGCTTACAAGCGATATGGTGAAACGACGATCGGTTAAATTTATGAACAAGCTGAGTGAACGTGACGCTCGTGTCGTCGGGATACGCCGGCGCATGTACAGTAATGCACTCTACACCTTTATAGTTATACGAGTAGCGCGAAGAGTGCGAGGAGCTTGTACATCGCGGAGTAACTCGGCGCTATCAGCGCTTTTGCTTGTCGTATCCACAAACATTCGACTGGGGGACGGGGATGGAAGAGTGGGCGGATGGGTGGGTCGCAGAAGCGTCATGTATCTGTGAATATAGATATATTTGTTGGGAATATAGATAACGCGCAAGGATAGGACCGAACGAGAGGGCCGTAGCGCGCGACCATTTTAATGATTCATCGTGGCTCGTTGCGGGGTTATAACGCAGTTCGGACACCTGCGTTCGGTTTGACCGCAAAACCGAGGGACACGCGGCCGAATAGTTGCAATAAACTGCAACTTGCCCGGAAGCTTTAAGCCCCCGACGCCGCCCCTCTCTCTCTCTCTCTCTCGCCTGTGTATCGTTCGCATCTACACCGATTCCGTGCATGTGAATCCTCGCGAAGCAGCGAGAGCCGAGAGTCTCCAACCGTGTCGATGCACACGCAACGCATTGCACTCGATCCAAGTACCGCGCGACCAATTTCACCCTTGTGCGGTCTCTCGTAGTTTCGCGGTCGCGCGCCCCCCTCACCCGCACCGTACCCGCGCGGCACCACACGAAGTATGCCAATACCGGATAAAGTTTCGTACTCGCACGAGCACAGTGGAGTACCTCGCTACGGCGATAGGTCCTTTAGGATAGCACGGTGTATGCAACGGAGTCGAGAACCATCGAGACTACACTATCGGCTTTCCTTTATGTGCATTCGTTCATGCGTCCCGGTTAACTATTCAGAGCTCTCGAAGCTCAGACACGTTTTCCGTAACTTTTCGGGCTAATAATTCATTCGATGGCTTCCTTTGTTGCTCAACGATTCGTGAAGATGAAACTATTTTTGTGGAAGAAAAAAATGTTGCGAATTTTGTTTTTCACGTCGCTCGTCGAGCTCCTCCGTGAAAATGTTACTCGACCAATTGCGGCTTCCCCAGAGAGGGAGCTTTTTTGACAATTTTTTCTTATGCACGAAAACAAACCATTCTCTGGAAGAAAAAAAATGTCTGACTAGTCAACGACTCGTCATAGTTGCCAATTTGGATAGCCCACTTTTTTTTTGTATGTCAAATGCTGCGGTTTTACTCTAAGGTGTCTTTTTTTACATATATCATAAAAAATAATAACAATCATAATAATAATAAAATACTATCATTTCATTGTTATTTTATTTTTTATATATATCTTTCGATATCGGTTGACAATTTTTTTATCAAATTTTTCTCAAAGTGGATTCCGCGTTATTAGCTGTAATTTTGGTAATGTGCGCGGGTCGAATGACCGTGGAAATGGGCATTGGGGCGAGAGGTCCTGGTCCGCAAATGCGTCTCACGGTTCGCTCCTATGTCTCGAGAGAGGACGGTCCAGGGTGTGGCGTCGCAGTGCTGCCGATACGTGCCCGAGTTACGGGATACTTGAAAATAAAAAAAAAACACCGGTCCTTTGGCCCGTACCGTTTCTTTCGCCTCTCTCGGCCATCTCGCTCGTTTTCCGCTTTTCTAGCGCGCCCCTCCGAGCACCGTCGTGCATTCGCGGGGTCGCACACGAACGACGATTCTTCATTTTTCATAAAGTCTTTACTCTCGTCCGGCACACTTACCGCCACACCTAATGGACAACCGTGAATTCTCTCTCGTTTTTTGAGCCTTCGCTTCGATATATCACAGGATGCACCTATATACGGTACTGCACACACTCGAGCTTCCGAATGACCCGGAAAGCCTTGCAAGCGTCTCTCGCAGGCGCCAGAGTCGACAAACCTTTTTCATTTATTTTTTTCACTCAGACGCAATTGAAAGAAAGAATCGAGAAAAATATTTTTCTATTCTTCAAAATTTCTAGAAACGATGCAATCACTTTTTTCCAATGTCGATAATTTATTATTAATTCATTTTCATTGTTAATAATGAATGAAAAAATTGTTTATAATTATTGCTTTTTTTGAAAATTGTTTATTTATGACCACTCCGAATTTACGTTTTATTCAACTTCAAACATTTAACGAGATGAAGAAAAGTATCCGGTCTTCAAAATTTTGGTTTTGATAATTTGTTTGTCTTCTTCTGGCTTCTTTTATCTGCGAGAAATTTGAATTTGTTCTTTTCCTTTTCCTCGTCACGATAAAAGACTGTTTCATCCGCGAAAGAGAGGGGTATAAAGATCGAAGAATTTACAGCTGCGCAGTGCCTTTATCGTGGCCAATCTGATAGACAGGTGAAGCGTTTAAGTTCAAACTTTACGAGATTCGAGAGATCCTGCCTGTTCGTTTCTCGTCGATGCTCGAGTTCCGCTTTCGGCGCGGTCCACGCCCGTCCCAGACGTTTTACGATATTCCCTCTCGCGCCGTATATGGGGTACACCTTTTGAAGCTGCGATAGTCGTCGGCCGGGGAAACGTCGCCGCCAACCGGAGCGTCGAGAGAGAAATCACCGCTCGGGCCACGACAGAATTTTGAATAATCCCCCTCCTCGTCCCGGTGCGAATCCCTCTCGTCCGTTCTCGCCTTGGGCTCTCGCGCGAGCGAGCGCGAAACGCTAACGTCGAGAGCGCGGACGTGTTCTCGTTATCGTCGTGGATATTGGACGAGCGGTTTACGACGATGGAGCAGCAGCGGGCGGCGCGGAGGGGGACGGCGGTCTTCGGAAGGCTCTAACACGCCGCTTCTGCTTCTGGGGTGATTCTCCCTTCTCGCCCGGCCGAGTGGAACTCCGTGCCCGAACGGTACACGAGAAACGTACGCCGATACGTGTGCTTCGCTTTCAGCACGGCATAGAGAACGGGGAGGTTTGCGGGATACGTACTACCGCCGGCTTTTATATAACCACTATAAGCGGGGGGTAAAGCTGCAATAAAGGGTTACGTTTATGTTTCGCGCTGGAGACTCTCCTCGTGAGGTCGACGACTCACTCAACCGCGGCTTTCCCCATTCGCCCGGTGTCGGCGCTATTTCTAACGAACCTCCCATCCTCACGATATTGCGCCGCAATAATCAAACGCCCAGTCGAACAATGCTTTGATGACACGGATAGCTTGGGATCGTAAAGGTCTGCTATTGCCTCAGTGAATGCAACGGCGAACGACGATTATTGAATTAAAAAAAAAACTTCTATTGATGGATAAACCAGGGACAGACATTATTTGAGGGCAGGAACTGTCCTGATCGAATCAAGTTAATAGGGGAGAGCGGGGCAGAATGGCATACCGGGGCAAAATGGTACGAAATGGTCAAACAAAGTCCCTCGTATGATAGAATTAGGGCAAAATGGGACAAGAGAAAGTCCCATCGACGTCGATTTTTTTGCCGTCCCATTTTGCCCCAATACCATTCTGCCCATGGTCCCATTGTGCGTGAATACCATTTTGCCCCGGTATGCCGTTTTGCCCCGCTCTCCCCTAGTAACATTGAAAAAAAATTCTGGCTTTTTAAATTTATTTCATGTTTGTTTCTACCGTTTTTTTTCCCCTACGAGGAAGGAATTCGACATAGGGGAGAGCGGGGCAAAATGGCATACCGGGGCAAAATGGTACGAAACGGTCAAATAAAGACCCCCGTATGATAGAATTAGTGCAAAATGGGACAAGAGAAAGTCCCAACGATGTAGATTTTTTTGCTGTCCCATTTTGCCCTAATACAATTCTGCTCTAGTCCCATTGTTCGTGAATACCATTTTGCCCCGGTATGCCGTTTTGCCCCGCTCTCCCCTAAAGGAGCTTCATAAACTCGAAAGCTCGAACTGTCGATTGCCTGTTAATTTAATGGACAATTCACCCTGATTTTCAAATTTTTCTCAATAAAAGTTGATTTCTTATATGAATACATTTCGATTCAGTTAGTCTTTCCAGACTTGTCTATTCGAGAAAAAATTATATTCCTATTTTCCATCAGCCTTGTTTGCATTGGCTGTTAAACGGTTGAAAAAAAGCGGAAATTATGTTGTGCGATGAAAAACAAGTCGAGCGAAGTCGCGTTATTTTATGCAGACGACCATGCATATTCGTCGTAGCTCCCTCGCGCTTCTTTGCGGTAGCGCGAGCCGATTATACCAAGTTTTTTGGGGTGCAAATTAAATCGCTAATGCAATATCTCTTCCTGCCGGGTCGCTGCGCGGCCTCGACGTCGGAGGGACTGTAAGAACTATGCGAACTACTCGGCGCCCGGGGGTACCTCCCGCGAATATTACTTTCGCCACGGGGCATGTAACTTCGGCGGGATACTTGGTGCAGCAAGACTTCTAGATATATAGGCAATCCGAGCTATAAGTATAGTTATAGGGGGCGATTCACGAGCAAAGTCTCGATTGGACCCGCTCTCGTAGGTTTAGAAAAAAAAAACATTGAGTTCGAATAAAAAAAACACGCGGCCGATAAGGGGGGAAAGAGAGGGTGGGCTGGTGAAGAACGTGAGTGTCTGAGTTAGGCGAGAGGCGGTCGAACTTCATATATTCCGTTGAAGTTTTCCAACGGAAAACCTCTTCCACGTTTCGGCTCGGGCTCGGTTCCGGGAGCTCGACCAACGGGGGCACCGCGTCGTACGAACGAGTTTCACGTCTAAGATACGAAAAGTATACTACGTGTGGTAGGAGGCCGGGGTATTTCCCATCTTCGTTCGTTCCAACCCGCGACTCCTATCGCGGAAAAGGGTAGTCGAAGCCATCCATATGTATACTATATAGAGGTTCTTGAGTTGCAACGCAGGGACGAGATCCTATCGCCGGCGAACGTACGAATGGCTCTCGCGGTAACTGTTCCTCTACTCTCATTCCCCCATCTCGCCCCAAATCCCAGCCGCGTAGCCCCATTGTCGCGTGCGATCTCCACCTCCATGATTTCGAGTCCTATGTACGGTGGAGTGGGGGGCAAAATGGACCATAAGGAACACAGGCGCTCGCTACGGTTCGAGAAACAACGATTGATTATTTTTTAGCATAAAGTGAAGTACATCAAATGTATTTTGTTCTGAGGAGAAAAAAAATACAGCTCGGGGGTAAAATGGACCACCTTTTGAAATTAGAATGAAAATGATTGCAGCTCTTCGAGAAAACCAGTTAAATCTTTGTTTTTACTTTTATAAAGAGACTGACGACTTGGAAAAAGTTCGCTTGCCTGGTCCATTTTACCCCGCTGCTCCGTTTTGTCATCATGCTCCCCTTCGCGATCTCGCCCTTTCCTCGCCCTTCGTCCCTTTTCCTCCCGCGGAATCTTCGATTTCTTTTGCCCGAAGCTCTGCCAGCCTCTCACAGTAGATTTCATGAAAAATACTCGTGGCACGAGGTGCTCCCACGACTGCGCTCATTCTCGGGCGCGACACTTCCGCAGATCCGATGATAAAGAGAATTCCCGTTCCGTCCGACGCTCGGCGAGCAAAGTAGAGGAGACGGCAAGAGCCATACACTCTCCTGCGGCCCGGTTGGAAAAAGCAATTTCACTTGACGCCCTTCGGCCTCAATCCGTCAAACGGTAGCGAAGGAAAGGAAGAAAAAAGAAAGAGCGAAGGAAGAAGTAAAAACGATCGCTAATTGCTCGTTTCTTCACAGTCGAGATAAGAATCTAATTTAGCGGGCGAGATGAAAGGAATATGAATAATATATTTTATCGTAAAATCACGAGCATCGAGAGAAATCTTTTAAAAAAAAAAAAAAACAAAAAAAAGGATAAAGAAAAAAAATTTAAATCGACTTTACTCGCAATCAGCCGAGAGTCGAGCAGCGTCGAATGGAATCAGCGGGAGACCTTTGAACGGATTTTAAAGGGTCGAGAAAGGAGCGCCGGTTGGATCTTCGAGAATAGCGATTTAAATTGAGTTCTGGACCGAGAACGGAGAGCGACGATTTCATTGAACTACCGAGCGGTGTGGCGCTCTCTCGCCGATCTATCTATCCTCGAACTCTCTTGTACCAACAAGAGCCGGGCCAAGACCGCACGACAGCTCAGTGGCGCATCGACATCTCGGGGTCATTAGCATTTAGATCGTTCAATTTCGAGGAGTACGAAGTTGTTTTATGATCAGAACTCCTCGCATCCACCGTGGCTTGCCACGACTCGCCGTTCCCTTCCTGACTTCCGGCGTCGCGGACCGAAGGAAATAGACGGGAAACTGGCTGATTGGATGTTCGCTTTCGCGCCACTGGATTTAGCGTGGCCCTCTCCCACGGGAGCGGCTTCGTTAGTTTGTAATCCGTCTCGTAGCCGCCACCGCGATGCTGATAGCGACCCGAAGTCGATATGCTTCGTTTCGATTAGCTTCGGGACTGTCAACACCCTCGAACTTGACTCCCATCCTAAGAGCGTAATCATTTTTTTCTCCATGAGGCTCATTGAAAATTCAAAACAAAATTGGCCCGGATTCTCAATTACGGTTACTAAATTACTTCGCCCGAGGATACGAGAGAATTACACGAGTGGGAAGCTATTCGATACACATTACGGATTGTTTTGTGCGAGAATTAATAAAGAAATGGAAAAGGCTAATTGGGATTGAAACGATCGCAATGGACCGGGCATTCGGAACTAATTATTTTCTTTGTCTCGGTAAAAAATTTGAAGAAAGTGCTCTTGCAATTAGCTCAAGTTCGGTTTCGGACCAAAAATTAAGAATTCGCGCTGAAATTTTTAAATAAGTGTGAAATTTTGAGAGAAAAAAGTTACTGTCCATAAAAATTGCATTCCGTATTCGAAAAAGGCATATTTTAAAATACCACCCTGAATTTCTTTGGAGCCCGATAGTGCATTTTATTCGAAACCGACACGGTCAAACTTTTTCCACTTGTCACAGGTTTCAGACCGGGCTCCAAAAAAATTTTTCGATGGTATAAAAATCTGAAAAAAGCACGTATACGAAAGATACTGGAAAGATTAATTTTGCATAATAATAATTGCAAAATGTTATTGCAAAATTGACGAAAAAAAAATTGTTCACCAAATTTCAGGTATCCCAATTTTTTTAGGTGCTACGAAGATTCTGTAAAATGTACAAAATTCACCGATAATTTGGTGAAACCTTCGATACGTTGAATCAACTATTGAAGTTTCGTCGGTGGGCGGTAATTATCGCGCCTTTGTAACTTTGAGGTGGATACATCTATAGGAGTTACGTTAGTATACGCGTTCGTTCGCCGATGTCGCGCTAATGAAATTCTGTAATCAGTCTGAAATCACCGATGGGTGGGAAATGTGGATTATGGATTTGAAGCAGAGTGCGACAGAGAGAGAGAGTGATCTCGGGCGCGGTTGGAGTTGGAGGCAGAGAGCTGCGGTTTAGCAAGATTCCATTCGAATTCAGGGATCGCGGTGTCGGCTGCGGTTGCAGCCGATTTAATAATGCAGTCACGCGGCGCACCGAGTGAAGAGAGTGAGCCGGAGCATAATCTCCGTGGATTTGCATAGCGCGACTCTCGTCGGGCAGGAGCGCCTCAAGAGCGCAACTTCGAGAAGCACATCTCTCGCAGACGTTTGTATGAAAACGTCCCCGCGTTTGTCTTCGCCGAGCTTCGCGAAACTTTCTTTCGCTCCTCTTATATTATTCCGAGGGCGACGGAAAGAGATGATTATAATAACAATCCTAAAAAAAAAAAAAATAAACGTAAGTAGGATTTTTGCGCCGAGACGTCAGATGTACCGGAAAGGTTTTCTCATGATTAAAACTCCGCAGAGACGCCCCGCGCGCGCCGCTACAAGAGTTGCGAAAAGTTTTTGCACCGAGCCTAAGTTCGAGTTTTGCGCGCCCGAACGGTCTACGCGCGATAGTCTCGGCACGAAACCGATGGTGTATGTGAAATATATACCGTACAAAACCGGTTATATATCGCGGCGGTTCTTCGCCCACTTTTCCCGTCCGGCGGTGGAAACGCGCCGGAAGGATCCGAAGAAACAGCACGCTCGACCGAGAGGCCAACGCTCAAATCGATATACAATAGTTGCCGAACTCGACGCATAAATTTTCGCGAGCCGAGGCGGGGTCTGCCGGCTTGCGCGTACTTAGCGAGAGGCGGAATAGCGCCGGAGATCGCGACCGGTCGAACTTGGCAGAGAGGTCTGAGAGCCGAAACTTCGACGGGGCGCGGAGCGCCCGAAAGACTTATATACCGAAGGGCTGACTTCCCTCTTCCACTCCCGTGGCCGTTTGGATTAATTTCCAATGTTTCTCCTCGACGACGAGGACGGAGCTAAGCTCCGCGCAACAAGGCCAAGAGAGTCTCGTGGCTTTTCCCGAGTAGACGACGAAACTTCGCCCCAAAGGCACTCCTCGCCTCGGCATCGGGCGCTCTCGAAATCAAAGCGCGGAAAGGTACACAACGTCGCACTTTACGCGCGAGATAGCGACGAATAAATTTGTACAATATCGACGATTTTTACCCGCTTCCGCCCGAAGCCATAACGCTCGTTTCGACGCTCGCGTATTAATTAACGAACGATCACTCCGCAACTCAAAAGTATAACGAGCGATGAATTATTCGATTTCAAAGGCAAATCGACTACGGGATTATACAATAACGAATTTTCATCGCGCAGAAGTTTCGCATTGGATTACGAACGAGTGACGTTTCGGGCATTTATTTCTTCTTTTTTTCAATATAAAATCACTTAATCGTAATTGCGAGACTATAAATCGCGATGACAAACGACTATTCCGAACGAAAACCTTTCAATTTATGATCAACGAGCTAATACGATGAGAGACGATGTCCAGTTTTTGACGCTAACTTTTTTCGCTATCGCGTCAGTAGCTTTTCACACTCTATGTTTTTCAATGGTTATTTTTTCTGATTTTATTTGATTCCTTATTACTAATGTGAAGGGTTTTTGCGACAGCGATATTGTCGTCAAGCGCAAAATATTGCAAAAGGGAAAAAATGAATTTCATCAATAAATTATAAATATTTAAAAAAAATTAACCCTTCAATCTGCTAACGAAGCATTCAGCGGTACTAATTGCAAAATGGAATATATTAAATTTAAAAAGTCTTCGTGTACAAAATTTCGTTTACTCCGTCAGTTTTTCATTTCTCGACAATTCACGTCCGCCGCTTTTTTTTTTTGCAAAGATAACGTGGCTATATTTGAACATGATCAAAAACTATTTAAGATTTTCGGAGAATTATCGCTCCATACACGAAGCGGTTCCAATTTTAAGACCGCCACTGATTAAACTCTTTGTTTATGCGTTGTAACAACAAATGGCAATATGTTTATGAAAATAAGCCCGTAAAGAGTCCATACGTAAAGGTTTAATATTTTTTTTTCAATATTCATTCTTTGTCGCTATGCATCTACCATACAAAAAAAATCTAAGAACTTCTTATTCAATCCGAGTGAATCGACTCTCCGAGTTTTGTGAGTATCTCACGAACGGTGTCGCATTTTTTTTTCTGAATATTCAACATTTGCGCTTGGCAAAATAGTTAATAATGTGTCAATCAATTCACAGTGTTTTAAATCCATTGACGATTCCGGTTTGACAATCTCGTCGCTCGCTTCCATTCATTAGTTGCAAAGAGAACGAATTAGTGAAACGGTCATCCTTCGGAATAGTCATTGTCGCGCGCGTATTTCCAGCCTTTTTTTTTATGATCGAAGACTAACGTAACGACGTCGCGGCGCGGAATCGCGAGTAAGATTGTCAAAAGACGCGCAATGCGGTGAGCCGAATTGCCGCGACATTAAAACGGACGTTCGTGTGAGGGGCTGGCAATCAATGAGCACGCCACGAGTAACGAGCTTTTGCGACTCCATGGAGTAGGACGAGAGTCACGCCGTATCCTCGTGAAATCCATGTCCTCTCCGATGTTACTGGCCGGACTGGTTAGCTGAAATGGTTGGCTCCTTAATCCTGATAGACTTTATTATCCTGAGCCTTCGGCGAGCTCGTCGCCTTGTCCCGATCAGCGGAGTCTGACTTCGTCGAGGATTCCGGACGATCGTGAAGATAGCTCGTAACGCGAGATCCACCGCCGGGCGCTGCGGTACTGTCGTAAAAATAATCTCTCGGTCGATAGGGCCTGAAACAAGATCGGTATAAAACAGAGGCGTGTATATGTAGCATTTCGTAGCTGCGGAGCATCGCGTCCGAGCTTCGAACGATCGCGTTAAACCGAGAAAGATCCTTAGCCAAGACAGGCATCAACGAAACTGGATTGCCGAGGCGGTTACACGAGCTTCGAGAAACCTTTCAATTCGGGAAACGGTGGAGTGTTGAAGACACATATGTATATGTACATGTAGAAGCGCGAGCGAAAAATAGTTCGATTATCACAGACGAATGAGCGGCCAAGAGTTGCTTATTGTGTATGAACTGAGAGAAAGCCGGATGAAAGGAAACATCGCTGTTGAGCAACGTTCGCGTTTATTCATCCGTGTCGCAACAGCGGTTATGTGTATTATTCACTGTATAGCGTTCGTGTTCTATTAATTAGCCTCGCGATAGATATATCGCGAGTAACGTGATCAACGACACGTGGGTAATTCCCTCGTGTATTCCCGACCCTACACGAGGCTAACTATCGACGTGGAAATCAACCTCGTTGTCGATAATTTCGTGCGATTATCCCCCCGCACCTCCGGTCCCCCGCCGATGGCTCTCACCGTAGCCACCGACGTAAATCGAATAACCAAAAGAGTAATTTAGATGGTCAATTAGAGCTCGTCGCATAGTTTGCCAATTACAAGTGACCCGTGAAAATCTATGAGAAACTCGCGGGAGAAGGGGGCGAATCGATACTTTCGACGAATATACGCTCGCTTATCTCTCGCCCTGAAACTTCGTTGCTCGTACTGGATACGTCGACCGCGGGAAATTCACGAATTTCTCGTTAATTGAAAATTCAGTTTTGCTCATCGAGATACATACCCGGGATCGCGGTCCCGATTCAAATCTCTCCAGTTATCGCCGTTTCTGGAAAAAACGATGAAAAAACACATGAAATTCATATCGTCAGTTTAAATCCGATCCGTCCGAGGAGATAAATGTG
This sequence comes from Ischnus inquisitorius, assembly GCA_963924025.1. Classification (NCBI taxonomy): domain Eukaryota; kingdom Metazoa; phylum Arthropoda; class Insecta; order Hymenoptera; family Ichneumonidae; genus Ischnus; species Ischnus inquisitorius. The sequence goes on from OZ001251.1 coordinate 16,603,118, forward strand.
TTTCAGATATTCTTTAATATAAAAAACTCTTTACGAGAAACCGATAATCGACGGATTGTAAAATAAACCATATCTGGGAATGCTTACCCGGAAACACGATCTCTGTTAATCTCCCTCCAGCTATCCCTTGTGCCGGAGTAGTTCCACGCGCTCGCGTACCCCCGATCGTAACCGGGTCCCCAAACACCGGAAGCATAGTATCCTCGGGAGTCCGGCGGACCCCCCCGCGACGGGTACCGATCCTCGTACGGTCTTCGATTGTAATTTCTCTCATAGGGATCGTAAGGATCGTAGCGCATCCCGTAATTGTTGCGAATCGGAGGATCGTAACGACTCGCGTAAGGATCGATCGGCTCCATCGGGCGTCTCGCCGGCATGTTGTAACGATCGTATCTACCTCCGTAGGGTTGATAGCGTTGATCGAGATTGTCGTAGCCGTTGCCGCGCTCGTAATTCCGGTCGTACTTGGGATCGTACTTTGGATCATATTTCGGATCGTATTTCGGATCGTATTTTGGATCATATTTCGGATCGTACTTCGGGTCGTATTTCGGATCGTAGTAATTACGATCGCGATCGTAACGCATGTCGTATCTGAAATATGGGAAGCGAATCGTAAGATTTCTGAACGTTCGAAGAAGACCGCGAATAATTGACCACCGACGCAATCGGTGAAAGTTATATTGCGATTCCCACATTGTTTTTGATACTGTTTCTAATAATTTTTTCGAGTAAAAAATTTACGATCCCCAATAAAATCAGTTCACTTTCGCTCACGAGAAAAAAAAACCGAACCCTGTCTTTTCTCGTCACGTAGATCGCTCCTTAAACATAGTTTTCTCGTCATATCTTTGAGCGATGAAAAACAAATATCTCAATTCTCGATTGATTCGTTACCGATCTCCGTACGGTGGCATCATCGGTCTGTAGATTTCGTTGCGCGAATAAGGATCGGCTCGATCATAGTCGTACGGCGCTCTGGCACGATCGTAGTCATAAGCGGGTCCTCTGGGCCGATCGTATTCGTAAGCGAATCCTCTGGCACGATCGTAGTCGTAAACCGATCCTCTGGCGCGATCGTAATCGTATGTCGAGCCTGGACTTCTCGGCCTCTCGTACTCATAACCCGATGTTAATCCACCTGCACGCTCGTAATAATCGTCGTATCGATCGCGGTACCGCCGATCCTCGAGATCGTCGTCGTAATAACCCAGTGGTCTTGGTCTCTGTCTCCATCTAAAAAAAAAAAAAAAGGAAAAATCAGAACTGCACAATTCGTGGCTCATCGCAAAATTCTGAAAGATCCATCAGCAAAGTTTTTCAACAGCAATTGCATGCGGTCGTTCCCAATTGGCGATAAAATATATTGTCTTTCGCCTGCCGATTTTTTGTTATTTCATTTTCGCGAGTTTCGGAACACCGGTCGCTGTAATCGACGGTTGCGAAACGAGCGCGCTCGCGCACCCGGCTCGTCGCTCTTCCTTCGTCGGGGAAACTTTTCTAATATGAGAAAGCGGCAACGGGAACGGGCGACTTCGAAGGCAACGGCGATTGGTGCGTGGACACGAGTTCTTCCGTCGTCGTCGACAACGAACGCGAGTGAATACAAACGATGAGGGGATCTTTCCGGAAGATAGAGGATTGGATGCGGCGATGCCGAGAGATGAAATGAGAAGCCGAGATTGAGGACTCACCCTCGATCGGGAACAGCGGGCTTGCTCGGGTCGCAGGTGATGCAACGCGACTCGAAATACGCGGCATCGCGATGTTCAACGGGCTCCGGACGAACGCCGATTGCTCCCGATGTCACCGAACTGTCCGAACCGTATCTGCTCGCGTATCCGTACTGCTCCGAGCGGGCTTGACGATACAAAGTTCCGAGGGTCGTCGCCGCCGATACCGTCGTCGTCTCCTCGGCGGGGATGAGTTCGATCAACAGAACTAGCAGCGGAAGACATCTTCCGATCTGAAAACAAGAAATAGTTTTTTTCAACACTGATCGAGAACGGCTATGAAATGTATTAAACTTTTATTATTATTGTTATTATATTTCGACAATCCAACATTTATTTTGACATTGTAAAAAGTTAAAAATATGCATGAAAAACAAAAATCTTGATATTATTGGAAGCATTTTTTTAATTTTTCACAACGATCGTATACCCTGAAGGGTTTTTATGAATCCTTCAATATTGTCAATATTGTGTTTATTTTCTCTATGTGCATCCAATTAGTGCAAGCAATTTTGCTTGACCTGAGTGATCGGCAAAGCCACACACCGACCGCACATCTACAGCTGTTATTATTGTTCTACAGCGGCGTTAAATTTGGCAGCTTGACAAAAACAATAACGCTATTTTGATGAATTTTATAAATTCTTAAGAAATACTGATCGTAATATCAATATTTGGTTTTTTAGTAATATTTCATAAATTTTACATAGCTTCAAAAAACGTTAGTACTGCTAATAATAACAACTGTATCATATAATATTATTATTATTATTAACAGTAATAATATAATTTTAATTCCATTATTATTATCATAATGCGTTGAAAATGAATAAAAAATATTTTTTGTTGGAAAAAAAAAATGAACTTCGCTATCTCGTTGGAGGAATGGGATGGAGAACTATTGAAAACTCATCTAACGAGATACCGATTTTTGAGCTAGGAATTATAATCACGGTCGAGTGACGTTTTTCGCAGAGTTTCGAACCGCCAAAATGTTGATTAAAGCGACGAGAGGAAGCGAGATCTCGAGAGCGAAAGCCACGAGTGTCGAGGTAGAGATCCTCGTCTCGTTCGCAGTTGCGTTAATTAACGTCGTTCGATAATCCCAGAGCGCCCGGCACATCGTGTGTGTGCATGCCCTTTGCGATCTCTCTCAGGAGCGGATGTAGCGAGCCGCCCTCCAGGACCGCACAGAGCTCGTTTTCTCGAATCGCGTCGGCCCGAATACTCGAAGCGCCGAGCGGCAGCCCTGAGTGTATTAGCTCGTTTGACGGGACTCACGGTCTTTCTTTCTCCCGTAAAAGGAACGAATATTTTTTATTCTACACAAATGCTAACTTTACGCAGCATTGCGACATTTTTACATTCGTTCTCCCAACTTCGCTCTTAACGGTGTTTATTATTTTACCATTTCGTTTATTAAGGTAGTATATTTATTAAAGTTCTGTCGTTTGGTGTTCATGTCGCATAATTTCGCGGAAAATAAGAGAAAATTGCGGATATTTCTCGATGATTAAATCTGAAATAATAATTCCACCAACAAATTGATGAAAAAAAAAATATACATTTTTTGATCAATTTGTTAATAACATTAATCTTTTAATAAAAAACTAACGAAAGCGTTCATGACCGCGACTTACCAGTTAAAACTTTGTTTTTATGCACTCTGCTGAATAATTGCACTGAATAAGTATATAGACACGATTTTATCGCGCTGGAACGATTGACGATCTACGTCACAATATTTTTCTTTCACAATAAAATCGAATGCTGTCGCAGCACGACACACGGAAACTCCTTTTGACGTTCCGAAAAGACAAGACAATCCGATTAACATTCACGGAACCGTAACAGCAACGACGTTTCGCGAAAATAAGTCGTCGCGAAGTCCCGAGACGATGTCCAAACATTCGGGGCCCTTGTGGCGCCACGGCGTCTCGCGTTCGACTGGCGAGCGCGCACGAAATTAAGTGGCGGTAGAGCGTCTCAACGTTCGCTCGTCGTTCCGCTCGGGCCCCGCAACTTCGGATCAGCTGATCAGTTCGGCGGGACGACGAGACCCCTCGTTGCGACGTTGCGGTGAGACTAAGGTTGTTATTCGGACATCAACGTCACGTCGCGGAACTAAATAGTGCAGATTCTTTGCCTGTCGTGTTTACAATTGTAGTTTATTGACAAAGAATTGATCTAATGTGAAAAATAATAAATTCGGAATTATCGAATAAAAATCGGAATTCGGTGATTCATAGAAATGGTCATAAACTTTGTAATTCGTGAGTGATTCTTTAATACGCGAATTTTGGTGCTTCGTGTGTGTGTGGTTTTTTTTCGAGTGATTGGTTCCTCGCACGGCTGACCTTGATCGCGGGCGCTCTACACACTGCAGTACACACTGTTTGGTATGTGACCTCGAATTTTGTTTTTTACCAACGAAACGGCGTCCCCGTTAGTATAGATCGACTATTGAATGAACGAATTCGCGTATATCGGTAATAAAAAAGCGTCATTAATAGAAACAAAAACTCATTTTGGTATATAAATTCGTACGAAAATTCGCAGATACGCTCCTGCCCTTTATTTCTTATAATCCGTGCCTACCACGCCCGATATAACTCAGCGCTTCTCTCGCGCCGTGTTTCACGCGCCCAGGTAATGAAGTGGCCTTGCGGTCGTGATTTAAATAGTTATAACCGTGAGCGAATTCTACCGTCGCGTTAGCACGTACAGCCTGTGGGAACCCGAAGGAAATCACGTCGACGCCCCGACCGCGGGTGAACGTTTCGCGAATAAGAGAAGACAGTCCTTAAAAGATGTTCATTGGGGCGATTAAAGGCTTTTTGGAATACGACGACGAAGCCGCCGTTGCGCTTCTTCCGCCACCGGCGTCGAAGGCAACAACGGCACGAAACTAGGCGTGACAAAGGAATCTTCATTGTTTTTTTTTGTTTCACCTATGTTGACGTATTTAGCGCGAAAGCATTGTAACGGCGTTTAGGGTATAGTTTAGTGAGGGTTATTATGGTCGGGATACCGAGCACACGCGACCGTTCTCTCGTCTACCGAGCGCCACGAGGCACGGGCGGGAGGCTACGCCGGAGCCCCGGCACGCCGGCTCGGCCTGTAACGAATTGCATTATGCATTCGGCCGGGGCTCGTAAATCCGCGGACGAACGGAATTATGACGCTTAGGACGTCGGGTTTACTCAAGCGAGAGCACCATGCGGACCGCCCTATGCTACAACGGCGCGGTGCGGTCTCGCCTCGTTCTACCGTGACAAAGCGAGACGCGGATACACCGTTATACAGTCCCAACCGTGGAATAAATGAAGCGTTTACGCCTCGGAGATCCGGGCATCCCGAGAGCCATTCGCTCTCGCGTCCAACGAAACTCAATTAACCCGACAAAAGTAAAGCGAATTTGCATTAAAATCTTAAATACCTGTGATGAAAAAAAAAAAAAAATCACGTAAATTCGACGCCTGGCACTAGAGTGTTTTTCATACACGTTGCGCTTTAATCGTGTCTCGTTATTGATCCTTTATCTCAAGGACTACCTCAACTAGCGTCAGACATAACGAAGGAACTAAACGTTGCATCAATGTAATATTTTTCACTTTAATTTTTTTTTTTCCATTTATCTCTATATTATCAACAGAGTTCAGCGAATTATTCAGTTTTGAATGTATCAAAGTGATTGGAAATTTTTCGAAAAAAAAAACCAAATCGTTTCATCTCCGGGCAAATATTTTATCGGAACGTCCGTCGGTCCGACGTCCGACGTCGTTTGATTCCGCTTTTTTTTTAAATTTCAACGCATTCAATGGATTATTTTGTTGAAATGAAAAAATATTCATTCAACAGTCGAATAATCGCTCGAAACATTGACGGGTCGGATCGAGCGAATATATGACGCATTCGATTTACCGGTGCACGGGACAGGAAGTTTCGGTCGGCGTGGAATCGGGCACGGGGCTACGCGCCAATAGTCGAATAACGTTGTCACATGTACACACACGTAAGCGCGTTCGCAACAAAACTGAGTTTCCCCGGCCGCAAGGTATATAGAGTTTCCCCCGGTTGGCTCGTGCGAGGCTCAACGTAGACTTCCCCCGAGGGGAAATTACGTTCGTCGCATATCGACCCTCCACCGCGCCTCCCGCCCTCGTGTGCAACCTCGAATAACCGTGCATTACTATACATATATAAACGAAATTCGATCGTCGAGCGCGAGTTTGACTTCATTGCCTCGACCGTCACTCTCGTCGCTTGCCGCACTGTCGTATGGATTGACGCGATTTTCTCCCAACCGCATTGAATTATCCATCGTCTAGTCTCTTCTCTGATATTCTCCAACGCGCCGCCGGATTCCCAAATTAGACGCTCGACGATCAATTAAATTTGTCAGATGGATCGAATTTTTTTTTTTTTTTTTTTTTTCCCGGACAGCGAAAAATCATATATCGAGAGACAAAAAAAAAATTGATTATTCCGTGCCGATAATAAAAAAATTCGTAAATTGGTATGTAAAATTTATAAAAATTCGAGATAACTCCGTGAGCTATCGTGCCTCGAGGTCACCATATTTTTCATGTAGATGCGAGGGGGTATTAGCGAAAAACGCTGGCGCGGCGCGGGAAAATACGTCGCAACGGAACGGGGTAACTCTGGTCTCCGGCGGCGTGGATAAAATTTGCATAAGCCAGCAGCGATATACATACATATAAACGTGCCAACGAGAAATGGCCGGGCACATATTCGAGCGGTGCGCGCTTCGCAATGTCACGAAGAAACGCCAATCCTAACTGGGGTTATAGTTATGGAAGAACGGTGATAATCGGACTGGCTGAGAAACGCGGATCGTTGGCGTCGTTTCGACTGAACTTGCTTGTGAAGTTAGAGCTTGATTGCTTGAAATTGGTTTTGGGCCATGATGGCACCGCGGCATAGTGGGGTAGGGGCAAAATGGAACAGCAGCTCTAAGCGAGACGAAAAAAATTAATTTCGCGAGCATTATCGATCTCTTCCGTGTTATCCCCTCGCGGATCGTTGTCGTCGTTTCGACTGAACTTGTTCGTGAAGTTAGAGCTTGATTGCTTAAAATTGGTATTGGGCCATAATGGCACCGCGGCATAGTGGGATAGGGGCAAAATGGAACAGCAGCTCTCAGTAAGACGAAAAAAATTAATTTCGCGAGCATTATCGATCTCTTCCGTGTTATCCCGTCGCGGATCGTTGTCGTCGTTTCGACTGAACTTGTTCGTGAAGTTAGAGCTTGATTGCTTAAAATTGGTATTGGGCCATAATGGCACCGCGGCATAGTGGGATAGGGGCAAAATGGAACAGCAGCTCTCAGTTAGACGAAAAAAATTAATTTCGCGAGCATTGTCGATCTCTTCCGTGTTATCCCCTCCCGCCACGAGGATCGGTACTTTTTTTTTTGGCGTTGCCGGAACAGCGAAGAATAAACAATTAAAAGCACCGCCGCGCGATAATGTCCGTGAATTGTTGTCCAGAAGGGCCGAGACCGTGAATGTCCGTAAAATTTAAACTCGGGATTAGCAGCGGAGAACGGTAAAGGTACACAAGGTAGATAGAAGGTCAAACGTACACGCTGGTCGACGGTAAAGCGGTCCGGTTGCGTATCATTGCCGTTCCATCGGGCACACCGGTCTGTAAGAGAACCGATGATTCTCCGCATTACCCTCGAGCCCTACGGGGATGAGCGGCTTAATGGATGATACACGTACAATATCCGCTACCGTTACAACCGCTCGCACGACAAAAGAACTTTTCCGTTATAATTAAAACTTTTTTTCTTTTTACAAACACGCATGTTTTGTTATTGCAGGGCTTTGGCTCGCGGCAATATCGCGAAAGCTTTGAGGCTTCGCGCACCGGTGAATTCGCATAAAGTGCGCGCGCTAGTGTTACCTTCATCGCGTAATACGAATTTATAACATAAAAAATCAAGTCAAGAGTCGATTTTCACCCGGCTTTGTCGATCCTAGCAGTAATTACTTTTTTCCATGTGGCTTCACAATTGTCACGCTTAATTTCGGTAAATTAAAGTATTAACTAGCTTCATGCGTCAAACAGCATTTAATATTATTTGAATTTTGCTGATGTAAAAAAAAAAGTAATTGTTTCAGGGTCCCTATTTTTTATTTTCATATATTTCGTACATACACGGCATAGTTTGCACGAGTACCCAATGTGCTTTTTTAGTCCTCGATTTCCGTTGAATAACGAGTAAAATTTTATTGAGAAAATAAAGATTCGGATTTGTTTTAAACAATGGTAATAATTTATATACTCGAGGTATTTGGCGACAGTAACTTCAAAACTCGTCTCTCGACATTCCCAAATTTATTCGCTTCGGATATTCGTATTTGTTAATACGATTTTTTGTAAAAAATGTCGCGTTTTCGTTCGGATCGTAATACTTGCCTCGAGGCTGCGAGGCGATAGTAGCGTGGATCGCGGACGAGTCTCGTGGCCAGTAAATCGTAAATCAGAGGGCGGATTTCCATCCGACTTTACCACTCTTCCCGCTCCTCGCGTCTCGCGCTTTTCACTGTCTCTGTTTTATTTCGCTCGTTGGCCTTTCAAATTTTTCTTTTTTCCTCCCTTCGTTCCATTCTTTTCGGTCCACTCGGTCGCGCTACGTTGGTACGTGGGGGGGAGGGGAGGGGAGGGGAGGGGTGGGGGGGGGGACAAAACCAACCGCGGGTTCAAGGTAGTCCATTAGCTACCTCGCGTTACTATATTCCTCTGTACCGCCTAACTACCGTGGCTCGGAATATACTCGAGAGCAAAAGCCGGCCATTCGTCCGCTCGACGAAATAATAAGAGCGGATGTGACGTCACGGACGAGGGCGAACGGCGAGCGGCGAGAGAGAGTCCGTACACGCGGATGCGTACAATGACCGTCGCCGGTGGGTCGCGCGGGGTCGTGTCCTATGTACAGCGTGTGCGGCTCCCCCGCGGCTCACCTGTTACCATTATTCTCTCGCCACAATGTACTTCCTTTTGTCAAAACACCGCGCTCGCTCGCTCTCTCGACTTCGTTCTCCCTCGAACTCCTCGTTACGTCCGCTTTTTCCTTTTTCCTTTTTGTTTTTTTTTTACGATTTTTTCGTCCGACACTCTCCGCTTCTTTTGCTCCGGCGGTCTTTCTGATTATTATTTATTATCAAAACGCGCGGCTCGCACTCGCGGTGGCACACGAAAGTGTACCCTTTTCACGAGTGGTCTCAGTTCCGATTCCGACCTCTTAGTTATCACTGTTGCGCGGTAAACCCTCGGCGCTTGTTGTTTTCCGAGAGGAACTAGTGTCGGGACAGAAAAAAATCCTACCTTTCATTCTATTCTGTTCGTCGCACCGCTTTCGGGGCAAAAACCACCTTGCGAGCGTGGCTAATTCAATTTTTAACGCATCCTTGCGCTGAAAAAAAATTGCATAGGACAAAGAAGTATAGTTATTTTCACTATAAAAAATATTTTTCCGGATGGAACGTCTATATTTTATTGTTACGGTAATACCGTTGAATGATAATGATAATATAATTATAGTTCAACTAATTAAATCCCTTTTGATAACAACTGTATACACATCGCCCCAGGGAATTATTCCGTATTGTGAAAACAACTATATTTTTCTCTCAGTAATCTTCCCGATGCCAAATTTGAATTCTTTCGAGTTATACATTTTTTTAATGAAATGACTATGTAAAAGGGTTTTTTTCTTCATGGATCTTGTTTTTCTTTAATACTACTCTCGGAGAATTAAGAACCGGAAGACAAGTCGACATATTCGAGGTGTTTTTGGTGCGGTTTTAAAGTCATATCACTCACAGATTTTATTCCAATGGTCATCAAATCTGCCTAACCCCGCAAAAATAATGATCGAGTATTTGAAAAGTAGGGGAGAGCGGGGCAGAACGGCATACCGGGCCAAAATGGTATTCACGCACAATGGGACCAGGGCACAATGGTATTGGGGCAAAATGGAACAGCAAAAAAATTCTACTTCGATGGGACTTTCTCTTTCCCCATTTGGCCCTAATTCTATCATACGGGGGACTTCGTTTGACTATTTCGAACCATTTTGCCCCGGTATGCCATTTTGCCCCGCTCTCCCCTACTTCTAATGCAAAAAAAATAGGTACTTCAAGTCCTCGTGGTACTTTATACTTGAAGTGCATTTGGTTACTTTTCTCAAATCTGGTATAGATTTTTTTTTGTCGACAAAATGTTGGATTTGATTCTTTATATCCGCAACTGCATCGGTGTATTGCGCCTCTTATGCATTGTTCGCGCGTACTGTTTACCCGAAGTATACACAGTACGGTGGTGTGCCAACATCTATCTAGTCGCGCACCGATGTTTCGTTTCTGGCGTCTGTGCGGTCGTGTGAGCCGCAACTGCTACGGTCCGCATTCTACGAGAGTCGGGAGACCAGACGCGCGCTTGCGGAACTACCCGCGGTACAACAACCGTCGACGCAATTCTATTTTCACGTTTTCCCGGCTGATAATTACGCTCGGAACACGCCAGCGCGGAGACGCTCGACACTCCGGCGAACATTCCAACTTCCGCGCGCGACAACGTCCCGCATTGCCGCCGAGCTCGGCGCGAATACGGTGAGATACGCCACTCGTGATCTCCTCGAAAATTCGGCTCGGCAGCGCCGGTACGTACAGCGAACTCGCTCAGACACAAAATAGTTAATGACCACTCAACGTTGCGCGAACCGACGTTTTCCATTCTCGAATCGGGAACTCTGGCTCGAATATACTTTAACTCTTTTACCCTTTTGCCACGAGAGAAATTCACGTTTGTGATCAGTTGATACAGTATTGATTTTCTTCATTATTAGAAATTGACATTGAGCGCCAATCGATGTTTTGATCTTCCTGATTTTGTCCTCACGTTCACAGAGCTACCTCGAGGAAGCCAAAATTGCTTGAGCCATTTTCTCCCGCCGGAACTTCGTGAATGACATTAAAAGAAAAACGAGAAAGCAATATGAGATTCTTGAAAAGGCCTGACCGCTTTTTTTGCGGCGCCAAACAAGAAATAAATCTTCAAACCCCTACAACTGCCGTAAATTTTTAGGTAGAGACTTTTTTTTAAATGCATTTTCTTTGTTTTGAAAATCTCTAGATGCGCAGTTTTTTTTTTTTTTCGTCACCGTTGTTTTTGCGACGGCAACAAAAAATAAACCTTCAAACCCCCATAACTGCCGTAAATTTGAACGTAGACTTTTTTCAAAATGCATGTTCTTCGTTTTGAAAATCTCTAGATGCGCATATTTTTCGTTTTTTTTTCGTTTTTTTTGCGGCGCCAAACAAGAAGTAAACCTTCAAACCACCACAACCACCGTAAATTGTAACGTAGAGGCTTCTTTCTAAATTCATCCCCTTCGGTTTTAAATTCTCTACGTGCGCATTTAATTTTTTTTTTAAATGTTTATTTTCAATGTACCGTCTTTCGAAAGGCTTAAAAAAAAAAAAAAAAAAAAAAATAGCGCACCGAGTGAATTTAAAAACGAAGAAAATGCATTTTGAAAGAAGTCGCTACGTGGAAATTTACGGCAGTTATGGAGGTTTGAAGGTTTACTTCTTGTTGTCGCCGAAAGAAAAGCGGTGACGGAAAAAAGAAAAAAAAAATATGCGCATCTAGATATTTTCAAAACGAAGAAAATGCATTTTGAAAAAAGTCTCTATGTTCACATTCACTACATTCAAAGGTTGCTGAAATGTTTATTTTTAATGTACCGTCTTGAGAAAGGCTTAAAAAAAAAAACAAAAAAATAGCGCACCGAGTGAATTTAAAAACGAAGAAAATGCATTTTGAAAGAAGTCGCTACGTGGAAATTTACGGCAGTTATGAGGGGTCGAAGATTCAACTTTGTCGGATGCACATATCTTCAAGGTCATAAAGCAGTGCGCAAATTTAGTTTGCCGGATTTTTCAAAATTCTCCTAAATCTTCATCAGCCGATCGTGTTTGCCCAAATTTCTCCCAAACTCGTCCATCGATCTTTCGAATGTCCCTTTTTCATGCCCATCCCGACAATATCGTCAGCGATATATTTCTTGCGCCACGGAGAAAAACAAAAAAGATTGACGAATGGCGATCGAGTGAGAAAGAGAGCACGGGGTACGCGTACGCGCTTAGACAGAAGAACGGAAATCCGTTGTCCGCATCTCACGATCAGGGATGCATCGAATTTTCTACGGCCCGCGTGTGCCCGGTGTACTGTACCACCGCGGCGCGTTAGGACAAAGAAAAATATTCCATGCATCGGTGATCGCCGGAGCCAGCGGACGGTAACGATTGCGAAGCAATATAGTTACACCCCGCAAACTGCGTACAGACGATACCGCATGAATGCTCCCTCGAACGTGTCCGTGCGGGTACGAGCGTTTTATATTAGATTCCGACACTTCAGCCAGCCAGAAATAACCGAATAGTCTCCCGTACGACCTAACATGCAAGTAACAAACACTCGTATCGTTTGTTCTCTTCTTCCGTACTCTTTTTCTTCCTTCCTTTCGAAATGGTTACTTTTTTTTTCTGGATCCCAGAAACGAGAACGGAAGGAATGAATTCAATGAGAGTCGGGTAATTGTGAGACGAAAGACAAAGCAAAGCGAGCGAAATAGCCGAACCGAGATGGCGAGAGCAACGGCCCGGTTTCCATCATTGCGTTCTTTTCGTCGTGAAATCGATTTTTCTCAGGTTTACTTTGTGGTCCGCGAGACGATACGGGCTTTCGGACCCTCGAGGAAAGAGTCTCGGAGCTCAACCGTGTCCCTTCCTCTTGTTCTTTCGTTTCTTATATACCCTCGCCTCGTTCCGCGAAGCTCCTCGAGGAGTCCGTCTCTTCGCGACTATTTCCACCGGACGAATAGATCCGATGTATATCTGTGTGTAGTGCACGACAGCGGTAGAGTTGTCTCGGAGTTCTCTATTCCCATGGTGGTCAGTCGTCGCCCGGTCCCGACTGTTCTTCATTCCTTCTTTCTGTTTATTTTCACGGTTTTTTTTTTTTTTTTCTTTTTTTTTCGACCGCTCTCCGGCGCTCTTTAGCGATCTCGCGTGCAGATATACCCGTATAACGGCGGGATACGAATTCACTGGGGAAAACGGGGCAAAAAGGGCACCGAGGCCAAAATCGACATTTGGCACAGAAATAAGCCATAAAATTTCAAACACAATCGGATAAAGAAATGTAATTCAAGAGAAATTGAACTACAATTAAGAGAAGCTAACAATTATATTGTCACAGTGCCTTTGTCTCGTTTGTTTATTAAAGTCTACCCAGCTCTGTTTGTATGGAAGTACTTTTATCACATTTGACTTCCTGAAGAACCTTTGTTCTGTGATTAGTTCATTTTTAACTGTTAGTTTTTACGCAAACATGCTCCCACTGTGAGAAAATATGCGTTGTACATTCCAGATTGTATTTCGTTTCAAAACAACAGAACTGCACAGATTTCACCCTAATTCAAGACCGATCATCGGTCTGTAATTTCCCAACTTTGTAAGGATTTCCAGTCCGATATCTCAAAAATTGCGGAAAATAAAGCGCGTACAAATTTTTTCAAAAAATTCAAAATCGTGTAAAATCAAAAGGGCTTGATAGATTTTATCGAAAAATGGGCTGAGTGCTGGGCATCGAGCTCTCGAACTGTGCGACAAAATTCAGCTTGATATCTCAAGCTGCTCTCAAGTCATGGAGATTAGATTATTTGCACTCATCTAGAAATATTTTCTAAAAATGATTTCTCGATGATTTGAAACGACGATTTAGTTTCGTTTTTCTCAAAGCGTATTCCAATTTCGACTAATCTCAAGGTTTGGGAATGAATCTCATGTTGTTCCCCATCCGATTTCCGTGTCGATTTCAGCCCGTTTGCCCTACATTTTCGCATGCCGAATACCCACGATGGAGACCCATCGAGTGGCTGAGCCGTCGACGAAATGAAGCAATGAGATCGAAAGAAAACGATGAAAACCGGGGTGTATAAGCTCTAAGCCCTCGGAACGAAGGAGAGGAAGCCAGTGCGGAGTTTCAAACAATTACTCGTTGTTCGATCGAAGAGTTAATCGAGTCTTTGCCCGTTGAGGCGTTTACGGTACGTGGCGGCGTCCACGTCGTGTACGTGCGCGTGTGTGTTGCCGTTTCTCTGGATCCGCTCTCAGCCTCGATGATTCCTTCGATCTTTTCGCTCGTTCGAGAAGCAGCGGGACGGGGGAGAAGCGACGTCGATTTATCGAAACGCCTTGCGAATGGAAGGTAACAGCGGTTCCGGGCAATCGGTCGGAGACCCAGGCGAATCGGCGGCGCTCTCGGCGAGCGGCGAGAGCGACGAAGGATACTCGTCGGTAGCTCGTTCGTCTTGCCAGGCAACTGGATCGATGTATACGCGCCTCGGGAGGGATAAGAGACGAAGGATCGAGGAATCCTCGCGAAACCGGGGAAGAACGGTAAGGATGCTGAGAGCTCGGCGAACCAATAGATAGAGAGGGGGGCGACGTGGGATGGGAAAACGAACGAGGATAGAAAATACTGTAGTGCTCGGGAGAAGGGTAAAAGGCATTTTGTCTTCGTAATCGAGATTCTTCGGGCTTAATTAATCTTTCGACGGTTAAAGAAACCCGGCGAGTGTAGCGTCGAACGGAGAAGCACGGGGAGACCGAGCAGGAGGAAGCGGCAGAAGCCGGAGGAAACCCTCAAAGAATGTACCGGTACACCGGTAGCTCTCGCATCCCTCTCTTCTCCGCTCTCTTGTAGTAGTAGTATCGCTAGCTAAGATATAACGAGAGACGAGAAGAAAAAAAAAAAGAAAAAGAAGAACCGTAGGCAGCCTTCCGTGACGTGATTTTGTCGAGAAGCCTCCGCAGGCTACGCGACCCGGTACGCGATTCAATTAAGCGCGATGGCTCTTTAATCTACTAACCATCAGGTGCACCCGCTTCCGTATAACATTATCGTAGAAATTATCTTCTATCGCTTGTTGGTGTTTTTTTTTTCATTTTTTTCACGTCGATCCAACAAGACCGATAATACTTTGAGCTTACTAGAAAATTTCACTGTTGCGCGCTTCACAAGAATCTGCGTAATTGTTAATAACGACAATTACGGGACAATGTGGGATGCCTCAAAACTGAAAAAACAAACACCGAATCGCGAAACAAATTGTATCCATTGTATCGAATTTCGGATTTTTATATCGAGAAGTGGTAGATTTATTAAACACGAAAGGTCGATTATAAGTAAAAATTGCAACATCATTAAAAAAAAATATCTTACGATTCTTCTCGAAAGGCCAAAATATTTGTTGCAAATTTTGTTTTGATAATGAACAGCCAATTCGTGGCTCTGAAATGATGACGACAACCCGTATTTCTTAGCCAAATTACCGTTACGTGAACTCCGTTCAGTGATCATTAATTTTTTCTTGCTATGCGGCAAACTGGTCCTAACATTTTCGCGCGGTGGAGCAAATTTCGATGCTTCTCGCGCAAACTATCGATTCTTCCGACGTCTCATTAATTACTCTCATTTATTTCTCGCGAAACATCTCGCCACTCGCGTGCCTGGGTTCGTACAATTTGTTGCGAATCCAATTACACAGAGTGGCCACGTATCTATCGGGATATAACGCGGCGAGAAAGAGGAACGTTCGTCAATGAGGTTTTTGACTCAAAAAAGATATTGAAAAAAAAATTATAAAAAAAAAATGATAAAAAACTGAATGTTCGAATCCAGCCTCTCGACTGAAAAAACTCTCGTTCGGCCCTTCCGTCTCGCGAAACGCGGCTCCGCGTTGAATTTATCTCAATCGCCTTCGTTCACACGCGTCACTTCTATTTTCAGATCCCGTTAATTAACATCGAGCCCATGCGAGCGTTCGTAATTATTTCTTTGACTCGTTGATCACGCCCGACGCCAGTTGCCCTCGGATAATCGACAAAAAAAAAGATAAATTAAGATCGATCACTCACTTTCGTACGAGAACAAACGGGCTAATCGGTGACTCTTCACTCGGTTCCGAATTGCATTCGCAGCACAATCGATGACTTACCATTCCAATAACGTTGAGGCTCGCTCGAGAGACGCGGATCGTCATCTCGGGACGAAAATCCTTTCTCATCCGTGAAACACCCGGCGGCGATGTTGAGATCGAAAATATCCTCTTCTGCGATAATTGTATACTCGTCTACTCGCGACTTTCCGTCTGTACAACAAGTGAACGACGCGTGTTAACGCGCTCGCGTCGTATCGCGCTTTGGACGGGTTTTTACCGCGTGCAGGTTGTTTTATAGGTTCCGTTGACCTTGGTCCTGGCGATGCCCTGCCCTGCCCTGCCGGTTTGCCTGCCCGCTGAGCCAGTCAGCCGCGCATCTCGCCTCACCTGCTGAAAACGCCGCTTCTCCTGCCGCTCGAAACTGGACTCGGTCGCGTTTCCCCCCGATCGCCGACAACACTGACGACTCGCATCCCTCTCGTTAACCCAGCCGTAAAACACCTTGCGCTTGAGGGTCACAGGAAAAATAAAATCGTCGGGCTATTGTCCCGAACGAGAGTTATTGAAACACGGATCATAGAGGCCCAATTAATGAGCAATTATCCGATGACGCACGATAAAGTGCCGGATTTTCATTCAAAAAATTGTAACTGGTGACAAAAAAAACCCTGTGAATTGACGCGAGCGTGTTTCTTCGACGATTCAGTCGTCAATCATCGGAAAAAGTCTCGTAAGGCCCCAAAAATCGTTATAGAAAAATGGATCGTCAACTTCCTACTTTGATTATCATGCCCGGTAAATCTCGAGTGCAACGGTAGGGTTGAGCTTTGGTTTCGTCGTCGCGTAGAGTTCGTCGCATAAAGAGAAACTGTACGAATATGCGAAGCAACGACGAATGGATGAGAATCGCGGATGGTTGGGTTGGCGCGCTCCGACCGGCTGGCAAACTAGCTAAAGCAGGCAGCCAAATTAGACTATAGGCAGGAAGTAGGAAACTCCGGAATTGCGCGGGGGAATTCTCTTCGCAGGAGGGCGTCACGGTTAGCGCCTCACCGCCGTGTGTTCGGTATACTGAATTTAACTATATGCCGTCACGACCAACGGCCGTAAACTTGGATGTCCGCCGTTCACGCTGCAAAGGGGACTCAACACATCGTTACTACGGGCTGTAGAACCAAAATTATTTGGGCACGTCGTTGAAAGAGTCGCGGAGGAATCGTACGGAGACAATCTTCGTAATTTTTTTTTCTAAATAAAAATATAAACAAAAAGTTTTCCATGGCTCGGCATCGACCGAAACAGCGCGCCGTTTCCGAGAAAAAAAAATCTGCGTCCGAAGTCCTCCGGATCTGACGAGCGTCGATGACGATGATAATCGCCAATGCGATGATTCACGCGGACAAATCTATTCGCTGTTCCTCTCGACCCTCGACACGAGGTTCCCCTTCGTTGGCGAACCGGTCAACCCCGTCGCGCAACCTCCACAAGCATTCGCCAACGCCCGCGGTGCGGACGATGAAACGAGAGTAATGAAATCGTAATTAACGCGAGCCTGGCGTGTCGATTAACCAACTTACGTGCGAGGTTGAGCGAGCGTAACGACTGCTGTACAGGCGTTGCGCAGCCGTTTTTCCCTGTATTTTCCATCGGCCGATACTCATCATCCGATCCGTACTCTCGATGCCGATTCTATTATCGCGCTGGAAGGTCGAATGGAAATGTAAGAAAAACCTTTGACCCAACTACCTCATTCGCTGTTTTCATCTTTCGCGGAGATCTCACTTTGCGCAATTGCGAATAACGCAGAAAACAAACGGGAGTCATCTTCGTGTCTTTGCCATCGATTGGTTTGGAGAAATTTTACCTTCATCCGCACGCAATGTGATACTTTAATCAAATGATCTCTCATCGTCCCACTTGAAGAAACAGAAAAATGGTATTATCATTCAATGACAATAGTAACTTTTCAATTCATGAGCGCATTAACTAATTTTTGTCTTTTATTTCTTTGTTGAAAGACACTTCTTATAATAATAATTCTATTATTATTTTATTAACTGATCAATTGATAATTATTGACGAGTAAAAAAAATCGGCCTCTTCAAAAGTTGGTGGATTATCTCGCAATATCTCGCGCATTCGAGATTCGACTATCGAAATGCGAGATTTATATTGTTGTCAGTTTATTCGTGCCGTGATTGACGACGAAGAGACGCGCGATCGGTCGTGGGAGCTGTTTCGATCTTTTTCCGGCTCTGTCAGTTTGACAGTTGGCGAATTTCGATCCGTTCTCGAGTACGCCGAAAGTCGTGGTTATGGTTTTGCGAACCTTCCGAATTCGGTAAAGTCTCGTTCGTGGCCGCGGTCTCGCGAGTGTTTTCGATACGGCTTCGCGCGCCTCTCAGTCTCCGAAGAAAATTTCAACGTCGACCGGAGTACAGAATACCCGAAGAAATGTGAGATTCAGAGAATACGGAAGGTGTCCGAAAGATTGATTTCGCGTAATAATTATTTCAAAAAGGTATTAATGAATTGACGAACAAAAATTGTTTAACGAATTATCCAGCAACCTAACTTTTTTTTTCCGATGAAAATTATTCGTTAATTACCTATTCGTTGATACCTATGAATTATCTCAGAATTTCATCCAGGCTTTGAAATTTCTTCAATATCGCTTTTTTTTTCAAAGTTCGAGCCGTATTTGCGAATCTACTTGATTCCTCATTCAGCAACTTCTTGAGAATAATGGGCATATGAGAAAAACGTACAAAAAATGCGTGGCTTTCCAAACATTTTTCAAAATAAAAAAAAATGTTATAAGTTTTGAAAAAATTAAAAAAAAAAATCGTACGGATTAAGAAAAATTTAGAAATTGTTTTCAGCAGAAAAAGGTTGAGTTGCCGGGTAATTTCTTAAACAAGTTTTTTTTTTGTTTAATTTGTTGATAACTGTTATGGGTTATTATTACGCAATATCAATCTCCCGAACAGACCCGAGCGCGCTTGCGCGCGCTCGGGGCATCGGAGCGCTGCAGCGCTAACAAACCTCCGTTCGCGCGCGTTAGCGCGCGTGATTGTCCCTAGTTGTTATAAAAAGTAGATTGCAGTTATCTCTTTCCATTTTGATTTTACATGATTCAAATATTTTGAAATTCATGTTTGATCATTTTTGTCACTTATGTTGTATTATTATTTAATGTCGATAATTATTTTTCAGTTCCTCAACGCATTAAATAATTTACGTTTCATGTCGAATTTAATTTTTTTTTCTTGAGGTATAATAATTATTTTATAATCATTCTATCAATTGATAATTAACAATCAGAAAAGAAATTATTGTTATACAAAATATATATTATAGTAGTCTCTTTAAATTTTTATTCTACACGACGCGATTCAAATATTTTGGAATTTATGTGTCGATTTGTCTCGACGAGCCGGGACTCAATTTCGGGTTAAGTATGCCGCACGTCATGGAGCGGTAAAGTGGCGACGAGACGTTTCGGTAGTCGCGCCGGAATGGTTCGCGGGGCGGCACACGTCTCAACCTTTCAATTCTCGGGGGCTAGTCGGAGTTCGCCGGGAGCGCGCGAGTTCTCTCGAGATCTGTGAGCCAACGGGGCCCCGTAACGGCGTACGCCCTCGTAGAGACGGCAGGCTCGCGAGGGCATGCAGTCCGGGCGATACCGAGCCCCACAGAGACGCGTGTCTTTCTCTCACCGGTGCCGCTTCTGCCCTCTCCTCTCGTATATAGTGTACGCTCCTTGCGAACTTCCTCGCAATTTATGATACTCCGGGGGAACGCCGCTCGGTCTGGAGTACTCGGCCAACGAGAAGGAGGATTGCCGTGAAATTCACCGAGAGAATACACCCGCCCGTGCGAGTTTCTGTACCATCGCCGCCGCTACAGCGTGTTCAGTTATGCTTGCGCTGTTGCACACCGGAGAGTAATTCATCGCTGCGAAAGAATTTTTTTCTCAAACGCTCTCGACGGAGTTCGCGATTCAGTTCGAAAGTGCATCGGAGTGCACGAACTATTATCGGGATAATTGTTATCGTCACCTCGTTATCGTTGAAACGCGCAACTCCGGTTTGCAGTTGTCTCTTTGGATTTCCCGCGAATCACACTCTTTGGTAATACGCATCGAGACCACCTCCTTATCTACTTTTACTTCATGACCTGTTCCATGAAAAACTGTACTCCCAATCGAAGCATTATCTTCAACCGATAGAAAGAACAGAAAAGCCACGATCCACGGGAGCTTAAACGATCCGCCGGATCGTGTAAAGGACACCGGTGCGGCTGTCGTCTCAGCTTGTGGTGTATCGCGCTGCGGTGTCTGTGGCTGCACGTGAGGACAATATCGGCCATAGAGAACGCGTGCGAGACAGGATATCGTCCGGATCGGTACGGAATATGCAATAAGCGGACATCCGCGCCGGCCGCTTCCAGTGCAGTGAAGCATCCCAGCTAGGCTCCGGTGCCCTATGCATAGGACCGAGCATCAGAGACGGCAGCATGCATCGAGCAGCAACAGCAGTAGGAGCATTCACCGCAAGGCATGGGATAGCTACCAAAAGCCAATACGGTCTCGTCCGGAGGAGTTGCGACCGGTGGTGGGAGCTCGAACCTCGGGTCAGAGACACGTGATGGTAGCCTGAGAGAGGTCTAGCGACTACCCTACGGGGGCCGAGAGAAGAGCGAGTCAGGTTATCACCTGAGAGGGATGGGAGATGGTGCGCCAGGCGTGTGAGGGAGTTCCCAGTCATTCCACCGAGCCTCGTTCGCGCGCGAGAGGAGAGAAGGCTGCGAAACAGGACTACTCCTGGGAGAGGGGATCTGCGCTCAGCCACGTGCCTCATCGCAATAACGCATTGCATTTCACGACGTTAATCAGGCTAAGCGGCGTAATATACGCTCGCTGCTGGTCCTACTGCACTAACCGCTGCTCGGATATGTACTGCTATTAATAATCACGCTCTTGCCGTGCCTCAATCTATTTATCAAGCTCCGTCGGGGCACAATGCACCCGGCAATTATCGCTTGGAAATAGCAATCCTAGCGGTACTGGCCTGCGATGATGTAGATGATGTACATTATTAAAGCCGAAGAGTCACAACGATGCCGAGTTCGAGGGGGGACCGGACACGGGGATTAATCGGAAGAAGCATATCTGAATTTTGAACCGAGACAGGAGAATACGGTTGGCACGAAATCACTTCTCTGCGGCAAAGCCCAATGAGAATTCCATTGTCTGAGCCTGCACGGCTCTGGAATGCCTTCATATACAGGCTTGAACATAGTTTTATACCTTTAACACGGTATAGGAATAGCGCTGAAGTTTCTGGAAGAATCGCACGTTAAAGAACGAAACCTATGCAAGACTGATTGTCATCCGGGAGCGTGAGGTCATGTGCAAAATTTTGCGATATTCGGACTCGTCGAATTGAGACTAATGTCGCAAAAAACGAACGTCCCTTGGACTTGCGTCACCTACAATTTTGAACGCATTTGCGGGAGAGAAAACTTCGGAATATTTGGTCGGGAAAAGAGTATTGCGGACTGGAAAATACCGCGAAAGCAATTTTTCTTCGTCGAGAAACGACAATTTGGGAGAAAATTTATGGGCTCGCTCGCGGCGACCGGTGTCCTCAGGCTCCGGGTTGTGTTTCACGTCAGAGAATATGCAGAGCGCATATTTGAACCGAGCATACGTAGAGCTCGACGGTCCGAAGCGTGGACCGGACACGAGGGCTAAGAAGCTTTATGCTGCGGGCGATTCATCGATTATTCATAAAGGTTCGGGTGAGGGTGAAATGTCGTTGGGGCTCGCGAGTACGTGGACTCTACGGAGCCTGGACCATACGACGATGTTTCAGTAGTAAAGGGTAGCAACGGTGTACGTACACGTTGAGCTATAAACGCTCCAACGACGCTCCGCATCGTCCGTATATGCTTTATAATTTACAGTGCTATTACGACCAATCACACTCTGCATACGAACACGGCATGGACCTTCGAAGTCCCTCCCCCATTCAACTGTACATGTCAGATCATCTTGGGTCAGAGACAAGTAAAAATGGATTCGTGTCCAACGAAGCCGTCCAGGCTTTGGCTTTCCGTTTGGCTTTGTAACCAAGAAACAATTCGATTCCGGTCTGATTGCCCACGTAGGTTTCGCCGATCGAACCGGAGCGGCCAATGATCTGGCCAGTGTTGGGGCGACGATTGTAAAATCCCCAAAATTCCCCGAGCTCCGCCCGGCCGCATTCGATTACCTTGCTTGGATGGTAAAGCCCCGTGAACGTCTCGCCAACAGTGGTAACAGAGCCAATACTTGGGCAAGCAATGGCTTCCATGTGCTGCCATGCAACCATTGGTGAACCATGGGCCGTTGCTAGGTGTCTAGAAGTGGCAAGCGATTTCTGCCTATTAAAGGCCATCAGCAATCACCCTACTTGGGCGGTAAAGCTGCGCAAACGTTTCCCCAGCACTGACAACAGAGCCAATACTTGGGCAAGCAATGGCTTCCATGCGCTGATATGCAACCATTGGTGAACCATGGGTCGTTGCTAGGTGTCCAAAAGTAACAAGCGATTTCTACCTATTAAAGACTACCAGAAGTTCGCCACGACTGGTTTATTGCTGACTGCCAACGGTGGTCAGTTGTCAGTTTTAAATAATAACTTTCGTCACTTTGCTATGACTGGGCCGTAGCTGGCTGCCAAAACTCTTGCGCTGGATATGCTGGTCCGATTTTGCGACCTAGTAAGCAAAACAGACAAAAATACCCGACCTAAGATCGACCGATGTTTCTATCGAGTCCCCGATTTTGCGAATCTCCGCGTACGCGTCCCGACCGAGATGGATGCATCTCAAGATTGCATGCTTTATTTATTGCGGTATCAGCAGTATTTGCATATTAGATTCGCTCTGAAACTAAAGGCAGATCATATCCACAATGAACGCGCATCCACGAGTATTAAGTGAACACAGCGCCGCGGGTACTTAATCTACGAAGTGCACTCGGCGTTGTATAGTGCTCGCATTGTATGAATTCATGGTACGCCGTTGTTGCCTCGAGCATAAACTTTCCGAGGTTTATTCACAGTTAAGAGTATTATACAGGTAACTCGATGGGGGGAGGGAGCAAAAGGAGCTCGGTCGTAGTACGTTGGCGTACGCGTAACGCGTATATGGAAATCGTAAAACCAATGCCGAGCTAGAAGAGTGGCCGTAATATGGCCGTAAGTAAGAGGGCGTATCAAAAGTCATGTAGTAAACGGTGCTGAAGCCGTGTCGGTACGCGTACATACGACTACTTACGTCTACCGACACGAACGCGATGTTGAAACCGCAGAAACACGAAGGAAAAAAGGAAATAGAAAAAACAAAAAAAAAAAGCTCTTTCTATCTCGGTTTTGCTGAGAAAGCAAGGAATAGAGAGCGCGGAACAAGCCGATCCCTGATGCGAATCAAAGGATAAAAGAACCGAAGCTCTCGATTGCAGAGCGGGTATACAGAAACCGCAGCGAGAGCATCATCCTCCTTTACCCGGAAGCAAAACCAGCAGATTTCTGTGAAATGAACAGAGGCTTCGGGTCACGGGGGAGAAAAGCCGACAGTTTTTATTCCACTCAGGGGAATTAAGTTCTCCCGTCGAGGCTGGTCGAACCACGGGCAAAAGAAACTCGTCCAATGATTAATACGAGTCAAACAATGTAAAGGGAGAATTGAAAAAACACGACAAATCATTCCGACGATGAGGTCTTTGATAGCATCCCAATAGACTGCAGGAGGAAGCAAAGTTTCGATAAAGCTTAAGAAATGTGAATGAAACGAAGATTTAATTATTAAATATTTTGATTTGTCCGATAATTAGTGTTGAGATGATTCTACGTTTTTAAGGTAGTTCTGTCGCTCGCTTCATTTCCCGAAGCACTTCCAATTTTCTCTCATTTTTCTCGAACTCATTGCGGAATGAACATCAAACGAGAACTACCTTAGCAAAAAGGTATTTAAATAATATGAAATGCAAAATACAAAGTATAAAGATGCGACATACAAGAAATATCGATGCGTCTTTTCCATTGCGGGCGATCGAGCTTTGTGTTTGTTTGGCAAAGTCTTCGAGTCGCAACGGACGTGGAGCGATGTGAAAGAAATGGCTCCTTTGATTCAAAGGCTTATGGTGAATAGATTACCCACTCGTTACGCGTGCATTACGCGAGATGGTTTTCATCGGATCCTGCCTGTGAGGGCCTCCCGTGGATGCCGCATCGCGCAGTCGGTTTACCGAGGCTGAACGAGTAAATCAGGCCCGGAATTCCGTTGCCCCACTCCCTTTATTTACAAGCATTGCCATATTATGGGCGACGCGATTCCACTACAGCGTTCGCGTTCCAGACTCCGGCCGGCGAGCTGGATAACGAATTGCCTTCATGAAATACGCGCTTCTGGTTAATTTTGTGATATATAACCGTCGTAAAAGCTCCGTGTAACGATACGTATATAGCAAACGCATAGCCGTGCCCATGCACAGAAGAATATATATTCGCGGCGCCACCGGGCCATCCACCCGTTCGCTTATCGCATTCCAGCTCTCACTTTTTATCTCGTTATACGAAATGATTGCATCAAAAATTGCAACGACCTCCGAGGGGGAAGCGGGCGCTCGCGGCCATGAGAAATATGAGGGATTGTCCGCATTGCGGTTCTAGTTCAACGCTTCTTATTTTATCGGCTCGTTCGCGAGATACCAACGCGAGAGAATCCTCTTCCTTTTGTTTCGTTGTATCGCGAATTTCGACGTGTTCTTGTATTCGGGTTTTTTTTTTTTTTTTTTTCACTTTTCTCAGCCTACATCTCGACCGCATGAAATATTGTCGAGAGAGAGCTCTATTTCTCGTTAACCTTTTCGGTTCTTCGGTGTAACGCGCAAATTGAAATTGAGAACTTTTTGCAATTCAATTTGCCGAGGATCGTCGGAGGAAGAGTCGAGTGGGTGTATGTGGGCGCGTAGGTGGAGAAGGGAAGTGGCCGAAGCCCGAACGTTCGACGAGTCGAGCTGAGTGGCTTTTCCTCATTTCCACTGTATATAGCCCCATCCTCTATCGATTAATTGCTCCTCGGGAATACAGCTCCGCCGTTAGTTCGCCGTACAACCAGCTAGTTCGACGCTTCTACCTCGTTACTCCGACCTTTCCAATTGCACTTGCCTCGCGACGCTGACAACACCGATCTCGTTCGCTGACCGCATCGGCAAAAATTTCTACCGATGTTTCATTACCGATATATATCGATCTAAAGTTTTTCTCGCGGCATATTACTATCAAAGAAAATTATTGAAGAGATGTACTGGGTGAATAATTATGAGTAAAATATATGCGTTTAAGGGAGGTTACGTTCTGCGTAACAATCAAATAAAATAACAAAATATATAGGGGAGAGCGGGGCAAAATGGCATACCGGGGCAAAATGGTACGGAATGGTCAAACAAAGTCCCCCGTATGATAGAATTGGGGCAAAATGGGACAAGAGAAAGTGCCAGCGAAGTAGATTTTTTCGCTGTCCCATTTTGCCCCAATACCATTCTGCCCTGGTCCCATTGTGCGTGAATACTATTTTGCCCCGCTCTCTCCGATAAATCAAATATTTTACTTTTATTTATATTTTATGAATGGAATACGTTTTGAAGTACTCGGCCTTTTCAAGGGATTTTCGTGAATCTCCGGAGTTTCGCCGTTTGCAAGGAACAATCGGAGTGGAAGAGCGGCCACACCGGTTCATTTTCAGCGATTGTCAAAATAATTATAATTTCCGTTTACGCGCTCTCTCGCGAAGATTCGCCGGAGCGTGTGTTCTCTTCGGGCGAAGAAATTTTCTCTCGACGATTCCACCCGAGAAGCTCCGTATACAATTCGCGTGGATTGTTCGGTGCTTAAGGTTCACAACGTCGTTGTGTATGGAACGAGCAGCGGCGTCGGTATCAGCGACACAAATACATGCGATATAATTTAACCGTACCTTTTTCTATCCACCCCTTTCTCTTTTCATTTCGTTTTTTTCTTGTACTTTCGTCGTCACTCAACTCCCTTCCGTTTCTATTTTATTTTTCTCTTGTTGTAACTAGTCGGAAATTGTTCATTTCATATTTGCCAAAAAAAAAAATCGTCGGTGAAGATGAGTTTTCAATGCTACGCGGTCCCGATGGATAGGCGGAGAGCGGGGCAAAACGGCATACCGGGGCAAAATGGGACGGCAAAAAAATCTACGTCGATGGGACTTTCTCTTGTCCCATTTTGCCCCAATTCTACCATACGGGGGACTTTATTTGACCATTTCGTACCATTTTGCCCCGGTGTGCCATTTTGCCCCGCTCTCCCCTACTCAGCATGTTTTTAACCGCCTCCTTTGGCAACCCGTCGGCTCGAAATATTGTAAGGCCACAATTAATTAATGCCCTTCGGCAACTCGTCACGTCCCTCACGAAAAAGGGGACTTAGAATATATTATACCGAGATAAACTTGGAATAATTCAGGGCAATGATGAACTCGGAATATTTCAATCTAAGTGAGGACTTGGAATACTCTATTTTATGCAATGGGGTCTCGCAGACACCCAGAACCCTCTAAGCTCGGTGCAATCGAGTACTCCGGGCCCTAAAGCTCGATTTTTGTACATGACTACTTTGGGAGGATCTTTTTATAATATTACTTCTACAATTTTAACAAAATAGTGTAATAGATTATAGTTTTGGATATTCTGTATAAGTTTATTATGGAAAAAAACAGGCAAAAATAACGGAGCTCTAGTGTACATATAGTTTTGTGTCTATGCGCATGTACATTAAGCTTGATGAGATATGCCTCGAATTCCTTTTACTTCGCGAGTGGCGGTCACGTAGAGGGCTATATCCAGGACGCCTATGTGCGCCGACGAGCGAGGAGAAAAGCGCTAAATGAATTACACGTGTGCGAGGAAAGCGTAGCACCTCCGTGATCCGTGAATGTAGAGAGAGCCGTAGCGCAGACCCTCGACGAAACTCCCCATTCGGACGGACGGGAACGGCGAGGCCGGTTAAAAAGCAGAACACATTAAAAATCCTCACTCTCCGAGCGAGATGTCGGAGGTTGAGAAAAGGGTTTTAGCGGATCGGCCCGGTGGAGAAGGAGCGAACCGGGTGTTAATCCGACGGTTTCCGCGCCGCTTGATGCCGCTCGGCGAACGGACGAAACGAGCGAACGAGCCCGGCTGAATATCAAATTACTTAGAGTTGACACAATGTTGATGCGCGCCCGGTTCACGTACATCCGGGCAAGAATATTCACCCCCCACGCGCGCACACTCGTCACATACACCGAGTAAGCATTACAGAATGTGCTCGAGAATTTTTTCGTTTTATTGATCGCACCGCTGACCAGCGAGTTGTAGACGTCGAGTAGTAGTTCCTATTAGTCAATTTATAAAAATAAAGAAAAAACAGAAACTCTTTTCAGCAACTGAATAATTAGCGCTCTCGCGAGGCGCAGTCCGGACCAACGTTTCACTGGAGTTTCAACGGGGCTCGTCGCTCGCCCAACTTGATCGTGATGGTTTTCGTCCTAATCCCCTTGCCGAAGCTCCGTGGCCTCCGGCCAATCTCGCACGAGCTGTACGAGCTCTCGACGCGAGATGTAACCCAACAAGATAAATAGTTCCCCGGTTCGCAGATCATCGGAGTGTCTGTCGGTAATCTAGATGAATTAACTCGTCGCTGAGTGATCAAAGACAAAGCCGAGACACGCAGAGATTTCGTTCTCCCGCTTCATCGAGGCAAAAGGAAAAATCCGCAAACGGAGAGTTTTAGAAATCTTTTCGTGCTCACAATTCACTAAGGTTGAGAGTACATAGAAGAAGAGAGAAAAACAAAACGACGGAAAAGAAATTAAAAGAAAAAAAAATATTATCCTCCGCTGAATCGCGCCGCTGGAAGACGCGAGCTCGAGTATCGCGCGACGGAGCTGCGGGAATTGGAAGAGAACTACTTGACCTAATTACTTCGAGCTCTCGTCAGTGAAAGCAACCCCACAAGTGGATGCAGTTCGCAATTTAAAGCGGAAACGTTCTTATAATAACGCACATCACAGCGAAGATTCAGCCTCGGCGATGCTCGAATCTATGTTAAAACGTAAAAAGCATGTTTACACAATGATCGAGCCTGACCTTTTTGTTGATACGCCTTCGCGAAATACATACGCCACTTCAAAAAGTAAATAGGCCTGGATGCACTCTGTCGACAGTGGCCAATTAGCCGGCGGATTTTTGTACATAACTGATGCATCGATTCGACAAACAGAGAGACCGCAGGCTCAAAAAAATAACCGTGTCCCTTTACTTTATTCGTGTACTCGTCGTTGAATATTAATAACGACGGGGCTCATTGGTATTATGACAAAATATTGCCGGTATGGAGGCAACGCGACAAACCGCACGCGGTCAAACGAATTTAACTGGAATTATAGCAAATCCGGCTGCTTTCACCGCGTTTCGACCCAATTTGTTACTCAGAGCAAGACTGGTCACATATCGCACGACAGTAGACTTTGGAGGATTTTTGTAATTTTTTCCTGGGTCTCGGGAATTTATTCGAATGCGAAATAGAGGATGTACACTGAGAGAAAACACGCAGATGGAGGCAACGGTGATCGTTTGCGGCAACGGAGTGGGCTTCTTTCAATGACGATTCCATTGTCTTGGTGAAACAGAAGTTGAATCAACTTCTGAGGTTGATTCAACCTCTCAGTGAGGCTATATGCGGCGAAAGGCCTGATAAAGTTGAGTCAATCGCTCCCGATACGGTTGAGCCAACCTCCATTTGGTTAAATCAACCGGATTCCAGCTGATTCAAACTCATCGTGAGTTTTGCTGTATTTTGCCGAGAGGTTGATCCAACCTCATACAATTGAGTCAACCACTATTTTATTGTTTCAACCGCTATTTAATCGAAGCAATGAAATTGTCATTGAACCAACCCACTTCAGTTGGCAACGGAGTGGGGTTCTCTCAATGACGATTCCATCGTCTCAGTAAAACAGAAGTTGCGTCAACTTCTGAGGTTAACTTCACCTCTCAGTGAGGCCATACGCGGCGAAAGGCCTGATAAAGTTGAGTCAATCGCTCTCGCTACGGTTGAGCCAACCTCCATTGGGTTAAATCAACCGGATTTGGGCTGACTCAAACTCATCGTGAGTTATGCCGTATTTTGCCGAGAGGTTCAACCAATCTTACAGAATTGACTCAACCACTATTTTATTGTTTCCACCTCTATCTAATCGAAGCAATGAAATTGTCATTGAAGAAACCCTCTTCAGTTGGCAATGGAGTGGGATTGGCGCAATGACGATTCCATCGACTCAGTGAAACAGAAGTTGAGTTAACTTCTGAGGTACTAATGTCTGTTGATTATATTCGTCCAACTCTATAAGCTGCCTTCAGTCCAATAAATCACTTCTTTTCCCGGGCCGTTTCTGCGTGGGATCTAATATCTTTTTACAAACACGATCGTCAATACCCTCAGTAAAAACTCCAAAGGCGTTTCGACTGCCGATAAAAAAAAATGCAACAACCAAGAATGCTCGACTCGGGTGGTCCGGGGCTTCGACAAGTGGGACTTCAATATCTTTGGAATTGCCGAGAAGACGGTATGGCGCCGGTAGATAAATCGAGACTCGGGATTGCTGTACACTGCGGACTATATATGTATATATGTATACTCATGCATATATACACACGCGTACACACGTGGATGCTATGCAGATCGGAGCTTCTCTACTGTAAATCGGTGAGGCAAGGGGATCGAGAACGAGTGTCGCTGAATGTGTGCTGCATGCGAGCGGATGTTTGCCAGCCGGAAAGCATCCAGTTCCGGTTCTCACGAACCGCTATTGTTGTCGACATCCGGACTGACGCTCGTGGTTATCGACAATTTATCTACAGTTCGATCGTTTTTTTTTCTTCTTTGCCAAATCTGACCATTTATATTTTATTCGATTTATCCTTCACATATTCGGCCAATACAAGTTTTGACGACTTTTGGAAACGAGACAGATCGATCGGATTGATAATTTGCAATTAATCGTAGTGCGTATGTGAACATAATGTTGTTCTATTTATTATCGTAGAAACGTTTCTTGAATTTTAAATGTAATTCAATTTTTTATTTTTCAAAATCAATCATAATATAATATAAATAATAATAAATATATTATTATATATTATATATTTTGAGACTTTACATATTCGGATCGAAGTTATTTCTCTGGTGTCTCGTGAACGACGTACCACGGGAAGACTGATGAAACATTAAGGCGAAACGCGACAGAAAATATGCAGGAAAAGGTGATTCCAGCTTGCGGTAGGTTAGAGAATCCAGCAGAGATTCGAATTCGGAGGGATGCTCCGGAGTATTCTTTCTCGGCAATTAAAGGAATATGCCTTGACCCTCGTCTCTGGCTGTTCCCAACGGATTGAAAAATACCGGTCCCTCAGTTCAGCCAGTCGAATGAATAAGAGACGAACTCGACTTTCGTACCGAGCCGCACGTGTGCCCGCGGGCTCAAATTATTAATAACAATTCGATCGAGACAGCGTGAGGCGACTCTCGCGAGAATCTGAGCGAATCGTGCGAGCGTTAACGCGCGTCTTCTTTAAAGAAGACGTCTTTGCAGCGAATGTTCGAGCTCGTTTGCAAAATTTCGAATGGCTCGTACCGTCCATCGTTTCTTATTATTATTCCTCCGCTGCTTTAGCGTCCGTCACGTCTCAACGGATTTAATAACTAAACGATTGCCAAAAGAAATGGAAAATGAAAAATAAGAAAATTCACAATTCTCTCTCAATTTTCGCAAATGAAGGCGAAACGAAACCGATACGAGCTGACTACCTTAAGAGGAGTAGGCATCGAAAATTTTAAAAAAATCTATTTTTTTTTTACTACAATCTCTTCCGAATATTTTGGCGCAAAGCAAACTGAAAAATTCCCAAAATCGAGCTCAGAAGAGCGAAATTACCGAGGAGAGAATAAACTCCAATACTCCACACACAGCTGGCGCGTAGCGTTTTTCTCGAAACAGCATTTTATACTAGTTTTGCCACGATAACTCAAAAACGCTTTAAGATATCGGTTCGTTTTTTTTAAATTAAAGCTATCAACTTTCCTCACAAAGTGATCCTGAAACTATGTAAAAAACGAAATTTTTATTATTACTGTTATTATAACAAATGTCATCCGTTTTTCGATTTTTTTCGAATTTTGGCCGCCATTTCTGTAATTTTCATGGTTCTTCAAAAATGTTAGGTTCAATCCGTAGAGGAACATCTTCCGAAGAGAATGGCATTTGAAAATTGCCCCAAAATTGAGATGGCCATTCGGAATCGTGGCAACAAGAGATCAATGCGTGTGACCCGTGGCCATCTTTATCCTTTCGTATCTCCCTTAAATATCCATATTTTTCAAGCTGCAGCCTGTCAATTTAATAGCCAACTTTTTCATAAAAACGTTGCAAAAACGAAAATGGATGTACGTTGTTTCGTTTTTTCACAAATCCCATTTGAATTTTATCCCATTTTTGGCCCGTTTTCGCTGCCTACTCCCCTTAAATCGATGAATTTCGACAATGCGAGCTGTTTATGTTTGCTCTTTGATCTCTGCGGCTCTCGTAGTATTACTTCAAGGTCACGCGTTGGGATCCCCGACAACGGCACTTTCGTGGTACACGTTAATCGCGCTAGTCTCGCGAGAATCAATTCGCGATGCCAATTCTTCAATGCGCGCCGGCCAAAAACACGCCACATGCTCTTTTTGCACGATTCGCCGTTAACACGGCCCATAAAATGTTTCGGATCGATCCGATCACTCAGCGTGGAATCTCTCCGATGAATTATACATACGCCATAAAAAATTTTACAGCGTCACGAGACTCGAAGATAAATGTTCATAATAAAACGAGCGAAAGCTTTCCATCGTTTCTCGCATTTGCTTTCTTTCGATGCTTCGAACGCAATGAGATTTTGGCGAATCGCGGATCTGCATCAATAATCGAGGGATGGGTCGGTGGAAATTCTCATTAAGTTTACTGGGCGCAGTTTAAGACCGTGGGAATAGAAGGCAATAGTTTCAATCTTGCGGAGCAATTCGGTCACGCTATCAACTCCGGAATGCCAACAAGCGAAATTATTGGACTAGCAGAGAGGGAGAGAGAGAGGGAGGGACACCGAGAGGTGAACCCGAACGTTGGTATCCATGTATATGCGTACACGTAATTGGAATGCCCCTGCGCCTGTTAACTGCTGCACAGCGAGGGCGTTGCATTTGCCTGAAAGTTTCGGGTTTGGTGGTTGCAAATAGTTTCGTGTATCTACCGACAAATTCGTCTGTCAATTACACGACGTTAATAACAATTGTGTCCGTATCGCATTGATGAAAATTTAGATCGATTTCGGCTCCGCTCATTGTCGCTTTTCATTGTGCTCCAAATCCTTCAGCATCCGGTGAAGGTCTCGCGAGAGCTCACGAGTGCTTCCCTCGTTCCCTCAATTTGTCTTCAACGTCGTTGAGGAAGCTCCAGAGGCTCATGCTGGTCGACTTTCGCATTATTGTAAACCCTCTCGCAACCGAGTTAGAAAATAAAAATGTCTCTCTGCATCAAAATGCTCTAAAACGTTGAAACTATGGATTTTTGCGACATGTTTGCGTGTACGCGTATGTGCGCATTTAACAATTTCTTGTTAGCATTTTTTCGGATCTAACGTAGATTGTTGCTAGCCAACGCTCGAGATTGAATGTGCCATAAATCGGGTAAGGGGTTCGAATTTCATGGCTTTCGAATTTTTGACAAAACTTCAATTTTGCTGTAACTTTCACAATTTTTCACATATCTGCCTAAAATTTGGTTTACACGTGCTCTATTATGGGATGAGGTTTGAAATTGAATATGCATGAAAAACTTCATTCGAATATCGACGATTTAATTATGTTCATTCTCGTCAAAGCCATCGAAGTTCCAGATTAGTTTTTTTTTTTATTATACGCGTACTAACTTAATTTGACCATTCGTCGGAAATGAAAGATCGTTCTCGCGGAAACCTTTCGCGGGGAGTTGCCAGAAGTTTAATGAACACCGCGAAAGTTTTCATCACTCGCTCGTTGCGCCGTTGCAAGGATCCAATTATTCGAATAACAAAAATTCGAAGTTGCGTCGACGATGGGAATGATCGGTGAAAATCGAGCGGCTCCGATTTGCACCTCGACGGGGCGATGCATTCGCGCGCTTTAACGATTTCTGCGAAAGGATTTTTGCATCGTAGACGTCGTAATGGTTTGGTCCGCCCATCCGGAAGGGCGATGTCGTAGATCGATCGCGCGCGAGACGAAAGTTCGGCGACAGTCAAAAGCCCGAGGCCAATCGACGAGCATATAGTTCTTTTCGTACCTCGTAGCTGCGCGTAGGTCGGCAGCTATTATAGGGGAGAGCGGGGCAAAATGGTACGAAATGGTCAAATAAAGTCCCCCACGATAGAATTAGGGCAAAATGGGACAAGAGAAAGTGCCAGCGAAGTCGATTTTTTGCTGTCCCATTTTGCCCCAATACCATTCTGCCCTGGTCCCATTGTGCGTAAATACCATTTTGCCCCGGTATGCCGTTTTGCCCCGCTCTCCCCCTATGTATATGGCGCGCTGCGGCTTCGGAGATCCGGATAGCGCAAGGATTGCCAAGGAAAGAGGAGGCAAAGTCGCCCGATCCGGAAATTGTGACTTCAAAGGGATAGTGCTCTTTCCCCCGGTGGCGTTCGCGTCCTCCAAGTCTTTTCCGACGTCCGCCACCGGCCCGAGGGCGACTTAGCGCACAGCGTCAAAAGGAATCTCAATCCAAAGCGGTCACCGCACGGTAACGACGGCGACCGTCGACCGCGACGACCATGTCTGCGGACTGCGGACTTTTTCGACCGACATCGGCGACCGATCAACGAGTGGCCGTACGAAGAATCCTTGATGGTTTAGAAATAAATCACGAATCTTCAGAGATAAATCAGGGGATAAATTAAGCTTGGTACGATAAAAAAAGACAAAGCAAAAAGCAAAAATATACATATACAATTTTTTTTCACATTAGGTTTTAAAAAATTGAGTTAACGTTGGAAAATAAAATTTACCACTTAACGGATTTAGTTCACATTCAATGGCAAGTGTCGTCCAATGACAACCTACGCTTGATCTAAATTTGAGTTGGATATCTCCAAAATTGCGAGGACTATCGTGCTAACAACAAATGGTAACAACAATGACGTAAAAATCACTTTTCTCGACGTTTTAGAGAAATTTGAACATTCTCGCATAAAAATGTGGAAAAACATTAATTTTTTTCGCAAAAATAAAATTTTCTTGATGAGGAATCAAAATCGGAAAAAGTAGGGGAGAGCGGGGCAAAACGGCATAGCGGGGCAAAATGGTATTCACGCACAATAGGACCATGGGTCCTATGAGAATGAGAATGGTATTAGGGCAAAATGAGACGGCAAAACAATCTACGTCGATGGAACTTTCTCTTGTCCTATTTTGCCCTAATTCTATCATACGGGGGACTTTATTTGACCGTTTCGGACAATTTTGCCCCGGTATGCCATTCTGCCCCGCTCTGCGCTATATTTTGAAAAATTGGTACTTACCCGAAATCCAAAATATTTGAGATGTGAAATATGAAAATAACCCCGTTGTCATTGCGCGAGCTTAGTTTATTTTGAGCACTGCAATATTTGTTCCGGATTCCTTTTTCTTTCGCGAAGGTTCTTTTTATATCTGCGACAGACACATTCGTTCGATGAAGTTTTTCTCGTCTCAGTCCGGGAAGAACCGGTTGGTGTGAATATCGAGATATTGCAAGTTTTTTTCATCACGCTCCGCTGCTTCATTATCGCCCGTAGTATTTGCGTGCATATACGAGCGTTATATACACATACATATTTATTATCGAGGAACGTCGGGGATGGAAAGTAACGAGCTCCGGCAAAGTAGAGTAGTTGCCCCAGGGTAATAAAAACTCGGTCGCTCAATCCACCCTCGTCCGTTGCCTTTTTTTTTTTTTTCTTTCCTTTTCTCTCCCCACTTTGCGACTTTTCTACTGTATTTTTATGTATTTTAATTCTGTTTACATAATCCACGCCGCTCGCGGTTTGAAACTTATCCAATAAAGCAATGCTCTCGTCCTGCTCTCGCGCGCAGTGAGAAGCGCAAGATCGAAAGCTGCCGGAAGGCGCGCCTCTCGTCGTTCCCCACTCTCGGCGTGATCGATTGAGTACGAGATGCGAATGAAAACGGCCCAGATTCCGATACTTCGGTACTCAAGCCTGATGAAAAAAAATATCTCAAACACTGTATTTTCATCGCAGATGCGAAACCCTCCGCGAATTTTTATTTATCGATGAAAACGCTGAGTCTCAGATTCGCGGAATTAGAATCTTATTTCGGTTAGTTTTTTTTTTATGCATGAATGTGAAGATAAAAAATAATATTGCGGTTGTTTGTTAGTTCAATCGATGTGGAAAAAACTGATGAGTCGCAAAAATGGCGAAATTTGATTTACAGTTTGGAGGCCAAAATCATTAAATTCCTTGTTACAACGTTATGCCAAATGTTGTACACATTTTTTTAGAATTGTTTTTTTCATTTTTTTCAAGGTTTTTTTTCTTACTAGAGCATCTGCGCGCGACGCGTATCGGCGACGTATTCAATGGCAATTGTCGCTGAAGTTGAGGGGAACGCCGATAACCATCAGAAGGGATTTTATTCCATTCCGCTCCGATTTGCGCAAACCGTCGATTTTCGAATTTTTCGAACAGTTACGTAGGTTGCGATGGAATGTCGACGAATCTCCGGTGGCTATTGTGTTCAGCGAGATCAAATACACAAGATAAGATTTTTCGCGGATTTTTGAAACCGTTTTTTCAAGCTGTTAGAGAGGGATTAAAAATTGCAAGAATGTATCGCGAAAAGGTACTCTTGCAATATTTGGTGGAAATTGAAAAAAATTTTTAATCAGCAAATCGTCGCGGGGCCGAGATTTTTTTTAGAAACAGCTTAGTGAGCCATCCATATGTAGGATTTTTCTATAGCTATATATATCCTATAAAAAATACGGATTTATAACTTTCTGTAGCATCTCTTCTTTTTTCCTATTTTTCGTTTGGCATTATAGCTTCAATGGCCTCCGATAATTTCAAGATAAATTCGAGGTATATCGTGGAACAAACCCCACCCGCTATTTTTTAGGATGGGGACTTACCTAATTTTAAGTTATGTGATGGTCGTTGTATCGATATTGCTGCAATCACGCTGAACATTTTTTAATTCTTCTGTGTCGGTGCTGTGGCGATAGGTTAGAAGCAGCGGTTTTGACCATCTTTGGTCCATTTTTGGCTACCAAGATCGAAATTACAAAGCTCTTAATGCATTCGAATAAAGGTACTTGACGGGTAAATCAATTTACGTATTTTCATGAATACTTCGAATCTTTTGTTATCGAAATGCAGACAAATCACAAATCGATACCAATTTTTTGTGAAAATGGCCCCAACCGCTACATCAACCCAAGTTAATATTTGCAACGAATTGCAAAAAAAAAAATCGAACATCACGGTTGAAATAAACTGGGAGAGGGTTGACATTACAAATTGCACGTTTTATTTTGTATTATCTTCTCGAAGTCAATTACACTTATGCTACATATTCGTAATCGGAGCCAGCGACGTCCGGTCGCTGAGCATCGACATCGCCCGGCGAACGCATCGGATTCCGATCGATCGAAAGTCCCTCTTCTTGTTTTTTAATTCAATTCGAAGTGGCAAGCCAATATATAACATTTTATCGTCCAACAGATCGATTTGCCTGGTACCCATCGAAAAATCCGAATGGAGTCGCGCAGTTTCTCCGGAGAAATGTATTATCGTTTATACAGAGCCGAGGACACGAAGCCGTTGCTTCGACACATTTTCACCCGACGTTTTTCCGTCGAAGGACCACTCTCGAACTCTTCTCGCCCCGTCTCTCATTCCACCCTCCTTCCTCGCCCTCTGCGGCGAACGTGCCCTCTCGTTTTTACCTCCTCTCTCGATAAAAAAGAACGGCAAAAAAAAAAACACGTCATCGCTGTCCCGGAACGAGCGTTACAGAAACGAGAAGTGCTTATGGTTACTCGAGGTCTCGCCCGAGCCGTCGATTCAGAAACGCGCGGTATGTTTTGCCGTGAAAATTTATTTCGTCAACGCGACGTACGCGACGAGGACAAACGAGAGAACACGCGAAAACGATTTTTCTCTCGAATTCTCACCCGCCTTCCGCTTTAGACTCGAATCGACGGCGCTCCAAACTGGAAGGAGATGCAGCGAGAGAAAAAAAGGGACGTCCTCGATCGCAGCTCGCTGCGGCAAGGACGAAGGAAGACTGCAACTCGAAAGGGTCGCGCAAAATTCTCAGCAATCGTCGCGATTGTGGATTAATTCGCGGCGAAAAATCTTTATTGGCAAACCCCGGTTTCTTCGCTCCGAAAGGGCGCGCGCACAGTTGGACACTTCGTAGGATATTTTTTTATCTTTTGTTTATTGTTGTTTATTCATTGTCTCTTTGATAGCGAGAGTTTCGCTCGTTCGAACAATTTGTGTGTCATTTTAAGTGATACGAGAGGAATTGTGCAAGGTACGAATTCATTGCGAGCCTTTATCAGTTCAATCGCACTCGCCCAATTCGTCGTTCGGTTAAGGGCCTCGCGCCGGCTAAATTATAACGATGTTCGTAGAATATGGTTTTTTCTTTTTTGTAGCCGAGAAAAAATCTGAATACGCGCAGGTCGAATCTAACCCAGGTTTCCAAACGGGCCGATAATTTTTTTTTCAACTTTTTTTTTTTATAGAATTTTTATTCATTTTCGTTTCGACTGGAAAAA
Source organism: Ischnus inquisitorius (assembly GCA_963924025.1). Classification (NCBI taxonomy): domain Eukaryota; kingdom Metazoa; phylum Arthropoda; class Insecta; order Hymenoptera; family Ichneumonidae; genus Ischnus; species Ischnus inquisitorius. Next base: position 16,640,867 of record OZ001251.1, read on the forward strand.
ATAATTGGCGAACATCGTAACAACTCAGCCGCAACGATGCCCTTTAATCACACACGCGCGAATATATACACAACAAGACTCGAGCGAAATATGGAATGCAACGATATTTTTTTCAATAATCTAATTGACATATCCGGCATGTGTAAACACCGAAAACGTGGTACGCGCGATTGTACAAACTCCGTTCATATATTATATATATATATATATATATATATAGTGTATATATGTATAAATTTTCTAAGCATCGACAATGACGAGACGACGCGTTAAAAACTCAATAAATAAAATAAATAACTCTTCCCATCTCGATAGATCGAAGGGAAAGAGGATCACAATGTCACTTTAACAATTCCAGGGAAATCGAATTCTGTCAGCGACTTTTCGTACTCACTCCGTAAATTCGATTCGTATTTTCAGTGTTCGATATTTTGAACTTTTCTTTTTTTCATCAATTTCACTCACTCTGACCGATCGTTGTAATTTAATCTCGTTTTTTTCTTCCATAGCTTATACTTTCATTTTTACACGATATTTACACAAACTCAGGATTTGAGAATTCCACGACGCTGGGATCAAGTTTGATCCTTGGAGGTCCGGTTGGCGATAGTTTTGTCCTTCGCCTGCGCGAACGATTGATTCTTCATCTTTGGCTTTGTCACGCGAGCCTTCTCCTTTCTCGTCGGTGTTTTCTTCTTTTTCTTCTGCGCGAGGGAGGCCTTCACGTTGAGAGCTTGACTGGCTATGTCCTCGCGGAAGGCGAGGAAGCCCAATTGAGCGTGGGAAGCCTCGTTCAGGGCTCGCGATCTGATGCACGCTCTGTACTGATCGGTCGATAGCCTCTGGCCTGGACCACCCGAACAGACCTGCAACAAAACGCAAAATAAACAGCGCATTCATGAATTTTGCCATTCCCAGACAGAACGAGTTATGCATCCTCCTACAAATGTATCTCTCCACGAAACCCAGGAACATTCGAATTTTCGATCGATACTGGCTATTTCGAATTCAAGGAGCACAAGCGCTTGTCCGCATCGCCGCGAGTATTGATAAAAAGAAAAGGGAAACAAAAATAGCGGTGAGAAGAAGCATTTTTCATTGATAGCCTCGTGCTTTCCAGTTGCCAACGGCACTCCGAACGATTCGGACCTTTGCGTCACTTTATTTTCGCCGTCTCTGGTTCGGGGTGTCGAATCCGTCGATATCGAAAATTTCGTCGGGAACAGGACTGGGTAGATTTGCCTATGCTAAGAACAGTGCGAAAGGATCGAATGGAAAAAGAAACACATCGCCAGCCCGTTGCAGGCGGGACAGATACGACATAGGATTTGAAGTAAGCTTTCATCGTTGCCAGCGACGGAACTCTATTCGTCGAGAGCCAACATTGCTGTGGCAGCGACGGGGTTGCACAGGTCAGGGTTGGCGAAGTCCCGTTGGTGAACAACGAGCTCAGCCGCAGTAGCGTGTCCTGGATGGCAGGAATGCTGCTCGGCAGGAGCAGCAGCAGCAGCAACGGTAGGACCCAGCTCCACTACAACGCCGAAGCTAATCCTATATCCTATAAACTATATTGCCTGGCCGGGAGCATTGTCGGATCTATTATCGCGCATGCACTGCCTCCATCCATTCTGCTCGCTCGAGGCAATGACTGACACGACCAACCCTCCTTCTGTACCCTTGTTCTGTCCACTGGGCTATATACGCTTTCTATATACTCGTCTACATCTACGTGTACGGTACAACCAATGTTTTCTTAACTCGGCGAGACCGGGCGCTATTCTGCACTTCCCCTGCAGTCCCCAATCTTGATCAGTTGTTGCAGCTAACGCAGAAAAATAATGAGTTGCCAGAAACAACCTCGCCACCAGAATATTGCTATTTGTTGGTACGACCAATCTATCTGTTGGATGGACCAATTCTTTTATTTGCCTAACAAATTTATTGCTTCTTCCAACTGATATCAGTTTTCTGGCGCCGAAGTTGGTTCCGGCAACTTACTAGTCTTCTCCCTGTTGGGACAACGAGACGGCCTCCAAATCGCTACCATGTAAAGATACGAATTTTAAGTTTCAGACAGAATTTAACGAAATTTAGCGTCCAAGATGGTTTCAATTGAATAAACTGATCCCATTGCATAGTTGCCTAATCCCGAAATCCTGTCTAATACTCCGACACGCGAGGTCAGGATGCGAGAACGGCGCGGCGCTGGAAAGACCACCGCTATATCCATAAGCTCCATTACGGCGTTTCGCCGCGACCTCCGACGGATCATTTCAGCTCTGCAATTTACCCTCCCCCGTCTAAGGACGCCGGTGTTCAATGCGGCCGGGAACAGTATTGCTCACTACCGCCATCGAGCTATCGCAGCCGCAGCCGCACGGATACTAACGTCGCTTCTAAATCCAATCGATGACCGGCTTATTAGCGACGAACTTTCGATAATCTCATTATGCGACGTCCCCAAAGGGTTCGCGCCGTTGCCGGACGGTTACACGACCGACGTTCGCGCCAGAGCGCAGCGGCTTGGCGACTATCGGCAGTACTCGAGGTGATCAAAATCGAGTTGTCGCCGTAACGCCAACGGAAATTCCACGAGATACGAGATCGTTGACTCCCACGAGCCGATCGAACTGTCGAAACCGGAATTGATATAATTTTAATTAGAAACATTGAATAAGGGCAAATAAAGCCATTCGTTCGATCAACCTTTGTTGTCCGGCGAAAATAAAAATAATTGATACTATTGATGATTAATTGATAAAAATAATTGAAGTTGCTTTCAAACGTGCGCCAATATTCATTGTGAAGCTGCGGCGTACTTCGAAGAACGAACAATGTTCGATGCATCACGCCTTTCAATGAAAAAAAAAGAAAATCCGTGATTCTGTACAACGTTGGCGTTCCATCGATCCTCCAAAAAATTCTCTTTCATAAATCCAATTTTCTTTTTTACGGCTCCATACCGTATCGCTCGCGCGACAATTTTTTCCATCGCTTTGTGCACCGTTGCGGGAGACAATTTATAAGCCATCTGCAGCGCTCGCCCATCAGAATGGAATGCATCATGTCGGACTCCTCCCCTCGGCGTGTTTTTCGCAATCGCGGCGATTGGATATCGGGACGAAAAATATTATCGCACGCATGTGGATAGACCGGAGGGATTTTTTTTTATCGCGCCCGCGGTCAAGGGACCTCGACGCGTGACGAGGTCATTTCGCATATTGTCCGATCGCGGTGTATCTCCAGTTTGCAACGTGAAATATTAACAAAAGCGACGTATCTGGGTCAGGCGCATGTATAATGCGGGTCGCCGGCCCGAAACTCATCGGCGTATCGCGCGGTCGAAATTTTCGCTACCAAATTGCCATACGCGCTTTTCCATTGTGATAGCGGGGCTGATATAAAAATTGAGTGGCACTTTGTAGGTTCCATCGTTCGACGCATATCAATGCTATCGCCCAACGGTACATAACTCAATTGCGATATCCCATTATTTATTTTTGAGCTTCGCCAGTTTGTCATGACGATAAAATAATGGAACGCAAAAAAACGGAGTAGTTCAGTTTTTTTATTCAACCGATCTACTTTTGATCCCAGCTCCGCCAACACGAAAAAAAAGTATATGCCAAGAAATTATTCGAAATATATGGAATGTGGCATTTTTCGTATAATTACTAGGGTTTCGCGGGACCTGGTGCTCCAACTTCGGTTTTCTTCATCAACGCAAACTCATCAGGTTTCCGGTTCCAAAAAAGACAGTGGAATTGTCATGAGACCTGGGATTCCCACCAGAGGTCTCATTTGAGGCGAGAAGTATCTTGAGAAAATTAGAAAGTGGGGCGAGAAAGTTCGGCATCGCGTACGCGGGGTGCGTCGAGTCTCCATCTCGTTGTTTCAGCGCAATGAACCTAAAACGTTGGGTCGTCGGTGTTGCTGCGCGAGTGTGCTCGGGTATAGGTCGTCATGGGATATATATCGTTAGGAAACTCGGCCGAGTCGCATTTCCGGATCTCTGACATCTTGCCAGACGGCATTGTCGCGGTGGTTTGGGGATGGTATGGCGCAGCGGTCCCCACGGAGAAGAAGAAGATGCTCCACCTACGTATATACACATCTGTCGCTGGGGAACGTCGAGAGGAACAGAACGAACCACCTTGCCGCCGTGAAACTCCCACGGAAATAATAACAGCGCCGACCGCGCGTGGTTATACCCTTTAAAGAATTCTACCCTCGGAAACTACTCCCTGTTCCGGTGGTCGTCCCAGTTTACGACTCGGAGCCGCGAACCCGGCATACACTCCCCCTGTTCCGCTCTCATTCCTCCGCGTATATACGTATCCACCAGCCGAGCGTCTTCCAGAAGACTAAAACCTACCCGCGCTCTTCTTTCTCACTCTCGGGAATATCCCCGTTCAAGAGTTCAACAAGATATTCGCTAAGTTATATATACCGCCGAGTATTTTGCCTCGAGAACTCGGTTTATACCGACCCCTCCGCATCCGTTAGACGGCGGACAGCGTTCAAGCCCGTTCAGAAAAGGGTAAAGCACTCGCGAGAACGTTTCACCTTTCTCCGGGAGAAGGCTATAACCCTACCTACTCGTCGAGAGTGGCCTCGTACACTTTTACTCGTGAGGCTAAACTACCCGACTCGATGAAGGCGAAATGGCTCATAGCAGAGGTTTAAGGTGTAATAAGTCGATAAGAAGATATTCTCGCGTCCAGCTTCCGCCAACGATGTATGCGTATACATATACACCAGTGGCTTTTGGGCCCTTGCGCTGCACGCCCTCGTTTCCTCGGAAATAATAGAAACCTTTCGCAGTCGCTCTGGGTCGAGACGCGACCCATTGCAACATATCAAAGTGCCTGTATGAAGACTGTAAGTGTCTGATTATCTCGTACTTTATTATTATGTAGTGCTACATCCCTTCAACTATACCACACAACGATTAGATACAATCTTCTAAGTATTTACGCAAGCTTTAAACATAAACCTCGCAGCAATAGCAGGAAGAACGAGATTGCTTGAAAGTTATCTATCTATAAATATGAGAGACAGGGGCGGTTATTGTCATCTTTCTGGAAAAGTAGGAAGTGCAAGTCGAGAAGTTTGGACTATGAGCCACAAGTAAACTTGCCCTCACGTAATCTTACGCATGGATAAAGCTAGTTGCATTACTTACATTACTTTATAAGACCGCAATTCACACTTTAAGCGCAGTCATGCAGTCGAGCAGTCAGTCTGTAAGTCAGATAGACAGTGTGTAGGAAGTTGCAGTAGTAACGGTAGTAGCTACTTCTCGTAATGTCTTGAAACTCGCTGAGTAGAGCTACGAATTGTACAGCTCTTCCGGGAAATACCTCACAAGGATCCAGTTAAATGTAAGTTATACAAAATCTTCGACTTCTCTATGAGTTTCGCAGCCCACTGCGAAACTCGCCATTCTATCCTACAAACTCAAGAGACCCGCGGACCACCGTGTTCTCTAACCCTACTCTAAAATCATAGAACCCCGCATATTTCGAGTTCCTTTCATTTCACTGACTCCTCACTATTCTAAAAACTTACTAGGTTCACCTCAAAAAATCCATAACTCCTAATCAACCAATTCACATTACAACCAAATTGCCAAGCCCACATCCTAGACCAATAAGTCTTTGCTACGCGAACGTAACAGTGGATAAAGTATGTTGATGTACAAACCTTTGGATGCCATATGTGAAAGATTCCGGGATCGGTCGCACGCACGACTTTGATGTTGCTCCTCACGTACTTTCGATACAGGGTAACATCCTCGCCACCCCAGCCGACGATGTCCTCGTCGAAGCCTCGCACTCGGAGAAAGTCGGATCTTTAATCAACATCGAACATTCTTCTATCGTCATTCGTGTTGGCAATGGAAGGATGGAAATTGCATTTACGACCATGATCATCCGTTTGGTTACAAGTCATACCTGTATTGGCAGGTCATCCCATAACCAAAGTCCCTCCAGAAGCCCGTGTCCCTGGAGATAACCAATTGATCCGTTTCGGGCGGTACCTCGCGACCCTGAAGGGTATACACGACGTGAGGATTGTACAGACTGAAGACAATGGGATAGTAGACTTTCCGGCCCGGAGCGGTGTTCCAGCGGCACCTGCGACAGAATATGCCTCCGGGTTCACACCGTATACCCGATGGTACGTTCTCTCACGCGGTGATACCCTAGTTATTTCAATGTTGTGTGTATTCAAGAGGTACCGAGATACAACGAGGAAAACAGACGACGCAAGTGCCCCCGAGGGATACCGCTGATACGTTACATACTCAACGAGGCCATCAGTGGATGATGTAATTGTAATCCAGACAAGAATAATTTCTGCGAAATGGCTTGGTTCGTGTTATTCGCTGGTATAGAAAGTACACAAGCGAAACAACGCGAATTGAACGGGCGTTGTTGCACGTTGAGGAAAGCGTACGAACATTTTACGGTCGTAGTTAGAAAGGAGGGCTTGTGCTATGCTAGTATTGCGAAGTACCATTTTTTACTCGCTGGAGTTATGCGAATCGTTCATGCATTTGAAGATAGTGCGATGATATTCGTGACTCACCGATCGAGAAATCTGGCGCTGAAAACAACATCGACGTCGCACATGAACAGCAATACATCCCCTTCGCCGCCCCAAGCTCGCTCGGCCCCGACTCTCAGTCCCTTCCCTCTCGAGAACGTCTCGTTCAGCGCGAGAAGACGAAGATTCTGGTTGGTGCCTCCAGTTCCCCTCGTCATCAGTACCCTCGACATTATCGCTCTGGCTTCAGAGAGCCCTTCCGTGCCGAAGTACACGACGGTCAGATGAACTCTTCGATCGTTCTTCAGGCCGATCTTCACGAATTTGTCCATGAAACTTTGAAATGTACCGGTGCGTCCGGACAACGGAAGTATGATGTGTATGAGCTCCTTCTCTCTCGATTGCTGCTGTCGTTGCGACGACACGAAGTGTATCGGGGCGTACGGTCTCATCATCGTGATCTTGGTGAATCCGTTGCTCGTCGACAATTGCTGGGGCGAGCTCTTGTTGAGATTTTTCGTCCTGAAGTACATCTCGTATTGGGTGCCGGTGGTCGGCTCGACCCTGTACAAACCCTCGAGGAAGTCTTCGAGCGTGTAACGCGCCGATAACGACGATACATTCTTGTTCAGCGTCTCGATTGCCTTGGTCAGAGCCTCGAGAAGATCCTTCCTCTTGAAGCCGATCGGCTTCTCAACGACGCGCTTGCCCAGACCCAGATCAACCGGATACAGCCTCGAGAATGTGAAGTGACTGAACGGTATGAGCTCGTACTCGTTGTTCAACGGCAAGCCCTGACTGATCTCGGCCAGATCGACCTGACGTCTCGCCGCGAGGCAGTCACCGACGTCGCTCGAGTTTATCACGCTCGCCGTCTCGCTGTGTCCCGGTGGACCACCTGCGAACGAAATATATTTGACACGTGAGACGATTGATGTCGAATAACCCAGACGATACGGTGAAAATAAATTTAACAACGGCGCATCCCGCCCCAACCGACGCGAGTCAAACATATCAGACGTCGCGTTACCTTCCACCCGGATAGAAGCGAGCATTCAATCAACGTTTTACGGCTGCTAAGGGAACTGTGGAGTGAATCGTAAAAAAAAACGGCGCTCGGAATGCGAGAAACGTTAAAGCTCGCGACATGTCGTGCGCGATGGCACAAAGCTGCTTTAATAGTTATCGCCGCCGCTACATGTAGAACGGAATCACCGCACTGGCGTATCGAACGACTCGCCTGGCACATACATCCGCTACGGTAATAAAAATGGTTGCAAAGTAGAACATTGCACATTGCTTTCTCGGAATCTTATATTTTGAACCAAGCTTCCTCTATGAGAAAATTCGGTAATGCATTTTTTTAACGCAACGCGCCAGCAAAACAATGTTTTTTTTTGTTAAAAAATTGTACTAGACTATCTTCGACGTGCAATAAACATTTTACAAATCTACACGACGAGAAGAAACATTTGAAAAATAAACCTCCGAACTCGCTCCTTTTTTACGGACCCGTCGTTATTAACTGATGGGGAGAAACTTCGATGCGTCGATTTGCCGAGCACGAATATCTATTCTAACAAACTCGTGTGCAATAACGAACAAGCCTCGGAGCCCGGCGGAGCCGTGGATTCCGACGAATCTTCTCCGGTTCCCCTTGTCCCATAAAAAAAAGCTATGTAACTCGCCTTAAGAAATGACTGGAAGAGGAAATGTGACTTTGCAAGAAGTTTCGGTAATATCGGACGCACCCAACCGAAGGGGGACGGTGGGGCATCGATCGGGCGAAATTGAAAATAAAAGGGAGATATTTTCGAGGGATTTCGAACAATTCATCCCAAACTCTTCTAGTGCCGATGGGTCGCCGCACGAGAAGAATATAAATTGCCTATCTATCGCAAAAAGCGGATCGCCCGCAATGTCCCGGTGGATCCAATTATCTGCCAGCGCGGGTCGCTGCGATCGATGCTTCTCTAATGTATTAACATAATTTTTGAAAATATCAATTTCACCTGCCGAATCATTTCGACGAAATAAATTTTGCGAATTTCTTTCTTTTTTTTTTCATTTCAATAAATATTAATTATAAACCAAATTTAATAAATATTAATTATGTATGGTATTGCATAATAACAATAATAATAATAATATAAAAAATTGAAATAAAATTTGACATTTTGCAAAAGAAATTATCAGATTCCATCTCAATTATTGTTGGCGCTGCGTCATAAAAAAAACTCGGCGTTTTTTGCGTCAGGTCTGGTCGGGCTATTTTATCGCCATGACCATTTGACCCCGCATTCGTATATAGGCGAGGCGTGTACCGGCGGCACATCGAGCCCCAAACCTCTTCACGTTTCCCGGGTTAGATTGGTCCGTAGGGTAGTCCCCGCGAAATCCTTCGGAATCTCGAAGACATCGAAAGTTTTCACTTAATGCGAATAGTTCAGTCGAGTGTACATCGAACTTGCCGTTCCGAAGATTCCAACCTTTTCAGATCGATCGAACGTGTGTACGCGTTTGTACGTATGTATGTATACGTGTGCCCCGAGGTCCACGATTCTCGAATACGAAAGCACTCCGGAACTATTCTCGCGAACAAGCGTCCGAAATTTAATATATCCTCGCCCTCGTCCCGACGCGAAGAGAGCGCGGCAGATACGGGGAAATGCCGTCCGATCGTTTCGCCTTCTCAATATTCTTACCTTAGATTTTCCTTATTGCGTTATGAGTCCGGCGCGTTTATACGAGTACAACCCGAGCTCGATATTTCCGAGGCGCCATTCGTTTCCGCCATTGGCCGCTGACTCGATTGAATTCGCCGCTCGAGACTCTCGCACGATTTGCCCATAGAATTCCGTCGAAAGCTTTGACGGAAGTTTGCCAACTTCCGGATGAAAGACGAGAGATGATTTGATGAAGCGACGACCGCCGCGTCGAAGACTACCGAAGACGCGAGAGTTCCTCGTCGTCATTAGCGACGAGCGAGATATCGAAGTTGATAAATCAATCGTTGGGAAAACGAGCGAGCGCGGCAACGGGTTAAATGAAAATGGAAAGTTCAAGGGTTGCACCTTGACACGTTACACCGCGAAGTTTCTCGCGAGGTAGCGAGTTTCGAGTTAGCGAATCCTGAGGGATACGAGGAGTGAACTTCATGCATCGCCGCTGTCTCGTCTTCATCATCGGGTGCGAGGAAAGCGATTGGATTAAGTAACAATCAAGCATGAAGTTAAGGGCGGGGTAAAGTATTAAAATTTTTTTTTCCCATTTTTTTTCAAATTTTTTAAATGAATGCATAATATCTCAAGAATATTGTGTTAAAATTTCAAGTCGGTCGGAGTAAAATTGAGGAAGTTATGAGTATTTGAGCGTCTATTGCGGGGGGGAATTGGGTTGCGGGGAAATTTGTTGACTAATTTTTTTTTTTCATCATTTTGTTAATAACATTTTGGAATTATTATTATGCAAAATTAATCTTTTGAGTACCTTCAATATGCATGAATTTTCTCAGATTTGTATGCACTCGAGAAGTGTTTTCAAACTTATGTGCAATGAGCGCTAAGCGACCAAACTCTTCTGCGTTTTTCGAACCGTTTTTCTGAGACTTGTCATATTTGAAGTCCGTGTGCACGATAACTCAAAATCTACTGGACCAATCGCTTTGAAATTTTGCACAGTACTTCTTTACATAATTCACCAAGTATTGTCGAGAGCTTTTTTGTTTTTTTTAATAATTACTAATTTTTCAACAACAAATATGCCGATTTTTTTTGGCGAAAATCGTGTTTTTGGCTCCAAAGTGGTACGAAAAATCGAAAAAAAAAATCCCTCCGTCATTACCTCGAGAAACATCTCCTTTAACAAATGCATTTTGATTTTTCTGATTCAGATGATTCTGTTGCGAGTTATGGTGCACACGGCAAACCAACTTTTTTTCGAGGCGCCTTCGGGGTTTAATTTTCACTCGCTCAATTTTGAATATTTTGCAATGAAAATTTAGGAGAATGTTGTTCAAATGTTACTTTATCATATGTAAATTTTTCAATAAACGAACACTATCCGTTACGCCAAAAAAAAATCTTAAAAACATGCCTTTTTTTCGCCGAATTAACTTTACCCCGCCCTTAAAGCTGGGCGAGTTCCGTTTCAACCGACCGATTGGGGTATATTGACGCGTCGGCGTATAAGTAGGGTGTCTATTCGACGGACGAATTCCAAGGTCATGCCGGTGGCTCTTCTTCTTGCGTTTCTCGAGTCCCGCCGAGCGTCGGAGAATATCGCTCGTTAACGCGACGTCCGACTCGTCTGTCTCGCTCCGTCGCGTGGAGCTCCACGAACGCCCGGGTGATTATGAAGCCATTGATTCGTGATTAACGAGGAGCCATGGGATCGTTAGAAACCTCTCTCAACGTTGAAGCCCCCAATGACGATAGAGGAAGATTCTCTCGTGGGTGTTTCACCACCTACATCGGAAGATCGCTGCTCTCACGGAGGCGAGGGGAACGAGATTGCAAGACCCTGGCGTGTTGTTAGCGACGACGTAAGTTCCTCACGTCGGCGCATTGTTCTCTCGGTATCGCTTGAAGAACCTCTTCCAACGATGAATCTTTTAGATCGTCTCGCTCGATGGCACCGTCAAATAGATACATTCGGTCGATCGAGTTTTTTTTAATACCTACTAAACGGTAGGGACAAATTCGCGAAAATTACAAAAAATGTTACTATTGCTATGGAGTAATAGCGACACCTCGATTTCTTTCCGTTTACCTACGGTTGTATTCTTAAATTTTTCCATAAAAAAGAAAAACTCTTCGTTAAACATCGTCCGAGGCGAATCTCCAACGCGTCTGACCGCATGCGTACCGTGATCACTAAATAATGTCAGTAGTGAATATCGAGCGAATTCATACGACCAAAAAAATGTTACCCGTCAGCTGAAGTATCTGAAGCTTCAATGTTCGTATCTCGGCGGTGAGTCTCTCGACTTCGAGTCTCGTCTCTTCCTCCCGCTGGTTAGCCTCGACCAAACTCGCCGCTGTTATCGGACCTGAAAAATAAAGAAAAAAAAAAAAAAAAACCAATTGATATGAGAAATAGCGCAACGATCGTTTGAAAACCGCCGCAACTCACACTGCATGTAACGTGTTATTTACTCTGCGGATATTTCATTGTTTTCTTATTGTGGAATTGGCGTTGGCCCGCGTGACCATCGCGCTCGGCACGTATGACCCAGCGCGCGAAAAGCGTTTCACGATGTACGAGGAAAAGAATGGTTGCCAGTTGCAGACGTAGAGTGAAAAAGTAAAAGGTTAGGGGGGTGGGGAGGGAGTACAAAGAGAGGGCGAGAAGCACACGAGCGAAGTACGTGATACCGGAAGTAAATTTCGAGGGGGTTGTACTGCGAATACCCAGTGGCAAAAGTACAATACATAAACGAAAATGCATCTCTTCTCATTCTAACCCCCCCCCCCTCTCCTCCCTTACACCCCATCGCTGGCGCAGCTTTCGCTAGGCGCGAAGAATCATGCATTCCCGGCTAGCGCTTTCTCGGCTATATAAGCCCGGTGCACAGTACAGCAGCCTCCCAAGCCATTGGCCACGTCGAGACTCATAGAATGAAACTTTTTCACGCGAATTCGCCGAGGCGGCTAAATATTACACGGTTTATACCGGATGCTACTGTACTTTTACGGTTTCGTGTCCCGTTTATGGAGTGACTGCAACAGTATCGGGTCCACACAGTTGTGTGATAACTGCGTATACTTGATATATGCTCCCGCAATAAACCTCGTGCCTGCGCTATAGACACTGCCGAAATTGTCGGCGAACAATTGAACAATTTTTCTTCCCCACCCCCGCGAAATACTATGGCGAATGGGATAAATTGACGAAAATTCCATTGATTCTCCTTTGTCTACGGTTTCCCAAGCAGAAATTAACGTCAGGCTGCCTGATCAGGCCCTGTCAAGGTATATTCAGGGGTGCTTGACCTAGAAAGCCCGATTTGGCCCTGACGAGCGCTTGATAAGGTAGAGGAGAGCGGGGCAGAATAGCATACCGGGGCAAAATGGTACGAAATGGTCAAATAAAGTCCCCCGTATGATAGAATTAGGGCCAAATGGGACACGAGAAAGTCCTATCGAAGTAGATTTTTTTGCTGTCCCATTTTGCCCTAATACCACTCTGCCCTGTCCCATTGTGCGTGAATACCATTTTGTCCCGGTATGCCGTTCTGCCCCGACCTCCCCTATAATAAATGTAGTTAATCATCAGGGATCTGTCAGGGGATCATCATCGGATACCGATCAGACTGCGTTACAATACTGATCAGGGTCCGATATGACATCCTATCAGGACCGGATTGGGACAGGCACGTCCTACAGAGAACGGAAGCCACTACGACGGAAATTTCTGCTCGGGTTATTTTCAAAGGTTAATCAGCAGATGCCGCGAAAAAGTCTTATACGCGAAGCTTTCAGCGCCGCGCCGATTAGGAACCGTTGCCCCGACGCTTAGAAACTTTTTCAATCTTCCCAACATTTCTTTTTTCTCGTCTCTTTGTTCGGCTCTCGCCCGTTCCAATTTTACGAAATCGAGAAAAACGCCGCGAACCGGAGATTTCACTGCGACAAAAGACGATGAGAAAGTTAACAAAAGCGATGACTGGAGGCTGCAAGCTGACGAAGTTGCGAAGTTGAAGAAGATCGAAGGGGTAGGAGCGATTGTACACGGATACGAAGGGAGATTTTATCTCGCAGGGTTTCGAGACTGCTGAACGGAAGTGTGTACCGTCGAATCGATTGACCTTAATAGCGCGGAATTTCGCGAATAACGAGTCGCAATTCATATATCTCATCGATCGTATGAGAATACTCTGTTTTGCGAAAGAAATTCCCGTTACGAGGGATAAATCGTTGGCGGGCAAGTGCTTTCGGCATTTTTCCTCTCGTTTTCTTACGTTCACGTCTGTGAAACGCCCGTCGGTGGGAGAGCGCTGAAAAGTGTTGCTCGTTAAGCTGATGGCGAACTTTGAGTTGGCGCGTCCGCACCGATGAACCTGAGCACCGAGCTGGCGTCTACGGGGGTTGTACCGGCACTACGTAACGTACTACGCTCGCACTAACGTTTCAGAGGCACGAGTTTACGAGCTGCAAAGCATCGAGCACAGCGGTAAAGTACGATGAATCGTCGGGAGCGTTTCTCTCACGAGCGATCGTTGTATAAGTGGAACAAATGTCCCTGGTCTTCGGTGTTGAGATGTGCCGCACCGCAGCACACATACGGAAAGGACCCCGAGCTCAGCGCGGGCTCACCGTCGAGAAATCCTTATCGCAAGCGGCACAGTCGTTAGCCTTTGAAAAGTGATTGTTCACTTTGCAGCGAAACACGCCCACGGAACGTCGATAATCAAAGTCGGAACGCCCGTCGCCATTCAAATTGTTCACCTCGTTCAAAAGTTAGCATTTTTTTAGAAGGAATTCCCAAAAAAGATTACAAAAATGGAAAAACTCTCAACTGACAAAGGAGTGTTATGAATAAACTGTACTAGGAAAGAAGAGGAAAACAACACACAGGGGAGAGCGGGACAAAATGGCACACCGGGGCAATATGGTACGAAACGGTCAAATAAAGTCCCCCGTATGATAGAATTAGCGCAAAATGGGACAAGAGAAAGTCCCATCGAAGTAGATTTTTTTGCTGTCCCATTTTGCCCCAATACCATTCTGCCCTGGTCCCATTGCGCGTGAATACCATTTTGCCCCGGTATGCCGTTTTGCCCCGCTGTCCCCTAATCATTCGCATATTAGCGTCGGCAAATTTATTTGTCGATGAATGTGGGAATTATCCGACCATAGTATGTGAATAACCCACTTTTTTTAAGAAGAACTTGCCCACTTTTTTTATGACTGTCTCAACGATCTTTCTTTACGTCGAAAACTCTAGCATGTCGATTTTCGAAACAACCCAATTCTCGACTATCACCATTTTCCCTCCTCCAAGCGCTTCGTATGACGTCCGATAAATGAAACGGCAACGCGAAGCCTCTGGATTTTTTCTTTCAATGAATAATATGCAATAGTAAAAATAGAACGAGTATTAAAAGGCAGCTCGTCAAAGCTTCGTGCATTTGACTTCGTCAATCTATCTCATTCTCTAGTGTTTCTGTCTGCGTGCTCCGCGAACCCGCATCTCCGCCTCCCGCTCTCATCCCACTCCGCTCCGCCGAACTCTCCCCCGCCTCCCGCGTTTCTCGAATATTGCTAGCTCGCGATGGCTCCGGGATGAACAAAGAGCCATCAAACGATTGATCGACTCTGCGTATCGGAACAATTCTATACCACCGGCCAACATATTGTATAACACACGCGCATTGTCGTGTACACCGAGAATATTTCGTAGATGAAACGACTGTGAAATTGAATCGTCGTCATAGACTCGCCGAAATTGAGTCGATGGAGCGCCCTCAAAATCGAGACGAAATTCATCGAAGTATCATCAAATCTGAAACGAAAAAAAAACGAATTTACTTCGGATCCAAACGGTATTTCCATGTTATTCGTCAAAACGATTGATTCGTTGTTCTTTTATTTTATTTTTCTCTCGTCTATCAGCCCGGACGTTCATCTCATCGAGGCCAGTCGGGGCTGCCGTTAAAATCGACTGGCCCTTTTGCGAATGGTGCTGCCTCGTCGAAAGCTTTCGGCGAAGTCAGCGAAGCGCGATAGGCGAAGCTTCATGCAAACACGCGCGCACACGTACTTCCCTTTTCCCGGCGTTACGTACTCTCGGGGAAGCGCGTTTCCTAACAACCCAGCGTAGCTGAAATAGCGAAGTCGCGGGTCTGTGTGCACGAGTGAGTACTTTACCTCTGTACAGTCGGATACGCGCTTCCGCGAGTCTCGTCCTTCGTTTTCTCTTCCCTCCCATCGACGCTCGTTTCGCCGAGGCCGGAAGATACCGAACTCGTGTAAACCGAGAGAAACGCGCATTAAAACGCGCTCGCTGAATGTGTGTACCTTGGGCGAGTAGCTGGATAGGGGAGAGCGGGGCAAAATGGCATACCGGGGCAAAATGGTATTTACGCACAATGGGACCAGGACAGAATGGTATCAGGGCGAAATGGAACAGCAAAAAAATCTAGGGGAGAGCGGGGCAAAATGGCATACCGGGGCAAAATGGTATGATATGATCAAATAAAGTCCACCGTATGATAGAATTAGGGCAAAATGGGACAAGAGAAAGTCCCATCGAGGTAGATTTTTTTGTTGTCCCATTTTGCCCCAATACCATTCTGCCCTGGTCTCATTGTGCGTAAATACCATTTTGCCCCGATATGCCGTTCTGTCCCGCTCTCTCCTACTTCGATGGGACTTTCCCTTGTTCCATTTTTCCCCAATTCTGTCATACGGGGGACTTTATTTGACCATTTCGTACCATTTTGCCCCGGTATGCTATTCTGCCCCGCTCTCCCCTATCCACGCGCTGTACCGGCGTATTGCAAACGGGACATCCGTACACCGAGGGACATCTGCGCTGCTTTGAAAACGACGCGGAGGACTGCGACTCTTACGACTTTTTTATTTTTTCGTGGAAGAAGAAACTGATGGAGATTGTCAAAGACGGGCCATGATGGAAATTCTACAGCGCCATGTAAAGGTCAAATGCGAATCGGAATTTTCTTTACCGATAGGTAACAAAACCACTCCTTTTAACCCGGAACTGGTTTTTGCCAGTTGCGCAAAGGGTTTTTTTTTGTCTTCTGACAAAACTCATTTCTCTATTCCTTCGAGCGTGGACCAATCACAAAGCTCCCAGTTGTATTCTTGCGTTATCGTTTTTTTTCGTTGAATCGACTTTTCGACGGGATTTACCGATCGGCCGTCGACGATGGGAATTGCGCAAGCCAAACAGACACTTTGACCATAGCCTGTGTGGAAATTGAGAGGCGCTATCGAATCGTCAACGTGAAATAAAAGCGAGCATGGCGAAGTCGAAGAGGCTGGTAACACCTGGAACGATGACGTGCACGCGAGACGGGACGGATTGCGCGAGCCACCCTCGTGGCTCGTGAGTGCCTGGCATGCAGATTGGAACATGCATACGTGGAAAGGCGGATAGTAGAAACAAATGCAAACACGAAGTAGACGACCGGTGCTCGTGACATTTGAGCGAGAGCGCGGGCGTAAAGGGGGTTGGAGAGTTGGAACGCGGAGGTTGAGAAAGAGAATCGAGGGTAGGTAGCTCTATACGTATTGCACATAGCCATGTACTCGAGATTGGGGCAAAACGGACTACCGAGGTAAAATGGGCCAGGCGAACGGGGCGTTGATATGGAACAGAATGGTTCATCTAAAAAAATCCCCACCGAATCCCCACCAAAGCTTACTTCCTAGTCTTTTTCCAAGAGTAAGTGTTTGAGGTCCGATTTTTTTTCACACATTATTGTGTTTTAATTTCTTCATTATTATCATTACAGTTTCATTGCTTCGAGTTGATAACTCATTTCGTTACCGTCAGTTGAGTTTCTGATCTAGAAATTATTGATCGGAGAATACTGCTTGGAGGGTGAAGAGAGGGTGCGGAAGATTCTGTACACCTGCCGAAAGCCCTTGAATACAAAAGTCTACTTTCCGCCACTCATATGGTTCATAGCATTTTCTGTAGACCCTCCAGAGCCGCAGTTCGAGCCCTCCCTTACCTCGTCTTAGCATACTCGCCCCACTACCGTTTGAGAGATCGCACCATCGTTTAACTCCGCGTGAACCTGCTTCATTGCTTCGAGTTGATAACTAATTTAGTTACCGTCATTTGAGTATCTGATCCAGAAATTATTGATCGGAGAATACTGCTTGGAGGGTGAAGACAGGGTCGGGAAGATTCCGTAGACCTGCCGAAAGCCCTTGAATACAAAAGTCTACTTTCCGCCACTCATAAGGTTCATAGCAGGTTCTGCAGACTCTCCAGAGCCGCAGTTCGATCTCCCCGTTATCTCGTCTTAGCATATTCACTCCACTAGCGTTTGAGAGATCGCACCATCGTTTAACTCCGCGTGAACCTACTTCACAATCTCGACCCGCTGCGTCCTTTTGTTCCCGTGAGTAGGTCGTGAGTTAAAAATAAGAATGAAAGGTATCCCAACCGAGAATGTTAATAACCCAAAGCTAAAATACGTTATTCGGTATACCGACAGAAGGAAAGAGTGCATCATGCCCCAGAAGTTCGTTCGTGCCAAGAGAAGCTATAGGATACTACTTCTCGTCGTTGATTTATGTTTCCCGTACGTCGACCGAGCGACCGGAGAGGTGCCGTTTTCAGGGTGCGCGCGCGAGACGCGGGTAAGGTGCCAGGGGCTTCTTTCGATCGAACAATTTTTAGCTCCACTGTCTCTCGGTGCCCCGAACTTCGGTACATGTATATGCATTACTGCCTCGCAGTGAAAAATGTTACGGTCGCGCTATCTCTTGGCGCCGAAGGATCCGAATACTTTCGGAGATAATTGGAAAGTTTGTTGCCGGGGGCACGAAAGAAGCCTCGGTAGGAGGATCGTTGTTCGTGATGGGTAACTCGGTATTTTTACGCTATCGCTGCTTCGGACACAAGGCCAAGGGATGCACCGCGACTGTATCGTTTCGCCCCACTCTGCGGATGCGACATGGTGGAGCAACTTGGGCGCGGCTCGCGAACCCAGTCATTGGCCTATCTCGGTCTCTTTCCTCATCGGAGAGGACTCTCCTGGCCCTCGACTGTTGCGTTACCAATGTCTGTAACGCTCATTCCAGTTTCGCTACAGAATCTGTAGAACTTCGAATCGCCAACTCGGCTTCCGCGAGGGACGCGATGGTAAAAGAAACGATCCAACGACCGGAAAGCGATAACGCCTTTTAACGAAACTTCGTGAAAAGTGTACGCTTGGCAGGTTCTATCTTTCCGGAAACGTTGGAATTTCAATGGGGCGCGAACACCCCAACCCCCTCTCGCCGTCCCCGACCCCCTCGCTTTAAGTCTTGCTGGAAACCGAGAGCAACATCGGAACGTGAACCACAGAGAATCAGAATTCCACTGCCGTTATTGCTCTCTCTTTTACTCATTTGCCAATCCATCCGGGGTAGACACGAAGTTGCCGGCCTTCGCGTTTCGTCGACCTGATGCCTCGTCGTCTCTTTCCAGGGTTTTTGTTCATTTTTGCCACCGAGCAAGACGGAAGTCTTTGCATTACGAGTTCTCATCCCTTTTCACGGACACGCGATTCCCGCGGTAATTGAATATAGGCGGGCGCGAATAGAGCACTTGCGCGAGAGGGCGCAAACGAGAGGATGACAACGCGATGAGAAAAGTTGGAAGGATTCTTCGAGTTGTAGTTTAACGCAATTTCCAGCTATTTCGATGACTATGCATGCGCTTCCACTTGGTCATCTGTTTAGGTTTTTTTATCATTTCTATAATATAACATAATTTTGCGTGTGCTTGGCCTTTAAAGTTTGTTTTACCGAGAATTCTATGAACCGCGCAAGAACAATAAACCATTATTATTTTCGCCGTTCTTTTTACCAGCTTTTTTTTATTTTTCAAATACTTTTTCGAAATGAAATTTTGTTTTAATTCGAATAGGATTTCGGAAGGTCGGGCGAGGGTAGTCCTTCAGAATGCTGGATAACAGTACATTATTATGACTCGTAATATATTTCCACTGAATATGAACTTTCGTTCGTGTAATAATATTCACGAGATCTCGAGTTTCACGTGAGAGTACCAATATAATTCCGCTCGGCAAAGTCCCGTGCCGGGAGTGAGAAAGCTCAGGGTTGTATAGTCACCGAAACGTCGGGGTGCACCCGTCCGTTGTAGCGTGCGAGGTCGTGAGTGCGCGGAGTGAGCTTTCGGTTACGGACTTGGCGTAATTTTCGCACAGGTTCCCCGTAGACTATGAGCCACGACGAGTTCAACAGTCCCGGGCGCCCCGTGAGTAACGTCGGACGAGGATTTCGTATGAAGTTTATGTCGCCTGTATCAAACATGTATTCCATAGTGAATAAATCCAAAAGTCATACTCGTATAAGCGTTACAGCTCGGAGAGATACCGAGATGAAGATCGGACGAGGGGGTAGAAAAGCTGGAGTAGGACACGCGGTTCATATACGTGTATATGAATTATATAGGGGAGAGCGGGGCAAAACGGCATAGCGGGGCAAAATGGTATTCACGCACAATGGGACCAGGGCAGAATGGTATTGGGGCAAAATGGGACAGAAAAAAATCTACTTCGATGGGACTTTCTCTTGTCCCATTTTGCCCCCATTCTATCATACGGGGGACCTTATTTGACCATTTCGTACCATTTTGCCCCGGTATGCGCTCCCCCCTATACGTGTACATGAATTATATATAACTCTATATCATACATAATATATAGGTTCACATGTCCCTTTGCCGCAAAGCCCTACGGGAGTAATAATCTCAGAGGTTTCCAAGCTGACTCTCGACGTACGATATGCGCGACCTCGAACCAGTTTCACGTTGCTTCCCAGCCCTTTCTTCTGCAGTCACCCTTAATAGGTTGTCGTTCACACGAGTATCGGGTTTGAGGCTTCTGTGAACTCAATAGAAATGAGCTCTTCAAGGAATCCGCGTGAAGTGCGAAACGAGCTTTTCCATCGCACATCGTATCCGTAACGTCTAATGTCGCACGTTGAGTCGCAATGTCGCACAGGCTCGGTCGGTAAGAAAGTCGTCTTCCCTACTTTTTGTTTAAATCGACATACATGTGAGAAGCCAAATGGTGTTTGGACGTCAGACGAATCATTTCGAGGAAAATGGAGCTGTAATTCTTACCGTCGGAGCATCTCCCGTTGTTTTGCCTTAAGGTGATGTGAAACTTCTGTAGATGCGAGAGAGCAGAACTCGTAAGATCGGTAAATTCGCGGTCAAGCTCGGTCTTACGGATAAAAGTCGAGAACGTAGCGGCGAGTTGCGTTCTCGTCGTTTATCCGTAAAATCATTCTAGGTGGAGAATTTTAGCTTACTGTTTTTGTTACCGACCGAGCAGTATCACCTCACCTTAAGGACGTCGAGTCAGGTGAATTATGATGACTTTCGCCAAGCTACGGTTTCTGCTTCGACTGATATGAATTTCTTTAAAAATTCGCTCATGCGAGAAATCTTCCGAAGCATTTTTTTGCCGGATCGAAAAAATTCAAGCGGTTTAGATAGAAACGGGGTTAAGCAGGATTCATTTCAGCGAATGACCCCAAAAAATTTGAACACAAAATCTTACTTTTTTTTATCATTTTTCTCTAAAATATATGTCTCGGGTGAAAAAAGCACAATACTTCGGCGATCATCGAAATAATTTATCTGACTCGACGCAATTGAATTAATTTCGGAATAGAGAAACACAAAGTTCATTGAACAAGCAGACTTGGCGAGTTTTCACCGTGGTATGTGGCATCTTGCGCGGCTTGTATATTACCGGGAATGTAATTAAGTCTGCAATTTCGCATATTGCGAAAATTTGCCCGGTTGGCTTTCGTGTAAATTTTCGCTTTAGTCCGTAACGTCGAACGAGAGGACAAAGGGATTCGACTGCGTCGAGTTCCGGTCGTTGAACTTCGTTATGTACCGATGTATATTCGCAGCCGTTATGATTATATAATATTGTATGGAGTCCGGATGACGGGATAATGAAGGGGTTGCCGGCTGAATGAGCTCGGCGTATACGATAATATACCTACGGTGTGCGGATGGGGTGCGAGCGAAGCTCCGGCAAGGTTCAACGCTTTCGCCATATAGTCGAGATTCTATTCTCTTATCGACATCAAAGACGAGGCGACAATCATTCTGCTAACGATCAGAATCATGAACGTCGAATAAATTCGATCCGCGCCAATGGATCGTAACGTTGAACGAGCGAAACGCGTTCCTAAAACTCCGTAATTATCGATAATTTGTCCGTTAGCCATTTACGTCTTGAGAAGAAAATCATTAGAGTAGGGGAGAGCGGGGCAGAATGGCATACCGGGGCAAAATGGTACGAATGGTCAATTAAAGTCCCCCGTATGATAGAATTAGGGCAAAATTGGACAAGAGAAAGCCCCATCGAAGTAGATTTTTTTGCTGTCCCATTTTGCCTCAATACCATTCTGCCCTGGTCCCATTGCGCGTGATCACCATTTTGCCCCGGTATGCCGTTCTGCCCCACTCTCCCCTATAACTCGGGGGGATCATCAAACAGACTTACTGGAGTTAATGAGAGTGGATATCAAACTTGATATGACTGAATTTTATTCTCTATTGGGGAAAAAAAAATGGTAAAAAAAAACCCACTAAACGTCACTTGCAAAGAGGCCATTCCGCGCTTGTGTACCAGCGGCAATATAAACTCTCGAGCGAACGGAGGGAAATGGATTCTCGAGGGGAAATTTATAGAAGAAACCTCGCACTGTGCAACAGACGTGACGCAATATCCGGTATAATTGCCGGTGGATAACGCGGCTATGGCCGAAGGTTGGGAAGCCCGCCGGGAAGATTCGATGGGGCAAATCGGAGACATTTCAACTTTTCGCGAACGACGAAATAGCCTCGCTCCGGCCGCGAGTCCGATGTGCGAGGAACCGCGAATCGATACGACAGCCCCATCGCTGCCTGCTGGGGCTCGTTCTGAGACCAACGACGACGATATCTATACATACGACGGCTGGTGAACCCTCTCGGGCGAGAAGGAAAACGAAGACGAAATGGGAAGAAAAAGGGCACGAGAGAGGCGGCGACTCGGGCTGCACAAGCGGCTGCAGCGGCCGCAGTTGTCCAAAACGATATCCAAACTTTTTCTCATTTGAAAGCTCGCCGCGCGCATATAACAACGGCGGACCTACCGTAGCACAGTACAGTGGCAGTTGAAAGAAAATCATTTAAAAAAAGATTAATAATTCAAAAGTTGAGCGATTCTTCTAAACACACATCGCACAATGGACAAACTCGAGTATTTTACATGATGCAAAAATAAAGGTTGCTCAAATCTGCAATGTTGCAGAACAGGAACGAATTCTTTTCATCCGAGTGATCTGCGTTCCGTTCGCTTTCCCGAGAGTCATTCGACCCGATTTGAAGAGGGACCCGAGAGAATTCTTTTAACATTGGAAACGTTTGAAACTTCATCTTCTGTCCATCGAGCGCGACGGAAGCCGGAAACGATAGATAAAATTTCTCTCAACGTAATTTGTTACACAATCTTGTTTGAAAGCGGACCACTCATTATAATTAATAATAAAAAAAAAAAAATTCACGAACTTTCGAAGCTTTTTTTTCAACGATTTTTATAACCGGGATAATTTTTCGCGGATCGTTTCGGCAATCGGAAGTACCGATAAGAGCTCAAACTGTTGCGAGTGACGATTGAAGAGAAGTACGTTCGTATGTCCAACGTTCATAATGAACGAGGCGCCTCCGTGCGCGGGGCTCGTATCGAGCTATCGAAAAAGCATTTTCGCGTACACGAGCCGCCAACGTCGAAGCGACAGTTCGCAAACGGGAGTAAAATATCGATCCGGAGCAAAGCGACTTTACGCGTTCGCTGTGGGTACGCAGACCTAACCATGTGTGCGCCCTGCATCACTATCGTCGACGTGATTAAATTGGTCCGGGAAGTGCACTTAAAAACACGCTAGACCAGAGTGCTGTGATAGCGTGTTCCTTTTTTACATGTTCAGATTAAGCGAAAGATGGAACAAAATCGATCTTTTCAGAAATTTGTGTAGTCAATATACGACCGAGCTGATAAATAATGCGCGTAGGGGAGAGCGGGGCAGAATGGCATACCGGGGCAAAATGGTACGAAATGGTCAAATAAACTCCCCCGTATGATAGAATTAGGGCAAAATGGGACAAGACAAAGTTCGATCGATGTAGATTTTTTTGCCGTCCCATTTTGCCCTAATACCATTCTGCCCTGGTCTCATTGTGCGTGAATGCCATTTTGCCCCGGTGTGCCGTTCTGCCCCGCTCTCCCCTATTTGGTTTTAAAGTCTCGTCAAGCCTCCTGTTGCGGAGGAGCAAAATTCGACCCTTCAGTAAATATTCAGTAGTCATTTCTCAAAAGTTTTCTCGATCTTTTTTTAGGCGAACAATAATCTGCCGCACGAATAATTCTCGTGAAACTTAAAAAGCCGAAATCTTATCAAATCCCATTAATATCAGCGCTGGTCAATTTCATCCGAAGGGACGAGTCGCGCGATCGTTCAGCTATGCCACATTGCCCCACTTTGCTTAAGCTTCCGATAAATACGTATAGACATACAACGAGACCGAGGACAAGGATTGGCCAGGCGAATGCACACTGGTACCGGTGGAGTAGCTTTCCGAGTGTTTGGCAAACGTGATAATAGGAAGGTACTTCCCTTGTTCGGAGCTCGTCTGCTCGATTCGCATGACGCTCTAGTTTGTATGTATCCACCGCCTGAAGTATACTTCGGGAAGCAAGGACGTTTACGTCGCGTCGTTGCGTTACCCGAGAGGCGAGCGATATGAAATTCGCGCGAGAGGCCACCCGCGGAGAGCTCGTGTCGTCCTCGAGAAGTCGCGTCTCAAGTTCCGCGCCAACTACACCGACGATACTCAAGCTCTTGCCAAACTGGTTGTTAACTCGAGCCGAATGAACTCACCGCGCACACACTCTGTTCGATGTAATGAGAGAAACTATCGTGATTCCCGTTGTTTCTAGAGGGTCTGAGTGAAAACGGGGCGATTTTCACGCGGTTTATCCTACCTCAGCCGAGACGGAAATCGTTAAAAAAATCTATGGAAACACCCAGCTGAATTCTTACTCGCTCGAGCTTTTCGTTCTGACGAAAGATCAATTTTCATTTTCCGAGCTCAATTGACTGGCGTTGCCTTGAAATTTCAAGTATTATCTTTGGAATAATGTACCTCGATTATCGAACCGCTTTCGCAACATGATATTGGGCACTTTTATCGCAGAAGATATCAAACGCCGTTGTGCGCGCGACGTGTTTACATCAGGCTTCGATGAATTAATTGGACGTCAGCGGTTGCCGACATAGCCGAGCGAGAGAGACGGCGGTCTCGTTGTCCATCGTGCGTGTATTTTGTATAATACGATCGATTGATCGCCCAACTATCGCGGCTCACGACGTATACGCTACGGATTATAGTACGGGAGAGCGGGGCAGAACGGTATACCGGGGCAGAATGGCATTGGGACACGATCGGACCAGGGCATAGTGTGATAGGGGCAAAATGGAACAGCAAAAAATCGACGTCGATGGGACCTTGCCTTGTCCCATTTCGCCCCAATTCTATCATACAGGGGACTCCATTTTATCATTTCGTACCATTCTGCCCCGGTATGCCATTTTGCCCCGCTCTACCTTATACACGTGCTGTATTTCGTGCGGTGGACAGGAGCGAATTTTGCTGGCGGTGATGAACGTCGGCAACGACAAAGGATTGGCCTTCTATTCTATTTTCAATTTTTTCTGAAAATTGTCATCAAAAAAAATTTCGGTCGAATAGAATGATCAAATTTGTCGCGATTGTTTTTCGGTCGGAATCGATTTTTGGCCCCAGCAACAAAAAAAAGCTCCGCTTTGTACGGTGTGATATAATCGCCTTATCGATGCATTAAATTTTGGCATCCGGTTGGAACTTTCGCTACCGAAGTGCGATAGGTGACTGTAGGAAAAAAAAAAAAAAAATAGTTTAAATCTATGGCGAGTTTATGCGCGAGTGAGCAAAGTGTTGGATACGCTACGGGGAGAAGGAGAAAAGCATGCAGCAATCGTATGGGGCGATAACGAGAGTCAGCCTCGTAAATTTTCGACTTTCGGTGAAACTCCGGGCTCGCGGCAGCGCGAACTGGCGAAATTTTGGGAACGGGAGCGGGATGGGAGGGGCGGAAGCCTGTGCGCGGCGAGTCAACGGGTTACGGACACGCGTGGCAAATTTGGTAAATAAAATACAGACCGTAGGAAGGACGAAAATAGTATCAACAGGGGAAAACTGGCGGTAACCCTCTGTGCGCTGGTCTACCAATTCGGAGCGGCGCTCGCACTTTGTTCCGACACGCGGCGAGGGGGGAGCTCGAACTCGCGGCCACGACTCCGAAAGTACGGTATTTATGTATACATACACAGTATACATACGGAAGGAGGGGACGAGCGGGCGAACTATGGAAAACGGAATTCACCCAGTGCCGTGGCCGCTCTCGCCGACGCATTAATTAAACCGGAGGGTTAAATAATATACCCCTAATTCTCGCTCGTTTATCTTCTCGCTTGCCCCGTTACATATACCCGCCGCCTCTCTTTCTGCTCGCGCTGTTTCGCCGCTCGATGTAAAACGTTATGCAACGACTCCTGATTACTGATTGCCGATCGTTATCACTCGTTAAAAGTCGAATATGCACGGATGCTGTAGTTATCGCGTGCCAACCCTTCGCGATCGATCCGTACAATGAGCGCCCGGCGATTCACGGCTAATCGTTAGCGTTCGCGCGCCGCATAGATCAACTTGCGAATAATGCGCGCGATGCCGGTAAAAATTACAGTATGTTCCCATAAATTTGCATAATTCCACATCTGTCCGCGACAGATATTGTTTCGTCAGTTTATTTCCGAGTGACGCGAATATAATTTATCGAGAAATGAACGATTGAGACGTTGTTATTTGGGGACCACGTGGAAAACTACCCGAGGTGAAATTCATTAGGGCTGCCTAGTTGGTCTGATCCTGTTCATAATGTTCATATTCATAGTGTTCATAATTGGGTATTTCTTATCGCCGATGTAATTGAGCAATAATCCACGAAAGTCGTTGATCAAAGAAAACGACCAAAGCCGGTTATAAGCGTGAATTTAATTTCGCAGGGCTTTCCGTTCTCGCGAACGTCTGCGTCCAAATGCGCTCGCGTTCTTTTGTACAAGTGGCGTTTCTAATCTAAGTGCAAAATAGAGAAAAACGAATGAGAAAGATGCAACGGCAATGCAGGACTCGCCGTAAGACGACGAAGTTTCTAACGGTCTCGTCGCCCCGGTTCCCGGGTTACACCCTGTCCTTCAACGGGGGTTGAAAACACCCCCAGCGTTTTCTCATCGTTTTCCCATTTTCTCTCTTCGTTCTTCGCTATCCTTGCCGAACGATTTCCATTTTCGTTTTCGTCGGGCCAGCAAGCCCGAGTGTTCCTAAGAAAGCCGGCTTAATTACTTTTCCCGTGAGGTAGCGATAGGAGGAAGCGAGGGTCGACGGAGAAAAGAGAATGAGGCATGTAAACGAGCGAGTTCTAGGGAATAAAGCCGTGGGCGCTTCGCCTCTTCTTGCGGGCTCCGGGCAAAGCCGTTTCTTCTTCCCTTCTTTGAAAATCATCAGCGTCAAGATGTACGTTTCCGTTTATCCGCTAACGCCCGAATCTTACAAAGCTTAAGACGATCCCTCAACGGCATCAAGACCACTTCGGCGAAACTCCGGAAACGCTACGTTACGCCATCGCTCCCCTTTGTTCTTAGGATAAGAAATTCGCTTACTTCATTTCTATACACCACTGGCGCGTTGTCGTTTCCTTCTGTTTTCCTCCATTTCCGCCGCTGCAGTAACGAAACGAATTTGCCATTTGCGACGGAATGCTAATGACTTCGAGTTCGGTAGATTCTTGTCTCGGTCCATCGATACCAGAGTTGGGCAACGTACCGAAAAGTTCTCAGGATGGGCTTTTTGGATGCGAAAATTCTTGTCTCTCTCGAATCTCATGAAACGAGGCTTTCATGTGTTTCCCGACGTTTGGCTTGCGACGAGAAATAACCACCGATCGTTGACGACATCGCTGTGTCCGCGTCACTGGCGATTGTTGTTGCCGTCAGCTCGAGCCGGAAAATACAGCTCCGAGCTAATTTATCCAGGTCGTAGAATTGTTTTTCCCCGAGCGTTAATCCTTCTCCGCTGGTTTCGAGCCATGTGCGCGCTAGATCGCTGGCACTCGCGGCTCGCGGGTAAAGCCCGTCACACGTCACGCGACAAAGAACCGCAATGCGATACTTGTTTGCTCTCACCGCTCCCGCCTCCTGCTCCCGTTTGTCTTTTCTACCGAACGGCAAAAGCTTTCACCGAAGTACCAATTAAATAGAAACGGCAGTCATTTCGGAACTGTAAATGGTAGACCACTAATGCTTCAGTCGCAGGGGAGAGCGGGGCAGAATGGTATTGGGGCGCAATCGGGACCAACGCTTAGTGGGACAGGGGCAAAATGGGTCACCAAAAAAATCAACTTCGACGGATTTTTCCTTGTCCACAATTCCCCAATTCTATCAAACGGGAAACTCTTCTCATTTCATACCATTCTGCCCCGGTGTGCCGTTTTGCCCCGCCCTCCCCTACATAAAACCGATTTTGATTGCTCCCGTGAAACGCGTGCACGAGAGAATTGCGAACGTACGACGAATATCGTATACAGAACCCGTCGCCCTGTTTTCGCGATGCAGCGATGAAGTACAATATTCTGGTCAAGCTGCACGATCGTAGACACCCGAAAACAATGAGGACAGTAGGGGGAGGGTTATCAAGCGGAGAGGCGGGCACTTAGAGTCAAGCCAGAAGAGACGAACGAGACTTTTAATACCGGCAAGCAGTTCTTATCGCATCGATGCTATATAAAGCCCGATCGTCCATAAATTAACTCCAGAGACTTTATCCGTCTGTCGAGAGCCGAAGTTCGCCGCTGCCGGTGTGATAAATTCGTGCTCTTGGACGTCGAGCATTCGACTTATCCGAGAAAGTTTCGGAGATAAGAAAGGCAAAAAAGGAAGAGGCAATAACTCGAGATTGATGAGACATCGATTAGCATAAAGCTGGGGTTTGTTGATGGCGGTGACTCGTTGAAATGTTCGACCGACTTTCGTCGCATTCACAGACTTCACGGAGTTTAAATGACAAGCAGAAAAAAGGACTTTTATTTCGGAATTTTTTCGTCTTCGAATGGTTATTTGGAGTTTTAACGAGTTACCCAATGACTGCGAAAATCAATCGTTCGAGAAGCAAACGCCAGTCTAGCGAGAGGATCAACGATCATTATCCGGTTGAATACTCGTTGATGGTATTAGTTTTGGGCACTCGAATCTGCATCATCCGGCTCGTGGTTATGACGAGGATGCCGCAAATTCGCAGCAACATTGGCAACAACGGTTCTTGCACTTCTCCGTAATAGTCACGAATCTCTCCAAGCGCTAATGCACGGTCTCCGCGGTTTACTCGCGCCTATATCCGGTAACAATATCCGCGTCGAGCGCACAATGCGTCTTTCAATTGATCGAGAAACGGCATCGCCGATTTCATCCCCTTGTTAAGCTGCGCATTGAGGCTAACCCATAATCATACGAATACTGTGCATTGCGAACAGGATTTTATTTGTAGTCAACAAACGAAGAGTTGGATAGAGCGAAATAAATGTTCAATTAATGTTAACAAATTTGTTGAGCCGGAGATGATTTGTTAATTATTGAGGTAGTCCGAGCGTAAAACGGTGCTCGACGCTCTCAGATTCGGATAGAATTTTGGACACTTTTCTATGGGATAAAAATTTAAAACAAATCAAGCATACAGGACTTGCGAAAAATATTAATTTCGCATCATACTAATTGCAAAATGTTATCAACAAATAGGTGAAATAAAAATTCCCATTGGCACGTACCCACGCGAATTAGAACGAATTTCTGTAACGTTGCGAACTCGAAAGCGACGAGAAATCGTTAAAGAGAACGCAAAATGCGCGAAGAGCGACGTTTGACGAAATTTCCTCTCTCGCATTCAACCCTCCCGCTGTTGGAGTTACGCAAAGCCCAGTTCGCGTAAGCAAAATACCGCGGCCCTTCGTGGAAAGTTCTTAGACGGTTGCGAGGAGACGCCCGGTTTATGTAAGAGCAAGAGACGTCCCGACGCCGGCAATTACTCTCGTCGTATAATCTTGTTGCGGAGCTACTTAGCGTCGGTGTTTACGCCGACGGGTTTTCGCGTAGTACGTCGTAGCGCGGCACGCTGGAGACGCGATTTACGAGCAAGCCCCGAGGGTCTCGCGCGAGGGTGTCGAGCAAAACGCGTAAAACGCGGCCCAGTGTCACGTTGTGTCGCGGGCGGTTCGGACGACGCGGACGTAGGGGAGAGCGGGGCAAAACGGCACACCGGGGCAAAATGGTATTCACGCACAATGGGACCAGGGCAGAATGGTATTGGGGCAAAATGGGCCAGCAAAAAGATCTACTTCGATGGGTCTTTTTCTTGTCCCATTTTGTCCTAATTCTATCATACAGGAGACTTTATTTGACCATTTCGTACCATTTTGCCCCGGTATGCCATTTTGTCCCGCTCTCCCCTACAGTATGTGTGCACCAAAAGCGGCACGAATGCGTAGTGAAACACGATGAAAAGCTCGCGAAAGAGCTTCCGGTCCGTCGGTGACCCTGAGCATAGGGTCGACGGGGTGAGAACCGCGCGTCTCTTATTACGAATGAGGCTCTTCATTCGCCGCAACGCCTCCGCTAACCTTCCGAGCTTTCAAGAGTCATTTACAGCTACAAGAATTCCCGCGCCGCACCCGAACCTTAAATTCTTGACAAAACATCGCCGATTCAAAATTATCGCTACAAAAAGAACAACACTGAAAAAAATATAAACAATAATAATAATA
Source organism: Ischnus inquisitorius (assembly GCA_963924025.1). Lineage (NCBI taxonomy): Eukaryota > Metazoa > Arthropoda > Insecta > Hymenoptera > Ichneumonidae > Ischnus > Ischnus inquisitorius. The sequence goes on from OZ001251.1 coordinate 16,671,102, forward strand.
TGCTTTGAGAAAAAAAATTATGATTTTTTAAACATTTTCGAAAAATTACAAAAATTAATTTTTTTTCCAAATTTTCAAGTTTTTTTTTTTTTTTTTTTTTTTTCTCAAAATATATTATTAGTATTTATATATTTTTCAGTATTATTCTTTGCTCAATAAAAAAATAATTACATTTTTTTTTCGTTTATTGAAAACAAAAAAAAATTTAATACAAAGAATTTTTTTTAATACGTTTATTTGTTTCGACTCACCCGCGGTGTCGATGAGATCGGTGTCGAGATTGTTGAAGCCGCAGCGGCTGAGGAACAGGAGGGACAGCAAAGAGAGCGAGCACACGAGGACGAGCATCCTCGACAGTAGCCTCACTCCCAGAACGCGCAACATCGTGTCCCTGCGTCGTCTGTAATCACACGCGTTCCCACTGTAACACGATTCAATTTGCGTGACCGAATGCGCCGCAGCCTCTCTCGTAGCCTCGACACACCGCGCCCGCTTTAACGCTAATACCAACAACGCCTACGACTCCGCGCACTATGGCACGGCAGCCTGACCGAAACATGGTCGGCAATCCAATTATTTACAACGAGCAGCTCTGTCATCTCTCGGGAATTCACGGCGAAACTTTCTACTATTTATAACTGAATTTCCGAACCTTCAACCCCTTCGCCCTCCGCCCCGGCTAACCATTCGTTTGAAACATTTGCCCGCTCGCCCGTTGCCCATTTTGCCTCTCAAAAATTCTTCTGCAACTCCGCTAGTTCCCACGGTATATTGCCCTCTCGAATGCGCCCGGAAACTCGACGATTAAAACGTTTCGCAACAAACTTTTCCCTAACGGGACTCGCAACTCTGTTTATCGTACACCGTCTCGTAACTCTCGCAATTTCTCGACTATTTAATCTGTATTTCATTTGCGAAAAATGAAAAAAAAAAAAAAAGGAAAAAAATGTTTCGAGTGGGGGGAAGGATGAGCTTTTGATCCACCGCGCCTTATATACGCGTGCGAAACGAGTACATTATAAAAACTGAGAAAATTTGAATAACGAGGATAGCAGTGAGTCTAGCGCTCGAAGTGATAGCCTGCCGAGGATGAGATAACGTCTCGATCCTCGGGGTTTGCCTCGCCGAGCACTCCGACGCGGGGGGTGCTGGAATGAAATATCGCTTCTTGCCTTTAGCGACTCCGATCCTGCCTCTCGCGCTGACGCCGCTTCGAGCTTTCTCTATCCTTTCGTTTTTTTTTTCTTTCTTTTTTCATCCTTTCATCCGCTCTTCTATACCCTTCGGGCTCTTATTCTCTCTGCATCGCTACTTCGTTCCCTTGTCTCGCTCGTTTCCACTCCTCCCTCTCTCTGTTTCGTTGTGTTTGGCGCGAAACGAGAATTCGACGACGGTGGGGCTATAGTTTCTCCACCACTTGCGCTAGATTTCCGCATTACGGTGTACGGGAAACACGAAAGCAACGACGAGGAGAGAGTCACGGGCAGCCGTGTCCCTCTGGCGCAGCGCCAGAACTTTCCTGTCTAAATCAATCATTGCTCCCCTCGTGCCCCTCGTCGGCTTGCAGGATCACGTTCTACCCCGTCCCGATCTTGCTACGAATCCACCCTGATGAGCTTAACTTACCGGATGCGAAATACGCGGAGGGGGCTAACGAACTCTCTGCCCGGTGGAAAGAAAATCATCCGGGACTGCGCGGGGGAACGAAGCGAACCAATTACGAAACAACATTCTCGAATCTCCTCCTTTTGTTTTGCGAATGAACAATATCGACCTACCACTACGACTCATCTGCACTATATGCTTCGACGATGCGCGGATCGAATACAGATTAAAAAAGAAAAACAGATCATTCGAGACGATGCTTTTTCAATTGAGTTTTTTTATTTAGTCGAAACAGATTGGAAAAAAATTCTATCGTGTTAGGGGATGTTTTGAAGAATTTTCCTGTCGGCCGACGAAATAAATCCGTGCAGAAATTTAGTCGGGGGTCTTGTGGGGGCCCTTCAAGTTTTCCCCGAGTTTCTACGCGACTTGGAAGAGGGACATCTAACAAATCCCCGTTTAAATCCCGGCTCGGGAAGGTATAGTCGATCAATTAACTCGGAAACGAGTTTCAGGTGGTTTCACCTCTGTTATGGTTCGTCCTGGATCATGCCCAAAAGTAAAAACTGGCAAATAGCTTTTTTCTCAACCGGTAGGAAAATTGTTCAAACATTTTTCGACGGGCTAGAATTTTTTTTCTTTTTTTCGATTTTTCATCCCGGCTGACGGTAAAATCGTCATAATTCAGCCGACTCGGCTGACCCAAAAAGATGCAAAGCCTCGAGCGATTTTTCGAGATGAATAAATCAACGTATACGGTGGAAGCTGCATTGCCCGAGATCATTAAGAATTCATAATATTCTGCATTTGCAAAGTCAGAGATCATCCGTCGGGTTGAAACATTTGGTTTTTTCTCCTTTCGGTAACTTGGAACTGGAATTGGTTGCAGCGCGCCTGGACGTTATTGCCCGTTGCCGAGAAATATCAAAGCATCGTTTCCATTACGCAATTGGACGAAATCGTGAAAACCGAGTCGCGCATAAAGCTCGAGTCCAATTATACCGGGCCGCCAGTATATCTCGTAATAATATTGAATGTGTGTGCGCGCAAACCGATCCCAGGCCGTGTTTTTCTCGTTTACCAGCCGAGAGCCCGACGAGTTGATGAATGAGCCTTATCGGCGTTTCGCTCCAAAGCGTAATTAATTTAACGGGGCTTTTCGTCGGATTACAAAATTAATAATTTGAATTGATGCTCTCGAACGTAACAAGCGTGAAATATAAATGAATTCGAGTTCGCGCACCAGAAGCCACATATAGAACGGCGTTATATCGCGATACGCTTGTATACGCTACGTGCGGTACGTTTGTGCGCGCTATGCATCGCCCATTCTATATTTAATGCGCGGAAAAATGGAATAACAAATTGTTTCGGGTTTGTCATTAATTTCACTGCCGCCGGGAGCTTTTAATCTATTAACAAGATGCCCTTTCAACTATTCGTACGATTCGTTGAATCAACGGCTCTATAAAAAGGGAGGTAAAACAGTAAGCTCGACGAGCGCGACGAGAATTTCGTGGTATAGATTCGCCGGAGCTCTTTTTCGCCTCGATTCTGTAGGATCTTTGGTAACCCACTCGTGCCCTTTTGAAGCCATTTGGCCGGGGTTGCGCTACGTAGCTCGGTAATTTTTAACGAAAAGCAGCGAAAGGAGGAGCTGGATGGAACGACGGGAAGAGAGAAAACGAAGCGCGTTCGTATGCTTTTAGACTTTTGCACACAAGTCGAGGCTAATGCACTTTGGCCAGTGCTCTCTTTCCCCTCGACGTTGTTGCGCTTCCTTCCTGCCTTCAATCTCGCACGAGAGAGAAAATCTATCCTTTCAGTGATCCGGATCCGACGCTGAAAAGCTTCCTTCATACTTTGAGGGACCACGACTATCCGGCGCGCCAAGAAGGTAGTCGAAATTCGGATTTTTTCTTCTGATGGATCATGCAAGTAAATGCAACTGATTGAAAAAATGACAAAGTAGAAGTTGGGACAAGTGGAACGTAGGAATCGTAGTTTCGGACCCGGCGCTTCTTGCGTCGCCCTCGGTACGTGGGTGGAGCGATACTCGAGGCAGCTGCTTCAACTTCTTCTTCTTCCACTTCCTCTTTCCCTTCCCCCTTCGACGCTTTCGCGATCCTCGGCTCGTCTGCCCCTTTTGACAAGCGTTGCACGTAAAGCGCGCCGTGACACATTTTTAAAGCCAACGCAGAGCATCTCGCCGCTCTTTCTCTTCCACTCGTTTCCACTCGTACCTGTCGCAGCTTCGGCTCTTCCATGCGTGGCGCTCGGTTTCCGAGCGACGAATAAATACAATGTGTCGGTGTGGGCGCAACCGTAGGCGCACGTCGTAACGACCGTCACAAACGTGTACACAGTTGTTGTATACACTACAATTTCGCGCCGTCGCTGGAAGCTTCAGCCGCTCGCAGCCGACGAGCCAACCTGCGAGCGCTTACATACTTCTACGTCAGAATCTTCGGTTACGTGCGCGCCATCGGTCTTTCTCTTGTGGATTTCGTGTCTGTATTTCTTCGGGATCGAGTGGCTTCGCGATCCGCATACGTTATAAAGCATCAGCCGTTATCGAAGAAAACTCGCTGCAGCTGCAGGTGCCCGCATCTCGGCTGTGGTACAAAACAACCGACGCAAGAGGTGTATGCCTCGCTCTCGCTACGTTGAACCTCACAATCAAATTCCAACCCTTCCGCGACGCCGACCATTCCGAACCACTCTCTCATTCTCCGGGTCTACGTGTCCCTTGTTTTTCCTCCGGGCTTACCCTGGAGGAACATTTTTTGGTATGGAACGAATTTCGGACGGAATTCATCAGAGTGGATTCGACTGACTCGCTGCCTCATGCCAAAGTTCACGAGGCGCGCGAAAAATTCTCGTGATCTTTTGGTTTTTTCATTTTTTCGTCACCTCGGAAAATTGAACGCAGGTGCAATTGACCTTAAGTACAATTGACCGACTGTAAGATTTGCTCGAAGGTCGCTTTTACACCTGTGTAATTAACATAAACACACTATTCCCACACACACATCCAGCACCTGAAAGCACCTGAAAGCGACAGATCAACTTTCGGTTAATCAATTGTATTCTTGGTCAATTGTTCTTTCGGTCAACTGTAATTCCGGTCAATGATATTCGGTCAATCGTATTTTCAGCCAATTGTTCTTTCGGTCCTTTTTTTTCGATCAATTGTTACGGGTCAATTGTTTTCGGTCAATTTTCCGCACAGCGTGTGATCAATGCAGCCCTGTCTTCTGTGATTCTTTCTCAGCTGAGAATGCGTTCTCCGAGACTCGGAACAGGCTTTCTAGCTTTCTCGAATCATCTTCGAGATAAAACACCGTGGGAAATTGTACATGCGTCGCCCTACTCTTGGGATTTTTTCCAGCAAGAATGTAAACCGAGAACATATGGACCACTTTGTTTTGGAGATCAGTCTTCAAGGCGAAAAAGTCCGAGGATGTGTAAAGAATTTATACATGCTACTTTTTTCAACTCCCAGCCCGAGTCAAAATTTCTATTCTGCGTTGGAGTCCACTTTTTCTTGAGTTTCTCTGTACATTCCCACGTTGACACTTCTTCCGCTCGATCTTCGAACGTAACAAGAATCTCGGTTTAAGCTCCGCGGCCTACGTGATGAACTCGACGAGGTCGGAGACCCTCCGTTCAATCCACGTGTCCTCGAGCCTCATTCTTCTTCCAACCTCGACAACCTACCCGATGCGTGCATGCAATTTTATAGGGGAGAGCGGGGAAAAACGGCATACCGGGGCAAAATGGTATTCACACACAATGGGACCAGGTCAGAATGGCATTAGGGCAATAATGGGACAGCTAAAAAATCTACTCCGATGGGACTTTCTCTTGTCCCATTTTGCCCTAATTCTATAATACGGGCGACTTTATTTGACCATTTCATACCATTTTGCCCCAGTATGCCATTTTGCCCCGCTCTCCCCTATTCCCCAGAAGCTCTATTCACGTTTACAGCCAAATTCTTCTTTCACTCCGCGAATCTCGCGACAACTTAGAAATTCTGATATTTTGTCTAAAGCGAAAGTGTAAGATAATTATATTTTTTTTGTTGTTCGGCAAAATTATATGTTGCAACCTACTCATTGCACTGGAATTCGAGAGTTCGCGAAATCTTTTGACTCCGCTTGAGGGAAACTAGTCCTCAACATTTTTTTTCGAAGTCAACATTTTCAAACTTGGAAGCTTTTTTTAAGTCTCGAGACACGTTCGAAGAACTATTCTTCAATAGCTTTCGAATTAGAGGCGAATATCAAAAGACAGAGTTTGTATTAAAAAAAAATCAATGAGTATGTGAAAAAACAAGTCGGGGCAACAAAAAAAAATGTATCAATACATTGATGAGCGATATCTAAATGCAGCTGTCGATGTTTTCAGCACCAACATCGTTGATTTTTGGTTTCATATAAGAAGTTCATAGAAGTTCATGGTTCATGGAAGAAGCTTCGTTTTCGTGAAAAAATTTTGATTCGAAATTTTCATGTCAACATGTTCAACATGTTCTAAAACACCCAAAAGTATAATTGTAGAAAAAAAGTGTAAGGCCGTTTAGTATTAAGCTCAAACTTCGAAAATAAGTTTAGCGATCTTCAAGGGAGTTTGGCTTTAAATTTGGCCTAAATCCATAAAATGTTTGAAAAGTTATGACTATTTTGATTTTTGAAATTTTTGCCAAAATCATTCCTGATCGCTGTCGCTCACGCATTTGTCAATGAGTAGGGCTAAAATTATGCGGGCACGTGTAGTTACTATCAGGATATTTTTTTGATCTTCATGAAATCTGATATTTGAAATCAACAATTATCTAGGTACACAAACTCATAGCATTTTACAATCTTTGAGAAATAAGGCTAAACATTTCTAGACGAACCAATTAATGATATCCGGGCCATATTTACAATTAAATCGAGCCATACAAACATATTACAAAGTATTTTCCACGTCGCTTCTCCATTTTGTTTTTAACAATGTATCCTTTATAAGGAAGCAGCGGCATTTGGTCGAATAATTTTCTCACGAAGAACTTTGTAAGCACCGTTGAAAACAATACGATAAAGCGATTTGCAGATATAATTGCCAAATTTGTTTAGACTTTTATTCCGTTGGTAAGTACTCGAAATCCTCACCGAGAAATTTCAGTCTCGGCTCGGGCGGTAATGATAAGCCGTCCTTAAAATTTCTCGGCGTGTCGGGGAAACGAGGATAACCAAAGAAGATGAGAAAAGCGTGGTTTAAAGCGGAAGTGAGGTATAAAGGTCGCAATAACGTCGACGGTAGTGTCCTAGCTGGAAGGGTGCCCACTGGGGACACTCCCGCTATTCGTCACGGTCCCGCGGGAGATCCGCGCGACCGTGGACCATCAACGTGTATCAGTACTCGGTGCTCGCGGCGTTTCTTTCGTTCTGATTCTCGCGAAACTTGATACCACCGTAGTGGTTTGCGCGTCCGTCCTTCAAACAAATACCCACGACCCACGCTTGTTCTTCATTAAGAACTGTGTTACCGAATTACACGAGGCGGCGCGTTCTTCCGTCGTTGGGGATGAAAACGGATTTCTGCTCAGGATGGCCGTTCTTCTTCTTCTCGCGTTTCCCGGACTTTCTCCGTTCTCTCAAGCGTCTTTTATCTCTTCGCGGATCACGTTGAGTTGGCCTTGTAAATTCTCAATGTCTGCGAGACCGGCAAGACGAAAAGTAATTTCCTCAAAGCTCTTCGTTGTTGACGATGCGTAAATAAAACGCGCTACACGCCATCGATTGTTCTTCGCGGACTCTTCTTTTTTCCCGACATCGTCGTTAAAAAAATGATGGAGTCGGTTTCGAGACGACACAATGCCGAAGAAGCATGTGAAAGAAACGCAAGGGTGTCTCGTGGATTTTATCACTTCCGATCGATGGCCCAGTGAGGTCCCGACAGATCTTGAGAAATTGATAGTTCGAGACACCGGATTTCCGGGCCGTCACTGAGAAAAGCCCGGATGATACGAACAGTTGCTTCCCGCTGCGCTACTTCGAAGCTCGAAAGGTCGAAGAGAGGATGGGATGACTGAAGACAAAAGTACTAAAGAACAAAGAGCTTCCGAGGAGGGATAAAAATCGTGAAACGGTAATCCGTGAAAATTACCAGTGGACGACCGTAAGAAAAATAACAAATTCGGTAAAGTAATTTTGTAAATACATTAGTATCTTTGACTACAGAACATCACTGCCCATATGTTCATCAGCGGTTGCAGCAAAAACGACTGCAATTGTTGCTCCATTTACCAATTTATTTTTTCCCGTGTGCGTTGGAAGAACGTCCATGGTTGCATTAGTCGGCGAAGCATATAATGCACTAAGCTAACATGGTAACAATGCGAGAGCGAGTGGAACGTTGATACACAATACAGTCGGACTGTCAGAAACTAGTTCGGACGAGGAACGCGACCCTCCGTCTTTTCCGGCGGTACGGGAAGTGAAAAGCTAGAAGTGGTTGGTCGGCGAGGTGACTGGCAAGTCGAGTCGAGAGACTCTCTCGCGGCCCTTTCTCGAAAGGCAAAGGGGCCGTGGTGGTTTGAGGTCGAAAATAAACAGCGGCAAGGAGCATTGGGGTGTGTGCCACATCGAGTTTAGATAACGTCGGCTGCGCCCGGGGAAGAGAGGCCGGGACCGCGAGAGAGTTCGGCGAGCGCGCACTGTTTCCGCACCGAGAGGAAGAGGGAGAGAGAGAGAGAGTACCGCACGAAAGGGAATAAGTATAGGTAACGCTTGTATAGAAACACAGAGCAATGCAGTGACTCTGTCGAGACTGTTACAGTGGCGCAACCACTCTACGGCTTTCGTACGTGAGATTGCGGTCAACAACTGACTCGGAAGGGTGCAACCGAGCGAAGGGTTATTAAAGAGCCCGCTCGTGCCTTGTTCCGGCTCTCTCGGCTTGTTCAACGCTACACCTCACTTTTTCCACCCTTTCACTCTGTATCCCTTTTGAACTGACGCTCACGCGTTTCGAGAAGGTGTAACAAATACTACGAGTCTTTCTCTCCCGCCCGTCACAGAAAGCCTCTCGTTAGAGAACGAAGTAGATGTAGAAAACACAAATTCCAAAAGATGACTTAGAATCGACGCGTCGTGAAAATCCAGCTGTACTAATTAACGCGTCGCAACGAATTTTCTTTATCTACGATTTTGCAACATTCTACCTTTTTTTTTGCGACCCTTGCCTTTCGTCACAATGAAAACATCCCGAATAGAAATTGAGGTCGAACTGCCTGATACCCTATCGGGCCTCGCTAAGGTATAGGGGAGAGCGGGGCGAAACGGCATACCGGGGCAAAATGGTATTCACGGACAATGGGACCAGGGCAGAATGGTATTGGGGCAAAATGGGACAGCAAAAAATCTCCTTCGAGGGGACTTTCTCTTGTCCCAGTTTGCCCTAAGTCTATCATACGGGCGACTTTGTTTGACTATTTCGTACCATTTTGCCCCGCTCTCCCCTAGTCGGGATGTGTCTGATCTGAGAAGCTCGATTTACCCCCGACGAGGACCTGAGAAAATACACGGTAGAGTGCCCGACGAAAAAATCCTAATTTGTAATAAGACAAAAAAAATGAATCCCTGAAACCTGGTCACTTGCAGATACTACGTTCCTGAATATAATAATAATCGTATAAATAAAATTGAATAATGTTTGTATAATCAACTTCGTTAATTATCAGGAATCTGTCTGGTTGTCTGATCGGTATCTGATGAGGCAACTGCGTTCCAATGCTGACCAAGGTCTGATAAGGTCTGATCAGCCTGAAAACCCGAAATCAGGACCTGATTGAGGCTTCAGACGCGTCTTTTACTCGCTCGGCGAGCAGCAACTCCGGCCCTGGTTACGTTAAAGAAAAAACTGAGAGCACCAAATCGACGGAATTATTTTTTGTCGGCTCCTAAAGCGACTGTAACGTGTACGTATCGTGTTACACGACTTAAGAGGAGGTGAAACGCAACTCCGAGTGCCTCTCCCTCGCTCCGCCGTATGAACCGATCGCGCTATCTCTTTTGCACTCGATACGTTTTCACCGCCTCTTGAACGCAGTTTTTAAAAAATGTTATGTACCATTTTTGAGTACCCTCAACACAGATTGCACAGAACCCCCGTCGGGAGTTGTACTCACCGATACGCCACTCGAGAGTTTCTAATTATGTCCGGATGTTGATATCGCCCCGGAATATCAAAGTCGTGTTGATTTTCAGTTTTTATTTTCTTTGAAGAGCACGAAACGCGTTCCAATTAATTAACGCGACGACAATGCACAGCGACAACTTTTAACGAGTTTATAAACTCCGCTCTTTGAGCGTATAATTAATGAGTGGCGTACAGAAAAATGTACGGTACATCGAGTTTAAGGAGAGTGTATTCGTTACAGTCCCAGCCAAAAGTTAGACCCCGATCGAATCTGAATAATTCGAATAAATCAGAAAAACATCAAACATATACAAGCTTCAAAGAAGTTTAATTTGGCACAATTAGAATATCAAAAAAATGCATAACTCAAATAAAGTCAAATTGCTAATAATAAATCTGTCGTTTTTTCTTGGATCTCTGCACAGTTCGATGGCTTCAAGTCACGTTTCGAAGCAACTCCGTCAAAATACTTATGACGGTACTCGCGCCGTATTTCGCAATGAATAAATAACACACGTGTCGCGTGTGCCGTTCGCTAATTAGCGACGCTCACGTACGAACGCGGTAAACGCACTTCGCTTGTGCGCGTTCGATGCAAATTGCGAGTTCTCAAGGGCGGAAGCTCCGGGATGTATAGATCGTCGCATATACTCTCCGGGGACCAATATTTGACGTTGCCTCCGAAAGCAATCGCCGTTTCAGCGGGCAAGAAAGTGGAATATCGGGTTGACCCCTTCCCGACCATACTCGGGGTCCAATAACGACGTCGGGGTCACAGCTATATGCGGAGTTCCCACTGCGACGATCGCGACACCGGGAGTCGCGAATATTTCATAGAAATATATAGGAACGAAGTCCTTGCATGAATAACTAAATAAATCTGACGCGAGAGAGCTTTCGGGGCCACCGCGCGAGTAAAAAGCGTCCGAGCTCGAACTTACTTGATATCGGGAGTACGAAGACTTTTTTTCATCCGACCAATATTAACACGCCAAATCTGCAACAAAAAGGAGAAGAACGTCGTTCTGAATTTCGAAAATAATCTTTCTACCCGCCGAAAAACTTTGGAACTCCGACACTCCACGAAAATCTCACAAATTCAACATTCATTCGAACGCGTGTAAATAGTACAGTGTGAGAGAAAAAGTTAACATTTTTTTATTCGGAGGAAACTTTGTTCAAATTGTTTTTAAATCAAGACATTCATAATAACATGTTCAGGATAAGTGATCATAAAAAAAAATCGATTTAAGCATAGGGGAGAGCGGGGCAGAATGGCATACCGGGGCGAAATGGTCCGAAATGGTCAAATAAAGTCCCCGTATGATAGAAATAGGGCAAAATGGGACAAGAGAAAGTCCCATCGACGTAGCTTTTTTGCCGTCCCATTTTGCCCCAATACCATTCTACCCATGGTCCCATTGTGCGTGAATACCATTTTGCCCGGTATGCCGTTTTGCCCCGCTCTCCCCTATCAATTCTTCATTTTGTTTTTGGCGTCATTTGCAAAGCTTCTCTATGAAAAAGTTAGATGAGGTTATTAGGGCTTAACGTAGAGAAGCTTTGTATAAAACAGAATCTAAACCAACATGAGAAAGCGATTTACAAATTTCATTTGTATCATTTTTTAAATTCCGACCTTTGAATTATCGAAAAAAAAATTCGAGTATTTTGAGCCCTAAAAATGAAATGTTTGTGCGTAACCAAATGCGTTCGAAATCCGATCGAAGCCGAAGCTCGTCGTGACGAGCCGCAATATTTTTTGTACTTCCGAACGTGGAGCGTTACGTGTGTGCGAGGGAGCGTAAAGCTCGTTGGCACGCGAATTCCTCGTTTCTCATTCGGTCTCAGTGCGGCCGTGGCAGCCACTGTGAATTGTTGGAGCCGGCAAAGCACGTGAAATCGCGAAATCATTTCCCGCCGCCAGTAATGCCTCGGTGAAAGCCGCGTTCGCGGAAAGCTTCGGAGCGATCGAGCGGGAAACTTTGTCTCCATCGGAGGAACCGGGATGGGAAGAGTGCAGATTCCGCACGCAAACCTCGAGTTCTTCATCTCTACCGACCTGCCTTTCCTATCGCGCGTGGAGGTATATGACGCGTTATAAAACACCATGTACTATATATGCGCATAGGTAGGGGAGAGCGGGGCAAAACGGCATACCGGGGCAAAATGGTAGTCACGCACAATGGGACCAGGGCAGAATGGTATTGGGGCAAAATGGGACAGCAAAAAAATCTATTACGATGGGACAGTCTCTCGTCCCATTTTGCCCCAATTCTATCATACGGGGGACTTTATTTGACCATTTCGTACCATTTTGCCCCGGTGTGCCATTTTGCCCCGCTCTCCCCTATACATAATAGCGAGGCGGAACCATCGTAATCGTATTTGCGGGGCAATGACTTGTTTTTATCGGGTCCCTCGGTAGACTAGACGGGTCTAATGCAACGGGAGAGACAAGATAATTACGTTCCCATCCTCGTCGTGCCGGAGTCATTATCCTGCGGCGGAACGTTGACGTAACGACCGACCCGGGGAGCTTTGTGACATTATACTCTCCTTGTTACGCGATACACGTCAGACACCGTACACTTATAGCGTGACCTATCAGTAAGTCATTAGTCTCGCGGCTAGACTCGCACTATCGAAGCAAATTTATCCTCTCCTTGCCTCCACACCCTAAACGCATTATACGCAAAACGAAATCCTCGTCGATGGCGTTTTCGATCAGCGAAATAGACACAAAAACAGCTGCCATCTACATCAGCATTTGTTTCCTCTTTTTCTTTTATCACATTCTTCCCGAATTTGTTTGTTGGGAAGTACTTTCATCACTTTTGGCTTCCTCGAAAAGCTTTGGTTCATGATTAGTCCGAAGTCCTGAACGAATTAGCGCTCAATCCAAGCCCATACCTCGTCTGATAGTAGCTTTTTTGCGATCAATATACATATATTTTTCTAATTAATTGAGAGGCTTAGAATTTGAACCGCCCAACGAATTGACGCCAAATTCAATGGCTAACCATGTTCAATAGAAACCTAAGTTTGCTTCTAATTCTAGCCCGATATCTCAAAAGAGTTAGAATGTGTCCAGAAATTTTCGGTAGACTTCAAAATCGCACAAGATCTGAACGACTGCGTAGGCTTTGCTGTAAATTGGACCAAAGAAGAGTTTAAACCAAAGAAAATTGGACCAAACCTCAACATTTGATACAGATTTCAGTTTGATATTTCAAACTATTCTCAGGCCAATTGATGTTAAGTTAGGGGACTATTCTGGATGCGTCTGTTGCATGTTTTGCATAATTTTAAATACGTTGTCATAAAAAACCGAATTTTTCCGAAAATAAGACTCTACGAGAAGGCAAAAGATAGCAGAAAAATTGGATTCCCGTTCGACGAGTAACGAGGATACGCGAGGAATCGAGTCGAATATGGAGCAAAAGTGGATTTACGCACACGTTTGGTGGCACGTGTGTACGTTATCGCAATGGCGATACACGTCACCGCTACGGCATATCTTGGAAGCATCTGGAGAGTAATTTCGCGCCAGCTAATCCGGAACGGAGGATGAATAATGTTTCGGTTTCCCGCACGTTGCAGTCGTGCCCTCCCCAAGTCCCATCCTCCCCATCGTCTCTCGAGCAGTGACCTAGTGGTGCACCCTCTCGACCTATACTACCTTACCCTCCGCTGCTTCCTCTCTTCAACCCTCCGTCACGATCTCTCCGCATAACCAACCAGCCAGACTCTCTCTCCAGCCTACCTACTAATTAAGTCCTTCCGTTGCTAATAAATTGGGGATGACGAGCGGGCGCCAACTGATACCGCTACGGCGGCACGTTCACCTAATCGACTCTCTTATCGATAATGAGAGATTAGGAGCCGTAAAGTCAACCCCTTGTCCGCGGTTTCGCTCCCATCAATATTCTCCGCAACATCCCAAAGAGACAATTTTACAGTATTTTTTTTATCACGATATCTGTTCTCTCCAGAAACTTTGGACGAGTTACTCATCAACGGATTGACTTCAAATTCATCCATCGCAAACCTCGTTCAACGGAAGGCTCAGATCGCTTCAAATTTTGGTCTGATATCCTAAAAGATGTAAGAGTCAGAGCGCGGCCAGAAATGATTGGAAGACGAGAAAATCTCACTAAATCTGAACGACTGCGTAGGTTTTGCTGAAAGTTGGACCAAAGAAGAGGCCAAAGAAAATTGGAGCGATCCTCAACATTTTGTACATACTCGAAGAATTCGGAATATTCGAATTCCTGCAAAATGTCAGAGCTTGAAGTCATGCTTTCGCTATTCTATCGTTACGTCTACCCTCGTTGTGGATATAAATAAACGGATGTTTCGTCAACGATACACTGTTCACAGTACCGGTCAGCGAGCCCGTAGTTACCGTGTGTAACAATGTATGAGCTCGGGTTCGAGTGTGCACAGCTTATGCGTGATCGTTACGCAATTTCCCATGGTTCGAATGCGTCGTAGCTTCCATTCGAGCAGATTGGCATCGGGTGGCTATTTCCTCGGTCGGGGTTAGGTCCACGCAATCAGTCGTGTTTGCCAATGTCTACGGGCTTGTTAGTCCATTTGTACACGTATCTACCTACGTTTATACTCACACATGCCCCGGCTATGACGCACACTAGGCACAAAATCGTCGTATTTATTGAAGAGCACATTTCGTTTCAGTCCGCGAAAAATCCATTAAGAATCAATGGGAAATGAAATTTGTTGAAATTAATTTTTTTTTCTAACTTTCAAAGAATCTAAGCGCATGTAAGATCACAGTCAGGAGGTTTATAACGAAGTACTACACGCTAGTTGAATTTTCGCCAGGAACTTATGAACTTATGAAATGTTTGCCTCGAGATTGGAGTTCAACGGGGCTTACCCTGCAGTAAAGTGGTCTTGGCCACTCAATAGAGCTCAGCAAAGGTTTTTGGCGGAACGAGATTCAAACAGAGAGATTCATAGAAGCGTGCAACGTTATGGAGGAAGTGAAGCAGCGCATCGGAGGAGCGACAGTTTATGGACGAAGAGAAGAGAGAAGCGAGGGAGCGAAGGAAGGGGGGCAGTTAGGCGGTGATACCGGAAAAAGGAAAAACCATCCAGGAAATTGGCTCCTAATATAAATCAAGATGGCCATCCCTCTCCACTCTCGTCTCACCCTCATCACTTCCGGCCCCGCCTTCGAGGCCCCCTCACGCTCGCAAGTTTCAAACCTTCGCTGTACTTCCACTCCTCCCTTTTCTGGCTTTTTCTACCTCGCAAACATACACACACGGACCGGCACACATGACGCTTCCTGCTTTCTCGTTCATTCCATTTATCCAACTCAGCTCACCGCCAGCCAGCCCCCTTTCTCTCTTGGCTACCCGGACGAGCTTTCAACCTCGGTGCTCGCCAACTCTAGGCAGCGGGACAAGCTGAAGAGCAAGACCGGAATCACTGCCGACGCGTGTCTCTCCCTTCGAGAGATTATCCACCTGGCAATGAGATTCGCAGGCTCCATCCCTCAAATTCCGAGCTACCCCTTGTTTTGCTTTCTTACAGAGGATGCTCCGTTTTGATGAAAACATTTTTCTTTTTTTTTCAAAATGGTCCAGAACGTTGAATGCATTCAACATGAAGTTTTTAAGGGAACTGAGCGAGGATCTGGATAACGTAGGGACAAAAAGACCCGAATGTAAATTCAGTGACGGAGAAGGCACAATACATTTTTTATAAGGGCGAGCGGACGAACCGGGCATGAAATACAATAAAACTAAAAAATGACAGAACAATATTTAAAGAATTGGAGTAAAATATGAAAAAAATTGATTACGTTCTATATTTTTAATAGTGTTTCCTTTTTTTTTAAATTTCTTCTCATTGCTTTGTTTGTTTGTTGCTTTGTTGCTTGGTTGTTTTGTTCAATTTCCCTTCACGCTGCTCTCGAAAACGCTTCGGTCTCGTAACGAACGTAACGTTTCATTACGAAAACTGCTCACCCTCGCGCCGGTGTTTGCATCATATTTTTCAATCCTATTTAACGAAAAATCCATCCGGACGATTCTGGTTAATTGAATCAAGCGAGTTTATGAGAATCGTCGTGTTTCATGGAAAAAAATCGAACGGCCGGGCGTAAATGGAGGATAACTTTTTTTTTTAACGAAAGCTTGCGAATACTTTGGCGATGACAACAAAAAAGCGGTTTGTCGAAAAACAAGGTTAAAAAAAAAACGAAAAAAAAAAAAACGAGAATGTAGACAGAGATACATGTGCCGGGGAAATTAATTGGACAAAGTTTCGAGTGTTCCGCGCGAAGTTGAAAGGTATGGAAGCGATCTGGAGGATGAAATTTTGTGGGTTACGACGCGTGTGTTCGTTGGGGAGGAATCAATCGCTGCGGGTGACGCTCGGGCTTCGATCTATACACCCTCTTCGCAGTTACAGTGTGTATACATCGGAGCGGTAGTGGTGAAGGCAGGAATGGGAATACAAAATGTAATTGGAACCTCGGTCCGGGCACTCTCCTCCTCGTTGAAAATTCAATTTCGCTACGTCGAGCACGCTCGCTCACACTGTGCTGGAGGTGCCGATTAAACGGCGACGGTGCGCACACTGCAGCGCCAACGAAGCTTTCACCTTTTACGCGTTGTCTGTCGTCCCGCACCACGCTGTCGCCTACCGCAAACTCGATATGCTTGAGAGTTTTTTTGTTTTTGTGTTTTTTTTTTTTGTTTTTTTTGGAGCGGAGGATACCCTTTTCAGTCGAGAGCTGTATGTACTTTTCCTTGGGTTTGTGAAACAAAAATAAAAATTCTGTATAGGAACAGCAAGCTCGTTGCTCGTTCTCCGCGCGGGTCGATGCTTTTGAATTTGTCTCATAATTTTGCTCTCAGCTTTGCTTTGTCGCAATTTTTTTTGTAACTGCCGCCTATGTGCCAATGTTCGGACATGGGTACAGTTTTTAGATGTTTCAAACTTATGTTTTTGTTTCACAAATTTTAGGACTGCTTCATTTGGTACGTAGGGGAGAGAGGGGCAGAACGGCATACCGGGGCAAAATGGTATTCACGCACAATGGGACCAGGGCAGAATGGGATTGAGGCAAAATGGGACAGCAACAAAATCTACCTCGATGGGACTTTCTCTTGTCCCATTTTGCCCTAATTCTATCGTACGAGGGACTTTATTTGACCATTCGTACCATTTTACCCCGGTATGCCATTCTGCCCCGCTCTGCCCTATGATCCATTCGGGTCGCAGTTGATGAAATGTGGCATTTACGATCTGCAGATACACTTATTTTGAAATCGTTCGAAGGCGTAGCAGAAAATGTAATATTTACTGAAACGATTGTCTTGATTGTGACAAAGTTTCCGAATGCGATGAGCGATTGGTATCGGACCAAATGTCCCAGTTGTCTTTTTCCCGTGCGTCGGCTCATTCGGGCCCATGTGGAATATTTCAGCGAGTCTGATAAAATTTGAATAATCCCCGCATAACCGACTAGTACAGCTATTTTCGAGTGCAAACTCCATAATATGATTTATTTCCGAAGAATCTGAACTGGTAAAAACGCTGATAGGCATCTCTACAGAGAGTCTTGTCGACGCTTCTCCAGTAACGTATCCTTTATCAGTGAACATCTCGAAGGTTTTATTACACGAAGAGCGGAAATAATATGAGAGAAAACTCGCGAAACGTTTCTTCCGATGCATCCACCGTGTCGTGGCAGAGCGAAACCGCAACTTTTACCTTGGCCCGTTATCGAATCTGTATTTCCATCGAATCTTTCGCTCGTGAGCCGACGAAAGCGAGTTTTTTCGAAAGTTCGACGTCTTTCCGAAGAAACGAAAGCCCAGGAAGCGCCAGAGCGACTTCTTACCACGGTACATATCGAGTCTCGCGCGCGATGAAGCGGAACGAGTAAGCCCCATTTCCGCTCGTTGACTGAAGCCCACTTGTAATAAGTCGGTTAGCTTCACTGAAAAGTGCGTAAATGCCGGCAGCGCGTCTCGTCGACGAGGAGGAAGCGGAAATTGAACTGGAAAATTCGTTCGTCTCGCGGGGGGCAGGCGATGATTTCGCGCGAGAGTGGAAAAGAGAGCATCAGCCCCCGTCACGACGATGCGTCGGAGGCAACTGTGGCATGTAGAAATACGCGCGGCACTCTCGTGCCATTGAAAAATAAATTCACTCGTCGATTCTGAGGCGCGACGTTAAAAGCTCTCGTTTCCTTTTCTCCTCTTGGTCGAGAAAGGAGAGTGAGCTGAAACGAAATGGCGCACCAGGGGTGAATTATATGAAATACGGGGTTGGAAAAAGAGAAGCTGGGATATCATATATGGGCATCGATATTATCAGGGGAGAGTGGGGCAGAACGGCATACCGGGGCAAAATGGTATTCACGCACTTTGGGACTAGGGCAGAATGGTATTGGGGCAAAATGGGACAGCAAAAAATCTACTTCGATGGGACTTTCTCTTGTCCCATTTCGCCCTAATTCTATCATACGGGAGACTTTATTTGAGCATTTCGTGCCATTTTGCCCCGGTATGCCATTCTGCCCCGCTCTCCCCTACGGTATCCGACGCTATATCGGTATAGTCGATAGCGTGTACGTAATGATACACTATCTAGTCCCTGCAAAGTGCTGAGCGAAGCGCAGTTGCTCGGAAGAATGCGGTACAAAAAGTGATGGAAGGGGCTCCCGCAAGCGACGGTGAAGCTCGCACGTATGCGATATACTTTACGCATATAATATACGTCGATAAAGGGAGAGTTGAGTTCGCGTGAATGGACAGTACCAGCCAAGTCTAATAATATTCGAAAGGTCGTGGAACACCGGATGCGTTACGAATCGTTGCAACTGATGCACGATAGACTCCGTGCAGTATACAGTAAACAGCACTATTGCAAGTATTTGCGTGCAGACAGGTGTGCATAAAACCTGCTTGAGGTGCACGAAGATTCATTTTTTCGTATAGGAAACTTCGCATTAAGTGCAATTTCATTTTTTATAAAGATTAGTTTGATTATTTTAACGAATTCGGTGGTGGCGAAAATCAAACTGATTTGAAGGGGTTGAAAACAGGGTTAATGAGAAATGAAAATAAGTTCTTGGTAAAAGTAATTTATTTTATGATTTTTCTTTTTGTTTTTTCAGACTTTCTAAAAGGTTGGACGAGCGGCGACTATCCGAGATTTTAATGGTAAGTGCTCGAAAAAGTTATCAATACTTTTGAACACTCGATGAATGGCTTTGCTCGTTGTGGAATCGTCGATGAACGTCGTATGTAAAAAGCTAGGGTTTCGTATGATTCGCGGGGGATCGCTTGTTCTCTGTGTAATACATATGTGTTATCCGCGCATCGAGCGCTTTACGATGCGGGTTCGCGATGACGAGTAGGTGGATACAGGATGACATAGCGATTATGAGTACAGTGCATATAGTGAAATGGTATACCCGGCCCTGCGAGCGATTCCACCAGCTATCTCGGACCACAGGTCATAATCGAAACTTTATCTCCGTAGCCGATGCGAAACGAACTTATGCGCTGTGGCACCCCGTGCGAGTCGTTTATGGATCGTAAAATTCGATGGCTCGGAAGAGTCGCAAATAAATAGAGTACGGATGAGTGGCGGTTGTCGGTACGATATCCCCTCTTTCATCGTAGAATACATATGTTTCGTTGCAAATGCGATACCGTCTACTACTACTATTCGTTTCGATTATTAATGAATAAAAAAAATGTTGGGCTCTGCTATTCCGAATTGGGTTTGCCAGCAGTGACAACAGGACCAATAATTTGGCAAGTATCATTTTTGTGCTCTACCAGCGTATGGATTTCGTCTTTTACGGTCCTTGCCACTCTCCTCTGCCCTCCATGCACTTCGCACTTGCACTTAGCTAAGCTACCTCATCTGCAACTGCGCAAAACCCGTGCCAGTACAACCAGATTCTTCTGATACTCCGATCTACACACGAAAGTTTATACTTAGGTGTGGACGAGAAGGCCTGAGAAAAAATGGCTTCCCGTTCAGCGACTGATGCACCAGCTCGTGGGGCCACCCATCGAAGTACTGGCCGTAAATAAAGTTAATTGACTTGGGTGGTCACCGAAGCCATGCACCGACCGCTCATCCACTGTCGGTTTACTTGGGCGATGCTTGCATGTGCTGGCACCATTGGCAATAAACCATGGACTATTGCTGACTGCCAGAAATAGCAAGTGATTTCTGCCTATTGAAGGCTACCAGCCGTTCGCTGCAACCAGGTCATTCCTGATCGCCAACTGGGGTCAGCTGTTAATAGTGAACAATAACTACCATGAGTTCGCTATGACTGGGCCATAGCTGACTGCCAACAATTTTGAGTTATCTCCATCTCAGCAAAGACTATTCTAGTGAAATTGTCGATCCATCACTAGCGAACCATTGTCCGGTCCCAGTTAATGTTAGTTACATACACGCGATGATTACGCATGACTAGATCACATTTTGAATAATTGGAAATGATTTACACAAAACAAAGCATGCTGCTCGTCGTTAGAAGTGCATCAATATTTCGTCCTTAATGTTGAATGCCGGAGAAGAGTCATTTTCGATCAGTGACATTTTCAAGTAAGCAATAGCGTAGTCGGCAGCTTTTTAGATAGGGAGGTAGTAAGGTCCTAAGGCATAAGTAGGTAGTTACAATTCGTAGGCAAAGAGTTCGGGTCACAAAATAGGCACCTGTTCAGGAATACCCTTGAAACACTTTTTTTCTTCCATATTCTGTTTTTTTCTAAATCTGGGATCGTTTTGTACGAACTGTGACTCTACGATGTGACATAATGAAGCATTGAATCGTAGTCGACAATACTATCAAGTTTATGTAGAGAAACGGAAAAATGTGAATCGCTTTCCTGGCCAGTGTCGGTAGCGAGCACTGGGCCGACATCCAGCTGACAGTACTAGACCAAAGTTATTATCCGGCATTTATTCCGGTAATGGCCCAGCACTGGTTGCCCTTGTCGCGCCGCTTCTAGCAGCCTGGCTATCAAGACTCGCCCAGTGCTGATCCGATTGTGTAACCCTATACCGGTACTTCGTCGCGTATCGACCTCTCGTTAGCCTGATCCATTTGCTCCGGTGGTCCGCTTCAACCCCGTTATCCCATGCTATCCATTAAGAGGACGAAGAATGAGTGAAATCTTGAAACAGGTTGCAGAAAAAGGAAGAAAATGGAGGCGGGGATATCTTCGATAAAACATTCGTAAATAATAGATCCATCATGAGGAATGAGAGAGAATAATATGTGTTAGGTTCATTCGGCCATTGGATCCCGGTGATCCATCTAGTACATACCTCGGGCGGACGGCACGTGATAACAAAGGGAACGGATGCTGCGTCATCGTTGTCAGTTCCATCTCGTATATCATATCCGATCGCTTTATCGTCTAGCCGGCACGATTCTCATCCCGCAGCTTTCGTATACTCATTTACGACCCTTGTCCTTGCGAAGCACTCGCGTTCTCGATAGACACGCCTCGGGACTCCCGTCCCCAAGGAACTGATTCCATATACCGGATCCGGTATGTCTCCGACTCCGGTTGACGCGTAATTCGTTCTGCGAGATCTTTTCAGTAAAAAAAAAAGGAAAAAACGATCGAACATGCGAACGTATTTGCTGGCGACCGATCGACTTGGCTCGGTTCTGTGACTCTCGGGGCGGGAGAAGAAAGAGAAAAAAACGCTCACGTTTTTCGGAATGACAGGATACAGCGAGGGTTGTCGCGCAAACAGGATTTGACAAATCTACTCGTTCCGACGGAACAATGAGCATTCAGAATTTTCTGGTGCTTTGAGGTCGGGTGTGTCAACGAAAATTTCAGAATCAGAACAAAAGCGTTAATTTTTCTTTCTCGGTACTCAACAAGACGGGAATCTATTGGACGCAATGTGGTTTGGTTCCGGGTCGTATTTGGGAAATAGCAAAACGATTATACCATAGGACATTTTTCATTAATATTTTCTTTCTAAGACACGGGAAGTAAGAAACGAACGAAGAAGAAAAATTTCTTTATGGGAAATACGTCCTATCGTTTGTGGGCGAATTTTCCATGCCGAATTCGACCACCATCCGACCATATTCGGTACTTTCATTCAGCTGAAAATGAAACGTTTCCGTGGTGGCGGATTGTGCGAAGCGTTGGAAGGAAATACGAAGAGAATAAAGCGACGTGATCGCAGGTGAGAGTGGCAAACGTCTCGCGGGTATTTGTGAAGCACGAACTTATATCTATATCACGCGCTATACATACGCGTTCTACGTAAACGTCGAATGTATATATGCATACCTATATTCGACTCGTACGGAAAGTGCCGAGTGAACAAAGGAGCGTGGAAGCTCGTCCGCAAGCGTAGCGCCGGAGGCGACGAAATTTTTTGGATGTAGTCCAGAAAAAGAAAAAACGGCCACCAATGGAGTCGCATACTGTGCGGGTCCCACCTACGTTCTCCGTTTTTCCTTGGAAAGATTCAGCCTCGAGATTATGTACGGATAAGACCGGAAAATAAAAGTGTACTGTTGGAAATGTCGCTTCTGCTGAAGGTATAGAGGAAGATCTTCTCGGACAAGGAATACGAATTCGTCGAAAAAGGACTCCGTGGCTTCGGTCCTGCTTTTGATAAGTCTCTTCGTAGATCGATACTCCCATCTTGGCAATATGGATATCAAAAGCAATACGGATTGCTGAAGCAAAATGGACCAAGCAAAAGAAGCGTCGATACCTATGTAGGTTTCGCCGATCGAACGGAAACGGCCAATGATCGAAACAGTGCTAGGTCAAAAGCAATACGGATTGCCGAAGCAGAATGGACCAAGCAAAAGAAGCGTCGATACCCATGTAGGTTTCGCCGATCGAACGGAAACGGCCAATGATCGAGACAGTGCTAGGGTGACGACTATTGAGTGGCCAATATTCGGCCAATGTTCTGTAGAGTATTTTGTTTTCAATCGTTGGTTCGCCGGTCTCAAGCCAATGCTTGGCCGAGTATTAGCTAACAGATCTTTGGTCTACCGATTCGAGACCAAAATTCAGCCAAGCCGGGAACCCCCAATCGTCCTTTTGCCGATTTAAGATCAATGGCCGGTTGAATTTTAACTAGCTAATCGTTGATTTGTTGATGTCAAATTAATGTTGGGCCGAAGATTGATGGGCCAATCGTTCGATTCGTCAGTTACACATATGACGAAAACATTGGACCATCAATCAGGGATTTTCGTCGCTAGATGGCGTCAACCCGAGTTATTTCTCGCAAGCGAAAGGGTACGCCGGCAACGATATGAGAGCATGGTAATTTCACTTTTAGTTATTGTTAAATCGCCCAAATGATGGGTTCTTGTTTTTAGATTTCGTGATCAGGCAGTGCTTAGTCAAGATATTCACATCGCTTTATCCAGTTTATAGTGGGCTCACATCGACAACCAATGATCAACCAGATCCTCGACCAAATGATGGCCATAAAACTTGAAAACTGAACTTTTTGAAAATTCTACGACTTTTAAGGTCGATCCATTTTGTCGCGGTCTCCTTTTCTTCATTCCATGTCATCCGTAGGGCCTTTTATGCTATACGCTCTTTCATCTATGCTTTGGACGTTGAAGAAGGACATGTATTTCTATACTTTGGTTAAAAGCTCCCTACGAGTAGTACGGTGAGAAGCCAGGGCTTCACGAGCTTGAAGCATAGACATATTCCACTGAAATATTGATCAGTCCACGTGCGTACATCGAGACGCACACAGTCTCGGGCATATTGAACAGAAGCCCACAAATAGCTTGTTCAACTATGAATGAGTAAAGAACATAGCGGCAAAAGCTGCAGGACGTATTGAGTGACATACGGAAGCCTCGACGTGCGCTTTTTAATAATCGAAGTCGGTGCTGCTATGGATGGTACAAAAATTGCGCATTATTCTTCGAGTATATCCCGGTTTTTTTGTTTATTTTTGCTTATTTTACACATTATTTCGTGAAGTTATGAATAACGCCGACAAACATTCCATGTTTTTCTTACAACTTGTTATCGATAAACTGCCAAGTTTTTCCAGATTCCCAGATTCATGATAATGGATCAAAAGTATTGTGTATAAAAACAAGAGCGGAAAGGAGGATCCTCGAGCAAAAGAGAATAAATTTGTTGTTGGAGGAAAAAAAATTTGGGGCCGCACTTCATTACGGTATGGAAGTGTATAGATTTTCATGGAGATTTTCCGCACTTTACAGCGCACTTTCGAGTACAGCCGCTATCGATACAGGGTATATACTCGGAGTTTCCTTCTCCATTCTTCTGGTACACACTTCCATGAATGATTTACCGGCCATTATTTATCCAAGGTCCATTACTTTTTATTACATCCATCGGAGTTTGGTCCGTGTACACACTCGCGCATATAACCCCGTAGTTTTTCCTTCCATATCTAGCCCAATGAATACTTTTACGATCGGGCATCTTTGGACTCAAGTTTAGCATTTATCCTCATTATTATTCATCATAGCTCATCGATAATCTTCTTTTACACTTTTCGTGATTTATCCCAGCGGAAAAGTGGCGAAGTATTGCGAGAGGCTGCGAAATAGTTTTCACGGAAACGCTGCAGTTCTCAACGGAATTAAAAAAAAAATTAAACACTTTTTTGCTTCCTCAAGAAGCTTTGTTCTGATGAACATTTTTCGTCGAGATTTTCACGAAACCTGTTTGGAATGTTCCACAACGTCGAACACCACATTTAGAAAAAAAATTCCGGATATACGTGTGTGCGATGTGAAAATCTAATTTGCATCATTTCTCATTTCCCTGAACTGAACATTTTTCTTCAACCCGATGAGACGTAACAGGGATAGCGGAAAAAAATGTATTTCTACAAAACCACGAGTTGGCAGACCACAATTCAGAATTTCGACGAGAAAAGAAAGTTAGTCGAGGAAGAGCGTCGCTGGATGAGCTTCCCTAGCAGAGTGCTAATGCGGGAGCACCGCGGAGAGTCGAAATTGTCGCTCCCGCCGCATTGACAGCCGAGCGCCGCCCGGAATCCGCTTATTAAGGTGTACAGGCTGGCGCGGTGAGTATCGAGGACAAAAAAAAGGGGAAAGAACGAAAAGAGGGATAAAAAAAAAATATGGGTTCGTGAGTGGCCTTTCGCCACGAATCAGGATTAACCCCTTCTCGCACGGTGGAATCTCATTAGGCGAACTGGCACTGAAATACAACGACGATAAGAAGCGACGGGAACAGCGGCCGGGATTACCCAACCCGCCCTTTCTAATCCGACTAAACGAGCTGTCGCACGATTCGTTTGTTTTTCTCTCGTTCTTCCCCGCCTTCCGGCTCTGTACGCTCTATCTCTCTCTTTACATTTTCAATTATACTGCAGCTGACACACGCCACGCAGATAAGAATTGTTTCTGAATAAAGTAAAGTCTCGGGCCAACGTAATGAAAAGTTGTCGTTGCTCGGCCAAAGCGACTCGTATAAATGATTTTTTAATTGCTCCTCCTGCTTCGCGAGATCTTTGATTTCCGAGTTGGTCATGCGGCGCATTAGTTCGAGAGATACATGGGTTGGGGATTAGATATCTCATTAAATGAAATCCCTCGACTAACGAATAGGGCGGACCACCCGCGTACCTTCGTCGAGCGAAAACTTTGATGCGAAACGAGCGGACGACGTAGGGGAGAGCGGGGCAGAATGGCATACCGGAGCAAAATCGTCCGAAATGGTCAAATAAAGCCCCCCGTATGATAGAATTAGGGCAAAATAGGACAAGAGAAAGTCCCATCGACGTAAATTGTTTTGCCGTCCCATTTTGCCTTAATACCATTCTGCCCATGGCCCTATTGTGCGTGAATACCATTTTGCCCCGGTATGCCGTTTTGCCCCGCTCTCCCCTACGGGGCATGATAACCATTGTTCGCACTGGAAACAAAATGAAAAGTCCATTTCGACAAATCCTGTATATAGGAGAGCGATGCAGAGTGGATCGGAAGTGAAACGGCCACGCGTCGCAACAACGACAAGAAAAATTAACGATAGTTACGAAAAAGCTACTTTAACAATAAAATGCTGACGAAATTTTTTTTCGAATATCTTTTAAATTTTATGTCAATTTCCTTCGTATATTCCAAATTGAATTTGTTTCCACGCGCCCATTTTGTCCCGTCCGCCCGTTTCCATTTCACCCTCGCCAACAGCGGACGCACCGCCTGCGCTATTATTTCGGTGCGTCGCAAAATTTTTCCTCTATAGCCGCGCCAACGTCGGACCATCGATTTCGATGAAAAATGACCGGGTCAAGTTATACGAGGGTTGCCCGGTAACTTTTTTCATACCGGAATAGCGCCTGTTCGGCGCGAGTTTTGCTGAGCTTCGGAGGGTAGCTCGAGAGGCTTATCGGAATCCATTTGACAATCGTGTGATTCCGGGACGAGGTACTCGAAGAAAAGTCGAACATGAGGACCAGAAACGACGCGGAAACGAGCGTACGAACTTATATACAGATATACATGGACACGGGAACTTCTTGCAGGCGAGGAAAATTTTCAGAGTCTTTTCACGCGGCTGAATACGCCGAAAATGGGAAGAAAAAAAAACATTTTTCTTTTTCCCCACCGAGTCTCGACGAGGTCGTTGACGACTTCGGGCATTCCGTTACTATGGATTCGATGCGAGTAGTCCAGCGCAATCGATGAACATCCCGCCGGACTTCGATGGACTTAACAATTTTCGTTTATTGAGATAACGAACCGACTGCGGGTCGGATCCACGTTGCCTCGGGACTTCACGGAATACATCGAATCCCGTGGCTGCCTGTACAAATATTGCGGGTCTCTCTGTTCGCTATCCTATTCTCTATCGGCCACGAACGTCTTCCCGAGTGAATAACATTGCAAATAACGTGGAAACGATCTCGCGAGAAAATAAATAGAGGCAAGCAGAAATATCGAGAAGTATACGGATGTCTGACCGAACTCCGCCGCGACTACTGCGATACGTACCTACTTGCGTAGCAACTGCTCACAGGTCACGGAAGTCTCGATCGAACTTCATTTTTCCGTCTTCTACATGTCGAAACGGACCAGGCAGATATTAGAGAATGAAGGTGAGAGAATCTCCATGATAATGTAGGGGAGAGCGGGGCAAAATGGTTCGAAATAGTCAAATAAAGACCCCCGTGCGATAGAATTAGGGCGCAATGGGACAAGAGAAAGTCCCATCGAAGTAGATTTTTCTGCTGTCCCATTTTGCCCCAATACCATTCTGCCCTGGTGCCATTGTGCGTGAATACCATTTTGCCCCGGTATGCCGTTCTGCCCCGCTCTCCCCTACGAGATTTGTGAGCTAGTGGAAGTCCTGTTAGGTTCAGTGAACAAATCAGAACGTCATTAAGATCGAGGCATTGAGCATAGTTATTCGAAAGGTGACGGCGAAATAGTATATTGTACAACAAGGGCCGAAAGTTGGCGATTGCTACGAGTGTGAGGTTTGCGGCCCGAGCGAAGCGAGGCCTGCAATCACACGAGTTGCGCACCATACTTTTTTTTACGAGTGCAGGGAAAACAGGCGCATTTCATGGCAGTTTTGCGGGACGGACAGTGAAACATGAGGTTATTCACTTTCGTCCTAAGGGACCTAGCGCGAACCTATCTTTTCACTACTAACACGAAATCAGCCACTTTCAGCAAAGCTGCCATAAAATGCGCCGCTTTCCTTGCACGAGTGAAACGAAAAAAATAACCAGCGTTCCGCAGGGCTCGCGTTTCGTCCGTCTATATTATTAAAATTCTTCACAGTCGTTGCAATCGGTGATATAAAAAAACAATCAGATCCCTATCTTGTGATTTAAAAAAAAAAAGCAGTGCAGTAAACAAAACTTCATTTTATGATAAGCAAAGTTAGCGGTGTATACGAAGATTTTTGGTGTTGTTCCATGCAGAACGGCGAGTGATTTTGGGCGAAGGTACGTCGATGTGTATAACCGAATTAATAATCGAAAATGCTGATCCATCGCGGCTCCGGCAGTTTGCATAAAGTAGGATGTAAAGTTATCGAAGGGAAGTTTGCGATGCTGCAGGAAAACACGAGAATGCGGAAGCGATGCGTCGATGCGAGGACAACAACGAGGTTATAATAGATAGAGTAGAACGGAGTGGCGGAAATTTTCGGGTAATGAAATTACGACACCCGAATCCTACCCGCGCGGCCCTTGAGGGTTACTCCGTAGCAATAGGGTTCGCAAGGCTCGCGACGTATAGTTACTTATGTAAGTAAGTATACATGCATCTACTCCAGCTATAATATTGGCTCTACACCTCTACCTTCGGCACGATCCTTCCGTGTGTCTGACGTAAGCAGAGAATGCAAACAACTAATATTGGCGCCCGCGGGCTTTGCCACTTAGCCCCGTCCCTCAACTTTGTACAATCCGATAGGTATGAGGGCGCATGTCCAAACCAAAAGACGTGTACATTATTCCAGCCGATCCTCCATCTCGAAAGATCGGGGCATGCAATGGACTTGGCAAAGTCGTTGATTGATTTGGAAGAAATCGTTCAGGATTGATAATATATTTTTTTTTATTAATTCGATTTCTTTTTTTTGTTGTAGCAAAACTAAATAGTAATATTGTTAAAGGGCTTATTCATAAAAATAAAAAAAATATTGGTTTTATGTATGCATAGGCGATTGATATAGAAAAAGATCTATCGATCATAATATTTTTACTCAACCCGTTATAAACCTTGAAATGGTCGGATTTGTCAACAATAATGTGTAAAAATCCGGAAATCGAAATTTCGCCGTTTAGAAAAAGAATTACGAGTTCGAATAATTTGCGGTACATGTGAAACAATTTGACAAAAATGCACGATAATTAATTGAATTATTCGAAACAGAGGCGTCTGGGTTATTTGAGTTTCTCGAGGTCGCTATGCCGTGTCATTGTTATTTTTCGATTTTCCGGCGAATGTCCCGGGGCAGTCGGCAGACTGGTGTAGCTTCGCCGCACCAAGTCAAGTCGTATACCGCACTCAATCATAATTAACGCCCGACCTCATCAGGACGGGTCGTCGAGCCCGACGTGCAAGCTTTCGGTACGTGCATGGCTACGTATATACGGAAGAAGACATAAGCGCGAAAAGCAAAACGCTACTGCGGTGCATCAAAGAGAGATGGATGCACGTGGGGCGAAACAAGCTGGCAAGCAACTCTCGTAACTGCGTCGGCGAAACTCGGTTAACGATAACAATTTCCTAACCCGAGACCTGGACGCCGAGTTAATTTCATCCGAGCCCCTCGCCGGTTACTCGTTTCGTTGCGGTCTCATTGTCTTCGTTTTGCTTCGCAAAAACTTTATCTGTGTGTTCCCAAAGCACACGAACTGCCGCGCCAACCGTGAATTTCCATCCGGTCTTCACCGACATTCGAAATCAACGTCGAGTCTTCGTTTTCAAACGGACTTCATCGATTTCTCTTGTAAATCTGAGAGTTTGTCGGTTCATTCTGATTCTCCTTTCGCAGTTTCGTCGAAAAGCACCTGCTTCGCGTTATTGAGAGGGTTCCAAAGCCTCGAATACATTAATGCCAGTGCCGGGACGGCGTTGAGAGTACTCGGTGGGAAAACGGATACAGAAAATTGGATTCTCCTCAATCCGTTAATGGACAGGATATATTGTAATCGCATTAAACCATGGGGGAGATCTTCTGGTATATTCTCCATGCCTCGTTAATCCGACCACTCTCAACCTCGACCACCACCGTAATTCAACTGTTACACACTTCATCCACGATTTCGCGAGTTGTTTCGAGCTTTCGAGAACCCTTCGGAATAAATCTCTCAACGTTGCGATCAGTCATTTCGATCTATCCACTTTCGGTATAAAAATGTATCGCAAAATACGGCTACACGCTCGACGTATTCCTGTGAAAGTCCGAATGTTGCGGACACATTTTACAATATTCTCTTCAAATTGATCGACGCCAAACATATTATAATATTTATTAAAAAAAAAAGTCGAATAATACCTTTGATATGCATTGATTTTTTCAGATTTTTATACCATCGAGAAGTATTCGCAATTTTTTCTAATTTTTCTCGAACTTATTCGAAATGAACACCAAACGACAGAATCACCTTAATATTTTTTTGCGCGCAGAAGAGTCCGTACTTTTTGTGTTACTTCCGCAGTTTCTAATCTTTTTGAAAATGAACGATATGTGTGGATGGTAAATTGACTTGGTTGCGGCGGTACGTAGGAAGAGGCTCGCAGATGCAGAAGCGGGCAAGAGAGTTCGAGGACGGGTAGGGGAGAGCGGAGCAAAACGGCATACCGGGGCAAAATGGTATTCACGCACAGTAGGACCATGGGCAGAATGGTATTAGGGCAAAATGGGACGGCAAAACAATCTACGTTAATGGGACTTTCTCTTGTCCTATTTTGCCCTAATTCTATCATACGGGGGACTTTATTTGACCATTTCGGACCATGTTGCCCCGGTATGCCATTCTGCTCCGCTCTCCCCTAGATTCTCCGTAACCGGATGATTGCAAGAGAAACAGCGCGGACCGGACGTCGCAGCCCGCAGGACACGGCGAACACTCGGCTCGAGCACACACGGTGCGGTGCTGGTCCTCTGGCGATTTGGTCACTCGTCGACATTCTATGCACTCCAGGAGTGGACCAGCAGCGGCACACGTGACTATTCCTCCGACGGCCGTATGTAAATGAGAAACGAATGCGTCACATCTGTTTCCCTGGACGTATAGAGAGTTTCCAGTTGCATGCACGTGCGCTCTATTGTTCTGGCTTACGTGCCAGTGGCCATCGTCGGATAGAGCCTGGACATGTATCGAAATGGTACAAGCGCGCGACTGTTCCGGTGGTGTTAGTCGCCAGAAGTGAGACGACAAAGATTTCACGGTACAGTTCCTGAAGTTCCAGGCTTGGATAGACGGAACCGAGACCAAACGGACCGGTTGAGAATCGTAGATCATTGCCACGATTTCAGAGGTACGAATAAGCTGTTAATTACCGAAGGAACGTCACAACGAATATTTCCAGCTTTCGAGAGAGCTGCGCGTACAACGGTTTTTTTTTTGTAACTGGTTCTTTGAAGTGCATTGCAGTTGTGATTCGGACAAAATAAGAATTCTTATTCATTTAACACTCGCAAAAAACGATTTTTTCATGCATTCTCTTCGCAGAAATCTACTGTTACGTCCGAGTAACATAAAGAATTTGCCATGTTTTAGACCTTAGCAAAGGCTAATTAGTCCGGGATAAGGGCTTGGTTATTTGGTTGTAATGGAATTTTGTTGGATAATAATTTTAGATAATTTAGTGATTGTTTGGGATAATAAGGAATTGTTGAGTATGAAAGAAAGAGAAGTTCGCGGTCGTCCGCGCAACTCATCGGGATTCGAAGGCTATGATGATGAGCTCGCGGTGGTCCGCGCCGCTCGGAAAGAATTCGAAGTTTCCATTTAAACTATTTTACTTGAAAATATGAACGAGCGGTACAAGTTCCAGCTCGATCTGAAGAGGTTGAAATATTTACAAGAACCGACTGACTGTCATTTTCTGTACAAAATGTGGTCTTATATACTAGTCGTATATCTATCTTCGTTTTTGAATAAGGGTAGGAAAGGGCAAGTTTCTTGTAGCTTATTGGCTCGAATTCGCCGTCTCCCACTTCCTATGTTTTTGAACGAATTGGAAGGAATTGTTATCTGTAGACTATGTGTGAAGGCCTAGACGTCCCCTTCCCTTAAGAGGAGGTGAAATACCACGGTCGGTAACAAAAACTGTAAACCACTTTTCTCAGCCATACTGGCATATTCAGCTTAAAAAAGAGTCTTACGGTCTGCGATGGTGATGTCCGCATACCGTAAGACTTTTTTTTTACCTATAAATGCCAGTATGCCTGAAAAAAGTTGTTTACAGTGTTTGTTATCTATTGAGCCCGGGATGGGTGGGCGGGAAGGGATTGCACCTCCTTTTAACCATCAGAGTAGGGCCTTATCTTCAAGAAATACAATGCTGTTTTGAGGGTTGCTAGATTCTAGGCGCTTTGGTGGAGTTAGGGGGATGTAACACAACGGAGAATCGGTGAAAAAGCAGATTCTTCAAATATTCGAGATACATCGGGTATTTAGGATATTTCTATTTCAATTCCATTGATAGCCAATGAATTCGTAAAGCCTCGAGGGGGGAAAATAATCGACGGCCCGAAACGTCGTAACAACAGCCTCGTTTAATGTCATATTCATGCGACGTGTGTTACGGCATTC
This sequence comes from Ischnus inquisitorius, assembly GCA_963924025.1. Taxonomy (NCBI): domain Eukaryota; kingdom Metazoa; phylum Arthropoda; class Insecta; order Hymenoptera; family Ichneumonidae; genus Ischnus; species Ischnus inquisitorius. The sequence continues at coordinate 16,703,232 of OZ001251.1, forward strand.
ATTCAAAATTCACGAAGCGTAGAAGATTGGCACGGGAAAAGAGGTAAATACGATCTCCGGTATCGATCAGCGGAAGTTCCGGCGATGGTTTGAGCGGCAAGAGCTCGATTAAAATGCTGCTCGGTGCCCGCGGTCGACTCGACGGGCTTCTCTCCCCGAGCAGCCTCCGAAGTCCCCGGGGTTGCTCCGGGTACCTCGTCCAGCACCGGAAAACCACGCCATCATTCTCTGGAGCCACTTGTGAAAGGTAGAAAAAAAAGGCAAATGTGTTCTCAGCGTTGGGTTCTCTTGTCGCTCACATGACAGGGTGATAATTACCTACAAACACAAAAGCTCTTTGAACAGTCGAATCACCATTCACCTCTTTTCGCTAAGGTTGTCAATTTCTTCCAAAATCATACACGGTATGTAACCCTTAATTGGCGAAACAGTCTTAAAAAAAAAGAAATGCCATCTTGAAAGTCAATGGACTCAGGACCCAGATGGCCAGAATGAACATTCTTTCATTTTTCTCTATCGATTGGACACTAATTGAGTTTTTGCTCAACGAGCCGTGACGCACACCATCTGGAGCCTTAAAGCCGTACGTGCGTTTCGTCGCGAAGGCAAGACGATAGAATTCGCGCGGGCGTTCCGGAGAGGCGAAATAGCTCATTCCTCTGATTCGAGCAGCTGAAAAATTGGATGTTGTTGGAACCGTCGAGGGTGGGCAGGGGCAAGCATGAGTATCGATTTCACTCCTACCGATGGCCTTATATATCCTCGATTTCTCGCGTTAGAACGCCCCAAACCGAGGGGGGTTCCCTATTACTTTTTCTCTCTCGCCTCGTCCCTCGGACCTTTTCCGCTCTCTTCCAACACGCCAGATTGATTTCTCGGATTGTAGGAAAGGCGGGAGCGAGGAAGGGCTGACGGAGGTTCGTGCCGCGCTGTCGGCTGCCGGTGGCTATCGAGCGAAGAGAGCCTTTCGGCGTCGAGAAAAATTCTCCTTCGTTCTCTACAGCGAGCCGGTAACGGCGAATGTATCGGCCTCGTTTTCTCTTCGCTTCCATTATTTTTCATTTGTTTCGCGGCGCTTCATCAATTATTCACGAGATGACTCTCGGCGTCGCGCACGCTACGCCCTTTATCTTACCACTCGAACGAGCATCGAGCTTCATAATACAATACGGATCTACGTGGAATAAATGGACGGCTCGCTAACGCAGTCGTATGCCGATATGCGGATGGTTTTTTACGTCTTTTCCGCCCAAATACACGCACGCGAGCACTGGCAATTATTTTAAACCGGAATTTATGCATTTTTTTCCATATCCCGAACACCTTAAAATTAAGATCTCGAAAGAAAGGATCTTAGACTTTGGATATCTTCAATTTCTTATTAAATTTTATTAAAAACAAATATGTTGAGCGCAAAATCGAAGGTGTTTGTTCGAACGTTGCGCAATACGTTTGAACGGTTCGCTGCTGCTGACACGTCCGATCTTGTGTTACTATTTTTCAGTTTCCGCCACGACCATCTCTAATGCCCGTGTTTGCCGCTGTAGCGACTCAAAGCGGTTATAAATATATCTATATTAGAGCTATATACGCGCATAAAGCTCCGCTTTACGCGAGGAGCCCTTTCAAAGTGCAAAACGCCTAGCCCCGTCTTTTTCCATCCTATAGTCGCGAGTTCTCTCGTTCATCCGTCGTTTCACTGTTTCGCTTGGTAAAACTTTGCCGTTGTCGCAGATGTGAAAATAGAAAAGTTCGTGACGCGCGAAGAACGCGGAATCTCTTCTCTACCGCGCGTGAACTCTCGACATCTACGTTGCATTTGCCACCCTCTTCTTCCCTCGAAGCGACGTGCCGACGGGCGTGGAGAACCGACCTTCACTCTATCTCGGCACGGGGAGATAATAGTTTTCGAAAGCATAAATCCACTGACGATGCGGCTTTTTTTTCCGTGCAGCATTTTATTCAACCCTGACAGAGCAAACTTTCGTAACTGATGACTAAAGCGACGCTGAGTGTTTAACAATCAGTCGATTTCACCAACGCACTGTTTCGATTGGGTTGGAGATTTTTTTAATGAATCAACGTAGAACATTTCGTTCTGGAATTTTAAATACCGAAGACCCAAATGAGGTTCATTTTTTCTATTATTTGGAAGAGATTAATCGCGTTTTTTGGAGAAACTTTTCGAATCACACGCTTTGATTAGAAACTAACTTACTTGGTAAACTCGCGGGAACAATCCCATATTAGTAAATATTAGTATTTATATACGAAACAATACCATCAATCCGTTGACAATATTGGATGGTAAAATGTTAAGTATCTATTTCTCTCCACGTAGGGTTAATTTATTTGGTCACATTTAGCGTTATCGACGAATCGGTCAATTGGCGATAAAAATTTAACAATGAATTTAGCGATACTACGCGTAGAACAAGTGGCTGAACTTCCTGCATGTACATAAAAGCGTGAGCGACGGCGAAAAATCTACAGCAGCTCCGAAGCGTGTCAGAGATTCGAATGAGGTCGTAAATGGAAGGAAAGGCGCTTTTCTGCGAATGCTCACAGCTCGTTTTTTTTTTCTTTCTTTCTTTGTAACGCTATCGCACTCCACGGTTCTACATATTTCCCTTTGTCTATGCTGCTTTCTCTATTCTTCGAAAATAATGGCGTGGTCTCGCTCACTGACTGCTCGGCTCTGAGCGAAAACATTTTTACCTCGCTCCATTTTTCGTTCTCTCGCTTTTCCGATTTCTCTCGCTTCGCAAACGGGTCGAGGTTGCCGAGCTCCTCGCGAAACATTCTACAAACTATCGGTTCAACTGCTTCGACCATTTCCATGTCGTGCGCTCTCCGGGCGGACCGTTGCACGGCGATTCCGATGGTGTTTCTTTTTCGCGCGTTCACTTTTATCTCCCACTCGATCGAATCGCGCTCTTTCCGTGCTCTTCGACCGGCTAACCCGCGCGAAAAAGCCATGAAAATCCTTAGTCGAATAAACATATTGCAGAGACTCGCGAGCGGTAGAATTTGGCGGAGACTGCATTACGACACGATTACTTTCTTTCTCCACGGATAATACGACAATCCGAAGTTTTCCACGAGTTTCCTTGGGAAGTACCGTTTTTTCTGGCTTTTTTTGCATCGCTTTTCTAGTCTCTCCGATTGTCCTTTGCATGCAAAAGCGATAGTCGCGCGTATCCCGCGAAACTTACGATCTATATTTACACTGTGTCTAGTGCACGGAGCACCGATACACTTGCCCGTTTCCGTTTGTCTTCCAAGTCCCCCAATGAAGCCCCGAGGGAACGAGAATATCGGATATCAAATCAGCTGCTGGAAGCTCCGGGTGCGTAACCAGAGACGCTGTAGACCATTGTTACGTCCACGTGGAACCGTCATTATTGTGTCCCGAAATAGAACATGCTGATTTCCTTAAAAAACATGCCGCAAACTACATTTGCACGTCGCTTCGTCGTTGTCTTTTTAACTTCGTTTATAAAGCTCCGGCATGAGAAAGTTGCTTAACCAATTTGGGCTTCCTCCTGGAGGAATCTTCGTGAACGACGAGGAACGAAATCATAAGCAGTGTGCAAATTTAGTTTACACCATTTTCCATGACCCACTTTCCTCCCAACTATGACTAACTATGACCCAAAAAAATATGACCTTGAAGATATCTGCATCCGACAAAATTGAATTTTTGGGCAGCCACAACTGCCATAAATATCAACGTAGAGACTTCTACCTGGGCTCATTTTCTTCGTTTTTAAATTTTCTAGGTGCGCGTATTTTTTGTTTTTTTTTTTATATGCGTCAATTACGATATAAACGTTCAAACCACCATAACTACCGTGTCTTTCAATACAGAGACGTTTCGCAGTGCTCATTTTCACCGGTTAGAAAGTCTCTATGAGCGCGATTCTCATATTTTTTCCCTTCCGACTCCTGACTGTCTGTTATGGCAAAAAGGCGGGAGTTATATTTTTCACAAAAACAAGCGATTTCGTTGCGAATTGATAGAAATAAAGATATTCTACGAATTAGCTCTTTGAGTAGCCGCGTCCAGTCACCTGTGTGTGTCATACGGCGCATGAGCTTAAGTATTCATCGTGCTAGCCGACAAGCATTGCCTTAAATCGTCTGCTGTGAATGAAGAAGAAGAAAAAGTATCGTCGAAGTAAGAAATATCTTTGTTTCTATCAATTTGCAACGAAATCGCTTATTTTTGGGAAAAAAATAACTCCCGCCTTTTTGCCATAACAGACAGTCAGGAGTTGAAAGCGAAAAAATATGAGTATTGTGCTCATAGAGACATTCTAAATGGTGAATATGAGCACTGCGAAACTCCTCTGTGTTGAAAAACCCGGTAGTTATGGTGGTTTGAACGTTTATATCGTAATTGACGCATATAAGAAAAAAAAACGAAAAAATTGCGCACCTAGAGAATTTGAAGACGAAGAAAATGAGCCCAGGTAGAAGTCTCTACGTTGATATTCATGGCAGTTATGGCTGCCCAAAAATTAAATTTTTTCGGAGGCAGATATCTTCAAGGTCATAAGAAAATGCAGATTAAAAAAAAGTTTCAATAGACTTCAAATATTCATAATATTTCCTAAAATCAAAAGATCACTCAATGATGTGAATTATTATCGTGCGCAAACAATCTTTTCAGTACCGTCCATTTCCCTGATTTTTTTCAGATTTTCATCCGATCGGAAAGTGTTTGTAATTCTCTCTTATTCCTCTCTCAAACTCGGGCGGCGTCAGACACAACGACTGCCTTAAGTGCTCGGCCTCGAAACGCAGCCGCTCCTCTCGATACGACCGATCTGTTTCCGTTGTACCGTCGCAAGAACTTCCACCGTATAGTTGTTAACGTAAGCGGTAGTTTTTATCGAACGGCGCGGGCCACTAAATATTCGTTCAAGGGTCAGAAGTTTCGAGAGCGCATTTTAATGTCGTTAGGGGAAAGGCAAAAGTTTTCCGCGCGGCTCGCGTATGGGATACGCGCGGGTGTCGCAAGAAAGCTCATTAGGCAGCGGCGCAGCGGAGACGGATAAAGCCTCGATGGGCTCCCTGTTGGCAACGAAACTGAAACGGCTTGTTGTACCGCGCGGCAGTCATTTTGAGCGCACACGCTAACGTCTTTCGCTTCATAACCCTCTTCTCATCTACGTTGAATTTCCTGTCGGGGCAAAAAAAGAACTTTAACGGATCCCATTCTATCACGAGTTTTATTAAGAGTAGCAATACACGTATTTGATGGGTCCTTTCCGAAGAGCTTTAACATATACGCGAGGAAATTTAACGATTTCCTTCTTACATACTCATTTTTACAGGTCTATAAATGACGGGATCAACGTAATGAAATTCTTTATTGGCTGTGACACGTTTTTTTTAATCTTATTCCACTGATAGCGTTATATCCATGTAGGTTTGACCGAACGAACGGAAACGTCCAAAGATCAGGGCTGCGTTGGGGTGACGATTGTTGAGTGGCCAATATTCGGCCAATGTTCTATAGAGTATTGAGTTGTCAATCGGTGGTTTGCCAATCCCAGGCCAATGTTTGACCGATCGTTGGTCGGCCGATTTAAGACCACTATTTGGCCGAGCAATGACCGCCCAATCGTCGATTGGCCACTTCGAGCTCATGGGCCGGTGGAACATTGACCAGGCAATCGTTGGTTCGCCGATTTCAAATCGATATTGGAAGCTTTCTTCCGAAAAACCGGGGCAGAATCGACCAGGCAAAAGTTCCGTGGATACGAGATCAAAATTGAAAGATAAAGTTTTCAGTCGCTATCGGAAAATTAAAAGTTTTGCGAAATGCGAACAGCCTCTTCAAGGACACTCACGTGTTCCGAAGACATCCGCTTCAATTTGTATAAGCTTCATAATACAGTCACTTTATCGGCGCGAAGCATCGAAAACCAAAATTTCTATCCTGAGCTACGGTCGGATCCTGTTACAATGCCGAAAGCTCAAATAATAAACTGCTAAAGCACTTCGGTAAGTTGAGCCGCTGCATCCCTCTTTTCACTGAAACTCCGTCAGCTTGAAAATGCTTCTCGCCCGAGTTCAAAAAGTTCAACGCGACGAAGAGAGATCGGCGAGACAAGCGTGTTACACGGCGCTCATCGCTGGAAGGAAAACCGCGTCGCGACAGGTTGAACGCGAGGTGGCGAAAGCCACCGGTTCTCGCCGGGACGCAAAATTCCAAGCCAATATTTTCCTCTCGAACCTCGGGGCTCCTCGTTTCTCTCTGCCGCAAACGGGGTAAAATTTTCCTTTGGAAAAGCCAAATATGGGAAACTCCGTAAAACACGAGGGGAAAAAAAAAAAAAAACACGATAGGGAAGGGAGAACAAATACGAGCGTTATCGACTCATCTGTCGGGGAGAAGTGAACATTTTTGGTGATGGAAAATTCACCAATTTTTTTTTTTCTTTTTTTTTTTTGTTACGGGGGTTCAAAGCGTTGCCGGTCGACGTCCTTTGGTTGTTAAGTCACCGATGCGCCTGACTCGGTCTCTCTTCCTCACCGCTCCACCACCGAAGCCGGCTGATTGGAAACGCTTTAGTCACGCCCCGGTGGATAGAGGACGCGTTACCCCGTTGCCGAGAGCTTGAAATCTCGCGGGGCTCGGTGGGAGAGCTCTCTTTGAAGTTTTCCCGACTCTCACCGCCCCCGTGCGCCGTTATGTGTCAACGAGTTTCTTTGGCCCTTTCCACTTGACGTAAACCTCTTTGGCCCCGGAGAACCGCGCTCAAACTACCTCCGGGTGTGAATTTTTTTTTTTTTTTCTTTTCTTGCGAAAATTTTTGAAATTACGAGTATGACGAAAAAGAAAAGTACGCGAACATGTGCCGCAATTGTAGAAGTGGCGCGCCCTTTTCGCCTTCTTCACCTTCTCCGTACGAACCGGATTTTTTTTTAATCGCCGTAAATTCGAATTTTTTCCACGTTCGCGCGCCGGACGAGAGTAAATAAGACAGCGGCGTGCACGTCTCGAAATTTTCTTAATGCGTTGCAACAACTTATAAATATCAGGAAACTCGTAATTCCGCTGCGTCTGCCCCGGCGAAGCTATCCTACAGCTAATTCGACGGTGAAAAAAAGAAATAGTTAGCGAACAATTCCCCCGGGTCAGTTACAAAGCTGTAACAAGATTAGGATCCCGATGCTGAAGTGTACAAACTTCGGAATAGGAGCCGTCGGGAACTCCCGCCAACGAGATTTCCGAGCCACTCGAGGCTCTTTTCTTGCTCCTCCTTCTACTGCCTCCCAACCCCATCTTCGCCGGCGATGTGTACCGAGTCAAACTTTTTACTTACCCCTATCCGGCGTTAACGGATCTTCTTGCAGGTCGCATCGCTCGTCAGACCGGTTCTGCGGTTCCTCTGGAACCTGAAAAATGCGTTAAATAAAAATAATTAAATCGTTTTTTTTTTCATAAACAAGTTTTCAAGAAAATCTCGAAAAAAACCAAATTCACGAAAACAAAGCTTCTTGAGGAAAAAAAAGATCCGCCAAAATAGGCGAGAGCGGGGCAAAACGGCATACCGGGGCAAAATGGTCTTCACGCACAATGGGACCAGAGAAGAATGGTCTTAGGGCAAAATGGGACAGCAAAAAAATCTACTTCGATGGGACTTTCTCTTGTCTCATCTTGCTCTAATTCTATCATACGGGGACTTTAGTTGACCGTTTCGTACCATTTTGCCCCGCTCTCCACTACTTCCTGATAAAAAGATGTATTTCTTCAATAAGAATCGCGAAATTTATTCGAATTTCGAAGTCATTTAGTTGGTATTGGTCGTTGCAGACCGAAATTGCGTTGAAATGTTTGTTCCGTCGTCGCGCGGTTGAATTAGGGTATTGTCGAGAAGATCGTCGGGTGCACGTTGGTATATCCCTTAAATCGAGGATTATTAGTAGGTAGAGGCGTTACAGTGGCTGCTTCAAACATAAGGGCGGTAATACTCGTGGCTCTTTACTGCATATTGCCGCAGTTTCATATTTCAGAGCGAACTGCGGAGGTGGCAGCGGCAACGGGCGCCGGTAGCGGCGGCCACGGTGTACAGGGAAATCGTTCTGGTTGGTTAAGGGGGCTAAACTTAGCGGTCTCTCTCTCTCTCCTTTCTCTCCCTACGTTCGTTCGCCTCTCTCTCTCTTTCCACCCCCTTTAACGTGTATCGCAATACTGCGGCGTGCAGCTTGCGGAAAGAGGACGATGGAGGATAAAGAGGTGAAAGGTAGAAAGCACACGCGGAGAGAAAGGAGGAAAACAGAGAGTCGAGTAGAGTGAGCGTTTCGAGTCCACGATTGTTCTCTCACGGTTAGTTACAGTTTCTTTCCCTTGCGACTTTTACCGGCAAATGCATTCTACACAAGGTCAATTCGACCAAAGAGACCGACGAATTTCCTGCGAAGCTTCGGCCGCTGTCTCGTCGTATACTCGATTTCGTCAGGATAAACTAATTTCAATCTGACGCTCTTCTCGCGAAAGTTGCAAAAGTTGCCAACCCCTGTTTTTCACACAAATCGCTCCCACACACGATCCGTTGATTGGTGAAAGCTCGTTTTTAGACCTCTATTCCTCTATTCGGGCGGAGGTAAACATGTGTAGAATCGAGTTGCGTAGAAAAGAGGAGTAGGGGAGAGCGGGGCAAAATGGCATACCGGGGCAAAATGGTATGAAATGGTCAAATAAAGTGCCGCGTATGATAGAATTAGGGCAAAATGGATCAAGAGAAAGTCCCATCGAAGTAGATTTTTTTGCGGTCCCATTTTGCCCTAATACCATTCTGCCCTGTTCCCATTGTGCGTGAATACCATTTTGCCCCGCTCTCCTCTACACCAAAATTAGGTTCTCGCGAGAGAAGCATCAATAAATAGATCAAAAATATAAACAAAATTTTTTAAAAATGGGGTTAAACTAAAATGTTGACCCCTCTATCAGGCGCAACGACGATTTTATATGCGCATGTAGATATTCGTGTCATCGCGGTGCACAAAATGTTGTAAATCAACGTAAAATCCGTAGATATGCGAGAGAACGTTTCAATCTCACGCTCGGCTGATCGAAAGATTCAAATAATTCTTTTCTGCCCGGAGGGCCTCTCGAAAGCCGTTAGAGCTCCTCCAACAGATACAGCCGAGAGCGAGCGAGGATATATACCGCCTTGAGGATTCTCTCTTCGATTCGCGTGTATAAAAAAGAGAAAAAAAATCGAGCATGATACCCGACGGGTAAAATCCACAAAATGGATTTACGAGCTGAATATCCCCCTTCATTTTCCACTTCATTATCTCGCCACTCTTTTTCCCTGATATTTCCATTAAACGGGACGCTTGCTCGTCAGAGACAAATATACCCGGAAAGCTTCCACGACGATTCGAGATAATACAGAGATTCGTACTACGATAGAATGATATTACAAACTAAAAAAAAAACCTTGAACATCGTACATTTTCGCGTTGCTTCCGCGTTAATTATTAATAATAGAGTTCGCTCACAATGCTTCCATTATGAGAAAATATGTATTGTATTTGTTTAGTACTTTCGTAGAAAAAACTTTGTAAATAACGTTAAAAACAATTCGAGGATGTTCGAATTCGATTCTCGCAATTTTTGCATGGATTAGTTAAATTATGAATTATGAATTATATCAAATCTTGTATCCGAGATAGAATATCATTTCTTTTAGACTTTTCAAAAAATTCAAGATGGAAACAAAATTGGATACCTGTATAGATTTTATCCAAATTCTGTACGGATCATTGGTTTACAATGGTTCAACTTTGTACCAAATTTTAGTCCGATATCTCAAAAAACGTGCCTGAACGACACTAACATTTTTTTCAAAGTTCTAAATGCCGGCAAAACTGAACAACTGCATAGATTTTGCTAAAAATTGAACCGAAGGCCGGAACTCGAACGTTCAACATGTGATATAAATTTCAGCTTGGTATCTGAAACCGCTTTCAAGTTACAAGATAAAATGATAAGCACATCCAAACGCTCTTACTAAATGCAATTTTTCCTCGTTTTGAAACATTCCGACCGCGTTTCCATGAAAACCTTGAAAATCCAATTTTTCCTCAAAGCTTCGTGAGAAAGCAAATAAAGTATTGTCACAAAAACAAAGCATCGCGTGTGAGAAAGCAAGAGAAAGCCACGAGCGTAAGCAATTTGGCTCGGGCAATGGACGACCTTCAAATGTTACGAGAAGGAATAATTTTTTATTCGTTTCCGGATTGGCCAATTTTCGTGACGACCGGACATGCTCGGAGCGTTGCGAGCGCAAGGGAATCGCTAAAATCTCGGCCGGGAGAGCTTCCGATTCGTAGCGGCCGGAAGTGAGAGAGGAGAAGGTTCGGGAGAGAAGAGACCGGAGGCGTGTGTGTCTCGCGGTGAATTCGGTGCTCAAGTTAATTCGGTGAAACCGAGTGGAACAACCGTATACAGGACTGGCTACCGGTGCGACAAACACCGGTAGCAGTTGTCCCGGTTCTCAAAGTTACGTCGGGCGCCGGGATTACAGGCGGGAGAGGCTCGATTAGTACAATTTGCCACGAGTGCCGGTAGGCAATTGCCATATAAAACCCCGGCACGCTCATATGGTTACGACCTGTATATACAAACTCCGTACACCGGCTATTCGGTACAACGTGCACATCGTTTGCCGAACAAACTCGTCGAGTTTCCACTAATTAAAGAAAAATTTTCACTGATTTTTTGCTTTTCCCCGCTTTCGTCGGTCTTTTGCTTTCGTTAGCGAGCAAAAAGAGAAAGAAAAAAATTACTGAAAACTCGCAGCTACAAAGCTACTCGAAAGTGCGAGAAATAAAAATGCAACGAGTATAATGCAGCGTTGGAGAGCGCGCGCACGGAGTGTTGCGTTGCTTTGAGACGAGAGCGAACGCGGATTCGCGGACGAGGGAGGAAGCGAAAGGAAAGTTTACGGCGCGGTGGCTCGGTTGAGCATGTGCGCGCTCTCATTATGCGAAGAACCGCAGCGAAAAATCCTCAATGAAAGGTTGGCGCGCGAGCTTTTTCTTGACACACGCGCGCGGCGCGCGACAAAAGCCATCGATCCGTGGAGCTGCGTTTGCCGACCGACCGCAATCAAAACGGCGAACGGTAATCGGCTAATCTCGACGATTGAAGAACGTGCGTTCAAACTCGATTCGTTGCGGACCAATTGCGAGCATTCCATTAATTTTCTTTCGGGTCTTCGTTAATCGTGGATACACGCGAAACTTCGGGTAGGGGAGAGCGGGGCAAAACGGCATACCGGGGCAAAATGGTATTCACGCACAATGGGACCAGGGCAGAATGGTATTAGAGCAAAATGGGACACCAAAAAAAATCTACTTCGATGGGACTTTTTCTTGTCCCATTTTGCCCTGATTCTATCATGCAGGGGACTTTATTTGACCATTTCGTACCATTTTGCCCCGGTATGCCATTTTGCCCCGCTCCCCCCTGATTCTATCATACGGGGACTTTATTTGACCATTTCGTACCATTTTGCCCCGGTATGCCATTTTGCCCCGCTCTTCCCTAAGCTTTTTCGTTCGTCGTTTTCTCAGAATGCTTCGCGATGGCGGTCGCTTTTTGTTTCTCCTTGCGAAATCGTTGATTTCGCGATCGGCGGGCAGGCTGAAGCAGTATAATGGAAGCGTTACGAGAACGCATCACGCGAGATCGTCTACTCGGTAGGCATCCTCATTCGGGGAGGGGCTATTCGTGTTCTCGATTCTCATTTCCGGCCGCCAAGCTTCTCACGCTCGATTACCTTTACCTTTCTTCGCTCGCGGATGGGCCGGGAGGGAGTAAATTTAAACTTGTACTTGGTTATCAAGAACTATCGCATCGTTCACGGTCCGTCGCGGTCGTGAAATTTTTACTTCACGATGAGACGCCGGCCGTGCAGTGTCGGTGGCAAAAGAGAATGCGGGCGAATGCATAGATATACGTATACATATTATTTATATAGAACGGAAAGTAGGGGGAAAATGGGCTGCTTTAACGATTCATGAAATTTCGCCGACAAAACACATATTTCTGGCGCTTTTCTACGCTCTAGTAGGGACAAGTCCACTTTCCCGCACAACACAAAAGTACACATGTAAAAGTACACAGCGCGTATGAAAGTGTCATAGATACATTTTTGTATCGACAAAAATCCATGGATTTTTAGAGCTGTCCGATTACTCCTACTTTCTTTTGTGAGTGTGGAAAATTCTACTTTTCGGCACTAGCGTGTGGAAAAGTGTACTTTTCGGCACTAGCGTGTGGAAAAGTGTACTTTACTACTTGAGAATCGAAAGTTTTCAAAATTTTGAATATTAAAAAATTATTAAATATGAATTCTAGGGTCGGTCCATTTTACCCCACTATCCCCTATACATCTATACGGCTTGTATATAAGATGAAGAATAAAATGAGAAGCACCGTTAAGAGGAATCGACGAAGTTTTTTCGCATCGTATCGTTCATTCAATGTCCTCGGGGCGCACTCGACCGTGCAAAGTACGACGACGATGCTTCCACCCCGATATAGATATACGCGAATCTCGTTTCGGGCATTCTCGACCACCTATTCGTGTTCAACGGTAACAAAAAACTTGATACGCTGATCGACAAACTTCTTCGGTGAGCCTCAGCGCCGAGTGCTCCGGATACGTTTCATGCTTCTTTCCTTTCCTCGCCTCTTCGCCGTTCGTTCGCTTTTCTCTTTCGCATCCGACAATTCGTTTCAATGTTACTCCGACGATATTTCGCAAACGAAATTGATCGTGGCGTCTTTGTACAATAACAAGCGTCGTTAAGTAGGATCGAAAAATCTCGCCGCGGGAGATACGAATTTACAAACAAACGGATAGGCGAGGAAAAAAAAGTCGAGCGAAACAGCGAAGGAACGGCTGTTCAAACAAAACGCGAAAAAGAAGACCGCATCGATTTCCCATTGAAAAAAAGCGGTTAATTTTCGAAAGGGGAATGAGAAAAGGGAAAAGTAAAAAAAAAATACCGAAGGCGATATACGGGTGAGTACAATAGAAACGTATTAACTGCAATAACGAAGAGGATGAAGGAAGAGAATCCGATTCTGGCGAAAAGGGAAAAAAGGGGAAAAAAAGATCGCTCTCTCGTGACTCCCGCATCTCTCTAGGCTGTAGCGGGTTCTCGTTTCGAGACCCATTGCTCGCTAAGTGATCGTCGCTGTTCACAAAGACTAGTCTTTCACGTGGAAACGAGAAAACAAGAAAGAAAGAAAAAAAAATCTATATATATATATATATATAAGAATAAAGTATTGAAATAAAATAAGTAAACCGAGACGTTCGCTTTGTGGAAAAACTCGAAAAGGACTTCGGGGAGTTGTATCCCGTGTAGAATAAAGCCAGTACTATACAATATCGAGACTTCGCGTACCCGAGAGAGCTTCGAAGTATTTAATTATTCTCAAAAAGCCCTCTGTTTTCATTGGTATCAATAATACAAGACTGAGTCTCGATAACTCATTCATCCGTCGCTATCGACGTAACTCGAATCCGGCATTTTCTCGGCCATTCTTTTCTTAGCATCGATTCGACACTATTTGTCTTTCAACGAAACAAATCGTTTGATAGAAAGAACGGAGAAATTCGAATAGCTTGCCATTTTTTTGCTTCCTCAAAAAGCTTTGCTTTGGTGAAAAAAAATTTTTTTCCACGTTTTCATGTGAACGTGTTCAGAATGTGCCAAAACGTCGAAAAATCACATTTAGAAAAAATGTCCGTGTGTGTGTACGTGCGCATAATTTTTCCTTATAACTTGAGGAGGGTTTCCGATATCAAGCTGAAATTTCTACTACATATTGAAGAGGCAATTCCCCTTCTTTGATCCAATTTTTAGCAAAATCTGTGCAGTTGTTGACTTTCTACGACATTTTGAATTTTTTCAAAAATTTCTGAAAGCGCAACAACGTTGTTGATGCCATCTTTGCGTAAACTAACAAGTGAAAATCAACAAATCACAAAACAAAGCTTCTTGACGAAGCCAAAAATATGTTAAGCGTAATTTCATACAAGCAGAATTGGGTAGACCATGATAAGGAAAAGAGAGAAAACGCTACAAAAATGTAATTGTCAGCTTTTTTGTATACTTGGAGGATCGCGCCCTTGCTTATTGCGTTAATTCTCGTCTCTGATTCAACGTGTACCAATGTATGGCCTGCATTTTTTTCCTTCTCATCCTCGGAGTTAGATAAATAAAGAAAAATATATACATACAAAAAAAAAAAAAAAAAAAAGATCGATAATACACGTCTAGCATTTCGCGCGAGATTCCATCTTCCACACGAATTCTTTCCTCGTATTCCGCAGCTGCTCGGAGGGAAAATTGAATTGATTCGCTGGGTGCGAAGCCTCTGGCGCGTGTGCTTACATCTCGCACGCCTGGACCATATACACTACATACACCGTCGTCACCGCACCTTCCTCCTCCCCCTTCTCTTCCAGCGCTTGCGAGAGAGAGAGAGAAGGGGTGTGTGTGGGTGAAGAGTGTGTGATATGAGGAAGAAAGTTTCCACCCCCGTGGAGCGAGAAGCCTCCGTTGGTTGTACATCTCACACGTTGTACAATATATAAGTACATACGCCGTACCTATACGTACCTTCATTGAATTCGGAAGCAGCAGGTCGTTCGCCCGAGCTTCTCGCATTCTTCGCAACACAGTGCCCGGCACTATGTCGCATATATTGTATATATATGTATACATATATGGATATAAAACGTAGTCTATATATAACTCATATATCTCATTGCACTGACTCCACAGCAATAACGCGAGAAATTTTGAATTCCTCTGGAACATCGAACCGGGTAGCAATTCTTCGCGAATGGCTTTCTATTTTCTCCACTCGGATAAACGACACAATTGAATCAGAAAAATCAAAAAGTCGACAAACGGTATATTTATTCGCGGGTATGGAATTAATGTGGTTGGTAACACGCGAGGAATACAATTTTATGTGGTAAAAAATGATTTGACCCTTCGCGGTCTTTGACCCGCGGTCAAAATGACCTCAAGCGCAACTTTGGGCCAGAATTAATAGCAGTTGTTGGCTCTCAAAGGACAAATATTGTATGTGATATTAGTAAAGAAGTGGGGGAAAATGAACCGTTTCTTGCTTTCTTCAAAATCTAATAGCGCAGCAAATAATGAAGAGACGAGACTTTCGTATTATTCTAATCCCGCGCGTATTTCGTTAAATTGTACAACGTTTCGTGATGTTTTATACGCGTTATTTGCAGCTCACGTATCAGCGGGCTGTTTTACGAGATTGAGATATGTGCGCATAGTTAAAAAGTGAAGCAGACGAAAAAGTGAAGTAGACGCAGCAGCGGCAAACTCCGTCGCAAGCAAGTTGTAATGCTTACCGAAGCAGTTCGAGTTTTAAGTGTTTACCCGTCAGCGTTTAACAAGATGAGGCTCCGAATCCGGCAGACATTCTGCATGGCTATGCCATTACCGTCTCTACTCTAGAGACGGACGATGATCTTTTCGCGTCTTGAGTAAATATAATGAAATTAATGAAGACACCTCCACTTCCTCACTGTATTGACCTTTCTTGCGCTTGCCGGCTGTGCGCTGTGGATATTTCTAACTGAACAGTAGTTCAATCTCAGTCTCTAATCACCGAGACGAAATGTCCGGGTTTCGAAGCGAAATTAAAGGACTACGCATCGAATTCCGGATCGAACATTTTGATTGGCGCTTTCTCAAAAAATATGCGCCTCAAATCGTGTAGTGTCATAGCCCTCTCGATAATTTTTAAAAAACAACAGTAAACTTTTTAAAGTTTTTGGCGTCAAGTACAGGTATCTCTTGAAGATAGTCGAATCAGCCGAATCATGGCGATGGCAATTCAAAAAATCTTCCGCAACCGGGAGATCGATAGTCCGATCGTGAAAGACGCGCCGCTGTGACCGTGTAGGGGAGAGCGGGGCAAAATCGCACACCGGGGCAAGATGGTACGAAATGGTCAAATAAAGTCCCCCGTATGATAGAATTAGGGCAAAATGGGACAAGAGAAAGTCCTATCGAAGTAGATTGTTTTTTCTGTCCCATTTTGCCCCAATACCATTGTGCCCTGGTCCCATTGGGCGTGGATACCATTTTGCCCCGGTATGCCGTTTTGCCCCGCTCTCCCCTATATTTCCATCGACAAATTTACGCACTCAAATGGGTCCAATCTTGGTGAAAAAAAGGATTGCGGTGTATGTCTGCTTTACGTCAGCGTCGATACGCGGATCGTAGAAAAGCGTAGATTCTCCAGATTGCGCTATCCGCCCGTCGGCGCGCTATCTATGCTCTGGAAAGAGTTATGTGTGCCTCATGTTTCTCCCGGTGACGCCCGAACGGGTATGAGAATCCGTCGAATCCTTCCACGTCATTTCTATATAAGCCAGCATGCGGCGTAACGCTGGAGCTTTTACGATTTCGCCAAATCCAGCCCCTTTACTTGCCCGGATGCCGGATCGCAAAGAGAGACGAAGGGAATTGGCAAAGGCGCGCGCGAGGACTGCGTCGCGTCACGCGATTCTGATAGATTTTTGTCCAATCCCGCACCGTCATACTGCGGTGATGCAGCCACTGCGCGCGTGGCTATGCCGATCTTTACGAGCTGCGACGAAGAGGCGATGCCCCTATGAGGGATTCGTCTGCCCGGTACACCAGCGCAGAAAATGTTGATCAAATCACCCCGTCGTTTCTTCCGATTCTCTTTGTCTCTGTGCCGACGCCCCACCTAAAGGATTCAACCTTGGCGTCGGTGGTGGGGCCTACGACCAGGTTACCTTAGCCCCCAGGGTTGGAATAGCTCCCCCCGGGAGGTGGGCGGAAGGACTCCGGGATCAAACTAATAGAATCCACGGGCGACAGTATGTTCTCACTTCGGCTTCCTCCTGCTGTCGTCCGAGTGGCAAACCTGTTCCACTCATTAAATTACCGTGCTGGGGACGCAGACGATATGGTGGAGAACATCCTCAATGTAGCGCTAGAGGTGCACGCCATATCCGAGAACTCGAGGTAGAGATTTACAGGTACTACGGGCAGAATTACAAGCTGGGCCCATCAGGTATTTGACTGTGAATATCATAATGATTGGCGTGCCTGGGCCACGGCGATAATTTGGGAAGGTCCACTTCGGGTGGAACCCGCATGATGAGAAGAGGCTTCTGCCGGTCGCTTGCGGCCGGTGTCGACCTCTCCGATGATTATTTTTGCTGCCTCGATATCACGAATATTGAGACAGCAGAGCGGGATCGTAGTGGCGGTGCTGGATTTCAGGCATCGCAGAAGGAAAAAGTGAGAATCAGTACTTCTCGCGAGAGTCGTTGCATTTTAAGGTAGATAGCCTAAGTAGGGTTCACCCTTAAGTGGGTGAGGTACCAGCCGATCTAGCCCTCGAGCGAACTTCGGACACATTAAATTGTCTCTTTGCCGACGTGTTTTATCCAAAAGCCCACGAGATTTCGGTATTGATTTCCGCATCGGTTCTACGTGCTCGCGAGATCCAAAATTCGGCATGGAAAAAAGAAAACGTTAGAATTCGATCCGGTGCCGATTTATTTTGTATCCAACCGATTCTCTTTCTTCAACCGAGAGAAACCCTCATCCGCGTTTACCTCCGAATCTCTAATGGAATACGCAATGGATTTCCGTTCGAGGATGTACCAGCGCGAGGGTGTCGAGAATACGCTATAGCCCGTGGTATTAGAAAGCCCGATCGAATGCTGTATCTCCGTTCGCCCGAAGATGTCGAAGTTTCCCATACACAAAATAGAAACGCCCAACGACGGAATAGCTTTTACGTAGCGGGACGTGGTCTTGTATGGGTTCAGCGACACGTAAAGCACATTCTGCGAGATGAGATAGAACCATATATGTCGGTTACCGTAGCGTCTCGCCGTTCCTTAGATAACGCAACTTCGCCGGTACACTTCACTTCGGTGGCGGCAAACCTATCTCGAACAACTCTAACAATTGCAAACTGCGGCTGTCTTCGGAACTTCGGCACACGACGGTTCGGTGCTTCGCGCGAACGGGGCGTCTCGTAACTAGCGATTGCGCAAGGTCATACTCACTGTTAAACAACTTTGCCAACTATCGCGTTAGAACTTAGTGCTTTTTTTTACTCCAATTAAGCTCAACCGAATGGCAACTTCGCTCGCGCTAGAACTTTGTGCCCTTTTTTGCTTCAATCAACATCAACCAAATGGCAACTGCGCTCGGTTTTCTGAGGTCTGAATACGAATTTGCCGGCTTTTGGACGACTTTGAATCTTCCACTGGCCTTCTTTTCTTCGATACGTCAAGCATTACGCAGATTAAACGAATTTCAAGCGGGAATTTTTTGCAAAATTCCAATTTTTTGCAAAATTCCAATTTTTTGCAAAATTCCAATTTTGCTGCTCTTAAATTTATCTTCCGCGTAAGCCAAAAGCTCGCGTATTCCACTCGTCCCAAGGACCGATGGCAAAGTGATAATAATTTTTTCTGCGAATATTCCCGTGTGTTCCATCCCAGCTGGAAGCAGATGTGCCTCTCCGAGAAACTGGCAAATTCCGACGATATACACGTACATTTCGCTCGCATAGCTCTCGTTTGTTCGGGTTTCGGTCGGAGCTTTCTCTCCGGTCGCACCCTTCTCTCATTGCTCCGAAGCGCAAAAGTCTACACCGTCGAATATAGGTCAAAAGGAGCTTTCGTGCGAGCCCGGTGACAGCTTCGCCGCTGCTACTTTCGCGATGCACTCGCATCAACCTGACGGTGCTTCATTTACATACGCGTCGTTCGCTCCGCGCCAACCGAGACGGAAAAGCCAAGGAGGCCGGCCTCGTTCCTTCGATCGTACAGACACGACGGACTCTATTTTTTTTTTTTTTTCAATTTCTCACGAATGTACTCGAAAGTTCTCGTAACCACTCATCGACGGTCCGACAATACTGCCAATTCAAATTCCATAAGGCTCTTATCATTGACGACTCGGAAATGCTTTGTCAAACTTGTTTTATAAGAAGAACCGACGATAAATGTATAACAAATGAGCCATGACATAGCAATGTAAAAATTTCGAAGCTTTTTGCACTCATTTTTCCACGTCGAATTATTTCATAAATTCGACTTCGAAAGAAAAATGCATTACGAACAAATATTTGCCATACATATTTCGCCTCTAAATTTGGCTCTCGGAGCTGTGTATATTTTCATAAATTTCTCGTCGCAACGATGCGAGGAAAATTCATAGAACCTGTGTAAACAAAAAATATACGACTTCGACGCAGTAGATTGTACGAAGCTCTTCGGTCCGTCAATGCGAGACATAAATCGGATGTATTCAGTCGAGCGGAATTCAACCGTTCGTTCCCTCATATCCAGTCCGGGAATTCCATTTCGCGAAGTGAAATCTTCGTCCCGAAATTCACCCTAACGTCATCTTCGACCCTTTCGGGATCTTCTCCGTTCGTATCTCACTGTGCCGTATAAGCGGCTTCTTAATCCTCTTCTTTGGCGGATTTTCGTTGCTTCGGCGCACCGAGTGCAAACCCGTGTTTACATTTGTCCATCCATTCTCGGGATTCAACTTTATCCGTTTATTGCCCCTCTTTCCTATCTCTATACGCATTCGTCTAGGCGGACTCGCGGCCCCTTCGCGATTCCCCGCCGGATCTTCGATTTACAGCCCGGATTCTCGCACTGGGTCAGCGACGTACTTTACCTCGGTTCGTATGAAAAAAGCTACAAACCTGGCTCCAAATGGGGGCAAATATTTTCTTTTGTGTCGCGCGCGTATTAAAGGGGATAAAAAAATGAAAAAAACGAATAAAAGCTATCGTTAAAAAGTAAAACCATGTGAAAAATAATAACTTTCATCGAAGGTAAAATACCAAATTTTTTCGAAATATTGAAAAAAATTTAATTCAAATTTTTTCTAGATATTAAATGATATTTCTAAAATTATTTTCGCCGTTTGGGAACATTTTCAACACATTTTTTGCGAAGCCTCGATCTTTTTCTTTACCGAAACGAAGCTCCACGGGGAAGCAGAATATAGGGAGTATTCTTCTCCGGTGTCGGTATTATATCGTCAACGAGAGGAGTTGAAAGTTACGACGATGTGTATTATACCGTGAAAACGTATAAAACTTATGTGCATAAAAACCGAGTTGAAACCTGCGTCGCGCAGATTACAAAAGCTTCGTTGAGATCTTTCCGACCCGCTGCGTACCTCACTCACATTCCGCGCTCTCTTCTCTCGCCGGGCGTTTCTTCACCCTCCTCTGTGGCAGGTAATTCCACGATATTCCATGTAATTTAAAGTCGGCCCGGCTCAGCGGAGCTTTGGAATAAAGGACCTTACGAAGTGTATGTATATCGAAGGTTGAGAAACAGGAGGTCCCCCAAAACAAAAAGTGAAAAAAAAAAAGACAATTTACTACATTGGGGGAGAAAAAATTGACGATCGATGGGAATATAAAGAAGAATTCGGCAAAAATATCAATATCGATTATAGTTTTGAAATTCGTAAATTTATACACAATTAAAAGTACGACAGCTTTGTCGCACAGGTATCGCACAATACTTTTTGTAACAAGTGGACGAGAAGCACCAAAACGCGTGCGAGAAGTACCGACTTATCGCACTCTCGCCACGCCACTCTCGGCAGGCACGCGAAGCAGCACTTCTCACGCACGCGTTGCAAAAAATGTATTTCGCGAATTATAAATGGATTGTAAAACGGAAAATCCGTAAATAAATAATTATTATAAAATGACTTTACACTTTGAAATTACTTTATAAAATTTGCCGTGCGATCATTCCCAGACAACACTGGAGGGTCCATTAGTAAAAAATTATCGCTCTACTTTTGAACACGCATTTTCAGGCTTACGATGTCCAAAAAAGCATTCGTTATAGAAAACTAACAACAAGTTCATAATAGAACACAATACTATGGTATTGAAAGCAAGCAGGTCTTCAGCCCGTTTTAGTTTGTTAGTGGTAATCGACTTTTAGATTGTCATTAATAATACTTAACAATTTTCGAGTCTCATTAGGGAGCGTCATTTAGAGTCATATTAAGGATTACTTTTTGAGCCTTATCTATTATTACCTTTTAGAGTCTACCGATAGCAAACATTTGTTGACCTCAATGAGTATTGAAAAATAGAATATTGTACAAGATCTCTAGTAACGAGACTCTAAAAGAGGGTCACGATATGCTTGACAAAAATCCTCTATATTTGGTGTCTTCTACAGTTACTCAGTAAAAAAGACGTTAAGTAGAATTGAGGCATTCCGAGCACGAAGTGTTCATTTCGCATAAGTTCGACGAAAGTGAGAGAGTCTTGCAAACACTTCTGGATGGTATAAAAATCGGAAAAAAATTATGCATGTTACAGGTATTGGAAAGATTAATTCTACATAATAATAATTCCAAAATGTTAATAGCAAAGTGATGAAAAAAAAGTTGTTCACCAAATTTCTCGGTAACGCAGCTTCGTTTTTATATGAAAACGATTCGGTCATTTTTCTGGAAACGTATGAATTTTTACCGCGGAAAATAAAAAGAAAATATTTGACCTTCCACCAAGATTCAAGATTTTACACAAACGTTATTCTGAATTTGCGTAACATATTTTATTCTATACCATTCAACGTGTGAAGAACGCGAGTTAAGTCGTTGTCTTTAACGTCCGTCGATGCACGGGCGCCGACACCGCACGGTTCGACTCGGTCATATTTTGTTGGGGGAAAAAAAAGTATGTCACGATGGGGAGGATCGGTGGGTCTGGGATTCGGTATGGAAACAATTCCCGGTACGGGAGCTATAGCGGTGAAGGAGAAAAATAAGTTGCGAAAAAAAAAAAAAACAAGTGGAAAGAGAGCCCCGCCGCGAACGCGACGAGAGCGAAAGACACCCGAAGCGACGACGTAGACAGTCGTGAAAGCCTCGACGTGTTTGTCTTTCGCGGGCTTGGCCCAGCGCCGGTGCAATGAAGTCGGAGACACCGGGGCTAAGGTGGGATCCTCGCGTCGCACCGCTCTTCGGATGACTCGCGCTCCGTTTCTCGGCACATATAGACCCGGAAAATGTAAAGGAGGCGCGAGACCTCGTATATATGCGCTCGCCATCCACTGTCGGGACAAAAAGAAGACGCGAAGGAATGAAAAGACGAGGAGCGCGAAGAAGAAAGATAAAATGAATATGCATTATAAGAAAATGGAAAGTCGACGGTGGGACGAGTCGTGCGACCACCGTGCGAATAAAGTATAACGCCAACCGCGGCACCAGCCATTTCCTTCCTTCCGCTCTCTCTCGGGCGTTAAAGCGCCTCTGGAAGGGGACAAAAATTAAGTGCTCGAATTTTACCCTTCTAATAGCTACCGTAACGATACAATATGTAAGGCGCAAAAAAAGTTCATGCAAATCAAATTTTTCATTCATAAATTAATCAGATTTTTAGGACTTTCGAAAATGGCAAAAAAAAATATAAAAAATTGTAACGAATACAATCTCGAATTTCGGCTGGATCGTTCAGAATTTGTCACAGTTGCTGTTGTTAAACTGCTTCTTGTTAAATTTTTTTAGTGTCAAGGAAAGTCCGAGGGAAGAAAACATTTCTGTTAATAAATTGTTCTCTCATCTTCACTGGTGAGAAAGAAAAAACCAAATGGGTTATCGAGTTTGCGATTTCAGACGTTGATATGCGGCAGATATGATTTGAAAATCGTCGTGACGGTGCATAAATACGACGAGCCACGATATCGTCGGATTTCGATCAATTTCACCGCTCGCACTTCGTCGGAAAATAGCGAAGAGCAAAGGGTGAAACCGGGCGGTGAAGAGAAATCCGATTCGTCGAGATTCCCGTGCTCTTCGTGTGGGGCGGAGGTCTCTTATCGTTCGCTCCAACTATACGTGAAAGCTAGTAGATTAGCCCAACGATGGATGCAATGGCACGTGGCATGATAGAAGGACGGCACACCACTTCCACTTCCATCTATTCTCGTGAGACTCGGCGCAGCCGTGCGGCAAGCATACAGTTCTATGAGGTTTATCGTCTCTCGCCTTGGCTGTACCAACGCCGATGCAAACTTTGCATTGCGCCTCCAATGCGTGAAGCGCAAAGAATGATTTTCGAAAAACTTAGGAAGATTCCGAATAATTAAATTTCATTATTGATAAATTGGAGTAAAAAACAGCAAAGGAGAAATTAACGAAAAAGACATAAATGAATGAATAAATAAATGAATAAATAAATAAATAAATAAATAAATAAATAAATAAATAAATGAATAAATAAATAAATAAATAAATAAATAAATAAATAAATAAATAAATAAATAAATAAATAAATAAATAAATAAATAAATAAATAAATAAATAAATAAACAAATAAACAAATCAAATTTAGCGGAAATATATTTTTACATCAGCGCAACTGCAACTCGCTGGTTCGAGTATGTTTCTCACGGCCACAGAGCCGGTAGAGTCGAATTACCGAAGCGGCCGTACCGCCGCGGCCAACTCGGCACACATCCAGTGTCAGTTCGCCTCGCGCAGCACAACCGAGACTCGCTGATTATTGGGACGTTTAACTTTGGCAATGTAGTCGACGTCGAGGGTCGTTTATGTCTGCCCGGTTTGCGGCCAGCCCTCCCGAATCGAGGGCGTGCAAGGGAGAGTCGTCGAGGAAAGCTTCGAAGTAGACCCTACTGGCCTCGTTACGAATCGCCTGTAGAGATCCGATTACGTTCTCCGGACTATCTCCGCTACTACTATTTCGCTACTAACTATCAAAGTAGCAGCACTCCTGTATAACGACGCAATTCCGTAATACGTGCCGAGAGCGCACCGAGACGGTAGATCGTTCTCCGGGTTATCATTCGCCCGCTCAAATTTCACTCCGGTTTTCGACTACGAATTGTCGCGAGTCTCGTCCCTCAACATTCCTCCGAAGTTTAATTCTACTCTAACTTCATGAACGAGTGAAAACCGTCCTCCGATCGAACGGGTACTCGAAGCACTTGCCTCTCGACAATCTATCACGAAATTTTTGCACTCTAACTAAAAAGTGGCTTTGTGAAGCATTTTGTCGAAAATAAGAATATCATTTCCCGTAAAGCACTTAACGATGACGCACATATATACAGAAATATTTATAAAAAAATAATACCAAGAATAATTGATAAAAACAATAATATCACAGTATTAATAATGAATGATATCCAATATCATTGTCATTATAGTCGTATTATATATATTTCGATAATTTGAGAAATTTACGACAGCGTTCGAAAAAAGTGACAATCGAATTCGCAATTAGTGACAAATCCGGATGAAATACAATTTATGCGCGTTAAAATCTCGCGGAGTTGAATATTTCGAAAAATAGTTCTCATCGCGATTATTAACGAGTGAGAATGTATATTCTCGTGGATTATCGTAATGCTTCATTCGAGTTCATCGGGCGGCGCGTTCGCGATTGATTTTCCGATAATCCTCCGAGCGGCGACGTCCCGAGCCATCGGCCATCGCGCAGCGTTCTATAATTGATTGACCGTTAAATTCGCGACACAGCATCGGCAAGCGCAAGGCGTCGGCCGAATATCTCCGCGCCTCTGCGAATCGAATGAATCACTCTGCCGTGATTTCTGCACGGAAGCGCAAAACGTTATCCGCAGAATCCGCGCCGAGGGCGAGGGGGTGACATCGGCGGGCGACGTCGTCGGTGGATGCTCCGCTGTGCTGACAATCCGAGGTTACTTCGAGAATAGTTAATGCCCGTCGCTCGAATCGCGACGCAACCGAGGCTTTGTACCACGGTTTTGATCGAGCCTCCCTCTCTCGTTGACGTTATAACTACAGTTATAGCCTTGCGCGCATAACGTGATCGCGACCGTAACAAGACTCGTCGCACAATTTAATTATAAACCCTCAGCAATTAAGTAACTCGATGCTCGTTCGACGATAACCCGAGCTCCGTATCCCTTCGACTCGCGAAACTCGAGCGTTCACAAATTTCGCGCTTTTATCGCTTCCGCGTAACATCGATGAAAATAAAAAAAAAAAAAAATTTTGTAAAAAACGACACCAAGTATCGTTTTTCATATTTTTACAATGGAATCTGAAATTTTCACATAAAAAATAATACAAATTTTCGGGCTCTCCGCGTGAATGTATAACTGCAAAAAAATACTGGCAACCGCATTCGACCTTTTCTGCATGACTAAGCCTCGAGCGAGAGGATACAGCATTATGGGGTGAACTGTGCCTCGGAGCCGACAGGTATACAGACCGAGTGATAACGCGCTCGCCAATGGTCAGAGAGCGAAGGGAATAATAGGGGTGAACGAGCGCTCAAATGCTCCTCGGCTCTGCCAGAGGTCTCCCGACCATCCAGCCGGTCGCATTGAAAGCCGGAAAGAGATTTAAAAAAAAAAAACTACTGTGGATCGATTGCGAAAGAGAGCCCGGCGTAACGATTCCGGTTCGTTGTGTGTACCCCTCGATATATTAATGGTGCTATGTGCTTCGATGCGCGTACTTTTATCCACCCCCCCACCAACCTATCCGTGCTTTCAGACTCGCACTCTTCCACGTGCCGCTCTTCCACCCGGCTCTCTTTTCCCTTTTTCCACTCTTTCACTCGGCTCACTTAGGAGCATGCACAGGGAGCCAAAGCTCCCAAATGCTTCGAGCTCATCCGTTTTCCGTTAGCTACAGGATCGCCAGCCGAAAAGTGCACCGCGCAGTCCGTCCCTCCACCTCCCCGCCCGCTGCGGTTTAATTCCACCTGATTTATGAATGAGAAATCGCGAGAAACTTAGGGAAACGGGCAAATGCATCGCACCCAGCCCCAAAACTACCTCGAGCCACTCTCTCTTCGCTGCCCTCCCTTTTTTTGGGTTGAATCCGGCCACAGCAATGTCGCAGACGAGTCTCCGATTCGGCACTCCTTTCGGCGCAACGTCTGCAACTCAGAAGTGTAGGGGAGGGCGGGGCAAAACGGCATACCGGGACAAAATGGTATTCCCGCACAATGGGACCAGGGTAGAATGGTATTGGGGCAAAATGGGATAGCAAAAGAATCTCCGATGGGACTTGCTCTTGTCCTATTTTGCCCGAATTCTATCATATGGGGGACTTTATTTGACCATTTCGTACCATTTTGCCCCGGTATGCCATTTTGCCCCGCTCTCCCCTACTTTGCATTTCTGTAAACGTGCTTGAATCACGGAGTTCTATCGTAGAACTGTGACGATTATTTGTAAAGTATTTTCCGCTTTTCACGCAGCAGGGCATACCGATTTTTTGCAAACTAACAATCGCCTCTAGCGATTTCCCAAGTGAAAATTGAAGTACATCGTGAAACGCGCTTCAACAATCTGTGGACCGATAGTTCTCGAAACTCCAGCTCTATAGTCGAAAAAAAAATCTCATATCGAATTCACCCGCGGATGCCGCGCGACCGATTTTTTTTTTCGTAATTTCTCGCGTTTCGCTAAAACTATTTCGAACGCGGAAACAATAGTGTATAAACCGATGCGAGAGGATATACAATTTATGAACGTGCCCGACGAGTGTGTTCTGTCGCATGCGAGAAAAAAGAAAATTCCCCGCCGACGATTTCTATACAGTGAAAAAAATGGAAATGTGGAGGACTGGAAAACAAAATCGGCAGAAATCGCAAAAAACCAATTCTAGCGCAGTTACAACAACACATCGTATAAATATGTAGTACACCGGCGTATCGCAGCAACGAAGTGGAGCGTTACGAAGGGACGCTATTATTTCCGGCGGAGAGAAATTCCAACGCCGGCATATATTTCGAGTTGGTCGAGAAAAGTCGTTTCGCTACCGGAACGAGCTTCCAACGAACGGAAGCATGGTAATGCCGGTTATAGTACGCCCACGCTTCTTTCTGTAGCTTTTTCAGGGGTGGAGTCGGGGGCAAAATGGACCACCGAGGTAAAATGGGCCAGGCAAAAACGGCGGCAATACAAGGTAAGATGGGCTGCTCCACATCTTGTTTGACTTCAAAAATCGCTACGCAAATAGCGTTAAAATGGGCCAGGCAAAAATGGCGTCAATACAAGGTAAGATGGGCTGCTCCACATCTTGTTTAACTTCAAAAATCGCTACGCAAATAGCGATAAAATGGGCCAAAAGGTTTCAAGGAGCACACCTTGAGAAAGAATCGACGTCACTTTGCTTGAGGCACTTCAGGGGCATGTCCAGGATGTGGTTGATTTGGTGGAGTTGATGCAACTCTGGTGCAGAATCCGATCAGGTTTAGGTAGAAGTGCCTGACGAGATAACTCCGATTTGTAGTGAGGAAAACTTATGCCAACTTGATCAGCCTTATGACTTGTCGATTCTGCATGTCTGAGCTGGGACCCTGCAGTCCTATTATCTTTGAAGCACCTACTATCTTCCCCGACCACCTCCACTACCTTCCCCTACTAGCGCTACATTGAATTAATGCCAGTCGACCATGACGTTTTGACCATATTTCTCACATTTTGGTAAAACGCATCACCCAGCTTTCAGCTTGGATCCTGAAGTCCTATTATCTTTGGAGCACTCCGTTATCGACTTCTCCCGCTAATTATTAGTGCTACGCTTCGCTAACGTAAATGCTGTAGTGATGTGGAGGTTAATTTGGGCATGGCATTTCGAGCATTTCGATGAGGTCCGGATCGAAGAGCGGATCCGTCCTGCCGAGCTGGGATCCTGAAGCCCTGCATCAGCTCAGCGTCTTATTTTTCGTCAAAATATGATCGAAATGGTTGAAATGACATGCTCAAATTGACCTTAAGGAAGTACGTAACGAAAATGTATCCACGACCGACGAGATGCAATTTGCGATTCGTTTGTACTTCGCTATTCGAAAAGTTTTCGAACCGCCTCGAGCCCACGTGCGTACACGCCGAATTCCGATATAAACATCGAATTCATTACAGGATTAATCGGGAGCAGAGCAAACTCGCTCGATCGTCGAGCCGGCGAAGCGTATCGGCTAGTCTTTGCCCTTCCCGCATGTTAAACAAAACTCTAATTTTACCTTTTGCGTGCGGAGAATTTGCTCGGCGCTGCAGCTAACGGAGAGGGTCGTCGATCCTCTCTCCGGGTGCACTCTCGTTAAGGTTTTCGCGAGAGTATGAGCTCTGTACACCACGATCTATCAGTGACACATGCAACTCGAGGGAAAGGGAGGGCTGCAAGCACGAAATTCCCGTCTACGGGCAAAGGCGTCCCGGTTGTTTATTCGCTTC
Source organism: Ischnus inquisitorius (assembly GCA_963924025.1). NCBI lineage: Eukaryota > Metazoa > Arthropoda > Insecta > Hymenoptera > Ichneumonidae > Ischnus > Ischnus inquisitorius. The sequence goes on from OZ001251.1 coordinate 16,731,575, forward strand.
CCTGATTCCCGGCAACTTCGTGATGGGTAAATAACACACGGACGCACACAAGATAGTTTCGATCCCCCCCCACCCACAACTCGTACGTTGTAATCGTTATACCGAGGTATGTCGAGTTCAGCGATATATACCACGCATGCGAATCGAGAAGCTCGGTATGCATACAGCGCGACTTGAAACGAAACGTTCGCACAAGCACCGGTATAACGGAACTCCCTCCGCTGATCCGCGCATCCATGGGCTCCCGTTTCGCGTGAAAATTCAGCTGGATTCACGTCGAGCACCGAAAACTTCGCAAATGATAGTTATTAAAAAAAGCTCCCTCGGAGTTGGTCATACGATCCTCGACCCGGTACTTTCGGTATCGACGGTCATTACGCAACGTTATTCCCAAACAACCGAATGCATGCAAACATTCATCGAAATGATCGTATTGAGGGGCATTTGACGACCTCCAAACATGGACTACCATTTTGAAGTTTTGCTCGAAGTGTAGGGGAGAGCGGGGCAGAATGGCATACCGGGGCAAAATGGTACGAAATGGTCAAATAAAGTCCCCCGTATGATAGGACGAAAAAATAGAATATGGCAAAATGGGAGAAGAGAAAGTCCCATCGCCGTAGATTTTTTTGCCGTCCGATTTTGCCCTAATACCATTCTGCCCATGGTCCCATTGTGCGTGAATACCATTTTGCCCCGGTATGCTGTCTTGCCCCGCTCTCCCCTATTCAGTTTTGTTAAACAATTTGGATTGCCCGGCTAAGTCCAAATCAGCTACCCAGCTGTTGGTCAGTTAAACTATCAACCAGCTAGAAAACACGAATGGAACATTTTTGGCGGAGATTTATCTAAAGAACGAGACATCAACGATAATGAAAATATCAGCTTATTTAATACAAACCACACAGATAAACAGTAGTCTTCATCGTTTTCTGTAATCGCGCAGTGTGCACACCGTCGTGAGGTCGCATCCTCGAGAGTGCTGCGCTCTCATCTCCTCCTTCTTAGCGACAGAGGATTATTCGTGCTTTACGAAGGCGGGTGAGTAAGAGAAAAGCCCCCGGTTGGACGAGACTCGGAGAAACTTTACAGCCGAGAATGGAGTGTAAGAATAGTATTATATCATAGCTGGTGGTAAAGCAAGCGGTGTGTCACGAGAGATGGCAATTTTGTCGTCGGCGCTGCAAAGCGAAGCATCCAATGCTTGTATCCTCTGCTCTCGGGATGAGATAGTAGTTGCAGGAGAAGAGGAAAGATGAGAGAGCGAGAGAGGGACGCGAAGAAGGAAGAGCCGTTGTAAGAGAGAAGAACGTACTCGGCGGTACTGTAACTCGGCAGCTTTAACGTCGCCAAACTCGAGGAGTAAGCCATAAGCGCGCCTTAAGCTCGCCAGGGATTACCGGCGGGGGGGTAAACTCTGCGGGACGCACCTGCCCAGCCTTGAGATTATGATCGTAGAAGCTTGCGCGGATAACTTATCGAGGATACTAACTCTTGTGGCGAAATTTTCGTACCAAGGACCAGCACGATCTTTCTCCTCTGCATCATTTTTCAAAGTACTATTCATAGGCGAAAAATATTCTAAAAAAATCAAACGCGCCCATATTTCGGGACCTTCAGGAAGATTTAGAATATCTTCCCTCTCCTTGGACTGAAATATTCTGAAAGGGATGCATAAAATGATTCAGCTTTCCTGGAGCAGCAAAAGGAGGCCTACGATCCTCATATGTTTTACGTTGGTTTTTAGTTAGCGTTAGTTGCTGCAGCACTGAGGAATGTTGATGACATAGACAAACGATGAGTTAGAGAAAACGAGAATGGGGTTTCGATTGAATGCTTGGAAATGAAATTCTGGTAGCGTCCGACGTCTATGTTTGATAGCAATTTCAGACGATAATTCGACGACACTGAGTTAACTTCCGTGACCTGGCTTACGTCTGTCCAACTCTATTTAACGACATTTTGTAATATATGCAGAAGTACAAAAGTTACAGAATCGCTCTCTGTGTATATAGTAATGTATAAAGAAGTGCTGTCGGGTCGGTAAAAGAACTCCAGTCGTTGTTCTCCTCTTTTACCTCGAAGCTTCACTATCTACTCTGAAAAGTGCCTACGGAGCGATAGCAATAAAAGCTCGGCGAGTCGGGCTCACACAGTGAGAGAAAGAAAGAAAGGGAGAGAGAGAGAGAGAGAGGAAGGTAGCGTCGTTCGGTATTCACGACCGGCGTAAAGTTCCGACGTGGTTGCAAGTCTGCTGCTTTTCTCTACTAAAGAAAAGAGGAGACTTTCCCGCGGGACGACAGAGAAACGAGAATAGAAGCGAGGAGGATCCCTTTCTCGTTTCGGTCGGCTGGACGTTAAATGCCTCGAGACGCAACTACAGAAGAGCGGATCAGCCGCACGGAAAACCGATTTGGTCATTGGGCTCACATCACGGCTTATTCGCGTTCCCCAGCCAAGGAAGCAATCGCGCGACCAATAGAAATATCAAACGCTAAGTGTCCGGTCCAAAAAAATTCTCCATTTGCCTTTCAAGCTGATGTTATTAGAAACAAAGATTGAACACTTCCGCTCACGATCTAAAGCCATGTCATCGTGGTCCTTTGTGGAAGCATGCCGGCGATTCACTGGTTTCAAGTTCTTCTAATCATTTACTTACAACTTCTAGTTCTAATTATGGTCAGAAACAGGATCCATTTTTTTCAGGATATAGTTTAACAGAATTAATAGAGTCAATTTACAATGTAAATCGATGAAATGAACAGTAAAGTTTGGTGCGAACGTTTTGTTGAACAATTTGGATTGCGGGATTGAGTCCAAATCAGCTACCCAGCTGTTGGCCAGTTAAACTATCAACCAGCTAGAAAACACAAAATTACACATAATGTCAGCCACTGAATAGTTTTACGAGACAGTCGCTAGATATTTTTTTGAAAAACTACCTTGCATCTGTACAGTAGCGGGTCGAAATTTCCACGTAGGGTATTTGCAGATTCAGCATGATATGAGGAGAAGCCCGGATCTTCTGTAGGAATTAATCCACTAGATCCTATCCTATTGGACAACTCGTTCGCAAGACCTTGACGGGTCGCGGGCTTTCCACATTTCCACAAAAAATGCGTATACACAGCGGAGGTGCCACCTTCTATACGTTTGCAGGATGACGTATATCAAAAGCGTACGCGGGTACACTGAGAATTCTGCGATTTGGTTTCGGAACGGGAGATCGTTCGCATTCCCATTCAGTTTGCACGATACGGCGACGCAAGCGTCCCGACGCTTTCAGCTCCCAATGTGCTGCATTACCCAACATTGTCGCCTCCGGCTTCGTTGCACAAACTCCTCTCTGTACCATCATCAGCCATGACGTCGATGAACAAATATCGTTCCGCTGGGCGCTCGGAGCCCCACCGAACTTATGCATTACGCGGTTGCGCATTAAATCCCTCGCCAGCAACAGCATGAACTTCTCAAAATGTTCTACATACCATAGTTTCCTCAGTAGATACCGTAGCGAATAATTCGTCGAACAATTTTGCTTAATCAAATTTGGTCATACCTTTTTCGTATCATTATTTTGCAAAATTAATCTTCTTAATGCCGTCTATACAATAGATTTCCTGCGGGTTTGTACATACACTGAGTGAAATAGATATCATGAAAAAACTATTCGATAACATATTGTATATTAGGTATAGGGATAGGAATAATTATTGTAGAGGTATCTAATTATGTGATTACATAATATATTACCGTATATTATCTGTAATACTAATATTGCCAACAATATCATAGTGTACCGTTAATTTGTAAATTAAATAAAAAATAGCGCTTTCATTCGATCATTTCATCTACGAAACTCCATTTTAACGTATAGGGGAGAGCGGGGCAAAATGGCACACCGGGGCAAAATGGTACGAAATGGTCAAACAAAGTCCCCCGTTTGATAGAATTAGGGCAAAATGGGACAAGAGAAAATCTCATCGAAGTAGATTTTTTTGCTGTCCCATTTTGCCCCGATACCATTCTGCTCTGGTCCCATTGTGCGTGAATACCATTTTGCCCCACTCTCCCCTATATTAGTATTTATATACAAAACAATGCCATCAATATGTCGACAATATTAGAACGTAACGTTTCAACAATCGATTTCTCTCAGTGTACCGCATTGGAACATATTGGAAATTTGCTCGAATATCACTTTTAGCTGCGACTGCAATGTACACCCTGCTTAATCGCTTCTATAGGCTAAGCTCAGCGATCGGGCTTTGAGAATAGACGCAAACACGCGTCGTCCCTGGAAGAGCAAAGCTCACAGCTCGCCATTGCGCCGAAGTCTATTGGTCAAAAGCCTCGTATCGAAATCATCAGTTGAAAGCTCAGAGGCAGTACCAAAACGCGCACCCCGGCGTTTCGATCCTCTGTTCGCGACATGCGATGACAGGGGGCCGGGAGAATAAGTTTCACTTGATAAAATCATCCTTTGAAGATTTAACGAATGCGTCATTGCTTTGAGTTCTCTTGTTATCGGCAGGTGCGGACTGCAATTGTGCGTTTTACCGGTTATCACACATGACCCGGAACAACACCTTTGACGATTCCAGTCGGGCATGTTCAACGTTGTTGAGCCTCTGATTAGCAATTAATATCGTACCGATGCTATGACTTTTCGATACAGTTCGAACAAACCGCAATGCAATTCTGATAATTAATTATTATTGATTTATTGTCCATAATTTTTTCATTTATTTGTTTTGCTCTCGATGCGAAACTAATACTGAAAATCATGATTTCCTTTCGTTAATTTGCACTATTTATATTGGGGGAGAGCGGGGCAAAACGGCATACCGGGGCAAAATGGTATTCCCGCAAAATGGGACAGGAAAAAAATGTACTTCGATGGGACTTTCTCTTGTCCCGTTTTACACTAATTCTATCATACAGCGGACTTTATTTTACCATTTCGTACCATTTTGCCCCGCTCTCCCCTAATTGTACTATTTCTACTATTTGTACTATTTGCATCGTTGACTGCGTTGCGAAAATATCCGAAAAAAATGGCATCGCGTCGATTTCGATGCAATTGACTCGGTCGCCTTTTGTAGCTTCCGGCATTTTGTTGTGCAAACATGAACGAAATAGGTGCTCGCTCGACGCGGTAGACGTGGTATCCGACACGGAAAGTTGGCCAGCCAGGAGGAACCTGAAGTGGGCTACGCAAAGAGCTCGTTAGATTCGCAAACCGAATCCCAATCTCGGAGTATTGCGAGTCGTTGAAATATTTTCTACCCTCGGAAAATCCAGTTTTCAATCCAGTTTATTTTATGTGATGTTGTTTTCGTGTTGTGTTCATTTAATTTGTGTTGTTTTGCCGTATGTTTATTTTACGTGATGTTGTTTTCGTGTTGTGTTTATTTCATTTGTGTTGTTTTGACGTGTGTTTTTAATGATGTGTTATGTTTTTGTGTTATTTTTGCCAGTGATACCTATCTCACTCTCGACTGCTTTCATATTCCTCTGGTTTCTCATCTCCTCGAACGACAGCCGCAAAAGCGTCTTCTCTCGCCGCTCATTGCTTCTCGATAAATTCGAATTATTCCACGATGAAGTCGTAACGCGATGTGAGAGTGGGACGGAGTGAAAAATAACGGGAAGCATGAACGGAAAATCGTGCTCGCTACGGGCTATCGCACGGTAGCGCGCCGAGAGATGAAGAGGAAAAGTTGGACAGTTCCGCTTTTGGACCTCTTACAGTGTCGCGCAGCCTCTCGGTCTCCGTCGCTTCTTCGCTAAACCTCGTGCGAAACTTTCGGGTATCGATCGACGTATATATTCCTTCACGGTGCCCGAGCCTTCCCCTCTGCCCGGCGAGTGGGTGAGTCCTCCAGCACCGCTCGGCGAGACCGCTAACCGCACGGGAATGGTCGTAAGTCGATTCTCCCCCGGCGACGACGACGACGACGAAGACGACGAGAGAGTTTCACGATTCCCAAGACGTGCTTTAGCTCCTCCGTACAACCGTGGGAGGATGGAAGACACACCGAGCAGGTGTGAATTTACCGATAGTTTCGAAAGCACCTGATTGATTCGCTCCGCGTTCACGAAACCTCCTCCTTGTCCTCAGCGTAGACATTCAGCGATGCTCGTTGTCGATAGATCTTTCGCAGTATACATGTATTATGTGAATGCACCCAACATTTTGTGGAGAGTCCGTCAAATTTGATGATTAATATTGTACGTTTTTTTTATTATTTCTGATATGAGGTATAAAATATTAGTGATATATCAGATTAAAGAAAATAAGTATTTAGGGTAACTAAGAGTCAGGTTGGACCAGTACCTGAAGAGGTGGTCTCGCTGCATATTACCAAATTTTACGAGGTCCACAAATTATTGCCAAAATTTTCGAAATATCGGGGCGAATTTGGCCTACTATTGAATCATTATCGCACTATCATCTAAATAAATGTAATTACCAGCTCTGATAATTTTTTATTTTACGCGATTTCAAGTATTTGCATAAAATAAAATATTGAGTTTCCGAATATTTTATTTCATATATGTTTGACTTAGAACCAACGTCTAATTTTAAAAACGTTGATCGATCGACCAGATATGTTTTTTATATAAATGGCTAAAATTCGTTGCTTAATTTAATTATAATTGCATAAAATTGCATGACACAAATGGATGATGGTATTTTTTAACTAAGAACGAAACTTCCTTTATGAGGAAGCTAAAAAAAAATTAGCCCGTCAACAAAAAGCAACGGTCATGAGGAACCAATGTTGCAATTTCGGTATTTAATTGTGCATCGATTTGGCAATATCTATCTTCAGCAAACCTTGTCTCGTCGGTATGAAAAATAAAGAACAAGATCGCGAGACCGTTTGGAAAATTTCTTGTCCACAGTCGTGTTCTCGCACTCCTCGTTGCGCGAATTCGTGGTCGAGCTACGTTTCCGGGAAAACTTTCGAGTAAAATAATATTGGCTAACGAAGAAGAGCAACGGTTTCTCTTGTTTTGCGTGTGTACTTTCGTTACTCAAAACTTCCTCTCTAGCGCTGATGTTTCTCCGTGCTTTGAAGCGCGCGTACACAACGTGGGGAGTTTCATTCTTTTTCTCTGCAACAGATACACGCTGATGCCTAACTTCTCTATTTCGTACGGCATACGCGCTGAAACTTGGCCGTTTTTCTTGTACACGACTCAAAACAGAGAGAAAGAGAGGGAGAGGACGAGAGAAAGAGCTTTCCAGAATGCTCACGAGCAGTAGTCGCGTGTCCCGTTACGGGGACAATGTCATCTCCAGTCTCGTTTCGCTTTTCGTCGGGCCGAGAGTTTCATCCGACTTTTATTTACGCCGAGATTAACCGTAAACTCGGTTATTTACTTATACCGTGCAAGCGGCAAACACTGCGCTTCTGGCACATCCGGCCATTCTGCTCAAACTGCAACGAAATTCCATACGAATTTACGCGATGAACAGGCAACAGTCAAAATCTCTCGATATACCTCCGTGGAATTCGTTCCATTAATTTCGATAATTTTTTAGTTTTTTACATGAATTTAACTAGAGACAAATGGGCAAATCCGAAAAGCGAATAGTCGCGCAATTCGAATTCTTAGGCAAAATTGATGAATCCTGCAAATAATTACATTTTTCGAGAAATTCGATTTTCAAATTTTCTTGCCATTTTTCCGTCGTGCAAATCGCCGCTTACCTAAAATATAAAATATCCGGAACGTTTTTTAAGGGACAAATATAATGCAAATTCGATGCATCACCGTTCATTTCCATCTTTTTTTTGTATCTTGAGAATTTAACGGGGTGTGACGATTTTTTTTTTTTTCTTTTCAAAATTTGTAAGAAAATGTACATCGACAAAACCACGTGAATTGCCAGAGCGGTTCATTTTGTTCGATCCTCCGCCACGAGCGGGCTGAAAATTTGTAAGGCCCACTCGGGCGAGGGCGTTTCGAACGACAGTCGAGAGAATTTACCGTGCGCATTACGGCCGCGCTTAGAAAGGGTACAACAATGTGTACACATTTGCGTGTAGCCCAGGTGTCCGCACGAATTAATTTACTATCATAGCCGCGCAGCGTCGGCGGAAGAGCCTTTTGTAAATAACAGAAGATGCCCGTTTATCGATCGCCGTTTCTGAGCACCGCGGAGCACAACACTCGGAGTGTACACCCACACATCGTTTGGCCCATTCTCTTCTGGTCCTCGAGTGCTTTAAATCTTGCTGTTCAATCATCGATCCGAGCCGTTCCCGATAATACGAGGTCGTCGAATCAAATTTTATTATACCGGAAAAAATACAGCCTCGATGTATCGCTTCTTTTGTCGAGGAGCGCAGATGGAATATAAAAGTCTATCGAAAAAAAATTCTTTTCTCGATACACGCTTTGGGACATTTTTTTTCTTTTTTAATAAAAATGTTCTCTTGATATCATCAATTTGTCTTTATAAGCAAATGTTTATTCGCATTGATTATTGAGGTGTAAATGGAGCTGCTTTCATTAACGTCTCGACTCTCGCGCTTTGAGAAGATTATTTAAAGAAAAAAGTAGATGGACTTTTTTTATTTTGTATTTTTATAAAAATGTTCTTTTGGCAACATCAATCTGTAAGGAAAGCGGATGGTTAAAAAAAAAATTAAACAAAAACGTCCCTTTGATAATATCAATCTGTTTTCATGTATTTGCCAATAAGTCTTTTACCGGAGTGACTATTGAGGAATAAATGGGAGTTGCTTTAATTAACGTTTCTTCCCGGGCGCCCCGAAACTCGGAGGATATAAAGAGTCTCATTCTCTCCCCGGCTCTCCTTGATCGTGAAAATTGTTCGAGTTAACGTAAACTTCGTGAAACTTTGTTCCGCCCGAGCTCTCCGGGAAGTCGATCGCGAGTGAATTCACGGATCTTTAGTTTTCCCACAGCGACGATGCTCCGTCGGGACGATGAAGACTCGACGAAAGTCTCGCTCTGTTTTGGCTCCTTATTTACTCGTCAATTTACTTCTGATCCGGCTCGCTTTAATGCACCGCCGACCGCGCGCATCGTTCCCTACACCCCCGAGCTCTCGCGCGTTCCTCAAACCTTCTTCGTTATATTCGAATCTTTCGCTCCGTTCTATTGTCCAGACTTTCGCGAAATTTCAATTAAGGAAGTTGATTCCGCCTAACCCGAGACTCATTTACGCGTCGGGTTTCTGTCCCAAAAATGTGCTCCTGGATAGAATTCGGTAAATTCACACTGCACAATGGCACTTTGCAAGGGTCCATTTCCGATCCAGCACGGAAAAAGCGACAAAAGTTGAGGAAAGTAGAAAAAAACGCGATTCCCTGTCAGATTCGAAAAGAATTTCGAAAACTTTCCAACGGGATAAAAATGTGCAAAGAAACCATCCAGTATATTTAAAAAAAAAGACATTTTTTTGTAAAAAATGTAACAAAGGACGCCAAGTAGTTTGAAAATAGTTTCTAAATCATTTTTTAATCATTAAAATAAGAAAAAATCATATAAGCCAAGTAAACTTAAAAAAAACCTTGCTCGTCCTTTTTTTTTGAAGCACCCGTATTTGTTTATGTTCGCCAAGGACTCGGCAAGATTTTTTTTTTAAGTTCACTTGGCTCATATGATTTTTTCTTATTTTAATTATTAAAAAATTATTTGTAAACTATTTTTAAACTACTTGGCGTCCTTGTTTACATTTTTTACAAAAAAAAAGTTTTTTTATTTTTATTTCACTCTTTTTTGAAATTTGTTCCAAATTACTTGATGTGTGTTGTAGTATCCCGCATTTATGAAACTGCAATAGGGTTCTTGAAAATCCGCGCTGGTAGGAGAGTGTTTCGTTGCCCTGGGTTCGATGAAGCTCCAATGTTCGCAATTACTTCAATAAATAATTTCATTACACGCACAACACTTTTTTTACCGCGCGAGATTTTACAATTATATTTATTATGCGCCTGCGATTTAAGAAAAATACATCATTCCATCACGCGCACAATACATTTTTTTAACCGCGCGAGGTTTATTTAATAAATTTTCACGACAAAGATGAAATACATAACCCTATTACTATTTATTGGGTATTTCGTTCAGTCAGCTGAGTGAAATATTCGCGGATATTCACGAACTGTCACGTAGAATTCACGAAATGACATTTGGAAATCGAAAACAACTGATCGTTGGTTTCCGCGTATACTATCGCGCATCCACGGCTCACGCATGGACGCACGGACGCAACACACTGACAAAACGGGACATTGGACAAACGGGACACTGAAAAATTTATTTTTATCGTGAAAGTGAGGAATTTTTTGTGTAATACCCCCATATCTCTGTATTGTGTGCACCGATCAGCTTGATTTTGGGCTCATTTTAAAGCTTATATTCGATTTATATGTTGGAACTATCTTTAAAATTTCGTTCCGATGTCGCGTTTTCGAGAAAAAAATTGTCAAAGTTTAGGGAGGCACGATATTGGCGTAGGACACGGTAGCGCTCGACGCGCGCGGATTCACCGCGCGGACTTTTTACTTTTTAAACCACTTGGCGTCGAGACGCTACTGCGTCTCTTGATCTTGATTTGGTATATAAAAAAGTACAGTTCAACGAATCGCATTAGCATGGCAACAACGCGAAGCCATCGAATTCGGCGGTTCATTCGTGCAGAATCATTGATATTCGAATCGTTGCTTCCCGCGAGCCGTTCGGATTCCAAAGAATGAAAGCCATGCGGTGGATTCCGGGCCGAACTCGTTGGATCCGCCGAGAGCGTGAAATTTTTCGAGAACAAGCCTCTTCCATTATAACGTATTCGGCGCTTTTATATACACGCAGCCTTGAAAGTGGCATAGGCGCATATCTTTAAGAGCATGGGAATGGTAACGATGCTGTCGGCGTCGGAGCGTGCGACGGACGAGCGCGATCCGCCGCATGGGTTTGCCATCCAACGGGCGGACTCTAATGGAACTCGTTGTGCGCACCTCACGTTTGTGCACCAAAGTGCCCATAACCCAACAGGTGCACGACGATAACGTGCGATCCGCCCGACGCTGTTACCATCGAGTCAATTCTGTCGTCCATACACTTTCTTGGGTTTGCTCGATCGATAAATACAGAATCGTCGGAGTTCTCGTATCCTGATTAAATTTACGAGATGATGCGGCAGACATTAACTCCACTATGGTTCTAACTCTTCCCGTCGTTCGAGTTATAATGGTCCGACCGAAATATCCACGTTCCTATGTCTATGATGATCTATAAAGAAAAGAATGTGCTCGCTCGGCGTGTATTACAATTCGGTAGTATTTGGTTTCTTCGGTGAAGAAATCGCGTCGGCCCAATTGTGACGATTTTCACTACTCCATAGATTTTCTACAGCCAAAACGAGAATCAAAAAAAAATTCTATCGTCTCGGTAGATGCTGAAGATTATTTCGGTAGAAAAAAAAGAAAAGTGCTTTTGAGATTTGCGGGTGGATCGAAGAAAAGCCATACTTTGGGGAAGACCGCTACAATTTAGTCGACTCCATTCCCTCGAAACAAGTCCATTATGCTCGTTAAACGTTCCCATAATGTTTATATCTCGCCTCTATTATGCACTATTGAATGGACGTTATTTTTTTGTTGCATTTATCGCAAGCCGAATAATCGGCTGATCGAGCGTTTCCCAAACCGATACAGCGCCGTACAATTCTCTCGCTTACAACGTTTCAACTCGAACCCTCGCGATCGCGTACACACAATTGGAATCGGCTCCTGAATCGTCTATTCTTGTTCATCGAACCCCTATATCTCTATTTCGTTCTGTCGGCCGCGATGCTACCGGATCTGGTTCCCTGGGCGCTCTGTGCCGTTCGCTTATCGGTGTCGCACGCTGCAAATACCGATAGTACTCGACAAAGCTTCGCTCTCACGTGGCCGCGCTGGGTCGAACTACAAAAGAGAGGACTTTCTGCCCGCCCGCGTTTCTATCATACTTCGGTACGTTTCATGCCGCAATCCGGCGAGGGCGTGCTACATTCCTGATCCGACAGCGCTCGAAACAAACGAGACCAACAATTCGATTGCACACATCTCGGTACAAGAACTTTCGACGTTAGTCTTCGTATAATCACGTTCGTTAACCCATTTCATTTGCAACGTCCTCCCACGAATTGAGTTGTTGCTTTAATTCGTTCTTAGGACGAGGAACAAAGGCTTAAAAAATCTAAGGCTGAAGATTTATTAAAGTTTTTTTTTTTTTTGGTACTTTCCTTTTTTTGGTTTTGTCATAAAGGAAGCTTCGTTTTGTTCTTAGTTACTGCCACCATCGATCAATTCCATCCAAGTTTTTGCAATCATAATCATTTTTGCTTCCTCGAGAAGCTTTGTCTTGGTGAAGAATTTTTTTTTTTTCGAGATTTTCATGAGAACGTGTTCAGAATGTTCCAAAACGTCGAAAAATCATATTTAGAAAACATGTCTGGATGTATGTGTGTGTGTGTGTGTGTACGCGCGCATTGTTTGGCCTCATAACTTGGAAACGGTTTAAGATATCAAGCTAAAATTTATATGACATGTTAAGGAATCAAGTCTCCCATTTCGGTGCAATTTTTGGCCAAATCTATGCAGTTGTTCAGTTTCTACGCCATTTTGAATTTTTTGAAAAATGTCTGGTGGCGCTGTAGCTGCTACATTTTTTGAGATATCGGACTAAAATTTGGTACAAAGTTAGACTATTATAATCCAATGATGGGTATTGAATTTGAGCAAAATCTATGCAGTCGTTCAATTTTGACGCAATTATGAATTTTTCGAAAAATGTCTGGTGGCGCTCTATCTGCCACATTTTTTGAAACATTGGACTAGAATTTGGTACAAAGTTGAACCATTATTAACCAAAGATCGGTATTGAAGTTGATCAAAATCTACGCAAGCGTTCAGCTTTAGCATAATTTTGAATTTTTCGAAAAAAGTTCCATAAACCAAAAAAATACTGTTAGTAGCAAGAAAGAAATTAAACAACATGGAACCATTAAATCAGTACATTCAATAAACAAGTAAAAGTAAATTGATAGACATGTATGAAAAACTTGTCACAAAAGAAAGCTTCTTGAGGAAGCCAAAAATGGTAACATACTTTCTTACAAACAGAGCTTAGCGAACCATGACAAGGGAAAAAGAGGAAGCAAAAAAAGAGGAAATGTTAGGAACAAATTATTAGCATTGACAGACAATTGAGTTTAATAGATAACAATGAGATAATAATTATTTAAAAAATTCAAATACAATTTTCACGGCGTTTTAAGGGCAGTTTGAAGATTCTGGTAGAAGAATCTGGACATTTTTTTTTCCCGTAAACAAAGCTCACTTTATGAGGAACAATATTCAAAATCTATAAAATATGAATAATAACAACAATAAAGTGATATATGTTTTCTCAATATATATGTTACATTTTATCATTATCGTGAATATTAATATTTTTTTACGAATAATACCGAATTTGCAGAAGCCCCGCCGCATCGTTCGGATTCACGCTCCGTGGTTCCATTTAGTAAAATCGTAAGTTACCATTCGAAATTTGCATGTAATTTGAATACGTCGAAGAGCATTTTTGCAATATTGATGCAAATAACACCGCGTATTATTCGTAATATAATATCCATCCATCAGAATACGTTATCCCTCGCTCGTGTTGTGCACAGCGTAGGTTGCGCTGTAATAACGTACGAGCGCCATTCGTGAATAAAATTTGCGTCAACAACATTCATCGTTCGTGCTCGGCCACGCGTGTTACCGACATAATGCGTTTGTCGTTACTGCGAATGGCGCGTGGATGCATGAGCTGCTCAACAGGGTATTAGACTCGCGAGACAACTTATTCGCGTCTAGTTCGCCTATTATTTGTCCTCTGCACTTCGTAGACTCCGGATAAACCGAAGTTCCGACCAGCCAACAGCTGGAGTTCGATATTGTATAAACCTCCACGCATGTATGTAGAATAGAGCGGGGTAAAACGGACCGGGGTTGAAATGCAAATTTTTTACATGATTGATCTGTGCCTAAAAAAAAGTTCAGTTTCCGGAGATTTGTTGGGCAAATAATTTTAAAACAAAAATTTCATAACACCTTTTTGTGATTATTCTCACAGTGAACTGATGTTCTGAGTACTTTACGTACATTCGATTTCTTTCAGTTTCTTGTAAAATTGAGAAGATCTTCAGATTCTCTTCAAACCTCAATTTTGGCTGCAAACGGAACGATACAATTTCCATGACGATGACGTATTTTGAAAAATGTGGCAATCGTCCGTTTTACCCCACATTAACGTCGCTTTTGCCTGGTCCATTTTGACCCATTTTTCCCTATATGTAACTGTAACGGATATATATTATCCCCGGAAAATAAATTGAGCCTCGGGGCAAAGCACCGCGTGAATCTTCATACCGCGTGATTGAGTGTATCCTCGTCGTTGGAAGCAAAAGGCGAGCGAGAGGTTTTCTCGGGTGCAAAAGCTCTCCTGCACACAATCTTGGAAACAGCCGTTGGCCTCTCTCTGGCTGCGCCAGTAGATATCTCCCTGCGAATCCGGACCTCGCGTGCATCCATAACGACGATGAATTTCACTCCACCATCTTTCATGCGATGTCTTCGACCCATCATTTTCTCCCAAATCTCTCTTCCCTCGCGCTGGCCCATAATGTCGTCTCATTATCAAGACGAAGCTTTTATCCAGATATGTTATACTTCCCGACAGATTTTATGAAGGAGGATGGGACAAAAATGGATCACTTCAGCAATTTCAAAAATATAAATGAATAAATAAATAAATTTCGTATTCAGCTATATGCAGAACATATTTCTATTACTTTTTTTAACTAAAAAATCGAGTTATTGCACCCCCTTAAGGATGTATGGGGCGGTAGAGACCCGTGAAATGTCAGTTAACGCGAATTTGAGAGAAAATGTTGAGTACTTCTCGATGGGATAAAAATGAGTAAGGAATTAAGTATGTAGAGCAACAAACACAATTTCCACACACACATCAAGGTGTTAGTGCCGCCAGGCGCGAGCGGTGGATGCCGCGAGCTCACGCAGACGAATTTTTACAGCTTTTGGTTTTCGGCAACTGTTTTCTTTTTTTTTTTTTCATTCTCCCCCGCCTGATTCTTCAACTTGAAGGTCAACGGCATACTTTCCCGATGAGAAATATTAAGATCGACGTAATTTCGGAAAAGCCCCTTTTCTGAATAGTTACCGTTTAACAAATCACTTGTCAACGTAACGTTTATTTTCCAATAAAAATAGTTTCTCTATTTTTCTGAATGCACATGAATTTTTCCAGATTTTCGTCTAACTATTGAAATAAATTCCAACCATCCTTGGCGAATTCAAAATTGTTAACATAAAGACTGTTAATCCCCTCTTGTCACCACCTCTCTGCGGGGGTCTTACAATATTTTTGGTTCCCCTTAATTACCCAGAATTCCCAGAAATTAACCCGAGAATTCCTGGAAATTATCCACAATTTCCAGAAATTGTCAAGAATTCCCGGAAATTATCCACGATTCCCAGAACTTGTCAAGAATCATCGCAAACTACCCACAATTCCCAGAAATTGTCGAGAATTCCTGGAAATTATCCACAATTCCCAGAAATTGTCAAGAATTCCCAGAAATTGTCAAGAATTCCCGGAAATTATCCACAATTCCCAGAGATTGTCGAGAATTCCTGGAAATTATCCACAATTCCCAGAAATTGTCAAGAATTCCCGGAAATTATCCACAATTCCCAGAAATTGTCGAGAATTCCTGGAAATTATCCACGATTCCCAGAAATTGTCAAGAATCACCGCAAACTATCCACAATTCCCAGAAATTGTCGAGAATTCCTGGAAATTATCCACGATTCCCAGAAATTGTGAAGAATTCCCGGAGATTATCCACGATTCCCAGAAATTGTCAAGAATTCCCCCAAATTATCCACAATTCCCAGAAATTGTCAAGAATTCCCGGAAATTATCCAGAATTCCCGGAAATTCCCGAAGTCGAGAAAAATATTCCAAGTCCCTCGATTCTTCTACACAGCGGCGAGATATTTATGTAATATAGAGAGAAATCGAGCCTACCGAAGACTTTGCCCGAACATATCGCGTGATCGAGTATCGTCGTATTTCTCAAAAGCCTCGCGAATGGAATTCCTGCGTTCGAAGAACGTTGAAACATTTTCTCAAGTCGGCGAGCAGAGCCCAGTGTCATACCCTTGCCGACACGGATCCTCATCCCCTGGCAACTTTCGTTCCACAATGACTTTCCGACTCCTTCGTTCCAACGTTCGTCGCGCGTTCGAGTGGCTTGCTCATTTCTCTAGGCTCCTCGCGCATACCTCTCAGACCTCTCCTCGTAATGTCGTCTCATTATCAGGAACCAAGAGTTTCCGAGTGCAAGTACTCTTCTCGGATGCGCGCAATCCACCTTGTTTTTTCGCAACCTCCCTCACCTTATGTGCTCATCGTTCTCGGAAGCGCTCAGTGGAGCGGGTATTAGGAGTAAGCATCGAGCTTTCTCCCGTGCACTCTCGGAGACCTCTCGGTAATATTAAAATTGATGGCGCAGGTCCGCGGGCGTCGTTAAGGGTTCGCCGCGTAAGGGTCGAACGGGAACGATGGGACAAGGACGAGGGAGAACAGTCCATGCGCTCACAGAATGCCTGTATGTGTGCCGGAGCAGTTAGGGCTCGGATAGGACAGATAGATAGAGAAAGAGAGGTAGAGGGATGAAGGAGTGTGTTAAAGAGGGAAAAACGATAGAGCGAGTACTAGCTTGAATATGGCAGGAAGAGGAACTCTCGGCTGTGAGGAAAATCTATATATAGAGAGAGGGGTTTTCTGCTGGCTACGCGGTTTCCCACAGCCATGGGCAGCAACCAAGGGTTAACGCTATCTTCACGCTCGACAGCACAAAACCGACTCTCACTCGTGCTTTTGCGGCTCTTTCGCCGCACAGGCCGCTCCACTGTCCTCCGCTATAATGCTCTGTTTGGGTGTATATACACCGTAGTCGCCATGTCGCTCAACCTGTATAATGCATCTCGACGTTGGCGCATTGTTAAAAGTTCGATTTCGTGCTCCGCGGGCAATGCGAGAGAGCGAAACTACCCCTTCGAAGCTCCGGGCGCGATGAAGGCGAAACTTTTGACGCGTTAAAGTTTTACCTCGCGGACACGGGAACCTCGATCCACTATCTGCTCGCTGGTGTATTCGCATTAAAATATTTCGAGCATCATAATAATCCGCGCGTACACCGAGCCATTGTCCCATAGTTTTCGGATACTTTACGCATCGTGTATCAAACGTCATTCATCACGGAGAAAGCTTCTGTGCGAAGCTTTCGCTGCGCGGCTCCAGCGCTAATGGAACTGGGTTACCGGATGAAAATATGCGTCTCGAATGATTTTTTTTTTCATAACTCCCGACTGCCCATCAGGGCAAAGCACGGGAGTTGAAACTCGGAAGAAAGGGCCGCGGAAATAAGGGTCGCGGAAAAAGGGCCGATGAAGAAGCGCCAAGAAATCGGACCGGACTGAGAGAAATTAATATAGGGGAGGCCGGGGCAAAATGGGGACGCTAAGCGAAGAATGTCGCTAGAACGATCCAACATGCGTATATTGACTGTTCGTACCCTAGAAACAAAATATTCGCCGTAGTTTTTGCCCGTCCGAACGAAAAAATTGTCTGGGGCAAAATGGGGTACCCTCAGATTTTGTCTTATTTTTTAATATGGATGGAATTGCCTGTAGGGGCGTATATTGACTGTTTGGCAAGCAAATATACAGTTTACGTTTGTTTTCTCGCGATTGGAAAAAAAAAAAGTTGACTGGGGCAGAACGAGGTACTCTCAAATTTTCGCACAGTTTTCAAATATCAACAGTGTTGTCCGTAGTAGCGTGAATTCACTATCGGAAAAGAAAGGTGACCGAGGCAGAGTGGGGTGCTAAGTTTTACGCTCACTTTTTACCGAGCGTTTCAATCGTCGTATCGTTGTGCGCAGGCCCATACTTTGTGTATCTGTTGATCTTGGTCGATATGGAGAGGAACAACAATACAAAAAACTCACAACAATCAGGGAAAACGTCGTGCTTAATTTAAGTGAGTTGGGTGTCGGAGGTAGAAAGCGATAGGACCGAGCGAGCTGTGCAGTAGTGGGCCGACGACATGCCAGCGCTCAGTTAGGGCGGTCGAATCTAATGTTTTCTATCAAATTTGCGATAACAGATTTGACAGATATTGAACGATAGAGACATTCGGAAACTCTGCCGAACTCACTTTCTTCATTTGTAAATCATTTTAGACGTTCACCTTTTACACCATGCCCAAAATTTTTCGATCTCATTCTGCCCCGTCCGTGCAATTTTTTCGCACGTCCCCATTTTGCCCCGTACCTTCGATTCTTTCGATGTCCTCATTCTGCCCCGTACTTGCCGTTTTTTTGCACGTCCTCATTTTACCCCTACCTCAGATTTTTTTTAAGCCCCCATTTTGCCCCGTACCTCCGATTCTTTCGATGTCGTCATTCTGCCCCGTACTTGCCGTTTTTTTGCACGTCCTCATTTTACCCCTACCTCAGATTCTTTTTAAAGTCCTTATTTGGCCCTGTACCTCCGATTTTTTCGATGTCCTCATTTTGCCCCATGTCTGCATTTTTTTTTATGTCCCCATTTTGCCCCGGTGTCCCCTAATCCGTTTTTGAGGCTCCCTTTCCCAGTCGGAGGTTTTCAGATTTTTGTCAATTTTTTTTATATGCACAAAAAAGAACCTTTGACATAATTCAGCCGTGCATTTTTTTGGTCTTTATTAACAACAGTTATATTAGTAACTGTATGGCCAACCGAGTTGAGTAGATCATCTGCACTCCGTCACCTATGAAAGGTGAAGCGACGTAATAACGGAGTTAACGTTAACGTTCCCAAGACGACTATAATCAGTCCGACCGTCGTTCCTCATTATGCTTCAACGTCTGTGACGTTCCTTCTCGTTGTCTTACTCCGGTGCTCGTTACCCTTTCGCTGCACCCTTACGGATGAGAACAGCGTCGAGGATCGCGCGCTTCGCTACATTCTGACACGTGATTATAACTATTTCACCGCAGAAGTTTCGGATTAAAGATCTTCGCTGACAAAGTTTCATTTTGCATCAACGTTTCGCCCGAAGCAAAAGCGCCCGTTGTGGGAACCGATGGATAAAGGGAACTTCGAGTAATTCGCGAATTCGCCATTACGAGAGTTCG
This sequence comes from Ischnus inquisitorius, assembly GCA_963924025.1. Taxonomy (NCBI): domain Eukaryota; kingdom Metazoa; phylum Arthropoda; class Insecta; order Hymenoptera; family Ichneumonidae; genus Ischnus; species Ischnus inquisitorius. Next base: position 16,750,863 of record OZ001251.1, read on the forward strand.
CAATTATGACGAGACACTCGCGCATCAAAGTTATCACGCGCGAGAGTGTGCGTGCGGGTCTGCGTTAAGTGTAATGGATACCGCTGTCATAGAGCAAGCCCACGCGGCTCGCATATTTTTCTATTAGCCTAGGTCAACCCGCTTCTGCACGTCTGGTCGGTGCAGTTATAGGTAACGATACCCTCCGGCTCGCATTGCCATATCGCGAGTTCATCATGTTAAAATGATAAACTTACTAAGCTCTTTTCCCTACACTGAGAGACGTAGATAGTTGGAATTTTACTATCCAATATCGTCAATATATCGATGCCAGTCATTGGTATGGTTTTCTTTTTGCCCCAAATTTGCCCAAAATTCGAAAAACCTCAAAATTCTTCAATTCTTTAAAATTGATTTAAAAAAATTGAGTTTTAAAAAATAGACAACCATCGCGGATTAATCGTAAATTAAAAGATCCTGATCTTAAAATTCACGAAACAGACATAAAACAAGGTTTATTGAAATAACCAAATTTTTCGCATGCCGAAAAAAAATGTTTACAATTTCGACCCGCATTTGTCGGAAGTTCATTATTCAGTTTTTGCATAAGAGCCTCTGATGCCGGTACCGAAAGTCACTTCGACTTTGTTTGTATGGCAGTTTATTAAATTCAAAGTCTTCAGCGTTCGTCGTTCGAGCATCGAACTTCGATTGTGCGATCGAGCGTTAATTCACCAAAATTGCGAGCACAGATGTCGATAAGAAAACAAATCGGACGTCGGTGTGCGCGGCGAAGAAGTGTGCTGAATCGTACTAACCTTGATTGCCGCTTCCTACGTCCTCTTGGCAGCCAGCCCCGTCCGATAAGCGGAGAACTCGCATCACAATGCTCGTGTTTCTCGCCGACCTCAGCGATATATTCCACCTTTCTCTCCTCCTCTATCCTCCTTGTTCTACTCTCCGCGCTCGGCCGTCTCTGTCGTTCGTCGTCTCCTTCGGAAGTCGCTTCTATCGTCACTGGCACAAAATTCTCACGTACCGCTAATGCTAAAACTGCTACCGCTACGATCCTCGGTTAGTTATTATTCACTGGCGCGACACGCTCGCGGTGCACCTCGTTTGCCAATATCTATCAGCCGCACTACAGAATCTGTAATGTTCCATCGTTTGCCATAAAAATTTCGTAGTTCCAAAGTCGCACTATATTTTCGTTTCGTTCGAAAAAATCATCGCTTCAATTTCGGCAGCCAATTTTTTTTTATTCCCGAACAATTTCCAAGATTTTTTTTTTCATCGAAATTTGAGTGATTTTTTTTTCTAGGCTCTTTCGCGTTCTTTCGCGTCTCGCGTGCGTGCGAAGGCGACGAAGAGATCGAGAAAGCCGCGGGAATCGGTCAATCGTCTCCGATCGAATTGGCCCAGGTCGTTCCTATTAATTTCTCGCATCAGCGCATCTGTTCGCCAGCGGCCGGGCGGCCGATCGCGGCGGGGGGGAAACAGCGCGGAATACAGCTCGAGTGTTTCTTTCCGATGGACTCGCTCGGCGTCGGCACGTGCAGCGCGCGCTCCACCGTTGACGAAGCAATTCACCACCGTCGAGCGGACAGACGAACGAATCCAATTCTCGATGATCACGTTTTTTATCGACGATACGTACGTTGCCGCGACGCGACCAGGCGCGCCAAAGCGCGAAACGGAATGGATATTCGATCGTAGATTTTCTTCCCTCGACGATCTCGTCGCCGAATTTCTTTCGCCGTCCGAACTTACATTCTTTTACATCGTTACTTCGAAGCTTCGTCGATCACTTCAAAACGGAAAAATTCCCGGGGAAATTGAAAAAAAATAAAAAAATTGCCACGAAGCACTATCGCGAAAAAAACAATGTATTTCAATGAACCATCCGACGATCTGATAATTTCGAATGAATTTTTGACCTTGAATGTTAACTTGGATTTTTCCCCCGAGATGATTCACGGGAAACGCGCTCGTTTCGCAGTCTACTTTTTCATAAAGCGAGACTATTCGGCGAGAAGTCGATCGGAGGTATTCTTAAAGCGGTCCGTCGAGAAATTTAATAATCTCCGAGAACTCCGATTCGGTTTTTTTTTTTTTTCGGTATTTGAGAAACTCAAATTCGAGTCGGGGATGAAACGGCACGTTGTATCGAGCGAGAAATACGAGCGTGAGCACGGCGATGCACGCTGCACATGGCTGCACGTTGGTCTCGCACGATGACGCAACTACGACGACGAAAGGGCCTCCGTGTCGAGGTTGCCGGTACCGCGGCCCGTGGTAACCTGTCGGCCCGAAGCCGCGGCTCAGCCTGGAAAGCCCCCTTCGACGCGCATCCACGCCGCCACCCGCCTCGCACTATGTTCCTGCCACTGCTGCTGCTGCTGCTGCTGCTGTTTTCGCGTTTGCGCTCAGCGAAACTCCGAGCACAGCGACACGTCGGCCCTCTCGCTCTATGGCTCGGTGGTATCTCGTTCGTGTTTCGCCTCCTCGCTCTTTCTCCACCGAAGCTCGTCGGAGCTTTCCGGCGGTGGTGGCGGTGAGGGCACCAACGAGTGCCCACACCAATGTTCGCACCGCCAACTCTCGGAGCTTGCGGTAGAAGCGCTATAGGGCAGGCATCTCCTCCGCGTAGGGGAGAGCGGGGCAAAATGGCATACCGGGGCAAAATAGTTCGAAACAGTCGAATAAAGTCCCTCGTATGATAGAATTAGGGCGAAATGGGACAAAAGAAAGTCCCATCGAAGTGGATTTTTTTGCTGTCCCATTTTGCCCCAATAGCATTGTGCGTGAATACCATTTTGCCCCGGTATGCCGTTCTGCCCCGCTCTCCCCTATAGCGCGACTTTGCGGGATACCCAAGACGGAGATTAAAAAAACTGATGGAGCATTTCGCGATAGGTTACAATAAAAAGAATTAATAATTGATAACAATAATAAACTGAACTATAACAAAATAAAGTAGAAAAAAAATTAGATGTAAAATGAAAAAAAGTTGAAATGGTATTCGAAAAGATACAGATATTTATTATTATTATTATTATTATTTTTTCTTCTTTCGAGTTTTGTATCCACTCAATAGTGGATGCAAAATTCGACAAGATTCGCTGTAAGAAAAACCGTTTATCGTAACGATAAAAAAAAGCACCGCGACCCTTTGTTTTTATCTATAATAATTTTCTCGGCATATTACGGAATGTATTGCGTTCTCGCAGCCGCTTATCGCTTGCAAATGGCCTACTCTACACCCGCAATTTTACATTTTCAATGCGCGCCACGAATATGATACACACGTAGGGTGTCCGTGGGTGTAACTGAAGTTGTATTGTTATATATGCGCGCAGCTTCAACCGCTCTCGTTCGATGCGCGGTCCGAGGGACGTGCGCAATTTAATAGCCAAGTACGATTGCGTTGTGGCCTGTTATCTATTACGTCGGTCGATCGCGCGCTCTCTGTCCGTACCGCTTTGCCTTCGCGCTGCGCAATTGTCTACTCGGCACAATCGACCGATTCGTAATGAACACATGTGCCGAAAGAACAAGAGAAATGTATATGCATTGAAATTTCGGAAAGTGGGGCAAAATGGGCTGCTCTAGCAATTGAGGGAGTTTCGTCCACAAACGCGACACTTCTCCAAATCTTTTGAACTAAAAAAATAGATTAAGGTCGTTCTGTCGCTTGGTTTTCATTTCCCATGAGTTCGAGAAAAATAAGAGAAAATTACAAATAAAAACGTGGAGAAAAATACGAAATGCAAAAAGAATTTAAAAATCTGAAAAAATTCATACGTATTCAGAAAAATTAACGAATCATTTTCGTAAAAAAAAAAGAGATCGCCGGGTAATTTGTTAAACAATTAATTCTTTGATTAATTTGTTGATAACGTTTTGAAATTATTATTGTGCGAAATTAATATTTTCAGTACCTTCAATATGCGTGCATTTTTACCGATTTTTATGTCATCGGAAAGTATTTTCGATACTCCCTTTTTTTCTTGAAATGTTGCGAAGTTAACGCCAAGCGACAGAACTACCCTGATGTATCGGGACGACAAATCGGTTTTTTTTTATGTTATTAATTTTAGCGTTGATCGATTTCGTTCCAAAGCTCGAGTTTGGTGACTGTCCCGTTTCGTCCCGTTGACCGGTTTTGCGTCAAATTCGACCACACGCGACTCGTACGAATCAATTTATAGTTATTACACGACGAATTTCCGATTGGAAAATCCCGTTCGCTCGTTTGGTCTCAAACGAAATTTTGCCGTAACGTCGATAAACAAAGATTTCCTTGTAAAATTTATTACACAATTTTTTTTTTCGCCTCGTCGATGGTTTGATGAATCGAGTACACGACCGTTCGTTTCTCGACGGTCGTTCGGCCTTGATTTTCGTATCGCACAGGATCCCGAATGGTTGCGTAGCGCAAACGACAGCCGGACGGTGTGTAATACTCTAATGCACGCCCCGGTCACCGCGCCAAACGCGTTTCGCAAAATATTTTCGATGAGCAATCCGATTTGTCTGGTTTACGTTGTAAAGCGAGCAGCACCGCACAAGCGTAACGCTAATATGAAAGCTTTTAACGTGAAATTGACTTTTGCGAATTTCGCCCGAGTCTCATTCGCCTCTCTGTACCGTCCCCTCGCCGGTCATTGCTCTCGTGAGTTTTTCGTACGGCGATAATTGACGTTCGTGCGCCGATCCGTTCTCTCGATCGATTGGTAAAAATTTATTAAACTCGCGCACACGAGGTCTCAACGCTTTTGACAATGACAACTTAATGCCCGCTTGTCCAAATTCGCCTGCCATAAGGCAAAATGTATTTTGCAAATTTTGTAAGTAGGGGAGACCGGGGCAAAATGGGCTACCGGGGCAAAACGGGATAGGGTAATTCGACGCAGCTCCGGGGTAAAATGGGCTGCCCTATAATTTTTTTTAAATTTCATATTTTTCGAGTGAACGGTAATGAGCACTGGAACAAATCAGACTAGGCAAGTATGATGCAGTTCTGCGGCAAAATGGGTTCAAAAATAATTGAAATTTAAATGCTGTGAAAATTGACTATTAGAGTAAAACGGGCTAGTGAAATCGATGCAGCTCCGGGGCAAAATGGGCTACCGGGGTGAGATGAGCTACCCCATAATTATAAAAAAAAAAGTGATCCTTTGAAGCCAATGGTAATAAAGACCGGGGCAAAACCGGCTAATTAAATATTAGTTTGAATCGGGAGAAATTGGGCAACCTTCGATTTATGGAAAGTCGGAATGAAATAATAAACCGAATACATAGCAGTTAATAATTGTTATATCAATCGCGATTCTACGATGATATCCGGTTTCGAACATTATAATTTATCAAAACGGCACGTAAAATGTAAATCACTATCGTCAACTAAAACAATAAGACGATAAAAGATTATGCAAATAAAATATAAAATGTAAAAAAAAACATGCAGTCAACCAATGTTCACTTCGTCACAGATGAAACTTCATTATTGTCGTTTAGTTATTCAGCATGTGGACAAATCATTCTTGATTATAGTTTTTCCGGTGATTTAACAAAATTTTCCGGTGATTTAACTTTTGTTCACATTTTGTTATCGATAAGCTAGTTTTTCCGGATACATATGGACTTATTGTCGAATTTTTCCGAATTTTCGGAACTTTTGTACATAAGGGTAGCCCGTTTTGCCCCGGACGACTTTTTTTTTCGAAAACTTCATAAAATTGGTACGAATACATTTTTTGGATGGATATCAATGTATATATGCAATCAGCCTCGTTGTAACATCCTGTATTCTTTAGCTAGCCCGTTTTGCCCCGGTCTCCCCTACATTTTGCCGCTTTATCACTTTCGCTATAACGTGGCATTTCTATTATTAATTCATTTCTATTGACGCTCGTTTTTTAATTTTTTCCTTTTTTATGTCTCGGGACGATTCTGTTCAAAACACGCGAAGTTCATTTAATATAATTTTGTACAGATTTACGAATTCGTATTTATCTCTGAACTTCAATTGAAATCACGAAAGTCACAGCGACAACAGATAACTCAAAATACGCCGAACCGGTCGTATTCTTTCCGGAATAATATGCGTCCACATCGGTCATGAGATTAATATTTATCAATGATTTATCGCATAATTGCATAATTGACAGCCATTTTCGCGAACGTTTAATCTATTTATTGAATTATAATTACGTGTCCGATGTTTCACGTGATAAAATGACAATTGTATCATTCGAATGAATGCCTATCTGTGTCATTAGCCGAGTCCCCCCCCCCCCCTCCCCCTCCCCCCCTCCCCCAATCGAACCCTCTTCTCAACCGGAGCATTTGCATTTCGCTGTTTCGTCCACGTCGCGTATATCGTGTGACATTCAATGGTCGCGAGATCGATTTTGCCGCGACTCTCAACGACTTCGCCCTTCCTCTGCCCCGCGTTCGAGGCCCTCCAGCGCGATACTCGATTCGCACATGGCCGCAGGCCGATTTGCGGCTACCGCGAGGGAACATGTGTGCGAGGCCGGTGGACGTCCGAACGGGGAGGAAGCCGGGCGTAAAGCTGTTTCCAAAATAATTGGGATTTTAGCCGAACGGGGAAGCGCAATCGTCGGCGTTGTAACTACACAAATCGGACAGGATAGACCAGCGGGGGGAGGGGGAGGGGGTCATTCGAGTTAGCATGTTACCTCGATGCGGCCCCGTAGTGCTTTTACCTAATACAGACTGTCAATGTATACCCGCTGCGCCTGCATTCGGTGCATCCGATGCAGCCGATGCAGACGCGCAATACAATGCAATTATATGGTCAAAATGTCACTATCGGCTGGCGTCCCTCTCCCTCGCCCCTCCTCGCAGTCCGTTCATCATGTAACAGCTTGGAAATCGCCGCAGACATTCTCATCCTCTCCCACGGACTATTCCCGTTCAAAGTTCGCTTCAAACCCTACTGCGATATCGTAACAGTCTCGAATATACGATTTTTCTTGCGATGTCTCGCCTCAGTTTTGTGATACGAGGACATTGGATTATTTTTAGTTAGGGGAGAGTGGGGCAAAACGGCATACCGGGACAAAATGGTATTCACGCACAATGGGACGATGGGCAGAATGGTATTGGGGCAAAATGGGACGGCAAAAAAATCTACGGCGATGGGACTTTCTCTTGTCCCATTTTGCCCCAATTCTATCATACAGGGGCTTTATCTGACCATTTCGTACCATTTTGCCCCGGTATCCCATTCTGCCCCTCTCTACCCTACTCAGTTAATTCGGTATCCAATGTTAATTCGAAGTTGAAAGAATAAGAGATTTTTTGATTTTGGGAATTAAAGTTTGTTTTAATAAAAATCTATTTAGTGAATGTTGCTTATGAATTTATAATGAAAGTATCAATCATCGATTGGAACGAGAGATAATGAATTATTCGTTGAGAAGTCGGGCAAAATGGGGTAAAATGGGCCGGCTTAAAAATGTAGAACGTTGTAGTTTATTTCCTATTTTTTTTATTCCATAAAATTCCATGGTGAGCCCCCAACGTTTTAGAGTAGAGAGAAAAGAAGATAGAAAATATACATATGCATTACGTTATCGTGATCCATATCGCCCCAGTCTATGATACGCGGATTACGTACGCTTGGACGGGGATTGACATTTATTGGAGCGAAAAATCAAATATTGTAAAACGCCATGCGGAATATCATAAATGACGTTACATCGGTTATTGCGCACACGCATGTCCATTTAATAATGAAAACGGACGATGAGCGATTTAAATACTATATTCCATAGTCGCTTTTCCGTGCTATCATTCGGTTGAATTGTCATTATCAATTATCCAAACGAAACATTCGAGGCTGCGATGCATTTCGACAAATTTTCGAAGCTTGCTCGTTGACAAATTAATGTTTTTTCTGCTTTCCGAAGCAAAAACAAAAATCTAACGGACAAACGAATTTTCGAGTAAAATGAACAAATCGAAACCGTAGTGTACAAAAAGTCTTCCATTATTTTGAAATGTCGCGAATTTATATTTTTCGAGGAGAATTTTTTACTCATGCTTATGAACGGTGAAATATTCGAAATTTGAATTTTTCATTTTTTTAATGCAATTGAATGATGGTCCATTTTGCCCCATTTTTCCGTTCGGATAATCGGAACTTTTTATCGTCTACCGCCACCGTTTGATCGATCGCACGGAAGGTTTGCCTCAAACGATAACTTCAATTTTCGCAAACATAGATATCGACAGGCGCATTATCAATTCAGCCGTAAGAAGGTTCAGTTCATTCGCTTATTCTATATTCGTCGGGCTGCCCGATGTGTCGGAGCCAGATGAATTAATTCCAGCTGACCATGTCAGATTGTTCGTTGATTATTCGACCGGCCATCGGACGCACCCGCATGCGGGGCCACTCGAGCGTTTCCTTATTTAATCCTTTGGCTCAATCGTAGCTATCCAGTCCGCACTTTGCGGACTCGATCCGACAAACGCAGAATCCCCGAATCGTCGATTCGTGCCGAAACTCTCATTTGCAGAAAATGACAACGGAAAATGTCACGTGAGCTGCAAAACAAAGACCGCGATTATTGCGAGATAAAGATTCGAGGTGTGCGAATAGTAGGGGAGAGCGGGGCAAAAAGGCATACCGGGGCAAAATGGTAATCGCGCACAATGGGATCAGGGCAGAATGGTATTGGGGCAAAATGGGACAGGAAAAAAATCTACTTCGATGGGACTTTCTCTTGTCCCATTTTGCCCTAATTCTATCATACGGGGGACTTTATTTGACCATTTCATACGATTTTGCCCCGGTATGCCATTTTGCCCCGCTCTCCCCTACTCGAATTAAAATTCGAATAATTTCAATTTTTCAGAATTCTCTCAAATTTCGTGAATTTCATTATGTTTATTATAACAATGAAATGTTATATACTATTTTTATATTTTTTTCCTTCCTCAAGTTTGCTTCTTGAGAAACCCAAAAGAGATAAATGTACTTCCCTACAAACAGACCGGGCTGGACTGTGATAAAAAAAGAGCGAAATATGACGATTACGTTGACACAAGTTTTTAATGTTATTTATATATATTTATTGTATTTTATATATTAAATTTGATATAAGCGAATTTTCTTATGTTCCTTTCTGGTAGTCAAAACCGATTAATGCCAAAGTTCTAACCATTCTTAAACCCTTGAAACTTATTAATGATTAACGAGTGTATGTAGCATAGAATGTTTCGTGTATTACTATGCATTATACTCGGTGTAATTCGCCGAGTACGGAGTAACGCAAGTAGTCCAGAGGCAATTTAGCATGGAAACTTTGAAGCACACAGGACATTAAGATCTCGGTTAGAATCGTCTAATTACCCACGATAATTCAGCCATTTCCCCGATGCCAGTGTAGACGGAGCTCGGGAGAATTGAAGGAAAACCGAGCGGATTTCGTTTTTTTTCCTAACAACGATACTCTCTTTCGCGGAACGACGTCAGTTTTTTTTTTTCTTCGTGTCTATCAAAACGTTGAGCAATCGTGAAATGCCTGCGAGTGCCCAAAGCAGCGTTTCGCGAAAGAAGAAAAAAAATACAAGAATAAACAAAACACCCAAAAGACAAAGCATTTGCTGGGAAGTTGTTGTCGCGGATCGAACACAACAATTCGCAGCTTTATTTTTTCGCGATACTTGCAATTCTTTTATCCCTCCCTTGGGCAACCCCCGACAGTGGCGATAACGCCTTCCGTTTCGGTGATGCGAGTTCCACGAATTCTCGACGAACGGTGAACGGACCGACTGATGTCGAGTCTGCAGCGAGCTAAATGAGGACTTCGCACAAAAGCTCCCGCGTTGACGAGTGTTTAACAAGCGCTCGCCTGCCGCTGCTTTTTTTTCGTCTTCACTTGTTTCACTTCAAATTGAATCAAATTCATTCGAACGTTGCTCTGGCTTTCGCTCCGACTTGGATGGGCGAGAAAAGATTTTAATATCCTTCCTTCCTCTATGAGTAAGCTGGTAAATTGAAGGATTTATCAAATTTATCCGTGACAAATATTTTGCATTGTGTTTCGAGCAATTCGACGGAAAATTATGATACGAAGAAAAAAATAAATATTTCGTAAGCGCGCTGCTTTCATGAAATGCGGTATACGAGTTACAAGCCACGAATAAACCGCGTTTTCGATTCGCCGAAGTAGTACAAGCACGGTGGGTCAGATGAAAGACGCTTAACTCTCGTGCGTCACCCGCAAATTTCATTTCTGCCTCCTGTCGTCGCGGCGTGTCGCCGCTACTTATTAGTCGAAATTAATTTTCTTGCGCAAGGAAAGGGCCCGAATGTAACGAAAGGGCGACGAAGGAACAGGAAAGACGGTCAGTGAAAGGCGTCAAGGACTACACATCTTACATATATTTTGGAAAGTTGTCTTTATTTTATATTCGTGAGTATTTTTCCTCGCGTTTTGTGTTTCATATTTTTTATATATTACCAATATTATTCGATGTTTACCCTAAAAATACAATAAAATGCGAAGTGAATAGCAAAATGATAAAAATATTTTTTCCAAATCCGTACAATACTATATTTACTAATTTTTTTTGGGACGCCAATTATGCATTGCAATTATTTTCGTCTTTCATTATCTTACACAATTTCCAGTAGAAAAATCTATGTGCGATACGACCACTTAGCTCATATCAATTTTTCGACTTTTTTTCGAGTAACAATTTCGAGTATCGACGTCCCTTGCCTATTTGCAGAAAAAAATTGTTGAGTTATTACATGTACTAAAATCACAAATGATTGGACAAAAAATGTTGTCGTGGTCGGGTTTGGGTGCCGGTTTGAGAATCCCCCATTGGCGCAAGCCCCGTGACAGGCTAAATGCGCAAAGTTTCCGGAAACCACAATCGCACACAGGATCAACGTTCGGCGAAGGATTCGGCGTCGTAGGAGCAGCTACCGCGACGGTAACGCTGCCCGAGTCGAAATTTGGAGCCTCCTCAGGATGCTAACAGAGCCTATTTCCTTTGTGGCGCAAAAGCCGCCACCCTCAGCAGAACCTGCGCAGAACAGCCTCTTTGCAGAATCGACCACCACCATAGACCCTCCACGCGCCCTCCTACTATAACCTTCGTTAGTCCTCACGCAATTCTTTTCGACCTACTATCCCCTACCATACTCTTCATTCAGCCTCTCAAAATTCTTTTCGCCCTACTGTACCCTGCATTCATCCTGATAAAATTTATTTCGCTCCAGTATACTCTATGGCGACCTCCCAGACTTCCCTTTGCCCTAGTAAAACCTCCGTTGAATCTCCTAAATTTGACTTCGATAATCAGGTTCCCAACAAAGCCTCCTGGACCCTCCGTTTCAATGCAAATCATTGCGAATTACCGCCAGGTGGCTTCGAGGATAAAGTGATTCTCTCGCAAGCGGTCCGGTACCTAGCAAGTTACTATATAAGAGTCACTCTTTTGATTATGATATAAGGTAATCGATGATAGGTAGGATGGTTAGGTAGGATAGGTTGGCATGCTAGTTAGGTAGGATAAGTAGAACAGGTTGAAAATTAAGGCGTTAATTAATGAGTATCTCAAACCCTGTCCCGGAGTTCAGTGCCCGAAATATTTTTTTTCGAACCAACCGAATTCGTTTTTCGTTCAACAAATTTTTTTCTCAGTGTGATTCATAATTATATTATAAGTTTCGCCTGGATATCGTATAATAAATGAATTACAAAGATAAGTCGCAATGAGTCAATAGTACTTTCACGCTTATCAACCATTACGTATTCCTTCACACACTCTCCGCAACCTAAACAGCGGCTCTGGAGGATCTGTGAGGTCTCCGGAGCAGCTCCAGAATAGGCTATAAGCAGAGTCCGGAGATTGTTGCCATGAGAAAAGGGAGCTTGGAGGCCTTGCGGAGGCCAAGAAAATTTTGACTCGGGTGCTGTCGATGTGCAGCTTTTCGGTTGTCGGCTCGAAGAGACTGAGCGGACATTCTTTGACCAGTGGCCAATCATTGGCCGTCTTTGAAGTCAATCGCATCGGACCGAAAGAGAGAGAGAGAGAGGCGGATGTGACGGTAGCCGTATTTATCGACCAAGACGCGGTCGAACCGATAACTGTAGCATTAGCGTAATGCGCAGGGTGAGCCGATTGTAGCAGCAGAAACTGGCCACCACCGGCATGCCCCGACGTTACGAGGGGGTGGAGCTGGCGGCCTACCCTCTCAACGCCGTTGCTGCAAAAACCCCGAAACTATCTAATGGGAATAGTTTGACCAAAGTTTCGGCAGAAATTAGACGGGGAAAACCTTCACCCTGGGCATGTTTAATGCAACGCAGCAGTCGTAAACGGCAGGAATGCCCTTCGGCTCACTCACCACGATTAATGGTTTTTCTAACACTCATTGTGGCGAGCCGCCGAATGTCGCTCCTTCACTCATATCTCGCATTCGTCTGTTGACACATGTAAATGGGAAGTCCGCGTTTCCGCAACTGTATTTGCCTATTCGATCATATTTCAAAAAAGTACTTGCGTACGAAAAAAAACCTACAGCCGCAGCATTCCCAACCGTAAGGGTAGAAAAAGTGTCCAACAAGGTTGTGTGTTAACTAGAAGACAATATAATGGTTTTCGAGATGTTTTTACAGCCGACCCCGGAAATGCTGCTTCGAGATGGTTGAAGATAAAGTTTGAGGAAAAACAGATTTCTTTATTTCCGCGAATTTCAAAGAGAAATTTGTACACAACATTTTTGGACGCGACAGTTTGAAAATGTATTTTTTAATCATTTTTTTTTGTATTTAGTTATTAGCATTAGAAATTAAATTTTGTAAATCTACTTCGTTCCATGGAGCTGAAGACACTTCCGATCGATGATTGTTCGACGGAATATTCAAAAATTCCTAAACAACTGAAATTAAGTTTATTTCCGGAGTCCGATATCGGAGAAACCTGGAATTTAGTCACCTCAATCGAGACACCGCGGTCGAATACCCCGAGGTCGAATACTCGATTCCCTTCATCGTCCTATCGCCCTGTCGTGCCCAAGAATTCAACGTCATTCCACCGTAGAGACTCTGTTATTCGGCGAGTTTTGATTGTCTGAGAAGTTGTTCGGTACACTCCGTTCGTCCTCGGAAACTGAATGGACGGGAGGAGAAAGCGCCGTTCCAACGCCTCGCAGGAGCGTCCGTCCCTTCCGGTCAGCGTGCCCATTGCTCCTGTCGAACGGTCGTTCCTCGAACGACGTTTTCTCATCTGATATCTGTACACAACGAATTCTAAGCTCGCCGTGGTGGCGATTAATTAATTTTAAGAATATACATAGACTAGGGTTTGCAGAGCTCGCGCCCATCCAACGAAACCGACAAATATAGGAGAGAGCGGGGCAAAATGGCACACCGGGGCAATATGGTACGGAACGGTCATATAAAGTCCCCCGTATGATAGAATTAGCGCAAAATGGGACAAGAGAAAGTCCCATTGAAGTAGATTTTTTGCTGTCCCATTTTGCCCCAATACCATTCTGCCCTGGTCCCATTGTGCGTGAATACCATTTTGCCCCGGTATGCCGTTTTGCCCCGCTCTCCCCTATCTCGCAGTAGGGAAAGAAATGGTGGAAATTTCAGTAAATCGAATGGCGACTTGGAATATTTTCGATCGAAGTCCCTCAGGAAGCAATGTTGCAATTTCCCACGTTGTAATTTTTCGTTTAATGGTCTCTGAAAAGATTGCGCTTGTTTGGAATTTGACCGGAGCATCGCGGAATAAAAGTGATCCACTTACCTCGTTGGAAGTCCGAAATTAAGTTCCATGGCGAAGAAATATCTTCGAAAGTCCAATTACCGTATTACAAATTTGTTGTGCTTAACTTGCCGCTGAATTCCGACGAGCAAATCGCGCGCGAAGAGCTCGTCGTCGACATATTCACGAGTCTCGAGACTCGGCGTCAAAATGAGCGAAAAAAGCCGATATTGCTTGCCGAGCTCTATGAAGAGCCACCGCGGTGGAGCTCGTCGAGCGAACGCCGAGAAAGAAAGAAAAAATGGCACCATTCAGATGGAAATAAGAGTGTATTACCGTCATTGGCAGCGGCGCTCCTCGGAAATCGTGTCTCTTAACGCTGATCAAAAAGCGAAAAAAAAAGGAAGAAAGGAAGAAAATGAAAGCGATAAAAAAAAAGCGGGAAGTCGTCGCACTGCTGACTATTCGCATCGATGCTTCACTCGATCAGCCGAAGAAGCGTTCGCGCAGCAATGAGACTAAAGCAGGAATGTCGCAGTGACGAAACGAGCTCTCGTCGACGGTGATGCGTCGTTCCTTGTCGTTCCCATTCGTTCGTTCATTTGTTCGCTCGATCGATCGACTCTACGGCGAGGTGGAAAAACTCGTTTAGGCTCGCAAACAGAGTTGTCAGCGAGAAAGCCAGTCAACGAATCGTCTCGTCGATGTCGTCGCAAGTTCCGCGCCGACCGTCCATTGGCTCGCCGAAACGACGGCTCGCTGATACGAACAGCGGAGCAGCATCAGCGACATCGCGAGCCTCGCTCTCTCGCCCGTGTGAAACCTCGATCCTCGCCGATTTCGCTCCGGCATCCCGTGCCATTCCCCGTCCGCTCCTTCCGGAAGCTTAATGAACCCGCGTGCCTCCGGTAGGTTAATCAACACGCCGAGCTGTTCATCAACAATACTTTTTCCTTTTTCCTTCACCTTTCGCACTTCATTACCATTGATTTCCCGATGCGGCAGGTTCATTGGAGCAAGAAAAGAACGGGAATGATGAAAAAAATGTATGAAACTCTCAATTAAAAAAACGTTACGATTAATCAGAATAAATTACCGAATTAATTAATTTGTTTATGAATTTATTATAACTGTTGTATAATAAATTTTCCGTGTTTCTTACAAGATATTGCATTATTAGGATCATTACTATGGCACATGATGAATTTTTTTTTTATGGAAAAAATATGTTCATAATCATAAAATTCAAAGTCAATTGAAAAATCTGAAAAAATTAACACGTATTCAGAAACGTAAAAGAATTATTTTCATGAAAAAAAAAAGTTGTGTTGCCGGGCAATTTCTTGAACAATTTTTTGTTTCATCAATTTGTTGATAACAATTTCGAATTATTATTATGCAAAATTAATCTTTTTAGTACCTTCAATGTGCATGAATTTTTTCAGATTTTTATACCATCGAGAAGTGTTTGCAATTCGCTCTCAATTTCCTCGATCTTATGCGAAATGAATACGTTACGCATGGACTAGGAGAGAGCGGGGCAAAACGGCATACCGGGGCAAAATGGTATTTACGCACAATGGGACCAGGGCAGAATGGTATTGGGGCAAAATGGGACAGCAAAAAAATCTACTTCGATGGAACTTTCTCTTGTCCCATTTTGCCCTAATTCTATCATACGGGGGACTTTAATTGACCATTTCATACCATTTTGCCCCGGTATGCCATTTTGCCCCACTCTCCCCTACCTTGAGCGGGCGAATTAAATTGTACTTTCAGAATTTATTTTATTTCCAAATTTTATGATACGTTATTTATATCTTCTTTGGGCGAAACTTAGTAGGGATATCGCGATCTTATGGCAAAATCTAGTGGTGGAAGATATCACTGTGACTCATCAAGAAGTTCAATCGTACCGTCATATTCGCTATTTTACCCCACAGAATCGCGGAGAGCGCGATTTGCTCTTTGAACTCGAAATCGGAAACGGATATTCGGAGTACGGCGAGGCCGACGGCGACGAGAGGGAGGAGCGTTGAGTTGAGCTTACAGGAAATTCGGATGAGGGACTGAGAGCGGTTCGAAATCAGCTCATCGGCTTAAGGGCTTATTCAAATGTGAGCGAGAGAACAAAAGGACCAAAGAAAGCTCCGGTGGAGAGGTCTCGACAGAGAGAGAGAGTCTACCACTGCGAGAGACCGGAGAATTTTTTTATTTTCACTCCCGTTCGCCGGATTGAACTATCCAGCATTGATATGATATTGCCCGGGACGGTGAGACAGCCGATTTTTCGAAATGCACATTTTTTTGTGACAATAAAATTACAGATTTTCTAGAACGGAGCGTAAAGAGATTTTGAGATTGAACACAAAATGTTCTCATAGCAAAAAAAAAAAAGAAAGAAACCAACAAATAATCTTGTATTAAATGGCAAATGAACTGTAAATTAAAAAAATTCATAAACAAATGAATAAACAAATATCGGAAGTTTAATCTATTCCTGTCGGTTACACTAGCAGAATTTTGGATCAGCGTGTAAGCTCAACACAAATGAACGTCGATCGATCTTACGCAATATGTTTTGCCGCTGGTGACGTTTCGTCGTGAAATATGGACGCAAAAACTCGGGGTAATCGTGCCCCGCATTCCGTCTTATTTGCAAAGAAATTTGTGCCGGAACGGCGCGTTCAACGTCACCGTTCTGGCTACTGTAAGCAGCGTTCGCTCTTTATTCTTTGACGTATCTTTCATTTACTTTCTTTAAAAATTTATTTATCTTTTGTAAAAATCGCGGAACATAGGGGCGAGCGGGGCAAAATGGCACACCGGGGCAATATGGTACGAAACGATCAAATAAAGTTCCCCGTATGATAGAATTAGCGCAAAATGGGACAAGAGAAAGTGCCATCGAAGTAGATTTTTTTGCTGTCCCATTTTGCCCCAATACCATTCTGCCCTGGTCCCATTGTGCGTAAATACCATTTTGCCCCGGTGTGCCGTTTTGCCCCGCTCTCCCCTACTTCTTACCCGTCTCTCTGTCTTGTTCCGTTGTCGAGTCGTCGCTTTTGGAGCTTTCTCGCTCGCATACACGCGCCGGATGGGCGTCGTCGACGATATAATTTATGACCAGCGCGCGATTCGTCACAATTGCCGACTCGTTTCGGACGATATTAATGGAGTTTTGCCTTGGCACTCAGAACGACTCGTACTTTTCTCGCTCTCGCTCTCTCGCTCATACCGTATTTCAACCTTCTCCGAACTAACCAATACCGTTCGCCTTACTCTCTCGTTTCATTCACTCCTTCATTCGGCTTCGATTTCTCACGGTTCTCTGCGATTCTCTCGCGGATTGCGATTCGTTCTCGGTTCGTTGAAACGCCAATAACGCAGCAAGAAACGCGAGAAAGTCAGCAACGGCATTCATCAACGTTGTTATAAACCGTTCGCTATACCGGCGCTAATCGCGGCATGACCGATCACCAATCTCATAGGGAAGAGCGGGGCAAAATGGCATACCGGGGAAAAATGGTACGAAATGGTCAAATAAAGTCTCCCGTATGATAGAATTAGGGCAAAATGGGACAAGAGAAAGTCCCATCGAAGTAGATCTTTGCTATTCCATTTTGCCCCAATACCATTCTACCCTGGTCCCATTGTGCGGGAATACCATTTTTCCTCGGTATGCCGTTTTGCCCCGCTCTCCCCTACGTCGCGACGCCGAGTCGAGAAAATTATTTAGCAAAAAATCGTTTTGGCTCGATTCTTGCGTCGCGACGAAGTCAATCGCCGATTTTTGGAGAGAGTTGCGAATATTTCTCGATCGTATTAAATTCTGAAAAAATGCATACCTATCAAAGATACTAAAAAAAATAATTTTGCATAATAATAATTCCAAAATGTTATTAACAAATTGATAAAAAAAAATCAATTGACTAACGATTAATCGGGATCTTTTTTTTTTAACACGGAAATGATTCGTTCATCTTTCTGATTGATTTTTTTCCGAATTTTAAGGTGGTTCTGTCGCTCGGTGTTCATTTCGCATAAGTTCGAGAAAATCGTAAATCTCTCTTCGCTCGGGCCGCAAACCTCACACTCGTAGCAATCGCCAACTTTCGGCCCTTGTTGCACAATATACTATTATGTCGTTACGGTTGCTCTGCAAAGAGAACAATATTGATATAGTCCAAAAATTTTCCATCCGATGAACCGGATAGTAAATTATATAGAACAAGAATTGATGTTGAATTTGCATTCTTTTTTCGCCACGATTAACTCAATTTATAAAAAATGTTATACTTCGTCAGTTAATTTATAATAAGACTCGCAGAAACAGAAATGCTGTGTTAATTCTTTCATGAAACGCAGACATTTTCACCGTGAAGTATATCAGGCCGAGAGATCACTTCTTTTTTTTATCTTTTTTTTCTTCGAGTGGATCCCGAGGGTTTCCACGAAAAAATATCAAGAGCCTCTTCCGGCGAGAATAAATAAATACATATATAAAAGGGAGCAGGAAGGGACAGGGCGGGACGCGGCGCTGTCAGGGTTTCAAGACGTTGGCGGAAAAATGAGAAAAATGCTTACCGCGAAAAATATGAATAATCGCCAACGCCCTGTACGTATGTATACGTGCGCATACAGACGAGCGTTGTGTAGGGACCGGTTCCAGCGGAGAGTGTCTCGAGCATTCACGAGGCATCGTACCGGATTCCCGCGTCGCATCGTTGAAAAATGAATTTCTCGGATATTTCAACAAAAGAAGGAGAAATCGACGAGGAGAAATGAGGGAGAGAATCCGGAGCGTTGCATTCAACGCGACTCCGATGCTCGCCAATCTCTTTCTCATCGACACATTTGACAGAAAAAAGCCTCGGGTCTCGATTGAAGATGAGGGTATAGGGGAGAGCGGGGCAAAATGGCATCCCGGGGCAAAATGGTACGGAATGGTCAAATAAAGTCTCCTGTACGATAGAATTAGGACAAAATGGGACAAGAGACAAGTCCAATCGAAGTATTTTTTTTTTGCTGTCCCCTTTTGCCCTAATACCATTCTGCCCTGGTAGCATTGTGCGTGAATACCATTTTGCCCCGGTATGCCGTTTTGCCCCGCTCTCCCCTATACGTATATCGACGAAGCCCTCGATTCTATGGAATATGACTGCGCTTTTTACCTTTTGCTTCTTTACGGAGAAAGCTTTGTTTTGATTTGAAAAAAAAAAAAATTGAGATTTCAATAAAAACCAAGCGTTCAGAATGTACCAAAACGTCGGAAAATCGTATTTAGAAAAAAATTCTGGATGTGTATGAGTGTTTATGAATGGGACAAGGTCAAAAAATTTCATTAAATTTTATTTATCTGATTGAATTAAATTAAATCGAAACTTAATAACTTGAAAACACGTCTCCAGTCATCAAAGAGTCATTTGGAGGATAGGGGAGAGCGGGGCAAAACGGCATACCGGGGCAAAATGGTATTCACGCACAATGGGACTATGGGCAGAATGGTATTGGGGCAAAATGGAACGGCGAAAAAATCTACGTCGATGGGACTTTCTCTCGCCCCATTTTGCCCTAATTCTATCATACGGGGGACTTTATTTGACCATTTCGGACCATTTTGCCCCGGTATGCCATTCTGCCCCGCTTTCTCCTACGTCGAGGGGTAATTTCTCAATGATCGTTACGAGTTTTCCCAAAAATTGTACAGTCGTGGAGGTTTTACGCTGTTTTCAAAATTGTCTAAAATGTCTGTTCGCTCGATAACTCTTGTAATTTTTCGAAATATCACGCTAATAATTTTTAGGTACATTGAATGTTTTTTTTATGTTTTGGTTTGGTTGGTTGGTTTGTTGTTTATGTTTTTTTTAATGTTTTGAAAAAAATGTGTGCGAAAAGACAGTAAACGACGTTATAAAGAAAATGAGGAAACGGTTTGAATTTTTTTTCCACTCGATTTTTTTTTGTGTCGTTAAAAAAAAATTAATACCAATATCGCATAGTAGTATGCGTGTAAAGAGGAAGGCTGGGAAATGCTGCCATTGAGGGCACATTCGATTACAGGCTTTGTGAACTTTCGAAAAATGCGTTGTTTCCAGCGCGACAATGTCGACGTTGCGTTTTATTGGCTCGAATTCAAGCAGAACCGAAGCACTTCGTTTCTCCCGTATTTCACTCAATGTTTTTCGCCGCGCGTTACCGCACCGGCTAAATTCTCCGAATCGAAATTCGAAATACGCATCATACGATAGACTCGCGAATTTCACATAGGAAATCATTCGAAGGCGCGTGACGTACCCGGCGTTACCGTGAAACGAACGATAATGAAAATGCAAATATTTCGCGGTACGCAAATGTTTATTCAGTGACTCTCTTTCCACGATAATTTTTTTTTTTCAATACATATATAAATTTTTTTCCCCATTTATTTTTAATCTGTAACCAATCAATAGTGAAATATGGACGAATACATTCGATGAATAATACATATTAAGTTGAAAATTTGTTCGGGTTAACAAAAAAAAAAAAATAATAATTGGGAATTCTCGTTCTTTAATATTTTCCGTTGAAAAATAAAAGAATCGAGTGCACGAGACGCGGGCGAAGCCGGGAGGAGATTCACGATTACGAAGGTGCTCGTAGCCCGAGTAGGGTCGAAAGGCCACGATAGGATCGGTACATCACGGTGATGTACGCCTCTGGCGATCGCTTTCTCTGTGTGAAAAATTGAACCCTTTTTCGTTTCGCGCAACCTCCACCATTATTCGATCCCGATTCTTCCGAACGATTTCTCACTTCGCACGATTCTCGTTGTGAGAACTTTTTCGCGCGAAGGAAACTTTAGCGAAGCTCCGAAATGCAAACCGACCTCAACGAGCGTTACGGCCAGTTTGGGGAGAAAAGCGAAACGATACAAGGCGTTGTCAAAAACATTCCGGCTTCTCTGCCGGGGGAAAAAAAAAGGTTGAAATCATTTTTTTACCCGACTACGATAAAAAGACCATATTTCATTCCTGCAACGCGGGTGGAAAGTAGTCAATTTTTGACCAGCGGGCAAAAAAGTAAATTTGCGGGCAAAAAAGTAAATTTGCGGGCAAAAAAGTAAATTTGCGGGCAAAAAAGTAAATTTGCGGGCAAAAAAGTGAATTTAGCGGGCAAAAAAGTAAATTTGCGGGCAAAAAAGTAAATTTGCCTCGCCCTCGGCAAAAATCACGCACTTTCCTCCCTAGTAGCATAATGTACTATTTTTTTTTGCATTTATTTCGCAACCCGCGCTACTACAGGATCATTTGAACAAATCTCCTTCGGCTAAACTGAACCATTTTCTGAGTGAAGTAACGCGATTCTTAGGAGCACTCGGAGTTCAAATACGGTTGTTGCGATGTGAACGAGCGATACGCCTGACGATTTTGCGTTTGTCACACAAAAGCACGAATGACTTTCTTTTTGATGAGAATTAGCACAATGAATTCGTTGAACCCAATTTATTGTGAACGAAATCTCTACCATGCGAAATCTTTCTCATTATAGCCGACCGCGTCTGTGTTACAAATATGGTCTGACGTTGTATTTGCACTTTGAATATCGTATTAAGGTCATAATTAGTCCAACTATCAATAGGTGTGCGCCGTTTCGGCTTAATGAGCAACACATCCCTCCCGGCTCTGATATCGTTTCCAGTCGAAAGCATCTCTAGCGTTGAATTTCTTGTGTCTTTGACAAAACATATGAGAGACCGAGCGAACAGGGTACACGCTAATGAGTTTCGTCTTTAGGACAATATGAGAGGCTGCCGGGACGAACACAGCACCGTGTCTGGTTTTAGCCGAATAAATGCGATAGGACAAAATAGATCGTATTATAATCATTGAGCAAGACACAAACGGCACAGTTGATAATGACATTCTCGACATGAAAACAAATACTTCAGAACCATAAGCGTGCTGAAATAAAAACAGGCGGCCGCGATGAACTAAGGACCCATTATAGACTAATCCGTAGAATCCATGCCAGGGAATCCAATCTTAGGCCTTACCTGGTTGAACGAAGGTATCCACAACAAAATCTACAAGCACTCTATGAGAAGCCATATTTGGTCGTCAATACTTCGCTCTATTTGGTCCTGTCGATGCTATCGCCAATCAAACACTACGCATCATGATTAGGGACGGCCAATAAAGCCCACGTTCCATTTTATCCGTTTGAAAAAGGGCAACTGGCGCCTTAAATCAAAAGTACGGCAAATGAAGCGGAAAAGAAAAGAGTCATTGGTAGTGCCGTCGTTGCATTGTCCTTCGCCACAATGAGCAAATAACCGGGCGTCAGGTAGGTAAGCCTAATTTGATACATTCGGAGTAACGGGGCGTTGCACGGAATTGCCCTTTACATAGTGTGCGGTCAACACGGTAAAGGGGTTGCACGGTTGACCGGGCCGCTGCGAACATCCACATACAGCCCTCTAAGCCACCCAGCTTGTACATGTCCCACACGTTTTAAGGGACCCGAGTCAGCTGAATTACGCCGATAGTCGCTCAACTACAGTTTGTCCTTCACCCGATGCAAAAATCCAGAAAAGCTATCATGCTCGAGAATGTTTGAAGAATTTTTCCTGCCGACCGAACGAAAAAATTGTGTCAACCAGTTTGTTTGCGAATCAGGTTTAAGCGTTTTCACTTCTGCGCATCGTACGCGCCAAAACTTGATAAATTTGTTCTTTCGACTGGCAGAAAAATTCTTGAAGCATTTTTCGACAGAATAGAATTTTTTTCAATTTATGTGTCACCTGAAAAAAAACCAAACTTTGACGAATATCGCCATATTTTAGTTGACTCGACTTTCTTAACCTTCTCAGCTTGCGAGTGCGTTAACATTGTTGCATAGAACGTCGCATGGGCGGAATAATTCGGGAATATTCTACAATTATAGAATGACTTTGTATAGATTTGCAGAGGTTTTTGGATATTTGTTCTGTGTGCCGGATTACGCACCCGCGAGAATGGACTCTATAGCTTCGGTAGTGACGATCGAATTACCGTAATGATGTCAATGCGGTCGAGTGTTTCCGGCACCGTGTTGTATGCCCGCGATGTAGTAATTATTGGTATATTTTCGAAAATTGAATTTGGATTAAATACCGCCGTGTCAGAGCTAGAAATTCGCGCCCTCGGCTCGTTGTCCCGTTGACTGCGTTTGGATTACCGGCCAATGCGTCCATTCAGCGACTCGTATCTCCGTTTTATATCGATATTAAACCACGAAACCGTTCGAAATTGAGTAACTCGTAGATTTCATTCTATCATAATAACAATAAATTATTATTAAATACATTTAATATGACGAAACTGTTTCGAAACGATCAAACAGCGTTTGTTTGCACTTTTCGTCAATTCGTTTTCTCGGAAAAAAAATGCTGCACTGTCTTTACAAGAAATGATTTTCTAGATTCTTTCATGGTGAGAGAATTCAAACTTGTCGAAAGAGTAACGAATAGAGATTTAGTGACCATTAACGACCATTTTCCAAATCACTCTGCGAGAGGTATTCGATCATCGATCATCGATCATCGATCATCGATCATCGATCATAGATCATAGATCATAGATCATCGTTATCCTCTTGATCTAAAGATTCCGCTTTGGAGTATAAATATTTTGTATTTCAATTCTCGGCAACCCGCAAGCGGCAATAATGGGATTCATCAAAGTTTCGCGATTGCTTTGCATTGCCGAGGGTAAAACCGATTTCGATACCGGTATGAACGCCGATGCGAGGTTCGGAGGCCCGTTTTTATTCCATCACACGGTAATATTGCGGCGTCGCTTTGGAATCGGTATAACGACAAGGGGCGAACCAGGCGGACAATGGAAATATAGGATACGCGAGCGTGGCACCGTGTGACAGGCTCCGAAATGACAGACGAACGTCATATAACAGTCGATGCAGAGATCGATTTTCATATTATACGATCTACCGTCCCGGGGTCAAGCATCGACCGTAGCTCGGGTGCCCTCGTTCAACCCTCCGCCCTTCCCCTCCCGATTGGGTCGACTATCAAAACACAAATTTCCTGCCTCGATTCACCCGTATTTCATTTGTTTCACCCTCACTCGTATATACGCCCAGGTTTCAACCCCCTGAAATCTGCGCGCGTATACCTGCGCAATTGTGGAAAGGACGGCTGCGAGGCAGATGGCCGAACGTCCGCGAACACGCGGAGACGTGAATTATTCACGAATCGGCGACAGCCGTTAGATTTCCCATCGAAATTACGCGGGATTCATAGTTTTCAATGCCCTTCAATTATTCACGAAAGTTTCGCGCGACAGACGAAACGTAGAATCCAAATGGAAAGACTCCAGTTTTTGATAACTCTCTGATAAGGGGGAGTAAGAAAACTCGTGGCAGAATCTTGAAATGGGACAGATTGGGACAGTCGGGTCATTTGAATTTTGGGGTGCAATTGACCATCCATGAGATCCAGGAAATTTCAGAAAAATTCGATTTTCGAGATTCATGGACGTTGATCGTCCTCCGAATCGCTGATTGGCTGTAAAATGATCGAGAACGAAGATTCATAAAAATTATACGAAACTTCCCAAATTGCAGATGCGGTCCATTTTGCCCCAACTGATAGCCAGAGAATGTCGAATAAAATTTTCCTTCGCTAGTTCCTCGATCGTGAGATGTTCGTGCTCGTCCGTTGCATATCCGGCGGATTTAGATCCATCGAATAAGAACAGAATCTACAGTATCGGGAGCTTCGCGCTGTAGCCAAGAAGAAAAATCCCTAACGAGAAAATAGTGTCGAAGTATTGATGTCGTTGGAGCAGAAGGAAGGTCTCTCGTACGAGAAATTATAGCATCGATAGGCGTTCCGTGTCTTCCAGTTTCTTACGATTTTTCGCGATTCCACGGGGGATGGGCGGGAGCCGACAGGCGTTAACTATTGGAGATAGCCCCGAGAAAGCTATGAATCAGAATTGTCCTTCAACATAAGCTATGCGAAGATGCGAATGAATGCGACGTGTGCAGTCCATAACTCGCTATTCCTAACGCGCTATCTCGTAAAGGAACAATATTTGTATCTTTTAATTATATTGGAAAAGTTTTTGATACTTTTAACTTTAACCGATTCGAGAGAAAATTTCGTCGCGCCGTATTATGTGTATAGATAGAGAGATGTATTGTATACATGTAGGGGAGAGCGGGGCAAAATGGTACGAAATGGTCAAGTAAAGTCCGCCGTATGATAGAATTAGGGCAAAATGGGACAAGAGAAAGTCCCATCGAAGTAGATTTTTTTCCTGTCCCATTTTGCCCCAATACCATTCTGCCCTGATCCCATTGTGCATGAATACCATTTTGCCCCGGTATGCCGTTTTGCCCCGCTCTCCCCTAGAGTGTAGTATAGTCGAGGTTTTAGTGGAAACTACATCGAACTCTTCGAGGCAGTGCGCGCGGTGCAGGCAGCCGAGAGGGAAACGGGTCGGTGTTACAACATCGATGGCTCTCGTGTTCTCAACTTCTTGAAAAGGCCAAAGTTCAACCCGCGGAAACTGAAGCACGTATATATGAACTCGAATACTTGCGTGCCCGAAAAGTCGAGCTCCGCCATCGCTTCTCCGCGAAATCTCCCTTCAACTTCTCGTATTTCTGTCCATTACGAACTGTGTACTCCACTAAGAGCAGTGCGCGATCTTCATCGCTCTACATAGTTCGACCGTTTTCAGAACCGGTCAAGAATTTGACCTCAATGCACGGTTGTTTTTCAGCTTGATAACGGCGTTGACGACCCGGCGATTCGGGCTGAACACCGCCAGCACAGAATCCTTCACGGATAAAAATAATTGCCAAATGGAGCAACGATTGCAGTCGTTTTTGCTACAATCGCTGATGTATGGACAAAAAAAGAAGGCAAAAAGTTACCTTCGATGGGACTTTTCCCTTGTTCCATTTCGCCCCGATTCTATAATTAGAAAAAAAAAAGGCAAAAAAAAGAAAAAAGAAGGCAAAAAAGTTACCTTCGATGGGACTTTTCCCTTGTTCCATTTCGCCCCAATTCTAATTATAGAATTTTGGCGAAGTGGAACAAGGGAAAAGTCCCATCGAAGGTAACTTTTTTGCCTTCTTTTTTTTTGCCTCCTTTTTCTTCTTTTTTTTTGCCTTCTTTTTCTATAATTCTATAATTAGAATTGGGGCGAAATGGAACCAGAGAAAAGTCCCATCGAAGGTAACTTTTTTGCCTTCTTTTTTTTTTTACCTTCTTTGTCTTCTTTTTTTTTGCCTGTATGAACAGGGGACACTATTTTACCATTCCATACCATTCTGTCCCGGTATGCCGTTTTGCCCCGCTCTCCCCTGTATATTAAACCAGCGTGCGTAATTCCAATCATAAACCATAGTAAAAACGACTACGAACGTTGCAAAAACTACAAAAAAAAGTTACTATTGCCCTGAAGTAATATCGACAGCTTTCTTCCCCTGTATCTCATTAATTCTTCAATTCATTTTTTTCCAGATTCAATTCCAACTTAATTTGAATCGAACATCACTTTCTGAAATCGATTTTGTCTCATCGACGACTACAATCTTACTCCGTATCAACGTCACGTCGATTTCAACCCGACGGTCCATTTTGCCCCAGCTTCCTCCATAATCGATGACAAAGGTCATCTACTTGGGAATAATAATTTCCATCAATTAAAAACTCATGATTGTCGAAAAATTTTACATCATGCAGCGTTTGAACGATCGAATGTACGTCAATGTTATCCTCGAGCAGAAGTTTGAGCAGCTGGGGTATTCGTGTGTGCCGACTCGAACTCACACACATCGGCCCGACGAGCAAACTCTGCTCATTGTTCGCCAACTCCACTCGCGCCGCGGTTCGTCGAGTACAGGCACACCGTTATCAATTGATTAACCTTCAATGCCTCGAATGTTTGATTGACTCGCGCAAATTTCGTCTGGTTAGCACACGCGGCGTTATCATCGCACACATCTTATCCTTATCACGATTATTACGATGCGCGAGAATTTCGAAATTCCCGTGTATATCCCTTATGCATAAATCATGCCGAAGCGTTCGGTCGCAAGGCAACTTGACGGAATATACCTCACACCGCCTGAGAATTCGCTCGGAGAGCTTTCTCGAACGGTGGATCGAATCCTCCGCCCCCCGCGGGGATTACCGACGTAAATAAATTGTTTCTACCGATGCCTGATGAATAAATCGAACTTCCGAGAGTGGCGGAGGTAAGAAACGAACCGAGAGAAGAGACACTGGGGGATTCAAAGCCAACTCTCACTCGATTCTCTTCGTTCCTTCTCGTTTTTATCTTCGTTCGCGTTTTCTCGCCGTTCGCACGGCGCGGCCTCGCTTGTTTTATCTTTTTGGCTTATTTTTTCCTTTTTTTTTCCTCTCTCGTATCCTTCCTCCTCTGGATCCTCCTCGCGTCGTAATTCCGTCTTACTTCGGTGCTATATCGCGCGGAGTCTTTTCTCGTTCCGTCGGTTCTCCTTTTGTCTTTCGGGCCGCGAGCGAAGAACGATGAGCTTCCTCGGCTAACCCGGCTAACTCCCAAAAATCCTTTAAGAGCCTCTCGTTCTTCCCCGGACTCTGCGAACGCGCAGAGGCGCGGTCGGATAAAATTTTACAACGGCATAAAGGTATCCCGTATCACGTCGTGAAATATTGTTGTTACGAATGTAACATTCACGGAAGTACGTTGCACACATTTTGTCAATCGTATCGAAGCCAGCAAACGATTACGATAGTTGACAAAAGTATTCACGATCGAAAATACATGGAAAAGAAAAAACATTGGGAGGTTTCTCAAAATATTGAGAATTCATTTTATTCCAAGATTTCTGCTTCTTCGAGAAGCTTTTTCTTTTTGGTGAACACTTCTTTTTTCGAGATTTTGATACAAACGTGTTCAGAATGTGCTGAAACGTCGAACAATCGCATTCAGAAGAAATGTCTGGATAAATGCTGGAAACTGTTGGTGATATCAAACTAAAATTTATACCACATATTGGGGCGTCGAGACCTCTTTTTTGGTTCAATTTTCGACAAAATGTATGTATGTATGTATAAAATTGAATTATTAAATAAGTATATTCAATAGATAAGTAATCTAATAGATATTCATGTGAAAAATAGCGATTAAAGTAGGGGAGAGCGGGGCAAAATGGTATTCACGCACAATGGGACCAGGGCAGAATGGTATTAGGGCAAACTGGGACAACAGAAAATCTACTTCGATGGAACTTCCTCTTGTCCCATTTTGCCCTAATTCTATCATGCGGGGCACTTTATTTGACCATTTCGTACCATTTTTCCCCGGTATGCCATTTTGCCCCGCTCTCCCCTAATTTTTCACAAAACAAAGCTTGTTGAGGAAGCCGAAAATGTTGAAGGTACTTTCTTACAAACAGAGCGCCGTAAAACGTGGTTAAAAAAAAAGAGCGGAAGCAATATGGCAATGTCATTGGCACCGTTTCATAAAACGTAAGCAAACTAATGGAAACGAAGAAAACTAAGAGTGAAAATAGCTAAATAATTATTGTTTCGGTGTGTATACACCAAAATGAAAAATTTCGTCGTTCCAGACTTTTCTTGTAATCTTACATTTATTTTTATTTACATTTATTACTTACATTTATTCGATAACTCATTTCGGTTGGAAATTCTATGTGTCCCAACCTTGATTAATAAAGGAGTTTCGCTGAAGAGCTTCGGCATACGATACACTTCAGGTCTCTTCGTTGTTGCTCTTCTCGTTGTAGTATTCCCAAGTGCTACCTTCATTCCCGCTGCGTCCACTGTTCGGGCACACCAGGGGACGTTCCGTCGATTTTTTCATAGCCGTTCCCTCACAATCATTTTCCGTTAGCGCGTAAGCGCCAATGAAATCGTCATTCGTTTTAATACACGTTCGGGAGCTCAGATCGCTGTTTCGATTGCCATCGCAGTTCCCGAAGCAGTTGCATAGCCCTCGAATTTTGTTGTCGTATTTCTTCGACGTCTAATAACATAGAAAATCATTAATTGTATAAATAGAATGTTATAATTCCATTACATGTGTTCAATTCGGCTCGGATTGTTCAAAATTTCGAAAAATTTTACGTCGCTAGGGAACAAAATTGCGGACAAAATTGACGAAAAAAAAATGTATCAGCACCATTATCTGTACGCGTTGGCCATTGTAAAGAACTGCAATTTGGTACTTCGCAGAATACAGCGTGACCGAACGATCCGGTTGTTGCGCAATCTCAAATGCGAGTATGCTCTTGTCGATATGACTGTATTTTTGTTTGTCAGTTAGATCAACCGTGTCTCCATCGAGAACCACCGAGATTTCGGAAGCTCGGACCGTGAACATGAGTTCATTGCGATTGAGAACTACACGAGCGTCCTTCGTGGTGACATTGTCGCTGTCCTTGGAATCTCTAACGAGTACGCTCACGTTCATGTCTTCGGCTATACTCAATGTAGCGATGAATAAATTGCCGACCCCCGTTTACGTGCAATTTTCGCCGGTGTCGTACGAATACAACTTTTGTTTTCACGTTACGAGAACTATCGTGATCATCCGTTGCGACGTGTGGCACCTGACAACACTTATTATGTACTCATGTACAGCAATCAGCGAAGCGTATAATAGTGCGTATTATTATATACTGCGCTTATCACTATATGCTTGCAACCATAAAGTGAAAGCATACATGAGTGAAATGACTCCTCGTTTTATTGACCCATCATTCCATTAAGAGATCTTCTGCAACTACGAAGCTTCAACAAAGTCGGGGCACGACGCAGCGCTGCTTGCTATTGTAGCTACAATGTGTTTGATACCGACTATTACGCTTTAAAAAATCGTGCCAATTACATTGGCATATTGCTTACTCTTTTTATTTTATCACGGTTCGCCAAGCTCTGTTTATAAGAAAGGGCGCTCAACATTTTTCGACTTTTTGCCACATTCCGAACACGTTTACATGAAAATCTCGAAAAAACATTTTTTCCCTGAAACAAAGCTTCTTGAGGAAGGAAAATCGCATTTTCACAATTGATTCTAAGGAATATGTCCACCAGTGCATGACAAAGATCGACGAATAATGTTACTAGCGATCGGTTCAGCTTTATTATTTATTGCTTCGTCATTTATTGTAGGCCTTTCTACGTCATTCTCAGTGACATGATCGATTACATTAATTATCGTGGATAAAACCTTCGACGTCCTTTGCGCTAAGCAACCAAACCTTTACCAACTACTGTGACAATATCGTTACATGCGTGTGTGTATCCGTTATTTATCGTTATCAATTGCTTTGGCATTTCAAATGGGATTACAATACACAGGAATCTCGAAAGCGGACTTCTTCGATGGCGTCTTTTGACTGAGATCGGGGTTGGCTCCTTGCTTAATCCGTTCAACCATCTGTCGCGATTCCGTACCCTTCGGCACGCAATGAACTGGCAGCACTTTGGATTTAATGCGGCTCGATTTGCAGCCAGGACTGCAGCTTGGTATGGGGCCCAACGAAAAACACGTCTGAGTATCTTCCTCGATGATCCTGGTGCGCGTAGATGTGCAACGATTGCTGTTTCCAGATTCGGGACCCTTGCCGCTATCACTGCTCATCCTGTCGTGGAAGCTCCAGTTGCTATTTCCACTTTTAAGACATCCCGCTTCACGATCGGCCACCGCTTCTTCAACTTTCTGCAAATCTTCCAAAGACGACCTCGGACAACCGTTCGTTATCAATGCGAAAGCAGCAACGGTCTCTTCGGCTTTCGACAGAGAGCACCCTCTGGGGTCGACAAAATCGTTTGCCGGTTCACCGTCGTAGTTTCCGCAAAGACCCCGCATGTTGTTACGATGATCTTCGGATGCCTGAGATTTGAAAAGCAACATAATTAGCGCCACTCAAAAGTCACAAGCGAAAGCGAAGCTTTGTCAAAGAAAAATATATAATTATTACCTTGATTTGGACAATCGTGCCATCGTAGAGAACGTTGAAGTCCCATATCGGATAAGAGAACTTGACAGAACCATCAGGTTCTCGAAGTAATTCAAAATCCAAGTCGGTACGATTGAATTTCTTGTTCAAGTCAACAGACTGTCCGTCCAGGGTAACATGTTTCACGCCGTCAACGACAGTGAACCTGACTTCATTGTATTCAGCAACGATCAGTACTTCCTTATTCGTGTCCTGGTCGCTGTCCCTGGAATCTCTGATGAGAACACTGAGATCCATTGCGTTTTCATAATTTTTCGCAGGCAGGACGTTCCTCCTCGGATAATTGGTCGCGGCCACGTGCCAACACTTGCGAAGTTTAATGGGGTATGTCGCATTGTCGAAGGTAGTCGCCCTGGTGGGTTCGAATTCGCATATGTCTGTGAAAAAAAGAACGTCACAAATTAACAAAGTCAGCCCGAAGGTAGAAGAAATCGAGCATTTTCATGATTCAATAGACTCACCTTGAAGAGACTCTTCATCGGTTAAATTCATGAACAAACGTTCGCTCACATCGGAAAGATCGTGGTGCAAACTCATAACAAGAAGTCCAATAGGAATTGTCAAGTCTTCGACAGTCAAAAGTTGTTTAGAAGACTCGCAGGAAAAATTTGCAATGTTAGAAGTCGGATCCACGTTCAAGGAAAATCCCAAAACGTTGTCACCGATCGTCTCGTCCTTCTGAACTTTGTCCGCGACGGAAGATTTCACACCCGGAATGCTGTTGATGACCGAGAAATATTTGGGAACCTCCTCCTCGAAATCACGAATTTCCGGATCAAACTTGACAACCATCCGCGATCTGTCCATCGTGTAGATTTTGTCACCCGCGTCCTTGCAAGCTGGTGTAGATCTGACGCCACCCAACAAATCTTTCATGCAAACCGACAAAACGGGCATATCCACGACAGCTCTTTTGTACTGTTCAGTCTGCTCTTGATCTCCATGAGCATGAATACTGTACCCATTGTCACAGGTTTGGCCAAATCGTAGATCGACATCAAAATTTCTGTATATATCATCGTCCTTGAAAAAATATGTATCTCCATCCTTGACCGTATCCATTCTGGATGATTTTACTTCGAGGCCAGCGCAAGTTTCGAACTCGATATACCATAGAGGGTCGATGACTCTCCAGTAGGCCAGGCCACGAGACTTCTCGTCGACCCAACTAATTGCATAAGCCGCCGTCATGACCATTTGCGACGGTTCCTCTCCTGGAATTTCAACACCCAAATCGACCGAATATGCCGTAACGTACGAAATTCCTTCGGAGGCTTTCATCATTAGTTTCTTGCCGCGCTCAGAGTCGTATAATTTTTTGCTCTCAACCACAGGCGCCGTTGCTTTTGGAATTTCTTTACTCCTACTCTCATTGTATGGTGTCATTTCATTGTACATATAGTTGAACAGA
Organism: Ischnus inquisitorius; assembly: GCA_963924025.1. Taxonomy (NCBI): domain Eukaryota; kingdom Metazoa; phylum Arthropoda; class Insecta; order Hymenoptera; family Ichneumonidae; genus Ischnus; species Ischnus inquisitorius. Next base: position 16,783,054 of record OZ001251.1, read on the forward strand.
GCGGTCAGGATGACGGATTGTTCGCCGGATTCGTCTGGTTCGAAATAAATTTCGGCCTTGCCGTATTCGGGATTATCCTCGGCGAGTGCGAAAATCGAACGCGCGACTGGGTCCCAATTCGAACGGTCCATGCTGCCCCCAAACTTCGAATCAGTCTCCATTTGGAAATTGAGGTTTCTCATGCGACTCGCTCGCTGCCATATTTTTCCATTGATCAGCTTTCGGGTCTCCTCGCCCTGTATGACCGGTGATATGTTGAGGATATCGTGTCGGGTCGTAAACGGCACCAAACTGTAGTGCCCCAGCCTGTACCTCTCGTTCTGCTCGATTGGTTGAAGTTTTACCGTGAAGCGTCTTTCCTTTTTGTCCCACTTCGCATCGATGCGAATCGGCGCATGAGCCTGCAAGTTCTTATTCACACCAGCCATATAGTGTTGATGATCGAACGGCGTTACGAAGCCAAGTCTACCCTGAATTTGCATGGAATACACGAGACGGATCTCGATGGTTCCATTGAAGACATCCGGAGCTTGTTCACCTTTCATGGAACCAGATAGTTTCAACAGCGTTGGAACCTTCATTGTATAATAGAAGGGCAATCCGGATTCCATGGGGAAGCTCAGAGTCAGATCATAACTCTCCATCTTGGCCAGGTTGAAGTCACGTCCCTCCATGAACATTTCACCTGCCTTCATGATCACTTGAAAGAAAAAGCGTTACTCAATACTTCATCGAACGTTGCATGTGCAGTAAATGTGTATGATCAGATCAATGAAATAATTAGAAGACTTACGACCAGGAACACGTTGGAAAGTGTGCTTGTCGAATGACACAAATTGATTATTGTACTCGGTGTTAACCCAGAAAGCACCTTCCAAGTTTTCGTTGTTTTCCTCCTTCATCTTCAACAATTCAGCGATTTTCTTCAGCGAGAATTCGATGTTTTCGTTCTTCTCGCTGGCGTCACTGTAGTCAGTCTTGAATTCCTTTCTGTTCAAGGTGTAAATCTCCTTGAGGCTAGCCAACAAGGCACCGATCTCAGATTTTGGTACTTCAAAATCACCGTATCGCGCTTGAAGGCTCGCGTAAAAAGCTAAGCTGATGAAATCGTCTCTGGCCAAGTAGACCTGCGTGCGATAGCCCAGATTCAACTCGCTTTCGTCGTAGCCGCTGAAGAAGTTATACGTGTTCTCGTTGTCGTATGTATCGTTGTTCAATAGATGAAGCACGTTGCGTGCTTTCGTCGCGAGTTCCTGTGATTCGGGTGTCTCGAGCTTGCTAGTCGATTTGATCGCTGTTTTTACTGCTGCGTTAACCTGCCTGCTCTGATCGTGATTCGTGAACTCTGCCATCCGCTGGAGCATACTCGCAGGAGGATTCGTCGACATGAGAAAAGCGACAGCGGCGCTACGAAGCTGATGAGTCTCAGCGGTGTTTTGGTAGATTTTGTAGAAAACACCGCGAGCGAGTCTGGGTCTCAGGGCAGCGAGATTGTTCAAAGAGAAGATCATCAGGAGCCTTTGGAAAGTTGTTGCGCGGACCTCGCCATCGAGATAAGGCTCGAAAACGGTGAGAATTTTCGGATGAGCGATGTTACCAAGTGCCCGAATGAACGCGTGAGACTTTGCGAATTCGTCATTCGCTATTGATTTCTTCAGTTGCTTGGCCAAGAACGGAATGTAGTCGCGGATGATCGCTGGATTTTGCTTCGAAGACGAACGGGCCAAACTGCTCGCCGGGCGGTAATTCTGAACATTGGCGTGATTTATTAGCGAGTATCGAATCAACTCGGCAAAAGTGACTATCGCTGTTGAGTTTAGAAGCTCTTGATTGGTCGTCTCGGGCATGGTCGCCATTTCCTGAAACACATAATGATCCTCGATTGTAATTAAAGTCGAATTATTTCGATGACATCTGAATGAAGACATTATGGACGGCTAAGTAGTATGACATTAATGCGCTTACGAAGAAAGCCTTCACGTATTCCGGGGTCGGCGCTTTGGCAGTCTTCGAAAGAACTGCAACCACCAATGCGGCTTCGACACCCTTGATCTTCATCTCCTTGATCCAGTCCTTTATTGTTATCAGAGCTGGCCCCGTACCAGCCTGGGCAACGGCGTCACGGAAAGCGGCCCAGCTATTCTGGCGTACGCGTTCGCTCTCGTCATTGGAATTAGTCTCGTTATCGAATTGATACATTTCGCGTTGGGCTTCGGCAATCTGTTCGGTGTTCATCATGCGAATCAACGTCGCGAGAATGGTGAATTTCTCGAGGGTCTGTTCGTCGGTGATAGCGTCTGGATTCTCGAGATCATGCCCAATTTGGTCGGCGAGAGTCTTCGACGACATCACGAGGTCGACATCGCCGGATCCTGCTAGCGATTTTCCTCGATGATCCATGAAGAAGGGCAGCTGCGGCGTTATTGGAGCTTCGTTCAAGTTATACGATGGCTGCCCGTGCCATTGATCCTGGTTATTCTCACCAGTCATGCGAGTCGACTTTTCATCAATCGCAGGTCGAGCAGTACCAAACCCATCGTGGTCACTGACCTGTCCTTTCTGCGAATTCCGAAGGTTCTGATAGTCGTCACTGTTGCGATATTTGAGAACTGGGCGTTGTCGATACTCGTCGCGATTTTCACTTGTTCCAGCGAACGGATTTTTGTAGCTGTAGACGAGATTCCCAACAGATTCGGTGTTTCCGGAAGTAGACCACGGAGCCGGAGGAACGGAATCCATTTTCACGAGAGTTATGTTAACCCTACTGCTTACCATGCCCTTCTTATTTTCGTGAAGATTCGGGCTCAGAATGACCTCGTGGGTCGTGACCGAAGATTGGATGGTGAAAGTCTCGAGATCGCCCGTAACGACGACTCGGCTTACGGAAGATTGCGATATGGATTTGCCACTGTCGTTTGTGCATGGGTCCCAGTTGTTCGACTTAGTAGTACCAAAATGATAGTCTATCCTCTCTTGACAGTTGCAGTAGTTCTTGGTTTTCGTTATTTCGATTATGTCACCATCACCGCGAAGCTCGAATTTCGGTATCAATTCGGGTCTGTCGCGAAGAACAACGTTGGAGAGAGCGTTGACCTCGTACAGGACCTCACACTTTCCGCCGACTGAATCCTCCATAGTTTTGTATTTGGCGTTCGCACGATTTTTCACGGATCTCTGGTTGAATCTCGATGACATCATATTTCCGGCCTGCAGATCAACTTGCAGCTGACCAACGATACTCTTCAGCAAATTGACTTCCCATGTGGGAAGGTCTTTTTCGACTATCAAGTCGCGGACAACACCGTGCCGCATCTTTATCGCGAACCTCTCTTCCGACATCGGTAACCGTTGGAATCCGACCATGTCATCCGGAATTCTCGAACTCCAACCATCTGTCAATTTCGTGTGGATCTGGGCGTACTGAACGTCCGATAATTTGGCGTACAAGGTATCCGCGCTCTTTGGACGGATCGTCAAAAGACCTTTCACCATCAAGCCGACGTACTGGTTGGAAAAATCGTGCAGAGCTGTCAACGTCCTACTGCGAACTTCGTATTCGTATTGCGTTTCGGTCTTCCATGCTTGGAAGTGTTCGCCATTTGCCGCTCCAACTGCAAATTAAACGCGATTATATGTAATTTTAACTATTCGGAATTTCAAAGCACCAAAACAATCGGGAAGGGCTTGAGAATCAAAACCAAAAAATTTCGTTGAACGTTCACAATTGAGACACTTACTGAGGAGCAGAAAAAACAGCGCGCACCACATAATGTTGCTGATGAAATCGCTCAATTGAGAGTGGACTATTCCCCCGTGACTGCGAGACCTTTTATATAGCCAATTAGCTTGATCAGCTTGACCTACGATGACGAGCCTCGACGATAAGTATGTTGGCTTCGCGCGAGTCCGCGTTATCTTCCAAGATTTCAATCGCGTGCATAATATTTTCCGACTCGCGAGTCCGCACTCCCGTTCATCACAGCCACTACAACGTGACGATATTTGGAAACGGAAGATAGACGCTTCGTTCACGTCTACCCAAACAGGGCAACGCGCAAGGTCACTAATCTTCAGTATCCCATTCCTGATGCCCGGGAATTCCGAGTTGTTTTTGGTCTGCCATTCGTTGAAGAATTAAATAAATAAACGAATAGAGAGCAATTGTTTTCACAACCGTGTATCACGCGTGGATTCGAGAAATTCTCGTGCTGTTTGTGATTTATATTGTTGATCGAGCATAACAATAAAAAAATGGATTTTCACAGAATGACGATTGGTTTTCCCGTAATTTGACCATGCGTGTTATCGATCGTTCGGTCCTACCGGCCATTCGTGCAGAAAAGTTTCATGTCGAGAAGTATTACTCGTGATACAAAGAAATATTTATATTTTTTAAATATTTATAGAAAGGAAAGTTTGGTTTCTAATATTTACCTGCGAAATTATGAATAACTGAATAGATGTTTATTTTTACTAGTTTTATTCCAAGAGAATACCACTTAGTTGATTTTTTGCTCACTTTATTCTAATCACATGAGCAGCTCGTACACTAATGTGGATCCGCTGTTTCCTTATCTTCGCTTAACTCAACTGCTCGCTTCTTTGAACTCGTTACCATGACGACGATTTCGCTTAATTGAATTTCTTCTGAGTCGTTTTATCCCACTGCAAGCGCTCCTACGCCCCTACCCCAGCGCGTCGTTGCTCCTACCAGAGCAGCTGATCGAGAGTGGGAACTGTAGGGGAGGTACAGAAGTAATCAGAGGGTGCACTGTATATCAATTGCTCTGACTCCCGTTTGCTCTCCGGGGGTTTCGTTAGAAATTGCGCAAATGGCAATCTTCAACCTGAGTGAGTAAGCGGCTGACGGGAAGTGGACCGGCTAAAAATATCGTACGATGCGTGACGAATCACATTTCGTCGAAAATAATCATACATTTAAGAGACGCGGTGTTCTCTAACCACCTTTGCTCGCAGCTTTGAAATCTCCGTTGAATCCTTACAGTAAAACTTTGTTTTTGGAAACTAAACCAAAACTTTCCAAACTAAATTTTGAGGTAAGAGAGGGCGATGAGATTCTAAGGAAATTAAGGAAGTAGAGATCTGCCGTGACGGGCATTTTGGTTTACGGTCCCAAATTTGGGCAAGAAATTAAGGGAGGGGTAAGGTTAATTCGTAAGAAAAAAGACATCTTTTTTTGTGAATTTTTTGTGACGACGTAGTTAAAATCTCTTTATTAAAATCAATGGCACATTAAAGTATGACATTTGAAGCCGTGCCCCTCCTAACTTGGTGGATGAAGACCTAACTTGCTGGATCATCTGAAATCAAAAAATCAAAGTTCATTCGTTAGATAATAGTTTTCCCCAGGTAACGCTAGAAGGGTTTTTCGAAATTTTTATTTTTCTCTTTTTTGGAACACTTTGAAGGGAAAAACGCGATTTTTCGTGAAAAAAATCGGCTAATTTGTTATTGTCAAATAAAAATGATCAACAAATTTGAAAAAACTCTCTAGCGTTACCTCGTAAATTATGTACAGAAATAGTGTTCGAAATTTCGAAAGGGTCGGTGCAGTAGTTTTAAAGTTATGAGGGGCACCGACTTTGAAAACGTGAGTTATGGGAAAAACGCTTTCAAGTTTTGAACACTAAAAGATCTGGTATAAAACGTTTATAAGCAAATTTTATCGGCTTACCTCACACTGAATCATCAATGCCAGGTCCATAAAGGATGTTGCTATCATCCATAATGTCTAAAGCACCTTTTTGCTCCTGTCTACGACGAATCCTGCCGTCTTTAGTTTGTAACAACAACAACAACAACAACAATAGCGCGTTCGGGTCGGGTAGGGATTGAAATTCGGCAGGTATAAAAGTACTCGTAATTCGTCAATTTTGCTCCAATCGACTTAAAATTTTGACACAATATTCTTAAAATATTAAGCATTTATTTTAAAAAATAAAAAAAAAATGTTGGAACTTCACCCCCCCCCCCCCTTAACGGTAGCGGAGCTCGTCGCCGTTCATTACAGCAAGGCAATAGCCAAAGTAATTGGCGCCATTTTTCAAATTACATACTGAAATTTTTATACCATCTTTTTTCTCCTTTCCCGTTTCACCAACAATAAAAAGCATACTACTTTATCATCTTTCTACCCATTCTTTTAAAAGTTTGATCCGTCGCCTTCGTTCGCTCGCATTATTATTTTTTAGTCGTAGTAAAAAGTGACCGGTGACAAATTCAGCTTACAATAGGGAGGCAAAGTAATGAAAGAAAAAATGTTTATTCGAGAACGAATTTTATTTGCTCGTCGTTTTCTGTACGATATTTTTAGCTACAATCGTTACTGACTAACATTGCTACTACAATAATTATCATTGTTACAAAAGTCGAGCGTTCAGATAGCTATACTGATTACTCTCGCAATATTCTCCGCCACTTTGTGCCAATAGTCATTCGCGATTTACAGATTTTTGGGATATTTTCATGCAGCTTGACAGCGCACGGGCATGTCGAAGTTGGTGGTTTTGGATGGCTTCTTCTGGCTCAGGTCGGGATTTGCGCCTTGCTGGACTCGGTCGGCCATTTGCTGAGCAGCCTCGCCCTTGGGCATGCAGTAGAACGGCAACACTTTGAATTTGGTGTAGACTGGCTTGCAGTTGGCCGTGCAAGATGGCACGGGCCTCAAGGAGAAGCAAATCTGGTCGGCTTCTTCGATGACCTTCGTGCGAGAGGTCATGCAATGCTTCTTGTTGTGGTAGTTCTGATGCTTCTGGTCCTGGCTGCTCTTATCGTTATGGTATCCCCAAGTATGCTTCCCGCTCCAGGCGCGTCCAGCCTCCTGATCGCTGACCACGTTACCCGGTTGAGCAATTTGACGGACGCAGTTGGCATCGCGAACTTTCTTCGAGTTCTCCAATGCCGGCCCTTGGCACTCGTTCGACGTCATCGCGTAGGACGCGGCAAACAATTCGGGTTGCGAGAGAATGCAATTGTTCGGACTCGTGAAATCGTTCACCGGTTCACCGTCGTAGTTGCCGCAAAGTCCTCGAACGTCGTTGCGGTATTTGCCGGATGCCTGTAAAAAGTTCAATGAGATTGACATTATCTGTTTCGCGAGCGTCAGGATCGTTATTGTCGTTGAAGAAGATATCGTAACATTCCCACCTTGATTTGAACGCGCTGTCCATTGTACGTGGCGTCGACGTCGTATTTTGACGACAACAGCTTGACGGAGCCATCGGGACGTTGATAGAGCTCGAAGTCGAGGTGTCCCTGAGCGTTCTTCTGTCTGTAATAGCTGTGCTTGTCGCTGAAGTCAACGGGATTGCCGTTGAGTTCAACGTGGACCTTGGAGTCGCGCGAAGTCAATTGCACTTCGTAATTGCCAAGAACGAACTTGACGTCCTTCCTATTGTCCGGGGCGTCTCTCACGACAACGCTCAATTTCATGTTTTCTTCGATCTGCTCGGCGTACCGGTCGTTTTTGGTGTTCTTCGGATAGGTCGTCATAGCAACGTGCCAACACTTGCCAAGATGGATGGGATAGGTTGCTTCATCGAAAGTGGTTGCCCAGTCGGAATCAACTTGGCATACGTCTGAATAGATCAAATCGGTCCAATTTAGTGAATGATCTTGCAAAATGAATTCATGAGAAAATAAGATGATTCGATGTACTTACGTCTGTAGAAGCTTTCGTCGTCCGACTCCAAGCTCGCACGTTCGCTCGCCGAAAGTTCCGGATGAACATTCGTTGCGAGAGGAGCAAGTGGCCCAATATCGATGTCGTAAGCTATCAGACGTTCCTCGGATGATTCAATCTCGAATTGAGCGTTAGTTCCAGGTTCGTAGAGATTCATGGAAATTTGCAGGGCGTCTTCGCCAATAGACGAGACGGGGGGAGCCCGCATCAGATTCGGGATTGTTGCGTCGAGGAAACTCATGGCGTGGGCAATTCCCTCTGAAATGCGAGGCTGTTTCGGATCGAATTTGAAAGTAAGAATAGACTTGTCCATAGTCGATGCCCGGATTCTGGCCTCCTGACAAGCAGGCGTAGATTCCGTTCCTCTCTTCATTTCCTTCAGGCATTGCAGCATCGCAGGCAAAGTCTTCAGTAGCTTGGTATAATCTTCGGTCTGTTTCTGTTCACCATGGATTTGTATCTTCACTCCTGCTTCACATGTTTCTCCCTCGCGCAGATCAACGTCGAAGCTTCTCGATTGTTTCGGCGCTTCTTCGAGCGAGACTGATGATCTGGTTCCTTTACCTTCTAGACCGATGCATGACTCATATTGCTGGTGAGAATGAGCGTTTTCGACTCGCCAGTACATCAAACCACGGGACTTCTCGTCGACGTCGCTGTTTGCGAAGGCAACAGTCGCCAAGAACTGACCTGGCTCTTGTCCGGGCAATTCGACACCAACGTCGATGGCGAAGGCATTAGCCGCTGCAATACCCTCGGCCGCCTGCTTGATAAGTTCATGCCTGCGTTGCGGATCGTTCATTTTTGTGCTCTTGATCTTTGGTGCTTCTCCTCTCGGACTTGATTTGCTTCGGTTTTCATCGTATTTAGTCATTTCGTCGTAAAGAGTCTCGAACGAGCCCGACAGTACCACGGATTGGTCGCTGGAAGGATTTGGTATCAGAACCATCTCGGTCTTGGAAGCTTGTATCTTCTCTTCGGCGAAGAAGAATGCGGCATAACCGAATAAGTCCCAGCTCCATTTATTGTTGAACTCGGATGTTGTACTATCCGAGTAGACCTTGAAGTTGATCCCCCGGGTCTGACCACCGTACACGGACTCGCGCATCCTCCGCTCGGGATCTCTAAGTTGGTGCGTCTCCTCATCCTTCGCGATCGGCGATAAGTTCAGAATGTTGTGCCGAGATGTGAAAGGCACGACGCTGTAGTGCAGAAGCTTGTACTTCTCGTTCTGCTCGATCGGTCGTAGTTTCAGGGTGACGACTTTATCGGATTTTCCGTAGCTAATATCGGCGCGGATCGGTGCGTATGCTTGGAAATTTTTTATCACACCGGCCATGTAGTGCTGATGCTCGAAGGGTGCTACGAAACCAAGCTTGGCCTGAACCTGCATGGAATACACGAAACGAAGGTCGACGGATCCCTTCATGGCGTCGGCAGCGTTTTCACCTTTAACGGATCCGGACAGTTTCAGCAAAGTGGGAACCTTGAAGGTATAGACGAAGGGGAATCCGGATTCCATTGGGAAGCTCAGAGTCAGGTCATAACTCTCCAGTTTGGCCATGTTGAAGTTGCGACCTTCCTTGATCGCAGCCGATACCTTGTTCAGAACTAGAAAAGAAAATAAGACAATATAATCATATTTGTAAGACGGATCTTCAGAAAGTCACGAGCAAATATAACCTTGATTATATTTCATGAAAAACTTGAAACTCACACTCGGGAATGCGTTTGAAACTGTTTCTATCGAACGACATGAATCTGTTGTTGTATTTGGTCTTCATCCAGAAAGCACCTTCGAAGTCCTCCTTCTCTTGACCCTCGATCTTCAGGAGCTTAGCGATGTTTTCGGCCGAAAATTGGATTCCCTCGGTGTTTTGGCGGGGTTCTTTGTGATGCTTGAAATGTTTGCGCACCTCGTTGTACAGTTCCTTGACGCTGGAGACCATTGCCGCTAGTTCGGGCTTGGGCGCCTTGAAGTCACCATAAATAGCTTTCATGCTGGCGTAGAAAGCTTGAGGAACGAAACTGTCGTCGCTGCTGATGTACGCGGTGTGTGCTTGATAAGCGATGTTTATCTCGTCGGCGGCGTTGTCGAAGTAGTAGTTCTTCGAGTAATCGAAGCCGTAGGATTCCTTGTTCAAGAGTGAACGTACGTTGCGCGCTTTCCTCGCGATCTCCTCGGTCCCGCGGGTCTTGAGATCGCTGGCGGATTCGATCGACGATCTCACCGCAGCGTTGACGTGCTTGCTGTGATCGTAATTCGTGAATTCCGCCATGCGCTGGAGCATGCTCTCCGGTGGGTTGGTCGACATCAGAAAAACGACAGCGGCGCAACGAACCTGATGAGCCTCGGCGGTGTTCTGATAGATTCTGTAAAAGACTCCACGAGCGAGTCTGGGCCGCAGCGAAGCGAGTTTGTTCATGGACCATACCATCATGGTTCTTTGGAAAGTCGACGCGGGTGTCTTGCCTTCAAGATACGGCTCGAAGATGGCCAAAATGTTGGGATGGGCGACATTGCCGAGGGCACGAATGTATACGTGGGACTTGGCGGCTTCGTTGTTCTGGATCGATTTCTTCAATTGCTCGGCCATGTACGGAACATAGTCGCGGAAAATAGCCGGATTGTGCTTGGGCGAAAAACGACCGAAGACGTGCACGGGGTAACGGCTGTGAGCACTTTCGTGATTCACTTGCGAGTAACGTATCAACTCCGCGAACGTGATAATCGCAGTCGAGTTCAAGATTTCTTCGTTGATCGTCTCGGGCATGGTGGCCAATTCCTGCAGAACAGAAAATCAATTATGTAATACCGATGGATTAGTCAACTAGTGGCCTTTTTCGGAAATGAGAAAGTTCTCTTTGATGTACTTACGAAGAAAGCGTCCATGTATTCCGGGGTGGGTGTCCTGGCGGTCTTCGATAGAGAACCAACGATCGACGCGGCTTCGGCACCCTTGATCTTTCTCTCCTTGATCCAGTTCTTGATAGTGACCAGAGCCGGTCCTGTACCGGCCTGAGCAACGGCGTCGCGGAATGCGGACCAGGTGTTGCGTCGCACGCTTTGGCTCTCGTCGTGAGGATCGATCTCGTTGTCGGATTGATAGATTTCGCGTTGAGCTTCGGCAATTTGTTCGGTGCTCATCGTGCGAATGAGTCTCGCGAGAATGGTGAATTTCTCGAGGGTCTGTTCGTCGGTGATGCTGTCCGGATTCTGAAGGTCGCTGCCGATCTGACTGGTGAGAGTCTTCGATTCCGCGACACTGTCGAAATTTTCCGCTTTGTCGATCGATCTACCTCCATAACCGATGTAGAACGGTAACAGAGGCGTGGCCGGGGCTTCGTTCAAAGTCGGCTTCGGCACCCAATACAACTGGTTGTCGTCGTTCTCGAGAGAATTCGCGCTTTTGGAGGATCTCGAAGCACTGGAGTCGTTGGAATCGTCTTCGTGTTTCCAGTTTTTCGCGTAACGATCGCGCCGCTCCTCGCTGTTGTACGGCCCGGGAGCGGGACCGAATGAGCGATGTTCCTCACCGGGTCCGGCGAACGGATTATTGAAGCTGTAGACGAGATTTCCCGTGGATTCGGGATTGGCAGGCGTCGACCATGGACCGGAAGACACCGGACCCATCTTCGCGAGGGTCAAGTTGACCCTGCTGCCGACCATACCCTTCTGATTCTCGTACAGACCCGGGCTCATATCGACCTTGTTCGTCGTTACCGAAGACTGGATCGTGAAGGACTTCAGATCACCGGTAATGACAATACGGCTCACCGAATATCTCGACATGAATTCACCGTTGTTGGAGCTCGGCTCCCATTTGTTCGAACCGGTTATACCAAAGTGAAGGCTGGCCCGTTGTTCGCAGTTGCTGTAGTTCTTCGTCTTGGCGATGTCGATCACTTCGCCCTCTCCGCGGAGCTCGGGCATCGGCACCAAATCCGATCTGCTCTGATAAACGTATTGGGGAAGGCTGCTGATGTCGTAGAGAACCTCGCACTTGCCGCTGACGGAATCCTCCATGGTTTTGTACATGGCGTTTGGTCTGTTCCCTTCGGGTTCCTGGTTGTATCTCGACGCCATCAGGTTCTCGCCCTGGGTGTCGACCTGGAGTTGACTGACGACACTCTTGAGGACATTGACCTCCCAAGTCGGAATGTCCTTGTCGACGATCAACTCGCGAACAACGCCGTGTCGCATTTTGATCTCGAAGACGTTCTCCGATATCGGGAATTGCTTCAGCTCGAGCATGTTGTCCGGAATTTCGGACTTCCAACCGCCCGGAAGTTTCGTGTGGATGTGCGCGTACTGCGCTCTCCACAATTTCGCTTCCAAGGTGTCTTCGGCGGTCGGCTTGACCGTCAGTCGGGCTCTCAGTACTATACCGGTGTACTGATCAGCCACATCGTGCAGAGCGGCCAAAGTTCTACCGCGAACGTTGTATTCGTATTCGGTGTCGGTCTTCCATGCCTGGTAACTTGGTTCGGCAGCCGCTGCGCCGACTGAAAATTCAGGAAACAATAGAACGAAATCAAAAATGGTATTCTTCTGTCCTGCTGCTTCACGCAAGATCCTGACCACGAATAAAATTTCACATTCCAGGATTTGACTTTAACGATATTATCGATAAGATGTATGGCTTGAATTGTCGAATGCTTACCCAGAAACACTAAGAACAGTCGGGACCACATGATGTGATCGATTGATCGCTGCTCACTGGAGAGTGAACTGTTCAGCTCCGATATGAACTACTTATAGTCGATAATTGCTTATGCAGCAAGTGACCTGCGACTATGAACCTTCCGCGATGATTAAATTGTCTCGTCGACTTGTAGCTTTAATCTTTTGAGTTGGTACACCACGCGTGCATATTTTTCTCCACTTTTTGCACACTCGTCGCCGATAGCGATCGGTGCATAACACCTAATAATATCGACAACGCGCTCTCTCGCGACGACCGTTGCAGTGATGAACGAAAGGTCACGAAACTTTAGCCTCGCGATCGTGTTATCCCCGATACATCCGGTTGATGTCCGAGCCTCGGAATGTTGCAGAGGAAAAAAACATTTCATTGACTTGCAGAAAATCTTGATTTTGGATTCGACGATGAACGAATGACGGCGTCGGACACGCGCGAGACTTGAGCCACGTGGATTGAAGACCGGATGTGGAGTCAATGAATCCTCGTGCCGATCTATCGATCTGTTAGTTCATCGAAGACAAGCGTCACATCGACAGATCGCGTCAGTGTTTTTACTCCAAGTACTCGACGGACAGTGAGCCGATAGAAATACACGAAGCATAATGGGCACGTAGAAACAGAAATAATTCGAAAAAATTTAGATTCAAATTGAAATTTTTTTTTTCTAGTTTGAAACAAAATTGAGTTAGAATCAATATTGTTTTTATAAGGTAGTCCTTTCCTTTAAGGGGCAAAATGGGACAGCAAAAAAATCTACTTTGATGGGACTTTCTCTTGGCCCATTTTGCCCCGCTCTCCCCTACGTCTGATGCTACCTAACTTTGAGAGGGGAATAATAATTACAAACACTTCCCGAACGAATAAAAATCTGAATAAAATCAACGGTATGGAAGACCCTGAAAAGATTGCTTGTGCATAATAATAATTACAAAATGTTATTAACAAATGAACGAAAAAATTAATTGTTTGACAAATTACCCGGTGACCGAAATTTTTTTATCACGCAAACGATTCGTCAATTTTTCTGTACTCTTATGATGTTTTTTATAATTTCATCTGATGTTTAAAAATTTCGATTTCGAAGAAATTTTAACACAAAGAAAACGTAATTTTCAAAAGTTGGATGACATTTATACGTGTTCGGAAAAGTTGACAGATGATTTTCGCAATAAGAAAAAATTACGATACCGGGTAATTTGTTGAAAAACAAATATATTGATTCATTTGTTAATAAAATTTTGATATTGTTAGTATGCAAAAACAATCTTTTCAGCACCTTCCATATCGTTGATTCTTTTCTGATTTTTATCCGTTCGGGGAGTGTTTGCGATTCTCTTTTATTCTTCTCTCAAACATAGGGGAGAGCGGGGCAAAACGGCATACCGGGGCAAAATGGTATTCACCCACAATGTGACTATGGGCAGAATGGTATTGGGGCAAAATGGGACGGCAAAAAAATCTACGACGATGGGACTTTCCCTCGTCCCAGTTTGACTCTATCATACGGCGGACTTTATGTGACCATTTCGTACCATTTTGCCCCGGTATGCCATTTTGCCCCGCTCTCCCCTAAGCGGTGTCAGACATAACGAAAGGACTACCTAACATTTTTCTCAAATATCATTTTAATTTTTGCAAATGACTCATGCAAAAATTTGCAAAAGTTCCCTCGGCCGTTGTTCAATTAAGCCGTTTTTCTACTTTGTTTTTTCCAAAAGAATCAATTTTATAAGGCTATGGAAATATACACGAAAAGTGGGAGACCACAAATCAGTGAATAAAGGCTACACAAGCGTGAAATTAGTTTAGTGTCTCTTTTTATTCGATTTATCTGTTACGCAATAGGAGACAATGTCAATAATAATCTTTCAAAGAATAATTCATTCCTATAATTAATATTAATTAGAAATAGTATTTACAAATCGTTGATATGTACAGGTTGTGCTTAGCAACTATCGCGTTCGAGTATAAAAATTACCGACTAAAAATCGTATTTTCATCTTCACTCATTGTTCATTCACGCCGAATAAATTTTCTTTTTTTTTTGTTGTCCTCAACTTTTCCTCGCACATCGATGTAAGATTTGCGTCGACGCCGAGTGAGAAATTGGTAGCAGCGGCTCACGCGCGTATCGTTACGCTCTTGCCAACTTCGTTCGCGACTCCCTCGGACTCGATATCCACGGTCGAGATGACCGCTTTGATGATCGTCGTTGTCGAGTCAACGGGCTAGAATCAGACAATGAACACATGCGTTAAAATTATATTTTCGAAATGTCACCGACAGCAACCGATTTTAACTTGCGACATCTTTTTTTTATTTTAGGGGAGATACGGGGCAAAACGGCATACCGGGGCAAAATGGTATTCGCGCACAATACCACCAGGGCAGAATGGTATTGGGGCAAAATGGGACAAGAAAAAATCTACTTCGATGGAACTTTCTTTTGTCCCATTTTTCCCTAATTCTTTCATACGGGGGACTTTATTTGACCACCTCGTATCATTTTGCCCCGGTATGCCATTTTGCCCCGCTCCCCCCTACACTTCTCTTTGGACCTTTTCCGAAAATTCAAAGTCCTTTGTTATTATTATGGAAAAAACAGAGAGGGTTTGAAAAATCTTCATTTAAGAAAATTTCTTTTCAAATTTCTTTTCTTTTCTGTCCAAAAGTACTTTTTATCAATTAAAAAAATCAGATTCGGACTCGATCGGCATCGACTCACCTCCTCATCCATGTCGATCTCGAGCTCCTGAAGAACCTCGTCGAGAACCGAGACAAAGCGATCGGCATTGGCGATGGTGAAGACCATCGGTGGCTTGAGCTTCAAGATATTGTTGTCGGGTCCGTCGCTGCTGACCAAAATCTTTTCTTCCTTCATTCTCGAAACGACGTGCTTGGCTTCGGCGGTCGCCGGTATTCTCATCGCTCTGTCGCGCACGAGTTCGATACCGACGAACAGTCCGACACCTCGAACGTCGCCGATGATCTTCCGGAGCTTCGACAATTTTCTCAACTCGTTCAGCAAATGCTCCCCGACCTTCGTTGCGTTTTCGCGAAGACCCTCGCGCTCTATTACCTCCATCACGGCATTCGCGACGGCGCAGGAAACGGGATTGCCTCCGTACTGCGAAGAATAAATAAAAAATACATTATAATTGAATTATCCAAAATGAAGAACGAAAAGAAAATAGATTGAAAATTCCGCAGAGCAGAACAGAGTTTCATTGTTCGTTTTTAATGTACATAAGAGAGAAAAAAAGAAGGACTATCAGAATTCATTAACGAAACATGCTCCTCGGGAATTTTTTCATTTATCCCGACGAAATTCCGGCGCGGATGGGAAAAATAGTCGGGCTTTCAACGTGTTAGTTCATTATTCATTTTGTGCGAAATAAATCACGCGACGAGACGTCACGATGCGCGAAAAAAATTTGAATAGGGGAGAGCGGGGCAATACGGCATACCGGAGCGGAATTGTATGAAATGGTAAAATAGAGTCCCCTATGTGATAGAATTGGGGCGAAATGGGCCAAATGAAATTTTTTTTAATGGAAAGAATATGTGGAAAAACATAAAATTCAAAGTCAATTAAAAAATCGGAAACAATTCACACGTATTCAGAAAAATAAAAGAATTATTTTCATTAAAAAAAAGTTGTGTTGCCGGAAATTTTCTTGAACAATTTTTTGTTTCATCAATTTGTTAACAACAATTTGGAATTATTATGCAAAATTAATCTTTTCGGTACCTTTAATGTGCATGAATTTTTTCAGATTTTTATACCATCGAGAAGTGTTTGCAATTGACTCTCAATTTCCTCGAACTTATGCAAAACAAACACCTTACGCATGGACCACGTCAAGCTTTTTCTTATCATCGCCTTATCGCGAACGAATAATCGAGAAATCGAAGTGATCGAGCGAAAGGTAACCAATAGTGATCGACACTGTGAAATCCAATTAACGCCATAAAATGGACGATGAATAAACTATAATTCTATACATTTCGTATAAATTACCGGTATTCGATGAATGAATGGTAAATCCGCCTTATTTAATCCCTCTCGCGAAACAATAGAAACCATTGACGCGTTGCAAGCGTTGAATATATTTCGCGATGAATTTTCGTTAACGGAAAATCTGTCTCTCGTCGATGAGCTACGATTAAATGGCGATAAATGTTGCGGCTGTGGGATTGTCGTCGGTACGCCGCGTGCCTCATAAATGAGATTGGAGGCGTGCATGCATTTAACATCGCGACGCACGACGAACCGTGTTCCCGACATCGGTGCGCGCGTGTATTCGTGTGCGCATAATATTCTCTCGAAAATTACCGGAATACAGATAATCGAGACTCATTCGCGTTTTGCGCGTTCACGTTTTCGCGCGACCGCGGCTCCATGCGGCGTCTACAATCGAGAAATAAACATGCGCGTATGTGCCAATTGTACGTGCTATAGAATATCGGCACACGGCACGAACGACAATAGACAGCTTTTCTGGGCGGATCCACCCTTGCAGGGCGCGACAATGGTTAAAATCCGCTCGATTTTCCACCGCGCAGATAACAATCGGGGACATTTTTGTAAAAAGTAAAATTAATTGGAAAGAAAATGGAAATAGATACTCGTTAATTCGTATTTTTATACTCAATCGATCAAATCAACGAATTAACGAATTAAAAATATTCAAATAGATGCTTATTGAATTGTAGGGAAGAGCGGGGCAAAACGGCATACCGGGGCAAAATGGTACTCACGCACAATAGAACCAGGGCAGAATGGTATTGGGGCAAAATGGGACAGCAAAAAATCTAATTCAGTGGCACTTTCTCTTATCCCATTTTGCCCCAATTCTATCATACAGGGAACTTTATTTGACCATTTCGTACCATTTTGACCCGGTATGTCAACTGTACGTGCTATAGAATATCGGCACACGGCACGAACAACAATAGAGAGCTTTTCTGGGCGGATCCACCCTTGCAGGGCGCGACAATGGTTAAAATCCGCTCGATTTTCTACCGCGCAGATACCAATCGGGAACATTTTTGTAAAAAGTAAAATTAATTGGAAAAAAATGGAAATAGATACTAGTTAATTCGTATTGTTATACTCAATCGATCAAATCCACGAATTAACGAATTAAAAATATTGAAATAGATGCTTATTGAATTGTAGGGAAGAGCGGGGCAAAACGGCATACCGGGGCAAAATGTTATTCACGCACAATAGGACCAGGGCAGAATGGTATTGGGGCAAAATGGGACAGCGAAAAAATCTACTTCGATAGTACTTTCTCTTGTCCCATTTTGCCCCAATTTTATCATAGGGGGGCCTTTATTTGACCATTTCGTACCATTTTGGCCCGGTATGCCATTTTGCCCCGCTTTCCCCTACTTTTTTTCGACTCAATGGATTAAATATTTCTAAATAATGGATGTAAGAGTATTGATCAATTAATCGATAGCAATAATTGGATTATTAATAAGTAATTATTACGAAGTTCGGAGAAGTATTGCATTACACATTGCTCACCGTGTTAAAGTACTCGAGTCCGGTGGCCTTGAAGCTCGCGGCAATTTCTTGGGTCGTGATCACAGCCGCGACGGGATGTCCATTGCCCATGGGCTTGCCGACGGTTACGATGTCCGGTATGACATCCTCGCCGTACAGCTGGAAGGCCCACATTCGACTTCCGACCCTGCCGAATCCGACTTGAACTTCGTCGGCGATGCAAACTCCGCCGGCCTCGCGAACGTGTCTTCAAAATTCACATTCCACATGAATTAACTTGAAAATTCGTAAATTGCGAATGATATGTGATAACGGAAACTCACTTGTAAACGTTGCGATAATAATTTTGAGGCGGAAGGATTTGTCCGCCGACCGACATGAGACTCTCCGAAATGTATGCGCGAATGTTCTTTCCTTTGGCCTTGACATTGTCGCAAATCTTCTTCACTTCGTCCGCGTATTTCACCCCGAGATCCTCGTTCGGGTATTCGTCGTCGCGATAGATGCCGCGATAAACGTCGGGACACGGAGCCTTGATGAAGAAAAAATATATGTTTATAGGAAATATTAACCAACCGTCGTTATCATTGCCTGTTTTTTCGCTTAATCAATTTGTAAAACTATATCGACTATACTATTGGATTTCTTGATATTAGAAAAAGATCCCACCGCCTCTGCCGCGTAGCAAAATTGAGCTTTAAGATCTGGAGTACTTTGCTGCACTGGAGAGCCGGGAGCTCTACAGTGCGGATAAGCATTCCAGAGCTCAGAGGGTCTCTCAGACCCCCAAGGCCCTTCGACCTCTACAGTGCAGCAAAACTTTCCAAGGCTCGGGGGGTCTCTCAGACAATTGTATGATATGCAACATAATATGCTTGTGTGGGGGGTATTATGAAACTTACCACGTGCACCCAATCCTTCTTTCCATTCTTGATCTGGTTGAACTTGTAAGGTGAGATGTCTATCATCGAGGTCAAATGTCCGTGATAGGCGCTATAATATTCAAATAAATGTCGCATGTGAATTCAAACGTTTCGAATGCTCGTAACGTATCTTATCGACTTAATGCACTAAGAGAGATAAAGAGAAAGAGAGAGAGAGAGAGAAAAAGAGAAAGAGGAGTGTACGAGGCTGCGGCTATCCAAGTACAGTCCATTCAAGCCATCGACAAGCGACCTTAAGGAACCGTTCGTCTCGGGCCTGAAATATTGTTGCTACATAGACGAATTTATACTTCGAGAGACGCTTGTCCGCTGAAATATATAAATTTTTTTCTCCCCTTTGTTTTTCCACTAGAAAATGATGGACAACAATGACGAATAATATTATTGTGAATCGACATGGAAGTTGGATGGAAAAAGCCTAAATGTCTATTTCTTTCTTTCAATCGCGAAACTCGAGAAGCACTTCGGAGATGTCGTCGAACCATGGAAATTGTGAGACGTTAACGAAAATCGGAGAATCCACGAAAGTCATTTCCCCTACAAAATAATTAATGGAGCAACATTTTTTTTCCTCAATGCCATTCGATTGGGTACTCAAAAGTCAGCGAGCTTTCGATCCCGCATCCGAAGAGCTTCTTCTGTTCCACATCGCGAAACCCCGAAAGCTTCGCGAGTCGATACGCGCGATCGTTTATCTACATCGGTTATAGTTCTCTGGTCGTTTGTACGCGTTTATAAGCATTAACGTCTCACATACGTCGTCGTGTGTCACCTAAAATGACAAGAAGATTTATGCGGACGTGCGATCCTTTATGTTGGGCCTGGCATATCTTCGTACTCGCCCGATTGTCTCGCTATTTACGCGAGCGCAATCGCTCTCGTCTTCGCAATGATTACACTGGAAGTAAGCTGCAAACAGGCAAAAAAGAACATCCAACCGATTAGTCATTGATACGCACAATTGTTCATCGTTGACTTTTTAGGACGCCTGTGAAAAATAGTCATGCAAAAAAAGCCACTCGCTCGTTTTCTTTCGTCGTCGCATTCGCACTCGTTAATAGCAACGATCGTCGATGAAATAGCGTCGCAACCCTGTCTCGAATTTATTTCAAACGGTCCCTCGAAGATATTTCAACGTTTAACCGAATTCCACGAGAGTTTACAGACGAACCATCGACGATCGTTCTTTGCTTCGTGACTTATTGCGTTGCTGTCCCAGTAAATGACCGCTTTCGTACCGTCTTTATTGCCGCTGGAATTTGCAACAAAATTTTATTATACTAAACAATGCAGGTTTATTTAGAATTTCTATTTGCTTAGCCCTTAATTGCCAAAAGAGGCGTTTTTGTTTGTTTTTGTTGTCTATGAATTTATTGAGATTCTTCCTCTCCGAGAAAATCACTGTGCGTAATTGTTCTTTTGTACAGCCTGAAAAGTTGCATTACGATTTTACTTTGGTAATTAAGGGTTATTTATTCTACCAAACACCCGACAACGTCGATGGAACATCGTGAATTGATAAATAATTGTTAAAAACAATCGTTACGAATGTAAAAAATTCATTCAAGCGGTCTTCAAAGCGGTCATTCATCGGTACCAACGAGTTACTTATCGCTTTTTCGACGTACTTAACGGAGCATCCGATTTCGCTAGCGTTTCGATTTCATGCCGATGACTAATCGGACCTTCAAAAGTCTTTGCGCATAATATCCGTGTGTGATTATAACCGATATATCGATATTGAATTTACAAACCGCGAGGATCCGCTGAGACGACTTTGTTACTTTTTCCTCGGATAATTTCACGATAATCCAAATGAAATGGAACAGCTCCGATTGAGTTCGCGAAGTTCTTTAAAATACTCCGACTTAGTGTAATTCAAGAGTGCAAATGATCGCGGGTACAAACCATCGCGATTGCTCGTGGTGAACTTACTGATCGACGGTGATGACGTCCTTGTTTCCGGTGTGCGCCTCGGCGAGCCGAAGTGCCAGATCGTTCGCCTCGCTTCCGGAATTCACGAGGTAACAAACCGACAGCGGCTCGGGCAGGAGCGAAGTCAAACGACGAGCGCAGACCACCAAGTTGTCATGCAGGAAACGATTGTTCGTGTAGAGAAGAGCCATTTGTTGCTGACCCGCCTTCACCACATCGGGATGACAATGACCGACTGCGAACAGAGATACGAAAGTGGTTTTAATTTTTTTCTCTCCTCTTTTTTTATTCGTTTCGATAATAAATGGCAGCGAAACCTTCTGCGAATGGCAGAAAGAGAAAAAAAAACAAAAAAGTTTATTACCGTGAGCTACGTTGTTGATGCAATCGAGATAACGTTCGCCCCTTTCATCGTACATGTACTGCGCCTCGGCGCGAACGATCTTGAGGGGACTCGACTTGTAGAAGAGCTTGCACGATTGTCTGCAACATTTTTTTTTCATCTTACTGCAATTCGGTACTTACAGTAATTCGGTACTTGCACTACGTCCAATAATTCCAGTACTCAAAGTACACATGTACTTCAAGTCCCGTACTTAAAAATACCAAACAAGTATCGTGTAGGGGAGAGCGGGGCAAAACGGCATACCGGGGCAAAATGGTATTCACACACAATGGGACCATGGGCAGAATGGTATTCGGGCAAAATGGGACGGCAAAGAAATCTACGTCGATGGGATTTTCTCTTGTCCCATTTTGCCCTAATTCTATCATACGGTGGACTTTATTTGACCGTTTCGTACCATTTTGCCCCGGTATGCCATTCTGCCCCGCTCTCCCCTACTTCAAGTACCGCCCAGCTCCGATTGATTTCGATCGACCATGTCGACTATCTCGCCAACTAAAAAATGTTCATTTGTTTTGTCGTTGCAAGAAATCCTACTCATTCGGTGGAAACTCATTATACGATTCGTCGCTATCCGTTCCGCGGTGTATCAAAGATTCAAGGTCAACGGTCGATACACGTAACGTAGGAGGCGCGATCAATGGGATATACGTAACGCCGATATAGATTAAAGTGTCCCGCACGCGCCGCCCGCGCTCTTCCCATGACTCCATCGCCGAGAAGATACAGTTGCGTATCAACGAGCGCGTGTGGAAACATCCCGATTGCGATAGGCGCGCGTTTCGTTCCACAATCCTCCTCGACCTCTGTCGGGAATCCGATCCGCACGTGTTCGTTCGAACGTTCGGTGCGTCGCCGTACCCGCGCCTCCGTCGGTATCGCGAATTCGTTCGCGTCGATGAATCGTTTCGTGTACACGCGCGCGCGTGACATTTTATCAGTCGGCCCAATTCGCCTAAGCACGTGATAATGTCGTTGCCCCGATTCCAGAAAGGCCTCGCCGCTGTGCCGGTATCGCATGCTTTTACGACGTTACGACAGCGAGCGTCCGAGATCGCTATGCTAATTCTCGCAACGCCGATTGATTCCGCCGATTTCGCCCGGCTCTATCGCGATGAGCCGAGCCAACGCCAGATAGGGCAGAGCGGGGCAAAATGGCATACCGGGGCAAAATGGTACGAAATGGTCAAATAAAGTCTCCCGCATGATAGAATTAGGGCAAAATGCGACAAGAGAAAGACCCATCGAAGTAGATTTTTTTGCTGTCCCATTTTGCCCCAATACCATTCTGCCCTGGTCCCATCGTCCGTGAATACCATTTTGCCCCGGTATGCCGTTTTGCCCCGCTGTGCCCTAACTCTATCACTCTCGTGGCGGGGCAAAATGGCATACCGGGGCAAAATGGTCCAAAATGGTCAAATAAAGTCTCCCGCATGATAGAATTGGGGCAAAATGGGACAAGAGAAAGTCCCATCGAAGTAGATTTTTTTGCTGTCCCATTTTGCCCCAATACCATTCTGCCCTGGTCCCATCGTCCGTGAATACCGATTTGCCCCGGTATGCCGTTTTGCCCCGCTCTCCCCTAACTCTATCACTCTCGTGGCGCGGCACGAGTTTTACCGCCGCTGCGCGCCCCATTGCCAGAAACTCGGCGACGCGCTTCGACAACCGATGATAAGATAAGATACATTCAAAAAGCGGAGAAAGTCGAGCCTCGACGTTCGTCCGTGTTTTTCGAGGGGGAAGCGCGATTAATCGCCCGTGTGTACGGTCCTCTCGTCGATATCCGAGAGGCTTTTGTGTTGCGCGCGTAATTCTTATCGTCCCGAGACAACGACGATTACCGGCGATGACCGCGAATTTTTCCACGCGCGCTCTTTCCGAGAGCCGGCGCCGGAATTACGAAATTTGCCGTTTGCGTATTTGTTTCTTATCTTTCGACTTTATTAAGAATTGAATCTGTTTGTTGAAATTTATTGCTCATTGATCGATCGTTGCATTATCTTCGGTGCACCGATTGAATTCTTTTTTTGGATGTTTGTATTCAATGTCATTTGGTTACTCACCCGATGTGACGCTCGCGTAGCTTGATCGTATCGTTTTTGTGCATCTGCTCGAGTGACTCGGCCATGGCGATGATGGGATTTTGACCGTCCGGATTTGCCTGTGGAAATTGGGAAAATAAAATCTAATAACGGGTTTTTTTTTTTTTTTTTTTTTCGACGTGATCGAGCGAAACGCGTTTGATTGTGGAATTGAATTTTATTCTATCCCATCAAAGTTGGCGAAAATTGAGTGATAACTCGCGACCGCGCGCTGACGCTGAAATATCGTGGTCCGAGAGCGTGGACCCCTCGTTTTTCATGATTAGAGGATGACGCGATGCAACGAAGTGTACTATATGACGATTAATCGGTACCTAAGCGGCGCGGCACCTGTTACAAACGATACAGGGCCCCTCGATGAGGACTGTCCGGCTGACCCTTATTGAAAAATGATGAACGTCGCGCCAAAAGAGAAAAAAAAGGTCGAATCCACCGAATCGGCATTCGCCGACGGCGAAGCAAATATTTCGATGATAGAAGAGTCAATTTATTATGAACGAAGTATTTTTCTTCGATCGATGAAACATTTATTCCGCAAACGCCGATTTAAGGTAGCACTAGCGTACAGTATAACTTTGATCACGTTTCCGGGAGATTCAAAGACAATTCACGAACACTTCCTTGGGATTCTTCATTGGGATGAAAATCCGGAAAAAATCAAGCATACGGAAGGGACTGCAAAGATTGATTTTGCATTATAATAATATCAACATTTTATTAACGAATGAACGAAATGTTGTATTTTTTAACAAATAAACCGGCAACTTAACTTGTTTCGTTTATAAAAATGATTCATTAATATTTTCGAATATGTTTGAATTTTTTCAGAATTATGTCTAATTTTTGTAAATTGCATTCTTATGCTTCTTTTAGTCCACACAGAAACGCATTTTTTAAAAATTAGACAAAATGCTGAAAAAATTTATACGTATTCAATAAAATTAACGAATCATATTCTTTAAAAAAAAAGTTAAGTAGCCGGGAAATTGGTTAAACAATTAATTGTTTTATTCATTAGTTAATAACATTTTGATATTATTATTATGCATGACAAATATTTGCAGCACCTTCTATATGACTAATTTTTTTCCCATTTTTATCGCATTAAGAAGTGTTCGTAACTGTTCTTTGAATCTCAGGAAAACGTGATCAAAGTCAGACTATATCCTAGTGTTACTTTAAGGCAATCCTCGCGCATAGTTTTTATTTTCCACAAGTTTCGGAAAATTGAGAGAGAAGTGCAAATACTTCTCGAAAAATATGAAAAAAATCCTGCGAATCAAAGGTACCGAAAAAATCAATCTCGCACGACAATAACTTCAAAACGTCGTTATCAAATTGACGAGAAAAAAAAAATGTCACCAAAACAAAGCTTCTTGAGAAGGCAAAGTCATGCCAAAAATGTTTACTTGAATTCACGACAAATCGCGAAATATATCGTTAAAATTGGATCGTCACTGTCGTCAAAGCCACGTGTAGAGTCGCGAGTGCCGATTCATCCGAGAATAGAACTCTCGATGTACGTATTTCGCGTCAAACCTCGCTGCTGTTTGTCTAACGCTAATCGCGTTCGTTATTTTTATCTCGCGGACACTTTTATTCCAGCAACGAAACGAAAAATCGTCGTTCGTCATTGATCCCCATCCCAATAGTTTCTTCCGCGCCAGTAAGCTTTCTCGACGACGCGACAATTTCCTTCCAGTCGCGTGAATAAAATTCGCTCGAAGTCATTAGATAAAATGGAAGAAAAATCGCCGCATTGGTAAGTCGATAAGAGTCGACTCGCGACGAGGTTTAAATCATAGATCAGAGGTAATAAAAAAAAATTGTTCACAAACGTTAACGAGGATGCAAATTGCACTGGCAATCGGGTGGGAGAGACGCAAAAATCGGACGCGGATAACTCGCGACGAACGAGGTCAACCGGAAACGACGAGGTCGAAGCGCAAAACGAGCGTTAACGATGAGTTGATGAATTCGCTCGATGCTTAATAATAATTATGCGAATGTAAACTTTTCGGATTGTGTAGTTTCGTACCTTGCGAGGGGAACGAGACGAGGCGCGCGAGCCGGGATTCTTCGAGATCTCGAGGATTTCCGAATGCAGCCGTCAGCTGAGTGCCGCGACCTACTCCGGTGACGTCATATATAGGAGTCCTCAAGTTGATCGGAGAAAAAGAAGCGGGGATCTGCGCGCGCAGTTCTGCGCTTCCGTGGCCCACTCAATTGCCCCCGCCTGTGCAGGCTTCTCGTGCCTTTTTGTCTCCTCGCCCCCGACCTCCTCCCCTTCTCCCTCAACCCCTCGGCCCCTCCCCCCTCGACTCGTCCGCGCTACTCGTTAAACTCACTGGTCGAGATAGATCCAGTTTTCTTCTATCTTTGCACTTTTTTAATTTTTTTATTATTCCATCGGCGAGAGCGGGTCACCGTCCGATATCGACAAGGATCCGATGACGATTCGGGTCACTCTTTCCGCGCGCGATCTACGGATCTGAAATACGAATATTTCTCCGATTTTCGGCAACGACCGCCACTACTCGATTCGAAATTATTTCTGTTCTGAACACGTTATTCGATGAAATTCACTTCTAATGACATTGTTTTTTTTAGAAACAGTCGGCTAAATTCCGTAAAGTGTTTGAACTTGAAAAATAATGATTTGAAAGAAAAGCGATCGTTTCGACAATTTTTTTTTTTAAGATTTTAGACGTTTTTGAAATTTGTCATTTTTTATTTTCAAAATATTTTCGACGACCGACGCGACGCTAAAATTTGCTCTACGCGTTCGTTGCACGACCGAACAATCACTGGCAGGCTAAATTGTCGCGATACCGAGAGCGCAAGGGATTGACGAGTGTGCATGTATATAATGTATTTAATATTGGCGACGCGAGCCGACACGCGGGTGTTTCGAGGTAAGTGTGCCAAAAATGCAACTATCGTAGCTCGCCGAGGCGACGCGACCGCGACGGATAGAATTTGCTCGCGCAAAGAACCGTGACGGAGACGGAATAGATAAAATGATCCACGCGGCAAAGCGCTTCGAGATCCAGCGGACATGCTTCGACATTTTTCGGATTTGAAATTATCGGATTTTCGGATTTTCTGGTATCGAGAATAATAAATATAATAAAGTTGTTAAAAAGAGATAATAGAGTTATTAAAAAATTAGGTGAAAAAAAATAGTTCGATCGATCATCCCGTTGGATTTGCCGATTTTCTGATATCGAGAAGAAAAAATAAATAACCGGCTTGCGCTGAACAATAATTGCATATTTTCACGTTTTTTCGTTGGTTTGGCTCTATGATAATATTTTCGCGGGAAAATTGCCAAATTGACCGTACATGCGCGTTAGAATATATCGCGTTATATCGGTATGCGTCACGAGCGTTGAGTCGCACATACGACGAATCGACCCTGAGCATTACTTTGTTCTATTTTAGTTCGGCATTGCGAGTGAAACAAACGCGAGATGAGTGCAATATTCAACGACGTTGATTATCGTACGATCGATGCGCGGTCGCAACAATTGTGGCGATCGATTGAGATCGATAGGCTGTCAAGCGGATCCAACGCATCTTACCGACATCGCGATAATGACAATTTGTTTAAAAAAAAAAAACGAAAACAAATCGATTTTTCGCTCCTTGGAATTAGATCCTATCGACGCTCGTATTATGGTAATTTAAACAAATCTGTCGCTCTACTCGCGCCCAGTCGGTAAAGAAAACTGTAACGAGCACCGTTTCGAAACCATACAAATTTTCGGATAAAGAAAATCGCGTTTCACGGTCTCTATCTATTTCGCAATACAATTTTTATTTCCCTCGAAATTCCGGAGATGCGAATCGACATTCGTAGAATTTTTCATTACCGACTGAGTTGCATCATTCCAAGGACCAAATCGTACCTCCAAAAGGTTCTTCCTTCTGAAATTTTGATGGCAAGAGATATCATTGCAGACAGAACGCATAGACACTATCGAGGCTCGTATTAAAGGATTTTAAAAAAATCCGTCAGCATATTAACGCCCAGTCGGTAACGAAAACTGTAATGAGCACCGTTTCGGAACCATACGAATTTGTGGATAAAGAAAATCGTCTTCCGCAGCGTCAATCTATTCCACAACACAATTTTCATTTTTCTCAAAATCCCGTAGATACAAATCGATACTTGTAGAATTTTTCGTTACCGACAGAGTTTTATCGCATCACCCCGAGGACCAAATCATACATCTGAGAGATTCTTCCTTTTGAAATTTCGATGGCAAGAGATATCATTACAGACAGAACGCATAGACACTATTGAGGCTCGTATTAAAGGATTTTTAGAAAATCCGTCAGCATATTAACGCCCAGTCGGTAACGAAAACTGTAATGAGCACCGTTTCGGAACCATACGAATTTGTGGATAAAGAAAATCGTCTTCCCCAGCGTCAATCTATTCCACAACACAATTTTCATTTTTCTCAAAATCCCGTAGATGCAAATCGATACTTGTAGAATTTTTCGTTACCGACAGAGTTTTATCGCATCACCCCGAGGACCAAATCATACATCTGAGAGATTCTTCCTTTTGAAATTTTGATGTCGAGCGATTTCATCAAAGATTCAGATTGGGATTTGAAAAAAAAAAATTATCTTTATTAAAAAATGGAGAGTCGTATGTTACGTTATCGACGGGAAGGCATCACGCTTCGGCGCTCGCAAACCCGAGATTGAGGCAATCGCGTGACGATACTTTCGTTGCGCATCATCGTTTCGTTATATTTTTTAATATATTTCGAAACTTTACGCGCGATAAGAGTCGGCGACACGTGACGGCGCAAGGTCGTCGCTATTACACCTTCTGATTTCCGTGTCAAATGTCTGCCCGAGCGTTTCGATGCAATCTTTCGCGATATCGCGGAACGCGAATGGTCTCGGATATCTCGAAGAATCGTAGATCCATGTCGGAAAAATAGGCGAGAAATTAGACCGAAGATTAGCGATAACACAGAAGTGTTTGTTCGTGGCGCGATCGAGCGAGGAAAAAAAATTGTCCTCGCAGTCGGTAGGACTCGAACCTACGCTCCCAGAGGGAATCTGATTTCTAGTCAGACGCCTTAACCACTCGGCCACGACTGCTGTATATTCGACGAGACGGCAGGGTTGAAACCGCTGTTGACTGACAAACATTTACCTGTACCACTTGCGGAACGACGGCCTCGACGAAAAAATCGTAATTTTACTGTTACGGACTGATAGATCGGTAAAAGGCACGCTAAATAGGCAAACGGACCATAATCGGGCAACTCGAATGTTCCGGAAAATTCAGAAATCATTTTTGTAACAAAAAAAATCTGGTTGCCGAGTAATTTGTTAATAGGAGAGAGAGCGGGGCAGGATGGTATACCGGGGCAAAATGGTACGAAATGGTCAAACAAAGTCCCCCGTATGATAGAATTAGGGCGAAATGGGGCAAGAGAACGTCCCATCGACGTCGATTTTTTTGCCGTCCCATTTTGCTCTAATACCATTCTGCCCTGGTCCCATTGTTCGTGAATACCATTTTGCCCCGGTATGCCGTTTTGCCCCGCTATCCCCTGACATTGTGGGTATTATTATTATGTAAAAAAAATCTTTTCAGCGAATATAAAATGGGTAAAACTAATCGACTTAAAAAAACAATTGGAAAAGAATAGTTTACATATCGCTTATAGATAGTATATTGTTCGAAATTCAAATTTTTCTCTTTTTTTTTATGCGGTTTTGTCCCTTTTTCATCGCAATACTCTAAGAGGGCATGAGGAATATATTTTTTGGACCAAAAGTAGTGGCAAAGTGTATATCGAAACAATTTCCTCGATCGCTGGAGCGGCCCATTTTGCCCCACCATTCCCGATATAGAATGTATATATTTTTATTCGTCATGGAAGATCTCGTTTTACTCGGTGGCTCCAAGCCAGTCACGTGAAGGAGGCTCGCGCCGCGTGTGATAACACGACGTCCGCATCGTCGTCGAGATAAAGTGCAATGGTACCGGCGCGGCAATCTGTCGAGCGTTGTTTTCGTTGCGGTGTCTTTTTCCACTGACTTCATCTGTGTACACCCGATCTGTGTACTTTACTTTTCATTGACGAGCGAGAAAAAAAGAAAGATACTGACTGCAGTGCACGCCGATGCGCGTATATGGTAATAGTTAAATATGGTTTGTCAGTAAATGACTTGAGTAATTAATTTTTTAACTGGCATAAAAGTTTCTCAAACAATTTCTAGATGTTCTTGTTGGCTGAGGAAAAACCCATAATTCGGTGAAAATTGCTGCAATTCACCCAACTCGAACCCTCAATCGAGTATTTCTGGGACTCATAAACCATGCACCTTTTTATTTTTCGAATTTTCTTTTCACTTTTTAAAGATTTAAAAAATTATTATTATCAATTTATGACGTGTATCAATTACGGATATAACATGTGTATTCTGAAGTAACAAATATATTTTTTTTGTTTCAGACAAGATTCCGAGAGCTCATTGTGTCAACCTTGTTGCTGCGACTCGTCAGCCGAGCGACACGCAATTCTGTCGATGAGTCGACAAATAATAATTTTTTGTCGAAGACAATACTCATGAAGATGCAGAAATCTATGAAAAAAACGTGATTCTGAAAATATGGTTTGAAAAAAAATTTACACGATCAATTCTGTCGTCAGATTTGTGGGCTTGCTCCGCCATATCGCTCCCGATAGCGGCGAGCATATTTCGATAACTGTATCGCAGATCGCGCGCGCGATAATCAAGATTGATAAGCTAATTAAGCGAGCGCACGAGAGTTGAAATTCGGTGATCGGTGATGAAACTTGCTTTCGCTTGTGTCGGTAGAAATACAGCCTATCGAGCCGCGATCAATGATATTTCTGATAATCGAGTCTCCGTCGCATAGTTATACGATGCAAGATTCATAACATCGCTTCGGAATTCAATTGCACGCTTCCAAATTGAAACAATTCGATCGACAAACCCCACAAGGCGTTTGACGAAGCCACGACCGGTGCAGAAATTTAGGTGGGCGGCCGCGATGAAATGAGAGCCCATTATAGGCTAACCAGTGGAATCCATGCTCGGGAATCCAATTTTGGGCCTTACTGGGCCCAGCAAAGGGACCCACAACAGAATTAACAAGCCTTCCATGGGGCGCCAAAAATTGAAAAGGCAACAAATGGAATCCATGCCAGGGAATCCAATTTTGGGCCTCACCGGGCCCAGCAAAGGGACCCACAACAGAATTAACAGCCCTTTCATGGGGCGCCAAAAATTGAAAAGGCAACAAATGGAATCCATGCCAGGGAATCCAATGAGGGCCCATTATAGGCTAACCAGTGGAATCAATGCCAGGGAATACAATTTTGGGCCTTACTGGGCCCAGCAAAGGGACAACAAAATTAACAAGCCTTCCATGGGGCGCCAAAAATTGAAAAGGCAACAAATGGAATCCATGCCAGGGAATCCAATTTTGGGCCTGACTGGGCCCCGCAAAAGGACCCACAACAAAATCAACAGGCCTTCCATGGGGCGCTAAAAATTGAAAAGACAACGAATGGAATTAATTATCCGAACGTGTTTTTCACGATAATGGCAAAACTACTTGTACTTTCTACTTTGCCAAAATACCGAAAAAAACGAAAAGTACTTTAGTACGTAGTTCAAGTGCTAAATAAGTATCTCGATACTCAAAGTATTGTCCAGCTCTGATAAAAAGCTCCGATAAAGAAAATCTCAAAAGGCCCAAGAAGTCGACGTGTGAAAAGCCTAGACGGGCGTTTGTCGAGATTTCCCTTCGAGGGCCCGGAAAACTGTGGAGGGCTGAAAGGGCCGACACATGACCATCTAAATTTCTGCATCGGAAGTACTGATTAATTTTTTTTTTTTTTCGTTAATGACAGTCAAGCATTGTATTACAATTAGACGTTCCACGTCGCTATTGTCCGGATAACAGATGTAATAATTCACGAGACTCGCCATCGACGACGATAAGAACACAGCGAGGAACCGAACGACGCTGTAACTTCATCCGTGCGTTGCATTAATTTCATACATTCATACGCAAATATGCATGTGTACGCCAATACACGCATATAATCCATTGTTTAATGCGCGACTGTTCGATTTCGCTCCACTCTGGAAATTCTCCAGTCCAATGGCGTTGCTAACGACCCTCGACGTTACGCTTCCTGCGATTCGAATTCATTCCGCGTTCGCCAATTTATCACAAAACGGACGGCACTTGCGACTACGCTGATCCAACGAGAAGCGAAACGACCTCCTCGTCGTCCTCGAATTTCCGCATCCTCGAAATGTATTTTCCCCAAACCTATTCATAATCGCACAGTTGCATAAGCCCGAAGCGTCTGTGCGCACGAAATTCGAGCACACTCGAAGGGCTATCGAGGGAGGCTAACGTTGCATCCGCACTAATTGATTCGAGTCGAGTGGAGATTTGTCGAAACTCACCATTGTTTGCATGCAATATATACATATATATATTTTTTTTTTTTCAAGCCGATAGAACCCTACTCGAGTTTCTCGACGAACAAGACGCATCAATAATTTTTTTCGTCACTTAACGATATTCATTTTGAGGATTACTCTCAACATGACCTTTTTTGTTTGATATTCATTAAATGAGAGCTAGGGGAGAGCGGGGCAAAACGGCATACCGGGGCAAAATGGTATTCACGCACAATGGGACCAGGGTGGAATGGTATTGGGGCAAAATGGGACAGCAAAAAATCTAATTCAGTGGCACTTTCTCTTGTCCCATTTTGCCCCAATTCTATCATACGGGGAACTTTATTTGACCATTTCGCACCAATTTGCCACGGTATGCCATTTTGCCCCGCTCTCCCCTATCGGAGCGGGCTTCGCTATTCTCGGTGCTTCGTTCCGGCAAGGTTCGCTGTGCGATTAATTTCCCGTGCGTATTAATTTCCGCGATTCGCGCTAATTTATAATATGCGTTTATCTTATCGTTGGTAAATACCAGTCGGGCTTATCGGCGGAGCCTTTTTTTAACACAAATCGACGCGCCGCGGAGAGTTGGAAAATGGAAAATTTCGCGTTCGAAAAGGTAAAAAGCCTTTATCGGCGCGGTTTTTCTGAAGTCGGCGGAAAACTGAGATGCGGAGTGGAGAGAGAAAAAGAACGACGCGCGATAAAGCTTCTCGCATTGGTGTCAAAGCATGTCTGTGATTCATCTTACGGACGATCCACGGAAGAGCGATCGTGTTCGCAGCTTGCGCGGGGCCGCGGCATTTACCGATCCTTTCACGGCGCATAGGGGAGAGCGGGGCAAAACGACATACCGGGGCAAAATGGTATTCACGCACAATGGGACCAGGGCATAGTGGAATGGGGGCAAAATGGCACAGCAAAAAATCTACTCCGATGGCACTTTCTCTTGTCCCATTTTGCCCTAATTCTATCATACGGGGGACTTTATTTGACCATTTCGTACCATTTTGCCCCGGTATGCCATTTTGCCCCGCTCTCCCCTAGATAGAAATATCAGCAGCGCGGAAGAGCCCGGCTCGACTTGCACGTGCTCATCTTTGCCCGGCTCACGTGTCGCAGCCTCGATGGATGGTTGAGCGGCACAGACGGAAAAATGTTTACTTGATTCAATGAACATTCATTCCGGACAAGGAAAAATGTTAAAAACACGTGAACGCGCGATCGGCCCGACGCTTCTACACAACTCTGGAAAAATGTATCTCAAAGGAAAGAATCGAACGTTTTCTAGCTTTTGTAAAAAAAATGTATCGAGAGAAATTGTGAGGTGTTTATGAAACCCAAAAAATGTATTTTATAAAAAAATGGAGGACTTCAAGTACTTCAATTTTTCTCCTAAATACTAAGTTCTCCTAAATAAGTTCGAGGAAATTAGAAGTAAATTGCAAACACTTCTCGATGGTATAAAAATCTGAAAAAATTCATGCACATTGAAGGTACCGAAAAGATTAATTTTGCATAATAAAAATTCCAAATTCTTATTAACAAATTGACGAAACAAAAAATTCTTCAAGAAATTTCCCGGCAACAAAACTTTTTTTTTTTATGAAAATAATTTTTTTATTTTTCTGCATACGTATGAATTTTTTCAG
The DNA here is from genome assembly GCA_963924025.1 of Ischnus inquisitorius. NCBI lineage: Eukaryota > Metazoa > Arthropoda > Insecta > Hymenoptera > Ichneumonidae > Ischnus > Ischnus inquisitorius. Next base: position 16,816,509 of record OZ001251.1, read on the forward strand.
ATTTTTTAATTGACTGTGAAATTTTTTTTTTATGCAAAAAATTTATGGAGGATCATAAAATTCAATGACGCCGCCTGTTTTGTCCCACCTTTTGCTATCTCCATAGCCTGAAACGGAAATTTCTGACCGTGGAAGTTGCAGGTGCAAGCACGTGTAGCACATGTTCAAGATAGTCGTGCCCACGTGATTATCGCTATAGCGGACGCGCGATATCGTAGTCTCCGCGTTCGAATCGTGCTCGCTCCTACATCCTCTCTCGAATGCTTTTCTCCTTGTGAGATAATAGACGTTGACAATATCACAGCGCAAAGTATACTTACCCACGTACACCGACATACGAAAAAAAAAAAAAAAAAAAAAAAAAAAAACACCGGTAAAGATCGAGATAAAATCGAGGTTGTATCATTGAATGACGTACGAAAATAAAAATTCCGCTGATTACCAAACAATTCCTTATACTCTCAATATCACAGATTGCGGGACCGATTTTTTAGCAACGCAAAGAATCAATCAATTATCGATCAGGAATCAATTTTTTTTTTTTCCTTGTTATAGATCGAGATGGTAACTCCAGTGATCGATAGTCTTGTCCTATTTCCTGATAATCAAACCGTACATATTTAAAAATAATTTCTTTAAGACTTTTTATTCTCATGTGTATAATTTTTTGTCACAAAATAAATAAATGAAATTTATTCGTAAGAAAATTACTTTTTTTTTAAATGTCACGCGGAGTTTTTTTTTATCCGCGTAATAAGTCGATCAACAATCGATACGATTCGCTGGCGATCGAGGCGTGCTGTTATTGATTATCATACCAAAGTCAATATTATATAATGGATGAAAGTCTATTGGAAAAATAATGTTTATCTCGACAGCGCGGAATGTTTATGGAGAGATGAATGTGTGAAAATGAAAAGCGCTGAGATTCTAAACAGGATGAAAGCACATGGATATATGTATCGATAAATAATACCGATGGAAGTTTGCAACGGGTCGATAATGAATTTATCGGAAACCTCGATATTTTTTACGAAAACTGTGTTTAAGAAAAAAATGTAAAAAAAAAAAAGAAACCTTATGAAAACACTTGAACAATCAACGATACATATTTGCTCGCCAGCAACACCGCAACGACTTTGCACTGCGCGTGTACTGAAAATTCGAAGCCAACATTATCCGACCTCCCTCGTTTGGCTCTTTTATCAACTTGTACAGGATTCGTGTACGTCCGAGTCGTCTTTGCGACAGATAACGATAATTACTGAAATATATATCTGACACGCGAAACATGCATGGTTTCCATTCGAGATACACATGAGTCCAAAATGATTGTTTTCATTCAGTAAACAAAAAATGGATGAAAATGATTCATCCATTTTTCGGAAAACGTATGAATTTTTTCAGATTTTTATCTTCATTTTGATTTTTGCACATTTTTCCATGTAAAAAACAAGAAAATTCAAAGTAAAGATGAAAATCTGAAAAAATTCGTATGTTTTTCGAAAAACGAACGAATCATTTTCATTCAAAAACAAAGTTGAGTTACCGTTAATTTGTTTAACAAGTTTATTTTTCATCAATATGTTAATAACTTTTTGCAATTATTATTATGCAAAATTAATCTTTTTAGTACCCTCAATGGGTACGGAGTTTTTCAGATTTTTATACCATCGAGAAGTGTTTGCAGTTCACTCTCAATTTCCTCGAACTTATGCGAAATGAACATCTTACGCATGAACTACCTTAACGCGTAATTCTTTTTAGTTATCAGGTCAAAATGTACAAGCCACGCATAAAACTTATTAGCATCGATCGAAGCACAATAAAAAATTGCCAATATTATGCGCACATTTTTTTCCCAATCTCGATGAATTAACGGCAAAATGTAATATTAATAGAAATTGTTTACAAAACGATTATCGGCGTTGAATAATCCAAGAGCGTAAATCACGACGATAGAATGTTCGAATTGCGTCAGAGAGGTCGCGTCCGGACCGCATGTCGGATAATGTGTGTTGTCACGGTCCACCTACAGACGTTGATAGATCTAATAGAATTTTATTATAACATCGTTGCGCTCGTGCCCTTGCTCATCCGCTGTAACCTCGCACAAAAGATACTACGCACATTCTATTGTTAGAACGACTTGCAGTCCGAGCGCGAAACAACTCCGTGCAGTTTATCGGGCGACAACTGCACGCCTCGGATATGATTAATTCAACTGAGCGATTAAAAAACACAATATAATAATCGAATCGCAATTAGTTTTTTATGGATGCAAAATTCCTTTGGAACTCAACGGCATTAAAATGAATGATTCTCGGAAGCTCTTCTGTTATTGAAATTTTACTCGAAACAGTGGAATTCAGCATAAATTGTGAAAACCATTCGAACCGCGATAGATTAACAAGATTGATCGATGATTCATGCATTAATCGAAAAATGCGGAAAGCTCATTTGCGTCATCGTTCTGCAGTCGTTTGAAAATATCTCGACAAAGCGAATGAAGACCATTTGAATAGAACTGTTTTCCGTTCGATCGACGTTCAATGGAGTGGAAGTGAAAAAAAATATTTTTCTCGCAGTCGGTAGGACTCGAACCTACGCTCCCAGAGGGAATCTGATTTCTAGTCAGACGCCTTAACCACTCGGCCACGACTGCTACAGAGATAAAATTGCACATATCAATTTTTCTTCAATGTAAAAAAAAATGGATTTTAAAAATAAATTTTATGCGAGCTAAAGTGTGAACGCAACTGAACAAACACAATTGCGAAGTGCGAGGCCGCACTGTTTTTGGGGCATTCAAAGAATACGCAACTGCAGACGCGTATGCACAGCTTAATGTACCATGTGCAGTCGTGGCCGAGTGGTTAAGGCGTCTGACTAGAAATCAGATTCCCTCTGGGAGCGTAGGTTCGAGTCCTACCGACTGCGGTAAACTTTTTTTTTCTGTTCTTCAATTTTTCGTCTCTTTTATTTCGTACAATGTATAGGAAAATGTTGTGAGACATCGAACTAGCTGTTCTACGCTGTGCGTATCCACATAATTGATGATAAGAGCACGGTTACAACACGATGCGAGAAGATACCCAATATCTCGAGATACTTAAAATCTCATAAATTTCATGGCCTCCCACAATGCGTTCGTACCGAGATAAAGTGATTCTCCGAGTAACGACAAGTTCGCGCGTTGTGCAGTCGCACTTTTCATTGCAGACATTCGAGCCTAACGCGTTATTGAATAAATAATTTTTGAGCCTCACGAATGAACAAATCACCATGAAAACGAAAATTGTCTCTTCCCGCATCCAGTTATTTCGCAGGAAAGCTCAATTTTCTTTTTGCTCAGAACTCTATGACTTGGAAATGGCATCAATTACAGTTTTCGTTACCGACCGAGTCTCTTCAGATCATCCTCATCTAGCTGGACGGCAGGGACGGTTCTTTTTTTTTTTTTTTTTTTTTTTTTTTTTTTTTTCGTACGGTTTTTTCAACGGCGGTGCGCAGATATGGAAATGAAAGGGACGTACAAAGAGAAATTCCATTTACTAATTTGAAGTGTTTCTATTAAAATTCACTCCGAATATGTTTGATTACATCAGCGATCGACGGATTCATAAGTATAGATCCACACCACAATATTCATGCTTACCATGGCGCAATAATAACTGTAACCATTAGATAAGAAATATATATATATGTATGTATATATATATATATGTGTAGTCTTAACGAGGACAATGATGAAAATTATTTGTTGGTACTTAAAAATTACATATTCGCAGAAAAGCTGTGAGGGTGGTCGGCCTCAGCGCCGAGCGGACCACTTGCACGCTCCAATATTTTCTATTATTATTATTATTTTTTTTTTTTTTCTTTACTATCAAATCACGAATGATACAAGAAATTTTTCGAAAATATGCTCGCGTTTAACATCTAGAAATGGAAAAAATCTACGAACTATTGTTCGACGATCTGAACAGTTTTTTTTTTTCTAGTTTATAGTGTGAACGATGGTCATGACGAATATCGATATTTTAATTTTTTTTTTTAATTACGTTTTTACGTATAATATATATTTTTTATAATACATAATCTATATCCACATCTAGTAGAGGAGGGGCCAGTGCAAAAGTCTCCAGACAAACGTACGAGCGATGCAGGAGCTTCGCGAAATTTTGGTTTCCATTTTCAAACGAAAGCGAGAAGTCTTTTGTGTTCTGAATACGGTTCGACGGTGTTTTTTATTAGTTTAGCTAAGAATGAATTTTTCGTATTAATAAGCTTTTTTTTTTCAACAATTTTTTTATTTTATTCAATAATTCCCTCGTTCAATTGCGTAATGGCCCGTTATACGCTCGTCTGGATCACCTAGAATAGAGCACCATTGCACTGCCCTTATCCGTCGCGTTTAATAATTATCTATACCAATATTAAAATCTGTTATTTCTTCGTTTTTTTTTTTTTTTTTTTTTCATGACCTCTCGTGATACGCAAACTGTGAAAAGGTCGGACATGACAACACATCATGCCGTAGATCCCGTGATTCTACACCGGGTCGATTATATATATATATATATTTTTTTTTTTATATATATATTTATAATCGTACTAATTTACGTTGAGACACTCTAACTCGAGGGAGGCACTTTGTTCAATCGGGGAAAAAACCGAGACGAACAAGTGGTCGCTAAAAATCTTTAGATCTCCTTATTTAGTTTCAAGCATCGTATCCAAGCAGAAATGGTTTTATTTCAATTCTTTTTTGTTTCTCAGCGATTCGGATATAATTTTACTTCATACGCAGATCGAGAGCGTCCTTCTACACAAAGACTTTATGTATTCATTTTTTTTTTTTGTTCGACATCGAAAACTCGAAAGGACCGCGGTACATCGTTGTTTTATGTGTATATGTATATTTTATTTTTATCTTTATTTTTTTTTTTTAATCATAAAACACACACTTACTAATTTTTCATTGTTACTCTATACGACATTACTTATCGTTAGGTAGAAAATTTCTAACGTCATTTGTTTACGGAACACCCCGTTGCAGATGGTTGAAGAAAATATGGAACAACAAAGAAAAGTGACGAAAAAAAAAGCACAAAATTGCGAGACCGAAATTAAACGATTATTTCGTGCCATTTGCTCGCTCGAAAATTCTCGCTCGCGAGAAAAGCGAATCGCAGCTGCGAAACACAAAGTTCGAAGCGACTGTTGTTAAATATATTTTTTTCAAAGCAACATTTATCGTCGAGATTTTCAATTTTCCTAAAAATTCATTGGCATCCCGCCCGAAGAGGCCTCTCCGTGTTTTTTTAATTTACTTTAATTTTTATCCCTTACTCGCGGAGACCTCGCGTTTCTACGCCGCTGAGTTTACTTAACATTAAATCTAGATGAGTTTCTAAAGTTTCTTTTTTTTTTTTTTTTTTTACTATAGTCTTGCTTCAATTTGCAGAAGATTCTTCGGCTTTATTTATCTTTTTTCATTTTCATTAAAATTTCTTTCCGACCGTATGTAAAAATAGATTTTTCATCGTTCTCCAATTAGCGTCGCCCGCTTTTCACTTTCTTCTTCGTCTAATACTCTCTCTCGTCTCTCGATTCTTCGTCGTTGTACCGACTAGAGTGGGCAAGGTGGTTCGTGGGTGGGCAAGGAAAAAAAAAGGCAAATTTGCAAATCAATCGGCTTGTCGATTCGATTTAACACGGTAGAAACGCGAGTATGTACTTCGGACCTCACTTTCTTTGTGAATTTAGACAACGGATCGAAAAAAACAATAAAGGCTCAATTTTACAGCGGATTCGTGTCGAGGCCAAGGACGTTATGGCGATGAAGAGGGCTATCCATGCATCTTTTTATTCCTCCGCTGCTCGGCACTGTTTCAAATTTTTTTTTTTTTTTTTTTTTTTACTAGATAAACATTAATCATATCGGATATTCGGGCAGTTCACGATTATCGGGGATACATAATGTTCATTCGTAAACGTCTAATTAGGCTAACACGCTTCATTAATGTTACTAGCTAAATGTAATTTTTAAGTTAGTAAAACGCTGATACACCAAGGTTCTCTAGTACGAATAAATACATCGCTATCAAAGTCATTTCCTTTCTACGTATCGACAATCGACCTACTTATGCGAGGATAACTGTCGAAAATAAAATTGGCGTCGACCCGAAAACTCTCGATTCCGAGTCTCGTGTGTGTCGAACATGTTCGATAGATTGCAAAAAATTCGGATAATCGTAATTTTCGTCAGTTTACTGGCGGATAAGAAATATCAAGACTTTATCGAAAAATTCGAAATCCCATAAATTTGGAATTTTTTTATAAGCATCCAATCTAAACCTAAACCATATTAAGGTAGTTCGTGCCTAAGATGTTCATTTCGCATAAGTTCGAGGAAATTGAGAGGGAATTGCAAACACTTCTCGATGGCATAAAAATCTGAAAAAAATTCATACCCATTGAAGGTACTAAAAAGATTAGTATTGCATAATAATAATTGCAAAAAGTTATTAACAAATTGATGAAAAATAAACTTGTTAAACAAATTAACGGTAACTCAACTTTGTTCTTAAATGAAAATGATTCGTTCATTTTTCGACAAAACATACGAATTTTTTCAGATTTTCATTTTTATTTTGAATTTTCTTGTTTTTTACATGGAAAAATGTGCAAAAATCAAAATGAAGATAAAAATCAGAAAAAATTCATACGTTTTCCGAAAAATGAACGAATCATTTTCATTAAAAAAAAAAAGTTGAGTTACCGTTAATTTGTTTAACAAGTTTTTTTTTCATCACTTTGTTAATAACTTTTTGCAGTTGTTATTATGCAAAATTAATCTTTTCAGTACCTTTAATGGGTATGAATTTCTTCATATTTTCATACCATCGAGAAGTGTTTGCAATTCCCTCTCAATTTTCTCGAACTTATGCGAAATGAACATCTTACGCATGAACTACTTTAAAGGAGGTGGGTCTCGTTGCGTATTACCCGAGACGGCGATTCACGTGAAATTCAAAGAGAATTTGGGCAGATTTCTAATGGAATCTGAAAAATTCTCTGAAACAATTTTTTCACGAAAAAAAAAAAGTTTTTTCCGTGCCAAAGCCAAATATTTCGTTCATTCCATTTTCGTCGAGCCCAGATTTTTGAGCTTAAAGTACAAAATAATCGAGGGCCAATTATTGCTCAACGCCAATTTTTGTTCGCGACGAATTATCCCGTAAAGTGCACATTGAGCCTACTGTAAATCCAGCAATAAATTCGAGAGCCTCGAGTCGTTCGTTCGACGCTCCTCACGGCGAGGCGATACACAAATAAACAAACGATAATACTTCACCGATAATGCATCTGTCGTACGAAAAATCATCGTGATCCATCGTCTTCGCGCCTTAACATTCGGCTCATCTGAAAAACAAAAAGCTCGCACGGACCTCCGAAAAGGCGAAATCTTTTCTCGCGACGATTCGGCGCGATGAAAAAATTCTTTTCGAAAAAACGACGCGAAAAAATTTGCACGCCTCGCCCCCATCGTTATCGGTATAAGTAACTCTTAACAATGAAAATATCGTCAACACTGGAGAATAAATACGATTACAAGAGAGAGAGAGGCGAACAATGTCATCTCTTAGAACATCATCAGCTTGCAAAACTTTTTTTTTTTTTTTCATTTTTTCATTTTTTTTTCTGCATCTTTTTGTTCTTTCGTATTCCTTTCGTTCCTTTTTTCACATAGATTTCGACGAGGCACTGTTCAGTGTTCAATACTAGAAACAATAACAATATTAGATTATCGTTAGATTCGGAGAGCCGGCGCGATGCCGCTCACTCTCCCACGAATAGTCCCGTGAATAGCGGATATTAGAAAATAAATCTCTCTTACCGTTATCTTGGAAGTTTTCGTTTTACTTAAAGTATATCTTTTCTCATTTATCATTTCCTTTCTCTAGACGCCCTAGCTGAATTATCGTGGGAAATCGTGGGTTGTTGTAGATTTTTTTTTTCCTGTTTTCTTTAAATTCATCAATTACTTATTCTTATTCAATCGCTGAGTCGCGGAATCTCGAGCTAATTGTGTTAAATCGTCGAGTTTAAAATAAGTACGCTAACGCAGTTTTCGAGGGCTACAAGAGAGCCACCGACCGATATTTTTTCCTCTCTCCGCAAACGTTTTGTCGTTTTTTGAAAATTTTTTTTTTTTTTTTTTTTTTTTTCACCACAACGCAATCTTTGAACCTTCAACGCCGTTGTTTTCGCACTGGAGGAGAAAAATTCGAGGAGAAAGGAAAACATTGGCTCATCGCCGAATCTCGCGACTTCGAACTGCGCGGATGGAATTCACGCGATTGCGGTAGGCAAATGCGCCAAATTCGCTGGTGATGTGTCGGCATCAAAATTCTTCTTTCTTTTTTTTTTTTTACTTCTTTATTATTTTTCATATTTCAAATTATTCTTTTAATTTAAATATTACAGAGATCATTGTTTTATTTATCTTTCTTTTTTTTCGTTTTTGTTTGTATTTTCTTTATTTTCCATTCGTCGACAATGAAATTGTCGCGTCGAGACAAAAACGAGAACATGGTGCACGATATTCGGGATTTGCGTGTCTCTCGTGTGCGCAAAGGAAACATAAAATATTTCGAATCGATTGACAAACGAACAGCGGTGAGATTTGGGATGCGAAGTGAAGAGAAGTGTGAATGATTTATCTTTCGAAGGAACTGAAATTAAGCGACAGACGGAATTTATAAATCGCTGATGCGGAAAATTCAGATGTATCATTAAGTAAATATATCGTCGTGTCGAGAATCCGTCGTTATATAAATAGTTGTTCGTTATTAATGTACGTCGCTTGTTTACGAAAAAAAAAAGAAAAATATGAAAAAAGAAAAAAATGAGAGTCAGACGAGAGAAAAAGAGAATTCGTCCTATCTAAAGAAATAAAATGTACTACCTAATTGAAGTATAGATACGTTTAAAACTTAAATAAACGATGCCCGATGGGATTCAGTGTGTTCGATAAATTCATTTTGCGTTCGCGCTTCGTAGCCGGCGATTTGTTCCGAGCCTTTCGATTTGCCTATTTTACTCAACTCTTTCGTTCGTTGGCCAATTAACGTGAATTTCATTCAAGTTCCGACGCGCTCGTATCGCCGTCGGTGAATTCGTAAATGCGCAACGCATCGGTGGTTGCTCTACGTGTGTGAATCCGTGTGTGTATGTGTGTTTTTTTCTTTTTCTCTTAATTTTCCTTATTTACGTTCTGTTTTCATTCGTTTCGTTAAATTTATTTATTACGCAAACATTAAACGGGGCGTATACGTGAATATTCGAGACGCAAAATATCGTTCGCATATTCACAAAGGTATAAACCTCTTCGTAATTGAAATATACCCAGATGCTTGGCTAGGCATGCGAATTAAATTAAACTCATTTAAGCGAGCCTTGAAGAAACACCCTCGAGAATGACGAAAAAAAAGCTCGAAGCGATGGATCAATGACGGGCCAACATCGGCGGTTAGTTATCGTTTTCGTTCCTGCTCTATTCGCCGCGAAATTTTCGGGGAAACAGATTTTGCAGCACGACCGACTCCGATCGTCGAGTTGAACGATCGAAGATCCTTTTTCGAATTTTTTTTTTTTTTAAGACGTTTAACAAGAATACGAGAAAAAAATCGATGACCAAAAAGTGACAAACGGAATTTCAGATATCGAGAAAAACGAATACCAGACAGAACTAGAAACATACTAGCTCGTAGCGCGAGGATACATTCGCGTAATATGTTTCTTTAGTTCGAAACTTTTGTAGTGCACATTTTTCTCGTTGGAGGCGATTATGAAAACGAATGATCCATTATAGAGTCGTATTTTAAATCTAGAAGAGCTATCAATTTTAGGATTTCTAGATTCAAAATGCCGTAATTTTTTTTCACGAATAAAGAGAATTGAACACCGCGAGAAATTCGTATTATTTGAATTTCTAATTTTTTTAAATCAATATTCCGACGATCGTCGCATCGAAAAACAAAAGCTCTGATCGCAGTTCTCGTCCGATTTACGAAGTTGCAATTGTCTTTTGGTCCGAATGGAAGCGATCAACAGTACGAAACGATTTGGTGACAAAAAGAAAATCTCGATAGAATCGACGAGAAAACTGACAAATCGGTAGTGTAATCTTTTTTTCTCTTCTTCTAGATATCGTTCAAAGCTCGCTCTCGAGAACTACTATTTTTTTTTTTTGCTTTTTTTTTTTTGTTTTTTTTTTCTTTCTTTTGAGAATTACGAAATTAGCGTAATCAACTACACCGTTCTTCTATAGGTTCGAGATCCTGAGAATTGGCGTTATCGACGATCTCACGACGCATTAGTGTCGGATGCGTCGGTCCGGCGAGAATTCTGGGCGTGTACGGCCCCTCGACGACGCACGGAATGGAGATCTTGTCCCAGGCGAGCTTGTTCAGAGTGGCCAGCCCGTGAACGCACATTACGCTCTGTGGATGGGAATGACAGTGATGCTGATGCTGCAGTAACAGGGCTGCTTGATGAGACGCCGATGCGGGAGGATGAGGATGGGAGGTGAGCCACGTCACGCCTGGCTCTGCTCTGTGTCATTTGCCGTTTGTCTGCAGGGCCGCGTTGATCTGCGCCCACAAGTCCTTGTTGCACGCCGGTGATCTGACAAGATTTCGACAAACAGAAAAAAATAGAATCAATCGGCGTTACTTGGAGGACGCATTGACAAAGTAAAAACAAAAAGAAACAGAACACGTTGACAAAAGGCAAGGTTTGTTTCTCTACGAGGAAGCAAAACAATCATTTTCATTTGTAAAATTCAATTGTACAAACTTTCTGATAAAACAAAATAATTGCGACGCGAAAACATTCCCGCGGTACAATGTTTTTCGCAATTTATTTCCATTAAAAAAAATGCTATTCTCACCTTTTTATTGACTGCAGCCACTCCTTGAATTGGGTGTGACCTTCGGGTGTTATGTGAAAAGCTGCTCTCGCCGCGCACACGACGCTCGCGAATTCCTCATACTCGCCGGTCATGAGATGATACAATTTGTGATGTATGCACTGAATATACCTGACGAAATAAACGAATGAAAGTTGAAGAATGTCTTGCGAAACGCTCGATCGGGAGTAGTTTCGTGTCGAAATTGGCAGCGGTAACTCACATTTGCTGACACTTGTGCACGAGAGGAGCCAGCAGTGCCGATCTGAGATGTTGCAAGAACAAGGCGGGATTGCTTCGCGAGAGATAATTCGCCGCTTCCAGGGCAACGTCGTGAAGAACGAACGGACTGACGATACTGTTGACGGTGCATATGCACAACTGATGGAAACACTGGGTTCCCAAGCGCTTCGAGATTCTCAACAGCCATTTAACGTCCTCGCCGTACGGCGGATTGCGCGCGTATTTCGCTTGCGGTCTGTCGTCGTGAACTCTTCGCGCCAGTGTCTCCAGGGCTAGCATACCGACTCGATACGCAGCAACGAGGGCCCGCAGTTGTTGCGGACTGAACGGTTGGCTCTGTCTGTGAACCTGCTGTTGAAAAAAAATGTACACTTTCAATACCGAAAAATTGTCATCGAGAGTCGAAATCGCGAGTTTGTCGGTGGAGCAAACGGAACTCGTACCTGAGGTTGCGCTCTCACCGTCGATATGATCGGCTGCGCTTGAACTAACGAAGGCCCGGGCATTCCGTTCTGACCCGGCATCGGTCCGGCTAGATTCGCTTGGACCTGAAAATTCAATCACGTGCAAATCGATGATGTAACGATTGAAATATTGAGAGTACGACGACACGCGTTTGTGACCAAAAAATCCTTTGACGAACACCATACGACAGATTCCGAGAGGCTTCCAAATATTTCCCAATGGAATAAAAATCTTTCTAAAAAGTCAACCACAGACAAGGTTCTACGAAAATTTATTTTGCATTATATTAGTAGTTCCGAAAATTCTGAAAAAATGCATATGCATTTTAAAAAACTAACAAATCATTTTCATTAGAAAAAAAAGTTATGTTGACGGGTAATTTGTTGAACAACGCGTTTTTTTAAATTCGTCAATAACATTTTGAAATTCTTATTATCCATAGTCAATCTTTTGAGCACCTTCTGTATGAATGATATTTTTCAGATGTTTATACCATCGTGAAGTGTTTGAAATTATATCGAAACCCTTACTTTCGAGGGAGTAGAAAACCGTTCCACGCAAGAATTACCTTAACAAATTAGTTTGCAAAAAAATATCAACAAATGAAATTTATCTCGATGACTCACGTTGACCGGCATAGGTTGCTGCATGCTGAACATGTGATGCGTTCCCGGTGGCGGATGAACGTTTACAGTCGTGACTGTCGATTGGGGTGCGTAGTACTGCTGTACCGGTGGTGGTTGCGTAGCGGGTGGAGGATGTCGAGGATGCTGGGGATGTTGAGGATGCTGTGGGTGCTGCGAGTGTTGCGGATGGCCCGGATGAGGCTGGAACGCCGCGTGATACATCTGAGGCGGTCGTGGTTGCATGTGTGGCGGTGGTGGCGGCAAAGCCACCCTGTGAGGGGGCATCGGTCCACCGAACGGCGGTAACGCGTGATGTGGATGCATGAAACTGTACGGACCTACGGCGTACGATATCGGAACTCCTGAGGATAAAATTCATTCATTAATCGTCGCGAAGATCTTGAGATCAAGATGAAAAAAAAAAAGGCCAAAAATTTTGTTTATAAAATTATTACCCAAAGGTGCCAGTGTCGTTATAGCGGGATGAGGTGGATAGGGCTGCGGCGGTGGCTGAGTACTCGTTACAACGACCGTCGGCGCCGGGCCCGGCATCATTTGTCCTGTTGCCAAATCGACCGACGGCCCAGCGTCTACCAGAAGCGTGCCGTTCGGATCCAACTGAAGAGAATCGTGAGGTATCTCGTCCAGTTGCTCACCGCCGGGTGTGTGCTGCATCAAAACGCATTCCAGTAGGATAAATTCGCCATTAAATGGACAGTTAGGCTCTTACGTCCTGACCCTTAATCTACTCGCATTTCTGATTTTCTATCTTTACGATTTATTGCGATTTAGAAAATTCTTCTCACGCAAAGGAAAGAGCCCGACTCGTTCGACCGCATGACGAATATCATATTTCGTCATTCATATCCGCTCACGACCTTACTGAGGAAGCGAATATTTTTTGTTCTCACTCTCGGTACTCTCGCTCTTCCGTCTCACGGTAATATCAGCATTTTGAAGTTTCCTTCGTTCTGGATTTGCCAACATAGGCAGACGACAAAACCCAATGAATGGACACCTTTCATGTCCGTGCTCTGCTGGAAAGGGTCCATTCGCTGGGTAATTCGACCTGCATGATAATTCAAGAAACTCCGAAGGAAACTTCATGCAACTTTCCAAATATGTCTCCGGGACATTTATCGAGAATTATTGTTTTATCGTTGCGTGAAACTCTTGCGATTTTTCGCCACTGATATTCGTTCGAAATGAAACAATAATGAACGATTCTTACCCGCAGATACAGCTCGTACCAGTATTTGGCTACTTGGAACAATACTTCGGGATAAACGCCACCACCCTTGGCGGTGGTTTCCACGGTGATACACGCTTTTTCCAACATAAGATCGCTCTGCTCCTTGCACTGGAAGAACGAACATTTTTCAAGCCTCGTTAGCGTCGACAAAGAATCGTTTCATTTTCCGAACACTGCAATCGAAATTGAAATCGATCGGAAAATTCAGTTCAGAAAACTGGATTACCTGCAAAATAGCTCTCTGGATCTCGTTCGGATTGAGAGCATGAGCGTGCGGCAAGCAGGACAAAGCGAGCTCGGCGGCGGCGCGAACCATGTTCGGATCGCTGCCGCGGGACGATTTGTCAGCGATGCTGACGGCTTCCGGCGGCGTCAGATGACCTTCCCAGCTGTCGATGAGAAACCATATAGCCGGGGCTCCGATCTCCATCGCCTGACCGGTTATCCACGACACGTGACTCGAGTATGTTCGACTGAGCCAGTTCGGGCTGACGCAGTTGTGAAGACCGAGGGCGTAAAGACCAAGCTGGAAGGCACACATGTGGAGCGCACGCTGCGGACCATGATGATTCTGATTCGTGGAAGCTTGTGTGAACAGCGACGTCGAGCTGTTGCCGCCGGCTTTGGCGAGTACGGTTTTAGCGAGCTCGCACATAAAATGCGCACCGGCTTCCGACGGCTGATTCGGAATCGATGGATAGACACGTTTGCTCTTGTATCTGCGATTGCGCGGAAGTGGAATACAAAAAAACGTTGTTAGTTTAACATTATCGAATGCAAAGATCCGATAGAGAGCGTAAGTCGCGAAATTATCTTGTCTACCGAGTTTCCTTGGTCCTCGTGGATACGGGCGGCTGAGTTGGTTGCGGTTGCACGGTTAAAGCGCTCATTCCGCTCTCGAGTTCGGCGCTCGTGCTGCTGTGAGGTCTGCTACTCGTGCCCGCTCCGCTGTCGCAGTTGCCACTCGCATCTGTTCCGACCAACGGCGATGAGCAGGCCTTGGCACGGCGGAAACCTGCCAACTGAACAACGATCTTCACGTTTTTTTTTTTCCTTTTTTTTTCGACCCGTCTTTCATCCTCCAATAGAATTTGTTGGAGTACGCAGCAAATTTATTTTCGCAACGACGATAATTTACCTGACTCTTCGTCGGTGGATTGGAGCTGTAATAACTACTGAGGATCGGCGATTTTATCAATTGATGAACGTCGCGGTCCAACAGCTTGTCCATTATCTTTGCGACTTTCATCGGCTCGTCTTTGTAGTGCACGAGCAGCGTGATTGCCAGATCTCCCCTGCAAAGTAAAAAAAAATATTATCATTGCACAGAAGGCGGCAGATTCTTCAAGTGAAATTCTTCCCAGTATTCCCGACCCGATTTTTAATTTTTTTCAGTGTATCAATCAGCGCAGGTATGAGCAATTCAAAGAATGAGAAAATTCAATAACTTTTAAACAACAACTAAGAATCGAGTAACGTGATTGCAGGGGAGTACCTTTGCCGCCGAGTTCCTTCGCACAAAAGTGGATGATCGGCCTCGCTGACGTTAGCCTTGAGTCCAAGAGCGGCGACCGCCGCGTCGAAACCAAGATTTTCGTCGCCCTCGTTCGCGAGTATCGGCCAGTCGGCTTTCAGTCTTGGTGTGTTGAGGGCATCGAAGATAAAGCTGGCGAGCATTATCGGCAGGAGAGCGTGTCCCCTCGATCGCAAGAGCCCGTCCCTCAGTTGTTCGGCTCTGTGTCTCACCATGGCCAATTCGGCGGGACCGAGCGGTATGCGTTTGAGCAAACCGACGAGTTCGCTTTCCTGATGGGCCAATTTAACCTCGAGCGGCTTCGTACTCGCCGGCGGACGCGCCATTTCCAAACCGAACAGGCCAACTCTGAAGGCGAGATTGTGATGATCCGGATTCTCGGCCAGCACGGTACAGAGAAAACCGCACTTTGCCAGCGTCGCCGAGGCCAGTACGGTGAGTTGATGCGAGGCTGGATTCACCGGTTGCTTGAACAAAAACGGTCGAAATAGTTTTACAAATGGGCCGCGATATATCGTGCTTGTATATTCAATAACACCGCGGAAATCGATCGGTAAAAGTTCCGCAAAAACACTTAAAGGCGTTTCTAAGACTTTTTGAGAACAAGAAAAATTCGAGAGCATTTCCAGGACTTCCAAGATTTTTGGGACCACCGAACGGCCCTCGCGTTCCGTTAGTTAATCATGCCTGTATTACCTTTTTGCGTTTTCCCTTAACCGGCATCGGTGGCACTTCGATCATGAGATCCGGCGGATTGGCCAGTAATTCCTCGGCCAATTTGATGCCGAGTATACAAGCCTCGCGCGTGTGTCCATGAGCGTACAGTCCCTCGGCTCTGGCAAATAAAACGTCCCACGGATCTTCGGTTTTCTTGAGATTACCGAGTACGGCACTCGTGTGCGCGGTGCCCTGGGGATCGATCTTCGAGTCTTTGCCCTCGGCGATCGCTATGCTCGCGGCGGCTTTTGGATCGTAATAATAAACGTTATACTCGTCGCCCGAGGGACTGTCGCTGCTCGACGATGAACTCTCGTCCTTGGACGGTCGCCTCGAGGGATCCTTCTCGGCGTCGGACTCGTTTTCGCGCTTTTCCGTCGTTACCTTCGGTACTGTGACGGCACGCGATGTGCCAGCTATGCCGGGATCTCGGTAATCCACAACGTTTGTCCTGCCGCACTTCACTTCGCATACGGCTTTATTATTACTACTATCACTACTATCACTATGCGTCTCGGACGAGGCGTTTGAGCGGTGCTTGTCCGAGTCTTGAGCGTTCTTCAAACTGACGTTGCTATTCGATGACGACTCGCTTCCACCGCCCTCCTGAAAAACATCCGTTCAACGATCAAATCACGGTTACGAGAAACCATTGGAGGAAGAAAAAAAATCAATTATGGAATCAATTTTACCTGCGAATCCGTGTCACCGCAATTAGCGAATTCGCCGTATCCGTGTCTCACGAGAACGACCTGCGGCGTGCCGAGGAAAGGCGGCAGATTCGCCATGTCGGCGTCGTTCTCGCAGAAACCTTCGGAGCTGACGCTGCTGCGATTGCCGTCACCGCCGCCGCTGCGCGAACAGAAACCCGGAAATTCTCGGGAATTCAATCGCTTTCTGTCCATGTAACTGAATTCCACGAGGCCGAGATTCAACGGCCGGCGACCGTGATGGTGAGACGTCGGTGGCTGACAATTCAATACGGCTGCGCTCGAATTCACCTGAAAAACGAACATATTCCATTGAAAAAAGGAAAAAGTGGATATATTTCAAGGTCGAAGAAGCTGGGGCCAACGCGGCACAATAGGACATTCGTCCAACTCGAAATTTGGGATAAAATCGGCCGCGGCTAACATTCATACAATGGAAAAAAACGATTTCTAAGTTTCATGGTCGTTATCCACGCTGCACACGGAAAAAGATCAGAATCGACGTGTAAGGAAATTTCACGGAACTTTTATTGAATGAAACAGACTGGTATGATGAGTAATAGAAATATTAATTAATATTACAAATATTAAGAATGTTATAAATATTTAATCGCAAATACGATATATTTCGGCTCGAATTGTGTATGAAAAATATATGAAGAGTCCACGAAAAGCCTTACGGTTCTTTCGGAATCTCAGAATAATTGAGATGTAGATTCAATGTTTAAAAACTCAGAAAACACTTCTTGAAAAAGAAAAAGTAACAAAGAAATTCCTTAGAAATGAAGTCAATGACGAACCTGATTAACTTCAGTTCTGGTATCACCGGCGTGTCTGAAGCACGTGAAGGGACAGTGATACATCGGATTACTTCCGGCCGTGTAAGTTATACCGGGCAGAGTGTATTCGTCCCAATCCAAGTAGCAAGCCTCGAGGGACGGTTTGAAGCCCGTGAATATCTCGAGATCGGTTTTCAACGAGTCCTTCTGCACGCCGCCGTGATTGCGATTTTGGGAGTTGTGCGACACCGAACTGCCGCGACTCTTGGTAACTTTGTCGATGATCTTCATGTGCCAGCCGGTGAATTGGGCGTGAAGCATCTCGCGTTCGGACGGCGATAGGCCCGGATTCAGCGCGGCGAGCCTCCAGAGCACGACAATTTCGTCGCACAGCGACGAGCAAGCGTGCTGCGACGCGTGTGCGTTGCTGTTGACGCTTCCGTGCTTTCCGCCGCCGTGGCCGGTGCCGTTCAGAAGCGCGACTTTCGTGTTGAACCACCAAACGAGAAACTGCTCGCACGCCATGCATTCCTCGGTTATAATCTCCAATAAGGGTATAGCGTTGCGATCGGTGCGTTTGAACATCTCGCGTACGATCGACAACAAGTTCCACATTCCCTCGGGCTCGCGTCCCCGTAACGGGCGCAGTAGCGACGACCATTCCGTTGCTGCTGGCGGTGCGGTAGTGCTTAGATAATTTACGTCGCTGAATACTATCGGTGCGGGTACGCAGAATTTTATAAGAATTTTCTTGATATTTCCGTGAAGAGTCTTCTCGTCCAAGTACCAGGATGTCTGGTCGTGAGCGGACGCCCCGGCGGTCGGGTCCGGCGCTCCGCAATAACTGTTGATGGCGCTCGGCTGGGCGGACAATAGCTCGTCGAGCAAACGCTGCGCCGTCGGTAGTATCTGTTGCGGCAACTCGCTTATGAGATATTGAGCGAACTTCTGCAGTTGCTCCCGATGCAGACGCGACAACGATTCGCTCACGGGTGCTCTCAGGCATACTTGCGTCGGCTGCGAACAGAGCGGAGAAAATACATTTAGAATGAAATCCAAAATATGCCGATTTCCGGAGACCATTGAATGTACGAAATAGATGGAGTAAAAAAGAAATCATACCATGTGTATTCGGTGAAGACAAACCGCGACGACGTGAGAACACCAGTACGCCGTCGAGGAACACGTGCAGTTGCACGAAGTTATTCTACGACGATCAAATGTAACGGCGACGTTGAACTGAGTTCTCGCGCCGCTCGACGTTGGTAGCATCTGCACGTGAACGCTCGCGCTCAGATGAAAACCTGCGAAACGCGGTAAAAGAAAAATAGAAACTCGCGTTACGTTTTGCGGGACTGAAATCCCTCATACATCATCAAGGTAGTAATCGCGCGATATCGATTTTCTTACGATATTGCTCAATTCTTGTGTATCCATTATTTACAGCGTCAATTATTGTTGAGGAAAATCGATCATTTCATCGCCTCCAATGTGCTTGATTTTTTTTCAGATTTTTAGACCACTGTTCTTGCAATTCCCTCTCATTTCTCCGAAACTTATGTGAAGTCAGACCGTTCGCGCGATAACTACCTTAATTCTTCATTCAATAGTCGGTCTACCCTATTGTATATTAATATTTTTTTTTTTTTGGTGTGAGAAAATGTTTTATGGTTTTTATTTCCACTGAAGACCTCGTTTTTAATATACTCGCCTATCTGGAGTGGATCTTTGACGCTTCGCGAACGAAAGAGGTGGTCGCCGCGCTGAAATTCGTCGGCGCTGCCATTCGCGAGACACGAGTAGAGCCGTATGTCCTCCTCGTTGTCGGGAAAACTCCAGAAGGCTATCCTGAGCTGAAGTTGTTCCGGTACCGGGGGATATACGTGCTCCACCAGCTCGAATGGTATGTGCGAGGCGACGCATCTCGCCGACAACTCGCAGAGCGTCGGAACCGCTTGACCGTCTGCAAACAAAAACCAAATAATCGACGATTTATTGACTTCCTTATTATCAATGTATTATTAACTCAACGAAACTTTCGAAAATTTACAAATGGTCGAAGATAAAGAATAGCGCCGTGTCAAGGCCATGTAATTCTGGTGTCAGTACGAGAAATCTTCAGCAAATTTTTTTAATACAATTTGCGTCCATTCGAAATCGTGGTAAACCTGTAAAAATGGCTCCCAAAACCAATATATAAATACATTTTTATGCACAAGCGCGCGATAAATTTCAAACAAATGCTTGTTAGAATTCAAAACAATTTCTCACAATATAGGAAAAAAATTCCCAATTTTAATGTCATTTTTTAATGTTAATCTGAAAAATGTTTCGTGAATTCGCAAACTAGGGTATTTGAATACCCGACTAATATGCGCTGTTTAAACTTTCGTGTACACAAAGTTTCCCATTATTTTTCACTGTGAACGACGTCGCAAAATGGCAAGAAAGTCGTCTTTAATTCAGCAAGTTGTTTTAATATTCTCTCAAATATTAAAGAAACGCGGATTTTCCTGCATAATTAATTTTGGAGAAAAAAATCTTGAATCTCGCACACTTTTTCGTTCGTCTATTCAGAAATCCAGTTTTAACGGATACTGAAAAAAAAGCAAAGAGCCTCGGGGCGGTATTGAGTCGAACGTAAAATAAATGAAATGAAAATAAAATTTCTCGTCTTTCATTCCCGTGATGTTTTTATTTTGCTATCTCGTTGGCGTGCAGTAGACGAGAAAGCCGGGAGAGCGAAACTTCTGAGAGTTCTGTAAATCGCATCAAGCCTCTCCGACATAAATAATCCTGTGTCGCCGGGGGGATGCCCGGGTGGGTACACGTTGCGAACGTCACGTTTGGGTTAAAATTCCGACACGTGGATGTGTCATCGCCACCGCATTACGCGTTAATACGTCCATCTGTATTAAGTGAATTAGTCGCCGCGGGACGATTCGGAGGGACGGTTGACGCGCGCCGAGATTGGGAAAAACGAAGACGAGAGAGATTAACCGGCGACGCGGCCAAGGAAATTCTCTTAATAGGAGAAAGTGGGTTTATCGGCGAAAACACGTTTTTACTTCTTTTGTACCCAAAAATACATTGTTCACAGTCAATCATAGCAGTTTTGTTTTTTATTGGTTAACAAAAACTCAAACTTAACTGAAAAATGGACATAATGAACTACTAATAAATTGTGTAAAATAATGTAAAAATTGGATTTTTAAATAATTTACTACCAAGAGGCGAGTATTTAGTTAATCGCACTACATTTTTTTCTCGGTGTATTATCGAAATAATCGTCTTTCGAAAAAAGTCTCCAATTATTTTTATACTAGATTTTAGTCTTCAATTATTTTTTATAAAAAAAAATGTAAAATTTTTTAAAATAAAAAATGTAAAAAAATGTATAATTAAACGTGTAATGTGGATTAAACATTTTTTTTAGATAAAAAATGTAAAAAAATGTATAATTTCTTATAAAAATTAAGCATTTTTGTAAATAAAAAATAATTGAAAACTTTTTTCGAAAGACAACTATCGAATTGTACACTGAGAAAAAATTTACTAAGATCAACTGAATACTCGGTTGAATATGTGTAACCAAATATTTATTTCGTTCATGAAGATAATTAATTTGGGGAACAGTCCACATTGCATTAAACAAGCAACCAATGTTAGAGACGACAAATTTGTCTTTATTCCAACTGAATATCAATGGAACGGAATGGAAGGACAATAAATGTGTCGTGGAAATTCATAGCCAGTCGTTCACGATTTTTGCTTCGGCCCAAATAATTGCCGTGAGCTATGAAAATAAATGTTTTTTTTGTATTTCACTAATTCTAGGATTGATCCAATCAAGCGTCAGATACCTAGAGCAGAATTTTAATACGCGACAGTCACGTCACGTTGTATTGCTCGCAATGGAATAATAACTAGCGAAGAAGACTAAAAAAAAAGATGGAAATTACGAGCTTAAAAAAAAATCGCGAGACTCGCGGGCGCCGTTGGCTTATCTCGACGCATTCGTGTGGTGTTTGGCCAAATTGTAGAGTAAGAGAGTACACAAAGTACGAGCGGCAATTTGCAGCTCTAAAACTCTCGGCATCGCGAACCGAGAGCCTCGCGAGTTGGCGTGTCCGAGGCACCCCCATGGAGGTACACAGTCTACGTACGTGGGCAGTAAATTAAATTTCAGTCGCAGTAAAAAGTGAAAAAAAAAGAAAGGAGAAAAAAAAGAAAACGGCGCGGCGAGGCTCAGTATCGCATTGTCGTTCGAAGTTTCTCCGAAATTTCCGAACGAAAAAAACTACCCTCCGTGCGAAGAAATAATTGCATTCGGGAGGGAAATGAAAATAAATAAGTTTCGCGGTTGGTTCCCGTACGTGTTATTTTCTCATAATTTATTTCCTTGAAATACCTCACCATTGGATTACGTAGAAAATAGAGGAGAATCAATATAGTGTAATAGTTCGCGAACAGATTTTCCCTCTTTTTTTTTCTTGTCTCTCGCGCTAGGGGCGAAACAGCGATTTATCAGGGTAAAATTCGGAACATCCTTTCGATCTCGACCGAAAGTTTTTCCGTCGGCTTTGTTGCCGAGGTGAAAACGATTTTCGGACGTTCGGCGCGCGCGAGCTTCCGGCGGTTCAGCGAGAGGCTTCCGGCGCGCCGGATACCAGAGAGTGGCATCGTCGCTTTCCATACAGATATACAACAGAGCCGGAATAAAAATATTTTCGCCGCTGCACAGGGAGAGCCTTCTTCCGGCAAAACGAATGGGCCTGTCGCTTTCGTTTCACGACGTAGAATAATGGGGCTCCGGGCAAACTTTCTCGTAGATGCGTGTCGAGAATTCGAAAAATGTTTGCCGAATGCAGTGAACTTGTATTTATTTCAAATCAGCATCTATATACGTTATTTAGGGGTCTATTAGGCGAAACTTAAGGCGATATTCTACGTCCGACCTAGATTTTTCCCTTTCAGTTCCTCGATCCCTCTAAAGGAGAATTGAAATATTTTTCGTTGATGGGGTGCCGAATTGGGGGAGGGAGATATTTCATGCAAGAAGGTCCTTGCGACGTTCCGAGCTAAAGGGGGACTTGAAACGTTTCGAGCTAAGGAGGACCTCGGAATATTTCGGGCCATGGGGTCTGACAGACCCCCTAAGGTCCACCGAGCTCTCCAGTGTAGCAAAACACTTCAGGATTAGGGGGTCTCACATACCCCCAGAGCCATCCAAGCACCCAAGTGCAACGCAGCACTCCACGGCTCATGGGGTCTCACATACCCCCAGAGCCATCCGAGCACCCCAGTGCAACGCAGCACTCCACGGCTCATGGGGTCTCACATACCCCCAGAGCCGTCCGAGCACCCAGTGCAACGCAGCACTCCACGGCTCATGGGGTCTCACATACCCCCAGAGCCATCCGAGCACCCAGTGCAACGCAGCACTCCACGGCTCATGGGGTCTCACATACCCCCAGAGCCATCCGAGCACCCCAGTGCAACGCAGCACTCCACGGCTCATGGGGTCTCACATACCCCCAGGGCCATCCAAGCGCCCCAGTGCAACGCAGCACTCCACGGCTCATGGGGTCTCACATACCCTCAGAGCCATCCGAGCACCCAAGTGCAACGCAGCACTCTAAGGCTCATGGGGTCTCACATACCCCCAGGGCCATCCGAGCACCTCAGTGCAACGCAGCACTCCAAGGCTCATGGGGTGTCACATACCCCCAGGACCATCCGAGCACCCCAGTGCAACGCAGCACTCTATGGCTCATGGGGTCTCACAAACCCCAGAGCCATCCGAGCACCCCAGTGCAACGCAGCACTCTATGGCTCATGGGGTCTCACAAACCCCAGAGCCATTCGAGCTCCCGAGTCCATCTCGCAAACCTCCAAGGCTCGAGGTTCGATTTGTATAACACGGCGGCGACGAAATCTTTTTAACAGAGACTATGAACAGGGAGTTCACAGACCGGAAAGTTGATATTCCCATTTAGAAATTGCACCGTCGCTTATCCGATACCCCGGGGTAGGGCACTCGGCAATCGATAACGCGAGAAATATGAGCTTCGATGTGAAAACTACAACATAGAATAGCGATAGTTGATCGTCGAGCGCGGTGGGGCTACGCGAGTCGAACTAGAAAACGAGGGTGCGGTCGCGGGGGCGCCGGTCGATCGACGATTCCGATTTCAACGAGAGGCTTCGATAAAAAAAAACACTATTATAGTACATTGTTGCGCGATCACTCGCAGTTTCTTCGATCTCTCGCTATTAATCGAACATTATTCCACGCCACCGAATACCAAAAACGACGCAGAGCGGATTGGAGTGTGTAATATTTTTGACTTATCGATCAATATGAACTTTTTGATAACGGACGAAAAAAATGTTCGAATTTTCTTACGAATTACGAGTGACCTATCGAATCGATCTACGAATGAAAGGCGAGTCGAACTGCTCCGAATTAGTCGAAAATGAAATTCACAATTCAAATCAGTAAAGAATAAAAAATATATTCGAATATATCGAATATAAGACATATTCGTTTCTAATACAATGTCTACTTTAAGGTGGAATATAATTCTGTTTTCTCCAAAGAATTTTTTTTTTTTCATCACTCTCGAGTAGCGTTTGCGTTCTTCTGTCCGCCAATCTCTGGGCGCTGGGAGGTCTCAGCCCTCTCTACTTCGCAGCATTCGCTAACATCGTCGCGCATTTGTTTTTGCGCGTGCACAAAAAGCCTAAAGTGCTCCTTAATTTTCTCATTGTCTTGAAACGGTTTTTTCAAAAATCATTTTGTAAATTTAACTCTTCGACAGATAACAATGTCAAAAGGGAAATACAGGATGAATAGAACATGTCTCGATACGAAAACCGCTCGAATTTTTCCCGCGCGGCAATTTTTTTTTCGGCGATTCCGGTGACCGTAGCGTGGCCCCCGGCTGATTGGGGTGGGCAGGTAACTTCGTTTTATCGGTGAAAATTCATCGAGGGGGGGGGGTGCAAAATTCGGAGCGTTTGAAGCCCTCCCCCGAGAGTGCCTCGACTATTCCAGCGACGATAACGAGAGGACGCCAGAAGCTTTACGAGCGATAAAATCCGCGGGGATATGCCCGCGGACGTTCGCGTATTTATTAACCGGTAGAAACCGACGGGCGCGTATGCCCCGAACTCTCCGGAAAGGAGAGACTAGACGCGATAAATTTCGTCACTGACTGTTCCGTGCGATTTACCGTATTCTCCTAACATCCCAAAATCACAGTATAAAATCGAGTTTAATACGGGCCGACCGAAGTTTCGAGTTCGGAATGCGCTTTTATTATATTTCGTTTGTACCGAATGAATGTTAGGGGAGAGCGGGGCAAAACGGCATACCGGGGCAAAATGGTATTCACCCACAATAGAACCATGGGCAGAACGGTATTAGGGCAAAATGGGATGGCACAACAATCTACGTCGATGGGACTTTCTCTTGTCCTATTTTGCCCTAATTCTATCGTACGGGGGACTTTATTCGACCATTTCGGACCATTTTGCCCCGGTATGCCATTCTGCCCCGCTCTCCCCTATTGTCTCTCCATATTACATAAATATCTCGCCGCCACCGCTGTTTACAGGAATCGAGAGACTTGCAATATTTTTTTTGATCCCTGAAATTTCCCCGAATTTTGAGCAATTTCCGCGAATTCTGGGAATTTCCACCGTCAGCCGGAATATTCCTGGTCTATAACTATTGTATATTATCATTATTGATATTTTATCACGTATACGGTGATGGACAAATCAAATGTACAAATAGCACTGAATCGAAGTAATCAGTCGTCATCCAATCGCAATCGATGACATCGTGTTAGATTATTATTGCACTTCCGTGAGTCCATCGAATTGCAATACTCCAATGCGCTAATTCCCGCGATACAATACATTGTCGTTCGACCGATTGTAAACGCATTTCCAGAAAGGGTGATACGAACGCTCGTGTCAATGAAGCGACGATTGTGTGCCGCTAGTACGTGTATCAAAAGCCGGAAAGTTGTTCGCTACATTCGGATTGGCCGATAACGTTATCAATCGATTATACATCAAATTTAGAAAGCCGATGTCCGAATGATTCTCGGGAATTTCAGCCGCTTGTTTCCGCACTATCGCCACTCGCACTTTCCTCGTTCGCTTGCAACGCATTGATTATCAAACAAATCACAATTATCCTGGTTTGTAAAATTGTGTATATAAGCCGTGCTGATCCAGCAGTCAACAGTCGATTGAGAACAACAGTAACGGAAAACGAGATATCCGAAATACCCTGACAATGAAGATTTTCGTCATTGTTTTCGCGGTGCTAGTTGCCTCTGCCTGCGCCTCGGCATTCGTGGTACCCAACGGGTTCGATGCCAATCAAAACGATCAAATGGGTTCGTAGAAAAATATAAACTTTTCAACTGATATCACCAATTATAGCGTTTTTTCATCGGAATCATTTTATAATTAGCAATTTATTAGTAGATTATAATAATTAATAATTCATATTATTTATAAACTATTATAAACAATAATTAATCGATTATTAATATAATTTTTTTTTAAATTTTATTATTATTAATTCATTGGTAGTTTGTCATTAGTAATTAATATGATTTATTTCATCACATCATTAATAATGTATTATTATTGTAATAATTATTAGACAAATTTACGCATTTTTTTCCATTGTAATGAGTTTAGACTGATCGATATCTCGTTCCGTGTTAGTTCGCCTCGACGATGTCGACACGGATGGTGGCATTCGCGCGTCTCCGGCTCGTCTTTTAGTGAGACAGAGGCGCTTGACATGCGACTTCTTCTCGTTCGAATCGAGCGTCGTCACCCCGAACCACGCGGCTTGCGCCCTGAAGTGCATTGGACAAGGCCGAGGCGGCGGACACTGCGAGGGTACCACTTGCGTATGCAGAAACGACAAATGGATATCCTGGTGAATGAACAAAATGATCCACCCGACGACGAAATCCCTGACCACGTTTGTCAATCCGATCATCGATTTTCTCACATCTGAGGAGCTCTTATTGCAGCTCATTTTCATCGCCATCTCCGAATTATTATTTATTAACCTGGAAGTTCCTCGCAACTCTTCGTATCACCTTAAGATCGTTGCATTTTATTTTTTATAAAAATAATAACAAATAGTTATCATTAGCCGTTATGGTCATCTTTAGAGTGCAGGTCCCTGTTTTCTATCATTCAAAAGCGGGTTCTATTCCGGTTTAAAAAAAAAATATTTTTAAATTTGTGTAATGGAATCTTCTTAATATGCTTCAATCGTTATTTTAGTTATATTATTTAGATAAATTATTAAAATTATAGTTTCTATAACGCGGTTTCATTGCCGGAGTTTCGGTCACTCCGAGGAACCAGTTTCGGTCATGTGTACAAAATGATTGAAACGGAATACGGAAATGAACGGAAATGCATATATAATGAATTTAGAACAGTAAAATGATCACAATAAACCATAGACAAAGTCTATTAGGCTGTACGAATAATATTTTAATGTATTACATATCATTTAAACATGATATATTATTTAAATATAATATATTGTACTATATCATTATATTATATTTATTTAATTTAATTTTTTCCATTTTTTTTCGATGGATGCTATAGTCCGTAAAGCTCGAACAACACGTGGCCAAAACTACGGCTTAACCTAATTTGCGTGACCCAATTACGGTTTCCGCAATTCAGTCAAGAATTTGTATCGCAGTACAAATAGTACATTGTGCAACAAGGGCCGAAAGTTGGCGTTTGCGACGCGGGTGACGTTTGCTGCCCGAGCGAAGCGAGGGCTGCAATCACACGAGTCGCGATCGCCAACTCGGCCCATGTTGCACACTATATTTTTTGCAACGAGGGCAGGAATATAGGCGCTTTGAGGGGCAGTGTTTGCGGGACGAAAAAAAGTGAGGTTAAAAAAGCGGGCAAAAAAGTGGACATTTCTTCCCTAGGGCAGAAATGTAGTGTGACGCGCATGCGCATACCGACATTTCGACGCTGTTACGAAATGAGCTACTTTCGTCCCGCAAAACTGACCCGAAAAGCGCCGTTTTCATGCCCGAGTTGCAAAAATATTTTTAACCAATCAATACTGTGATGTCTTACAAAGCTATTGATGTACATTTTATACCTTTTAATACAAATACAAATACAAATGAAATACAAATGAATAAAACCTAAAATTCCATCCGTGCCTTCCGCTAATACATGTAGACAAGAACTGTCGATCCCAAGCACTAAAACGCGTGTCACGCCACGAACTTACACGTTTTTAAAAGAAAAATGTTCCGTACATAAACGAATTTCGGCAAAAATGAAGAGAAAGAAACGCTCTTCAATATGCTCTTAAATCGTTTGGTATTCGACGTAAACAATATGAATTATTTATATAAATACCCGTGTGATGACCGTAACTGGGCCGTTTACCTTAGTTTAAAAAGTAAAAAGTTCGCGCGGTGAGTCCGACCGCGTCTAGCGCTACCGTGTCTTTCTACGCCAATATCGTGCCTCCCTAAACTTTGACAATTTTTTTCTCGGAAACGAGACATCGGAACGAAATTTTAAAGATAGTTCCACCATATAAATCGAATATAAGCTTTAAAATGAGCCCAAAATCAAGCCGATCGGTGCACGCAATACAGAGATATGAGGATATTGCACCAAAAATTCCTCCCTTTCACGATAAAAATAATTTTTTCAGTATGTCCCGTTTGACCGATGTCCCGTTTTGTCAGTTTGTTACGTCCGTGCGTCCATACGTGAGCCGTGGATGCGCAATAGTATACGCGGAAACCAACGATCAGTTGTTTTCGATTTCCAAAGGTCATTTCGTGAATTCTAAGCGACAGTTTGTGATTATCCGCGAATATCTCACTCAACTGAGTAAACGAAATACTCATTAAATAGTAACCAGGTTATGTATTTTAGTTTTTGCGTGAAAATTAATTGAATAGACCTCGCGCGGTTGAAAAAATGTGTCGCGCGTGCGATAGAATGATGTATTTTTTTTTCAATCACAGGCGCATAATAATTGTAATTTTTTAAATCTCGCGCGATAAGAAAAAGTGTCGTGCGTTTAATAAAATTATTTATTGAAATAATTGCGAACATTGTAACTTCATCGAACCCAGGGCAACGGAACCATCTCTTACGAGCGCGAATTTTCAAGAATCCTATCACAGTTTCATAAGTGCGGGATACAACATCACACATCAAGTAATGTGGAACAAATTTCAAAAAAGAGTGAAATAAAAATGAAAAAAAAACAACATTTTTTTATGAAAAATGTGAAAAAAAAGACGCCAAGTAGTTTAAAAATAGTTTCCAAATCATTTTTTAATAATTAAAGCAAGAAAAAATCATATGAGCCAAGTAAACTTAAAAAAACATCTTGGCGAGTCCTTAGAACACAAATAAATACAGGTGCATCAAAAGAGAGGACGAGCAACATTTTTTTCTAAGTTTACTTGGCTCATATGATTTTTTCTTGTTTTAATTATTAAAAAACGATTTGGAAACTATTTTTAAACAACTTCGCGTCTTTTTTTTACATTTTTTACAAAAAATTTCGTATACTTCTTCATCGCAAAATGCATTATCTTGCAATTCTACCAGACTAGAAAGTCTTCGCGACTCTCGTGGCTTTCGAAGTTTCCGCTTCGTTCAAGAAACTTGTCAAACTCGCTCGCGTGTTTCATTAGATTGAGCTTTCGAGGACTCGAGCTCACGACGAAACTAGTTTTGAGACAGCAGGAAGTTTGTCGGTTTTTCATACACAATTATTATTATTATTATTGTCATTATGAGCATTATTATCATTGATGTCGTTGTATGGTAATAAAATGCTCTTCTAAAAAATGTTAATAAAAAAGCTACCGATCGATCGTGAGTAAAGTTCATGGACCACGAACGATTAATACACGTTCGCATCAACGGCACAATAATTCATGCATATTCATCCGGAAGGTTGTCCACAAACGCCAACAATCCGTGAACGATCGATAGCGTCGTCGATTAATTATCGGTCCACAATACCCCAGACACTGTCTGGATGCAGAAGCGTTTGTATCTCTTCGCGAATTGTGCAATAGAGGAGAGACTCGTTTTGCCCGTCTCTCTCTTTCTCTTCCCCGATCCGACTTCCTCGTTCCACCGCCATTCATTTGTATTCGAGAACAAAACTAAGCCCGGACGCTTTAATAACATCATTAATTTGAGAAACGAACCGGCAATTTGCGATTCCGCGAGGCGAGCGGAGCTTTGCTTAAAGTACATATTCGAGTTTCGAGAGAAAAAAAAGGAAACGAGAGTGGTGCATCGCGACGAGAGGAAGAAAGTGGAAGAGAAAAAAAAATAATAACACAAAAGAAAGACGGAGAAATTGAGCGCGAACGGTGTGAAAGAGCGTCGCGACTACGGAGCGGTCGCGATTTAATGAAGAACGGAACGAAAAGCCAAGAGGGCGTGCGTTCGTTCACGTTTAATGCGGAGACGCAAACTTTGCAGATATTTCGTTAATTAGAATTCTAATTAATTTATCGTGTGATTTTCATTATTCTTTGTTATTCTGTTATCCGGTTCACTGTTCTCGAACACAATATCCTATTTGTTTAATTACCGGAGCGATTTAATCTTGGTTTATTTTGTCCAAATTTGCTTTTTCGTCTGAATACTTTAAGGGGTCGTGACGAATCTATTTTGTTTCCGGAGAGACAAAAAAAATTGGTAATTGGGGCAACTATTGCACACGGAGAAAGTAATTTAGTTGGTGGAAGCGATGTGCAAATATAATTTGCATGTTTTTGGTTCAAAAGCAGCGGGAAATTTTCGTCAATATCGACAAAACTGTTGGAATAGCTAAAGCGGTCCATTTTGCCCCACGTCTCCCCTAATCGCGTTAGAAATGTAATCCTGCGGCGCTGTACAAAAGCGGCCACGTCGACGAAAAAGGATTATCTCGAAGTGATTCGTTCACCCTGTAGCGAAAAATCGACCGCAACACCGAGAAAAAGCGCAAGCGGCGCGCTATAAATCTCTCCTGGATTCGTCAGACGCGCTTTTCGCAAAAAAAAAAAAACAAAAATCTGTATACATATAAATACGACAGATCGCATTTCCAACTCGATGGAGCACACGTAACTCCGGTAAATTTCATATTACCAAGAGAAATTGAGGTCCCGAGAAGGATGGCGCTGAAGGTGGTAGGGGAGAGCGGGGCAAAACGGCATACCGGGGCAAAATGGTATTCACGCAGAATGGGACCAGGGCAGAATGGTATTGGGGCAAAATGGGACAGCAAAAAAATCTACTTCGATGGCACTTTCTCTTGTCCCATTTTGCTCCAATTCTATCATACGGGGGACTTTATTTGACCATTTCGTACCATTTTGCCCCGGTATGCCATTTCGCCCCGCTCTCCCCTATGACGCTCGAGTTATTCGTCCGCGGCCCCTGCGTGCGTCTTGCAATCCTTGTTAGGCTCACTGTCCCGAGATAAGACCTGATCTCGGATGGTCGTCACGTCTTCGTGAATGGCGAACGGTGAAGGAGCATCTCTCTCCTTCTCCCTCTCTCTCGGAGGAGGAGGCAACCGGGAGAGATGCGCATCATATCGTCCAAAAGCAACTTCCGGTTGGTACGTGCTGGATGCTCCGTAAAATTGAAGATCCGCAGACTTCACCCAGCTACCTCTTCCCACCCATCCCATCCACCTCTACGCCTCGCGCCTCCGTGTCCTCCGCTGTGAATATGGCAAAGCTAATACACTATTCGCTGGCCTTTCGCCCGAGGCTCTTTTTTTTATTTTACACAATCGAGCCAGAATTTCGATATTACGGAGGCACACGAGAGTCGAATACAAAAAGGTCACTAGGAAAGGAACGAGAATTCGTATGAATCGGATGCTGTTTTTTGAGACAATAGTCAAGACTGGTCGCAAAAAGATTTCCCTGAATTCGAAACTTCCCCGATTCGCGACGGTTGGCCAGCGCTAGATTTTTCAAAGACTTTTGCCTATCCCATCACAAACCCTGGCGAACTTTTACGACCCTCACCGATTCGTTCCCAGCACTCACGATCCTCACTTCGCTAAGCCACTTAACTTCCAGTGCGTCGACGGCCGACGCAGCTGTACCGAATTTTCCGTGGTCACGGGAAAACTGTGATTCATTTTGTCCACAAGAAAACGCAATTGTTAAAAATTAGACAAAATCCTGAAAAAATTCCTACGTATTCAAAAAAAATGAAGGAATGATTTTCTTAAAAAAAAAGTTAAGCTGCCGGAAAATTTGTTGAACAATTGATTGTTTCATTCATTCGTTGATAATATCTTGATATTATTATTGTGTATAATAAATATTTGCAAAACCTTCGATATTCCTGATTTTTTCACATTTTTATCCCATTAAGAAGTGTTCTTATCCACTCAATGCAACCTTAATCGTGGATTGAGTTATAAATTTTATAATCCTTGGCCAACAGTGACTCGATCATTTGCAATTTGACGAGAGTGCGCCTCTCGGTGAATTCGTGTTTCAGTAAAAAAATTGACTGTCATTCTCACCTGGCAACAGGACAGTCACTGCGGATGCAACGGTTCGTATATAAACTTGAATATAATCGTATCCCACGCCCGCAGCAACTTTTCTACGCCATGTGTTCGGCCCTCCGACGGGTCGAAGCAAACGATATATTTATCGGTTGGCTAACCCTAGCCGTGCGCCAGGCGATATTACCGATGCGCACACTCAAATGGCTACGATGCGGTCAGGGTACCCGCATTTCTCGATCTTTCCGTTACAATCTCGACGATGGTCACTCCACGATGCTTAATGCAGAGTTATCTTTTTCTCCCAACGCGCAACGGGCGCGACATGTAATTTACATACGTCCATTTAATCGTCTCTTTTGATCAACGATCTCGTACCATTAAAAAAAAAAATCATGTATGATATGTGAAAGATTAATAAAAAAAAAAGAAAGTGAATAGCAATTAAAGAAGAGAACACGATAAGGGCATTCAAGAAGTCGATGGTAGAAGTGATCCGAGGATATGAATAGAATATGACAACTCATAAAGACCAGAATCTAATAAATGTTGATATAAGCAGTTTGTTTATAATGTTCCAATAAATACCAAATTGATATAAACGGTTTTCAAAGGTTCCACTGTCCCGTCTATAAATAAATGAATAATATTGCATATCAATTTTATATAAAATAAAACATTCGATTATATAGGGGAGAGCGGGGCAGAACGGCATATCGGGGCAAAATGGTATGAGGCCAAAATGGGACAGCAAGAAAATCTACTTCGATGGGACTTTATCTTGTTTCATTTTGCCCTAATTCTATCATACGCGGGACTTTATTTGACCATTCGTACCATTTTGCCCCGCTCTCCCCTAATTAATGTAATGAAATATAAAAATATTTCATTCATCGATGCAATGGAATAAAAATGTTTCGGTCCTCACGATTGCCGATACATATAACATCATTCAAGAGTCAACATCAGCGCGGCCATGGACGTGTGTACGAGTAAACGTTGGAGCAAGCCGAGCTGTCTTTGCGGAAGTGAAATGACGTCGAATTACCATTTATATTAAGCGCGACTTTACAGCCATCGGGAGAAAAAAAACGAGGGCAAAAAAAGCCGCGACGGTAAAAAAAATTCAATCGTACCGATCCTCCGCATCGATGCAACGACGCTCGTATGGATTACGCGAAAATCCGCCTCGACATCGGGCGTAAGTCATGAGTAAGCTGCGACGTAAAACCGCGGAGTACCTCTCAACCCTTTAATAGTCACTTAAACGAGCGATTTACGGCGCTCGGCCGCTCGTCAACTTGCCATTCCAGACGGGAAGATATAAATGACAAATTTGTGAACGTTCGTCGAAGTCATCAATATTTTTGAATGCGTTGTGTTCGCGTCTCTTATTTTTATGTGTGTTGAAAAATGTAGTTGCGGATGATTTTTCGACGTTGCGATATTTAGACATCGAGCCTAAAAGCGGAGTGAATTAGTTTTTCGAAGCGCTTCGTGAATTTTGTTTTGCATCGCAAACGCGAGACGGGATTTTCACTTTCACGCGGGCGCGACTCTCTTCGGTTAACGAGAGTCGGAAGCCGACGGGGAAAGGAATAGATGGAACAAGACCAGTTAATTTTACAGCAACGGATCTCGATGTGAGGGAGCTTCACCCTCTTCGCCCGAGTCTCATGCACACCCGGTGCAACTTGACCCCGATAGCGGAGCCTCAACTCTCTCGAGCTCACCCTCACTCGTCAACTGGTTCCTATCTACTCTAGTTTTCCCTCTTTCCTTACCGCGCACACACGCGGAGCCACCCATACAACGATATCCATGCACTTTGTGAAATGCAGGCCACCATCCTGACGAGAGAGCATCGCGTCTTATCCTGCGTTTTGGTCCCTAACGCTCGAGCCATCTCCGAGACAAGACGCGCATTAATATACCAAAAGTCTTCTCTTCCGCATCGCAGCGTGTCCCTCCATTTGGTGTCTTTGTTCTCGTTTTTCCCTCGCGCGCTCTTTCATTTTTCCTCTCAATATTGTCATTTTTCGTTTTTCTGCTGCGGCTTCGGAACGGTCTATTGCTGAGAATACTCTTCAAGTGACGTGCGAGTGATCCAGTTTTAACGTTTCCACCCTGGTCAGGGTCCTCTTCAGAAATTAATTTTTTTCCCCTCATCCCACTCTGTGTTCAGCACAGTCATCGGTGAAAATGTAACGAACAGACATAACCCGGCTAGTCCGGTAGAATGAAAATAATTGAACATGAAATCAAACAAAACAAAACGTGCATTATAAAACAAAAACAGCACAGACAAACATAGAAATAAAAGACACAATGCATAACCTCAACACACAAAAGGCAATAAAATACTGATTAACAGAACACCAATGACGAAGAGGATTCACACGACATCATTAGGGGGAAAAAAAAATTCTGAAGAGGACCCTGATTAGGGTGGAAACGTTAAAACTGGATCACTCGCACGTCACTTAAAGAGTATCCTCAGCAATAGAACGTTCCGAAGCCGCAGCAGAAAAAAGGAAAAGTTTATCAACATCGGTCGCAACCATACAAAAAAGATTGTCATTTTTCGGTATTTTGAAGTCGTGACCTTAGTCAGCGATAAATGAAAAATATTTTTTTTTTATTCTGTAATGGACCTCAAATGGAACTTTGAGGTCTCGACTATAGCCTTTTTTTTCTGCTTTAGAAAGATGTTCATTGCAAAGCATTTACGGGAAGTCGCCGTAAGAAGCAGCCGCCGATGCGGAGCTTGTTTCCATGCGAGCTGTGCAGGAAAGGATCATTTTCGACGGCATTCATAATTTTTGCCAGGCACCTATGAGAAGGCAGCCCTCCCTCCCCGGGCCGGAGGCTGGTATTTAGGTCGGGTTCCACGAGAACGACACGAGCCGACGACGACGAGAGTCAGCCAGGCCGCGAGCGAGCTTCACGCCGATCGATAAAATTCAATCCCCGGGACTTCAACGAGGCCTCCCGCTAGCAACCCTACCCGTGTTCACCTTTTCTCTTCGTCGCTGCCTCTCCCTTAGTCGATAATTCGTACTCGCAAATTTGAGGGTAAAACAAATTTTATTCGCCCGGTTAAGGTTGGTCTGTGTTGCTGCACACAGCCAATAGCGAAATTCGGAGAGAATTTCGAAATAAAACTCAACAATTCAGACCAAAAAATGTGTTTTTTCGGAAAATTAAACGGATCAATTTCTGTAATGAAAAAGAGTCACCGAAAGATTTGCGAACGATTCTTCAAAACTAATTTCTTAATAACTTCCGGGCATTATTATTATCCAAGCTGTATCTATTTAGGAACTTGAGTTTGATACATTTTTATAAATTTAAAATTTTTTATTCCATTGAAAAATTTTATAATTTCGTTCGAAATTTCACTTTTAGTTGAAACCGTAACGATACGGTTCGTATTATTATTTTCCGTTTAACAAAAAAACATTCAAACATTCACAATTCGGAATAGATTAATTAACAAATGATGTACCGTTTTTCAATCTTTTTATTTCATTTATAAAGAATGACAAGTTAAATAACGAGTGTAATATTGATGTAAAAAACCACATTCTGTGTCTGGCGAACAATATTATTAGAATGAATTATATCGATAAATATGTGCTCGTGGCGGTCCGTTTACTGGAAATTTTGTCCATTCACTGGTAAATCAGTCTTTTTGTCGCTTCTTCATTCGTTTCCATAATGTACATGTTGTCGGAACCCCGTTGATATTTTTTTATTCAATGGTGCAAATTGTAATGAAGCGAAGAGTCATCAGGAGAATTATTGAATCTTACGACTCCAGCGCGAAAGCGACGCGTGGCTCGTCGATTCGGTCGTAGGCTTATCCTATCCATTTGTCGGTTCTGCATACGCAAGTGGTGCCTTCGCAGTGACCACCGCCTCGGCCTTTTCCAACGCACTTTAGGGCGCAGGCCGCATGGTTCGGCGTGACGACGCTCGATTCGAATGAGAAGAAATCGCATGTCAAGCGTCTTTGTCTCACTATCGGACTGGCCGGAGATGCGTAAATGCCACCGTCTGTATCGACGTCCTCGAGGCGAACTAACATGAAACGAAGGTCAGGCTTAACTCATTAGGATGAAAAGAGTTGCACGTTTCTCCAATTACAATTATATTTTACATCAATTATATAAAATACACTATAACAATAACATATTATAGTACATATTATATAATATTTTTATTAATCTATTAATTAATTTATCATTTATCACTATTATTATTATTGTTATTAATTTGATTTTATAATATACACTATAATAATAACATATTATAGTCCATATTACATAATTTCAAGTATGATTATGTAACAAAAAAAATGCTGCTTGAAAAGTGGATATTATCTACGAACCGATAAGACCGTCTTCAGGGCGATCGATTTTGTTGGGCACAACGAACCCCGAAGCCAAAGCGATTAAAGCCATCGAGGCGAATACAGCGACGAAGATCTTCATTGTTGACACGTTGGATGGTCTATCCGGAAACTTTTCTTTTCGATTGAAACTAATTGACTGATGCTGGATCACGGGCAGCCAAAGGCTTTTATACCGATCATGAATGAGGAAAATGCTCACTGAGTTTCCGTGTTAACGGGAAAGATCGTCTGTCGGGAGAAGCTGCAGGAAAAACCCAGAGCCAATTTTCTCGCGCATACAATGTCAAAGATTTTATGCAAGGGTCAAACAGTTCAAGTTCGTATCGCCTCTTATCAGTGCTGGCTTCGCCAGTAATCGATGACCATTGATATCTGACTTGGCGTATCGAGGAAGCTTTATCAAACGCTTTCTTAATAATGAACGTCGAGCTCCGTTCGTTAGTCGATGAAGGTCGTTAATGAAAGCATCTGTCGCGTTAGAGCACAGAGGAGATAAATTGGTGATCGTGATTTCGTGTGAAAGGTTCGTAAAACATTCAAGAACATTTGCAGGTCATTGCCAGGACACTTTCGCAATAGTCAAGGCCACTTAAGGTAGTCCGTGCGCTCAGTGTTCATTTCGCATCAGTTCGTGAAAATTGCGGGAGAATTGCGATCACTTCTCGATGGTATAAAAATCTAAAGGAAGTCATGCATATCAAAGGTACTAAAAATGTTAATTAACTTTATGAAAGTGTTCGCAATTCTCTCTCAATTTTCGCAAACTTATGCGAAATAAACATTGCGCAAAGACTAGGGGAGAACGGGGCAAAACGGCATTGCGGGGCAAAATGGTATTCACGCACAATGGGAACAGGGCAGAATGGTATTGGGGCAAAATGGGACAGCAAAATAATCTACTTCGATGGGACTTTCTCTTGTCCCATTTTGCCCTAATTTTATCATACGGGGGAGTTTAGTTGACCATTTCGTACCATTTTGCCCCGGTGTGCCATTTTGCCCCGCTCTCCCCTACCTTAAGTTCGAACCGATGAATCTCCATTCGACCCTTAAGAGCCGGTAAATCGATATATCGACGGATCTCGTCATAAAAATCGTACGACTGGCCATCCTATTGGCCTGGCCATTGTCATCCTGTCCATTGGTATGAACGCACACTTTACGCGACGCTTAATGAGCGCCCGCGAGAAAAGTTCAGCGGTTACGGGGCCAACGAACTCGGGCACTCTCAATCGTCCTCCCGGTCGCATCCCGAGATTTTATTCTCTTCTCGTGCGCACATTTCTGAATGAATCTCAGCCTGTGGGCGAGGCGAACAAATAAATTTGCTGACCCTCGTTTATTCCTTGCGCAAAATTCGCAAACGTCCGCGAGCTAAGCATGCTGACGATGCGATTCGATCAAGGCGCACCGACGGATGTTGCAGCATCGAAAGAATTTGCAATAACAACAACGACGAAAACAACATTTTTTCCCGTGACAAAATTCTTTTCTTTATCCACGAACTCTTCGCAAGCAAAGGCACCGCCTGCGGAAAATTGACCGAAAATACAATTGACCGAAAGTACAATTGAGCGAAAACAATTGACCGAAGATACTGTCTTTTCGGTCAATTGTATTTTCAGTCAATTGTACTTTCGGTCAATTGTCCTTTCGGTCAATCGTATTTTCGGTCAATTGTATTTTCCGTCAATTGTACTTTCGGTCAATTGTATTTTCGGTCAATTGTATTTTCGGTCAATTGTACTTTCGGTCAATTGTATTTTCGGTCAATTGTGCTTTCGGTCAATTGTATTTTCGGTCAATTGTACTTTCGGTCAATTGTTTTCGGTCAATTGTATTTTTGGTCAACTGTATTTTCGGTCAATCGTGCTTTCGGTCAATTGTATTTTCGGTCAATTGTATTTTTGGTCGATTGTTCTTTCGGTCAATTGTATTTTCGGTCAATTGTTTTCGGTCAATTGGTTTCGGTTAATTGTACTACCGGTCAATTGTTTTCGGTCAATCGTACTTTCGGTCAAATGTTTTCGGTCAATCGTACTTTCGGTCAAATGTTTTCGGTCAATTGTATTTTCGGCCAATCGTATTTTCGGTCAATTGTTCTTTCGACCAATTGTGTTTTCGGTAAATTTTCCGCAAGCCCAAAGGCACAGCGGTGAGTTCTCATTGCCGCGGAGTTAGTCGGCGAGAGGAATAAAGAAAAGCGAGGGGAAGAAGTATCGAGCGTTAATTAATATCAGCATGGGGGCGAAGGGCGCTCCGCGAGCTCGTGAAAAAAAAATCCTCCCCCGTCTTCCCTTGTTCCCTTATAGGGAAAATCATCCCTCCGAGTCTTCTTTACCCGGTACAGCTGCGTATTTTTAATGAGAAAAAAAAAAGAGGCTTCGATGCTTCAACGCTATTTTTTTTCTCTTCTCCCGCTTCGATCCTTTCTTCACTCCCTTTCGAGACGACCTTTCGAAGATTACAACACCCCTGCGCGCGGAGTAATATGCGAGACGCCCGGAGAGCGCGGAGCAATAAGAAGGAAGTGAGAAGTTATCGGCCGAGAGGGAAGGAACCGGGAGCACTGAAGACTTTATTGTTCGGTAATTCACCCTTCGATCGATCGGCGAAGAATCGTTTACGTGAGAATGTAAATGGACATTCTCCTCGGTAGAAAGAATATGAATAAATCGCACGGATTCCGAAGAAAAATTTCTGAAGAAATTGCTAACGGTGTAATTGAATGAAATTATAGTACTTTACGATACTAGTGCGATATAACTTTTTCTAACGAGTGTTGCAATCATACGAGTTCAGAAAACACTTATCGCAAGGCGTGCGTAAAAGAGCATTTTACCCACCGAGTGAAATAAAGTAATGAACGTGGCGGTCGCGAGCGCATGGCAGCAGCGGGCTGTTTAACTTGCTCGAAACTTTCGTACTCCTTATCGCAGCCAATTTATCGGTGCTTTCAGTGCTCTCGAGAGAATTCCCATTTTTTCATTTTTTTTTTTTCGACCTTTCTGGCTCCACTACGATTTTTTCGCCGAATGGAAAAAAAAGGGCACGACTGATGGAAGATGGAAGAAAGGACGGAGCAATGAAAGAGCTATTTAAAGGAAGAGCAAATCTATTTAAAATTCAACAGCTTTGTACTCTACGCCAATAAGTCTGGAGTAAGGCATTCAATGAATTTTTTTTCGTTAATATGTGCCTATTTTACCCCACTTTCACGTCACAAATGTATAGAAAAAAAACACGCTAACATGAAACCTTTATCGGAATGGCGGATGGCCGGGTTTTTAACGCCGCTGTTCGTTTCGCTTCGCCCGCCCGCTGCGTTCTAATCCCGGCCAAGTTATACGGCGTGAAAAGAAAGGTCAGAGGGCCAAAGGTATATTTCCGGCTGAACCAACGTCACTAACTCTGCCTTTGACCACTGCCCGGCTTCGGTTTTATTCTCCTTGTTGGCTCATCGACGATTCTATCGAATGCCGATGAACGCCTCGCGACATCGCATTTTTTGTGACACATTCACAAAAGTCCCCTTTTTCGTGATTTTATCGCGTGGCGGAACTGGCGTTTTTTAGCGAGGCGTATGTACTTTTGTGCCCACTTTTCGCGCACTCGGGCGAGAAAGTAGCTTTCGCGCACTCATGCGAAAAAGTCACTTTTGCGCACTCGGGCGAGAAAGTCACTTTTGCGCACTCGTGCGAGAAAGTCACTTTTTCGCACTCGCCTCCAGCTCGTGCGACCCGCTTCACAACCTCTGCCGAAAGTCCGCTTTCCCGCACTTGTATCGGAAAGTACTATTCCGTATTTTTGTTTCTCTTACTTTGTTTTCGTCAGTGCCTTCATGATTACCGCATCGAATTTCAAACTGCAGCGTTATTCGATCTAGCGAGCGGGATAGGCACGCGTAACCTCGGCAATGCACGGATTTGAGTCACTCGTTCGAACGAAAGCTTTGTTTAGTCCGAACGATTGAGGCAGACGCCCGGTTGCACCTGGGAACGCGCCGCTCGGCGACCTTCCGCCTCAGCCGAGAGATCTCCGCTCCCTCCCTCGGTCCTGGCAACAATTCACTATAAAATTCCACCGTGAGTACATGGGCTCGGAACGAAACCTCGCGAGACCGTGAGACGACGAAATCGTTGAGTTACACGTCGAGAGCTCGATTTTAGTACTGCGCATCCTATATGCGTGCGCGCATACAACCTCCGGATCAGCTGCTGCACCTGTCGTACCTCGTAATTTAATTCGAACGTTCCACTTTCTTGCCCGATGCGGCGGAGAGACCAATGTTGTGTTTTTGTTCTTCTCGTTTTCTTCTTTTTTGCCCCCTCAATCCCGGGTTCGGACCGTGAACGCTCGACGCGATGACTTTCAAACGTTCTATTTTTACATCCCATCGTCGAAATTAATACCAATTTCAAAGTAAAATTCGAATGCTCAACGTGTGACCACGTTGCAAAAAAAAGCTGACTGAATTCGTGATTAGGAACCAGTTTTTTCGACGACACTCGTCGCCATCGCGTTCGCAGATCCGTTTGGCTGGAATAAGCATCGCGATTCGCAAAATAGGTTTTTTTCGTTCGACTCTGGACTGTCCGCCAGGGTGAAGCGATGAGAGTTACGCGATTCACTGGGGAATGAGGCCTCGTGATTTCTACCGTTTTCCTCGTCATGTAAGTTTGCGAATACAGCTTAATGTCTTAACCATACTAAGTGTATTAGTTTATCTTCCGTTTCCCAATGAAAATGATATTTTCATTGTTTATTATCATATTGGGCCGTCGACTGAATGCGAAATTATGAATGTAGATTCAGTTTTTTTTAAGTTTCTACCAAAATCTGGATTTTTAATTGCACAGTAAACGAATTAAATTTGTTCATCGAATTCGTTGACTTGAACCGGAGTCTCGTTTGCCGGAGAGAATCCCGCAGGATGCATCGACCAAATTCTTCCTTGTCTTTTTTTCCTTCTGTTCCCGAATGCATCGCAGAGATACGAGGTTCGATCAGTTTTTGTAATCACGAACCTCCGTGCTCTCCATCGCTTTCGATCTCTCCGGCAAATTCGGTGGCGTTCGATCCTCTTCTTCCTCCTTCCGGCGGAAAGCGAGCGAAATTTTTTTTTGTTTTTTTTTTTTTCGATCGGTTCGACTCGATTCCTGTCTGTCCTATTCTCTAGCAGTTTTCCACGTTCGACCGAAGTGCGCCTACGTCGGCAAGCCGCAACTTCGAAGCCTACACTAACATTAATGCCCACGGAAAGCATCCCGCCAGTCGCGATCGCACGGTCTCTTTCGGCCTCGCCTCTCTCTCTCGCTTCTATCGCTGGATCATTTCGTATAGTATCCCGTAGGCAACGGGAATCGATACCGTCGCTATGGAGACTCAGGGCTTCTCTGGCTCGACGTACGAATATATACACACGCAGGGACGAGGATATAACAGCTCAATGCTGTACACACTCTTTCGCTCCGGATGTACCCTTCGCAATAACGCGCTTTTTCGTCTCACCCTTCGCATTATTTTTCTGTTATCTCGTCTTCATCGAGATCCCAAATAATTTCTCGGATATTCTGGGACATGCGAATAGACGGCGAATTCCGAGACAAAAGAATTGACCGTGCCACGATTGCGTCGGGAAACGAATTTTATTTTAATTCACCGACAGAGCAAATAAAAATAAATTCTCGCGGATAAGAATGAATTTTTACGTACAAGAGCAAAACTGGTTGGATAAATGCATACTTATGTTTTTGCGAGAACAAAAAGATATTTCTATCTGGAAGAATAAAGTTTTTTGGGGGAATATTTCGGCCTCTAGAAATATATGGTGTGACAAGGAGACATTTCACATTTTTGAGAAATTCCTGTCTTCCGTTTCAAGTTGCCCGAATTTCTCAGCTTTTTATTTTAAAGAATATTTTTTCATTGTGAAGAATATTCTTATAGTTGTAAATAGCTCTATATCATAAATAGCATAATATATATTTTTTTATGAGGACGACGGTATAAGCCGATCGGTACACATGTAGAATATTTTTTCAGCCCGAGCGCGAAAAAATATTAGGGTTCCTTTGCCGTTGCCTCGGAGGTTTTTCTCCCTCATCCTTTGTCCTCGGCGTTTTGGGGGCTCCCGCGGTCGGACTAACCGTCGAGATAGACCACTCGGGACTCCTCCGGCTTACCGTGTGCACACGATGGTCACGAAAAATTCAACGGAATAGTGGTCGTTAACAGAAAAAAAAAAAATCTTCCACCCCGAGACTTCTGAATGCTTCTGGGCGCGGTTACTGAATTGGACCGCTCGACGCTGATTCTCTCTTGTACAGTAGAAAAAATTGACAAATGTCCTCTAACATTTTGACGTTTTCCATGTTGAATTGAAATTCTCCATTTGCAACGTTCACTGTAACGCTCCGAAGAGACTATAAAGACTTCACGGTTATAAAAAAAAAGGCGTCCGCGAACTCGACGAATTTATTGTCGATGTATAATCCGTTATTGGACACATAGCCGCCAGCGGTTCTCCAAGTAGCAGGCTGATCTAGAGAATTCGAGGGGTAGATCAGTGCCGTCGAACCCTTGCCCGCTCACCCCCTTCGCGTCGCCGACCCCTCGTAAACTCGACGACCTTGAACCCCTGCGAGCGGACGTCGTGCATCTCATGCGCCCCTCGTGCCAACCCCCACCCGTGTACCCATACTCGAAGCTTCGAACGACCATTAATGAGAAAAAGGTGAAAGTGAAAAGAAAAATGTATACTGAAACGTTTCGGCATTTCAATAAAGGGATTTATTAAAATCTCGAACTCAGGATTTTTTAGATCCTCTTTTTCCTTGCGGAAAGAATAGAGTTCGTGCTCTGGACTGGCTAGATATTGTGAGGAAGGAATTCGATCCTCTATTTTCTTCCACACTCGCAATTCGGAAACCAAAGATCAACCCAACGTTCAAGGAGGAGTAGTCTCATCCGATCTAGGAATAGGGAGAAGCTTAAGACGAGACATGACACAGTTTAACGTTTAGTAAGCTTGGCGAGCTCACGAGTCAGGAGTGTACGTTGGGCTGTTACGTCCGGAACGAGCTCTCGCAAGTTCGTTCAGAACATGTGTAACGGTGGTCTCACTTTCGAGTCAAGGCGTTGGCCCTTTACTCAGGGACGGAGACCTCGCCTTGCACTGCCGTAGATAGGAGAAAACACTTGGGAGGATCTTGGTGATCGGGAGTCTCGTTGCACTATCGTAGAGCATGCAGAAATATAATCGAAGAATTTGTCGTAGATTTAGTACTCACTATGGTTTTATTCAATGTTCGGCGTTTCGATGATGATACAATTTCCGTGTTACAAATTCCTCGTTGGAACACTCGATGAACTTAGCCACGCAGGGCTTATCGAAGAGAGGAGCCTTGCGCGCTCCGTAGACGATGGTGATAGAACAACTTCTATGCAACTACTCGGCAACTACTGATTTGCTAACGAAAATGCTCGCCCTTTTATACTAGTTTTAATCCTATGCTTCTAATGTAAAAATGGTAGAGCGGTGGGGTTAGTTTATTGTAGAGCAAGTCTCATAAAAATGTTTGATATAAGTTTAGTTTAGCGAAAACGAATAAGCGACGAAAGGGTTACTGCGACTCTAGCCTTTGCGGTGCGTAAGTAGTTTACCGCTAGAGACGCATAAAGATTTCGGTAGTTATCTATTAACTGAGAGTAATAAAGTAGAAAATGGATGGAGTGAATCTAGAGACTCTTTTTGGTAAAAATTAATAGACGAGGGGACAGTCGTGAAGGCGCGATCTTTATGTTGCGGTGTGCGCGGAGGCTGCCGCTCAAGTTTTTACAGAGATGCAAGCGTCTTCCCGATAACGCATAGACTGGGTGCGTGGACATAGTTTTACGACCGCGTGCCGCTGACGGGCTAGAAGCGCGCCTAGCCCAAAGTTATGGGCGTCAAGTGTACGAGAACGCGTGCACGGTGTGTGAACTGAGGCGCGCGGGAAAGTTAGCCTCCAGAAATTAGTATGTGGAGAGTTTTTAGGGTATTGGTAGATTTTTCATGCATTGTTTCTGTGTGGTAGGTTACGCAAGACGTAACAGGGCTACCGTACAATCGTGGAGAACCAAACGATACATATGACGAACAAGACGTGAGCCTGGGCTAGGCTTGGAGAAAATGTGTGACTGCGAGTCGAGTGACCGCGAGTCACACTTCAAAAGATCAGAGATCGACGCATGAGAGCGAGATACTCGTGACAGATTGATGGTGTGTGTTTTGGATATTGGAAGGTGGGAGGGTGGATCGATGGGAAGGTAGAAACTAATAGTCACTCCGGAGCTCTTTCGCTTACGCGAAACCGCTGACGTTTGGCCATCTTCCGTTCCCCTATTCCGTCTTCTGGACTGGTATTTTCAGACACATACACAAAGAAATTATAATTCGTCTCGAGACCCTAAAGTACGTAAATGAAACAAACTATTGGATCTTTTATTACTTTTATTATACTTCGTATATCCTTGACCTTCGTCTCGATCTCGTCGAGAGTTCTTTCGCCGTTTCGCAATGTTCTTTCTACTTTGCAATACAGTCTTTTCTAGACCTGCCTAAGTATGCAGCGTCCAGAGCGAGAGTGTCTC
Source organism: Ischnus inquisitorius (assembly GCA_963924025.1). Classification (NCBI taxonomy): domain Eukaryota; kingdom Metazoa; phylum Arthropoda; class Insecta; order Hymenoptera; family Ichneumonidae; genus Ischnus; species Ischnus inquisitorius. Next base: position 16,861,469 of record OZ001251.1, read on the forward strand.
TGTCGTGTCGCGGGCCACACTTTGGACGTCCGGAGGTGGGGATCGCTCTCTCGATCTATCGTACGACGCTTCGCGCGTACCGTCGTCGATGGTACTCTCTCCTCGCGTAGCTCTCTTGCATGGTTGCCGCGTCCGTCGCTTTTCTGTAAATCACATTGACGAGCCCCTCGGCAGTATCTTCGCGAATTTGGCTATATTTATCGGCCCGGCGGGACGGTTACGCGACGTTGGGCTATTCCGCTAATCTCTTGCGCGTTGCTAACTGCGAGCACGTTATAGTGTCAATATATGTACAAGGACCAAGAAAACAAGCTCCCATGGAAGGAGCGTATACTCTTTTTTCCGGGTTATCTACGCTTAACTATGAGCTTCACTCTTTCTTTAATTTTACTTTATCGTCCCCTCGTCTTCCATTAACTATATGGAAAAGAATTCAATTCCAATATTTTGGTAAATATTACGCTACGAAGTTGGATACAGATTGACAGGATAATATCGTCGAATGTCAGGCGATTAGTGCATTACAGGCAATGTGTGAGTTACTAAAAATGTGGCAAAAATATTGAAAATGTATTTTTTTGTCTCGTCATGAAGAAAACTGTTTTCATTTTGTTTAAACCTTATTGTGGACAGCGCAAAACGACTGAATTTTCGGTATGCCTCATTGGTGACTTCCGCCAAATGTTTACGATTTAACATTTGCGTTCAAGGTGACCCGATCGTATAAACAATGGATGAAGAACCGAATTTCACAGTTCCCTTTTTTCCGGGTAAAGCAAATTCAATAAAATCCTTTGTTCGTCTTTTTCTCAGCCTATAGTATGGACGGTTCCAGGATCGATTGATAGTTGTGAGTTGCACGCGATGTGAAGAAATAATCGAAAAAACGGGAACTGGAGAATTGCCGGTGTGTACACATGTGGTAACATTAACAGCGGTGCTCGAAGCTCCGACAAAACGAAACCGAGGTGTATACGCGGAGCGTTAAACCCCCGACGTATCCGGTATCGGTCGTAACACACCTGGCCTCTTGCAAAATATAACTCGGCTCCGAGTCATAAAGCTGCCGCTGCAGCCACAACACATATCCGACTGGCTCGCGAGAGCAGCAACAGCTCGGTAACATCGACTAACTTCGCTCCGCGACGATCGCTCAAGATTGGATCTGCGAATACCGAACGACCAAGATTCGCGTATGAATGCATTTGATCATTAACCGTTTTAAGTAAATAGGAGACTTCTGTGAGTAAAAAGAGACTGCATCGGCCGGGAATCGAACCCGGATCGCCCGCGTGGCAGGCGAGCATTCTACCATTGAACCACCGATGCCTATATTTTCATGTAAACGCGAGTATTTACAGCACAATCATTACGTCTGTGCAGATTACACAGAAATTTCGCGTGGATTAAAAAAGATTGAAGTTCTAAGGCAACGAGTAACATAATAATAGTGATCCCTTACAGCAAGGTACATATAAAGAATGACCCACGTGTGCTAGGGGCGAAATGAACAATTTCTCATATCCACCTTCATACCGAAAAACAAAATGTTCTTGCGTTCGCGATCAGCACATTTACCTGATGCTCGACTATAACAGCAAAAAGTAAGCATTGGTAGTTCAATGGTTTCTGTCATCGTCTCTGTAGGAAGTGCAGTTGCTTTCACATAAAGCCTAGATAATAAACGTGACACTTGCATCCCAATCTTTTTCGAAATTCTTGCCGAATCTCATATTTAGCTGGGAATGTAACGATGCGCCTTCTTTAATCGCGAATTGTCCTCGATATAAGAAAAATCGCTAAAGTAATCGGAATATCCTGAAACCTCCGGGCAAATATGGCGATTGTTCGCACATCTCCTCGTTTCTCTGTTTTTGCGCGTGTAACAGCTTACACTCAAGTGACTACATTTCAACAATAACTGCTATGCAGATTACACAGAGACAGAGAAGCTGCAATTAATTGTGCTCATGGGGTGTTCAAAACTGCGGCAATAATTTTATAACAATACCTTAGCATCTTTACCTACAGTATATCACTGTCTATATATCTTCACCAGCGATTGCAGTTACAGTTACTACAATTATTGTTCCAAATACCCTTTTCTTGATTCCGCGAAGGATTTGAATTGATAAAAATTTAAAAAATGTATAGTTTAACTAAATCTTCGACCAAGTAAATGCATATGTTTGCATCAACTTGCATCTCTACTTGGTATAGCAATCTTGTAAACCTGCAACTTTTAGTTGCAGATTTACAAGATTGCAGGTTCATCCTATTATCAATAGGATCATTGACCACTGTAAGTAAATAGGAGACTTTTTTGAGTAAAAAGAGACTGCATCGGCCGGGAATCGAACCCGGATCGCCCGCGTGGCAGGCGAGCATTCTACCATTGAACCACCGATGCTCATATTTTCATGCGGGCGTGAATATTTACAGTACAATAATTAGGAGACTGTGCAAATTGGACAGGAATTCCGAGTAAATTGAGAAAAATTAAGGTTCCGGGCCAATCAGTAAGCTGATAATAGTGATCCCTCACAGCGGAGTACATATAAAGAATGACGCACATATGCTAAAGGGGAAAGTACTATTTCTCATATCCGCCTTTATACCGAAAACCTTAATATTCATGCGTTCGAGATCCGTGCATTAACTTCATACTTGACCGCAAAATCGTAAAGTAAGCATTGGTGGTTCAATCGTTCCGTCATCACGTTTGGACAAAGTGCAATCCCTGTAACATAAATCCTAGATAGAAAACCCGATGCCTGTAACCCTATATTTTTCAAAATTCTCGCCGAATCTCATTTTCGCATATCGGCCCAGATATAAGAAAAAAAACTTAAAGGTAATCGGAATATCTTTAAACTTTCGCACTAGTATGGAGATTGTTCGCATATTTTTTCGTTTCTCCGTTACTTTTTGTGTCACAGCTTATGCCGGATTTGTGCTGCAATCACACGACTCAGAAAAAGGTTTATCGCACTAGTATCATGAAGTACTATTGTTTGAATCAACTTCATTTTTTTCTTGGTGTCGCAATCTCGTAAATCTGCAATAGAACTATAGCCCGCCTTAAGTAAATAGAAGACTTTTTCAAATAAAAAATAAGCCTGCATCGGCCGGGAATCGAACCCGGATCGCCCGCGTGGCAGGCGAGCATTCTACCATTGAACCACCGATGCTCATATTTTTGTATAACTGCGAATATTTACAGCACAATAATTAGTAATGACTGTTCAGATAAGACAGGAATTCCGAGTGGATTGAAAACGATCAAGCTCCTAGGGAAACGAGTAATCTAATACTAGCTTTGACATGTTCCAATGAACATGTAAACAATGATCTACATATGCCAGAGGCACAATTAAACATGTCTCACATCGCTCTTCATACCGAAACAAAAATGTTCATGCGTTTGAGATCAATACATTCACCTGATGCTCGACTGCAAGATCAAAAACTAAGCATAAGTGGTTCAATGGTTTCTTTGTACATGCACTTTGTACATCAGCTCTGTACAAAGTGCCATCACTTTAATATCAACCCTTGATAGTAAACCCGGTACTCGCAACTCCATCTAATTCGAAATCGTCCGAGGTACGAAAAACCGCCAAAATTACCGAAATATTCTTCAACCATCGTGCAAATATTGGAACGTTTCGCGAAGTTTTTTTTTTTTTTTTTTCGAAAACCGATTAAACTCGAGGATATTGAATGAGCGGATAAAGTATCTGAGCGTACATCGACATACATACGTTTGAGCAAAGACACAAAGTGTTCGTATAGCATGTCGGCGACGAGCCCGCGTGAGATTCTCTGCACCTGCGGCCGTCAAGCCGCATGCAAATGGACGCCCTACAGTCTGGTTGTCTCTTGGAATCGAGTTCTCTCTTGGATAATTTATTCATAGCGACAGCGATTACGGGGCGAACGAAAAGAACGATCTACAGCTCGGGACTGTATATGACTCGCAAATGGTCCCATCACAATATCACTCTGCGAACATTTTTATTTGTAAAATCCCCGGTGGCTATAAATCGAACGGGAGAAATTTTGTCACCAGACCACTTTAGAAAAATACGAAATAAAAAATTGTATCAACGAAATGCTTAGATATAGTATCATTGTAAGGCGAACAAAAAACAAATCGACGGGGCAGACAGTGGAGAGGAAAGACGAAATTAACGAGCAAAAAAGCGAAGTGGGTAATTGAATCAATTATAGTTATCCTCCTCAGGGTAGCCCTTCCGTTTTCTTTGTACTACTTAACGCGTTGTCAATAGAGAGTGCAAGTGAAAGTGTGTATTGACGGTATGCGAGTATATGTAAGTACGTTTAAGCAGATATGTAATATTATAGATATGTATGATACATTATTATTACATTACAGATATTCAATATGATGTATATGAACAGATGTGTAATATTATATATGTAGAAGGAGTCTACTAGCTCAAGATTCCATTGATCTCTTCAGTGCGGTAGTTCGTTTCCACTGCGAAATTATTGTCTTCCTTCAATCTCTCATCTTCTTATTCGCATCGTCACCAAAGATTCCACGTACGCTCGCTGGAACAAGCTGGTGTTGAAATTACGAGCTCCGGGTCCAATAAACCCTCGAGACACTGTCTCGATCGATCGTCAGATCTCTTCGCGACGATATCAGATCATAAAGAAAATAACAGAATGTGATGAAGACGAAAGAGAGAAAATTGACCCCAGGTAATACTCAACGTCGAAACGGCGCTATTGTCTCCATGATTGCATTAAATTTATCTGACTATCTCGGTTCACCGGCCACGTTCGTTATTCACCAGTATTTCACTCAACTTCCAATTGTATTTCAATTAAATTAAAAATGATAATATTAGTATATCGTATGAATACCTATTATTATCATTATAATTGTGAACATATATTCGTAGGTATAAGCACGTAAACAAAACCGTTTTCTTATTAATTCCCTATTAATGTGCTTGTTATCGACACCTCCATCGAAGCGTGCAAAGTTCTATAAGCTTTACCGCAGTACAATCTCACAGGAAGATGCGAGTGATGAGATACGTTTTGTCGAATATCGCAGACGATGAGAAAGGAGGCTCGAGGGGTTAACAAACTTTTCCTGTGGAAGAGAGGAACGGGCCGAGTGAGGCTTTCGGGTGACGAAGGTCGCAAGAATAAACATGGACGAATACACGTCAGTGAATAAATAGAGTACAGGCAGCCAGTGGTTTCGTTGTGCCTCGGGACATCGACGTTGAAAAAGATTCCGTGTCTGTGTATGTGTGTGTGTGTATTCGGATAGAGAGACCCAGAGCCTCGTCGTTCGCTTCGCCAGAAGCCGGGCGGAACACAGTCGTGAATCTCTCGCGGGACAAAGAAGCGATCCAGCGTCCCGGATACCTCGTCGTTCGACTATAGTAACCACAGCTGAGTATTCACCGTGTACCGATATTGGTAGGGGAGGATTGAGCCTCGACGAAGATTTTCGAACTCGTGAGGCATCGAAGAAGAAGAAAAACGTGAGAAAGAAAAGAAAAGGGGCAAAAAACGGAACAAGAATGAACATGGAAGGTGAGCACAAGAAAGAAAAAGAAAGAGTACAAGCAGACTCCCCCGCGTTTCCTCTCACGTCGCTTCGGGTCCTTGACTTCGTGTTTACAAACCCAAGAAGGCGCTTTATATATATAGCGACGCAGCATCCCATCAGCTGCATCCCGAAGCCGCAACAGTTTGCGACCATCTCTCTACTCAGGTAGATATATCCACACGGTCTCGACTGTTTCTTCTGTACGTGTATTACACTAACAGCACGCACACCACGAAATGTTGAGTCTCGTTTTCTCGAGAAGATCTTCGCGATACCGCAATACAGTCCACTGTTCAAATCGTGAGGGCATACACACGCGGGCGCAACGATGGGCACTCCAGAGACTCAAAGAGTACGATCAACCTACCTACTTCTTTCTCTCTATCTCCTCACTGTATTTTTTTTTTAATTTTCTTTATTTTGTTTCTTCCTTCTTCAACGATCTCTCGAAACTTGCCGCGTCGGTTAAATGGATAGGGAACGGGTTCCCCAGCGATTAAACAGACCGACCGAGAGACACACAGGGTCTTCTCCTTGTGGCAGATGTCATGATTTGTGGGTCTCTCCGTGCAGATGGGATGTTACGTCTACTTGCGGGCTGAACTGGAAGTCAATCGATTCTCATCCGTGTATGGACCATTAACTTGACGATGTTTGTGAAATACCCAGAGACGATTGCCCTCTTCTTTCTGTGTTACCATCTTTTTTCGTTCGTCCTTTTTTTTACTTGACCGCCGTCTCTCCGGTTTCTTCTTGCTGGATTTTTCACGAGGGACGAAACGAGATCTTAGCAGGTATACTGAATCCTCAGCACTCTCTGCATTCTGTGAATACAGAGTGTGTTACTTGTGGTCGATGTTGGAGGATGAAATTTTAGAGTAGTATAAAAAAAGGAGCAATAAAAAAAAGGACAAACTTTTGCGCATTCGTAAAAGTCGTATTTCCTCACATACGCCAAACTGACCACTGGCATGAATAGGGTACAAAAATAAAAAAATATTGTATAGCGATGAAATAAAACGTGTTAGACACCGCGCCAATCCAGGTGTATTGACTCTCGAGTCCAACCGGATGTCTGGCCTATAATACCTGCGGGTTGTTGGCGTTGTCCCTGTTATGCGAGCTCTTCATGAAAAAATACCCCGTATTCTACCACTTCAACGCTGATATTGAAAGTTATGTTGCAAAAGTTATGTCTGCAACGTGCCCGCCTTGCAATGAGAGTTGTAAAAATATTCGAGGGTTGCTACACATTTTGAAGTGAGACCGGTATTGATGCTTCAATGGAAACACATGACTGTGCAAAAAAGTGTTTGTCAACATATGCGTACACGACTTACGCAGGATACCGTTGCACGGAGTACGCATATTATATTTCCGTTACGCCTATGCCAGGTAATCAGATACCACGGGAAAAAACAGGCAACTTATACGACGTTGTTACACTTCCTGCGAAGGCTATAAAAGACTCCCTCTCAATGTCCATTCGGCGGACGTTCTTTGTTTTTACGTCGCTTCTGAGCTGAAACATCGTGCTTATCACGCGGCAGAGTCATAAAAAATACGAAATTGATCTTTTCGGTTCTTTTTATAAATTTTCAGTGGCTAGAAAACTTTTTTATGCAAAAATAAAGACTGCATCGGCCGGGAATCGAACCCGGATCGCCCGCGTGGCAGGCGAGCATTCTACCATTGAACCACCGATGCCCATACTTTCACGCAGACGCGGGTTGTACTGCTAGGTCTGTGCAGATTAAACACGAATTCAAGAAGTCTACGAACAACCTGATAATAGCCTGAATCACTTACAGCTTGGAACATCAAAGGAATGATTTTCATACCGTAAAAGAAAACTTTATACGTTCGCGATCGTCATATTCACCTAATACGCGACCAAACCCATGAATAACCCATATAAGCATCGGTGGTTCAATGGTAGAATGCTCGCCTGCCACGCGGGCGATCCGGGTTCGATTCCCGGCCGATGCAAAACAGTTTTTTTTGCATTTCCATTGCTATTTTCAATTAAGACAAGATCACCACAGTGCCTAGTCGAATGAGAGGATGCAGACACTGCGTAATCAATATCAACAACATCACCGTATAGAATGTATATTTGTACGGTATACATATCGCACGTATTCTATACGTACCGTATAGTATAGTTTGAGAGGGCAGTAGCTGTCGGTCAAGGTTCCCGAAATAATAATAATGACTCATTACGTGTCTTCTCGAAGACAAATCAGTCTACCGAGAGCCGCCTTCAAGGTGTCTTGGGGCTCGCTCGCGTTCCCGTTATGGTTGGCTTCCGCCTATAGTTCTCGCTCTCGTGTGTCGTGTGGTTGTGCGTTCGGTGTGTCTCGCTCACGCTCATGGGTCTCACTACTTGTCACATTCTCGGTTAGTGCAGCTAGCGAAAATATTGAAATCGTTACCAAATAAAACTTCTTATGGCATAGATAATATACCCACAATCGCGTTGAAGCATCTACCAACGAAAGTAGTTCGAGCGCTCGCTATTATTTTCAACAACGCTATACATAACTATTACTTCCCCACGAGCTGGAAGTGTGCAAAAGTTCTCCCAATTATTAAGAAAGGAAACGATCCAACTGATCCTGCAAGCTACCGATCGATCAGTCTAACCCCGACGATCAACAAGGTATTCGAAATAGTAATTAACGACAGTATTGTGGCCTTTTGTAAAGAAAATATCGTAATACCAGATAACCAATTCGGTTTTAAACACAAACACTCAACTACACATGCAATACACAAATTAACTTCAGACATCAACACCAGCATACACGAAGGCAAATCGGTTGGGGCAGCGTTGCTGGACCTAGAAAAAGCATTCGATTCAGTGTGGCTAAACGGATTGCTTTACAAATTGTACCGTAAACAGTTTCCGAATTGGCTACTGTATAGTATATGGGATATGGTTTCGGGTAAAGCATTCAAACATGGAACGGTACGGAGCTATCGACATCGATATTTTATATTGCAGAAGGTTTGCAGCAAGGCACCGTCAATTCGCCGATATCATTTAATATTTACACGAGCGATGTCATAAATCTCTTGGGCTAAATAATAACGGTTATGCGTCGTCCCTGGCATTTGCGGATGATCTCATAATATATGTAGAAGGAACGCGTCCTGTGATAATTCGTGAGCAGCTTGAGAGTCTAGTAGAGAGCGTTAATCGATATTATATGGCGTGGAACTTGAGAGTGAACCCAGGCAAGTGTGAAACCATTTTATTCCGTAAACCACTATTCAACTTATCGACACAAAAAAAACTAGGATACAGAGATTTCCAAATAGAAACAACAGTACCAGGCACAGAAGATAAACAAGTCATCCCGCCCAAAAAATCCGTTAAATATCTAGGGGTGCATATTGATTACCTGATCAGAGGAAACATTCACATTCAAACGCAACTCGACAAGGCATTGACAGCAGTCCGCGCAAATAGTAGAATTTCCCATAACAAACACCTAACCAGAAGAGCAAAAGTAATATTATACCTCCTACTCATAAGACCCATTCTTACATATGCTGCGCCCATCTGGTGGAACACGAACGTGTCCATGATGGAAAAATTAAGAGCATTCGAACGTAAGTGCCTTAGGGCTTGCCTGGGCCTCTACCGATCGCAACACACCGAATATAGACTTAGGATAAGCAACCGAATCTTATACCAAAAAGCAGAAATACCTCGAATTGATTGCTTTACTCTCAAGCTGACTAGAGATTATTTTAGTAAATTAACAGAAATTGGCAACAGAATTACAGATAACTTAGCGATGGCCAACAATGCAACAATAGAAAGACAAAAACTTACAAGATATTTAACGCCACAATCCTTTATATACTTCGACAACAAAGGACTAATTCAAAACGAACAAAATGTGCGAATATTATACCACTGGAAAAGGAATAAAGCCAACAAAAGAATTACGATAAAGAAAGAGACTTTATAATAAACCGAAATAGATTCCGTGAGTCGATAGTCATCCCGGAACGGGACCATAACGATTTTCACAGACTGAACCTGAGAAAGTATTGGTGGCTGCCACAAGATACCACAACTATAATAGAGCTTAAAAGAAGGCACCAAGCGTTAATAGCGCAGCGTGGAAGACAGGTAGCCCGTAGACGGCGCCTCCCTGTTAATTAATAGAAAATAAGAAATAACAGATAAGGTAGACTCTAAGTCAAAATGTACATATGTATATATCTGTAGTTTCTAAGTAGTTTTAAGTTTCACTAGGCTAAGCTGCCAAAGATATAGTTGTGGGGGTTTTTATGGTTTTTTTTTTCCCCTGTTGTTAGTCGTTGGGCGGAGCGACATCAAAGAACTCATAATTGAAATGAGCAGTAACTGATAAGTCAAACTATACCGCGTAACCTGCGCACTGAAAGATCTGGCTGCGAGCTCCTTAAACAGAAGGACGAGAGCCACGAATATTTATGATAAAGGCAGGCTGTTTTTATATGTATGTTTCCTCCTTGTATCCAATATTGTTAAAATCACGAGAAATAAACATTTTATAAAAACAAAAAAAAAATAGAATGCTCGCCTGCCACGCGTGCGATCCGGGTTCGATTCCCGGCCGATGCAAGACAGTTTTTTTTGCATTTCCATTGCTATTTTCAATTAAGACAAGATAACCACAGTGCCTAGTCGAATGAGAGGATGCAGACACTGCGTAATCAATATCAACAACATCACCGTATAGAATGTATATTTGTACGGTATACATATCGCACGTATTCTATACGTACCGTATAGAATAGTTTGAGAGGGCAGTAGCTATCGGTCAAGGTTCCCGAAATAATAATAATGACTTATTACATGTCTTCTCGAAGACAAATCAGTCTACCGAGAGCCGCCTTCGAGGTGTCTTGGGGCTCGCTCGCGTTCCCGTTATGGTTGGCTTCCGCCTATAGTTCTCGCTCTCGTGTGTCGAGAGTATTGAAAAAGTTAAAAGAGTGTAGCGACGCTTTTGGTAGAAAAACTAATATGCGAACGAAGCGTGGCAGAGATATATGTCTCGTGAAGCGTGTGAGGATTGTCGTTGGCTTGCAGAGATGCGTTGATTTTTCGGGTGTCATGCTATGGTGACAGTAAGTAATAGTATAGAAAATGAATGGAGCGAGTCTAGCGACTCTTATGGTTGAAATTATGGAAGAGTTGTACCGGCACGGTCTTCGTGTTGCGGTTTATAGAGTATGAAATAAAGTTGTCGTCATTCTCAATTTACTTATTCTCATTCGCTTTCGAGTCGATTAATCACGTGATTGATGTTATTATGTTGATGTTGATGTATTAATTTTTCTCCAAGACTGACATGGTCTCATACGACACACTCGCGGTGAACCCCAGACTTTAGAAATTCGGGAGGTTCGGAAACCCATAACGTCAACGTTCTGTGACGTGATTTTTTGCAATCAACGTCACAAAAACCAAATAAACCGAAATTATGGTAAAGTACCGCTTTTCGATCTCGTTTTGCTGCCTCCCACACTACTTCTGATCCGATTCAGCTCTTTTAGATGCAGTTTCGTTGAGTTTCAAGTATAGTTTTCACGTTCAGTTTCAGATTAATTTAGTTACCGTTTCGTTAGTCGAGATCTCCGCGCTATTCGGTGGTGCAAATCTCGAAGTACTGAGATACCCGAATAGCGTAGAGACTCGACGAGGTTTCGTTGCGAATACGCCACAGTCCGGTGCGAGCCCGGCACTCTCGTGGAGTATTATGGTAAGGTTCGATGCGTTGGAGAACAGGCGGAGGTTTTGTGTTTAGTCCAGGCAAGGGTGGAACACCTTGTGCTGTGTAAGAGTTGGAGTTTGGGTAGAGAAGAACCTTGTTTTCACGCATCGAACGGAGAGTAGCGATCGCAGCGATCCTCGAATATTGCCGCTTCCGATACCGTTCAGTTATCGATTACCGTCTAGATCCCGTAGTGAAGTAGTTGAGAGGGCAGTAGCTATCGGTTAAAGTTCCCGAAATAATGATAATGACGATTACGCGTCTTATCGTAGGCAAATCAGTCTACCGAGGGCCGCCCTAGAGGTAACTCGGGTCTCTCTCGCGCTCCCGCTATCGTTGGCTTCGGCCTGTCGTGTATTCTCGTGTGTGTGTCGTGAGTCGCGCGTAGCGTGGGTTCTCTCTCGCTGCTGCGTACTCCGATACTGTGTTCTCGCTCGTGTTCGTGGGTTTCGTGCTACTTGTCGCTTCTCTCGTTCGCTCGCGTTCAGCGTACGATTGAGAATGACAGTTCGTGATAATTCCGATACGAATTATTTCCGAATTTTGTGATCGAGATGTATTCGAAAGAATGCTCTCGAGGTGCAGTTTTCGTGAGTACGTTCTCGTAGCATCGAAAGGTGCCGATCCCGCCAATTCATGGATTAAATTCTGCTTTTCGGTGAGTTTATCGTTTTCGATTATTTTCCCGTTCGCGAATAGAAATTCGTTCTCGCTGCTCGCCTCGATCGCTCGATCGGCTGAGCGCTTCCCGCTGCACTTGCGTGTGATCTCGTCTGCTATTCTATCGGCCTCGGATTGCGACCCTTCTACCAAAAACCGCATTCTGAGCAACCGTGCATTTCCGCAACCGTTCGCTCTCGTGCGTGCGTCGGTGTTTATCGTTGAGTTCTCGATAAGTTCTCGTTGAGTTCTCGATAAGTTCTCGTTGAGTTTTCGTTCTGTGTCTCGTTCTCGTTTCGTCCTTGCGGAGGTCGGGTTCGACCTCCAGTTTAGTCCGGTTTGGTGATCCCGGCGATACAAAAATCTACCCTGCGGAGGTCGGGTTCCACCGACCTCCAGTTTAGTCCGGTTTGGTGATACCGGCGATACAAAAATCTACCCTGCGGAGGTCGGGTTCCACCGACCTCCAGTTTAGTCCGGTTTGGTGATACCGGCGATACAAAAATCTACCCTGCGGAGGTCGGGTTCCACCGACCTCCAGATTAGTCCGGTTCGGTGATACCGGCGAAACAAAAATCTACCCTGCGGAGGTCGAGTTCCATCGACCTCCAGATTAGTCCGGTTTGTTAATACCGGCGATACAAAAATTAACTGGCGCCCACCGGGACGCCGATACACCAGCGAGGGAAACGGCCGAAGGTGACGTAAGTTTCGTTTGCGCGTTTTGCTCGAAAGATCGAAGAAATCATGCGCAGCCCATCGTTCGCCGACCAAGCAAACGAATAAACCGACGACAATGGACTTCGATATACAAACTCGCATTTCCATAAGTTCGATACAAAATTACAATATGGTCGCCCACTCACTTTTTAGAGATAGAAAAAAATTCCCTTATATCCTGCAGAGTGTTTCATCCCGATAGTGCACTGTAACAGATCTTTCGTGGCCAACGTACAGCATACAATGGTTCTCTGTTCCTCGTATATACAACACTGAAAGAGCAATGAAATTCTAACGACCGGCTCGTTGAACGATAGCCAAGTAGACCATTCACAGAAATTCCTCGAGAGACCCCTGAGAGGAATACATGCACCATCTGTTATTTCACAAGTTTCTTTACACGTTAGCCACGACGGGGTCAGTGACATATTTTTCTTCTTCTTTTTCTTCGAAATTTTCTTTAACACACAAGGAAAAAGTCCCAGAATCTCAGTGTTGACAATTCACCGATATAAAACTTGCTTACACCATGCCAAACCGTCAATATCCAACTGCAACTAATACAACAGTATTTTTCGTCAATTTAGCACTATAAATTCGTGTAATATAACTCGGCATAGACGAAATAATCAGATCGCCATACTTGTTAACGATAACACTGCGCGTTCAGTAGTCGTAATCTTCTTGAATCATAATTGTGGTATTTGCACTCCACAGCCTCATTGTTCCTCCTCATTCCTATCAATTTGAGGCATTTTTTTTTCTTCTTTCCCGCTATCCCATTGTCTACAGTAGAAGCTCCGAGTTCGTTCGAAATCTATTACCACCACTCATCGCGAGCGTAAAGTTGTATCTGCTTCGAAAAGCAGTGGAATGTACATAACCGAATTACACAGAGAATCAACGAAGTTCGTCACAAACCTCTAGCTTGCTCGACAACAGCACAATCTATCAAGTAGTTTGTTTGCATCGAGAAAATTAGCGTTCGACTGTACTAGGTATGGGCGAAAGATCGCAGTTGCGCCGCGCTGCATCCCCACTAGCGTTGTCTCTCGTTCTTTCTTCGCCCGGGGATATTGTATAACGGGTTTTCTTGTTCACTACCGAGCTTCTCGACTGAAAGCTCCCGTTCTCACTCCGAAGTCGTATACTTGTGGCCAACATAAGCTTTACTCCGCATCTTATACAACCCACGGTGCTACGTGCGCTTTGAATACTCCGTGTGGTCTTTATCAGCATCACAAAAACAAAAGCAACCATTTGTTTTTCGTACGAATACTCGTATATACTTCGTACGAAAGCAGTGGCTCATGATGTAATATTTTCAAATGACTTATTGATTGTGCTTTTTATCTGACTGCATAGTCATAATTTGCATGTCTACGCAGCATTATCTACGTTTTCAGTCGAATTCAAATAAAAACCAACACAATATTGGAAAATAAATATTGAATATTCAATTCGGTAGCGCAACATTTTTATAATAACCCGCACATACACATTGCTTCTAACTACAAAGCACGCCATATTGTCAGAAGTAGCTCTGTGAGCTGTAATTTGATTCATAGTATTGTAATATTGCCCAGAATATTGGAATGTTCTTTTTTCTGTCCATCGACCCTTATCGGACGATACATTTTCTCATAAGTCATGACGGAACAGCGATTAGAAATATGCTGACGTATACGGTGGTACTTACAAGTCCGATTCTGTCGGACGACACAAAGAGCTCTCACTGCATAGAAGCATGGGGTGGAGGCACGAGCGAAGAAGATACCAGCCCTCGACAGTCTGTACGAGCAAACTATCCGGTAATTACGTAGAGCTCCCGGTTTTCCATTGTTCCCTATAGACATAGGACGCGTCGTTTGTTGGCAGTTTGTGCTTGTATGAGCGTGTCTGTAAGCAAGGTAATAGGCACGCGAACACAGCGGGAGAGCTGCCTCGCGGAGGCCGACGGCCGTTCCGAACGACAAAGAGACGGCGGATAAGCGTGCTGGCTAGGTATTCGTACCACTAGTTGCAGACCAAATTGACGGTGTCTCAAAATAGCACGGGATCCGATTACACGAGAGAAAGTTTCGCCTCCAACAAAACGAGTCTCAATATCGTGTAAACTCACGATCGCCGTAACCGAAGAACGTAAATATCATACAAATGCGTTGCCAGTTTCGATTTCGTTCGTACGAATCCAATGCAGAGCGCAGTACAAAGTTATGTGCATTCATCCATATTAATATCCGCGGGTTCAATGGTCCGACGTTCTCGTTGGCGTCGAAGGGTCGTGGTATACTGCTCAATTACTGGTTCCACCGCCGCCGAGAGAAGGAGAGATAGAAATAATAGAGAGTACCAGTAAGGCAAGGGGAGAAGGTCAGAGGAAATTAAAAGGAGTCGGACATGAGCATGTGTGTGAGAGATGTCTCATAGTATGTATGCTGTCTATGTGTATACAACAATATACTTGTAGAAAAAGTTAACGTCACGGTAGCCCGTTAACGAGTTCTACGACCTCTCTCTCTGCTCCTCTCTCCCCTTCTAGCGCGTCGCCTCATAAATGATCGAGGTCTTCGGCCCTTCCGCTCCGTCTTCTAAGAGCTTTTTTTATCAGTCTCTAGCATAGAGGGTCGCCGTAATATCGTCAACCCTTTACACTCGCTACCTGTATTTTTCTTCGTTTCTATCGCCGGCGTTTATTGCGAAAAACTCTTCGCTGACAAACGCTGAGACGCAAGAGTGATTAATGAGCTTCCGGAATGTTCTCTCTCTATCTTTCTCATTATAGCCATCGGGTATATCCCACCAGAAGTAACAGAACATCGAATAGTAAACCAAAGAACATGTTTTTTGTGCCTCATTTTTGCTTTGCGACCGAATTACCGAGATTATTTTGAGAAAGTATGTTTTCGTAATGTTTATTGTTTGCTTCTGTATTTAATTTTACAATTTTCGAGGCACGCGCTAACATCTTCTGTACGAACCGGATTAATTGTAAAGAAGGTTTCAAAATAGAAACTTGCCCATTCTTTGCCTTGCATCAATCTTCTTCTATAAGAGAGCCAAAATTTATTGCCAGTCTTCCTCGCAAAGGGGC
This sequence comes from Ischnus inquisitorius, assembly GCA_963924025.1. Taxonomy (NCBI): domain Eukaryota; kingdom Metazoa; phylum Arthropoda; class Insecta; order Hymenoptera; family Ichneumonidae; genus Ischnus; species Ischnus inquisitorius. Next base: position 16,877,319 of record OZ001251.1, read on the forward strand.
CTCTGGGAAAGGTAGAAAATAACGAGAAAGCAATGTGGCCACGTTCTATCTTATAACCTTATTTTCTGAACACAAGAATACATTCTTTCAAACAGAGCATCACAAATACGGTCCATATTGCTTTCCAGATAGACTCATCGATAGTTTGGTTTTATGTCATTCGAAGTGTTTCTTCATTCGACAACATAATCATACGATTTTGATGCTATAAACGAAACACTCGACGATTCCTCGAGCCTATATATCGCGAGGAACGAGGCCGGGGGAAAGGATTAAGGTCGCTGTCCAAGGCCGTTGCCGAGCTCCTCGCGTATACAGTTACCATACACTGTTGCTGGCCTCGAGAACTGCAATGCAATGCCACTCCGATAGCGTTTCCAGCGCGTATACAAATAACGTATAGCGTACATTGAAAGTACAAAGTATACTGTTTGGCTGTGCCGAGTCCATCTTTGTTGTGCCCACCGCCTATCTGCGATACCGAACAGCGGAGCAACGAAGCACGGCACGGGCTTTTAATTAAATTTACGACACATTATCGTATCGCGAACGATCGCGATCGATGTGATAGTGCGAGAGAAGTGTGTAAATCGATCGTTGCAGGCTCGTTAGCGAGACGCGAGGGTAGGCATCATGGGAGGGCCTCGTAACGTAAACGAGCCTTGCCGAATCGTACCAAAACGGATCTTGCCCATAAATATAGGTGTGCAGAACACGATAAGTATATTATAGTTTGGTAGAGGAAGGCGGCTGCGACCAAACGGTTCGCGACCGACCATGGAGTCAGCGTCCGAAAGTTCGACACTCCTCTCTCCATGATAGTTTTCATTTCTTCGCTCCCCCTTCTTCTCGTACGAGTACGATTTCCTTTACTTATTTTTTCTCAAATCGAGAGAACGAAAAAAAAAGAAAGCGGCTCCAAATGACACTCATTATTCGTGATAAAAATATCGATGCAATGTACCAACGAAATACGAACAAAGGCGCGCTCGGTGCAGAGCTGGAATACGGGAAAAATGCACATACGTCCGCACAAGCGATGGTGTTCGTAAAGGGTATAATAACATTGCGCGAATGTGGACCGGAGGTTCAGGAGTGAGATCGGGTATAAAATCGAATCTGCGGTTGAACAGTAGATCGTCGCGTAAGTTATCCTCGAGGTACTCGTTCCAGCATCCCTACAAACGTGTCCCCCATCTAAAATATATCAATGAACATTTACTGGAAACTTCTCTGAAAAGTTGTTGTAACTCTTGCTTTGTTTGTTCCCTGTCCGTTTTGACCTAAATCTGCAGCCTCTTGGGACAACTTTAGTTTCTTCTTACTTGTGTTCATTATTTTTCTAAATGTCAATAACTTTTTGTCTCTAATATTCAACGTTATTAATATTCTTAGTTTGATATTTTCATTGGAAAGTATTCGAGATTCGCTCGTAATCCCATTTTTTGGTGGTACTGTAGCGATGCACCTTCCGTAGAGAACGAAAATCGTGGATTACCCTTTTGTGATATTGGTCAAAAAAATGATGTGCTTCTCATTTTTTCAATAACTGGTTTTCCAGCTCCATTGACACTGCACGGAAACAGATAGTTGTGAACTCTATTGTGAATATAGGCAATATCGAGGAACAAAGAAGTCATGAGTTAAGGTACAGAAACCTCCACTGTAGGTGGGTATAACATACACATAGAACGGGTAGCATCGACCCGAGGCCGGGCGCTCACGACCCTTCCTCACCCTCGACGCTACCGCCCTCCTCGGTCGACCATCGCGCTTTGGCTCACTCACCCCTGCCGTTTTGTCCTGCTACCTAGCTGCGAGGCGACGCTAAATCCATCTCGCTCCTTCGCACGCTTTCTCCGTTCTCTCATTCCGCTCCTAGGCTGTATTCTACCCTATGCCTGCTGACGGGCCTGGGCTGTGCTGGCGAACGCGCGCGGCCTCGTTACAAGTTCGCATCGTTCTCGTTACTCCCCACCCGTCGCCGTCTGTCTTCGCGCGTTGGGCAACCCCGGACGGCGGCATTGTTTTTCTCGGGTACTTCAACCATTCGATGCATCCACGTATGCGTCGTGCTCTTGATGACTCAGTCTTTATCCTACTTTATTTCGACATCCGCGCGGAAAAAAAAAGTTCTTCGAACACTTCGTATCGAGAAAACTGAAATCGAGACGGAAAAAGGAAAAAAATGTCGGTCGAACGGTAGAATAATACACCGAAGCGAGAGTAAATTTTTTACTATTCAACAATCTGCACACTTATATTAAAATAAATTTTTTTTTAACAAAATATGTAAAGAACGCCGCTAAGTAGTTTGAAAACAATTTTCAATGAGTAATTGAAAATAAGGAGAATTACATGAGCTAAGGGAAATAAAAAAAAACTTTACTCGTCCTTTCTATTGATGCACCTTGATTTATTCGTGTTCTAAGGACGCGCCAAGTTTGTATTTGTATTCTTTCAAGTTTACTTGGCTGGTGTCATTTTTAATGTTTCAATGACCGAAAAAAGAGTTTGTAAATCATTTTTAAACTACTTGGCGTTGTTTTTTACATTTTTCGAATAAATTTATATCCGCTCGAACCGCTGACAATGACGCACGTATAGTTTATCTTTGCTAAAAAGCAATGCGAGACGAATCGACAGGCTCTCGTTAGCGGTCTCTTCTCAATGATATACTGAGTTGCTGCTTTTTATCACGATTCTCTGCTATTATCCATGCGCAAAACGACGATAATTTTATACACATGTGTGTGTGTGTGTAATTGCCGCACGTTCGCCACACGATCGAAGGCAACACAGGCGCGTCCTTCGCGAATGGCGAACGAAGGCGATGGAGAGCAAAAGAGAAACTCCGGAGAAAGATGTAAACGAAGAGAATCGCTATTGAGAGCAAAGGCCCGATTCTCGATTCGAAACGAAACACGATCGTGAATGTCGAAGGGAGTGGGCAATCCCATCGCAACACCAGCAGCGGCAACGTGCAACACACAACAGTCCCTTCCCCTTTGTTTCGACTCCATTTTTTTTTTTTCCACGACCTCGCTTTTCTCCTCTCTTCTCGGCGGTCGTGGATCAAGGACCCTGTTGCCCGCGCGACTCACGAACGTGAAAGTGAGAGAGCGAGAGCGCGCGCACGGATCCTTCGGAAGAGGGCTCTCCGCAGGCAGAAGTCATTTCTCACGTCGCGCTACGTCGTGTAGCGTCCCCAGCGCTTTCGATCATTCGCCGTTTCGACGAATGACAAAGTTCGCCGCGCGATCTCGCCGTTGCAAAAGACTCTCTTTCGCTCCCTCCATCAACGTTCGCCCAAACAAAGGTGAGATACGATGAATGACGAAAGAAGAAAAAAAAAGGTTCAACATGAAAAATCGAATGTGTTGAATTCTAAAAGGAGCAGCCGAGTTCTACGAATGTGTCATACTTAACGCCAAAGTTTGTTGCAATAACTAGAGCCACACTGTTGAATTAGAAATGATGGATACCGAAAATACAGAAAGAGAAAAAGAAGTTTTAATCAGGCATCGAGGTGTACCGCACTTGGGTTCAAGTTAACTGAGTGGTATATCAAGCATACAAAGGCAAAAATGTTTATTGTCGCAATTTTTGCTTCCGGCGTGTGCTTTCACATATGTTCGGAAACTTCCGCAAAAAAATAGATAACTATTAAAAAAGTTATAATAATATGGTGCGTTTATAATAATAATAACATTTATTCTATAAATATAAATATAGATACTATTATTATTATCATTATTATTAATATTATTACACATCGATTTATGCTGATGTTTAAAACATAGTATGAATAAAGTAACGAAAAAAAAAGTCTGCATATTGCGTTCAAATAACCGCACAAAATACCTTTGGAAAGGCGACGGTAAGTTGTAAAAAATTCACCTCAAACGGATTGCCAAAGAAAAAAAATAGTTCATATCTCAACGACAGCGAAATGGACGATATCGACGCGAGAGATATTGCATTCGCATAATTAAAATGATGAATAGTTTAACGTCGAAAGAAGTTTCGCTGTTTCAATCAACAGTCGCGATCGTTTCGTAGCGCACAAATAAAAATCGACGACGTAGCGAAAAAGAAACCACACGCACACACACACACACACGGTTGTAGAGTTTGTGCATATTCGGCGACGAGGGTTCGCGAAGTTCTGCGGGGATATCGATTTCGTGAGGTAGAATTCCACTTTTATTTCGAAGAAAGAACGAGAATGTACAGAGGGTTGGTTCTCGCCACTGCTCCCCCTCTCTTCCGAACATTCGCGTAGTCTCTTCAATGTACTTCCTATACTCGACTCTATCCCTGTGTACTGCGCGCCCGCTCTTTCCTTTGTTCCACGCTCGCTACCGAGCCCAATCTCGCTTGTACCTTATAAGACCCGTTTATTTATGTACTCTCTCTTTCTTTCGTTCTCTTTGTTTCTCTCTTTGCGCGATTCTCGTCGCTAGTCCCGAACTCTTCTTCAACTTTCTTCCATTTCGTCCCTTATCTCGAATACTTATATACAGAATATCTTATCTTCGGGTAGTAGACGTCGAACCCCCACGGAATCTCTTCATTCTCTATTTCCCTTCGAATGTCTTCCATTCCACAGTTCTCGTCGTTCCAGTGTGCACGACCTCACGAAAATCGAAGAAGGCGCGCAAACAACTACCCTTAGACTCGGATTCTTTATATATATCGTATATTGTAGAAATATCTTATCGCCGCCGTCTCTGTGTACAAGAATCGAGGGACTTAGAATATTTTCGCCCCACCTCCCAAATATTCTCAGTCTCCAAAGAGGCCTTTGGAGGTACATTCGCGCCAAACTTGAGTCAATGGGAGTTTCAGGAAGAAATTTCAATACATCTCGATAAAATAAGTATCTGAAGAAGGCAAGCATGTAGAAGGTGCTAAAAAGATTGATTTTGCATAATAATCATTTCAAAATGTTATCGACAAATTGTTTCTTTTATGCTGTGGCCGATTGTTGAACTTTTATTCTATGAGCTGCGGCTTCGGAACGACCTTACTTTTTTTTCTCTTTTTTTCTCCTTTATTACGTTTCGATCTCGATCGAGATCCTGTTCAGAATTGTTTCCTTCCCCTGTGTTTGCAAGTGTTTTACCTTAATTACCTTATTGCTATATTATTAATCTATTTTCATTCTTATACCTTATCTATGTTGATGTTAGATCCTTATTTTACCTTCATATCTGTTTCCGTGGTATTGTCTTTGTCTATATTGTCCCTTCCTTTATATCTCGTTTCGTGACGTTTTAAGGTTATCCTTCCTGTGTATTCTGTGTTTGAGTCTCCGTTTTCTTCTTTTTTGCCTGAAGAAGTTTTTTTGTGTTATAGTTTTGTTTTTTAATTGCCATCTTTGTATCTACCTTTCTTTTTCCATCTTGTTGTTTTTCCTTTTTTCTCTTCTTAATCGTTTCGTCGTCAATTATTCCCGTGCTGCCTTTGCTCTGTCTAATTCCTTTCGATGTAAAGGAAGGGACAATATAGACAAAGACAATAACACAAAAACAGATATGAAGGTAAAATAAGGACCTAACATTAACATAGATAAGGTATAAGAAGGTATAGATAAATAATATAGGAATAAGGTAATTAAGGTAAAACACTTGTAAACACAGGGGAAGGAAGCAATTCTGAAGAGGATCTCGAGCGAGATCGAAACGTTATAAAGGAGAAAAAAAGAGGAAAAAAAGTAAGGTCGTTCTGAAGCCGCAGCTCATGGAATAAAAGTTATCGACAAATTGATGAAAAAAAATTGTTCAAAAAACGACTCGCCTCCCTCGAACCCTCGAAAAGCGATCAACTATTGACAAGGCCCGAGAAAACGATAATGAATTCTTGAAAGTTTCTCGAGTCAATTTTTCGCAGCGTGACTCGTCTGTAACGTGAATCCGGAGGACGGAGGAACGAGTCACGAACGGTGACGAGTGTCTCTCGTGAGTCAGGGATTCCGCTTGTTATTTAATCGCGTGAAAATTCTACGAGCGTCGGGTCTCAAACGTATCGTACAGCGCGGATGACGCTCATTTTCGCCTCACAGTCGCTATAGGTCTCCGATATTGGCCGTTAAAAAAAATAAAGCTTTTCATGCGTAAACTAAATTTAATTCACAGTGCTAATGAAAAATGGATGTACTTTTGTACTGAATTTAAATTACTTTCACAGTAAAGTTAAAGTCAATTATTAAAAGTATCTGTCGACTATAATTTTCAATATAATCTACACTCATTTTCCATCGTAAGGCACATTAAATTTAATGTGCCGCTAAATGCATTGAAACTTGCAGTATCGGTACAATGAATTTTCGGGAAATTCTGCTTGCGTCACGTTTTCCGTAACCATCCGACACGATTCGCAGTTCCTGGGCTCACAGGGGAATTCTCGTTACGGTGAATAAGCGCGCGTGACGCATTCGTCGGATCGACTAAGATCGACGAGAAGTCATTCAAGATCGTCGAACGATCGCGAGGCGCAAGAATGACGGAATAAGGAGGCGAAGACGTACGTCGCGAGCGAAAAGCTCGAGCTTGGCGCGCGAGGTAACCCGCAGTGAGACGTGTGTGCGTGAGCCGAAAGAGCGAGGGTTCTCGTGCGAGGAAACCCGCGGATGAGCACACGAGCTTACAACGACGATGATCGTTAATGCCCGTCGAGTGGGACAATAGCTTCGCGTGCTGGCAGTGACAAAGCTTCGTTCCGACAAGGATGTAATGTTGTGCAGCTCGTAACCGGGCGGCGTAGAAGCGGGCAAGCGGCGGCGAGGAGGCAAGAGAAATCGAGCGCCGCTTTGAGAACTACGAGAAAGAAAGAAAAAGGGAAAGGGAAGAGAGAGAGAGAGGGAGAGAGAGAGAGAGCCATTCGAGCCTCGGCAGCAACGAGTATGAGAATGAAGAGATGAAGAAGAAAAAGAAAAACAAAGAAGGGGGGGACTGATGATGCTGCTCCTCTTCTACTTCTTCTGCGAGGAAAGCGGTCTCCGTACATAGTGTCCAAAGTGCCCGGCTCGTTTCTCATCGTCATTTCTATACGTATAAGCTACACGCGTTACGCTCTCTTTGTCTCGACGCCGTCGACTCCGCAGCGTCGACTCTCCATGTCTTGTATATACCACATTCTTCTACATGTATATAAATATACATATATGTATAGATAGATATATATTACAACCCTCTTTTCTCTCTACTCTTTCTCGCTCGTTATTTCTCGACGTTGCTCCTCTTGTTTTTACTATTTTTTTTTTCTTTGTCGAGTATCAAGCATTGCGGCACACAAATGCGCGGGCACCGGGCACAACACGCGTGTGCTACAAATACGGTATAGCTATTATTGTGTACAGCGAGCGCCTTCCACAGGGGTATAACGATGCTCTATGCGCGAAGGACGAATTTTTGGGATGTATAACTTGTCGGTCGCGCGAAGCAATCACCTATGTAACGTACAAAAGCACCCGGAAAAATGTTCATTCGCTTTAATAAAAATGGGTTCGGGACAAAGAAAACTTTCTCGGATTCAAGAAAAGTTTCAGCGTTACTAATGAGTTTTCGTCGATTCTTCTGGATGATGTACAAAACTTCGAGATACGGCGATTTTCACGATCCTTATCGATTAAACGAGCTTTCCAGGGATATTGAAAGAATTGTTTCGAATGTTCTATTTGACTCTCGTATATATGAATCGTTGAGACTCACCGTCGGCGGATTTCTTGGATGTGCCGAATCCCGCGGGCGGTCGTCTCCATCCCCGCCAGTTGTTGATGAGCGATTCCGCCTCGCTGCTCCAGCTGCACAGCGAGTCCTCCTCGAAGCGATCGGAATCCTCGAAAGAGAATCTATCACCGGGATCCACCCAATCGAGAATCGGTCGTACCTGGCCGGCATCGTCGGCCGCACCGGGTGCTCCAGCACCGCCACCCCCGGCACCGTTCGCACCGGCTCCGGCTCCCGCACCACCGCCGCTCCCGCCACCGCCGCTTCCACCCACCACCACGGGGGACCGAGCCAGATTGCCCGCCAGCTTTAATTTTCGTACGATCTATCCCGCGACACGATGGACAGCAACGAGGCTGGACCACGCGCGCTTTCACTTCACCGTCGTCGGATCCACCACAGCGACCTCACCCACCCCCTCCCCCCCTCCCCGTCCACGATTCCGAAGCTCTATCCACGTTGAGCGAAGCACGTTCTTACCTGACAATAACAATATCGAACGAACGTTTTAATTTTCCATCGATCGGTAATGGTTGATGCATTTATTTTAAACAAAAAGAAATTATTATTTTCAATAAAGTTGGTTGAGATCGGAATCGAAATAATCCCAATCAAATTAGTATATTTTTTTATGTTAATGCTGATATACCTCGCATTATTTCCTCGTTTATTTTTTTTCATTTTTAAGCGACGTTGACATTTTTTAAAATCTCTTTAGATTATTCTGAATTATAAGCTTTTTGGGATTGTTTATTCGAATTATTTTCAAAATATATTGAAATCCATTTATTCGTATTCGGTTCGAATTTAGAAAATAAGCGCCCGCGAATGCACTATCGACGGACTGAGAGACTGAGATAAATCCCGGCGCGAAGAACCAAATATTTCTAGCGACAGATAAAGTAATCAATCGGGTATTATTGAAGTACACACGCGCGAGTTCCAGCGGAATCCCGCGAAAGGGTGAAAGGATAAGTAAATGTAATCGAGGCTTGATCTAAAACTCATAATCATTGCATCGGCCGTTCCTTTGTGTGTTAGTCGGACACAATCAGCAGTTTCGAAGCCTTTCACTCCGACGTCTCGGCTATGACATAATGCAAATAGCTTTCACCTCTCGACTAGTCAGTCGTTTCTTTCTATGCATCGATATACCGATTTGATATCCCGCAATCTCGTCGTTGTTGCATCTTCGAACGAGCCCGCTTTTCCATCACCTTTCACCCTCCCCCGGTGTATTCCGACCAAGTCCCATAAACAGTGTAAAAAGAAATGAAACGTTTTTTTTCGGGTCGTAAAGCGACGGGACTTCTTCAGTAAACCAGCGCATATCCAACGAGACCGAAGAATGCCACATTAATGCATTCGATGCTCGCGCATTGTACACAGACCGTTAAGCGTCCGTTTACCCTTTTTCTCCGTCTATCGGCATAAGCGTCAACACGCGACGTACAAAAAACAGCTGATCCACGTTTCGCGATAAAACTATTGATTTTTTTCTTTTCCGAGCGAGAACGCATCGCCGAACAATGTTCTCGATTCCCGCGGCATTGACTCGGGCGCGCGCGTGACGTTAGCGAAAATACGGTAAAATGACTCTATATACATATATATATATGTATATGTATAGGTATATATGGATGTAGTAAAACGAAAAGCAATCCGCGATGCAACTCGATTATCGTGCCAGTAAGGAAACAACACTGTTAAGTTTCGCGTCTCAGTCGCCGTCTATCGCGATTACGGTGCATAATGCCCGTGCGCGAGAATGGCAACAAAAATGATACACAAGCGAGACGCGAGACGCGAGAGGGCGAGAGTGAGACGACGAGAGAACATATGGGCATCGCGAAGAATAGTGTAGCGGATCACAGGCCGAAGGACCTTGGCAGGTCGACAGACCCGAGGAGTAGGAGAACGTGCGACGACCCCGAACTCTCATGCACACCGAGCGAACACAAAAGTAAGATATATAGATATCCACTCGCGATCCGCTCATTAACCAGTCGTACGGTTCGTTTTCTCTCGCCAGCTCGAATCTCACCCTCTCGTCTCGCGCACTACCGTCGAGTACCGATAACTCGATCGACGTCCGATCGCGATCTTTATTATCCCGAATCCTCCCCGCTTTTTCCTTTGTCATTGCGATTTTTCAATGATTTATCATTATTTTTCTTTGTTTTCGGCAGACCGATATTTATTTGAGATTTATTCTTTCGGGGGACGAACTTACCTCTCGGGCTCGAACCCAACCGAGTTCGAGCGATCTTTTCTCACGGGTCTTTTTGTTGCTTTTATTTAATCTTTCACCGCACACACCCTGCCCACATTGGGAGACACGGCAACGTTATCGACACACACACGGCACACGAAACGGGGACAGCTGAGCTGCGAAATCCCGCCAGTTTGTATTTATTTATTTATCATTCACCTACGTACGAGTCATCGCAACGCTCGCTGTCACGTTTGCGAGCCAAAGAGAAGGAAAAGAAAAAAACAAAGTCCGTTGATAAATAATCGCGAACTTTTCGATGCCCGCAACGGGGGCTCCTGTCGCGATTAACACGCTCACAGAGTACCGAAAATCTTTTGTGTTTGGGGATATATATGTGTATATATTTTTTTTAACGCACTACCGCACTTGCCAGTTTTTCCTTCTAAGCCTACCCCATCGGCGACAACAACAAATATGGCGAGCGGACCTCCGCTCTGCTGGCTTGCACCTCGATACAAGGACGATAATCGACTGAGCTCGCCAGGTAGCGCCACCTTCGTCTCGCGGCGCTCGCGACCCTAGCTCGCTCGCTCGCTCCCTCTCTCTCTCGCGATGTATATGTTTCTCCCTCTATTTCGTGAAAACAAACGGCCTTCGAATGAATACTGGCGACACCCACGACGCCGACGCCGACGCTTCGCACCTCTCGACTTTTCGAGTTTCGTATATATCGCCCGTGCCCGTTTTCCTCGGCGCCACACGCCGGCGCGTTTACCCGATCAGCTTTCGCGCAAAGCAATCCAGAGGGAGCGCGAGGCGACTTCGGGGTGCACCGCTTGGACAATTGTTTCAAAGTTCGAATGTTCAATAAACGATTTCTCGACAATGAATTGTTCAATACGAACGATACTCTTCAATGACGATGCTACTTGCATCGCGGTCGACGCGAGAATGATATTTTTAGCGGGGAACGAAGAAAATGGTCGATAATTTATTTCGCTGATTGACACCGCGTTGGTCTTGAAATCTTTGCGCGCAGGACGGATCCGTCTTTTAAACTTCCTGTTTCGGACGGGCCGTATACGAGAGTCTTCCGTAGGTACTATTAAGCCGAATTTGTCGAGAAATTTGAGGCGAAGACACGAAAATAATGTGCACACGGTGTCGAGCTCTTTCGCGCGAAAAGTTCTGCGTTGACGAATCTCTCGTGCGATTTTTCGTTGACGCGATGCGCGCGGATAAAGATGCGACGACGAGACGAGGATTTCATGTGTCTTTTCAATGGTGGCTGTCAGCTGAATGCAATTTAACCTAACATTTTACACGATCGAGAGTTACCGAAGTAAACGCGCAAACTGAAATACCTTCAAATCTGCGGAAAAAACGATTACGAGAATTTTTAAGGTTTTTCAATAATCGCTAATCCGTCTGTGTGTTTTTTTTTTTTTTTTCACCATATTTCAGTAAAAGATGGCACCCAAACGAGGAAAGGTTCAGAAAGAAGAGGTTCAGGTTTCCCTGGGACCCCAAGTGCGAGAGGGCGAAATTGTCTTCGGAGTTGCTCACATCTTCGCCAGCTTCAATGACACATTTGTACACGTTACCGATCTTTCGGGAAGGTAAGAAACTCCATTCGCTTGCTCGCCGCTCCTCTATTTCAGTCGTACGAAGATGCTCTACGTTATGTTATGCGCAATGTTTACATTTTTTTTTATCAAGAAAAAACTTACTTGAATTGTTTTTAAATATTTTACTATATGCAGGTCATTGCGAGCTCAGAATTTATATTCTAATATGAAGTAGAGCGATGAGATTGTTTATTTATTTCATTTGTTTATTCACTTATTTATTCATTTAATTATTTATTTAATAATAGACAGGAGTCTTTTCACAACCATTTATATGATTTTGGGCACGATTATGATATCTCCGGCCCCTCAATCTGGTCGGTTAGATTTCATATTTGGGCCAAAATACACACTTTTTCAGGAATGAAATTTTTTCCTAGTGGGCTTAGTTTTCGAGATATTGCAACAGGAAGTGAGATTATTTACAAAAACGATGTATATCATCCTTTATCGTCATTATGACTAATATATAATTATATACATATAATATAAATGTCAATAAAAAAAAAAACAATGAACAACAACAGCTAACGCCAACAACAATAATAAGTACAATCGACCGAAAGTACAAGTGCCAAAAATCAAAAGGTGTAAAAATTCGTCTGCGTGAGCTCTCGGCATCCGCCGCTCGCGCCTGGCGGCACTAACACCTCGATGTGTGTGTGGAAACGGTGTTTTTTGGTCATTTGTCATAGGTAAAGTCGTATTTGTAAGATCTTTTGATTCGGCAAATTGCATTTTCGGTCAATTGTACTTTCGGTGAATTGTTCTTTCGGTCAATTGCACTTTCGGTCAATTTTTTCTAGAAAAACGTTTTCTTCTGGTCGATATATACATAATTCACGGCCTATTCAAGGATCCAAGCAAATGAATTTTTTTCTTATTGGAAGCGTCGTAACTCCGAAACTAAGGCCCAAATAGAAAAAAAAGTACTCCTACTTTTTGCTTTTTTTTTGTCAATACGTGCATAATCAATGGTCAAATTGAGGGGCCGAAGATATCGTAATCTCCCCTGATTTTGATACTTATTTTTAACATTATTAAACCCACAGTAAATGAGTTTATGAAGAGAATCAATAATTTATAAACAATTTTTAATTACAGGGAAACGATTGCTCGCATTACCGGCGGCATGAAAGTCAAGGCCGATCGTGACGAAGCTTCTCCCTACGCCGCTATGTTGGCTGCTCAGGTATAACAGACAATTTCTTGCTATCTCGACAAAACCACTTAACTGCTTGTTGCAAAACAAATTCGATTATAACGAGAGTAATCATTGAGAAATATACTCGTGAATTAATCGGCGATCCACGCTCAGGCAGCACCCGGATGCAAAAAAACATATTCTCGGGTGCGTTCATGTGTGTGGTATACGAAGCTGCTCTTTTAATTTAGGAAATCGTGTTTTTATTTGCACCATTTCTCAGTGTACAGAGAGTACAGACGATTTTATAAAATTCTCACTTTTGTTCAATTTTTTTTTGTATTAATAATTCAGAAAATTATAGCTTCATCAGAGTAATAAAATATTACACAATATAATTAAGCAATGAAAGTGCGGTCAATTAACGAATTTTACCATAAAATTGACTCTTAAATTTTTATCTAAAAGTTGAATTTACATAGAAGCAGATTCATTATTATTATTATAACTTCTAGAATATGCAGAAAAAAAAGTTTGCAGCTTATCTTCAACTCATTTTTATAATCAACTAAACTCGCCTTATACTCAATAACCCATCGCCTTTATGAGCCTGAGTTAATGTGAACACGTCGATGAAATTGCAGGATGTGGCAGAAAAGTGCAAATCCCTCGGAATCACAGCTCTGCACATCAAGCTGAGGGCAACCGGTGGCAACAAGACGAAAACTCCGGGACCGGGTGCTCAGTCGGCTCTCCGTGCTCTTGCCCGTTCGAGCATGAAAATCGGCCGTATCGAGGACGTTACACCGATTCCTTCGGATTCGACTCGCAGGAAGGGCGGTCGTCGTGGACGCAGGCTATAAGCTTTACTATCATTCTGTATGGTTTGTTACCTTGCAAAAATAAACATCTAAAAAGAAAAAAGGATGCGATTTCTTAAGCTATATCTATTTTTATTTCATTTTCGGCGACGCAATACCAAAGTATTCGTAATTACGGCATTTATATCATTGCAAAAAAATTCAAATCTCACAGATCGACAGTTTTTTTTGCTACGTCGAGACAATTCGATTCTCGCAAATCTCGATACGGTCGAATGTCGTGAACTTTGACTCCGCCATTTCTTTTGCCAAAAATAAAAAATGAAATACCGATCCCCATTCCGAAAAATAAGCATTTAACGAGCCAATGAAAATTGTTCGAAAAGCTTTTATTATATATATCACCGATTAACGCAAAATAAATTAACGGCTGCATGTTAGTGCGAGTAGTACTGAAGTGAACGAAAAAAGAAATGAAAAAAGTGCGTTTAAAGTTACGTATAAATTCTATACCGTGTGCAATGTTATCGCGTCGGTGTTGCGCGTGAAAAAATGCAACTTATTGATCTTTAGTACTTCGTATGATAAATTGCGAATGATCATTCGGCGTGAATCGGTCCGCCGATTTTGTCGAGGGTCAGATAGAGCTTGACCCGTAGGTCGAGCTTTTGGGGCGCTTTGTGCTCCAGCGTCGCGATGGTATTGACATAGCCGTGCTGCATCACGAAACCAACGACGATTGGCTCGTCGCGATTGTCCTCGTTCGGTGTCCGTGGAGTTACGTGAAGCCGTATGACCGCACGATTTCCCTTTCGCCAAACGACGAGCTTCGGGTCGTCCTGAAAGCTGTAAGAATCCGCGGTGTCGTCGTATTCGGCAGTATCGTCCCGCGGCGGAAGTATGAGCGAGCTGTGAGGCAGCGTTATTTCCGCGGTGGGCACGACTTTGATCAGCTTCGGATCTTCGATGACGGACGCTTGACGAACAGCCGAGGGCATCAAATTCGGGGATTCGCAACCCTGAAACCAAATCGAACATTTTTGGAGTTATATTTTTTGTTTTTCTTTCTTTTTTTCACGACAAGTATACCAATTGCATATTCTCGCGTTTGAGCTCCTCGACCGCGCCGGCCGGAGTGGTCGTCGTCGGAGTTGTTGGCGTATCGAACGGGAAGAGAGTTATCTGAGTTTGATGCTGAGTCGGATTGCAAAACTTCAGGAGGAGCTCGCTCGTTTTTCCAGCCTGTAGAGGCTCGCAGGTAACGATGCGGATTTCCGGTATGTGATAGCTGTAAAGATCGATATCGTACTGTAACAAAATTAGCGAAATAACGGAGCGAGGTGGAAGAAAAACAGAACACGGTGGTAAACATAATTAAAGAAAAGCATTAAAAAAAAGTCCGATAGTTAAGTACGAATTAAAATTGTAACTTTCTAGCTCTCGTGTCTGCGCAATAAAGGTTTCCAATCAATACTCACAAAGCCGCCAATTGAATCTTGAACTTGATCGATTGAGGACAATACTCCGGCTTGCTCACGTTATGCTCGCAAGCTCTGCATCTCTGCGAACTCTTGACGAGAAACTGCTTACGCTGCGGACGCAATTCGTTTATTCCTTCCGCCTGTACGTCCGGATGATTTAATCGTTGTTCCAGCGTCGTAACTACGGCAATATATTACAAGCTACATTATTTATTATTCCTTTTTTAGACGGCAAAAATAAAATGTTTCAGATAGCGCGCTTATCGATCGCGTACTTTTGGTAATGTCCAAAGGCTCGGTGAATATTCCTTCCGGCAGATCGTCCACGTCCTCGGAGGCGACGGACGGCTGAGGCTGATCGGATTGTTGCCACTTCGACTGAGGAACCGGCGGTCGCCCCGCGCGTTTGCGCGCCATTGCCGAGGTCAATCCAAATTTCTCCTGTGAAAAATGTTCATTATAAAAATCATAGAATTAATTTTTCATAATTAAGGATTATAATCGTAAGAATTTTTTCATAATTAACTCGACACGTCGATAATCGATCGCTCATTTTTTTCTCAATATCAATATTTTGAGAAAATTTAGTAAAGTGAGCCGTAAAATGATTAACTCAACGTGGAAGCGCTGTCTCGAGACCAGACCGGTTTTCCCTCACATAAGAAAATAAACCGACAAATAATCTTACAAATTGCAAGTACGAGCGCTTCGGATGAAATTTCTTGCGTTCGCGCTGTTGTCGCTCCTTGGACGCGAGGATCTTGTGGTAATCTATCAGGGTGTTGATTCTCGCCGAGTGAGGATTCTCCTGCTCCGGCCACGCGCCCGTAGCTGCAATTCGGAACGGATTAGTAAGGAACAATTCTTCGAGTAGGTGCCGACGCGTCGATATCGTACCAACGACTTGATCGGGAATTCCGGCGTCTCTGGAGGTCCATCTGCACAACGAGCAGAACAAATAGTAGACCTTTTTAGGCGTCGCCTTGACGTCCTCTCCGCCGGATGGAGCCGACGACCTCGTCGGCGCCTGTCCCGCTCTTGTGGACAGAGTTTGAAAACAGCATGGGCAGTTGAAACAGTACGAACATCTGAAATAATTTTATTTATTTATTTATTTATTTAACGGGAAAACCCTTTTACATTAATATAAGTTTTCCTCTTTTTCGTAAATCCAATTGTTTTTTTTCGTGAAACATTAGAAAATTGTAACACGTTAAGTGAAGAGATGGATGTGCGGAAGAAATATTGCTAGATCGTAATAAAATATTATTTAAGTAATACAATGCTGGATTTTGTAAAAAATCACAGAGAAGTCGGGAGAAGTGCGGTGAGGAAAGAAAATGTTCAGA
Organism: Ischnus inquisitorius; assembly: GCA_963924025.1. Lineage (NCBI taxonomy): Eukaryota > Metazoa > Arthropoda > Insecta > Hymenoptera > Ichneumonidae > Ischnus > Ischnus inquisitorius. The sequence continues at coordinate 16,893,690 of OZ001251.1, forward strand.
GGATAATGATAATGACCGGGAGAAAGCGTCGCGACTATTCAGCACCAAAGACGATAAACTCAATGCCGCCAGAAATTGGAATACTAATAAGAGCGAGGGGGATTACGGTTTCAATACGGGCAAAAGAAATGGATAAAAAATGTGCTGAATCTAAGAATAATTGAGACTACGGAATAGATAGTAATATTCTCTAGGAATAGAAAAACGTAACTAGATCTAAATAAAGAGAAAAGTAATCGTCAAAATGTGATACGATAGTAAATTTAGACACGGCGCAAGTGTAATCGGCAAAAGAGCAAATGAAGATTTTGCGAAAAAAATTAATTCCCAAATGTATATATTTTTGAAATAAATCAAATCAAATCGAATTGTAACTTACCGATTTTTCTTAAGCCGTACCTCCGAAGTGGGTAGATTCTCCAAGCAGTTGGGACAATAGTAAGTGTCGATCTGTATTTCATTAAAAAAAAATGAAAATGAATCGTGACAAAATTCCTTTTTTTTTTTTCGAATTTAAGTATAAAAAAAATTATGCGAATAGATCGATAGAATCGGTAAATAATTACCTCCTGACACACGCAATATCCGCAACGAATTTTCAGGCAATGACGACAAAAATATATTTTCGATATGGGCTTCAGCGAGTTGCAACTGCAAGCGTAGCGCACGTAATCCGGTTGAAATAAATACGCCATTGTCGACTCCTTTTTGTTTCAGCGATTCATTACATTTTATTCTACAGGTTTGACGTTTCTGCTGGCTGCTCTACTGGCTCAACGAGGCAGCCATGACACATCCCAATTAGGCCTTGAGCACTTTTTGCGCCTCTCGCATTTCCGGTTCGCGAGTTCAACGCGCGAAATTTGAAAAATCGCGAAAATAATTTTCATAATTTATAATCGTACGTGACAATTTTGTATCGGATCATCGATCGAAGGGGATTAGAAACGTTTGAAATATCGAAAGAATAGGAATTTTGCTTCCTGGAAAAGCTCAATAAAACACACGAGTGCGACATTTCAGAGCTCAACATTTCATCCAAACGTTCTCGAAGACAGAACGGAATTTATTGAGCGGAACGCCCGTCGCAACTTTTTAACAAATTCATTTTTTTTTTTTTCACTTGATAATGCTGAAGTACATGCTTACCTCAAGGAAAAGGTTTTATATTTTGTTTTAGCCCTGTTATGAACAATGTAAAGAGACCGAATTATCGATCGAGCAAACATTTCTGATTTTGCTCGACCTAATTCCTGATATGCAAACGTCGAAGATTTTTAAAATTCAACGGAAATCCATTAGCAAGTCAATTCGAAATCGCATTTATTGAATAACAAGCCTCGATAATTGGATCACAATCGATGATAATAAAATAAGTACCAATCACTCTCGTAACGTCGTTAATTGTACACACAACACAATTTCATTCTATAAAAGTCGCCGATACCAGCGTGCAACAATAAATAATCTAGAAATGATTCAGATCTGTAGAACATCTCTGCTTAGCGTAAAAAGGTGACAAATTTCTAACCCCGCGTTCATTACTCTCGTCTAATCTATTAATACATTTTTGTAGAAGAAAAAAAAGAATTTATTTTTGTTTAACTAAACACTCGAATCTTTTATCCTCTTCCTTGCCTCTCGGTCGAATCGTCGCACAGAGTGTAAGCGGGCGCGTAAGACGGTGAATTTTCGGAGCGTCTCAGAAGCGGATTCGGCAACGTTGTGGCTCTCGAGCCCAGACTCGTGTAACCGCGGTCGTACAACGGGCAATAAGGAACTTTGTGCTTCAGCAAGAATTGCCAAATTTCGCTGTAACTCCAGTCCAAAATCGGAAAAACCCTCATCATCTTCGGCCAGCCCGGGTCGGTGCGCGTGAAAGCGTCCAAATTCGCGGATCCGGGATCGCCTCTTCTCGTGCCCATCAGGCTCGTCTTCAACGCTTTTTTCTCACTCTGCAACGACTCCAGAGCCGTTTTGATCGGTTTCTTCTTCCTCACCAGCTCCAAACCGTAATAACTCGCCGCTTGATCGACGAAAGCTTCGACCTGAAAATTTTTGTTTTTCGAATTATTGGAATGTTTCTCTTTTTTTTGTTCGAAATGAAAAATTCATTCTGTTGAAAATCAAAGAACGAATATTTTCCGTTAAATGGAGAATAAATTTTAATTTGTTTTATTCGAATCAGTAAAACGATTTTTTGTTGGAAATCTAATTTTTTTTTTTTTTTTAGATAAAAAATTTTAAAAAAAATTAATTTTGGTTGAAAATCAAATAATTAATTTACTTGCTTTAAATAAAAAACGAAAAAATTTGGTTTTTTTTAATACAAAGGCGAAAACAAATTTAAAAAAAATTAGACAGTAAATTTTGTAGCCTCGAAAAATCACCTCTGGAAAAGGATCCTCCGTCACGTAGAGGCACAACAGCGGTGAAATTTCCTTTAGCTTGAAAACCGTCGCTGCCAAGTGCAGAACCGTCGTGCAGTCCTTTCCGCCGTTGAAACTCAAAAATATCTCATCGGCATTGTATCTGCGTCGAGACAAAGAATAAAATGGACCTTGGAAATCTATTTTGTAGCTAAAAGTAATGTTATAAATAATGTACCTTCGTCCTCACCTTTCGCAGCATTGCTGCAATATTTTTAGAGCTTTCTTCACGTGCGGCTGTTCTTCCGCGGTTTTCATCACCTCCAACGCGTGTTCGAGAGTAAAACGATTGTTCAGCACCATAATTGACAATTGCGATCTTGCAGCTTCGAACTGCGGAATTTTAATGAAAAAAATTCAACCAATTTCTTTTGACACGTGAATAGCTAACACGTTGACGCGAGACTCTGTCGTGTTTTTTTTTTTGCTATTCACAGTTCGGGGAACTAATCGTAGATACCGTTAAACAAGATATATATATATGTATACACTTTTGACAAAGATGAATGAGTACTAACCTCGTAACCGCGGCGCGATAATTTTCTGCAGATTACTCCGATGGTGTCAACGCATGAAAATGTGTTACGGAACTCGCGCGCTTATTCGCTACATTGCGCGTAAGAAAAATGCCGTAATCTATCATTATTACGAAATGCTTTCGGTTCTAAAGGTTTGCCGCAGATTGGCCGTCGGAGCTCGTCTTCTTTCGACATACTGCGAGAGCGGTTGGTAAAACAATCTAAGCCCGAAAATAACCGAGGCGCTCGACGAGGCGAAGGACTCGCGGAGCCTCGAGGGTACTGTAGAACGTACGGTGCTGCCTATCGCGTTTAATCGGACACGGCACGACGGGGGAGTCTTTATCGCTGGTGAACAAAGGTTTTACCTACCTTATCGCACGTTGGCGGGACCGACTTTTCTCAGTGGACGAAATCGCAGCGCCCCCTCGTCGTGCGGGGAATCGCCGCAGTCGAATTTGCGTTTTTCGGTGAATTGTTCCATTGACCCCCAATCGATAATCAAACAAACGTGTCTTCGACAGAGTCAAGAAACGCGTCTCGCCGACGAGTACAAAAAAAATGAATCGCGTGACTCTCCGTCAATTTGCCGAGCAGGAGGCCTGATTTTCGAACTTTGCAAACAAAGAGTACTCTGGCACATACTCTCACGAGGGGGCCATAGACAATGAATGCAAAGCAGAAGAAGAAACAACGAGTATGTATACTGTTTATAACTGTTACACAATTTTTACAATTTACTTGTAATCGATAACGATTTCACTTCGTGGTTAAGTAGAATACTTCGATGAATGAAAAAAATTCGATTCATTTTTGCACTATCTGAGAATGTTCGTGGCGATAATTTTGGTGAAAGTCATTTTAGATACAAGTGCGAGAAAAAGAGGTCGCTCTCAACGAGTGTGAAGTGTGACTCGAGCCAAAGACGAGTGCAACGCTTCACACGGGTGCGGAAAAGTACACTTTTCTGCACTAGTGCGTAAAAAAGTATGATAATAGTATATCACGATATGGGCGCGATGAAAGTTTTCCTGGCGAGTGTTACAACGACACGAGTCGAGAAAAAGTTTCTCGCGCGAGTATCGTACATTTAATTTCACTAGTGCGAGAAATGCGTTTTTCCGCATGGGCAGCAAAGCGAACAGAAATAAACTATCTTTTTTCGCGGAAGGAAAAAATTGGCACGATTTATTAGGTCGCACAAGCTTATGCATTCGAACTATATCGACGAATTCGTAATAATATAATGATAATATGTCAGCGTCAACTTGTTTCATTCGTGGGCGTACGGTTAACGCCAGTCGCCGCGATGTCTCGCCGGGCTGTATAGTTTCTCGAAGGTGCGAAGTCGCGATTGCGTCCGATACCGGTGTCGCTTTGCAGCAATATTTTTATGTACGATCGCGGCTATTAACGCGAAGCTATAATGATTTCGACGAGTCCGCGCAACTGAGGGTCAAAAAATACATATAACGTAAAAAAAAAAAATTCTATTGGTGTCACAGGCTCGAATGCTTCTGAGAATAAAATACTGTAGTAAGAATTATACTATTATGCGCAGCGTGCGCGACGCAACAACGCGGGGCGACTGATCGAGAGATTAGTCATGTATTACAGAATATGACACATCGCAGAGTGTTTCATAAGAAGTTGCCTATGACGTTCTACATCCATCCACTTCCAAATGGGCGTCGTTTTTAACGCACTTACAAACTTCATTTTTTGTTTACTAAACAAACTTGTCAATTACTTTTTCTTTTATGTCAGCACACTTTCGTAAGGAATCGCGAGGAAATATTGCATTACTATTGATACTCAAAAAACGGTGCCAACGTAGTTGGCGTGTTGCTTCCTCTGTTCCTTTTATCGAAGTCCATCCAGGTCCGTTCGTAGAGAAGTACATTTATAACTTTTGGCTCCCTCGAGAAGCTTTATTTTGATACGCGTTCGAAATTCTGAGTGCATGTACGCCGAATTCAATGCCAAATCTCGTCTGTAGTGTTTTATTAGTAAACAACATTTTGTTCACAAAATTGTAACTGCAATCAAATGTGAGCTGCCCAACGGATTTGCGCTACAAAGCTTATTGGGGAAGCAAAAACGGTTTTTCTCAAACTCAGTTGCTCATTCGTCTCGCGAAATATCGAAAGTAAAATCTCGAATATCCACGTCCAGTCCCGGCACAGGTGTTGTTTATCGTCTACCTTCAGAAGCAATTGTTGTTTGTTCAGGTGAGCGAAACTTCGTCTTGTTGCGATAACGATTAAGCAAGATTTGCAGGTGGTGTTGATGCTTCTGTGAAACACGTGGCCCGAAGATGGGATAGATTTCGAGCGACTTGCAGGTGCTGTTGACAATTTTCTGCGAAAGACAATATCGGTCGAGAATCAAAAAGTCGAGTGGCTCTCGCGCCCTCTCGATATTTTGTCGCGTCGATTCTCGTCGAACAATCGATTATCGCGCGCGATTAATAGTTACAATGGGAAACGGGAGTTCCGGCGATGACTCTTTGCGTCGTGCAATGTTACGCGGTAATCCCGTTTCTATAATCGCAGCATGCAAAAAAAGGCCTCGACGGGATATTTCCGAAGCGGAAAATAAACGATAAGTAAAGGAACGAGATACGGTGGCGCGGATAAATTTGTATGGTGTTGCCGGCAGATTCGCCGGTTATTGTCGCGCACATCCGCTCGCTCTCACTGTTGACAGACGAAAGATATAATCTCTCGCACCCCACTCGCGAAATAGCTGTGTGCCTCATTCGACCATATGCCCTCTATCCAGTTTCGAGGTCGAAAAGCAACGATTGTCTGTAGCTCGAGTATTGAAAAAAAAGACTATAATAGAAATAATACCGATTATATCATAGTTAACGGCACCCCATCAAGAAAGGTGCATCGTTAAATTTTCAACCAAGACTAAGATTTGGGAGAATTTTCTAAAATGTCCCGAAGTGCTCAAAATTTGTTAATAAACAATTTGTTTAATTAATCATTCGATATTAGCATAATCTTTGTCAGGATCGGTTGATTTGTCAATTCTTTCGAATACATCTGATTTTTTTAGAACGTCATCTAACTTGCTTTCTCGCAAATTAGATAAGTTCGTATGTATTCAGTAAAATTAACATTTGAATTGCTGCGAAAAAAAGTTCGTTCATCCGATGATTCGTTGAAGAATTTTATTAAACTAACTAACTTAACGGCATTAACGGTTTAATAACTTATCGGCATTATTTTATGCAAAATTAATTTATTCAACGCTTTCTGTACGGTTGATTGTTTTGAATTTTTATCCCATTGTGACATATATGAAATCCGCTTGGAATCTTACTTTTAACCGGGACTGCAGTGATACAGTCTCCTTTATAATGTTTTGGGTTATGAGGTGATTCACGCTTTCAATATATTTATTAATATCATATTGATATGACATTACATAATACTTTATTTTATAAATAATATAATATTAATATAAACGGATTTGTTCATTTTTATCAAATTATTTAAATTAATTATGGGATATCATATAAATTATATTATTATTATTATTATTCATTTTTTGTGTAACATACAGATGTCTAGAACGGCGACAATATAATAAAAGTTAATAATTTATTACCGTTGTTGAATATGATAGCCCTCGGGTCATTTTGGTTGTAAAACTCGTCACGAGAATTCCGAGGCATAATCAACGATGTACACCTGTGTATGAGCCTGAATGAAAGGATTTTGCGTTGCATTACTTTTCAATTTAACAACTTCAATTTTTTATTTTATGAGAATGATTCGTTCATTTTTCGGAATACGTATGAATTTTTTCAGATCTTCGAATTTACTCTGAATTTTATGATTTCACACACATTTTTTGTATATCAAAAAAAATTCTAAGTCAATTCGAAAATCTGAAAAAATGATAACTTACAATTCCAAATTTCGCGCGAAATTTTTTCGTCTTTTCAATTATTTATTGAACGAAAATTTGCACCTCTTTTTCATCATTTCGATGATAATCGCTGCTACAAAAATTGAAATCACGACAACAGTGTTTAATATTATAAATAATGTTTTATCTTAATGTTCAATATTATTTGATTTAACGCGGTGCGAGAAACGCTGTTTAGCGCACGCTTTGCGTTTTCGGTTTCCATTTGTCCATGTCAAATCCATGTCAAATAAGATTCTGTACGATTCTCGACGAAAAACTTTTCTCTCGGCCTGTGTGATCGCAACACTCGCTTTTGGCTCGGACTGCAAACTCTTACTCGCGAGAATAATTTTTTTCGCACCCGTAACATGGTATACTATTAATTCGTCGAACGATTCACGAACGTCGATGTGCTTTCCTCAGTTTTTTTTAGCACGCTATAACTTGTATCGCGCCGTTTCGAGCGGTTGTGCACTCGATAAGATCGCTTCCGGCTGGGTGATTATGAGCTATCTGACATTATAACTGAACCTCGACGAGGTGCAATCGTGCAGGAAAAAAAACGGGACTATTTTGCTTTGGTAGTTTCAAGGATTGTGTTTCAGTTCACGGCAATTCGTAGTACAAAAGCGGTTTTTTATTACGATTCTATTTGAATATTTTTCCTTTTTTCAAATGAATTCTATAGCTCGATTTCAAAAAATATTTCCATTCATTTCATTCATTCATTTTTTTTTTTTTCATTTCATTTTTTTTTTTTAATTTTTGCGAAACTCAATCTACGATATTTCATTACCGTTCCGCAATTTTTGCGGTCAAGGTAGTCCTTTGCGCATGGTGTGCATTTCGCACGAGTTTACGAAAATTGAGAGAGAATTACGAGCACGTCTCGATGGTATAAAAATCTTAAAAAATCGTCCATATTGGGCTTACGAGCGCTACATCTACATTGCACGTCCGTCGAGGTGGTTATCTCCGCGCGGTTCCGAAGCAGCCGCAAAAATAAAAAAGGTCGGCCGAAAGACGAAAGGACGCGTTGCAACCGAGCGAGAAACAACGCTTGTCTACGTCCCATACAATTGCCCAAACTATAATTATCATACCAGACTGCCGGGACCGAAGCCGAGAAAGTAGAGATGAGCCTATAGCTATTGGACTTAAAAAAAAAAAAAAAAGGCAAAAGAAAAGTTGAAGTTATAAAAATAGACCCACACTCGAGAAGAATCCGCTCTCGTCTGTCTCGGGAACTCGGCGTTCGTATCTGTAATCCCTCTACCGATATTGCTTCAGCGCGGCTGTTTCTTCTTCTCGATCGCGTCTACTTAGCGCCGCGACGGAAATCTCTTTTGTGCACACGGCACAAACAGGGATATCTTTCCTTCTCGAAATATCTAAAGATGTACTGTTCGGTTAAGTTCAAAACATTCTTCATTCATTAATATTCAAATACTTGTCGTCTGTATATAAGCTTTTACTACAGTAGAGTCAGTGTAGTTTTTTAACTTCAGCTTTAATACGATTTTTATGTCGGAGTTTATGTACTTATCTTTTATTCTGTGTTGGAACGAAATTCGAAAAAAAAAAACTAAAAAATTAATTTTTTTTTTCATCTATTGTTAATAAGATTTTGATATTATTATTATGCAAAATCAATTTCTGGAGCACCTCTTATAGGCCCAATTTTTTTCACATTTTTATCTCATTCAGAAGTGTTCGAACTTTTTTTTCTCTATCTGCGTTGCATTTTCCAGTTCTCGCGATTTTTGAATGAATGTCTTCGTATGGCCGATATATATATATATCGTTGCCTCTCGTCGAGTCAATGTAACTAACGCGGGTTCATCGCGCGTTGAATGAAACACAGTTTGTTATTCGAAGTTACTCAATCTCGATTACACCGTGCAGCGAGAGTCTGTTTAATTCATCGTGCATCGAGTGCGAATTCTCGGTATAGAATGCCAGCCAGAATGCCGTTGCGTATGGGACGGTTATTGTAGGAGAAAAATCGCGAAAGAGCCCATGGGATCGAGGGAAGGAGAGAGGCCGCGGTAAATAAGGCAGGCGTTGTAGAAATAATAATTGAAAAAATATTGATATTTGTTGAACCGATACTGTAGGACCATAAAGGGGTAATTTTTCGTTAATAATTTGTTGTAATGTTAATTTTTGTAAAAGAAAAAATTTGTTAAATAAATAATAAATAAATAAATATTTATAAATATATAAAACATTAACAAAATGTATAATTGTCTTTAATTAATTAATCCATTTATTTATTCTCTATTCTAATGATAATAATAATAATAATAATAATAACAATAACAGTTAACTATTAATGACCCTTTTTTGTACAACATTGCACGCAGAAATAAATATTAATTAAAAAAAATGTTCAGTTTTTAGAAAGAGCCAAAAAGAGGACCACAATCTTTCATAGGTTTATTCACCGTACGAGGCATGGGAGCGAAAGAAAACGACATAAAAACGAGGATTGGTAAAGTTGACTCAAGAGTCTTTCGTTCCTCGAGCCGGAGAGTTCCAACGCGCCTCGCGATCCCCACACGGTCCCTCGTTGGCATATACCCGCACCCACGTTCGGGACCCGAGACATGTAAACACCGGGCTCTCACAGCCATTACACGAGAATTCTCGAATATTACGGCGGGAAGCAATATCTCCGATTGGCGATGCTTCCGAGAGTAAATTTTGTAATACCCAAGCAACGGAACATTTGTCATTCCGCCGAGCGCGAAAACTTTACCGAGTTCGTCGTCGACACTTTAGTCCTCAAACTTTCCGTCACGACTCTATCGTACGGTGTGCACGGCGCAATAACAGCGGATAATTTTAATGTCCCCGACGAGAGCATAATGTTTTCCGCTAGTGCGACCCCAATTCGAATAGCACCAAATTTGAAAAAAAATGTTGACAAACATTTTTTCAAATATTTTTCTCAAAAAAATCTATCGAGTGCCAAATTCCTTGACTTTTTTTTTCATTTTTATTTCTCTGCTGTGCTTCATGAAAATAATACACTAGATTCTTTGTTCCAATATGACAATAATGCAGTCGTGAATCTTGAATGTTTTGTATTTCCATCTCCCCCGCCATTGGCGGTGCAAAAGTGAAAGAATAAAGCATACGCGAGAGGCGAGCATAGACGACGATACGGTCTAGTCGCGGAGTCTCTCGCGTCGGCTCGAGGCCCGAGTTCGGTTGTTGACGGAGAGCCTCGTAAAAGCGGCGTAGTCGATCGCGCGGCGAACGTCGTCACACACCGGCGGAGACGTCGGCGTATCCCGGCGTGCCGTAGCCCGCCGAGCCGCGCAGACGCTTTCGCGACTCGATTCGAAAAGGACCACGACAAATGAAAAATAAGTACACGCGCGTCGAACATCGGCGATTGGTTATCGCGTCTGTTTCGTCGAAGCGCCGACGAAAATTGTTGCGTATCGATGTGTATTCGGTGTAGCGCGGTGCAATCCGCGGGCTCTCGATGCCGCGCCGTCGGCGATGCCGGCGCGAGGCGAAACGACGAAGATGACGACGGCGTAGAGAGGAACTCGCGGGGAACGACGGTGGGACATAGCGCCGTATCGGCCGCCTTGGCCGAGCCTCGAGCCGCTCCAAGCGTGCGCGACGACTTTAGTCCATGCCCGCGCGCGTCATTAACCGGCGAGCTTTCATCCCGCTCGTCCTTGAATCCGCTCTCTCTCTCGCAATTCGTTCAATTGTCACGAGATGAGATTGAACTTTGAGGCGCATTAATATTCGCGATTTATCGGTGCGGTTCGGGCGTTTTTGAAGTAAAAACTGAACGATCGACGCTTGCGTGTAACACTGTCGTACTGTCGTGCGGAAACAAAACATAGGAGAGCGAAAAAACATCGCTGAGCGATGTCGCCGCGCGTAGATCAGTGAACGAGACGTTCTCTCGTGGATTATTTGTTATTTTTCCATCGCTGTGAATCGTAACGAATTCGATCGATAACATACTTTTTTCGATATTACGAGTGTGACGGATTCTCGTGAAACTCGATATTGTTCTATCGAGATAGGTGTATGTATACACACGTGCCAAGGCAGCGATCTCGGTAGAGAGCATGCGAAGAGAGCAACAGGCTAGACAACAGAGGCAGTTACGCGAATCGCGCAATTGAAGGTGAGCTTTTATCGCTTTTGCATTATTATTATGATGACAATTGAGTTACACGCCCAAGCATAGCAGTTTTTTTTTGTATTTTCCTCGTTCGACGGCGTGTTCGACGATTTTTATCGCGATGCCATTCGGACGTCGCGATCCACGGACGAAGCGAGTTGTTTTATGAAAGAAAAAAAATTGAACAAAGAGTCATTCTTAGAGTCGCGAAGACTGAAAAAAAAAAAAAAAACAGTTACGAAATGTAAATCCTTGAGACTGAGGCGAGTGGTTGTCGCGAAATACGCGATTTTTTTCTCAATGAAGAGAAAAAGCCGATTGTATTTCTCATCCGCCACGAGCGTGTCTATAACGTGCGAACGGTGTGTAGTTTTCCGTCGAACGGGAACGCAGTCGAGCGGCCGGAAGGAGACTCCCGAAAGTGTCGGGAAGCCTCTCTCGCACCGTTTTACATACCACCCAACCCACCTTCGACTTTGCGATGACGTAAGTCGGAATAAACAGATTCATCACGACATAATCTGCTCGTCGTAGCGGAGGACGAAATAATATCATGACTAACCGGCTAATTGCGACAGGCACAAATAACACGCCGCTCCTTGTGCGAGGAAAAGAGAAATTCGTCGCGAAAAAAATCTACTCAAACGGCGCCGATTCACCGAATTAAGAACACTTCTCGATGGTACGAAAATCTGGGAAAAATCATGCACTTTGAGGTTACTAAAAAGATTCATTTTGCACAATAATAATTTCGAAATGTTATTAACAATTGATAAAAAAAATAGTTCGATGAATTTTCCGGAAAGCCCACTTTTTTTTATGAAAATGATTCGTTCATTTTTCTAAATACGTATGTATCTTTTTTTAATTTTATAATCTATACATGTTTCCATATAAAAAAATTCAAAGTGCATTTGAAAATCTGAAAAGTTAATCCGTATTCGGAAAACTGAACGAATTATTATCATTAAAAAAAAGTTGGATTGCCGGGGAATTTGTCAAACCATTTTTTTTTCATCAATTTGTTAATAACATTTTGGAATTATTATAACAAAAAATTGATATTTCCAGCACCTTTGATATGCATGAGTTTTTTCAGATTTTTCTACCATTGTGAAGTGTCCGCAAATGTCAAGAAAGAATTTCAATTCGTTTTCGTTTAACCAATTGTTAATAGGAATTGCGCAAGATATCCCGCAAACGTCAAAGGTTGCGACACTTTATTTTCAAAAAATCAAACAACATTTTGCTACGCAAAGATGCAAGAAATACTTATCAAAAACCATCGTTTGTCATTAATGCCGATGCGTCGCGATGAAACTCGATTATCGCGAATTGCTCGTTCGCATCGGAGGAAGCTTTCTCCACGACGAATCGATAGTTGCAATTTATGCGTAACGTCAACGAGAACGCGAGCGTGGACTGCGAACAGATTTTCCCTCCCCGTGACAGCGATACGGTCCGGTTGAAAATTTTCTCCTCGCACGTAGTTCGTCGTATCGTAACATCGGTGCATCGACGGCGTTGCATCCGAGTCCGTAATCGCGTGTCCGGCCGATCCTCGGGCGTGTCCGTGAAGATCGCACGTTCCCGCGGAGTCACGTATGTTAATTATAACGCTGTCACGCATGCCGCAGTCGTCCTCGTACGCACACATGTGCAGTTGTGCGTCGACTCCCGCGAATCTACGGAGAGGAAAGGTGAAACGACACAATGATGTTTCGCAATTGTTGTTTTTTTTTTTTTTTCGCTTCGCTAGTTCGCGTTACGGAAAATGCACTTCGTAAAGAATCGTCAGGCTCGATCGACCGCGTTCGCTCGTCTCTCTTCGCTGCGAAGTCGGTCCGGTTCTCGAAGTGAGACCGCGAGAGCCGCGACACAAAAACAACAGCATCATTTCGCTGCGAGAAGTTCGTTGCCACATTGCATAACTGGACGGCGGTCAGCCACGCGGTTAACGCAAATTCTATGCTATAGTGCGCGCGCCGTGTTATGGCCGGTGTATACTTCGCGCGAGAGCCGCGGAAAGAGTTGTGACTATCGCCCGTCGGCGACGGCACCGCAGAGCACGGGACTACTAACAACGAACATTCCCCGCTATTAAACATACTCGCGACTGGTGGTCATCCCGTCCCGACCGCGATATCTTTGCGAGCACAATCGTGCCAAGGTCAATATTTATTATGTGTCGTTTTCTTTTTTTTCGTGTTTTTTTTTTCGTCTTCCCGCAAACGCCGAACGTGCAATTCGCTTCTAACGCTTGTGCGCATTCATCGTTCGTGGATCCGCCTAATTGTCGCTTGAATCCGATCGATCCCGGTGTTACACGAACCATAATAAAGATATCGAATCGAGTGATAATAATAATAATCAGTCTCCGCAACTTGTTTCATACAAAAAATCGAGTTTTGTCAATTTTGCCGATATAAATCTTAATTATTCAGGGAAAATTCTTGAGAAATAAGATTCTGAAAGGGCGAAAAATCGTTTTTTTATCGCTTTTGGAAGATCCGATCCCTCAAATCCACGAATCGCACACCGACGAACTCGTTCGAATAAATTAAGAAACTTTTTCTCAGATCGGGGCACCGATTAAAAGAGATCTTAAACGCTTTTCGTTCCACGAGCTATTCGCAGCTCAATGTCGCGACAGATGACGTCGTTGCGACCCTTCCATTAACCCGAACTTGAACGCTAAATTTGTTACAATAAGTTCGGATTGATCGACGTTAAGATACGAATGCTCGGCTTCGCGTTCTTTTATTTCTTCTTTTCTGCCAATAGATTTCCCCTTATGCAACCCTGTCGGGTTGAGAGACGTATCGTTTTGGTTATTGGAACAAATTGAGATGATACGAGAGAATGGTAGAGGAAGAATCTCGTGGAAACTCTGATGTTCGGGATTATTGATCGTTTGAGAACAATCGATTATTGTCTTCTAACATTTTTGATTCCTGACTCGTATGCGAATTTTTTTTTTCGTATTCTTGGGCAATTTAAAAAAGCATAAAAATCTGAAAATACGTATGTGAATCAAAGATTATGAAAAGATTAATTTTACACAATAATAATTCCATAATGTTATTAACAAATTGATGGAACAAAATTGGTCAACAACTCTCCCGTAAATCCAAATCTTTTTTGAGAAAATGATTTGCTAATTTTTTTTAATACTTACGAATTTATTCAGATTTTTCAATTTACTTTGAATTTTTTTTTATATGAAGACGAACTGTGGAAAATCACAGAGTTTACAGCAATTTTTAAAATCCGAAAAAATTTATACGCATTCAGAAAAATGAGCGGATCATTTTCGTAATAGAAAAATTAGGTTGCCGTGTAATTTGTTAAACAATCAATTATTTTTGTTAATAACATTTTGGAATTATTATTATGCAAAATTTAACTTTTCAGTATTGTTAATATGCATGCATTTTTCTAGATTTTTACACTATCGAAGAGTATTCGCAATTTTTTCTCATTTTTATCGAACTTACGCGAAAGGAACACCGAGCGACGGAACTACCTTAAGAATATCAGCGTGTTTCACAATTCTATTTCAATCGCGTTGCCGTTCGAGTGTTGGCGTAGAAGTATTACCGGGAGACATATAAATGTGTGTTGACTGTGAGCGCGATCACGGCTTATCAGGCCGGCACCTCTATTCGACGTACCAGATACGAGATAGCACTTGAACGCGATAACGCGATACGCAACGATAAGAAAACCACCATTCGCCGTACGGTGGTGATGCACGAGGAAAAATCCCACATGTTACCACGCCGCAATACGGAAGTGACGGTGTTCAATGTAGCACGTATACCCTTTATCGAATCACTCTTGCGTCACATAATCAATCACGATAAACAATCGATTTTTAATACCCAATACGGAGGAAACCAGACATCGCGTGTTGAAGAAGCGCAGGCGCTTCTGTTAATATTTCAATAGTCATTCGGATTACTCAAGAAATAGTCGAGTATTTTACTCTTTCGCTGCAAGAAAGTTTTATCGTGAGTTCCGTGCGATCGATTGCTCGCATCGATTTTTCAATAATGCAAAAGATTCTCCGATCCGATTGTAATAACGAAATTCTAGTTTTCGTATCATTTTTTTTTTTCAAGGTTCTCGGTCGAAAGCAAAAATGGGATTTTTGCTACGAGTGTTAATATTCGCGGCTCGGGAATTTTTTTTCTCACGATTATTACACGATTATAAATAAACATGTACATGGGACATGTTTTTCGTCGATACGGACGGTAGAAACACCTGGACGACACTTCGTACGATGGAGCTAATTCACATTTTTTTCCAACCATAAAAACTGGCAACTTTGGAATTAATTCGAGAACGACTCCTTTTTTTAGTTTCAAACCTTTTTCTGATCGGGGTTATCATCATACGTAATAATCGTCCGGTGACTCGGCGACTTGTCGATCGCAAGGATTTTTTCATTATCAATTAGCAGAGATCGCACGGTTCGCGCGCGTATATTTATGTCTATTTAGTTTTTTGCTTCCTGAAGAAATTTTGCGTTGGTGAATATTTTTTTTTTCGAGATTCTCATGAAAATGTCTTCGGAATAATTCAAAACGTCGAAAAATCGCAAAGTTAAACTATTCTAAACCAATAATCGGTATTGAATTTGGACAACACTTATGCAGAAGTTCAGGGTTCGCACAATTTTGAATTTTTTGAAAAAAAAATCTTTAGGAATAAACAATTATTAGTAGTAGTAAATAAATTCAATAACTAGTATATATTCAATAAATAAGTGAAAATGAATTAATAGATCTTTACGGTAAAAAAACAATTACAGTTACTTTCAAAAAACAAATTCTCCTGAGGAAGCCAAAAAGGATAAATGTACTTTCCTACAAACAGAGCTTGGTAGACGTTGATAAAAGAAAAAGAGGAAGCGATTTGCCAATGTAATTGGCACCATCTTTTCATTTTATTCTACTTTTGCAGATCACGTTTTATGCATCGATCTGTCAAAATTTGTCAAAAAGCGATATTTATCGAATAAAGCGACAACGATTAATATATCGAACATGCGAGTTATTTTAGGGTACTTTTTTCGAAGAGGTAGGCCCTCGCCTCGCGCGTGAGTTTAGAGCTTTTGTTATCGATAACGGTGATCCCGCAATCACTTTTTTTAGAATAGGATAATCTTGCAGTGTTTCGAGAATCGTCTGTCTCGCAATCGAATGTGCGTTATCGATTTTCCACATGACCAAACTCGAACGATAACACTATATCTCGAGAGTTCCGAGTATATGTTATAAACGAAACTGCCGATTGCTCGGTTCGATGCGGCGAAAGAGATACATTTATCAACTTATTCCGATGAATTTCTCGAATTACAAGTAACTTCTTTTTGTTTACGCGTTAGTTTCGAGACGTCCGAAAAAGAAACACCGAACCGGAAGAATAACTGTTAATTGCTTCCGGCGATGACTCGTGAAAGATTATAACAAGGACTCACCGAGAGCAGGATTTATTTATAGTCAACAAACGTAGAGTCGAATATGGCGAAATAGGTGTTTAGTCAATTTCAACGAATATTAGTCGAGTCAAATAAGATTTGTTAACTATTAAGAAATGTTGTTGTGATTCCTTTTCGCCCAATTTTGTATTAATTGTGTCAACTAATATTTGTTAACATTCGCATCATTTGTTAATCAAACATTTTTGCATTTTTTCCTTATTTTATTTATTTTGCCATACCCAACTGCAAGTTCGTGAACTATAAATAGATCCTTTTCTTGGTGCCCAGAAACGAGCTTGTTTTTCTCGCGGTAGTGAAAAGAAGTTATGAAACTTCGTTGCCCGGTTAGTCATAAAACGATATGAAGTTTTATCGCGTCGCCGATTATCCTGCGTGGGATCTCGACGGTATCGCGCAAAATCGATTGTTAAGCCAGTTGACTCATCTCGAACGCAATCTGGCTAAGTTCTATGCATTCAGCGATTATCGCGAATTGCAGTTTCACGAAATGAAATCGATATCGCGACGTTGATATATGTTGAGTGATAAACAATACGAAATGTACAATCGGAAAAGGATTTATTTGCAGTTACCACGCGTATAGTTGGGTATGGCGAAACAAATGTTTAGTTAATGTTAACAAATATCAGTTGAACCAAGTAACATTTTATTGGACCGAAGCAATACTAACAACATTTTTTTATAGTTGACAAATCTTATTCGTTTCAACTAATATTGGTTAACATTAACCAAACATTTATTTCGCCATATTCAAGTAGAGTTCAAGCCCGCTATTCTTAACTCAACGGGACCGGACCCATTCGCTATATTAGATTTCTCCCACAGTTCCAACTCTTGATCAGTTGCTACAGCTCCAACGAGTTAAAATAAGCGGGCCGGTTAAGTTAAGTGGAGTTAGGGAAAAGAGGTCTTTCACAAAAAAAATCGTCTTAGCGCTTGAATATGCATGTATGTTAAAATTAGTGTCTCGAATTTATCATACCAGTTTCGAGGATATTGTGAGCGACAAAAAAAAAAGCGCAAACCCCCCCGGGAATGCTCGGATAATACGGTAATGGAAATGTATATAAAGGCGAGGGTAAGTCGATCGGTGAATCGGTTGAGTGCGGAAGTATCGACGTCGTTGAGCCAATGGTAAATTGATTATCGTCGGGCAAATGGACGTGTGCGAGCGAGCCGCTACGGTAGAAGCGCCGCGGGAGGTTGTCGTATCCAAGCCCACCCTTTGTAATGCATCAGCGGCGAGCGTCGAGGCGCCACGGGGCTCGTTCGGGCTCGCTTGGAAATCCATTATAAGCGGAGAAAGCGAGAGAATTAACCAGGATTAAAGGATAGAACGACGGGAAGGAGTGTAAGCGATAAAACGCCCGCGACGCTTCGTCGGATTATTACGTTGCCTCGGTGTTGGCTTCGTCGTTGCTGATGACGATACAGCGCCGGCGAATGGGTGATGGCCGCGAATAACCCGTGGCTACCATCCCCGTGACCGAGATCCACGCGATCGTCCAGCGCAACGACCGTGCCCCGACGTTCCGACCCTTGTTTACTCGCTCGCCGATGTCCGACGGTCACATTCAAACGAATACGAACAACCCTTCCGACCCTCGACCCCGGACTCGTCCTCGGAATACCCTTGTAAAATTTAACAATCGCTTATTTTGTTCTTCATTTTTTATATCCACGATCGAAGTCACTTTTCATCGGCTCGATCGCGTTTCCGATAGAAATACTTGTTTAAGCGATTTCATTTATTTTTTTATCCATTTTTAATATCCGCGATCGACGTCTCTTTTCATCGTCTCGATCGCGTTTTCGATAGAAATACTTGTTTAACCGATTTCATTAATTTTTTTATCCATTTTTAATATCCGCGATCGACGTCTCTTTTCATCGTCTCGATCGCGTTTTCGATAGAAATACTTGTTTAACCGATTTCATTAATTTTTTTATCCATTTTTAATATCCGCTATCGACATCCCTTTTCACCGCCTCGATCGCGTTTTCGATAGAAATACTTGTTGAAGCGATTTCATTGATTTTTTTCAGATACATTTTTTTTGTAAGATATTGAAAAAGTTATGAAATTTCAATTTTATTTGCAATTAATTTTTTTTTTTTATGGTAAAAAAATATTCGTATTTTATTCGGAGTCGCACATTCAGATAAGTAGCACTGTAGCTATGCACCCTCCGTAAGGTAATTTGGAGCTAGAATGAGGTCAATACGAAAATAATCGTAGATTCCATCGGCAGAGAAACATGTCCGAGCCCGGGACATTCGTTTTTTCGTTAATATTCATGTAGGAAAAAAATATTTGTGAGCGATAAACCCACAAAAAAACAAGAAAACGAGACAAACAAAATTACTACGGAAAGATTACCGTGGCGAGAATAATGATTCGAAGGAAAAAAAATGGTCGAAAAAAAATGGAACCGCGATAAAAATACACGTATTAAAATATTTCTCAAATACAGATATATTTATCTATTTTGTTTGTTTATTTAACGCATTGCTCCGTTTATAAAATATTGATAATTAATAACAATATTATTTATATTTTTTCGGGATTTTTTTTTTCAACTGTAATCCCGAAAGATATTTATTTCTCGGGATTATTTTTTCCGGCGACCGTGACGTTGTTATGCACCAACTAAAAGAAAAATATTGTCATATATGCTGATCTAAATTGGTCTCGCGACAATTAATGAAGGTGTAGGTTTTTTTAAACACATAATTAATGCAAATGTGAGCCTCACGATGTTATCCTCTACATTAGCGCTCGCGGGATGTGACGCCGTAACGTTTGCCACTCCTTGTCTGGTGTCGGTGTTTCTCGCATTACGTCACGCGAATATTACGATCGAACCGAGTACCCGAATACCTATAGATTGCGGTATTTTCGCATCGATGAATCGCATCGAGAAACACGAAACTGACCCGCGTCTTGTTACCGGTTTGTTTGCGCTCGTTGAGTCCATCGACCGACACATTCGAGCGCTACTTTGGACACGAATGCACCTCAGAATCTCGTTTCATTGAGTGGAACAAACAAATAATGACCATTCTTCTCGGTACGCCTCCTATACAAGTAAATCACGAATGATCGATACAATTAAAAATTCTTTCTGAAACAATACTGAAATTCTTCCACCCCGCTGTATTCCGTACGCGGAAAATAAAAATGGTGCAAACTGAATTTGCGCAACGCTTCCTCATTTTCTTTTTAGCATCGTTTACGAAGCTCCGAAGTACGAGAAAGTTGTTTTAGGTGGTACATACTAGCGTACAGTCTGTACAGCACAGTCTGACTTTGATGTATGGACACATTTTTGGCGAAACATGGCGAAAATCGAAAGCTATCGTGCAATTAGAGATTTTCATTAAAAAAAAAAATTTATGAGTTTTCATAAGAAATGCATAAAATTTGACCGGTTCCACCGATTCACGTCAAATTCAATACCGATCATCGGATGCTGATACTCCATGGGCGTAGACATTTTTTGCACGACATCTGAAAAGTTTCATGACCTTGAAGATATCTGCATCCGACAAAGTTGAATCTTTGACCCCTCATAGCTGCCGTAAATTTCTACGTAGAAACTTTTTTCAAAATGCATTTTTTTCGTTTTTCAATTCTCTCGGTGCGTATATATTTTTTTGGTTTTTTTTTAAGCCTTCCGTAAAAAAAATTTAAATGCGCACAGAGAGATTTTCAAAACGAAGAATATGCATTTTGAAAAAAGTCTCTACGTAAAAATTTACGGCAGTTATGAGGGGTCAAAGATTTAACTTTGTCGGAGGCAGATATCTTCAAGGTCATAAAATTTCAAAAGTTATCGTGAACGATTTTAACGAAACTTGTAGCAAACATTAAGAATTCACGCCTTAAGATACCCTGTGGATTACAGCTTGATAACTAAAGATGTTTTCGAGTTATACAAGTTAAAGTTCTTTGACTACGTTACACAAAAAAATATGATTTTCCAACGTTTTCGAATAATCTGAACACGTTTTTATTAAGATTTCAATGTTTTTTCTCATCAAAACAGAACTGCCTCCAGGAGGAAGGAAAAAGTGAATTGACCGAACTAACAATTGTATTTTTTATTACAGAAAAAGCGACCGAAGCGAACCCACCGACAATCAGCGAGATCAGCTGCGAACTTCGTCGGATTTGTGCGTTTTCTGAGTAGAATCGCCGAGCGCATTATTCGTGATTGCACTTTCCTTTCTCTCTACCGAGAATAATATCGCGGGATTGAGACATGGCGCCGGACAAGGAGAGAATCCCACCGCCGATGTGCACGGGAGAAATGGAAATGAACGGCACTTTGAGGTCGCCGGTCATCGGCGATTTCGCCGATTCCGAATTGACCAAGAGAAACGGAAGCTCGCGAAACGAAAGTGTCGAGACGCCCGAGGACGTTGCGAAAAATGTCGTTTACGTTCCCAGGATAAAATGGCCCGATCTCATTGTACAGGTTTTCATTCACGCGGGATGCCTGTACGGATTCTCGCTGCTCTTCACTCACGCCAAATTAATCACGTCGCTTTGGGGTACGTAGAAAATACATTTTTTTCGAAGGACGGACAGGCGAGGAGGACGCACGAAAAAGTGGCTCGCAGCTACGATTTTTTTCTCGAAAGTACGTTCTAATAACTTGTAGTACTTTGCGTTCATTTCGCATAAGTTCGAGAAAAATGAGAAAACATTGCAAATACTTCTCGATGGTATAAAAATCTGAAAAAATGCATGCATATCGGAGGTACTGAAAAGATTAATGTTGCATATCAATAATTCCAAATAATTCAATTTTCCTGAATACGTATGAATATTTTAGATTTTTCAATTTGCTTTGAATTTTGTTTCGTCACACATTTTTTCAAAATCTGAATAAATCCATTCGTATTCAGAAAAATAAACAAATCGTTTTTTCTTTGAAGTTGGTTTTCCGGAACAATTGATAACCAATTTTTTTTTTTTCGTCGATTTGTTAATAACATTTTGGATTTATTATTCTGTAAAATTACTGTTTTCAATACCTTTCATATGCATGCATTTTTTCAGATTTTATACCATTTTAATAATGATAATAGTAATAAATTCGTACGAACGAATCGGAGACGGAACCCTACGAGTGACGTTGACCGTCGACACTTCGAGGTTGCATGTAAATATCGCTGAATAAATTCGAAAATCGAAACGGTCAACGTCGAGCTTCGAGTGCCGGTGATAGTTGGGTGTGCTTACAATCGTACTCGATGCGTCAGCCCACACGTCGTATTCGTTGATAAGATTATAAGTTCAGAAGTATGAAGTCACGAGAACATTTGACGAGAAAATGTAATCGTGTTTCTACGCGCGCGACAACTATCGCCGAGACAAATGTTTCCATGGTGTTCCGGCGTCGTGCGATGAACCAAACGAGATAAGAGAATTTCGACGATCGATATCCATCGTTACGCGAGTCACAGATTCGTCGGTTACTATCGATTTTTCGTTGGAATTATAACGCTCGACCGGTGAACATGTGTAGGCTGATAAAAATCACGAGTCGCGGGAAAACTCGATGAGTCGCTACAACCGATAACGACTCGGTAAGAAACGATTTTTTCTTTCTCTTCTTCGGATGGACAATCCAACGATTATTTTGTCCGTCTCGTCTTTTTTCCGGGAATAATTGACTATTATTTCGTACCTCGCGTTTTTTTTTCGTCAATCTTTGAGCGACGATTTGAACACGAGGGAAATGACGGCGACGCCGACGCCGACACGAATAGAGCATCTAATATTGCCAGCGCACGTATTAATATCCGTGACACGTATCGCACACGCTGGACTTTTTCCGGCATTCGTTCGCCTCTACGCGCAGCGAAAACGATTTTTCGACCCCGCCACTCGAAATGTATCCGCGAAAACGTGTCAAAGATTCGACGAAATTGTATCGTTTCACGAGCTTCGTTGGACACGTCTCTAATTAGCACTTTGTGACTTTCAATTCTCGCACGCGTGGCGTAAAAAAAACAGATTGCACAATGCCGATGATGCACGACATACCCTTATCGACAGTGACAATTTTTACACGTTGAACAACTAATAAAATAAAATTAGCGAGACGAAAAAAACCTTTAAAAAATGTTCTCACTTGTATTGGAATCAAGTGAAAAACGTCCGAGCGAAAAATTTCGGACTCTATAATGAACAAATCTTTCGGCTGTAACCAGCAAAAAATTGTTTGTTTTTTCATTCTTGTTTCGACGATACAATTAATTTTTATCACTGTTATTCTAGTCAAACGCTTGTTTAATTTTCGTGACAAAAAAAATTTTCGTACGAACATTCAACTGATTTTAGATCTTTTCAATGTAATAAAAGTCAATGATCATTCGTTGTCGAATGCTTGTGTAAAATCGTGGCGTGGAAAAGAAATGCTCATTTCTGTGAAACGCTTTTCCCGGCTTTTTGCCTCAGCGGTCAGTGCGCAACTTAAAAGATGGAGGGACGATAAAAAGTGTTACAATGTACGATCGATGAACACTCTGATGAAAATATTTCTCCGACAACTCGTCGGAAAACCTCTAATCGGAACGTTTTGGTAATTTTCGGAGATTTTCCGACACTTTGCTCAGAGTTTCTCTGCTAGTCGATAAGCTTTGCCATTTTCTCTGAGGAAGCTGCACCGAACACAATTCGGCATAAAAATTCGGAGTATATACCGAAAAATTCTGGAAAACTCGGATTTCTTCTGATAAAGTACTGTAACGAATATGCAGTTGACTATTCGTTGAGACACACGATATTAGTGAGGATTGACAATAGACGAACGTACGGACGATCGATAGGATATCGATCGTCATGACAAAAAGTCTTGATCGGACTATCAAAGCGAACACACGTGACAGATCGCGAATAAGATAACTAAAGAACATTATAACTAATAATATCCGCCCCACAACCGAATATACCGCGTTGTTATTCCGCTCGGTCGTTACAGTACGTTATGAGAAAATATGAATTTTTCCTAAGATTTTCCTGATAGCCCCGAAAATCTCTGATGCATTTTCCGAAAAAACATTTTGCAATTATTACTAATATGCACAAACATGTTGCTAGTACTACTCTAAATCAAAATGTTTCATATTCTCCGAAAAGTGCGAAAACTATGAGAAATCCAACGTATTTTTTAGAGAATTTTTTCAACCCCAATTTCGACCAATAAGCGCGCGGTATTTGACATCCCGTGGTACAACTGGGTCGAAATTATATCGATAATTTTTCGGAAGTTTCCCGGCTAGGTTGCTAGGCGATAAACAATAATTTTTCTGTCACTTGTAACCCACGCGAATGTTTAAAACGTCAAATTACTATTCACGACCATCGATATGAGTGAGAAAAGGAAGCGATTCGGTGATGAATCTCTTAAGGATATCTCTAAAAATGAAATCTGTCCACGAAAATGTTAAACCCCACAATCTTATTGGTCGAAATTGAGGTTAAAAAAAATAATCAGCCGAAAACCGCGCGCTGCGCGCTTGGGATTTTTTTAAGCAAAATTATGTCAATTGTCGCTACGCAACGAAACAATCGGGAAATACCCGATAATTTTCAAGGTCTCGGGGTATTAAAACCGAGAAGAATTCCGAGACATCCAGAGAAATTTTCAGATTATTCAAAGAATCATTTCCACCGAGGAATTCGGTGCAATCAGCGAAGAATCGTAGCCTCTTTCGATTACTCGATACACAACATCGATCCCGAGTTCGTGCGATTGAGTCAACGAGCATTCATCAGAGTATTTATTCGTTTCGTCGGTACACAATGTCCGTCGAGGAAAAAAATCGTCGCGCGGAGCGCCGTTTCTGCTGTAATAAAAGTTTATGCGACATCACGAAGGACGAGGAGACGCAACGCGACCGAAGCCTCGGGGCTCTATTTTTCTTCGCTCATTTTTTTTTCCCGTCTCCATTCCTTCTTGCGGGCAAGAAGTGGAACGCCTGGTCATAGGGCGCCGAGACGCCAGGCGCCGCGACGCGAATAAATATCAAACCCTTCCCACTCGCTCGTCGGCGAGGGTTATTCCCAAATACGCACGAATACTTCGGGGAACAATAAAACATAGGTCAACGAGATGTAGGACGATGAATGCTCGGCGAGCGATTTTTTTTTTCTTTTTTTTTTTTTTTCTTATCAAAAGTCCAATCGCTCGTTCGACCTTGATTCGAAGGGCGTAACTGTGACCGGCCGCTGAGGTCGCTCGGCAGAAACCGCCTCGAACCTTGACTCATTTCACGTGTATTTCACTTGCGATTAATCGTGCAGCGTTTCATCAAAATTTGATAGCGCAATCGATAGCGAACACGAAGCTCGTTCCGCGCTCGTTGTCGATCATAAAAATAATTTGCACTAAAAAAAAGACACGAAATAGACTTACGAGATACGCGAACTATGACAAAATAAATACAGGAAATCGCGATCTGCACATTGCAGAAGCTTCCATTTCGTTTAAACGCAACGCACGGCCCTCGAGGCTTTTACATTGAATTCCTCGAGTTTGATTCAATGAACGATCGTCACGAATATCTCGATGCGATACTCCGAACGAGTCGTTGGACAGAAAGAAATTTCTTTCTCGCTGATAACTTATCGTGCAACACACGCGGGATAAAAACGTTCCCGGCATTATTGACACAAAGCGACAACGTTCTTTTTATCCATTCAAGATCATTTCTAAAAAATCCTTCTATTATTGAACTTTTTTTTAAATGAATAAATTACGACTTAATTTTTGTTTCATTTGATGAATAATTGAATTATTATAAATTCAAAGTAACATAAGTTATTGGAATTATTTAAGTTATGCTTTGATTATTATATAAAATAAATCATTGTTATTATTATGATTTGATCAATGTTGCGTCAATTGGTAACGAAAATATTAATTCGACGCAATAATAATTTCAAAATATTATTAACAAATTGATTTTAAAAAATGATGTTTTTCCTAAATACGGATGACTAGTATACCAATGTCAGTCCTAGCTCAAAAATATTGCGGCCAAAAAAAAAATCCGAGATCGCGAGACACGTGAAGACATTCGGTAAAAAACAATGCGGTTGTGCCACCGAGCGGAGTAGACGCAAACTCTTATCTATGGTAACATTTTTAGTCAGTGGCACTATCTAGCGAAGTGAATCTCAACTTCAGAGCAAAGACTACCTTAAGGGGATCTGGCACGGCCATAAAAGATGCTCCGATAGTAATAACTCGCTTTCCCTATATTCGCCGGAATGGTTTTTTCGACTTCCAAAAGCAAATTCGATTTTCATACGTCTATGAAGAAACTATAAAAACGTAACTTGCTTTTAATAGTCGGAGCAAATGCGTTACGCTTTGTTTCTCTAGAAGCATAATTTCAAAAGACAACGTTTCTTTCGATTCATTAAGAAGCTTTGTTTTGGTGGAAACATTTTTTTTCGAGATTTCCGTATAAACGTTCAGGATGTGCTAAAATATCGAAAAATCTCATTTAGGAAATACGTCTGTCTATAAGTGAATGTGTATGTGCACAATTTTATCTCATGACTTTAGAACGGTTTGGGATATCAAACGGAAATTTATACCACATATTAAAGAGGCAAGTCCTCTTCTTTGGTTAAATTTTTATCAAAATCCATGCAGTCATTCAGTTTTTACCGGATTTTGATTTTTTTTTCAAAAATAGCTGGACGCGGTGTAACGACTACATTTTTAGAGGAATCGGGACAAAATTTCGTATAAAGTTAGACTATCATGAACCAATGATCGGTTTCAAATTTTATCGAAATCGATGCAGATGTTCAGATTTTGTGCGTTCTTCAATTTCCCGAAAATTTCAGATGGGCTCCAACGTTTACACTTTTTGAGATATCGGGCTGAACTTTGGTTCAAGCAAAGGTTTTTATTATGCAAGTCTTAGGATTGAATCTGGTGCAAATCCGCTAAGTAGTTCAAACTTAATAGCAATTAAAATTTTGTGCACACGATATTTACCAATGAACTACCATCAGACGAGGTTTGGGATTGAATTTAGCGTACATTCACTCATAATTTCGAACTTGTATCAAAGCTTCTTGAGGAAGCGAAAAGCGATAAATGTACCTTCCTACAAACAAACCTAGGTAGGTTGTGATAAAAAAAAGAGAGGAAAGAATATGCCAACTACGCTGGCATTATTTTTATTGTTTGCTAATAACTGATTTTTATTTTATATCATTCAGCATTCTTGACGATCTACACGACGGGTTTCGGCATCACCGCCGGCGCTCACAGATTATGGTCTCACCGGGCATATAAAGCGAAATGGCCGCTGCGATTGCTTCTCGTTCTTCTGTTCACCGTAACGGGCCAGGTATGATTTTTTTTTCGCACAAATTGAATCAACAGCGTGTTGCATTGATTAACGAAGTAATTTTGCGATCTTTTTTTTTTTCTTCAACAGAGGCACGTGTACGCGTGGGCACTCGACCATCGAGTTCACCACAAGTACAGCGAGACCGACGCTGATCCTCACAACGCGAAGAGAGGCTTCTTCTTCGCTCACGTTGGCTGGCTCTTCACGACTCCTCATCCGGAAGTTGTGGCCAAGAGAGCGGCGGTCGACATGAGCGACCTCGAAGACGATCCGATCGTCATGTGGCAGAAGAGGTACCTTCAGCTCATAAAATCTAACATGAATAATCTTCTTTGGAACGTTTCATGTTTTTTTAACGTTCCCAACGATGAACAACTGCACTTCAAATCTTTTTTTTCGACAATGCAGGTACTACGTTCCACTTTTTGCGCTGCTCGCTATCGGTTTGCCCGTATGGGTGCCGTGGTACTTCTGGAACGAGTCTCTGTGGGTCTCCTTCTGGGTCAACTTCAATTTCCGATTCTGCGTCACACTCAACATCGCCTTCTTCGTCAACAGCGTCGCGCACATGTGGGGTCAAAAACCGTACGACAAGTGAGTTAACGCAAAATTTAAATCCCATGAGAATTTTTTTTTTACATATAACATTGCACTTTTTTTTAACATTGCTCGAAAATTTCTTTAATTGTAGATTCATTCGATTTTCGCCAAAATTTGAGTGGCGCGTCTATCCCATTTCGAACGCCTTTGAATGGCATTTATTACAGTTTTTGGTTACCGACTGAGTCGTTTCACCTGTCCTTAAAAATATATTATTCGAAGATAATTTGAACTACGCCGATCGAATAAAATTTAACGCGATGTATCGATCTACTTTGCAGGCACATTTCGCCGGTGGAAAACGTGATTGTCTCGATAGCCGCGCTGGGCGAGGGCTGGCACAATTATCATCACGTATTCCCGTGGGACTACAAGACCGGAGAGCTCGGCAATTACTCGTTCAACATAACGACCGGCTTCATCGACGGCTTTGCTCGGCTCGGCTGGGCTTACGACCGAAAGTACGTTTCGCCGGAAATGGTCAGACGTCGGGCCAGTCGTTCGGGCGACGGTAGTCACGTTTGGGGCTACGGCGATCGGGATATTCCGAAAGAAGATCGCGAAGAGTTGGATCGGATGCAGGACAAGAAATGTCTCTAAGAACCAGCAGAGATATTGTCGCGGAGAAAACGAGAATCCAAAAAAAAAAAAAAAAAATACGAAGTAAAAGCGACGAACCTATCTTTCTAGTAGTATTTAAGCGCCACTTCAACATTCGCGTACTTAATTCGTCGTTCGGGTGCGAAAATATTGTCGCCGTTTCATTGAATTTTTTTAACTTCGATCGAGAAGTCACGTATCGACGACGATCGATGCGACGTCACTCGGAGATCGCGAGCGATCCGCGTGAAAAGTAGTTTTCCCAATCGCTTCGTCATTGCTCTTTAGATTTGTCATATTGTTCGAGTATTATTCGACGTGGGTCGATAATGCGTATCTCGTCGTCACGAGGACGAAGGAGAAATTGAATTTCATCAAGATTCGTCGGACGCGAGTGACGTCCTCGTTAAGGGCGATAAAAAATACAAACAAACGAATCACCAAGATTATTTCTGTTTTATGCGCGTTGAATTGAAAATGAAATCATCATTTTTTTCTTTTTCTTTCTCCACATTGAAATTGCCGATTCTCTTTTTTTGCAAGTAGAAGTAGAACGAAAGCACCACTTAACGTTAAGAGCTCTCGAGAGTGACAAATTGTCGATCGAAAACGCTGGAAAAATTCTCTCGAAGTTCGAACGACAAATGTCGCGTGCGTGGAACTTGTGAGAAGATTTTTGAAAAATGCTTTTTGACGGGAACCACGTCGTAAAATCAAAGGCGCGTGGCCCGATTATTCGTAAAGCTTGTGTGAGCGCTCGGCGTCGTCGAGAAGCATGAAAAAATGTAATGCGCAACGATCGCCCGTCTCTTCCTCATTCGATGTAATAATCCTGTGATCGTGTATGTGTGCGAAGCGTGATTGCAAGATCGGTCCAGAGATATCGCAAAAAAAAACAATATTTTGCTACGCACTCAAAACCGTTCGATCGTCCAGGCCGTGGCCGTTTATTCGTCAGAACGAAGGTAACTTTGCGCACAAATCGTACACAACTTTGTCGTGCAAAATCGATGATGTATCAACGCGTTGGCGCGTATTCCTCGCGATACCGGTGCTTTTCGAATCCGAATCTTATTATGTCAAAAGTTTTGTAAATAGGGACGAGAGAGTGCCAGTGCGTATTAAGAACGACGAGATGAACGATTGAGTCAGAAAGGATAATAGTTTGATGGAAGCGAAAGAAATAAATATATTAATATATATACACATATATATATATATATAAAGCGAATTATATGTAAGCGGAAGTTATAGGTGTTACGATTTTCTTAAGAACAAAGCGAAAAATGGAAGAAACTAATGATTTTATTTCCGATAACGTTGTTAGTTTCCTCTCTCGTTATTTTTTTTTTAAACGAAAAATATGCCCGCGATAGCGCGTCGCGGTTTATATATTTATACGGTTTTTCGACGCATCACTTTACCAAACGTAATTGTAAGCTAATGCTTCGCGAACAACTCTATGATTCGTCGGTGTCGTTCGTCGTTCTATCCAATTGCCGAATTGTCGATTGATCGATCATCGTTAACGAAGAGAATAATGATGCGCGTAGTGGAGGGGCCGATTGTCGATCGGATTATCGATTCGTTAACCTGCAAGCGTAGTTACTGAAGCTACCTCAGTTTTTTACTATCGGTCAGTTGTATATCCTTTAACTATTTGAAAAGGGCGCACCGCTGCATTCGCAGCCAAAAGTGAGACTCGGAGTGAACCTCGAAGAGCTCAGAAAGGATTTTCGAAAATCTCTTCTTCGTAGAAAATTTTCTTTGAGTTTCGGCTATATCTCCGAGCGATGAACCGAAAATTTCGTGACTTTAATGAGCAGTGTGGAAATTCAATTCAATTGCTCGGAAAAAATGTTGGTTTACCGAAAGACTGACAACTTTATGTATTTTGCAAGTTTGTCCATAACTTCTTGAAATTATTATTCAGATTAATCTTCCCAAAACCTTCGGAATGGTTGATTTTTTTGTCATTGGCAAATGTTTGAAAAATGGCTCGCAAACTCACTTTTGGCTAGAACCGTAGCGGTTCACACTTCTCAAGGTAGTTCATGCGTAAGATGTTCATTTCGCATAAGTTTAAGAAAATTGAGAGGAAATTGCAAACACTTCTCGATGGTATGAAAATCTGAAAAAATCCATACCCATTGAAGGTACAGAAAAGATTAATTTTGCATAATAACAATTGCAAAAAGTTATTAACAAATTGATGAAAAAAAACTTGTTAAATGAATTAACGGTAACTCAACTTTTTTTTTTTATGACAATGATTCGTCCATTTTTCAGAAAACGTATGCATTTTTTCAGATTTTTATTTTGATTTTGATTTTTGCCCATTTTTCCATGTAAAAAAGAAGAAAATTCAAAATAAAGATGAAAATCTGAAAAAATTCACATCTTTTTCGAAAAATGAACGAATCATTTTTATTTAAAAACAAAGTTGAGTTACCGTTAATTTGTTTAACAAGTTTATTTTTCATCAATTTGTTTATAACTTTTTGCAATTGTTATTATGCAAAATTACCCTTTTTAGTACCTTCAATGGGTATGAATTGTTTCAGATTTTTATACCATCGAGAAGTGTTTGCAATTCACTCTCAGTTCCCTCGAACTTATGCGAAATGAACATCTTACGCATGAACTACCTTAACGCGTTCATTTAACTAATCAGCGCAATCTTTTCTCTCGGCATTCACGTTTTTTGGCATTTTTTTTCTCAAAGTTTTTTCATTTTCGTTGTAACTCAATCGGGTCGATCGCCCGATTGAGCGTGATATTCCGGTCATTGAGTTACATACGCAAAAACAATCGAGACATTTTTTTTATTAATCCCAATCTTCATAAAGATTTTATTGCGAGCATTTCTTTGAATGTTCGCTCGCGTTGCCCAGTGAAAGAAATTGTCTTTATACATCGACTTCCTGAAAGCGGAAGGACGTCCCGCATAGTTTGGCTCGTTAAATTATGTTAACAGCCATTATGCGTCGTATACATAATTAAATGTTACCGTATAAAATTATCAAAGACTGGTTTTTTCGATGTTACGCCAGGCCTATCCGCTGACCTCAGGTACCATTTTTTTTTTTTTCAAGCATGCTTGAATTAAGATTCTTTTTCATGATTTCACGAAATACCATTGCGAGCCAGTTTTGTATTATTGTCGATGTTATGATTATTATTATTATCGACTTTATTGTACTACGACCTAACAGTATTGACGCTGCATTAATGTTATCGGTTATTCCCCACTCTCACCATTATTTACCTTCGATAAATAAAGTGGATACATAATTAATCGACGATGATAATACGCAATGAATATTCTCATTCGAAATGCATCCTTTTAGATTTTAGTCGACAAGTGCACAGAATTTACTTGGAAATCGCAAACAAATATTTAAAAAAAAAATCTGAACGTTTCCTGTAGTTTCGTCGTCGCGAAGAAATTAAGGACGAATTTGCCTTGTAATTTTCATTTCTTCGTTCGTCAATTACAGGTAAAAAAGGCCTCGAAGAAATGTACTACCGAGGCTCGTAATTTTGTACGCGAGCGAACCAAAGGGAGGAAATGACGAACAAGAAATTCGACTCGTGGTTAATTAATTCTTCGATGGGGTCGCTCGGGATCAAGTTAAAACGTTATCAACGAAGTTTGTCGTAGTCTCTGCCAGACCGTTCATCGATGCGACTCGTTCTCTCGGCCGTATTAGGTAAGTTTTGAGCAACGAATAAACGATAAAAACTAATAAACGATGTATCGACAAATGTCGTGCGAATTGGGTTCTTTAAAATTACGGTACTGATTCTCTTTGTGTGAGATCTGTCTGAGTGTCGGTACTGATTGTCTTGTGTGTTTTTTTTCGTTCCCGTCCAGAAGATTGCAAGAAAGGTTCTTTCGCCGGATAATATCGTTGTTGGCCATGGTCGAGATAACGGAAAAAACGGAACCGGAAGGAACGAGAGGAGAGCTCAACTGGCTCGCCGTACTTTGGTACATTCATCTTCACGCTCTCGGTCTTTACGGCATCTTCGTCCTCTTCACCCAAGCCAAATGGTTCACCGTCTTTTTCCGTAAGCGAAAATCGTAATTGCCTTGACGCAAATGGAACGTTTCTTAAAAAAAAAAATATTCGTTTGTTTTAAGAATATGATTCGTCTGAATGGAAATAAATATTTACTCTCAGTGTGCTTTTGAATTGGCAGTTCAAAAAATGTCGAAAATTTGTTGTTCACACCTGTTCCGGAAAAGGTTTTTTTTTTCAATTTTCTGACGAAAAGTCTCTACTTTTATATTTTCGTTAACTTTACAGCATATTTTTCCGTTATTTTATCAAGATTTTTCTGAACTTTTTTTTTCTAGAACAAAAACCTTAATTCATTAAAATGAAATCTTTTTTTCATAAAAAGTTTTCTGCAGTTGAAAATTGCGTATTTGTTTCGTAATACACTAATACACTAATTGTCAATATTTGGATTTCAGTCGTTACAATGGTATTTATCGCTTATCTGGGCATTACTCTCGGTGCCCATCGATACTGGGCCCATCGGACCTTTCAGGCCCAGGGACATCTAAGATTTTTCCTGATGTTGGCTCAAACAGTCGCCGGTGTGGTGAGTTCCAATGAAATACTCATCGGTGTTAGACTAAATGAATTAACAAAATTTGCAAACAGACGAAAAAAGTGGCTCCAAATCAAGATTTTTCATCTCCACAACTGATGATATGGAAGTATCTAATTTTTTTATTCGAGATACATACAAATAACTCGCTGAATAATTTCTTAATAAAAATTGGTTCTCCGGAAGCGCCGTTATCGAGAACGGAATAAGATTTTTTCTTTCACGACATGACAACAGTTGAACGTTACAGTTCGGTTTTTACTCAAATTTTTCACCCATTTACTATAATAATGATAATTATTATTTTCGTTGTTATCATAATAATAATATTAATCATAATTATTGTTATTATTTACAGAAGGAAACTATAAATCTTTATTTATCTATTCGATTTTTGTTAAGTAGTGATCAAAACAATTACGAGAATATGTCTGATTAGTTACCTGGTTTTAAATGGTTTTTTTTAAATACACAGACCATAATCGTAATGATTATTTCAGGGTCCGATCTACGACTGGGTATTGGCTCACAGAATTCATCACGAGTATTACGGCACCGACAAGGATCCCTACAATCACAACAAAGGATTCCTCGTTAGTCATGTGTTCGCGAATTTCATGAAGCCGCACCCGGAGCACGAAAAGATCGTCCAGTCGATCGACATGCGCGACATGGAGTTGGACGGTTACGTCTCCTTTCAACGAATGTAATAATCGCCTAATATCGGACAACAACGGAATTCTATTTCGTCTACTCGGCGGATATAAAAAACGATTTTTTCGTATTCTCTTCTCAGATTCTACTGGCCTCTCTTCATCATCGTCGGTCTGTTACTGCCGATCAACGCGCCAGCCGAATACTGGGGCGAATCGTTGATGACGTCGCTCTACACTCTCGGATTTCTCCGTCTCGTGATCACCGTCAATCTCGCTTGGCTCATCAACAGCTCGATGCTCGTGTGGGGACTCAAACCCGGCGACAAGTTAATACCTATTTTCGATACTTGCAGCTTGCTCTTCAGGCTCTTCTTCCGCATGCCCAAAAGCCACGGCACAGTTATGATCGATAATCAGGGCCTTCATACCTTGTGATGATCAAGGCATTATCTCTGTAAAAAGAAAAAAGATAGCTCAATTACGCGCTCAATTACGCGCTCCAATAAATTGGTGAATCGTTGCACTCGACTCGTATTAATCTCGTAGCTTCTTCTGTTTCCTAAAACAAACAAAAAAGTAGTCGGTACATTTAAGTATATTCATGAAAATGGCAACATCTTCAGTCGTTTTCTCATTCATTCATTTCTCTAGAGCCGTAAAGTTTTTTGAAGTTACATGATTTGGAAAAAAAAAAATTTCCTCGGAAGGGTCACAAGGTTTTTTCAACTTTTATTTCTTGAACCTCGCTAAAGTTGTTCTTACGGAAAAAGGCATGTGCAAAAATTTTCCGCTCGCGGAATTTTTCTCGCGCATTCGTAACTCGTACGACAGAGGGAGCTCTTTTATCGATGCGGCACGGACGATGGAAAAAAAAAGTATCGTCGCTTATTTTTTCAAACATGAATTTATGCTTTGTCACTCGTTCCAGATATCCGGCGGACGACAACAGCGTTTTCATAATCACAAAGTCCTATTGGCCAAACTATCACTACCTACTGAGCTGGGACTACAAGAGCGGCGAATATGGAACGTACGATTCGGGCTGTTCGGCGCTGGTTCTGCACCTTTGGTCGTATTTCGGTTGGGCATCGCTTCTCACTACGGCGTCGAACGAGTCTCTGAGGGACGCTCTTTATCGCGTCGCGACGATGAAGAACGTGACCGTCGAGACGGCTCTGGAGGATGTCAAAAAGATCGCCGATGAAGATGCCGCGACAGTAAAACTCTCGTATTCTCATTAAACGGATGTATTTATTTCTTAGTGTAAGAAGTTGTATAAGATTTTACCTTTCATTGTTACATTTTGTCGTAGAAATATTTAAAATAAACTTTCGAACGAAATTATTGTACGCTTCAATCGCGTATTCGCCTCAGCACTCGTCGATAAATTAATCTATGTCAATCCAAACGCTACGAGAAAATAATTACAATGCGGGAGATCGAAGGTCGCCGTCGTCGTTGCGTCACCCTTTCGTCGATCGTTCCTTTACGAATGAATTGGAAACTCTAATTAGTTACGTTTCCGGTCTTTTCTGTCGATTATAACAGCGTCGATGCTTCATTAGTCCGTACAGAGTTATACCAGATTTCGAATGAAAATTACTACTCAAATGTTTTTAAGACGATGTGAAAATTCGCCCGCGCGCACTAGGTAATAAAATCTGTTTTTTTTTTTTTTTGGTATCGTGAAACACTTACATAAAATCACAAATTTTTGACATCTACAAATAGTAGATAACGAAAGAAATATTTCATATTGGTATCGAAGAAATTAAAACGGGTCAAAAGTATCAATTACAGTTTTTATTACCGATTGAGACTTTTTACATTAATGCAATGCAAATTATAATTTAGGATCGAAAATACTGTGGAACTTTTTGTAATGTTTTCACTTTCGTAATGTCATATATGTTTCGATATTAGCGTCGAATTATCGCAAATTAGGTACGAATTATTTGATAGATATGTATTGAGTGGTTAAGGTGATGTGAAACTTCTATAGGTGCGAGAGGGACAGAGCTACTCGCGAGATCCGCAAATTCGCGCGAAGCTTGGTCTCACGGATAAAAAAAGAGAACGTAGCTTTTCAGAATTGTTTTGTGGAGAGTAACGTTCTCGTCTTGAATCCATAAAATCATCCTAGGTGGAGAAATTTAGATTACAGTTTTTGTTACCGACCGAGTGGTATCATCTTACCTTAAGAAGAGGTGCAATCCTTCTCCCCCGCTTGTCCTGGGCTCGATTGGTATCAAAAACTGCAAACAACTGTTTTCGTGCAAACTGGCATTTACAGCTTAAAAAAATCTCATCACATGCGTATATCACCATAGCATCGAATGAGACTGTTTCTTTAACCGGTCTATGACAATGTGGTTGTAAAAAAGTTGTTTACAGTGTTTGATACCGACCGCGGTATTTCATCACCTCTTAAGAGGAGATAAAACACGCCTCTCTCACTCCGCTCCCGCTCCGCCGTATGAAACGATCACGCAATGTCTCTTGCACTCGATACGGTTGCACCGCCTGTTAAGGCGACGTGAAATACCGCGGCCGGTAACGAAAACGATAATCTACTTTTTTTTGTGGCTGCGAATTTTTCCAGCCGGAAATTCCAGCCGGGTGCAGAAAGTAAAAAAAAAACATTAGGTTGCCAGGTAATTTGTCAATCAATCATTTTTTTCATTAATTTGTTAATGACATTTTGGAATTATTATTATGCAAAAACAAAATTTTTAACATTTTCCATATACTCGATATTTTTTTGATTTTTATTCGATCGAGAAGTGTTTGTAATTTTTCTCATTCCTCTCTCGAACTTAGGTGGCATCGGACATAACAAAAGGACTTTTATAAAACAAAACCTTAATAAAACCTTCGAGACGAAAAAAAATGCGCCCCAGTCATCGACCGCCAATTTTCGGGAATAAATCTTTCATACAAAGGAACGGAATAAAATTACTGCACAACACGTGGATACGCGTTTACTTCAAAATATATATATATTTATTGAATATTTTATTTCAAATACCATTATGTATGGTTATTGTATATAATACACGGTATAATAAGGTAGTTATGTGTACGATAATGTGTAGCGTTAATCAACTAATTCGAAGACGCAGCATGTTATCGTTTATGCCTCGAGCGTTTCGCGACCAGCACGACGTTCAACTACGCTGAACTCTTCGATTGTGTGTGTATGGGTGTGTGTGTGTTTTTTTGTTTCTTTCTCATTTCCATTATTTTATGTGTTTCTTTTTCTTGTGTGTCTTTTATTTCCGTCGTACTCGGGCTTTCGAAGATCATGCGCGCAACACTTCTAGGCGAGACCACATGTATAATTTTTTTTTTTTTTCATTTTTTTTCTCCCTCATTCTCGAGCCGTCTATCGTTCGAGGATGATTTTTATATCGCAATATCGAGAACCGGAAATGAACTTTAGTGACACGGGTCCAGTGTGTACTCGAGGACTGAAGCTTCGTTTAAGACAAAAATCAATCAACGAGGCAATGAAGCGGAATTCAATCAATTTTTTTTTCATCGCGACCGACATCGATTTGCTACCGCGGATTTAAACGTTTCCTTTCGGAGCCGAGGATGACCTCTGGAGGGAAGGCCTCGATAAACAGCCAGAACGTACGGGGAGTTTCGATGAGGTACATAAATTTACAACCTTTCAATAAGTTACAACATATCAAATCTACGAAACTTAAAATCTAACATACATGCGAGAAAAATTCGATCGAAAGTTTTGCAATTTTTTCGAAACACAACCGAATTTTTCTCATGCACATGCGCTTAAGATACAATTAATAATCGAAGTAAGAGCGCCCAGCGATCCATCGAGAAGTGATAAGCGTGATAAATGTGTTTCGACAACGGAATCGAAGAGAATTTGCGCGATAACTCGAATCGCGCAAATGTCGACCTATGCATTATCAGACGAGTACGATAATTCCGATAGGCGACGGGAATGGCTCGATTCTCGCGCGGTAAACCTCTAAGATTCTCTCTCCTTGAGTTATCGCGGTTCTCGAAAAAAAAAATAGAGAAAAAAAATTGATAGAATGAATGTGCATGATGGGACGCGAACAAACGATTATCTCGCGTACCCGCTCACCGCGCGCTTAGGAACTAGAGAATTTCGCCAATCCGTAATTTCCTCGAAAATGATGAAAACAAAAAAAAAAAATCATAACAAGAAAATTATATCAGATCCGGGAAATTCAACACACTCGCTATCGAGTCGAAAAACACTTTTGACGATAAAGTATGTAAAATCAGCGGCAACGGTCGAGAATGTTCGCTCGAATTTGGGGATAGAGAAGAAAAAAAAAAAAAAGTTAACAAAAGTTAAGAGAACGCGCGTAATGACGGGGAACAATCAGCGAAATTTTTTTTTTCTTTTTGACTGGGCACTGAAATTTTACCGAGAATAGTTATTATATAAATCCTTTCTGTGTTTGTGCAATTTTTTTGTTCTTTCACGACTGGTCGGACCAAATCGTGTACAATAATAACGTCGAGACGAAGAATTTTCGATTGTCTCTCTCTTCCTTTTTAATCTTACAATTATGTTTATATGTCAACGAGGCCGTCCTCGATGTTCCACTCGACGGTCGACTGCGATTATACTTTTCGTTACGTCTCGTTTTTTCTTTTTGTTTTTTTTTTTTCAATGCGTCGAAATACGATCGTGAAAATTGGGGAATTTTTTGCACTTATATTGTTCGACGCGCAATAACTTAATCCTTCTTGCCGTTGTGAGGATACATGAGTATCGCACCGTCGCGCTCCTCCTGCGGTTGATCCTTGTCGCCCCATCCCCAAACCTCGTGGGAACCGTCGCCGGTTCTCTCGACTCGCTGTCTCACCATTTCCGTGGAGACTCTCTTGAGATCGTACGCCCAGCCGATCATCGCGAAGAAATCGATGAACGCCGTTGTTGTGTTGTACCTGTAGTTTCCCAATTCGGCGGTCTTGTAGTCCCAAGGGAAAACGTGATGGTAATTGTGCCATCCTTCGCCCAACGCCATCAACGATACCGCCTTGTTTTGCGCCGGATTTATGAATCTGCAATTGCATCGAATTTTTTTTTAACACAAATGA
Organism: Ischnus inquisitorius; assembly: GCA_963924025.1. Lineage (NCBI taxonomy): Eukaryota > Metazoa > Arthropoda > Insecta > Hymenoptera > Ichneumonidae > Ischnus > Ischnus inquisitorius. The sequence goes on from OZ001251.1 coordinate 16,932,215, forward strand.
TTCGTCTTTATTTTCTTCGATTTCTCCGAATAGACTCTGGTAATAGAGTAGAGCGAAACAAGCGATAGAAGAAACTTCTATTTTCGTCGTCGAGGGTTTGAAGAAGTGTTGAAAAAACATTCTTGTTTCCTGTTCTTGTCTTTTTTCTATTCAAACCGGTAATTCGACTCACTTGTCGTAAGGCTTTCCACCGAAAAGATGCGCCGCGGAGTTGACCAACCATGTCATGTTCAGCGTGAATACGTAACGAAGAACAGTCGAGATGAAGAATGCGTTCGTCCAAGACTCGTTCCACATGTAAACAGGAATAATGGTCGGCAGGACGAAGCACATGAACGGCATGAAGTAGGCGTAGTGGCTGCGATAATAAGAAAACATTATTACAACATGTTTCATTTATTTTTTTATAGAATTTGTTCTGTTTACGAAATTTCTTTTTTATTCCCCCGGTCGGGATGCGCGGGGCTTGAGATGTAACTCACTCTTGCTGGAAGCGAAGAATCGGATCTTGCTCGAGATCACTGAGGTCGATTCCCTTGCCTTTGGTAGTCACGTCCGGATGCTTCTTGCACAACAGCCAACCTACGTGAGCGAAGAAGAAACCGCGGGTGGCGTTGTGAGGATCGGCATCGGTCTCGCTGTACTTGTGGTGCACTCTGTGATCTCTTGCCCATTCGATTACGGTGTTCTGAAACAAATTTTATTTTCAAACAATTTCACCATATTGTTTTTCACGACTGTCGTCGCGACTTAACGCCGAACTGCTAATTAGAAATTTAGATCCTCCCTTTCCTTTTTCTTTAATTTCAATTAAATGTTTGTCTCAAGGAAGTATTTAACAAGAATTTTTGTAGTGTCTTTGAATTGTTATAAATTCTTTGTAAAATGTTTTTCCAAAAATTAAAGACCCATGCCCAAAAAACTTGATATCGCAAAAAAAATGTAATAATTGGAGCCGAATAAAGATCAAGGAATACTTGGCGCAGCCTCACTTTTTCCGGAACTCCATTTTGTATTCACGTAAAACTACTTAGTCTACTCAATCATCTGGCAGGAGCCCGTGAAATGAGACGTTCGGTATTGAAACCTGTAGTCAATGTTTTTTCACGCCTTTCAGTATTTGCAATTCCAAAAAAGAGTCCCATCGAATGCGAATATCATCTTTTCGTTAATTTGTACGCGTACATTTTCTGTACCTTTTCACTGATTGTATATATTCATTTCAAATGGAATGGCTCAGTCACGCCATGTAAATGATATTCTGTGATGTATGCGCTTTTTGCCTTTTGCTTCAATTGCTCTTTCTAACAGCTACGCGTTTGGGATTCATCTCCGGACTTTGTACAACCTGCCTATTAGATTTTATTTGCTACTTTTTTCTAGTTTTTTGCTCGAGTGTGCTGCTCATGGTCCGTACGGAATCGCCGTTCTATATTCGCGTCGAATGCGACGTTTCTTCCCAAAGTACGCGCCGGACACGAGCCCGTCGTGCGTTACTTTCGCACTTTTACCCACAAGCTTCGACTCACCTGGAAAGCCATGGTGTTGAAAAGCATGAGTATAATTTTGAGCTGCCATGTCGCCTTGTAAGCACGGTGAGCCCATAATCGGTGAGCTCCCGCCGTGATACCGAGACCGGTGCACTGATACAGAATGAAAGCTGAAACGGAAAGAAAATTTCATGTTATTCGTGATTTCAATTAGAATCGATCGAGGCGTTAACATTTCCTAAGATTGAAAGTTTTTTTCTAATTTTGGGAAAATATGAATGTTTTTACTCAAACGCAAGTTTTTTATATGCATTGTTTTAGTCATAGTTAGAATGACGAGTCATGAAAAATAATGGAGACTAAATTCGCACATGGCTTAAACGTTCTGTTCTTAACGTTTGCAAAGCTTCCTCTACGTCAGGAGTCAAAATTGTGTGGGCAACTTCCACACAAAGGTGTTTTGTAAACGACGTTAAAAAGAAAATGAGGAAGCAACGTTAAAATTTTGTTTGCGCTATTTTTTTCGTCGCGACCACTCGCGGTGGCGAATCGGCGCTCGAATCAATCAATCAATTAACTCCTCCTTTTTCATGCGATGACACACGATCCGTCTTTTCAATGAACGATCGGACACAGTCGGAAATAGTACTTGAATCTCGTATTAATTTCAGCTTCGCCAACCGCCGGTTGTGGATCATTAAAAAAAGAAACATTTATACAATCGTTGAGCTATAGACTTGTAGATTGGAATATTATGATACCATTTGAAAAGCGGATCGATTTATTATTGGACAAATGACAAGCAAAAGACTGTGATGACGACCACTGGCTGTAAACTCTGTCGCTGCCGTGGCCAAACATAAAGGCGGCACGTGCGACAATAAACTATGTATATCCTGGCAAACAATTCGCTTCCTCTAAAGCTTCGAATGATTGGCGTTTTGCCATAACTCGAGGATCAACAAGTCCGCGTCTACGAATTCAAGTTTATCCGGCGAGAGAGTCTCGGTCGTCCAAACTTGACGTAAGATAGCGATAACAGATTTTGATGGCAAAAAAATTCTCCAGCGATCGACCGAACGATCGAAATATCTCATTATCGTTTTGTCGAATAACAAACGCAAAAACAAATCGGTCCAAACAACGATCGAGCCCTCGATTGCCACGCTTGGAACAAAAAATGAAAAAAAGAAAGAAATCTCGGAGAAGATTTCGCACCTAATATAGTCGTATAGATTCTTGCGGATGTGAAGACGAGGTAAGCTCCGTAGAGCGCGCCCATATGAAGCATCGCGAATATGATGATGTTCATCCAGACAAGACGTCTTCGGTACTCGACTGCTGGTTTGGTAGTTTCACTGGCCTGCCGGCTTTGGGGACCCTCCAGGGTCTCTCCCTCGTACAGCACACCCGTCGGCGCACTCGTCACGTTCGGTGCCATTTTATCGTCGGTTCTGTAAACAAAATAAAATCGGTTATTTAGTGATAAAAAATGTCTAATCTTTTTTTTTTTTTTTTCAAGAAAATTGTAACCCTTTGACGATCACTGAAAAAATCATTTCCACAACAAATACGATTTTCAGCCATTGAAATAACAGAAGTAAAAAGTGCGTAAATTAAAAACGAAAATTGCAATAATTGTAATATGACTACTATAAAAATAAAAAATATGTTGAAAGTATTTTCGAAAATGTTATTCGGGCTTGATTTGGGACATGCAAAGTAACGATCGATTGACGCACAATACGTACAATGCGTAAGAACAAAGTCGCGCGAATAATCGCCGCTGGTAGTTCGCGAATTGAATATCTAAATCGCGAACAACGCAAGTTTCGCCCCGCTCGGAGTAAAACTATACAGTCATTGGACGAGTCTTGTACTTGTCGGTTCATTGTGTCGCGATAAAACTGTATTTTGCGTCCGGGAAAACGACGAGTGCGATTCGTGATTTTTGCAATGTGCATTCATGATTCTTGCGATAGCGACGAGTCGGAGATGGGAAGAAAAAAAAAAGATGAGAATCGAAATAGGTGCCGCGCGTGCGTGTTCTACGGCAGAAAAAAGGTCGCGATGCCATTCGCTCGGGGACGGGGGCATCCGATGTCGTAATTTATCCTGACAAGCAAAATCACTTCCGGGCCGAACAAAGTCGATCGGAAATCATCCGACCACAAGTATTTCAACGAGCTTCGCACGCGCAACGTCTTCTCCCATCTTTCCTCGTGCTCGTAGCCTTCGATCTTTGTGCGACGCGCTTTTTTTTTTTTCTCTGATTTCCTTCTCATTAAGTCACCGCGGGCGCTTTCGTTACGATACAGAATAATGCATTTTTTTTTTCTCGAACAAACGTCGCTCGCGTGTTGCGAAGTATTGCGAAATTTTCTTTTCGCAAATATTGCGCTAAGCGTATCGATCGTTTTTTTCCACATCAATTTCAAATATTTTTAATTAACGATAAAGCGGTCCGTTATTTCAAAAAGATTCGGTCGTTCAATTAAGAAACGTCGTTTATCACCGTCGTACTCGGGCCTAATCGCGAGAGTTTGCGAATAAAAAATAGAGGAAAAAAAGCGAGTACGTTGTAAAGACATTTGAATTAGTTCAAAATCGCGATTTTCACACATCAGATAAAATTTCGAAAAAATTCATATGTTTTCGGAAAAATTGCCGAATCATTTTTGTAACAAAAAACATTGGGTTGCCGGGTAATTTCGATTTTTTCACAAATCTTTGTGAAAGGTAGGAAATAATGAGAAAGAAATGGGTAAAGTCCTGATTCGCAACGTTTCTTGAATTGTTATTGTTACACCCGAACGGTCCCGATTGTTTACAGCTCGATCGAACTATATTGCGCCAACGATAATGCATTTATCGCGTGTTATGTGTTCATTCGGCGATGAGCCTTTCTGGTCTTTGACGATATGCTTGTTATAATGACACATTCTGGAAACAATGGGGGTTTTAACGCGCGAACAATACGTTCTTAAGAGTGGCCGGTCGAGCACAATCGAATCGTTATCGTCGTATACAATACGTTGTACAACAATTCGGAGAATCGTATTTTGTTTTTCTTCTTGTAATGGAAAATTGCGAGCGATATCGCAAGCCTAGACCATCGTTTGTTGCACGCACAAGGATAATCCGTACGTCCATTCAGTGCGAGCAGGTGGATTGTTATTTTTTTCGAATTAGAGAGCGAACGAAATAGGCATGGAAGCAGAAATAATCGAAAAAAAATACAGGCACCGTATCCAATCCGTAGAAAATTGTTTAAAATTTGGAAATTTAGATGTACGTAGAAGACATTTTTCAAGCGCTTAATTAAAATCAAAGAAAACACCTGCGATGTTTAACCCTTTAACGGCCAAGCCTCTTTCCCATTGAGAAAAACAATTTTTCTCTACTGCTCGAGACATTTTTGTATCAAAATATGTAAAAAATGTAACTTTTGAAATATTGCGTTTTTCAATTTTTTCGCTTAAACAAATAATTTTTCAATTGGTATTCTGGTGGAAAAACTTTCATTTGTATGCACTGCTAGTTGTCAAATTTTTTCAGAATTTTCACGAGAATTTAGAACAGTTTAGGGGCAAAAAGCTTTTTTTGCCAATGTAGCATATTTGCTATAGTGGCAGTTAAAGGGGTAAAAAAGTCGATGTAACATAATTTACACTGTGCAATTTTTGCATTTGTTGTATTGATTTTTTTTCAGTTTTTTATACCATCGGGACACATTCGAAAGTCGCACTGCGTCCCATTTTTAGATGGGTCTGTAGGGATGCACTCTCCCTTAAGGATGTATGGAGGGTACAGTCCCGCCAAACGTGAGTGTCAGAGAAGATGTTGAATACTTCTCGATGGAATAAAAATCTTTGAAAAATCAAGCATGTAGAAGGTGCTATAAAGATTGATTCTGCATAACAATAAATTCCAAATATTATAAAAAACAGATGAAAAAAACATTTGTTTAACAAATCCCTCGTCGACCTAATTGTTTTTTTAATGAAAATAATTTTTTTCAGAAGTTTGTCTAATTGTTTGGAATTGCGTTTTTGGATAGAATGAACGAATGAAATCGCAATTTTTTCAACAGATGATAAACATAAAAACAAATTATTTTCATTAAAAAAAAATTCATCAATTTGTTAATAACATTGTGAAATTAATTTTTTTAGCACATTTTTCCTGCTCGATTTTTTACAGATTCTCATCTGACCGAGAAGTATTCAAAATTCTCTCTGAAACTCACGTTAACTCGTGTTTGCCGGGAGTGTACTTCCCATACACCCTTAAATGCAATCCCAGTGAGAGCGCTTTGCCGTTCTGCGGCATGTGATCGAATTGCCTTTTGCGTTCTGAAATATCGAAGTTATCTATGCCAATCACTCCCGCCCTTTGGATAACCATTGTCGTCCACTTCGCCGCACCCTTAAAAACTCAAAATTACGTTTCTCAACTTCTAATGCTTTTTTTTCCAATTTATCAAAGCTTCGTGCTAAACACGATTTTTCAAGCCCCCGTGCGAACCGAAAGAAATACAAAAATTCCAGAATCCATAAAACAAGCCTCTCGCTAGTCGAGAAAATAATCCGATCATGTTCAGCCAAGAGAGAGAGAAAGAAAAAAAAAAACTAGTTCCGATAAAGCCGATAAAAAGTTGTTCTCGTGTAACCGTCGGCGCTCATCCATTCTGAGTCCGAACAGGTGTGCGTATCGAAGATTCTTATCGACATCGACCGCAAATAAAATTTCATAGGCCAAAGTGCATCGTTCGTATGAAAACAATATTTCCAACTTGTGCATAACTACAGAAGGGTAAGCATTGCGAGACATGAAAAAAAAAAAATAATAATAATAATAAAAATAAATAAATAGGGAATAATTCGTCGATAGGACAACATTTAAAGTGCACGGAGGACGTACGGCCCATCTAGAAGCTTCGGAACGTTCGATATCTCGTGCTTGGTAGCACTCGTCGTCGTCGTCGGCGTGGCCGAGCTCAACGAGGAGGACGATTCGTTGTTGCTGATCGTTGAATTTGATGATTCGCCAGTCGTCGATTCCTCCGTGAGTTTCGTCGAGCTTCGACGTTCGCAGTTTCGGCTCGAGGTCGAAGCTACCTCGTCGAACAGTGCCAGCGGTATGCCAGGATTCATCGCGCTCTGCCCTGTCTGTTTCCCTTGCTCGCTCGCGACCCGATAAGATTCGTCGAAACTCTTTGAATAAACAGCGAATCGTTTGCAATTCAGAACGTAGCTTTTGCGCTTTTTTCAATAACCTGCGAACACGAGCATAACCCGTTTGATGTTTTTTTATTTTTATTTTTTATTTTTTTTCTCGTATAGGTTGCGAGCGAAGAGGTGAAATTTCAACACAACCGGCCACGTCCGCGCGGCCTATCGACTGCCGGTCGGATCCTTCAGACTCGTCGAGGACCGCCAGGCGCAGGCTCGCGCCGGGACGCCGTTCATCCCTTCGGCGCTTGTTGCCGCGGCTCCACGACCTTACTCTCTCCTTCTCGCATACACGCCGCGTCGTTGCCTACGCTCGGGTTCGCTTCGCTCTGCCTCCCTTCTCGCTCTTCTCTTCAACCCTTTCGTTGCCCTATCCCTTCCACTTCTATCCTCGCTCGCCAAGGTATATACGCGAGTACAGCTTCACTGTACAGGACGGCTCAATATCAACGCAACGGGAGTACATCTTCGTTCGTTACTCTCTATTACTTCACGGCAATTTCGCCACTTCAACGCTCACGGTCTCTCGGTGGCCTTAATCAAGCTCTCAAGTACACGTGACTTTCGACACACTGTTCCCAGTGTCTTTATTGCGGGTTCATTGTGATTTCTCGAAGACTAATTACTCGTTTGTGCGACCAAAGAGCCGGGATTCTTCAAGCGATTTTTTTAATAAATGTTTTTGATACGCTAATGTATAATACGAGTTTGGAGAAAAAATGGCCATTAAATCGAAAAAAAATCGTACGCCTAGAAATGATTTGAACACTACACTTCAAGGTAGACCTTGCTCATGTGTTCATTTCGCATAAGTTTGCTAAAAATCGGAAAAAATGCAAGCTCATTCAAGGAGAAGATTAATTTCGCTTAATAACAATTCCAAAATGTTATTAACATATTAATCAAAAAATCAATTTTTTTATTACGAAAATGATTCGGTCATTTTTCTGACGACGTATGAATTTCTTCCGATTAAGAGATTTCCTTTGTATTTACCGTTTGGCCACACATTTTTTGCATATAAAAAAAATCAAAGCAAATGTAGAAATCTGAAAGGTCCGAATTGAAAAAAGCAGAATGTTTCCATATAATTAATTTTCGATTTTGAAAAATCTTGATTCTCATCCACTCTTGAGTTCGTCCATTCTTGGTAGTTAACTGACCTTAGTTGACCGAATGTAAAATTTCATTGTTTCCGATCAAATCCATTCGCTCAAATAGCATCGATAATTGCATTACGGAGTGAATCCGATTGTATCGCACGTGCGTCGCTCGATCGCGCGACGATTCCGCGAAACGCGCTGGAATCTAATCCGAAGCGGAAAATCAGTTTCGTTGATTACAATCGGAGCGATCGCGTACGCGGGTCAACCGCAGAACAATCATAATCGCCGTTGCATCGACAGTCGTGCAATTGATACGAATAAAGGAGTTAAATTGAATCGGGTGAAATCAACGAGGAAAAAAAAAGAAAACCAATATATCGATAATACGCGATCTTATCGAGAGTTCAGATTCTGAACCATCGTTGATTATTTGGACAAACAAACGGAAAAGGAAGCGATTATATTAATATCGCGTTATCTTATCAAAAATCGAGATTAAAAAAATGCATTATTGATTTTCGACAAATTTTATCCGATCCGCGACGATCGCCGATTTAATCCCGTTCGCAAATAGCCCTCGATACGAGTGCCCGAGGCTTATCGACTTCGATTGTTATCGATAAGCCCTCTTCCGTATCCCAAATCAAGATTTTAATACGGTCGATTTTTTACTTCACTTTTTTTGTTTCCTCGTAGAAAAAGCTGTGTTAGCGAAAAAAAAATTGCCCTACTATAGCCACTGAAAACACGCGGTACAGAGTTTGCTCACAGCCCTGAAATCGCGCGCGCAATACGCACAGTTCTCTTGGTTATGTATAAATCGGAGCTGGGCAAAAGCTATACGTACCTACGTGCTGTACTCAAGTACTTAAGTACCAAGGCTGCCGAGTGCAGGCGGTATTCATAGAGAGCTCCCGTCCCAGTATACTGAGTAGTGACGTAACATTTTCGATTGCTGCACTCGCGTATACCGAGCGGGTACTGATAGGTTCTGCTCAGCTCTGATATAAATGCGTTGAGGTAGTTCATGGGTAACATGTTCATTTCGCATAAGTTCGAGGAAATTGAGAGTGAGTTGCAAACACTTCTCGATGGTATAAAAATCTGGAAAAATTTATACCCATTGAAGATACTAAAAAGATTAATTTTGCATAATAATAATTGCAAAAAGTTATTAACAAATTGATGAAAAATAAACTTGTTAAACAAATTGTCGGTAACTCAACTTTGTTTTTAAATGAAAATGATTCGTTCATTTTTCGAAAAACATGAATTTTTTCAGATTTTCATCTTTATTTTGAATTTTCTTGTTTTTAACATGGGAAAATGTGCAAAAATCAAAATGACGATAAAAATCTGAAAAAATTCATGCGTTTTCCGAAAAATGGACGGATCATTTTCATTAAAAAAAAAAGTTGAGTTACCGTTAATTTGTTTAACAAGTGTTTTTTTCATCAATTTGTTAATAACTTTTTGCAATTATTATTATGCAAAATTCATCTTTTCAGTACGTTCAATGGGTATGAATTTTTTCAAATTTTTATACCATCGAGAAGTATTTGCAATTCCCTCTCAATTTTCGCGAACTTATGCGATATTAACATTTTACGCATGAACTACCTTAAGGTAGTACCGGCGCGAGACGGTGCTCAACGCGCTCAAAAGTGAAAATTCAGAGATAATTTCGACCACTTCTCAAAGGAGTAAAAATCTGAAAAAAATCAAGCATATAAAAGGTGCTGAAAAGACTAATTTTTCATTATAATAACTCCAAAATGTTATTAACAAATAGGTGAAAAAAAAATAGTTCAACAAATTATCCGTCAATCTAACTTTTTTTTCGGATCAAAATGATATGTAAATTTTCCCGAACACATATGAATTTTTTCAGAATTTTTTGTAATCATCTGAATTTGGTTTTTTTTTTTTTCATGTTTGGGCTGTATTCGCGAATCTATTCGATCAATCGTTTCGAAACTTGTCGGGTGTAATGGGTGGCTGTGTGATAAACACACATCCAAAATTCGTGATTTAACGCGCATTTTTGAAGAAAAAAAAATCCCAAAAAAACCAAATTTCGATGATTAGAAAAAATTCTGAAAAAATTCACGCGTGTTCAGAAAAGTTTGTATATACTTTTTAACTTCAAAAAAAGTTAGGTTGACGGATAATTTGTTGAACAATTTTTTTTTTCACCTATTTGGTAACATTTTGGAATTATTATAATGAAAAATTAGTCTTTTCAGCGCCTTTTATATGCTTGATTTTTACTCCATTGAGAAGTGGTCGAAATTACCTCTGAATTTTCACTTTTGAGCGCGTTGAGCACCGTCTTGCACCGCTACTACTTTAAAGCCTTGTTATGTTTTAACACGGTATTGAGGATTGGCTCAAATCGTCAAAAAGGCTTTAATAAGGTTGCACGTGACTTCAATTTTTTGCCTTTCGTGATCGGCCATTTGAAACAATACATCGTTCTTTTTTTTCTACAGCAGAATTTAAATTTGAAATGGCGCTCGACGAAAGTCGATTATACGAAATTTGTGGATTTAACGTCGGGATGTCTAGAGTATTATTTTTGGAAGTCGTTGTACTCGCGTGGCAGTCTCGAAATCTCGATTATACGTCCACATACTACATACGCAGGTACTCTTGCCAAAAATTCTACACCTCTCGTACGTACTTCTACGCTATTCTCTTGCGTGTAAGGTTGCCGGGCGGTCTTTTAGCCGAAATAGTAGCCGATTGTAGGGAGAAGGAGGAGGGGAGAGGCGCCAACATCGACACGTGAAAGAATGTTTTTTGATCTTCAAAAAGTCACAAAAGTATACTTGAGTCAAGAATGAATCTCGGAGCTCCGCGACACACAAAACCTTCGAAGGTCGTGAGCAATTTTATATTTTTCTTCTTTGATTCAGTTAATAAAAATAATCTTTCGAACTTTCGAAGTGAGCCTCGTCGAACAGAGCTCCGCTCACTCTGTTTTTGCGATGTAAAAGTCGTATAACGGCGAGGTTGAAATATTGAGAAGGCAAATCTCGCAAAATTTCCGATAACTATTCGTCTAGCGATTCTTGTGGCGAATATATTCGCATATCGCTTGCTAATTATATTTTAACGTCATTTACAAAGCTCATCCATGAGAAAGTTATTCCTAAGTAAGGGAGCAGTGGTGAAAAGTCAGTTAATTGTAGCTTCCTCGGAGGAAGCTTTGCAAACCGGCTTCAAAAATAGCATTCTAAAAAAATTCACATGTACTCGATAAAAGTTACAAATCATCTTCATTTGAAGAAAAATTTATGTTGACGCGTGATTTGTTGAACAAAATTTTCTTTTCGGCGAATTGTTGATAACATTTTTGTATTATTATTATGCGAAATTAATCTTTTTCGTACCTTTAATATCCATGCATTTTTTCAGATTTCTGGGCCGTTGAGATTTGCAATTTTCCTGTTTTTTACATGGAAAAATGTGCAAAAATCAAAATGAAGATAAAAATCTGAAAAAATTCATACGTTTTCCGAAAAATGGACGAATCATTTTCATTAAAAAAAAAGTTGAGTTACCGTTAATTTGTTTAACAAGTTTTTTTTTCATCAATTTGTTAATAACTTTTTGCAATTATTATTATGCAAAATTAATCTTTTCAGTACGTTCAATGGGTATGAATTTTTTCAAATTTTTATACCATCGAGAAGTATTTGCAATTCCCTCTCAATTTTCGCGAACTTATGCGAAATTAACATCTTACGCATGAACTACCTTAAGTGTGACTTTAGAACGATACGACTGCGTGTCGCTTGCGCTTAGTCCGCCTAAGTTATGAGACAGCCGAGTACGTGCAGTGCGTTCGAGCGGAGAAGCTCGAACCTCGAATTTATTCTCGAACAATCCATTTTCGTATTTCTAGTTTTCGTATATTTTTGCTATCGGTTACGCGAGCCGTAAAACAATACGCCTTATCGACACCATTACCTTAACCCTGGTGCAAGTTGGCCTTGGCTTTGATAACGCTCGTACGCGTCGCTCGAGTGACCCACCGATTAGCAGCTGCGCGTAACGCTTGCGTGCGCTCTTCGACTGTTGGCACACGTAAGACAGTCACCGACTCGCGACTATCTCACGACCGCGAACCCGCGAACTTGACATGGCACGCGTTGCGTTGGCACGCGTCGCCCCATTCCGATCTAACGCCACCGCGATTATGTATCATTCGCCGTTTTATCTGCATATAATTAAACCGAAAGTGTTCCCTCTCGAAACCTCGTGTAACCTCCTCTGAGCCGAGAATCATCGGTCGAAAAAAAAAAAAAAAAAAAAAAAAAAAAAAAAAAGTGTGGGGTCGAAAAACACTTAATAATAAACACAGAAAATCAATCGATGAATGAACATTGTTCAAATTAGCCAATCGATTGAATTATTTGAATAAATGAGTATTCCATCAAATCGAAATTTAGATTTTTAATTGATTAATTTATTTTAATGAATGCACTCATTCTTTTTGTTGTTTCTGATAATGCAAAGTCTAATGAATTACTTCAATTGTTCGGGAGTTTTTGTGCAGTAGAATGACGAAACAAAAGCGAGTTTTTTTTTTTTTTTTTTTTTTCCCAAGACATTATCGGACGACGATGACGCGCCACGAAGATTCGATAACCACGTCAGCCTCAACGCCTCGTAGTAATGACGCTGTCGCACGCAGTGTTCTTGAACTAGACACCGATGAAATAATTTCTCATAACGCACGATAAGGAATCTTCACGCATTCGAGTTTGTGCTTCGTGGTATTTTTACCTGCAATATATTCGTGTAGTGATTCAATCATTTGAGCAAAAAATTGTCCACTTTCTGTGTTGTATTTAAAAAAAAAAGGTAAAATTTTATTTGTATTTTCTATTTATAATTTTTTTTATTTATTCACTTCGTATTTACAATTTTCATTTTTTTTATGATGATTCTAGTTGAATTTATGAATTTAATTTATGGTAAAATTTTTATATTCTATTTTTGCTATTTTGAAATTTTTTTGATTCACTTCATCAAATTATCCGGACGGAAGATGAAGAAAATAGAGGTTCAAAGGGATAGTAATAGGAAGCAATCTGGATGCCGTCGGTACGCGGAACAAGCGCGTGTGTATAGCGTTCGTAATTGAATTGTCGTGATCTCGGCTCCCTACCAATTTGCAACATCTTCGCATGCGTAAGACGTCTCTGGGATCACGTGATCGTTCGACATTGAGCAAAACACGAGAGCAAAAGCTCGGATGTCAAGCTCGCGCGATTCGCCAACGTCACACCTTTGCACGCACGCACGTCCGTTCGTGTGGCGGTGTGTACTGTAGAGACGTACACGTACAGAAGCGAGCGGAAGAAAAGAGACCTTAGAAGGCGGAGAGAGCCTTCGCAATCACTCGTCGGAGCGAAATTGCATTCGAAAAAATGAAATAAAATCGTATTCAAGGAATGTACGATCGATCGAACGCTGCACGATGATTTTTCCGACTGACATCAATAAAATCATCAATAAGAGAACGACATTAATTTTTTTTCATCGTTCAGGAAATATACGCGATCATGGCGGATTCAAAAAGAATTTGCGAACAGTTCGCGACGGGATAAAAAACTAAAATAAATCAGGCTTAGGTGCTGCAAGGATTGATTGATAGATAGATGATAATAATAGCATCAAAATGTTATTAACAAATTATGGAAAAATAAATTACTTAAAAAATGACCCGATAACTTTACTTTTTTTTTAATGAAAATGATTCGTTTATTTTTCCGAGTACGTGTAATCTTTCAGAACTTTGTCTAATTTTTAAAACATGCGTTTTCATCCTTCATTTCGTCAAAAAAAACTCAGTTTCAAAAAATTAGACAGAATTCTGGAGACTCGTACGTATTCGAATAAATTAACGAAACATTTGCTATAAAAGATTTCGCAGCGTCGCGCGTAATCGATAAATTCTTTATTCCAAGGAATTAGCAACGACATATTCGCGTCGATTAATGCGCCGTTTTCATTATGCGCGACAAATTTACGAGAACAAAAAGCCGGCGCGAACTCATTATCTGGAAGGTCCGCCGAGTCGATTATGCCCGAAGAATATTGCAACGAGCTCGTTCATAATTCGGCGTGAGCGCGAGCCGATAAATTCCGAAAAATGCACGATCGCGCACTCGGCCGGTCGGGCGAATTTCGTTCGTTAGATCGGCGGGAGAATGAAAAGCGAATAAAGCGAGCGTGCGAGCATCGATTTTTATTTACTACCACTCGCGTGCGAGCGGCCGGGCGACGCGACACAGCTGTGTAGTCGGCGGCCGGAGAGAATCAGGCGAGCGTGGTCGCGCGATTCATAGCAGGGCTCAGCTGAGTTCGGGACGGCCAATCGTCGACGATCGCGCTACTCGCGCCACCTGAATCCGGCGAATCCTGAGGGTCGAACCGAACACCCCGGGCACTTATGCTTTCCTGCCGTAAGGCGAACTCGTGGGCTCTTCTCTCATTGTAACCAGGCCACCGACTGTTCGCTTCTCGCTCGGCTAACGCAAAATCACGATGGCTAATTAATCCTACCGCTAACTCTATTTAACGACGCACCTGTCTCGCCGATTCTAACGTACATGTTAACATTTATTATCCTAACTCTTCAATTCGCGAATATGAAGCGATTTGGTTTAGGGCATAATTCACTTCAATCGGTTATAGACTTGGCGATCGATTCTTGTTTTGTACGATTTACAAGTTCGAAGAGTTTTTGTAATCTGCGAAAACTTTTTTTTCGTTTCAAATCTTATTTAAAAAAATCTGTTTATGCAAAAAAACCGGCGGAAAAAAACGACGTGACGAAATTGTTTACTTCTTGCGATATAGCGAGAAGATTAATCATTTTTATATTCTTCATTTATACTTTTCCAACAAGACATACCTCAATTTCACCATTGATAGAAAATGGTTGTCGATCTTTCATCTCATATTATCTGAATGATTAATTCTCGAATTTAAAGTGATTGTAGCACAAAATTCAGTTCAACCGACTATGGACTTGGCATTCGGTTATTATTCAATACTATCTAAACGTTCTAAGACTTTCTGTAATTCGCGAAAACTTTTTTTAGATTCAAATTTTGTTTATTTTTTTTTTTTATACAAAAAAAAAACACCAAACAAACAAGGTGTATTGAAATTTTTTAATTTTTGCAATATAACAAAAAGTGTGATAATTTCTTATGTTTCATATCGAGTATGTTTTGTAATTTTGCAACCAGCCAAATCTTAATTTTACGATAATCGACAATGGTTGTCAATCGTTCACTTCCGAACATATTAAATCTGTTTTTTTTTTGCTGCGTAATATAACAAAAGAATTTACGAGGATCGTGTTTATTGACAATCATTGCAGGAGCCCCGAGGAGAATCGTTATGAGGCACATTGTCGTAAAACTGTTACTGACAGAAGCAAGCCTCGGAATAGGTGCATTTACCTCCCATTTTCATAATATAACTCAAGTATCGCAACGATTTGTGTTCTTTCCTTTTCTTTTTTCCGCTTTTTTTTCGTTAAACATAAGTTACAAAATTCGCGGTAAACTCGGCGTTTGGCGGGTTCGACAGCGCATGCAATGAAAGCGATGATACATACTCGACGAGTGTGAGGTCTACGACTGAGTAGAGGCCGAAAGAAGGCGCCGAACACGCGGAGCGATTCACGGTAGAGTTCCGCGGCCACGATGCTCGAAACGTGCGCGGCGACTGTCCGCAGTCGCGGGAACGAGAAAAAAAACGCAACGATAGTATAACAACAAGCCTCGTCACACATCTCGCGTTTCCATCGACGCTATATAGCGCGCACCGTCGCCGATAAAAAGTCGTTGCATCATCTCGGGTCGAACGATGCGATCGATACGCAAACACGTACGTGGCCGAAGCCAGCGCTTAATCTCCCTTTCCGTTTCGTCATTTTCATTCTTGCACTCTTTCCCGCTCTCGTTCTTCCGCGACACGACTTGTCCCTCCCGCCGCGCGCCGCGAGCGTCGCCATGGTTACCCGAGCGATCAGGAGATGCCGGACCACGTATGAGATTCCTATTCGCCAAACTATTATTTTTTCTTCGCCGGCTCTTCCGAATCCTCGACCACTGATCTTCGGAATCTCAAAGCGAAGCCGAGTATCGAAATTTTCGATTTTTGCAACATTCAATTCTTTAAGCGATGTGAAACGTTTAAAAAATCGTTTACATTATTATTTAATTATTATTATTATTATTATATTCTTATTATTATTTAATGTTTAGTTGAAATTTAAAAAAAAACTTGGTTTTCTCAAATATTAATTGGTTTAATGCAAAAAACTGTTCACCAAATTAGATTATTTTCTCGAACGGACTGAATATCTAGCTGCAGATATTGAACCGAGCATTTCCTTGGTATCGCTAAATTAATTTTTTCAGTGTAATGAAGCGGTGAAAGAAATTATATATGTTATGTGCAGAGGCGAAAGAATTGTTTTTTACTGTAGATTATTTTCGCGCCCTGGTTTATCGATATCGGCGTAATTTTTTTACGAGTTTCGATGAAATTCTATATGAAAAAAAACAACATAGAAAAATTCTCATAGAAGACTGCCGTGTTGTCGTACGCGTGTATGCACTTCGCGAGAACAAACGGCCTACGTGTTACACGGCGTTCGCAGAGTGCCGCGCGACGCGCGGTGCGAAGGCGCACGCGCTTTTCCAATGACCTTGACGACCTTGCGCGCAGACCTTGCCTGTGAACTCGGAGACTGTGGAGAGTCCGAGGGCACAACACGACTCAGTTTCCTTTCTCGATTCTATCATCATTATTATTCGAAGCCGTTTGAATTTATTCTTCCGAACGAATTCGAGGATATTTCTCACGCGCGTTGCGAACGTTGCAGCTACGGTTGCGGGACTCAGTGAATGTGGTTCTTTTTTTTTTTACAAAATCCGTTAACGACGAAAAATAGTGGTATAGAATAATAGAAAAATTGAACGAAAAATGAAATAATATTTGATAATAAGTACCAACTATATCGCATTTTTAAATGCCGATAGAAATGACGTAAAAAAAAAAAGTTGAACGAGTCAGCGATCGGTTCGTCGGGAACTACAGACTCGATTTTCTCCGGGTCTTCGAGCTTTCTTATCTGTTCCGCAAGCTCAACTCGGCGTTCGACCTTTCGCGAATAAAATTCATATCATCTCTTCCGCGCTTCTTTTTCATTCGATACACGCAATCGCACGATGTTCCGATGTTGCGGACAAATTAGAGGGGAGGGGGGTCAGGCGACTTATGATTGAATAATAATAACTACAATCATCTCCGATAACGACAATTCATTGGACGATTATCACTTTAGCGCAAATGCATGAGACGCACGAACACGACGCGTTTGAGATAAGAATTTCTGCGGATATCCCGCGACATTGTTTAAGGTTAAGTGAAATATCGCGGTCGGTAACGAAAAATAATAAACTTTTTTCGATGGTGCTAATTTTTTTGAGAAAAGAAATTAATAATAATAATAATAATAATAAATAATTCATTCATTTTTTTTATTTTTATTAATAATAATAATAAATAATTCATTCATTTTTTTTATTTTTATTAATAATAATAATAATTAATCATTTATTAATTTTTTTTAATTTTTTTTTTATGTCCTCAAGAAAATTAGCACGATTCAAAAAAGTCCATTTAAAAATTGTGACGTAAAATTCGCACAACAAATTTTGCGAACCAAAATTCGCACGAAACCTTTGTCATCGTTCTCGTATTGCGAAACGAGTTGAAATTCCCAGAGAGAAAGTAGGTCGGAGTAAAATGAGATTATCTTTTTTTTTCGGAGATCCTAACGCGTCTCCTTTTCATGGCGAAGGTTGCATACTAAACCTCGCGCATGCTGGTGTACTCCATCGTGATATAGTAACGGTAGGATAAGACACGCGCGTGGCAGTGCAAGCCCGGTAACACGCTGTCGGGTCTTTCTGCTGGAGAACCGGTCTTTGAACTGTTGCGGAAGGACGGGAATGAGTTAACAGATTGCGTGCGTAACGCGCGCGCGACCCGCGACGCCGATAGTACGATACACCGGGGGGGACTCGATCCCGACGGAAACGATCTTGCCCTCCATTAATAACTTTCACCGTAAATCGATCTTTATTTTTTCTTCTTCTCCGTCCTTCGCGCCGTCATTCTTGAGATATTAAATTCGTTATTTAATACGCCCGTTTATTACAATTCGCAGTTATTTCCACACTGAACAATGTTGCAGTTTGGAATTTTTTTTTTAAATTAAATTAAATTTAAAAAAAAGATAGTGACTGTTTCTTTAATTTTTTTAATTTGAATAATTTCAAATTCAAATTCAATTTGAATAATTTCAATTTTTTTTTATTTTTTTTTTATTTTTTAATTTCGAATGAATAGTAATCGAAATAAAAATAAAAAAATTAAAGAAACTGTTTCTTTAATTTTTTAAATTTAAATATTTAAAAAAATTAAAAAAATTAAAGAAACTGCCACGATTGATTTTTTTATTTTTATTTCGATTACTATTCATTCGAAATTTTTTTTATTTGAATTTTATTTTATTGTCGCTATTAATTTTTTATTTAAAAAACTGAGCATCTTTTATTGTTAAAGACGGAATTTGATTTTTTTTTTTCAATAACAACCTATTCATATTCCCGACGTTCATAAAAATTCATAAGGCCAAACGTCGCGTTTTCGAAGACAAATTCATAAAGATATTTAATTCATGAACTTTAGGGAGAACGCGTTGTGGTACATTGCCGGAGACTACGCGACGGAAACGTATCCCGTCGGCTGGCGGGCCTCGTCGGTTATTCCGCGCGGTAAATATATATCGCTCGGTCGTAACGTCGATTTATTCGATTCTATGTTGGCTCCGTTTTCGGTTTTTCTATGCGAGCGCCATTCTACAAATGGTTTTACGGGTAGTAGGTACGGAAAGGTACGTTCCAGAGGCGCCCTTAAAGTCCGTGTCCGCGCCGAATCGTTCGGCACAAAATTCAGAACATTTTCAGGACTCGCGTGGGCCGTTTCTCGAGACAGTCAAAGCCACGACGGCGAATAAGATGATGGAATGATAATATTTATTTTTCATTCGAGACACCGATGCGAGTAACGTCGCTCATTTCGACGACGAATTTCGAACAAAAACATTTCTCTATCGCCGCGGGTTGCCGCGAATTTGCGAAACAAATCTTAGACAAACGAAATTGATCGTAAAGTATCGATTAGTCGGAATCGCGAGCTCATACGATGGTCTCGCTCGATTATGAAATTCAAATCGCGTCTATAGGAATGTTTAGAAGGCTAATTGCGACGCGAGCATTTTGCATAATTAAAAACGTGCGAACGATCCGACGCATGGCTTACTGATAATCTCGATGTGATCGAAAACATGGAACGCGACATTGTACAATAGAACCTTTGAACCAAACTTCTATTGCGTCTCGATCGTTGTGAGACTGTCGCAAGGTTTCAAACATTTTTTTAAATTTTTATATCCGAGACAATAATACAAGAATTAAAGGCATATTGTCCGGGTCTCAAAACTAATCTGATGGAGAAACGATCAAACTTTAGACCTAACGTCCCGGTAAACGTATATTCATTCCGATTGCATATATATATTTTTGTATTATTTAAAATAATTAATTATTCATAATATAGCGAGTAATAATTATTTTTCAGCAGACAAACATATCGAACGAGTTTGAAAATTTCGTGTAATTAATTTTCGTCGTAAATAAATGTTGTAATAAAAAAACAATATGCAATAATAACAATTATATTATCATTCAAAAGTAATAGTCAAATAATAAAATTTTATTTCGCGTACCACAACTGTTACCGAGCGTTTGCGATTAATTACCTGCGGGTAGAGTTCAAGCGGGATATCGATGATTCTCGTGAAGTTCAAGCGTACAACAGCGATTAATCTACTTTGACGAACGGCGAGACGAGATTCCGTACGAATTTAATTTCCGCGCCGAGCAACGCCAGTCGGGACCCTTTATCGACGGACGAATTTTTTTGCCCTCGGTTCCGATTCGCTCAATTGCCGCGCAATCTTCCGACGGCTCTATCGAGTGTTTTGCATATCGGCGAGCAATGCGCGCTGCGAACCGGCGACTCTCCTCGTGCGATTTGAAATCGCAAAAATTATACTTTGCATTATGTCCCCCCGACCTACAAATATTTCCGCGTTTCGCGGCATTAAAGAACGGCGAGACATTGTTAAATTACGCGATGATAATCTCTTTTTCAATTCTCACTGCTCGCAGATTTCAGTGACGAACTTTTTATGGGACGCGTTCGGAGATTTTTCTTTTTTTTCGTCAACGATATATTTGCAATTAACGAAATTAAGTTGCTGCGTTACATTTAAACAAATGATAAAAATAAAAATAATGGAGGTGCGAGAGTTCTTTATCCTCGATTTATATCGTTATTCTTTTTTTTCATTGCCGTAATCTTTTTTTTACGTGGTGTTTCAGTTATAAAAAAAAATTACCATGCAATAGAAATTAAAAAATCATGTAAATGAAGGAAAAAATATTTTCTAATCTCTCTTCTCCTCCTCATTTTATCATTTTTTCACGTTTTTTTTAATCACTTTTTACCATTCGTTTAAATTTGATTTTTTTGCAAACCGCATGTTGAACTCTCATTATTTTAAGGGCTGAATCTCATCAGTGGAAAAAAAAGAGTTTACCACGCAGTTGTGTTACTCGATGTGTCGGCGTTCTCGATTACCTTAAGAGTATCGTATTGTAAACGATAGGGCTTTGTGCCACGAGTGACAAGATAAAAATTGATGTTCTTCTACCGAACAAAAAGAAAAAAAAAAAATATATATATATATGTATATTCGGAGCGCGCAACATAGAAGGCCATCTCCTTTAACGAGGAAACACCGTTCAGCTGAAATACGCGCCGGCTTGACAAAGGACCAATCTGCCGGTCGAACGAAGCGCTCGTAGAGCCGTACCGTCGCGCGTTGTCTCGTACGTTCGTATTATACACAACCCATCTATCTACTCTACATACACAATTACACCGCAAGACAGACAGCGGGATGAGCAATGGCGTTTCTCAGCCCAATGAGTTACAAACATTGCGTTAAAAGTACCAGCGTTAAAAAATAAGAAGAAAAATTTATTGGAGCGACCGAGAACGTTCGAGAACGCGTGCGAAGCTATTCGACAAACCGCAAAAAAATAGTCGAACGCTCGCAAAATTTATGCAAAAAAAAAAATTTAACAATTTTTTTTATTTTTTACCTTTTTTTTAAACAATAAACTGATTATTGATAATTATTGAGTGATTGATAATTAATCATTAAAAAAAAATTATTGGTTTTTTTTTTATTGCAAAATTTTGAACACGAGAAATTTGTACAATATTCGGAATTTCGAGTGAATTCGATGGCATAACAAATGTTTGTTCGTTGCGCGAGATCAAATATTACGATGAAGAATTCAACCAATTCGGATACCAGAGGACTTTTCTCGTCTGTATTTCCTTGTCGGTCTCGCCGGCCGTACGTAAACTCTGATCGTAATACATGTCGAATCCTCGATTCCCCCGAAACATAAAGAAAAAAAGATTCGGGAGCGAAGAAATATCGTTACGGATATCAGTTTATATTATGTAAACATCTCTTATTCGTCCCCCTGAACTGTTCCTCCCGGCGAGTCGTCCGTTGTTCGCGTAACGCACGGTAAACAGAAATTTTTCATTTCTTTTCTTTTCACTCGACCGAATAGACGGAAAGGTAACGGTGTCGCGTTGGGCTTTGAAGCGCGGTAACAGTAACGAAACGAAAACGACAACGTCGACAATTTCCACTCTCGTGTCTAATAAATATTCGATGTTTACAGGATAAATTGATTGCAAAAATAAATGAATACATTTCGAACAATTTCGCGAAAGTACCGAATAGAATTTTCGAAGGTCAAACAAATGTTCACTCACCTATGCTCGATTCCTTGGCCCTTATAATCTCGTAATTCGTATCCTATTTATCCTTGTTATTAATCTTTTGTCGCACCCCCTATGCGGCGAGGTTTCGAATGTCTTCGGCGAACGGCTCGATAATATCCGCGATGATTGCGTTCGAATGTTCGTTGCGACGTGTTCGAATACTGAAAGGTAGCCTGGAGCGTCCTTGCGAGAAAATTCGCCGAACAATACGACGTGCGTAATTGCGTGAAAATCAAATTGAGGGGGAAATTGCGAGAGACGCGAACGCGCGCGACAATAGCTCCGAACGGACTGAAGACGCCGGTAACACGAGACAGATTAAATAGGGATTCGGTTGGGTCGTCGGCGATTCGGCCGCGGTCGGCCGACGCTTCGCAGCGCCGCGACTCGTGCGACGGCGCGCGCTATCCCTACCCGCAGCAACACCGGAAATAATGTAGCGGAGAAGAAAAAAGATAGAACAATAAAAATGATCCCCTCGAGAGACGAAGCGTCGCGACTTATCGCGCGATAATCCCGCGACAATTCGATCGGATTCACGGGCGAAAATGAGAACGAGAAGGGCTATTCGCGCGAGTCCGGAGGCACGCGAATGCACGTACTCTCGTTCGCCCAGAGTCGCGCGAAGCGACGCAGGTGCCGAACAACGGAGCCGGCCGAACATCTAATGGGCTCACGAGACTTCGCAAAAAAATGTATATTCACCGAATTACCGGACAAAACTGTCTCCGGCATTCGGAATTGTTTCTCTCCACGTTGGAACACGATGGAGAAATGAATGTCTCGAGCCTCAGACTACAATTCGTTTTTTTTTTCTCGGCCTGCGAGCAGTCACGTGGTGGTGAGTTTTTTTTTTTTTCTACGAGTTTCGTCGTCTCGGCAACGAAAACTGAGATATCGAGAATTCCGATTGATATTATGACATTGGCGAGTTTTACCTTGTAAATATAACGCCACGTACGAAAACACCGATTGTTACGGTAATTTCCGATGCATCGAGTGCGAATAGGTTAACCGACTGTTTTATTGCCCCCGACAAAGCAGCGCGACGAGGCGCCCCGATCCGACACGAGACGTTACCTCGCGCAAAATATACCGTCGAAAATCTGTTGATCCTAACGTTGAACTATCAATCGCGACTATCGTCATACAGCGTGTCATCGCAACGTCCTCGCGAAGTGTTGTCAAGGCAGTACTAGCGTATAGTCTGACTTTGATCAAGTTTGTGTGAGATTCAAAGAGAATTCACGAACGCTTCTCAATATGGGATGAAAATGGGAAAAATCAGGCATTTAGAAGGGGCTGCAAAGATTGATTTTACATAATAATAGTAACAAAATGTTATCAAAAAATGAATTGTTCAACAAATTAATGAAAAATTGAATTGTTTAACAACTTAATGAAAAAATTAAATGTTTAACAAATTAATAAAAAAATTAAATGTTTAACAAATTAATAAAAAAATTAATTGTTTAACATATTAATCGGCAACTACATTTTCTTTTAAACGAAAATAATTCATTGATTTTTCTGAATACGGATGAATTTTTCCAGGATTTTATCGAATTTTCATAAATACCGTTTTCATTCTTCATTTTGTCCAAATAAAACGCTATTTTTGAAAATCGACCGACAAAACTCAGAAAAAATTCATAAGTATTCGAAAAAATTCAAGAATCTTTTAATTAAAAAAAAAATTTCAATTCATTTGTTAATAACATTTTGATATTATTATTATGCAAAATCAATCTTCGGAGCATCTTCCGTATGCATGATTTTTTTTCTGATTTGTACCCCATTGAGAAGTGTTCGTGAATTCTCTTTGAATGTCGCGCAAACGTGATCAAAGTCAGACTGTCCGCGGTTACTACCTTAAGGACAGAGTTTGCGAGGCTCGATCGTATTATGCGACGTTATTATTCATTTGATTCGCGCGCGATTCGTTCGAGCGCAGGTAATGAGCGTACCGCGTTATTAACCTTCCGATGGGAAAATGGAATACCCCCCTTTCCCCTGCTGCATTAACCCTCCGCATTTCCGGAAACTCCACGTGCCTCGAGTCTCGATCAATTGTTTTTCCGTGAATCACGCGAAACGTCGATAGAACATTCATCTTTAATTCTATTTCGTTAATTTCGGTTTAACTTCATTGCGTCAAAGCGAATGTTCTTTTGTTCCGTTTATTTTTTTTTTTTCAATCGCTTTTACGCCAATCGCGAGAACACGTCGAACGAATATACGTAGTTAATTCTATTCCGTTAATTTCAGTTCAACTCCTTTGCGTCAAATCGAACGTGTGTGTTTTTCTTTTCTCTCAATCAATCGTTTTTCCGTGAACCACGAGAACGCGTCGAACGAATAATCGACTTTGATTCTATTTCGTTAATTCCAGTTGATTTCTTTACGTCAAGTGAAATGTCTTCCTTTTTTTCGACACGCTCAGTGAAATGCACAGGCAAACGTACTGTGACCGGCATATAAAAGGGGCCCTTGGGAGAGGGGAGGGGAGGGGAGGAAGCAACTAGGCACATAAACGGATACGACCCATGGATAGCAATGATAATAATAATAACAATAATAAAGATACAGCAAAGGTATGGTCGTTGAAACACAACGTGCAACATTTTCATTGAAAAAATAAGTTACATGTCAATATATCACACAAAAAAAAACCCCAAAAAAAAATCACACCGCAAAATACACACCAAAAAAACCCACAAAAAAATATCACACCACAAAATAACACAGCAAATCATCCAATCACGCAGCGCACGCAGGATAGCTTATAATATTCGCATTTAGATGGAAACGAAACATCAGCAGTTCTTAATTACTGAATTTCGAGATGTGTCTCTTCTGTTTTTTTACTTCTGTTATTTTGCCGTATACTTCAACAATTTTCGCGAATAAATAAATAAATAAAAAACAATCTACCTTCATTTGTGTGCCACTTGGTTTGCCGTGTGTTTATTTTATGTGATGTTGTTTTCGTGTTGTGTTTATTTCATTTGTGTTGTTTTGACGTGTGTTTTTAATGATGTGTTATTTTTTTGTGTTATTTTTGCCAGTGATAACACAGATATATGTTATTTTGACGTGATACCAAAAAATGTTATCGCATACGGTTTAGAATAGTCCTTGCCAGTAAGTGAGACTCGCAGTCGTATCAATTATGTGGTGCAACTTGCGAAATAAAATTGGTGCAAACTAAATTTGC
Organism: Ischnus inquisitorius; assembly: GCA_963924025.1. NCBI lineage: Eukaryota > Metazoa > Arthropoda > Insecta > Hymenoptera > Ichneumonidae > Ischnus > Ischnus inquisitorius. The sequence continues at coordinate 16,957,302 of OZ001251.1, forward strand.
ACGTCGCTTCCTTATTTTCTTTTTAACGTCGTTTGCAAAGCTCTCGCATGAGAAAGTTGATTAAGCAGTTTTGACTTCCCCGTAGAGGAAGCTTCGTGAACGACCCTGACAACAAAATCAGAAAGCGTGTGAAAAATTGGTTTACACCATTTTTCATGACTCAGTTTCATTCTAACAATGATCCAGAAAAATGCAGATAAAAAAACTTGCAAGCGGGTCGAAATATTCATATTTTCCGGAAATTAAAACAACACTCGATTTTGCGAAATTTTGACGCTTCGACGAGAATCGTTCGGCAACAAAATGAGAACCGGTCGACCATAAGACAGTGAATGAATAACGATAAAAACAGTCGTGTCCCGAGCTTCGTGGAGCGCAGGCTGCGATGATCAATTCCTCAAAATTTGTTTCACGCTTTAGTACGCTCAATTACACGCGACCATCGAGTGGCCGGGTAAGGAGATTAAAAAAGGAGAAAATTACTAAACCTCGATTAACAAGACAGCTGATTAACCCATGACGAACTCATGCTCGATGCATGCGCTCGCAGATAGTACAATTTGAACTTGACACCTTGCATAAAGATAAGTTCGCTTCAGCTTTACACGTTTCTGTGACGAAATTTGATTCTCTTTCGATTCTTCGGTCCCGCAAGCGCATTGCGCGATTTGCAATTGTTTGTACTATTATTTTATACATATACAGGGTGATTTACAATAAATATCGAAACCGATTGTTCGCATAGAATGGGATTAAAATTGCACCCCCTTTTACCATCGAGACATTTTTTTAATCTTCCCGACATCCGAGATTTTCGGCCGAAAACTCTACGGATGAAAAAAGAAACCCTAAAAGTAGCAATTTCAAAAATGACGGCCCAAAGATTTCTACACCAATGGATTGTTGCTATTCGGCGGCTAGAATTGTTTATCGAACCATATTCAGAATCGAATCCAACCACAGAGAAATAATTTCAACAACAATAATAATAATAATTTACAATAAATATCGAAAGTGGTTTTTCGTTCGGGAATGAAATTTCTTGGGATCAAAAATTGTTCAGGCTCTCCTCTCTACTTGTATCAAGGTATTTTTTTAATTCTCCCGAAATCTGAATTTTTTGGTGGACAAATTTAGAGATAAAAAAAACTCTGAAAATATCTTTAAAAATTCGGCCTAAAGATTTGTAGACAAACGGATCATTACTAGGCGGTGGTTAGAATTTTTTGTTCGGTATAGATTCGGAATCAGATTGAACCGTAAAAAATCGATGCAAATTATATTTCCGTAAAATTCGTAGAGGGACTGAGATTCGTACGATAAGATGATAAACTTCCCGGAACCAATGAAGCACGCGACGGACATTGACGACCGCATGTTCAATATTCCGATGCAAATCGAAACCGTGGTCGTAGGAAAAAAATTATTGACCCATGTACGCAATAAATCTATGCAGATGGTGGCATTGATTGTCGAATGAATACATTTAGTTTATTGAACGGGAGCGTCTTCCGGGGTTTTCGTTGACTTTAAATGTACGATAATCGAAAAAAAAAAAAAAAAAAAAAAAAAAAAATCACGTTTGTGACGAGAACTCATTCGTGCCAAAGAAACGAAGGCCAGCGAATGAAAATGCTTCGTTTGTGATTCTGTGCAACGTAGTTTTTCCGTTCTCACGGTTATTATCGGCACGTGAAGGTACTCTGGATAATTAAATCGATCCAGTTCCGGTGCCCGCAGACTTTTGACCAGACGATGCTCCAAAAGATAATTATTGAGTCACGAAATTTCGATTCGTCGTTTGTGTTCGATACGATAATGTCCACGTTTTTTTTTCGCGTTGCATCTTCCGCGTGTGGGAGGATCAAAGTTCATCGACGATTCTCTTATCGGCAACGAGAGTCCCGCGTGACGAGGCGCGCCAATGTTGCAGCGACGAAATGTGCAACAATCTTATTGTGCGCCAACGTCGTATGACTCGTTGTATCGCGAAACATATTGTTTGACTATCGCGGATTACCACATTTGTCCGCTACCGAGTCACCGCGCGCTCTTCATAACGGCATTAAGCAATTTATAAAAGCCAACAGCGAGCGCGTATTCAACAAGGCAAACGCTCGGAAATATATACATAGATAACTGTCGAGGTGGTCGCCTTTAAATATGCAAGCTCTTCGACGTATATTTGCAACGTGCAAATTTTTTATTCAATTCTTCGTGCGGTATTTTCTTTTTCAGTAAGCATCAATTAATACGGTTTTAGTTTATTCACTAAAAGTTTGTTTATAGAAAAAAAAAAGAAATGAACATGAAAATTTTAACTTAAACACATTCTTCAATCTTTTATTGGAAGTTGAATTAAATTAATTTTTTAAATTTGTATTTAACATAGATTAATTTTTTATTTATTATGTGTTTTTGAATTGACCATAGTGGATGATTGTCGAGGCATTTGCCGTGAATACGCAAACTCTTCGACTTTTATTTGCAATGTTGCACATTTTTTTTATTTAATTTTTTAAACACGGAAATTCGTAAGTTTGAAAATCTGTGAGTAATCCTCACTTCAGTTCGGTTTTAGTTTATTCACTAAGAGTTTATATTTTTTTAAAGCAGTAAAGTCCATCAAAATGTGAGATTTGGAGAGAATTTCGATTGTTTCCCAGCGGGATAAAAACCTGAAAAGAATTAAGCCCATGGAAGATGTTCGAAAGATTGATTTTGCGTAATAATGACTCCAAAAAGTTATTAACACATTGATGAAAAAAAAACTTAAAAAACAAATTCCCGGCAATACAACTTTATTTCTGATAAAAATTATTTTTGAATGTTTCTTAATATGTGTGAATTGTTTGAGAATTTTTTCGAAACTTTGACATTCGTGGAAAACGGCATTTAAAAAAAACTGATTCGGTTGTTTTTCCGAACCTACTTGATCAATCATTCGGAAACTTCTTGAGAATAATGGACGGTCCTATATCAAACAAGTATCCACAATTCGTGATTTTTCGCACACACAAAAAAAAAAATCTAGAGAAAATTTTGAAAAAATTCATACGTGTCAAAAATAATTCACAAACCATTTTCATGCGAAAAAAAGGCCAGCTTGCCGTGTAATTTCTTGAACAAGTCTTTTTTTATCACTTTGTCACTGATTTTGTGAAATTATTATTGCGCAAGATCAATCTTTCTTTTCGGATATTCATTCCATTGAGAAAAGTTCAAAATCCTCTCTGAATCTCACATGTCCTTGAACTGTACCTCTCGCACCACCTTAAACATATTTTTTTATTTTGAATCAAAACGCAAATGAATTTATTTATATTTTCTTTTATTTATATTTAATATAGATTCATTACATATCTATTATTACGTGTTTGCCATTTAATTTGAAGAAAAAAGAAAAACATTTAATGAATTATTCATTGTTACTTTTATTGTTTGGAAAAAGAACGTTTTATGGTGCCTAATTTGCAAGAAAAATCGAGAAGCGCGCTGTGTTTTTGCGTTCGCCTCTATACCGACTGTGACAACTGCGCTGGGGGTTATAAGTTCTCCGCACTCTCTAATGGATTATCGCAATCGAATTGCTTCGCAAAGTCAACACGGCGAGTTTTTTTTGGCATCGCTCACCGACGTGCAAGCTCGAACGACGCGCGACCTTTGGATTTTGATGAATAACCGAGCCGCCCGGAGTTTCCAGTACACGACACACAAAAAAAAAAAAAAATTGTGTACATTGTTGTCGAACGTTGACGCGGTAAAATTAATACAATGCCAATGACACGAGCCAATCGTTCGATCGATCGAGGCTCCAAGGACAGTCGCGAAATTTTCATCGGGTCCTCGAGACCGAACGACGAAGAAAAACAGTCATTAATCACAAGCGCGAATTCTCATAGTCGACAATTATTAATTATTCCAATTTATTATAATTCAGCCGGATCATTAGCGATGATCTTACGACAGCGCGACGGTTTGGCCAAAGAATTTTCGTGAAAACGTCGAATCCACGATAACGGAAAGCGACGGATTGTCGAATCGGCGAATTCTTTGTTTCCTAGCGCCGATCGGAATCATAATGCGTCGGCTTTTGTTGTCGGAATCGAGCGGACATCGCGGGGAATACAATGAACGATTGCTCGAGACGCGCGGCATCACGAATGTGCCGAAAGAAATTTTATTGCGCGCAGCCGCAGCGCGCGCTTGCAATTCATCGTCGCAATGCGCGCGCGTTACTCTGCGTCGAGAAAAACTCCGGCGGAAGCTCGACGCGCTTTTTTGGCAATTCGGATGGAAAGCTGTATTCTCTGCGAAACGTTATCCAATGTCAAAGTTCCAAAGGCGTCGAGTCGAATGAATTCTAGCGATAACCGAATAAGAATGATTATTTCTTCCGTCGACAGAAATTTTTTAAAAAACGTTATTATCCTGAAAAGTGTTAAAAAATTTTTGGGACAGTTGAAAAGAAAAGAATTCAGTTGAAAGAAAAAGAAGTGACATTATTTTTAAATATTTTAATTAAATATTTTTTAAATATTATTGTTAGTGTTAATTCTTCATATTTGTAGACCCGATAGTGTAGGAGCATTAGGCGGTAAATTCTTTGTCTAAAACTCGTTTCAATGCCAATCGTTGTAAAAGGAGAGAGCCGTTAAATAAAAAAAAAAAAAGTTGTAGCATTTTTTTTTAACTCGCAGGGTTTACCCATCGACTATGTGTAGGCGTTCGTGCATTTTTGTCATTGAGAAAAAATAGTCACTCTTCGATTTTCCGGCGCTAACGTGTACCTGGCATAAGGTTCCATTTATAAGAGAGATATATATACATATTTTTTTTCCATCGTAGAAAAATTCTCAAAGGTTTTCCGATACGATAGAATTTTTGAAATAATTGACGTTTTTTTAATAGAAAAAAATTGAATTAAAAAATTATTTTGCAAAAATGTTATTCTACTTTTTTGACCGTACCGCAATGAGGAATAAAACATTGTTATTATTAACTTTTTTTATTATGATTAACTTTTTTTTTATAGAAAAAAATTGAATTTGAAAATTATTTTTCAGAAATGTTATTCTATTTTTTTTACCGTACCGCAATGAGGAATAAAAAAATTGTTATTATGATTATTGGTCTTTAATTTGATCGGTCGCAGAAAAACCCATGCTTTGACGACCGTCGGTACGATTTAGTTGATGACTCGACCGCGTCGATGTCGTTGCGGTACAAAATTTCCGGCATCGCAGAGCCAATATACTGTGAGAAATACTGTTGACGGAAAAATTTTGTTAGAAATGAATACTTCCTATAAATGCGAAGACCGACTATAACTCTTGACCTCGACGGGAAGATTGTTCGTCTGGAAAAAAGCTTTCATTCCGATCTACACGGAAGCAGTCCTGGGTAAAAGAGACGTTTTTTTTTTTCAACGTGTTGCCCCCTGTGAACTTCTCGTATCGCGAGACGAAGTCATCGCAAGATCGAATCTCGCGAAAGGCTTTCCGCTTCTCAGTTCGACAATTTCTAAAATGAAACAAACTATCAACGCGCGACCTTTGTTCGTTGAACATTCTCGCTCGTCGCCCTCTGTCAAAGTCGTTGTACAGTTTTTTTTCGCTCCGTTAATTTCCAGACAATTTGATCGACAAAACATCGCTCGATGGCTTCGGCTCTCGGTACATCGGACGCGAGTGGGGATGCGATTAATTCGCATTTTTTCCCCCCCTAACGCGAACAAACGTAACCGCACACTACGCATCCTCGTGGTATAGATACGTAAGGTATATATTTCAAATGTAACTCTGGAAAGTCATCGCGCTTTCGGTAATTCTAGGATTACGCTTTGCAATTCGAGAAACGGATATGCGCACTGGTTTGTTAGATTTTTAAGCCTTCGCGGGTTCTTTCGCTTTTGCCCGTCTTTTTCCGTTTTTTTCGTCGTTTTCCACTTCGGAGGTATTATCGTGCAGCAAGACCCAAGGAAGTTTCAATTTTTTTTAGACACGACAAAGTATCTATTTTAGTATCCTGTCTGATCTTTTTGTTTCGCAATATTTTCGACGGAATTACACTTGGTATCGTTTGCTTTTTGATAAATAAACAAAAATAGGAAACACTTCCGAAAATGTGTAACTCGAAAACTGAAAAAAAGAACCGCGACGTGAGTATTCCACGTTTCCCGAAAAGAAATTCTCAAAAAAGATCCCTTTTTTTCTGGCCTTCGATGCACATTTCCCCCTAAAGAAAACTCGATCGACCGTGACTAAACAATGGAAATAAGCTATTGAATTACAAACGCATGTCTTTGCGAACTCATTTCCGAAATGCCGTTCGTTCAAAGATTTAAAAAAAAAAAAAAAAAAAAAAAAAAAACGGCATTTCGGATCAAAGTACTTAAATCAAATGATTCACCGCACTATAATTACCTGACGTGGTCATTATCGAAAATTCACGCGAATGTAAACGAGCGGCACGAGCGAGTAAATTATTCAACGGCGCTTCCCGAACAGCCCCTCCGCCCTCTCCCCCGTGCCGGAACAAAGGTCGAGTAATTTAAAGAGCGCGCAAGCCGCATTAGGCGCGCAACTACGTTACTCATTTAACATTCGTCGCGTCCCATCCGGCTTCCTATCGAATTCCTGCGTTAATCAGCTTCGTTTTCATTCGGCGCAAAGAATCGTTTTTTTTTTCAGTCTTACCGACGAAAATCATTTATTTCTACATTTTGAACTATAGGACATTTCAATCTTACAACGGTGATCGTCTCTCTGGAAGACGTTTACATATTAATTTTGCATTCGGTATATTGTAATTTCGTGCTTGTAGTACTAAAAGCGTCTTCGACGCTTTAAAAAGTTGTTTTTTTTTTCTCTCAACTTAATGTCACAGGTCCCAAAATCGAACACGGATCGAGTAAATTATTTCGGACACAAGTTTTCCGTAAATTTGAACGAGATTTTGTCAGACTTTATCGGCGAATTAGGCCACCGAGATTCCGGACATGCTTCCGGGCTCGGCGATCGAACGAAGTAAAAAAATAAACGCGATTGGAAGAACAAATTTTACGCCTCGCGGACCGTTCGACGTGAATTATTATTCCGGTGCGGATAATTGCAATTTTACTCTGATCTAAGGAGTCTACGAATATTCCTGTTTCGTTACATACATTACGTTACATTAGTTACGGTAATTATTCATCGGATGAGTCGAAACGATGAATTATCCAGTCCCGGAAGAGGAGTTCGAGAACATTGGAATCGGGACAGCTGAATTCAACAGATTTGGAAGTACTTCGAAGTGAATGTACGCCGGAATTGCCTTTTTTCTGGAATTCTTCAGTGAATCATCGAGAATGTTCTTTTTCAACGAAAACTTTTGGGTCTATCGCAGCGAAAGTGAGTGTATATTTTTACTTATATTACGGCATAATGCATGCATTTCTTTGTCACACAAATTTGAGTTTTTACTATAATGTGTTAAATCCTTATTGTCCGAACTGAGAATAAATTTCAAATATAAAAATTACAAAATGTAGAAAAAAAAAGTTTACCAATTACAAATGGAAAAATTTGAAATTTTTCTAAATTGCACCACCATTTCATTAAAAAAAAAAGCGGCCGTATTTCAGTCGATAGAAAATAGTCGTCCGATACCAGATAAGTCTGAATCGTCTTCTTCAGATCATTACAACAGTCCCAGTCGCAGTCGCAGTTCTCTACGGCTCATCTCGGACCATCTTGAAGATTCGCCATTGCGTGACAAAAAAATTCCAACGTTATGCAATAATATCGATGCAAATATTCACTCATCTCCATGGCAATGAACACCAGAAAATCTTCTTGCAAAAAATCCTGCCAACGGGCCCGAGAACGCCAGAAAAAACACAACGCTGGCCTTAAGATTACCGGGTGTTCGCTATCGTTCTACCTTTCGGCTATCGCCTACAACGCTACGAATAGTCCTCGTTATTTCCGTTGCGAGGTCGTGAATCGCGAAAAATTCATCGAATGTAGGGCATCTAATAGTTGATTACTCGACCTACGAGAGAGTTGCCTACGTTCTAATACGGTGATTATACTTAGTGCTGCTTTTGGTCATCCTCCGTCTCGCTTACGCCCCACACCGGATGACTACCGTCGCCCTTCTTCTCGGCAACTTTCTTAATAAGATTATCCGACGCGCTCTTGCGATCGTAAGCCCAGCCGAGCTTCGCGAAACAATCGATCCACATCGTCGTCATGTTGAGACCGTAATTTCCGAATTCGGCCGCTTTGTAGTCCCACGGAAAGACGTGATGATAATTGTGCCAGCCCTCGCCCATGCTCATCAGTGCCACATACTTGTTCTCCGCCGGTGATATTGATCTGAAATTTTTCAACAATGTAATCATGAATTTGGAAAGAACGAAGGGGGAGAAAAAAATAGATATAACTTCGTGCAACTGACTTGTCGTAGCTTCGATATCCCCAGATGTGAGCGAAACTGTTCACGGACCACGAGAAATTCAGAAACATCACGTAACGTATGAACGCCTGGGATATTATTGCGTAATACCAATCCTCGTTCCACAAGTAGACCGGTATGATTATCGGCAGAACGAAGCATACCAGCAATTTCAAGAGACGAAAGTGCCTGAAAACGAGAAATATTTTTTAGAGCATACGCAAATTTGGATTATCGCGGGGCGATTCAATTTTTTTGCCTTTTTTTTTATCCGTGATTTCGACGATTTTGATGATGATAATGGGGGAAGCGATCTGTCGAGAGTGAGCACGACGACATGCGCCTCGCTCGGATCGGAAACGTGATCAAATTGACCCCTACGATAACACGAGAGCCACGACACGCTCTGCCATTCAAGAAAAGCACTGTCGTGTTCCAATCACTCGCTCCTGCCTTATCGACATTCATCAATCATTATCTCGATGAATGACAGCATTGTGAAGATCGGCGATGCAATGTAGCTTATCCATGAGAAATAAATAATTTTGTTTTTACCGGGATTCTTTGAAACAAGTGTTTTGAATAATATCGACTCGGTTATGATTCGTTCGGCAGTCGAATCGCGATTAAGCGATGAAGCGGCGAAGATTAAGAGGCTCGATTCAGATAATTCATGACGATTGTCGGCTGTGTCGTTTTTACTTTTTAAGGTACACAGAGAGAACATAATCATAATATTCATTATAATCATTATAATACTTATTATCATTTTAATATCTCGAAGACACTAACGATTTATTGGAACAGTTTACAGTAATCATTCAAACAAGTGTTCAATCAGTGATGTAATTAGCTATCAACTGTTTTTATAAGTTTTTTGTGTCCCCGAGATACTAATATTATAGTAAATATTATAATAGTTATAGTGAATATTATGATCATATTTTCTCAGTGTAATCCTTGCGATGCTCACCTCTCCCAAAAGTGAGAATCCAGATAGAATTTCGAAGACTTCCCGATGGCATAAAAATCGGAAAAAAATCAAGCATGTGGGAGGCGCTCAAAAGATTGATTTTGCATAATGGTAATATCAGAATTTCATTAACAAATAAAGAAATGAATTGCTTAACAACGTACCCGACAACTTAGCATTTCTTTTAAATGAAAATAATTCGATAGTTTTTCCGAATGAGTATGGATTTTTTTCAGAAATTTGTCTAATCTTTGAAATTCGCGTCCTTTGGACCAACAGATATCGGAAAACGCAGTTTTTAAAAAATTAGAAAAATTAACGAGTCATTTTCATTTTAAAGGAAGTTAAGTTCCTGGGCAATTTATTAAACAATCAATTTTTGTCATTAATCTGTTAATACCATTTTGGTACTATTTTTATGCAAAATCATTCTTTGAAGCGTATGGCTGACTTTTTTTCAATTTTTTATCCCATTGTGTTTGTCCATTTTCTTTGAATCCCTCGCAAACGTGATCAAATTCAGACTGGACGCAAGTAAAGTACTTTGAAAAGAAAAAACCCATATCTACGTCCCATTGGAATAAAATCGTACGCACTTTTGAGAAAATCGTACGACCGGATCTGCGAGAACGTCGCTCATGTCTATCTGACGGCCGCATCTCAGAACTTCGGGATGTTTCTTCATCATGAGCCAACCAACGTGGGAGAAGAAAAAGCCGCGCTTGCTGTTGTGAGGATCGGCATCGGTCTCAGTGTACTTGTGATGCACTCTGTGGTCTCTCACCCAGTCGTAGATAGAGTTCTATGAAAAAAAAATTATTATCCATACGATAAAATCGTTCGAGCGAACGATTTCTGCGTTGAAGTATCAGGAAGAGATCAACAATTTGAGATTATTATGTCGGAGTGTTGAAGAGCGTGACGGAACGAGCGGTGCGAGACGAACGTGGGGTAAATCGTTGTGCGGGCAAAGAAGTTTACGTGTTGCCGAGTGATAATGCGTATGATCGATGGAAAAGAACAATCTTGAATTAAGCATTTGCTTCTCCGTTCGGCCGAAGATAAGGCTTGGTACAAAAGTTCAGAATCGCAACTTTATCCGGAGGAACCTCTTGGAGATTATTCATTTTTCGCTTCCTGATAAAGAAAGCTTCGTTTTAATGAAAAAAACAAATATCGAGATTTCAGTGAAAATGTGTTCAGAACGTGCCAAAACGTCGGAAAATCATATTCAGAAAAAGTTTCTGGCTGTGCGTGTGTGTGTGAGACAGTCAAAAATGTTGAACCTGTGCACCTTGGAAACGTCTTCAATTATCAATTTGAAATTTAAAGGGTATGTTAGGGAGAGAATTCTTATTGTTCGTTGCCAGTTTTGGCTAAATTTTTATCTAAATTCCGAAACGCGCCTTGAGGTAGTTATCGCGCGAACAGTCTGACTTCCCATAAGTTTCAGAGAAATGAGAGAGAATTGCAAAAACGTTTCAGTGTTCGAAAAATCTGAAAGAAATCAAGCATATTGGAGGCGATGAAATTATCGTTTTTCCACAATAATGATTTCAAAATGTTATTAACTAATCATTGCAAAATTGAATTTTCCGAAGTGCGTGGTCGATTGTTTGCAAATGGCGAATGTAAGAATTACAGGTTTGTCTGACCCTCAAAAAAAAATTCCACGATCTGGGTCATAAATCACGCTGCACCTTCGGACGTGTATTGAAGACGCATTAAATAATGAATACGCAAAAATTGAACAATGTCGTAAGAAAATAAATATCGCGCGATAACTACCTTGAATCCCTCAAGTTATTTTTTTTTTTGTTTTTTTCGTGAATAAGGAATTGTTGCGAAGGAACGTGACAGTACCTCGCCAGCGACGAGATAACTGATGAGAAGAATAATTCGAAGCGGCAAGTTGGCCTTGTAAGATCGATGGGTCCAGTAACGATGGGCACCTCCGGTAACTCCAAACCCAGCAGTTCCGCACAAAAAGCAACCTTGACAATGACGAACGACGATTTATTCGCAAAAGCGAAAGAATGGAGAGAAAGGGAAATTACGATCTTCACGCAGGTGCTTTCTTACCCCACAGTGTTAGCAACTTGTGTTCGAGTATGGGAAACGTGAGCAAGCCGTACAAGGCTATAGCGTGAAATGTGAAAATGTGAATGACATTTGACCAGATCACCGGAGTCTTGAAATTGAACCATCCCTCATTCTGCGTCTCGGTGACCGAGCTCTTCACCGAATCCTTATCCTCGACGGGCTCGTCCCGAATCGCGAGATCCTTCAATTCCTCGCTGGTCTGGTCGGGCATTGTTTCGTTCGGCGGCATTTTCTTTTTGCCTTTTTTTCCGGCTGTCTTCAGAGAACTGCAAAGATAAAAATATTTTACAAACTATTCAATTTATATTCGCATTTTCATCGTCGAACGAGCTAATACAGAAATTTTACAAATTTTTCTTCCTCATAGAAGAAGCTTTGTTATGGTGAAGAAAAATTTGTTTTGCGATTCTCATGTAAACGTGTTCAGAATGTTCCAGAACATCCAAAAATCGGCACGAGTCGAGGTCGGTTGGCGTCGAATTTGGCCAAATTCGATAGATAGATCCGGAAGTTATGAGCATTTAAATGCTTCAAATTCAACAAAAAATACTTTTGGCTCGTTGTCGTTTCCGCAAATTCCGAGCAATCGAGCTCAAACTTCGCAAACAAGTTCAGTGACCTCCGACAATGTTCGTTTTTTTATTTGGCTCAAATCGATAAAGTGGTTCGAAAGTTATGAATATTTTTCTCCTTGAAATTTTTACCAAAATCGTTTTTGCCCGCGCTTTTTTTAATGTACCAATGCGTAGGCTTTGAAAAAATTGCGCAAATTATTCGAATTTTATCACCCGAGTAATTGTGAAAAATTCTTGAAGTTTCCGCCCCAGCAAGTTGGAGGACCTCGAAACGGATCGAAGTTTTTTTTCCCCCCGATATTCAATTCCGTTGAACCGGAAAAGAATAAACAAAACGAATCAAATTTCGAAGATGAAATCGAATTTAAAAAAATGAAGATGGATGAAATTTTGATTTTCAAATTTTGGTCCTTTTTCGGCTGCGGTAACCGCGGACCAGAAATGCACGATCCAGTGAAAAGGTTTTTCGTGGTCCGTTTTACGCACACTTATCTACGGATGTTTAATAGTCCTTGGGTACCGTGTTCATTTCGCATATGTTTGCGAAAATTGCAAACTTTCCTCGATGGTATAAAAACCTAAAAAAATCATGCATATAAAACGCACTGAAAAAATTAATTTTGCACAATGATGATTCCAAAATGTTATGAACAAATTGATGAAAAAAAAAAAAAATCGAAGTGAATTAAAAAATATGAAAAAAATATTATATTATTGTAATACTTATAATAATAATAATATCAATATTACGTTTATATTATTATTATTATTATTATTATTATTATTATATTATTAATATTGCAATATTTTTTATATTTGAAAAAATTCATACGTATTCAGAATAAAGAACGAATTATTTTCGTCGAATAGAAAAGTTAGATTGCCGGCTGATTGGATGAACAACTTTTCTTCAACAATTTGTCAATAACATTTGGGAATTACTATTATGAAAAATTAATTTTTTCGCAATTATCGCTCAATTTTCGCAAGCTTATGCGAAATAAACACTACGCGCGAGGACGACCTTGATTCAAAGAGGTTTGATTCACAATCAATTCGCCTGAGAAAAAAAAAAAAATCAGTAAGTCCACGCGATGTTCTTTCGACGATAATTGTTTCCGTAAATTGAATAAAAACACCTACAGACTCGACGCTGCGAGGTCGCGCGTTGGACTGGACCAAGAAGCAATTGTGGAATAATGAATGAAAAACACACGAATGCAGGTCAATAAACTGTTTATACACGGTTCACGGCGAGATACGATTGATAAATACATTAATTCATGAGAATCAAAGTGAAAAGAGAGAGAAAGAAGAAAAAAAAAAAGTGTAGAAGAATTTACCGCTCTGGGTTTAGCGATCACGTGACTCGTCGAGGAATAGCGGCGAGTACGAGAGTCTCATCGATTTTTCGCTGGCACGCTGTCGGCGAAACGCGACGCCGCCGAGATAAACGTTCTTTGTTACGATTGAATATTGTATCGAGTATGTCATAGGTCAACGATGCCCCCGTCGGTGGCTCCTCGATGTTTCTTTTGATGTTCAACACATCGCTCGATTGAAATTCTATCGTGCCCGTGCGATGAGTCTTTCGGAGGTAGCGATGCGTTTGAGGCGAATCACCCTCGTCGCGTCGCGCGAGCGTCCGGGGCTCGAGAATGTTCCGGGTCCACGCTGCTAATAAGCTCCGCGAGTGCACAAGCGGGAAAGGTGACAAATATTCGTTTCATCGTCTATCTCCGAAGGCTCAACGATTCTTTCGAGATATTCATGTTTCGTCGATAGATCTTCATTCCCCTCAACGTCGTCGTCTGTTCTTTTTATCCTTAACACTTTTCCCGCCGAATGTGTGTGTTTTTTTGTTTTATTGTTTTCACCAATTAAGCTCGTACGCCCGGAAATGTTTTATTCGTTGCCAAAATCTTTAGTGTTGATATTGCGAATGGCGGTGATATATATTTATATTTTTGTCTTAAATGGCACTATAAGAGAACAGAGTTTTTTGATCGCCGAATCGACACTGAGATTCCGGGAGCTGTCGATTGATTTTTTCTATTTGAGACGCTCGAGACTCGGTGTGGCACCTTGACACTGTAGCGACGGATGTCGGAACCCCCTGGAACGACGGCAGCGGCAATTTGGACCGTTCTGTTGCATGCATCGTACTGTGTTTCGCGGCGTTTCCTGTTTCTAATCTTGAAAGTATTATAGGAAATTTTAACGATTTGCTAGAGAAGAAAAATTGCTTTTGTCGTGAAAAAACTATGTTTCAATATCGGCTGTAACTCGAACAATAATAAATCGGAATACGAGTCGAAGCATTGCCGGCTTAAGGTGATGTGAAACTTTTACAGGTGCGGGAGCGACGGAGCTATTCGTGAGATCCGCACATTTTCGGCCACGCTTGGTTACGGACAAGCTCCAAAATTATTTTATGGAGAGTAACGTTCTCATCTATTATCCGTAAAACCATTCTAGGCAGAGAAATTTGAATTACAGTTTTTATTACCGACCGAGCGGTATCACCGCACCGCGAAGGTATATGAAATGCCGCGGTCGGTAATGAAGATAGCGACCTTATTTTCGTGTGGTACTCAAACTTGCGTTATTAAGGCGATGTGAAAGGACTCAGTCGGTAACGAAGACACTGACGAATATCATTTCGAAGCTATCCTCGGGGAGGCAAGCAAGCCTCAGGGGGTCTCAGAGATCCTTTTTTTTTTTCGAGAAAAAAAACTGTCGACGTTTGAGAAGCACGATTTTAGCGTATAAGGACGCGGTAGCGCTCGACGCGCGCAGTCTTTTAACTTCTTAAAAAACGTGGCGTCGAGACGCTACCGTGTCTCTCGATGTGAAACAAAATACAGCGATTCTGTCGCTGTATGAGATTTTTCGTAGGAACATCATTTTAGTGACTCAAATAGTTCGAAACGAATGAAAATTTTCATTAATTCAACATACGCGGACTCACACAGTGAACAACGGAGAAACGAATGACACGTGGAAAAATGATAATATTTACACGACCGATCATAGCGAAAGATTTTGGCGATTGTTCATTGAGGACAGTCTGGCTACAGCGTAGACCTTTTTCTTCATCCTCCCAATGGCTTTAGGCAGTTTTGCCAAGTACCGGCAATCTTACCAGGGTTACCGGTCAAAGATCCAGTTTCCACCGTGCCATAGATCGGACTGAAAAAGATCTGGATCTGGCGACGAAATTCTTGTAGAACCAATATCCAAGTGCCTGATTGGTCGTTGGCTAGGAAACATCAAGTTCACTAGCCTCCACATTTTTTTCATTGCCATCTCTCTGGCACGGTGGCAACTGGCTCAAAGCAGAGATACTAATCTCTGTCAAAATCATGTGTGTCAGTTTTGTTTGTCGACGGTTGGTAGACGCGTTTCGATGCACTGAAGTTGGAAGCCGATCCCCTTGCCTGGCCGGATTTCGTTGCGTCGAAACGTGGAATAACCCATCATGATGTCGGTTCCAGCAGTTTTTATGGATTTACCTCCCGAGGATCAGGTAATGCGATAAGTCGCGGTGCAAAAATAACTTTGCGACTCAACGAAATTAATCTGTCGACACGAATTTTCGCGTATTTTCCGTTAATTCGCGCTCGACGCGACGATCATTTTCGTGATTTTTGAGGTTATGCTTTCCGTCTTTCTCGTCGCTGGTCGGCTTCGATTTTATCATTGTCGACGCTTGTCGAGCGTTTTTCAGGCTCAAGAGTTGCGAATTTACTTCAAAAGTCTCGGGGCCGAGATCAGCGATGAGAAATCGCCGCGGGGCATCGAGGACGATCTTCACAAAATCATCGGCGTCTGCGACGCCTGCTTCAAGGACGGCAACGAAACCGAAATCGAAACTATACTCAATGACATAGTTTCCATCATGATTCACGTGAGAAAATTTTCATCGCTCGTCGTTTGATATTTGCGAAAATTTAGTTTGACGCAAGAAAAAAAAATTATATTCGCACAGATACCGGTCGAACGAGCGGAGAATTTGATTCTCGCTTTCTGCGAGAAACTGAAGAAAGCGCCGGGACAAAAGCTCGGAGTCGTCAGTCTCAAAGCGTGAGTATTATCTAACCAAAACCTTTGGAAACGACAGATTATTTTTCATTCACATTTACAAAAAAAAATTATTTTTTATTTTATTTATTTATTGGTGATTATTTGATTTATTTATTGATGATAATAATAATAATTATTATTCATTTATTCGATTAATTAAGTAAATAGAACAAGTTAATTAATTATTTTCCAACGTAATTAATTGGCTTATTAATTATTCTAATTGCCAAGAATCGAAGACATTTTTTTCATCGCGTGTCCGTATTTTCCACCAAATTTTGTATTCAACATTCAAACTTATTCAAGAGCAGATGCCGTTGCACTAGGGATTCATAGCTTTCCCATAACAATTTTTACGGTTTCTCTCATTACATTCTTAGACAATTTTGTACACAGTTCCATTTCTTCCTCCAACACTATCACAAATCGCAAGAGCTCTTTTAGAACTTGCTCGCGATCGTTACCCCTAATCTCACTTGAGATTAATTATTTTCGTGTAGAACATCGGCGGAAAGAAGCTCGGATCTATTGAAATTTATCGTTTTCCAGACTGTGGCTCCTGTTTCAATCGCTGGAGGAGAAATCGCCGATGAGGTACCATGTTTACTATCATCTGGTGCAAGTGGCGAGGAGCGTCGATCAGGTGAAAGCCGTCTACAGCGGCGTCGATCAGCTGAAGGAACAATTCAAGGCTTTTCCGCCGACGAGCGAGCAGATGCAAAAATTGTTGCGTCTCTTGCACGAAGTTTTGCTCAGCTGTAAACAGGGGTTGGCACTTTGACTATATTTTTTTTCCACACGGAAAACAAGATTAATCATTTTTTAAAAAACCATAATTTTCTGTCATAGCGACCAAGCCGCAGCTGTGATGGTCGAGCTCCTGGGAACTTACACCGCCGAAAATGCATCCGCGGCGAGGGAAGACGCGCAACATTGTATCCTCGCGGCTTTAGCCGATCCGAACACCTTCCTGCTCGATCCTCTGCTCGCGCTCAAGCCCGTTAGATTTTTGGAAGGCGAGATCATCCACGATCTTCTTTTGATATTCGTTCAAGAGAAACTTCCGGCTTACATGACCTTCTACAAGAATCACAAAGAATGCGTCGAACACACGCTCCGTGAGTCTTTTGTTTTTAATATATGATATAATATATGATAGATATGCCGACGTCATCTTTGCTTCTGAGGCTTCATGAAAAACTTTGTTGTATTTCCACGAGCGCACGATATCGATGAGTAATAAAATATCTTTTTTGCAGATTTGAATCACGAACAAAACATGAAGAAAATGAGGTTGCTGACGTTCATGCAGCTTGCCGAGACAAATCCGGAAATGTCGTTCGACACTATTCAGAGCGAGTTGCAGATCGAGGAGGCCGATGTCGAAAGTTTCATCATTGACGGTTGGTCGATTTCATTGTTCCGAATCTTTGGCTTTGTTCGTCCTGTGTGAAAATGTTATCTCGGCTCCATTACCGCTGTGCCGAGATCGCTCACGCAGGATACATTGAAAGGATCAGTACTGGCTCAGCCGTTCCTCGATGACGGCTGGGTTATCGTAGAATTCGACACGATTTCCATTCGCAATACTGTACTGTCGTAAGCAACAGAATCTAACGTTGGACGTGGAACGATAAAAGTCTCTGCGTGCGCAAGGAAATTAAAATGTTTCCCTCTATATTTATGAAAACTTGAAACTCTATTTTAGCCTTCCAGCTGATAGTCATGTGATGCGCACTGAGTTGATTGTATTATTCGTATTTATGTCGCAAAAAAAAACTTGAATTTCTAAGAGACTTTTGAATCCTTTTCGATGGGACAAAAATCTGTTAAAAATCAACCTCGTAAAAGGTGCGAACACGATTGATTTTGCATAATAACTATTCCAAAATTTTATTAACAAATGGATGGAAAAGATTCATTCAACAAATCACTTGCGACCTAACTTTTTTTTTAATGAAAATCATTCGTTTATATGTTTGAATACGTATGCATTTTTTCAGAACTTTGTTTAATCATCGAAAAAATTGCGTTTTCATTCGTTCGTTCCATCTAAAAAAATGCAATTTAAAAAAATTGGACAAAGCGCTAAAAAAATGCATACGTCTTCACAAAAAAAAAAAAAAAAATTATTCTCATAAACAAAAAAACGTTAAGGTGAATGATTTCTTAGACAAATTGTTTTTTCATAATTTTTTCAAAATTTTATCTAATGTTCGAAAATGGCGTTTTTTCATGTTTACATTTTTTCAAAATTGAAAATTGGGTAAAAAATTACAGGTATTCAGAAAAACTAACAAATCATTTTCGTAACAAAAAAAATTAACGTTGCCGGGCAATTTGTTGAACAATTTTTTATTCCAATAATTTGTTAATAACATTTAAAAATTATTATCATGCACAAGCAATCTTTGCAGCACATTCAAAATGCTTCATTTTTTTAATTATTTTTATTTAATCGAGAAGGATTCGTAAAACTCTTTTTATTCCTCTCTTAAACTTACGCGACTTCAGGCATGGTGCTAGAACTACCTTAAATGGCCTCGGCCATCACACAAATATCCTGAAAACGTCCACGACTTTTTTGTAGACCCTCGATTGATCTTCGCATCTCTATCACGAATTCAACTTAAATTTCGAGTAATTAAAAAAAAAAAAACATTTTTTGCAGTTCTAAAAACGAAACTCGTGAGAGCACGCATGGATCAGGCAGGCCGTAAAGTTCTCATCTCGAGTACGATGCACCGAACCTTCGGACGTCCCCAATGGATGCAACTCCGCGATCTGCTCGCCGCGTGGAAGTCAAATTTGTCGGCGGTTCAGGACAGCATGAAGACGGTCGCCGCAGCACAAATGGATCTCGCTGCCAAAGCGAAAGCCCCGCTGGCCCACTGATGCGAAGAAAAAAAAAACGAAAAAAGCAACAAACTGTAACAGCAAATTCTCTGTTGTCTGATCCCATCGTCGATCGTTTCAAGATAAATTTCGTAAATAAACAAACAAACAAAAAGTTCTTGTAACGCTGACACTAACATTCCAGTTGTGTCGAGATGCGGAGCGCGCGTTGACGTGAATGCGTTGGGATCGCGACTGGATTCGGTCGAAGCTCGAGCTTGGACCGAGAACAACGAATACAAATTGAACATTTCAAAGAAATTTGACCGGACGCAACGACGAAACGAATTTTTCGTTCCTCAAGACAAACGGAACGGCATTTTTCATCCATGAAAAAAATTAACTTAAATTTATTGAATTTTACAATGAAAGGAAAAAAGAAAATTTTCAGAACCCGAAAACGAGAATACGATGTGAGAACAAAAAGAATAATAGAAATTCTGTCTCGTTCAACAGAAGACAATGATCGCCTCGTCGCAAACGTTTTGTGGAGTTGATTCTCGTCTACAGCTCATAGTTCGAGACGAATAAATCGTACGAGATGTGAATATCGGCAAGTCTTCTTCTTTACCTTTTAATTATAATCAGTATATTCTCTTTATTTCAATAAATCCTTCTTATGATACATGATATAAGAGTTTTCTTTTTTTTTTCTTCTTCTCTCATTGTACAATCATTTCAGCCGTCTCGCGGTGAGCAACTTTAGACACACATCGGATCGCGTACTTTTTTTTTCATGTTTTCTCTCGTTTCTCATAAAAATTGTTCACAATACTACAATTATTTTACGTGTTTTCACGATCACAAAAGCCACAAATTACCGCTTTTACTAATGTTTCGTGGACACTCGGGGTGGATCATCCGGTAACGAAACGGTCGATTTTCGTCGATTTAGCGACAGTCTCGTTTCAGAAAATTGGAAAAACAAAGAAAAAATCAGTTTTGCAAACGCGTAAAAAATAATTAAATTAAATTACCATGAAACTTGAGTGAAACGAAGAGTGCCTCAAATGAGAATTAACTTTGCTCTGCTGTATCGGTCATTTCGACGTTATTCTAAATGCATTTCGAAACCCGAAGGATCCGATCGCTTGCGATAGAAATTTGTCAGTTTTGTCTTTTTTTTCCTATCGCAATGAAGCCGAAGTGAAAATATCAATATGTTTGTTTTCTCCGATAATTCTTGTTTCTTGATCAATATTCCTCGGGACCGCACACAAGAAACATTGATTTTTGAGCAAGACGAAAAGAAGAAAAAAAAGGAAAAAGCGATTAACTCGTACATACTGCGATGAAATGATAAAAAAAAAAAAAAAATCGAGTATCGGTTGTAGAACATGAGTAAAAAAATCTATTCTACAACTATGCATATATATAAATCTATCTATACGTGATTAGCGATAGGGTCGTGAAATTTTACATCGATAACTCGAATGCGTCGATGCACAATTAAATATATATCGGAACGATAAACTATGCGCGATAATTCAACGGTCACTCGGTGGTTTATAGTTAAAAAAAAAAAAGAAAATGAAAACTATCACGATGCATTCGTGGCCAAATTAATCAATTGATCGCTCAAAATTGGCCGCCGGCTCGAACTGCCGTAATGCGTTTGTGGCTTTCCTCTCTCGTTTGTTTGTGTCTTTTTTGTGTTTTTTTTTTCTTCACATTTTGTTATAGAAAAATAAATCAAATTTCTAATAAAAAATAACCGACATTAAAAATATCAGAATTTACAATCATATAAGGCCAATATGGATTTTTTTTCGAAGCGAATCTTCACTCGCCCCTTTTGGGTCATCCGTCGCTGATTAGGACTGTCATTTTAAAAAACTCATAAAAAAAATGCTACGTAGAATTCATTTTCGTAAATTATTTTGGCTTCTGCGATTTCGTCGATGAAGTACGACAAGAGCGCGATCGATGAAACTACGTAATCTCGCTTTTGTGTAACGATGCAAGCTCTTTTTTTTTTGCAATAACGAACCATTAAACGATAGAATTCAGCTCGGGAATTTACTCTCCGTTTCCGTATCACCGTCATTCATAGATTTTGTCAAAAATAAAAAAATACAATTTCGTCGTTTGCTTTGGCGATTGTTTCTTCGCACTAATAAAAAAGAAAATAACTCACGAAGTTTTCGGCCCAGCGCGGCGTTTGAAAAACCGGAACCTATCGATCGTTTAATTCAATTCTCGACCGAAGTCATTTTCAAAGGGACCGCGCGGAAAGGACAACGTTTTTTCAAAACTATCCCAGCAATCTTAGCTCGCATTCTTGAATTATCAGCTATCGCGCGTTGAGCCGATTTTTCGGTTTGAAACCGTTCCTAATGAATTTATTATTGCAACTCGGCAAAAATTCCGATGACAATGAACATTTCTGAAAAAAAATTGTCGATTTTCAAACACCGATCGGTGAGTCACATTGCAATGATACAAAAAAGAAAAACATGCGCCGACAGATTTATACATGAATTTTTGTATCTGCCAATCGCGGTGAAATCTTCATTCGAAGAGAGAAATTCAAATTAAATTTCTGCAAACGACATAAATATTGTGAAAAAAAAGTAGCAAAGAAAAAAACGAAAAAAGATGCTAACAACTGCGTTGAATTCATCAGCTTGTTCGACCAGCTGAAGACATTTTCCCATTATTAGAAATCGCTCAATGAGCTTCTTCGTGTTTGTACGCGCGTATGACGATCGGATGCAATGGAAATGATGAAATTATCGATAAACTTTTTTACGCAACTTTCATTTAATCGTATCTCGCGAATTGATACGTCCCGTTTCCGTTTGTGTTCGTTCTCTTTTCGATATAATTTCTTTTTTTTTTACTTCTTTGCCCTTATCTTTCGACATTCATCTAGAAAAGATAGCGCTCACTTGCGACCACTACAATGTGGTTACGAGGTCGTTTTTTGTGTTTTCGTTCATTTGTATTTAAAGCTTCTCCTTTACAGCTACCAAAAAAAACTATAATTATATACGACGATCGAAGTTTAAGGCATTATATTTACCGCTCAAATGTTCCTACGAGATACGCAAAAGTTCGGATTCTTTGTTTGTATTCTTACATAATAACGACGACCCATTGCGGCGATCAGTCGAGCTTGCAATCTTTTTGTCTTTCCTGTTTCTGTTTATCGAACTCTCGTGACATTCGGCTCGCGTGAGCGAATAAAACAAGTGACCAATGATTTCGGTCTGAGGTTGCGATTATCGGCGGGATTTCGGACGACGACGTTCGGGATTACCTCGCGAGGGATGCGAAGTCAGATCTGCGTGGAGAACCGAGGACGCGGCAAATCCCCGAAAACCGTGTCGCCGTGTATGCTCTTCGCCAAGGCCTTCATCGAAGCTCGAATGTTGTGCGGATCAAGAGGATCTCTTGATAACTGACGAAAGAATGAATTACCATAAGATTAGTAAACTTTTCCATCGAATCTCAAGCCTCGGCTTTTCATCGAATCTTTGCCGATGAAAAAAAAACACGTGTCCCATAGATTGTCGAGTTCTCCAACATATATAAAAATTACCGAAATCGAAGTGGGACACTTGGGAATGTATCCTTGTTAGCGTATCAAACATTACTATTCATAAACAAATTGAATTCAACGATTGACGAATAGAGAAAATATTAATGTACCTGATCGTCATCTTCGTCCTGAATGTTTCGTCTGACGTAAGATGGAAAAACAGGTACTGTGACGGGCAGTGATTTCGCCAGAGTTGGATGTCCGCCTCTCTGGCCTCTCGGTATGTGTATGCCCTCGTCGTGACCTGAAATTCAATGGAAAACGTCTGTATTCGCCATCACCAAAGAAACCAATGAATACAATTACTTGACTTCTCCCGGATCTAATTACAATTTCTTTCTGACCATAACTCGAACTTTTTGTATCAATACGAGCAAATAGGAAAAAAAAAAATTCCCGACAACTACCTGACTTTCATGGTCATTTTTTAAGTTTTTCGACATTTTTTGCGATTACCAGATTATTCCTGACGAAAGTTACATTTTACGATTACCGACAAAAAAATCTTTTCGTATGCCTTGTTCTCGTTGAAACGCTTACCGTCCGTCTCGGATTCGTCTTCGGACGGCTCCAAATGTTCCGAATTGAACGTATCGTCCATTCCTTCGAGTTGAAACATCGCTTCGGCGTCGTAGCTGCTCGGCTCTTGTGAAAATATTCGTAGCTGGTCCCTCCTCTCGTTACTGCCGTTCTAAAAACATAACAAAAAACAATTAATCTGTGTTTTTAATATCAGTTCTAAGTGATTCATCAATTTTCCTTCGTCGTGGAAAACTTGATTCATCATTTTTGGATCTGATAACCGGTAAAAAAAAGGGTTTGGTTCGTCAAAGTGCTTACCATTTGTAAATAAGCTGGATGTTTCGTCGCTGCCTGATGTCTTATGCTCGTACCGGTAATAAGGCCAGTTTCGGCAACGACCGATGACTTTGGATTCACAGATTGCGCTATTGAGGTAGTTGAATTTTCTTTGACTCGCTCGGGCGTTGCGCCGGGAGTTTCCGTGCTGTTCGTCGATTTGCCGGTCTCCGCGGCATTACAAATCAATCTTTGGAATGGACAAAAAAAGGCGCTGTTTATCTCAATCAAGATTATTCTTCGCGAATGAAAAGCGCCGGAAGGGAACGAGTCAGCGACTGCGAAACAACGAATTAGTACGAATGAACAAAAACATACTATTTTAGATTTATTCGCGGAAAAATGTCGTTGAATGAGAAATTTCTTTATCGGTTCACCTTCTCTGTGTTCGAAAAGTTTTGAAAATAAGAAGAAATATTTCATTCTTTTCATCGGGACATTTTTTTGAGTATTGCTGGACTGTTAGTCCACAAATTTTATTCATGAATTTTGCATTGCTTCGATGGAAAAAGTGGTTTTATTCTTGCAGAACTTTTTTGTTAGTCAATTTTTTCGGAATTGGCGCGGCCGAATGGTTTACCTTGCCAGAAGCGTGTGCTCCACGTGTGCCTGTTCACGAAATTGTTCCAAAAGCTGACACTGTTCCGCGGTGAAAGCACGAATTTTTTCCTCCGTCGCCGCGGATTTCCTCTGTACAGCTTCCTCGAGCTGTTGCTGAAGTCCCGCGAGGGCCGTCTGCAGCGGCCTCGATAGCTGAGACACTTTAAAGATAAATCACAATAGGAATTAAGAAAAAAATACAAAATTTAGAAAAATGCTGAACCGATCGTCTTCGAATACAATTCACAAAAACAGTGTGGCGAGCTTCGATTTATATTTTGATTTGCCCTGCTCGAGTCATCGTTGAGCATTTTTTTTTTTCGCGCCGCGAATTTGAGAAAGATATATTAATAGTCATCGACAAGGAAAACGATAAGATTACATTTTCTTGTCAACACTTTGTTAATTACAGAAAAAAGCGAGGATGAACCTTTAATGATAACCATTCGAACATTGCCATTAGAACAATCAATTGAATTGAATTGAATTGAACACGAGGTTCGATATTTCCCGTGCTCATATCGGGACGAGTGATTGATTAAGAAATAATCGTTTACCCGCGTCTCGAATTTAACGCTACAATAAATATATTTACCGATAAGAGAATTCGATAAATAAGATTGACGTGCCTGAGAACTCTTCACCTCTCGTTGTTTATTTTGTTTGTTAAAGAAGAAAAATGAGGCTTCGCGTTAAAAATAAGTTGTTGACGTTGAAATGACGATTAGTCGGAACAATAAGAAAAATGCAAGACGAAAACTTCGACGCTAGTAATCGCGCGCCTGTGCGCGTGGAATTCGTGCTAACAAATAAAAATAGAGTAAAACCGCGATTATATTCGAGAAAAGCGAGACAGGAGTGTCTCCGAACCAATAAGCGCGGATCAATCGAAGAAAATCGTTACATAATTTTTTATTATCCGACGAATTTATTATCCGAAAAAAAAAAAAATAAGCGTTTAGGACAAACAGCTTTGAAGAACCGAAAACTGCGTTTCTCAACAGAAAGAAAGTCCTGTGGACTGAAAAACGTTCATTTTTTAAGTTTTAATATTTTTCTTGATAACGAAATAAATCGATAATAACTGCAGGTGTGCGATAGACTCCACAATGAACAAAAAAAATTGAAGTTTTTATGCATCAACACGAAATATTTACTGTAATGGTAATAAAAAATAGAGTATTCTACTAGTACAGTAAAAATGGAGTAGATGATTGAATTAACAGTACTTTTATATTAAAGTTCAGGTGTATTATTAAAAGTAAAGTATCGACTACAATTGTTAATATTTTGTAAATTGCTTTTTCACCATAATTGTACATTTAATGTGATATAAAATCTGATACATCGAAACTTCCGGTATCTACGTTGAATTTTCGGACAATGTTTTTCAATATAGACGCGTTTAATGGTCAGCCTGCTTGAACGGGCACGATTAATCTACTGTAAAGCCGGCGTCAAAGAAAGAGAAAGCGAGCGAGAGAGAGAGAAGTGCGATCTCACCGGAAAATTTAGTCGGTGGTTGAGGAAGATCACCATCGTCCAAAGAACTTTGATCAATGACTATCCTGAATATAGGACTGTAGGTGGGACTAGCTCTCAATCTGTCTTGTTCTTCAGAAGACATCTATAAAAAAAATATATATGAATAAATAAAAAAATCCAATTCCAGGAAAAGACGACCTAATATTCATCGGACCATCGATGATCGCAACTGCTTAATAAAGAAGGGACTTATGGCTAATCTTGTGATCCTAATCGATCGCTAATTTTCTTTTTATCATCGGTCACAAAGCTTCCTCTATTTTCATTGAATCGCGGCAGCCAAAATTGGTCGAGTAACTTTCTCATGGAGGAGCTCGGTAAACAACGTTGAGAACAAAATGAGGAGTCGATGCGCAAATATAATTTGCATAATTTTTTGCGGTCCCGGAAAATTTACGGAAAAACAATTTACCGAAACCAACTGACCGAAATTACAATTGAACAAAAACAATTTACCGATAAAACAATTTTCTAAGACCAATTTACCGGAAATGAAATAGACAAAAGCAATTTACCGAGAATACAATGGGCAAAATGAATGTGCCGAAAATACAATTCACCGAAGAAACAATTGACCAAGACCACATTTGAGCAAAAAAAAAAAATCGTATAAATTAAACTTTAACGCATTGCAACCCGCTATGACAAAGTATTCCCACACATACTCATTCAGGCTGCTAATTCCGCCAGGCGCGAGGGATTTTTTTTCTGTAGTCCGTTTTCCGGTCAATTGTGTGTTTCGGTCGGTTTTAATTACAATAAATTGTGTTTTCGGCCAATTGTAATTATAATAAATTGTGTTTCCGGCCAATTGTAATTACAATAAATTGTGTTTGCGGCCGATTGTAATTATAATAAATTGTGTTTTCGGTCAATTGTAATTACAGTCAGTTGTTTTTTCGGTGGGTTGTTATTGTGGTGAATGGTGTTCGGTAAATTTTCCACAGCGCCATTTCTTAACTCGACAAAACATAGCTTCCTTCGTGAGAAACCAATCGCGTCCTTTTCGTAACTGTTTTTTACGTCAAAAAAATTCTGTAAAATTCGCCGATGTGCCCAACATAGATATATTGATGTAAATAAAATTGTATTGAGATAAAGAAACGTTCTCTATGATATATTCGTGGCCATGGAAGCTTAAAATCTATCGAGGAGCCCAAAATTGTCTCTTTATCGACAAGTTCCCCGACGGTGCGCCGTTTTTTCTGAAAAATCCCCAGCAAGAATTGTCTCCATACCGATCGAAATATCCGTCAAAAAAATCTTGCATAAACAAAATCGTCTCGTCTGCTCAATGCTCACAATAATGTTGGCGTTAATGAGAACAAGAGCCGCTCCGTGTTCCCTGTGAACGGCGTGCGTGTAAGACGAACAGTTGTAACAATAATGCACGATCCAAGATCCGACTGTTCTCACTTCGACGAGCCCCGACTGTTCCTTGGTTATTCCTTCCAGTTCGGTGGCCATCGCCAGTTTCTGAGCGAAAAACAAAAAAAGAAATCATTAACAATCTCTTCCTCATTTCGTCGTTGTCGTTCCTCGTCGAAGGGTACAAAAAATCACTCTACGACGGCAAAGTATTCGCGACGATCGTAGGATTGAAAAATATTTCGTCACCAAATTTTTTTTTTTAAACATTTGTCGGTGCTCGAAAATCTATCGTTTCCAGCTTCTTGATAGTAAAAATCGAATTAAACAAAAAACGACAAATTAAAAAAAAATTTGATTAAAAAAAAAAAAAAATTGAAATTTTTTAGAGAAAATTTTTTTTTGAAATGTTTCATGCAAGAAAAATTTGAGGGGCGACAAAAATATTTTGTTCCGAAAATCCGATAGCACGGAGAAATTTCGGTGAAATTTACCTCTCGAAAGAATCCATCGGACCTCTCGACCGGGCTCAGTTCTATATCGTCATCCTCGACTCTCTTCAATTCGGCTCCTCGCGTTCTTATCGAGACGTTCAAGCATTTGCACGTGACGTACATTTTCGCTCGAACTTCCTCTTATCAATTTCCAGCTTCGAAAAAGCTCCTCGAAGATTCGCCGACCCGACGAAATAGCGCTTTGCTATTTTTCCCTCGGCGAAAAAGACAAACAACCGAAAACACACAATAACAGCTCGTTGTGGAACGCGCGTACGTGATAGACGTCGCGTACTGGCGGGGGAAAGGGGGGGGGGACAAAGACAAGAGTGAAAAGCGCCGTTTATTAGCTTCCGCACTGTCGTCGACTCGGCGCGACGCACACAGCTGAAAATTAACTCGCGTTCGACTTTTCCGAAAAAAAAAACAAATAAACACACTCGCAAAAAAAGATTCGCGCTTCTTGACACTCTAATTCGTCATTATCGCGAAACCAACTGAATTTTCTTTATTTCGTTTGTCGTTTTTTTTTTTTTTAACGACAAAACAAAGCCAACATTGACACAAAATTAACCGGGAACGTCGAAACACCGACGGAAGCGAACAGCCAAATATCCGACCGAACTTTTGACGAAAACATAAAAAATCACTTTTCCGAATTCGAAGCTGATTTTTATGCAGTATCTCACTCGCGAGAACTTTCGGTCTTCATTCACTTTTCCTTGTCGCGACGGCGATTGCCGAATTCCCGTCTTCGATCGAAACGTACTTTCGTGAACACAAAAAAAAAAAAACAAGATTGTATTTATATTATTATTATTATTATTATGAATCGTTGTCGAAACAGTGTCACGGCAGGTTCTCGCAGCGCGTTCGATCGAGCGCTCGTTGCGAGAATGAAAAAAAACAATAATATTGTTAACAACAAAGCCTCGCGACAATGTAACGCGCGACCGAGATGAGACGGACGAGTGTCGGGGGGGGGTTACGTGCGAATTCTGTGTGTTCTCATCTCCGTTACACTCGCGAGCGGTGCCCGATGTTGTTTTTCGTCTCTCCGCGTTCCGTCTCGCGTGAGCAGGGTTTACAGGCGGAGCGATAACGAAAAAAAAAAAAAAAATTGTCTCTGCACAATTTATCCCTTGCCGTCGGTCGGCGAAACTTGGTACGAAATATTGTCTATTTTTTTTTTTCCGATGTCAAACGGACTCGTCGTAGCGGGGTTTTATTTACAAAATAATATGGAGTAGAATTTTTTTTTCAATTTCTCGTCACGTCGATTGAATTGCGTGCTCTCTCTCTGACTTACTAAAAATAAACACTGATTTATGGGACGTCGCGTACGTGAGATCGTCCGCCGAGACAAAAACATACTCGCTAGTCAAAACAGCCACGAATTTCGCGCAAGCGTTTGTGCGTTGCTTTGCGCCCATGGATGAAAGAATGATTGTGCAAGTCGAAGATTCGGGGTTCGATGAATAGCTGGACGTTGCAATTGAGAGAAATGTTCATTACGTTGGCGGGTAAAAACACGATAGAGTGGTAACACGACTAGAGTCGTGTGTCGCGTTCTGTCAGTGACGATAGCGGGAAAATTTGAATCGTTCGCGTTGAGATCCGAGCTCTGTGTTTACATGTTCTATTGTTTAGGACAATACGATCGAACCTTGTTTGCCAATAATCTTTCTATTTTTAACCATTAAACTGGGTTCGTTACTATCGCGGCCATGGCAAGGTAAATATTGACGAGGTTGAAAAGTCGCAATTGGCCGATAAATTCGATTGGTTACGAAAAAACAATAAATCTTTGTTTGACCAAACAATCTTCGCGCAAAATCGATGAATTTCCATCCATTAAAAAAATCAAACTTTTTTTTTTTGGAAATTAGAAGCTATTTCCAAAAGAATCATTGTTCAAAAAAATACGCAAATAAATTTCGACTGAAGAAAGCCGGAGCCGTTCTCAAGTTCATCGCATTTTTTCGTATAAAAATGAGCGCCGCTTGTAATAAACAATTGAACGAGATTCGTCAAAGTCCTTTTTACTTAGCGACGAATGAGAGTAGAATAGAACGATTGTATTGTATGACAAAACGAATAAAATCTTTTTATTGCACAACATTTGCATAACAAAATGTTAGATATCTTCCAAAGTTCCAACACGAAACTCGACGATATATATATAGGTATATATAGAGATATATATATATAGCTACTTATACAATACTGATATTTCCACCAGGGAACTAAAAACTGAAAAGCCAAAAATAATTAACCCAAACTCGTCCGAGCGATTTGGATAAAGTATATTAAAGTTCCATTCGATATTTCCTGCGATGTGTATGCATTAAAATAGTTTTCTTATCGGTGATGTTGGCGTGTAAAGCGTCATTTATTTTCCATTAATATCCTTTTTTTTCTGATTCACGAAGCGTCGGAAACCTTGTTCACAGATTCACGAGCTTTCCGCCCAGTGATTCTTTTCTTCTGAAATACTCATCGAATCTGATGGACGCGTATCTGTGGATAAGAAAAATTATTCATCGAAATGTTCTTGTCCGTTTATCGGGAAAAATTGCTGAATGCTCGCGTTTTCAAAAGAACCGAAAAACCGACGATCAAACCGAAAAACTTCGCCGGCAAATTCTGCGGCAACGAAATATTATTTTTCATCGGGTGCACGCGATACTTACTGCAAAAAGTCAAAATCAATGAAGGAATGTTTGCTCTGGATTAGAGCCCAACAGCCCCAGAAGAAATGCGACAGAAGTACGAATCTTCTCACGTGTTCGTACAGTCTTGTAACGTCGTCCTCGGACACGCTGCTACGCTCGTTGTAAGCTTGAAGATATATCCTTATCCAAGACCTTTGCAACGATTCGCTCGGATACAAAGAATAGTCCGGCATCTCCAAGCCTGGAATACAGAGAATCTTTGTCATCGATCACTCGCGAGGAATTTTACGGATTCGCCGCACGAGAGAATACCAAATATTTTTTATTTTCATCGGAAAATAAACTTTTTGACCCGATCGATAATTCTGACGCTTTTTTTTCTACGGGCCCGCAACCGAGATGTGAGAAACATTGGAAACGAATTATTCAATAGTACATTATACAAGAGAGGGAAACGCGTGTTTTTCGCCATGTGCGAAATTTGCTTTTAGAGTGAAGCGATGATTGAAATTACACGAAGTGAAAGAGCACTTCCTCCCGAGTAGCATATTATACTTTTTTTTCTAGCTACGTTAAAAAATGATCATATTTTTATGGCTGCAACGTTAGTAGAAAAACGCAATTTGTTTTTAATTTTTCTTTGCCCGCAAAATGTACTTTTTTGGCCAGCAATCTATTTTTTTGCCCGGAAATGAATTGTTTTCCCGTCTGGTAAAAATTGGCAACTTTCCACCCGCGCGAAATATGCATGAAATATGGTCATTTTAGCGTAGTCAGAAAAAAATCAGATTTGCACGTTTTCACTGAAATCTCGAACGATGTAAAGATTATATTGAATCATTCAAAAATTCCTCTACGAGAAAGCAAAAATGCGAAAAGTGATTCGTTTGTCATCGCGGACGTAGAAAAGTATTACCGACGAATTCGGCAAAGTGATTGGCAATGTCGAACGCTTGATAGTTGAACGCCGTGTACTCGAAGTCTATAAACGTAACGGAATTTTCCTTTGGATTGTAGAGCACGTTTCCCAACAGCAGATCGTTGTGAGCGTAGACAACAGGATTGTTCAATCTTGGGAGTTCTTCTTTCAGCGTTCGATACTCGCTTTCCAAAATTTCGTACGGTCGTACGAGTTTCTCGAATCTGTGAGATACATTTTTTTTTAGTAAAAGAAATTTTCTGCTTGCCGTGGAAGAAATTGGAGAGATTCTTCGGTTTCATTCGCTGTTTGGTTACCTCAATTGTTTTTCGGGATCGTCGAATTCCCTTGGCATGATGCTCATAAATTTTTCCGTTTTTTCCCATATCATTGGCTCCTCGGTCGTGTCCGGCAGATTGGGTTTCAATCTGTGCATCTGCGCCATGCGCTTCGCCACGAGCCAATAAACTTCCGGTTGTCTCACGCTCTCCACGGTAAGAATATCGCCCTGAATGAATTGATAAGCCAGCCCATTGTTGAAGGTCGCGTAAAGAGAATGCGTGTAGCCTGCCTTGTGCATGATCTAGAAAGAAAGAAATGTTATATATCATTTTACGTGTATAATCAATACTGGTCAATATTTATTCGTTTATTTATTTATTAATTAAATTATTTATTTGTTTATTTATAGACGGAAAAAATACCCTCTTACAACCACTACATAATATAGATATTCGTTTTAACATTATAAAGAAATTGCACATGTTAAAATTTATGAGATTTTTCTCCTCGTCAGTTTCCCGATCTATTTATATGTTAGGATTAGTTCTGCCGCCAATATCTCGCCGATAATGAAAGAAAAAGAATCATAAGAAGATTGTTTAATTATTTTTTTCTCCTGCAACGCATCTTGCAGTGAATTTATTCGAACAGAACGATGTTCGAAGAAGTCGAGAATAAATTTTAAAAATTTGTCTTTCTTCAAACTTACCCTGATATTCCTCGTTTCGTCTTTGCGATTAATCAGCAAGTCTGTCTTGTGACCGTAAATTCTGACCAGAATCATCTCATTGTAATGACCGGGATACCAAACTCCAATCAATTTGTTTGTGATACCATTTGTAAAGATCTGCGAAGAAGATACAATTCAAAAAAATAGATCAATTTTAGTATCGATAATCTACAAGACGGATAGTAAACAATTTTACCGTGAGCAAGAACGAATTATAATTTTTTTAATTATTAATATAAATAAATAAATAAATAAATGAACAAAAGAACAAATTATCTTGCACTGGAAATTAATGAAATTGTGGATTAAAAAATCTATCAAGGTATTCGGGCGTAAAAATTTGTTTCGCTCGTTTTGAATGGAGATAAGAATCACGATAAGATTCATGCCCCCTGCAAAGATCGGATGGAATGTAAAAATTCATTTAATGCAAGGCCACACCTCTCCACGATTGCCGAGCGCATGGTACATTTTATCTACATGTAATATCGCGCAATACCAATGGAGTGTTTGATAAATCTCGACCCAGCGCTGATTATACTTGAATAATTGTCGATAACAATACAAATTAATAGAATATTTAATATCGACATGTATTCCAAAAGGTGTTTTTGGTAATAAATCAATATGAACTTTGACAATGGAAAATAGCGCTTGATTCAGAAAAATCAATGAAAATCCTCGATTGGAGTTGCACACACAGTGCGTTTTTGAATTTTTTTAATTTTTTCATCGAACAAATTAATCTACACGGAAACGAGTGAATTTGAATATGAAGCTATTCCGAATAAATTTGTTTGATTAATAAACCGACCGATGAACTATTCGTAACATTTTCATTGTAATTCGACTCTCAATGAAAAATTTCACTCCAAAAAATTTAATGAATCGTTTCAATGATAATAATAAATAATATTATACTATATTTTAATTATTGTTATTGAAAATAATCGTTAACTGTTAATAATCATAATACAGTACAATAATATTATTTATCATTATTATTATTAACATGCCTATTTATTACCAGCAAAGAGAACAGAACGTCTTTCACAGAAATACATTTTCATATTAAAATACAAGAAAAAATGAATGATATCTGATAAATGTATGATTGTTAATTAGAATCGTTTTGTGCAATGACAATAAAATTCCAAAACTACCGCGAGCACTTGTGTGCGAGTTCATTTCACTTATAACTAAATTATCCATGTTTTTTTAGGTGACTCCTAAAACCCAGAGTAGTATTTAAGATGAATGTAAAATATGAAAAAAAGACATTCTCCGCGTCGATAGCTACTAATTTAATTTCTTTGTCGTTCAACGCCGCTCTTTCTTATCGATAAGCAACTACTCCGGAGCTCTCACTGCGTTTCACTATCAAATTACAACGATGCGTCACTGATAATAGTAAAATACAAAAAATGAAAAGACGCAAAAAAAAAACATACATCGGATGAATAGAAAAAAATCTCTTCGTCCGGATTACCTTGAATTGAAATTCGTTCGTAGGCCAGTCGGGTCTGATACTCTCGACGACCTTGGTAGCGCCATCGATAATATCATTTTCATCGACAGTTATATCCAAATGTCTTTCGTCCGGCAATTTTTCCATGCTGCCTGTTCGATGGAAGCAGCAAAAAAAAAAAAAATAAGTCGATGAAAAAATGGATTAAAAAATAAACACAGGCGACTACGACGAAATGATACGTTCAGAGGAAGTTAAGAAAGCGAGGCCCGAGCGGTCGCCATCGTCGCGCGAGATGAACTGAACTCATTGCGAACTCGTCGAGAGCAACGCGAACTGATAAGCGACCAACTGTACGAGCGATAACTAGACGCGAGTTATCTGTCGTCCGCGAGCGGCGATGTCTCGACGAGTTGCCCGCGAAAAAGCTCGTAGAAAACGGAAAAAAACATAAACACGATTTCGTTGCGAATGATTTCGCGATTACGATGAACGAGAAGGAGTCTGGGCGATAGAAATGATGAAGAATGCATTTTTTTTGTTACCAAAAAAACGGCGTTCGAGTTCACTATCGTCGCTGCCGCGACAGATCGACAGTCATAATAGTGTCATACGACTAGGAGACGAATGAGCGAGGCATGCCGGAACATGCAATTTTTTTTCGTTTTTCGACGATAATTACATGTCGCGACTTTGAGGGAAAAACTTTTATTTATCTTTTTGAATCGCAGGTAACGACGAGGTGTCGTAGCGCGCTTGGACAGCTGAGCCGAGAGGGGGCGGGGGGGGGGGGGGGGGGGACTATCGACGTAGTTGTATTATCATAGTGCTATCGGGTGATTGGTGAATCCGCGAATGAGATGGAGGGGGAAGCTTTCGCTAAAGGACACCGCGCGACGGCATACCGGGAGTTGCGAACAGGGCCGTATCAGTGAAGCGAATTGACCGAGTTTTTTTTTTTTTATATCTGCTTCAGATACGGATGTAGATCATTATGTGTTATTAGAGTCAATGACGCGGTGACGAAAGAAACGAGATTTATTCAATGTCACACTTTCTGCGCGGATGGATAAACATTGTCGTTTTTTTTTTTCAATAATCCATCTTTGACTTTGAATCGATTCAGAGAGAATTCCGACGGTTCTCTGATGGAACAAAAATCTGAGAAAATTCCACCATACAGCGTGGGCTAATAACTTTACATTTCCATGATAATAATTTCAGAAAGTCATTATGTATGTATGTATGTATGTATGTATGTATATAGAATGCTATGGAAAAATACATGTTGATTGGATCTGCGCTGGTTTTAGAAAAATTTTCGTTTCATCGACGGTTTTTCGACTGTGCTTTTTGAAACATTTTGGCCCTCATCACTTGCGAGAGATTTTTTAATTTTTTTATTTTCAAAGATATTGCAAGAATCGCGCCGTTGCCCTGGTGGAAAAAGAAAATGGCAAATCCTCAAAAGTTGAGTTTGCAGCATGGCAGAGGAGAAAAAGAAATTTATGAAGATGGATTTTTTTAGAGAATACAAAAAGGCAGTAGCTGAATATCACGACACATAAATATATACTTAACACAACGTCCTCTTATCTACGAGGTAGAGTTCAGTTCGCGACCTTCGGAGCTACTTGTTTGGTAGAAGTCCCGAAACTATCTTTGAAGTATGTAATGAATAGAACTTCACTAAAATATTTTCTCAATTGCGAGAAAAATCTGAAGTAACAAAATAGACAATTAACAATTTATGTAGATCAATAAGTATAACCAGTTTTTACGAAAGATCGCAGTAAACAAAGAATTTTTATTCGGCGACTAAAAGGCTATAAAAGTACACTAGTACAGTGAACGATTTCGTCAATTAGATAGTACATTTCGTCAAGTAGAGTGTCGTTATTTAATTTTATTGCGTTAAAAAATGGCAATTAAATTGTTCGTAACAGTCGTCTAATCTTATTAGCACCCGCGTATTACACAGGTTCTATGAATTAACACTACGAGTTAGTTATTATTATCTTATCTTATATATATTTTGGAAAATTGTTTGTTTGTTTGTTATGTGTTTGTTCCATGGACCCCCTCCCCCCTGCCTATCCTTTCCCCTTTTCGCCTCCAAGGCCTCCCCTGCCTCCCCACCTGAAAAATTCTGGGTAAATTCCCCGAAAATCTGGAGAATTCCCGGGATTTTCGGGATTTCCGGGATTATGGGGTATTTCGGGATTTTCGGGAGTTCCGGGAATTTCGGGATTTTCGAGAATTCGGGATTTTCGGGATTTCCGGGATTTTCGAGAATTTCGGGATTTCCGGGATTTTCGAGAATTTCGGGATTTTCGGGAGTTCCGGGAATTTCGGGATTTCCGGGATTTTCGAGAATTTCGGGATTTTCGGGAGTTCCGGGAATCTCGGGAATTCCGAGAAATTGGAGATTTTCGGGAATTTTCGGTAATTTCGAGAATTTCGGAATTCTTGAGATTTTCGGGAATTTTCGGGATTTTAGGGATTTTCGGGATTTTTGGGAGTTCCGGGAATTTCGGGATTTTTAGGAGTTCCGGGAATTTCGGGATTTTTGGGAGTTCCGGGAATTTCGGGATTTTTAGGAGTTCCGGGAATTTCGGGATTTTTGGGAGTTCCGGGAATTTCGGGATTTTCGGGCATGTCGAAAATTTCGGGAATTACAGGAATTTCGAGAATTTCGGGATTATCGGGAATTACAGGAATGTCCGGAATTCGAAATATTTTCAGGAATTCTGGGTAATTGAAGGGAACCAACATTTTTCTAAGTTCCCAAGGGGGACTCAGCACAAAATATTCAAAGTCTCTCTTAGAGGGTCGGTGACAAGGGGGGATTAATATCGCCTATGTTAACAGAATATTTCATTTGCCAAGGTTGGTTTTGTCAGAGGGCCGCGAGCGCGCGAAGCGCGCGAGCCCGTAGTTCCGCTAGTCTTATATATATTTTGGAAAATTGTTTGTTTGTGTGTTCGTCCCATGGCCCCCCTCCCCCCGCCCCGCCCACCCTCAACGCCCCTCCTGCCGCACATGGACACGTCGCATAGAGCCCTATGAGGGACTTGGAATATTTTCCCATGGAATTCTGGGGAACTCCAGGAAAAGCGGCGGGAATTCCCGGAATTTCTGTGAAATTCGAATAGGATTTATATACGCAACAGCGGTATAAGAAAAAGAAAGAACGATATATGGTGTCTTCGTCTATCGCATTGTGCCGCTTGTCGCTGTCGCACGTATGCAAATCGAGCATAATAATACCGGCTTTCCAGTCGCACTTCAAAAGCATGGTAGTCGCTTGTCCCCGTCTTGCCATTGGTCCGTTCTGTCGGGTCAGGGTAGAACCTCGCGAAACGCACCAATGGCAGCGTCGAAATAGGTGATGGATCATCGTCGCAACGAGCGACTGGAAATCGCCGCATATAAACACCGGCGGCCATGTCGATTAATTTTTCCCGCACGTACAAAAACGTACACAAACAATTGCCCACAAAAATGGTGTTACAAAATGATTATTCAACATCAAGCTTAAATGTAAATAGTCAACAGTCGCCGCAGCATTAGTGTCGCGAGAGTAATCGAGAAAGAGTAAATAATCGAGCCGAGATAACGAAAAATCGTGTTGCATGGGTGAAAAACGTTGGTGCGAGAGAAAACCGATGGTATCGGGGATCAGGGAGCCCGCCTTTTTACTCTCCATCCTACCTTGTTTTGTTGTCATGTTTTGTTCCGTCAAATGATTGTTTTCGTCGCGCCCGCTCGACATGTGGAACGATCTTTCGCTCAACGGGTTTGAAAAAAAATCGTCCATCGAAGATCCAACGACGAGAGTGCTCGATGCTACGATGCAGTCGTCAAGGTTAGAATTCGCCCTTCCCGAACCGTCGAACCCTCTTCCCTTTCTTTCCCTCAACATTCTTGTTATTTCGGGTAAGTTCTCGAATTCAGTTTTCGCTAAATCCATACGCTTTTTCACATTCACGATAACTTTGGATACGCGTCGAATTAATCTTCTTGTTCTTTTATTTGCAGCTGCGCAGTGGGAATCGTATTTGTTTTGGCGCATTTGTTTATTCAGTTTTGGGCGCGAGAAATTCAGATGAACCGAGACTCGTTTCTCTGTAAAAGAAAAACAGTCGTCTTCAACTGCTTAAAATATTTTAAATAAAAATAATAAAATTAAAATTTACGAAATTTTAAAAATCGCGCTTTACGTCGGCTACACAAATTAACCGAATTCGAGAACTTATCCTTTAATCATGTTCGCTTGCAATTTTGCACAGTCCCATTTCATTTTCTTTTCACCCTTTGCCGTCGTATCGTTGCGCTTTTTTTCCTCCTGCATCTCTAACTGTCCGCACGAATATTTTCTCTCTTGTTTTCCCAGCTCTAACGAAGATACCTGCGAAGTCGGAGGACTCGCGAACGCACTCGACTGTTTCGCGCTTTTAGAGGACACTGCGAGCGAGGACGAATTTTCAAAGTTCAGAGCCGCGAAAGAAAATTCTGAACTTTCCATCGTGAGTTTCGGGCTCGACGTGTCAGAATTCGTTTGCAAAAAAATTACGAACAAAACATTTTTTGTCATAAATTCTGCGAAAGCGCCACTCGCTTGCGACGAAGAGCTGCCGCGTCGAGAATCGAGCCGAAGAACGAACGATCGTTATCGAAAAATTATCGACGTTTTTTTAATCGGAAAACTTTTATTGATCTATTACTATTTATGTTTTT